>OY751537.1:9347662-11747662 GCA_963570955.1 Caenorhabditis afra | reverse complement strand
CGCCTGATCCCCCATTCCACCACACGGGACAGGCGTTGTGGCTGAAAACTGCGACAGTGTACTCAAACGAACCTGTAAGAGAAGAACACTGACCTCAGATGGTCGCCAACACGACAGTCAAGTTGTTGAGCACGATTCACAGGCGAAAGTGTAGCTTTTTGCCAAGTTTGTCGACTTCTTAAGATAGGAAGATCTGAAAATTGGGAATAAATAGCAGAAGAACACAGAGAATTGTTGCGAGTAGAGAGAGAAAATTTCAAACCATGTATTTTCGGAGTAAAATGTCGAAAAAACTGGGGAACACGAGGGGAAATGATTTAGGCCACGCATATATCTGTCAAACGTTGATGGGAAAGTCTGTTCAGGACGCGTTGTGTGTACACACAACACACCAGATCTGCCGACAAATGCGCGGGGATGGGGGCCGGCGGCTGGCGCCAACGCGACCCTCTCTTCTTGCTTCACGTGTTTTCTGATCCCTTCCTATTCGATTTGCATGATAAAAGATACGAACTTTGTGCGTTATCAGCGCGAAGAAAGACTGCTTTTGTTGAATGATAAGAACGTTGTTTGGTTGTCGCGGGAAAGACCGGAGAGAAGAAAGAGATGAAACGAATGCATAGAAAAGCTTGAGAGGGGGCGAGGGTTCTTCTTCCGCATCCATCCAACGGAAACGATGTGGCGAGAAAGAGGAGATTGCTTTTTGTGACTGTTTCTGATGATGGACAGGCAAGAAATGAACAGAAAGACACGATTTAGCTACGGAAATTGGGAAATGAATCATACAGCTGCAACCAAAACAATGCCCACCTATGAAAAGAGAACAATATAGACGTTGTCGTCGGGAGAAACACAAAGAATCTGCACATAGAGCATGCGATGATGAAATCGAGAAGAATTAGAAAGTTTCTAGGGGAGAAGGGAAGCGAGAAGAAGAGGCGCCAGATTGCCTTAGTCACGGACGCGTGCGAATTTGGCCCGAGAAGGGAAGAAGCGAGAGCACTTGTGTCGTCCTCAACTGGTCGTTTGGCCGCTGACAGGCAGAAGAATTCAGAGAAAACTCTCCTCGTGCATATATATATCTCACTCGTACCCACTCCTTTCTCCTTTCAGCTCCCTCCTCTAACCACTCATTTCGGAAAGAGAGGCCCCGAAGATGACGTCGGCTCGGGGCCGCCAGCGCCGAATGGACAATCGATACACCGAGAGTCGAGCCCCCCACAGCGGAATTGAAGATGAAATAAATGGAATGGAGAGGAGAGCGAGAGTGAGATGAGATATATGCAAATGCGGGAGAGAAGAGAAAAAGGGAAATGAGAAAGAGAATGCAGCAATGGAGAAGTGCGCGAGTATTATAGCGGAGAAACACCTGCCTCATTTCCGAGTCGATACAAAGACAGAGAGCGAGGGGAAAAGAAAAATAATAAGCTCGGCGAGGCACTTATTAAATGGCAGATGTGAGGGACTGACATCGACCCCCATTATTACGTACATGTTGTTTAACACGAATACGGTAGACGAGGGAAAAAACCATGAAAGATAGTTGTCCACCATAGACCGTAATATCCTTCCACTTCCTGTTGAATATCTGTCCCAAACTTCACCTCAATCATGTTACAGTAACCCGATATTCGAAACATTATTAAAACCTTTCTTCTCAAGTCTATCTTTTCTTCACCTTTTCTTCCCTTATCGGGCGCCATCTTCAAGCAACCAATAGGGAATGTGTCCTTGAAAACAGATTCGCTTTGTAACAAGAAAAGTTGAAAGAAAGAAGAGAAGTTAACGTGAAACAAAGCGGAGGAGGTTCGACTTGCGCGTCTCTACTAAATGTCGTCTTCCCCCCGTTCAAAAAAGAGAAATGCGCGCGGAGAGAGAGAGAGAATGGGAAAGGGAGAGACAAGTGGCGCAGGCAGGCAGGAAGGATACCTTTTGTATGATGTGGCATTTCCGCGCCCTATTACGTGATCGCTTTTTGGTCTTTGTGCTCTATCTTTGCTTGAAAATGTCAACACACAATACGACGAAACAAAGAGGGAACATCAGTCAGAAGCTGAGACGACTCGGGATGGTTTCCCGTAGCACACAACTCATGATTCGTTCACGGTTACTACGACTGATAAACCGTCTTCACATGTTTTCATGATAAGCGAAGCTATGGCTATAGTAGAGGTGTGAACTGGGAGCTGCTAGTTTCACCTGGTGAAGAGCGTTTGCTAATCATCAGCCGCGTGTTGCTTAGCAACGAGCACGTCCGTCGATTTCACATTCTCATGCGCTCCTCGCTCCCTAACTCGTACAACGAGCAGAGACAGCTGGATGGTGCCGGTCGGTGTAAGGGTCGGGGCCGGCAGAGACACGACGCACGTGACAGATGCGAAGTACATCTAGCAACGAGAACAAGAAAAACGGGCGAGATGAATCACTGTTGTACATGCACTACGAGGAGCGCACACTCCCGAACAGAATCCGGGCGGATGAAGGATGCCTTCGTGCTATACGAAAAAAGATTTGATGAATGCTCATGTGGGGGGAGGGTGAACGAATGCTTTCATCCTATTCCATTTGAGAAATTAATCCGGCGCACGGCCATAAAAATAGACAGCTAGGCTCACTCGTGCTCTTTTCGGTAGGTCAGCTATAACATTGCCCCCCCCCCCCCCCATCACCAATCCTTCTTCACTTCCGGCGTCTCTCGTTTCCCATTAACCAGCGACGCTAAATTGAAAACGTAAAAGATGCGGAGCGGTGCGAGGCAAAGCGACGAATGGAGATTTTTTTCCAATTTTCGTATGCCAACGTCGAATGTGAGCGACTAACATACATAAATCAATCTCGAGTTGCGGCGATGGGAGGCGTTGCGCGACGGTTGGTGGGGGAGACGAAACGGATTGAGAGCGAGAATAGAGGAGGCGTACGAAAAGAACACACTATCGAAGGAAGGAGGTGAAGAGAGGGGGATGCGGGGGGACGGGCGGACGCCACGAGTGTAATCGACTTTTTTTCGTAATATGGAGTGGGGAGAAAGGGGACGACAGATAGAAGAGGGCAGCTGTCGGTTCGAGCCACGGGCGAAACGAGGAGAGGATAATTGGTGGGGAGTGGCCCCCCGACGGGAAAAAGGAACCGGAGGGAAACGAGAAGAAGCGTTTATATATTCTATTCCAGTGGAATATCAATTTATCCTGCGCCGAAATGTCAATTTTGATGAGAAATTTCCAAAAAAAAAAGACGGAGAGAGGGATAGGGCGAGGGGACAAATAATGATGAATACTATATACTGGTATTAAGGGAAAAGGGTATGGGGGGATGACGAGAAATTAGTTTTATGAATATTATATTGAAGGAAACGGGAAGACGGCGGCGAAACGGAAGCGGAAGCACGATGATCATTTTGGGTGGAATGTCGAGTTGACAGTGGCGATTCTCTTCTGAAGAAGATGTTTTGATAGAAGAATAAGCGAAAGGAGAGATAGATGGTCACCTTAGGCTGAACTAGGTCTCGGAGTGGGCGGAGACGGGGCACGCTGACCCGCTTTTCCGTTGGTCTTCTTGTTGGTCTTCTTCTTCTTCGACGCCTTCTCCTTCTTCTCTTTGGCCTCGACGATCAAGGTGAGTCCGGACAGCAGCAGTCCAGTGGAGATCATTCCGAGAGTGATGATTTGTCCTTCGTCCGGCTTCTTGTAGCGCAGCATCTCGCGGAACGGCGGCAGGATCGACAACTCCGTGGCGTTGTAGGGTCGCTTGTGCATCTTCTCACCGTCTGGCAGCTCCTCTTCGGAGAGAGTAGTGTAGGGGACCGAGGAGCGACTGAAAATTGTAGGTTGCCTGCTGGAAAATGTATGTGAGGAGAGTGTGAAGCAGGACAATGTACGACTACGAAAAGCAAAGGGGAAAGCTACAATCGTCTTCTTACCCAGCGCTGAAAAATTTGTAGATCTGCGAGATCTTCATCTCGAATATTCGTTTTAGCTTCTGAAACGCGAAGAAGGACGACTAAGATGGGGGGACGGAGGGGAGAATGAAGAAAACGAAAGCTCTGCCCCCGGAGCTCTCTGTCGTAAAATACCGTAGGAGCAAGAGAGTGGCACGCTCTCAAATGGGCTTTTTGGAATGACGAGGACGATTCGGAGGAGAAGAAAAGAGATTCTCAACCCATTTGCGACGCCTACGAAATTGACACTACGAACTAAGATGTGCGGCCATAATGGGGCGAGTGAGAGCCGCTCCCGGCTCTCGTCCTTCCTTTTTTCTCCATCCTCGGCTTTCTCATTTCCATTTATCAAATGCTCGCGGAAAGAAGAAAAAAAAAGGAATGGAATGGAATGAAGAGAGGGGAAGGAACGGGATTCATTGAGAAACTTGACCGGGGAAATGAGAAGAAGTATGAAAATGAATCGATGAGAAAAAATGAGACGAGCTGCTTTTAGAGATACGAAGCAGGTAACAAGTCGTTAGACGATTCCCGACGGAGACTATAATGAGGCTGGCTCGACAGACAGTTGGCGCACAGGTGCTGGGAAAGAGTAATTAAGACGGTCTGGATTCATGAATACGAGTTCTCGAACACTCGTCACTCCCGTCGAAAATCTTCATTGGTCGCGTTTCACCTATATCGTTTTCAAAAATAAAACACAGCATGCACGTGATGAAAGTGAAAAGAGGACGACGTCATGGTAATAAAAATAATTGCCGGCCGGCGCATTCAAAAAATCATAAGGACCATGAGCACCTTCCCAAGGTTGTTAGTCAATTTTCTTTCTGGCTCCAGTCGCTTGAATTCATTTGAAACACACGGATTGCAGACGGGTTCAGAGGAGCAACAGTTGAGAGGCTTGAACGACTTGTCGATAGAGGAATGATGATGAGAGGACTCTTCGTCAAATGTGCTGCAATATCAAAGACGCAATGCGGTCTCTGCAACCCGACACCTGTATCGTAGGAGATGGGAAGATACGGTACCAACCTGTCACAATCTGTAGATGTTGCTCGCCTGCCAATTCTGAAAAGCTGAAAGCCTAGTATCGTTCCATGTCATCAGCGAATATCCTATTGTCTCCAGAGCGGTTGTTTTCAAAAGCAGTCGCCGAGAAGAGTTTGAAAGAGATCCATTCATGAAAAGGTCCGAACGGTTTTTCGTCTTTAATTATTCTGAAACAGTGTTCTGCCCAAATATTTTATTAACGAAATAGTATAGATCGCATGCCATTGTCGAAAAATTGGTCCGGAGCAACGTCCAATGTGACGTACACTCAACCGATTTCACATAAATGGGATGCAATGAATCAATCAAGAGGAACATTATTATCAACGCCGACTGTCTTTGAAGAGAACAGTTGGTCATTGGGAAGCTTGTGGAATAAGTACAATCGATGCGACAACGGGACAGAATGCAATGATTATGTCGGCAATTTTCGGCAATCACAGAGTGCCAATCGAACCATATTGTGCTAAAATTAGGCGGTTCCGGGAACAGAGAAGTGGGGAAAAGAGGGGAGGAGAGGGGGAGAGAGTGTTTTACCGATCAACGGAAAAAAAAGAGCAGGGGGAGGGGTTCCTTAAAATTGTTCTACAAAAACTACCTGGCTGGTCAAGGCTTTTCAATAAATGGGGATGTATATAATTACGGTGTGTTCAGAGGGACGAATGGGAACTTTGTAGGAACCTGAAGAAAGGGAGAACGTCATTAATTTAAAAAAAAAAAGAGGTGTGGCGACAATCATGAATAGTTAGGGAACAGAACGGGACATTTCGGAAACTCGGACTCTCGGAAACAGATGCAAGTCACCGGGGCGAGACTGACAAGGCGGTCGAAATATGTGGGAAAAAAGAAGCTGTGCTTCGGAAACGGCAATTATCATTATAAATATCGGGTGGATGGTTGTTCAAAACAACAAAACGATGACACGTGACCATTGGATTAGCATCAAGTTGCTTTCTAGAACACCAGATTTAAATTAGGGGGAGAGGCGGAGTGGGAGGGATGGAGAGGGGGAGAGGGGGGGGGGGGGCAAGAGGAAGAGTTGAATAGAATACTATCAGAGTTCGGGACGAATTTAAAAGCAATCAGCGGGGTTTCGATCAGTGAATGCACTATTTGCGCGTGATACAGTGCGTTTTGAATTTAACGGCGACCGGGATTTCCGGGAGGAAGCATCGGAGTTGGTGGTTCAACATTGGTTTGCGAGGGAGACGGAGTGTGAGAGTAAGCCTGGTCATTCGAGGATGCCCCGAGGAGCCATTGGAAGAAAGGCTCCGAGAAGTAGATCATCAGGCAGCAGAACATCAGCATGAATCCCTGGAAGTGGTAGTGACTGGTTTTTGAGTCGTATGTTATCAGTGCGATTACCATGGATAAGACGATAGTCATGTTGGAGTTCATGAGTCGGTTGAAGAGCTCGTTCATGCGGTTAACCGGCTCCTCGGGCTCGGCTTCCTCGATTTCTGGCGGGATGTTTGCAAGGAAGTAAGACGGACTGGATCCACCCTTGATCTCCTTGCCTTCATAGTTGCGAATACAGAGCACACGAACGTGAAGACCTTCGGGGAAAGACTGAGTGTCAAGCTCGTAGGATGGAGTGGTTCCTTCGTAAATCTGAAAGACAAAATGTGAGTCGGACTGTTTCTTGTTTACAGGATTCTTACCGTTTCGAACTTGGCACCCTGGATGGTGGCATCAACGGTTTGCAGACGGTAGAACTGTTGGGCCTTCGATTTGGCCGAAAGGACATTGTCCCACGTCACACGGTAGAGGTGAGTCTCTCCAGGCATCAGAGTGCAGGTCACCGACTTCTTGAATGGCGGTGGCGGGGCAGTGGTGGTGCGGAACGTCTGGATATTCGACAAGGCCCTCTGATTAGCGTCTCGATCGATAACTTCCAGCTGGAAGTCGTAGTCGGTGTTCTCCTCGAGATTCTTGACTCTGACCGAGTTGTTCGATCCTTCATAGGCGGTCTGCCAATGCTCGTTCGAGTTTCTCCGAGTGACTCTGAAACGAATGAAATCAGAATCTGCAGCTTGGCGCATCGTCTTACTTGTATGAGATTGAAGCACCTGTGGTAACATGCTCCCATTTGAGCTTCACGGTGTTCGGTTCGCAATCTGCTTCCATCCTGAAAAAAAAAAACTCGAAACTTTGAAGCGCCATGAAAGCTATCTCTTACAGTGGTGCTACAGGGCGAACAGCGTTTGTTTTGAAACGAAGAATGACCCCTTCACCCAATCCGACACTGTTTCTGGCGGAGATCGTCATGACGAACTTGCTATTGGCTGGGAGGTCCGTCAGCTTTACACGGTAGCCGTCCTCGTGTGCTTCAATAAATCCAGTTCGGAAGGGTTTGTCAAGAGTGCCAGCTTTCTTGATTTCGAATGCATATCCCAGAATTCGAGCTCCATTTGGGATCGCCTCGGTGAAAGTCACCGAGCAGTTTTCGGTGCCAACGTTTGTGATGAGCATATCTTTGGGAACTCCCGGTTTTTGAGGAGGAATACGGAAGCCTTGAGTTGTTGGCTTGGCAGATCCGATGCTATTTGAAGAAGTGATGACCGCCTTGTACTTTTGTCCTAGGCTCAGTCCGTCGACAACAAGGTTCTTCTCTCTTGTGATGACCTTTTGAAGGCTGAGTCCATCGGTGGCGCTCAATACTTCTACAGTGAACTGGATATCCGGGTCAAGTTCATCAGCGCATTCCCAGGTAAGGGTCGATGATTCGATGCTGTAGGAGATGGCAGACACGGGTCGCGGCGGGTACTTTGGCTCCTTATAAGTCACAGAAGGGCTCCAGTCGCCTGGGACATGAATATCGCGGAACGATAGGAGGCCACGAACGCGGAGCGAGATGCTGGTACCAGAAGGAATCGGGCGCCACAGAAGATGGCATAAGCCATTTTCATCGGTGTCCATCACATCGTACACGTCGCTATCCGGAACATCAGTCCGCTGGACTTGGTGATATAACTGCGCTGTGGACGGGTAGCGGTCTCTATCCTCCCAGATTCCTTCCCACGAAGCGATCAATCCGTCCTTGGTCTTTTTGATAGTCAGTGACTCGGGAACGTCTGTGGTGCGGTATTTCAGATGATCTCGTTGGACAAGCACGGGAGCCGTTGTTCTACTTTTTTGCTGAAAACGAGAAGGTTTTCAAATGTCCTCTAGTTGCATAGATGTACTATTGTCTTACCCCTTTTTTGTAGCTGTCGTAGAGTCGGATGAAGTGAATGTTTTCGTCGTAGATGTAGATACTGTTGAGATTCCCACGGTAGATCTCCTGCCAACGGCCCGGATCTTCGAATGTAGCTCCTTCCACCACGTAAACGTGATCGCGTCCACTGGAAGTACTTAAAATACTGTTTGTCGTAACAATTGTTTGATGTCTAAAACATACGTTGCATTAGAAGTGCTCCATCCGTACTCTGGAATGTGATCCTTGTAGCCGACGAAGACAGGCATCGATGGGAGACGTTCGTAACGAGGGTATTTCTTAGAAAACTCGTAGTTGAAGTTTTCGTAGTATTTCTGAGTCCTCGCTTCTATCCACTCGGTCGAGACCACGCCATTGTCGTTCCTCGCCGACACGCGGAAGAAATGCGTCGATCTGGGTTCTAACTCCGCAACGATTGCAACGCATCCATCGAAAAGGTCTTGCACAACTCGCGGAGGCATCTTTTCCGGGCTTTCGGTGGTTTCAACAAAGACCTTGGCGTAGGGGTCGAACTTCCACGTCACACGAATCGATCGATGCGAGATCGCCACAACTTCGACTTCTTGCGGCATTGTAGGCAAAGTGGCAGATCTTGTATAAGCTTCCAGGCGAGCTGGCACAAGAGACTCGCCGAGGGCGTTGTGGGCAGTGATGGCAATTCTGTAGTGCGTTTCTGGTTGCAGATCGTGGATTTCGGCCTTTTGCTTGGTGACTGTCATAACGCGTCCGTTTTCACCTTCCGCGGTGACGTAGACATCGTAGTAGAAGATTGTAGCACCATTATTGACCGGTTCTTGCCAAATGACACTAATCATCTTATCGGTTCGTTTCAGTACGCTGACTCCAAATGGCTCATCTGGACGGCCCGGAGAAGTTCTGAATTTCAGCTTATCTGACAAGTTGCCGGAGAGGCCACGGTCAATAATTGATGCTTTCAGACGGAGCTTGTAGTTCGTGTTTGGACGAAGCGCACTCAGACGAGACGTACACTTTGCGACACCTCCAGTGACTTCGACGACTGAAGGATCAATCGGCTGTTTGAACTTGAATCCGGTCGATTCATCGATGATATTTGCTTCGTAAGTAATAACAAATGTTCCAGCAAGATACTGAACGGTTGTTCCACTCAAGAAGTCACTCGGGATCGGAAACCACTCGAAATCGAACCATGTGACGGCGGGCTGTACCTCTACCGGAGTCTTGAGTTTGCGGATCATGTTCGACAAGATTTCATTCTCCTGAAAACCAAACTAGATTAGGAGAGACTTCACTGAGTTTTAATTTACCACTGGAGGGTTGCGCTCAAACCATTTGTTGTTGTAAAAAATCGAACCATTGCCGGGTGGTGTCATCAATCCAGGCGGCGGCGGCATTAGGTACGGGACCATCGCAAGCTGAGCTCCCGGCACAACTGGGTCTTGAAGTAGTCCGGGCTGACATTGAGGTGTCATTTGGACACTCGGCGGGGGTACCAGCTGATTTTCTTGCGACGCGATCTCTCCAGGTGGCGGCGCCATCATGAGAGGGACCGGGGCGTACTGAGCCATCGGCATCATCGGTGCCATCGGCATGCCCATTGGCGGTCCAGTCGGCTCTCCAAGCAGAGAGACTTGTCCTCCTGGAGCCATCAGTTGCGGCGGCATCAGTGGGACAAGTTTGTTCGCCGGAAGAGGAATGCCCGGCGGTCCGCCGTTGATTTGCGCAACAGCCATATTCGGCACATCCACCATGTTCGGAGCCGCTCCCATGTTTGGAGGAAGCATTCCTCCGTTGACATTAACGTTGCCGTTGAAGTGATCGTAGCCGTTCATGTTTCGGTTCACATTGTCGACCGCCACATCATTGGCGATGGCAGGTTGGGGGTTCTGGTGCTGCTCGCGGTGAGATCCGTGGTGAATGTATCCACGTCCAGCGCCGTTGCCACGGTTTCCACGATAACCTCCACGTCCGTTGAACTGTCTTGGCTGGTAGTCGTCATGACGTCCCTGCCCGTTGCGTCCCTGTCCGTTTCCGCGTCCGTAGCCACCATTTTGGTTGCTCACGCGGTTGTTGTTGTAGTTGTAGTAGTTGTTGTTGTTGTTGTTGGTTCTGTGGCTATGGTGATGCCCATCCCCACGCGAGGTTCCGCGGCCATAGTTCGGAGCCATTCCCGCAGCAGGTCCCACAGGAGGTCCAGCCGTGCCAGGTTGGTTTGGATCAGCTTGCGGCGTCGGACCCTGGTTGTTGTTAGGGTTCACGTCCACCACGTCCGCTTGTTGATCTCCCCCGACCGCTTGCTGCACCTGAAAAAGAAAAAAAAACTAAGGTGCAATCCCAAAGCATACAAAGGGGAAAGACAATTACATTCAGTTCCCGAGGTTTTTGAGTGCCACTGTCTGTTGACGCCACTGACAACACAACATGACGGAGGGTACCCTAGAGAAGTGGAAGTAGAAAGACAGAAGTGAAAGGTTAATCAGAGGGAATGAGAAAGAGATGAGGTGAAGGTGTTACTAACACAACCCGTCTTAAAACATCATGCACTCTTACCTCGTCGTCGTAGAATTGATGACATTGTTGTCCCGGAGGAAGGTTGAGCGTCAGCGCTTGCGACACCGTAGGAGGTTGTCCAACCATGAGAACGGATCCTGGTCCTTGTACAGCTGTAAAAGAGAAGTCAGTGGGTTTGGAATGAGAGCCATTGGTGTTCGTAGGAGAATGGAGTTGATGAGGTGTATCGGTGCATTTCGAGAGAAAAGAGTGAAACAGGACGAGAAGAAAACGTCTACACTTCTTCAATTAATATGCAAACGAAGGAAAAGCGTCATGAGGAATGAGTGACATACGACTGTGAATATGATTGGGCTCGGGCTCGGGCTCCTCCCTCCGCGTCTGTGTGACGTGTCATGTGTTTCCGTTTCAAAAGAAAAGAGCTCCGGCCCCGGCCCCGACCCCGACCTCGACTTCAGCCTCCCAGCGGATATTGTCTTTTTTGTAGGAGGAAGAGTGGCTAGTCAACGAGATTGCTTCCTTCCGGCCTCAAATTGAACTGAGCCTTTTTGGCGAGAAAAAAGCTGGAGCTGATTGCCGCACCGACTAGAGTGGAATGTGAAAAAAAAATGCGGGGAAAATGAAAGAGAGCCGGCGATGCCGAAAAAGAGAATGCGAATGCAATGAGGCTGCAAGACTATTAGCTTTACGGCGCGAAGCGGTCGTTCTGACGTGAGCTCACAAAAAAAGACATCTGACGACAGCCGAACGACTGGCAGAGTTACTGACGGTCTGATGAACCCCATCACGTTGCCATACTGAGAAAACCTGATTGGGAACGCCTTCTGAATGTGCGTAAATACTATCGCGCTCTGGGACGTTTTTCCTCGATTCAGTCAGAATGAGCCCACCAGGCGCCGCTGGAGTGGGTGGTCTCGTGTCAGAAGGGAGGGAGAAGAAAACTGATCGTTGCTCTTGGAGCTCCGATGTGCATCGTACAAAAAAACAGGACGAGTTCCAGCTGCCAGAGCATCGGAAGATTCTGTCATGAAATTGTACTCTCGGCTCTCTTTCCCGCTCCCTCAACACTATTCGTAGCCAGTGACTACGAATTTCGTGTCATGCTCTGCTTCCCATCAAGCTTTACGAATTAATCGGCCATAGAGAGGAGGCTCGTAGCGGTGAAAAGGAAGGCAGGATGCGAACAGAAATGGAATGAAGTTGGGACAGGAAGGTGAAACAAGGGAATGAAGCCGAGAGAGAAGGGAGCGGCCGACCGACCTCCTGCCTGCTATGCACGCCGATTGTGGCGCCACCAAAAAGAGAGAGTGAAGGGTCGCGGCGGGCAGTGAGGGGGAGGAGTCGAACGCGACTGCTAGAATCAAACACACCAGGGCTCGTTGCGTTTCGGCCCCGCCTCTTTTCTTCCTCTAGCGATAGATACGCTCTAAAACGGAGGGAAAGGAAGAGAAATAATGTGAAAGGAGAATAACGCGATGAATGATTGGCTACAGTAAGACGGGAACGAAGTGATGACGTTGCTTTCCGTTTTACGATTGGGCCGTTTTTTTTGAGAAAACTATGATGTCAGAATTCACGAAACAGTGGAAATTGGGATAAAAAGTGATGACTTAAACTAACTTCCAATCTGATCGTTGTCCTGGCCCCATCGGAAACGGATTGTCTGATTGTCGGTCACGTGAATGAAGAAGGACCCCTTCGAACTGCCGGCGACCGATTCGTTGTGTGGAATCTTGTGATATCCGTGCTGCGCCACCCATTCTTTGAATTCCTTTCCGCCCACGATGAAAGTCCGTTTTCCAGTAAAGTCTGAGGAAACGTTTCCGGTTGTCGATCCGTCGGTTTCCACGTCATCGGCCAGAGCCGGCGATCCTCCTCCGCCAGAGTCGAGCGAACGGTTTTCGTCGCCGGTGGGCGATTCTGCCTGCAGCGATGCCATCGACTCAGGTGGAGAGTTGCTCGGTGGCGGCGGGCTCGGAAACTCGGGCGGTGTTGCTTGAGACGAAGTCGTGGAGCCGTTTTCGGAAGAGGTGTCGTGCGGGCTCATACTGCTCGCGCCACTCGTGCCGGTGCTGAAATTAAAATGCCACTCGTTATATTTTATGACATTTTGCGTTTCGCGGAAAACCGTTTTTTTTTTCAATTATCGGGCCCCGCACGCAATCTTACTAAAGTCAATCTGATTCTAATAACACATTAAAAAGGCCCTTTTTTCTGAAATGGGTGCTTGCACAAAGCCGAAAAATATGTGGGCCGAGCTTTGCTTCGAGGCGCGGGGGATCCGTACAGCGATAAGGCTTGACGTCACACTCATCGCGCCGGCGCCATTTCGTTGAGGAAGAATTGGCAAATGACGGCATATTTTGTATGCGGAGCCCACGCTGCTCGGAAGAAGATGTCCAGATGGCCCTTCACGAGTGCGTTTTTCAGACGGATTTTCCAATTTTTGAACTGGGACGTGACCCCGAAAATAACAGGTGCGACAGATTCATCAAACAAATAGAGCCTCGAAACATCTGGCTCACATTGCTCACGCAGAAAACCCCTGTTTTCACATGGCGTAATAAACTTCAGGGGTCTGTGGCGACCATAGAGAGGCAGGGTGCGCCAATCAAACAATCGGTATCTTCAGACCTTTTATAACTCGTTGCCCATCATAATAAATTCTTTGTTTCCTCTGCAGCAGAGAAAGGACCAAAAGGCAAACATTCGTTTTTTCTGCGAGGCAACGAGGGACCGAAACTTACGCTTTCAGAAAGTTCGCGAAGAACTCCTTCCGAACCGCCACATTGGCGAGAGCAGCGGCATCGGGCTCGGATGCCACCTCTTGAGACATTTTCTCCGACATATCCCTTCAAAAGTCCCGATGAAACAAGAAAAGAAGAAAAAGACAGGAAGAGACGAAAAGTAGAATTGTCAGTATTGCTCAGTAATAAGTGGGAAGAGGAGAAGAAAAGCGAAGACAGAGGGTAAAAGAAAGTCTCCCGTTTTGCTCGCGCGCCCTGTCCCCTCGACGCCCACGCCCTAATTTCTTCGGACTACCCAATTAAAAGAAATTGCACAGAGGTTCGACACGTCATAGCTGGCGAGCACGCGAGCTCGCCGACTCGTTTCCGGAGAACAAGGTGGGTATACAGTAGGGGAGAAGCAGAAGACAAGAGGGAACCCTATAATTATTATCGAGCTTGCCGATTACGGGCACCCTGATCTTTGATTCCTTCCCTCAACTCCTTTTCCTATCTCTCGCTCTCCATTCGTTCACATCATTTCCTTATTCCTTTGTTCTATCACTTCAAAACTTTCAGCCGCCACAGGAATCATTTCCCATGATTCTCTGGGAATTGCCGTTTTTACGAGGGGCCAGCGAGGCGCCTGCTCTTCTCTTTTTTGCAGTGCATGGGATACTGTAACATTCACATCGCGGCGTGCGCATTTGCATTTCCGCTGTTTTATCGACCGATTCACGGTCATGAACGATGCACACACTGTTTTTGAGGGCCAGAGAGTGTTGTGGAAAAGAAGAGAGAGCCGGACCGTATGCAAATTGCGAAAGAGGAGGGGAGGACGAGGGACCGACCAACAGACTGATGAAGAGAGGGAAAGGGACCTGCGCCGCTTTTGGTGGTGACGTAGAAGGTTGGGAGGACAGAAAGCGGCTTCTATTCTATGGATCATCCATCAATCCACCCCACCCCCTTACCCCTCCCTTCAAAGATCCACGTCACACGAGCGTAGATATGCATTTTCTTTACTGACTCGAACCCAAAAAGACATTGAATCTGTTTGGTGGGGAAACTAGACAAGTGGAAACGAAAGGAGCGAAAGAACCAGTAGAGATGGTGGCTCGATGAAAAATGAGACGAAATGAGTATGATGGGGCGGGTTCTTCGTCTGCTGATTCTCTTACTTCTCTCGCTGGAATATGAGCGAAGCATCTTGCAAAAAGGGAAGGGAGGTCTTCAGCCTATGTATCTCGCTCTCTTTTTCTCTTGTCTCAGAAAACCTTTGGTGTATCTGCATCGTTTTCGTCACTCGACAAACCGAGTTTCTCCTTCTTCCCGACGTCGCGCAGAATGTCCCCACAGGCACAGAAAAGATGAAGCAGTGGAGAAGAGTGATTGAGGCAACTAGGAAGGGAGAGGGGTCGCATATCGCACGGATACACGTCACGCACCTCAATCGACTCTCTCTAGTGTTTCTATAATTTTCTACTCGGCCAAACTGTTTGGACAATGCAAACAATCGGTGGAGAGTCGAAATGTCCCTGTGGGAAAGTGGGAAGCATTCGAACCGAGGACAATCGCGTTTGGCACTTTTTTGTTGATGAAGGGGGGCCTGAGGGACGAAAATGCTGATGCCAGTAAAAAAACATCAATCTTACGTGCCTCATTCTACCCAGGTTAGACAGTCATGACAAATTGCTCAAAAGTTTTTTTGATGTGCAACCGGGCGCAAAGGGCACGCGGAGCAGTGATGGGTGGAAGGAAGAAGGATGCAACAGAACGCGCGCTCGCCACGGTTGACTACTAACCAAAAGAAGAGAGGGGGCGAAGAGAAAAAAAAGAAAACCCACCCAAAAGAGCAATAAAACGTCAAGAAAAAGGAGAGGATGTGATTCGGAAGCGGAAAATGCCACTTGGAATTAAGGACTCGCTGCAACCCACATCCCGATACCTATTTCAAAACGAAAATGTGAATGTGCTGTACAAGGTTGGGCTCTTATAAACGATTTTGAGGCACAAAACGGCGAAATCGTGGCCGACTCGAGATTTGCACCTGTCAGTAACAAAACGTGTTTTTTTTTTCATCTCGAGTATCGCTACACCGTCACTATCACCTGCTCTCAAATAGGCGAGTGGCAACTGCGCGAGTTGCGTTGGCTGTGATCACGACCAGGAGGACGCCTACGAGCCAGGTCACTAGGGGATGACGTCGACATTCATAAAACTTGAGAGCCGCGACACACTGGCGCGGCCAGATACCAATGTGTGTTCGTTCGCCATGTGTGTTGAATGGAGAAGTGGAAGGATGGTTGGAGGGACAGTGCACCATTAGAAAACATTGAAAACGTTCGAAAAAGAGGAAGATCCAGGTGTCTGACAGCCGGTGACAGGCGAATGTAGAATGGGCGACCCGCCTGTGTTGCACTTAGTGAAATTGAAAAAAGACACGAGATTGCTTTTTTTTTCGAGATAAACGGACAAATGGATCATCTCACACCCGGCGGATCGAAGACGGATGTTTCGTTGCTTTCACCAGAGAAGGGCTACAGTAAGACCTCCCACGGGTTTTCTTCGGCATACGGTAGTCACATAATAGTTAATGGTCGTGTTTTATTGGAGGCACTTTATGCCTTCTTCTTTTCCCCCATAGCCCTTTTTTGTGCTCCTCCACTGAACACTTTGTGAGAAGTCATCCAAAAAAACCCCTCGGAGAGCATACGTACTAGTCACGATGTGGCTCCGGAAGCCATGAAACGAATGATGAGAGCCACTTTTTTTGTAGTTTTCCAACAAATGGTGCCTAATTTTGAAAAGAACGACAGTCGTCCTCACAAGTAGGTCTTTTTAGAAGGGCGGCGATGTGAAAACCACCACCCAAGGGAAAACCGAAAAAAAGGGCACAATTTTGAGGGGTTCGCGAAACGAAACATCTATATCTTTTCCCTTTTTTTTCAAAATTGCACCAAAGGGAATGGAGAACGACAACATTCGGAGAGAAGCCAACACGCGGAGAGGGTCGGACGGGGGGTCTCCGAGAAAACGAACCTGCTGCCACAATCACTGTCGTTGTTTTGAATGCAATTGGAAGTGGATGGCGGAGGTGTGATGAACTGCGGTGGCAAACTGACACACGCGAATGTAGCCATTCTTTTTTTGAGTTGCTTGTGTGTGTGTGGGGTAAGGGCACTGAAATTTGGTAGGAAATTGGATAGAGGTTCCGAGAAACGAGCGGATATCGAGAATAAAACGTGTAGAAAAGTTGTGACAAAAAAGGAATGGGTATCCGGAAAGGCGGCTAAACCCCTTTCTATATGCGTATTCTGAGTGTATGAAGTGGTGTTATTCTGTTAAATATCACCAATATTTTATTTTCCCATTTGCCATTTGCCATTCCATGCCTATATTGCCAAAAAAAGAAGAAGCTGAAGAGTGGTCCTTTCCGCCCACTCACTTGGATGATGTCATTTTTGGGATCTAATTGCATAGGCAGACATCCAATGCCGAACAGCTAGGTGGAACGAGGAGCTTCGAAAAAAACTGAGAAAAAGAAGAAAAAAAGGGAAAAAAGATGATGATGATGATGATGAAGAGAGGCAAATATGAATAGTAATGATGAAGATGAAGATGAAGATGAACAGAACCCAACCGAATAGAAACGAAACTCAATTCGAAATGAATATTCATTGAGGCGTACTTTTTTTTCTTCTTTTCATTTTCAGACGTCAAGGGGCCACTGATTGGGTTCGCCGAACATCGAACATAGTTTCTGATTTCATTCTCAGAAGGGGGGACCGACCGAGAAAATGAATATGAAAAGAATGTGGGCTGGTTTTTTGACGCCCTCCCGATCGTCTCTTTTTTCTATCTCCACCAATCATTTCAGTGCATCAAATGTCAAATTTTAACGAGCCAAAGTGTTTCGTTTCAAATAGCTTGGTTTTTTGTTCGTTGTGTTTAACCGTCCGCCCAGAAGAAAGAAACAAAAGTCGAAGAAGGAGAAGAAGAAAAGTGAAGTGAACGACGGGAAGGGTTGGAACCCATGAGGCTCTGCGCATCACGTCATATAAACCACACTGAAAACAGAAAAAAGAAAAGCAAAAAAGAAGAGGAGGAAGAAACAAGGGACCCTTTCTTTTGCTCCCTCTCTCCCTCGGCTCTTGCTCCTTCTTGCCATCATATGATTCAAACAACTTGTGGATAAGAAGAAAGGCATCATCTGAAGAAAGAAGAAAAAGGGGAGGAGGGGAGAGAAGGCAATGTATGGTTGTTTGTTTGTTTCATTAGCGAATGGCGACTCTTTTCGTCGCCACGTCAGAATAAATCGCTCGGAGGGTATGGGTTGACGTTATATTGGTGGATCTGAAAGAGGACAAGAATAGAGATGGTGGGATGGAATAAAAATGGAAATGTAGATGTAACATGAAACGGGAAGAGGAATAGTGACTACGGTAGGCCGAGAACCGGAATTTCCTCATCAATTTTCCAGAGTTTTTTTTTGGCGAGGAACTGATTCATCTGTCTCTGAATCTGTGAATAGAATGATTTGCATTCGATTCTCTAACAGAAAGTTCGAACCTTCCTTTCAATATTGGTGTTGAACTTTGTTCCCAACGGGACACATGATTGAGGGGAGGCTCATTTGGGGCTCAAAATGAGTAGGGACTCAAAAATGAAAGGGTGACGTCACACGTCAGTCATGATCGATAAAAGAGACATAAACGGTGGCTCGAATGAATTGGGCAGTGGTCTTAAAAACGTAGAAAAGCATCGTGACATTTTCGGAAGAAAGTCTCGTCCTTCACTTGAAAACAAAGAACACAAGTTCAGGAGCAGTGTGTTTTGTCACGTCATCATTCATACTAAACGAGATGGGAGAGGGACACGCAAGACAGGCTGACTTTTTTGTTTTGTAACGGATCTGCCATGTCATAAGGTTCTTTCTCGAGCTCACATTCGAAATGAAGAAGAGGAAAGCGAAAACTGTCTCGATCGCTAACCAAATTGCCAATTAATGGGCAATGGGAACAGAAAGGAGGTCGGGTTTCAGGACGAAAGCGAGGAATGTGGTGGAAACTTGATAGTTTTGCTTCGATGGAAATGGAGATAGAAAACGAGGGGAGGAATACATGAGAGACCTCTCGACGTTCTGGACCTCGTCAGGATTCCGAAAAAAACGCGGTCTGGACTTTGGCTGGGAAAGAAGGGCAACCGATACCTTTGCACTTTAGTATAGTTTGCAAATTCTGCACGAAGCAAAAAAATAAACAAAGCATACAGTAATCCTCTCCATGATTTCGTTTATGAACTACCCTCTCAAAAAAGAAGAGAAGACAACGTCGAACGAACGTGCGATTCGAATGAAATGACCAATACAGAAAAGGGAACTCGCCTCTCCCCCTTCATAGGTTGTGAATAGTAATTGAATAGTTGAAACGGTACAGAAACGGAATGAGTCATCCGTGAAGAGAGAACTGAAACTTTTTGTGGGTGTTTGGGGGGGGGGGGGGACCGATCAGAGGGCCTATTGAACGCAACAAACACTTCTTTTCATTGCAGAGAGAGGGGGGTGAACGAGAGGAAGGCGGATAGACGAAGTGCAATTGGGAAGTGAGTGGGAGGCGATGGACAAAATATGGAAACTGGTTATGTATCTGCCCTCAAACAGCCGCGTGAAAACGCAGCGATGATCGTGAAAAAACCTAAAAGTAACGGAATCGTTTAGCGAAGAAAAGACAATGTAAGGCAAGTCATGAGAAAAGAACAGATTCTGCGAAAATCTGAAAACTGAAATGGTTCACATGCTCTTCAATATGTTTTTCTCCGTTACCTAGTCAGCATGACCAAAACCAACGTAGCAGGAAGAGGAATATTATTTTGGCAGGAAACCACCCCCCTAGTGGAAGTTGGGTTTAGGATGAACTCGGATCTCTCTCTCCCTTCCTATTTCACGTCATTCTCAAGGCTATAAACGGACGGGGTCCGCTGACCAGAATGAATGTGCATTGCAACAACTCTCCGAGAACCAATATCGTGAAAGCTTCGGAATGCAATTGGAGGATGCGAGATGTGGTGTGGAGAGGCCTAGAGACAAATATATCGTTCAAGTGACTAGAAAATTAGGAGGGATGCGCTCTTCCGACTCTACCAACACGTCTCATTCTCCATTTTCTCCCTTCTCTCTTTTCATCTCATTCCAACGGTCCCCACCCGCGTTTAATTTGATCATTTCAATTCGAATCAAATCGGTGTTCAAAGCTGAGCTTGCTTTGGTTTGTCTTCTCTTTTCGGATGAAATGAAGATTGGTGGTTGAGTTACATATCCATGGAATATTAGATCATCTGGGCCCTACCGCCTGCAGGCAAACGTTGTCACTCAACTCAGAATAGAAGCTTAGAGAGAAAAGAAGCGAAGGGGGGGGGGGGGGGGTCTCTTCTCTCGGAAGTGAAACGCGTGGGCGGTGTCCGGAAAAGAGGCGAGAGCACAAGGAGCCAAGGGTCACCTGATCGGAAAACAACACGTCTTCTATCTTCTATGAATTGACGGCCTGCTCGAGAATCTCGAGAACCTTCTCGTTCTCCTTTTTCTTCTTCGACTGACTATCAGATGGTCAGACTCTCAATAAAGAAAACAAAGCAGAGAACATTAAGTATAGTTAGACAGATATGAAAATTCTGAAAAGAATCGCAATTGGTAGAATAAGAGAGAGAGAGAGAGAGAGGGTGGAAGAGGTGGCAGTAGCTTTTGGCAGTGAAAGAAGCTGCTCGTTAACTGACCAATAAATAGTAGGGTCCGACGGGCAAAACAATTTCGACTCTCATTATGCGACTAGCAGAAAAAAAAGATATTGAGAGTCTCCAGGAGGAAGGAGGCAAAAAATGGGTTGAAGCGAAGCTAGAACTGAAAATAGTAGTATTCATCCTCCCCATTCTCTATCTGTTCAGACTCATTTCGTTCTAGGCCAGTACCCCCCTCCCTCTCATACAAAACGGCTCCTGAGAGACGGAACGAATACGATAGGAAAAAAATAAGTATACTTATAAGCTTAGAACGAGGGGGGTGTAAAGAGAGAAAGAGAGATATGACGTATGATAAAACAAAAGGTTGTGTGTCCGAGGCGGGCTCGACCTTCATATCAACAATGGCAGGAAAAGCGGCGACCACAGCCTGAACAGGTGAACAAATTCGGTGATGCCAGGCTTCACATCTGGGAGAAAGATTGGGAAGGAAACGAGAAGGTCCCGCGTATGATTCTAGTAGCTCACTGACGGGATTAGTATAATGAAGAAGAAGAAGAAGGAAGGAAAGGGTGTTGTCTGGGCAGGTGAGAGAAACGAGAGAATTCGAATTCGAAATCTAATCAGAGAAGGGAGGTAATGCGGATATTTGACTAGGTGGTCAAACAAGTTGCTTTTCTCTTTCTCACTCTCTCTCTCTCTCTCTCTCTCTCTCGTGCTCAATGTGCCTTTTTCCCTGCCTTGATTTCACCAATTGCCCTTTTTCTCACGAGCCACACATGCTAAGCAGATGAAGCGCGCGATTCCGAAATGCGACGAACGAACGGAAAGGAGCACGGCTTCAGGATTTAGAAAGCGTCGCGCGTCCTCACATTGAGCGTTTCGTTTCAAAATCGTAAAAGTAAAGGGATATCGGGATGCAAACAAAACCATTTTAAGAAGAGACGAGAGAAAAGAGGAATGATGAGTATAAGAAAAGGATTCAAATGAGATAGATGTAGGGGCCAGAAAGGCTCTACTCGACGAGTCGGAGGAGGAGAAGAAGCGAAGCGGAAAACGAGCTCGAGTCAACGGACCACGATCTTTGCTTTCTGCCCACCCAGAATACGAACACCACTTTGCCGAGTACCCCGGAAGGCACTAACATAAGAAAACACATCGAATTTCAGCACTTTTTTTCTGATAAAGCTTGAAATTCCGTCAAGCCTCTCTTTTCCGTTTTGGATTCATTAACAATGCGCTGCTGTCAACGGGGTAGAAAAATGGCAATATGACGAGAAAATGGGATAGACAAAGAACGAGGGACAAGAAAATAAGGGGAGAAGAGAGATAGAGAGAAACTCAAACGAAAACAGCACAAAAAGGGAAAGTTTTTTTTTGGGAGGGAGACAGATGCACAGGAAGAACTGGCCATCCAATGGCATCAATCCCCCCGAAAAAAGAAGACGAATGAGGAGGAGGAGGAGGCAAGGAAGAAACATTGAGAAACCACGAAGGCAAAAAAGTAGAAGAAGTAGAAGCTAAGAAGGCGTTGCTTTCGCTTTGCAGACAGGAAAGCAGAGGAATGCAGAATTCGTTCACTTTCTGGCCACCCGTCGTGTTTTCTAGAGGAAAGAGGACGACGTCATAATTGCTCTGCCAACGTCCTGTTCCAGTAGGACAGAAAAAGAAAAAAAAACGAAAACGAAAAAAGAAAACGAGAAAACACCATGGGACTTTGTAGTTCTCTGCTCATTGGCGGACATGCGACCTTCGAAGCATCGGGATTCAGAGGATACCTCATTTTCTAGAAAGAGCGGAAGTGAGGACATTTTGGGATGCCACCCCCCAGATGCTACGTCGGAATATGAATAAAAGATTAATGATGGGAGGGATAACCAGAAATAGATTCGATTCCGAATTAAAGAGCTAAATTCGAAGATCCACCTCCTTCTGCTAAAAGGAAGTCCTTCAAGTGTTTTCAGTTTTTAGTTTCGAATGTCTCTCCACTCGACTACAAATTGAAAGGCAACCGCGAGTGTCTTGAGACGCATTCATAGAATTCCAAATAGCCAAACTTCTTCGAGTTACAGTGGCCTGGCAGAGTGCCAGGAAAGGGATCAAAATGGTGCGAGCAGACCAAACTACGATATGTTGCATGCAAACAGAAACACAATACAGTGTCTCAAACGCGCACTTAAACGAAAAGCGGTCAAATAGTTTAGTCGTGAATACGTTTTGGTACACCAAACACACATCGGGGACGGACGGGAGGGTACGTGCGAAGGGCGGAGTACACAGATCAGCCGCTCCGGGAGTACGCGGAAACGCGCATCGGGAGTGTCGGAGAGACGCAGGAAGCGGTCGAGCGGTCAGCCTGTTGGAACGCAGCCAAATCACGAGACGGTAAACATAAGAGTGGATGCGATGTGGAGTAGAAGAAGAAGAAGAAGAAGAAGAAGAAGTATGCGAGAAAGAGAATGATGATGGACCCAGGGCTTCATCATCCATCACGCCACTCAACCGAAACAGCCCCCTTCTTTAAGTTTCGACTGACTGCTTCTGAAGCTATGCAGGTTCTATGCCACGGTTGAATCGAATGGACGGCAATCGGACAAACAAACACAACTCGAATCCAACTGTCGGGTGCTGGATTTTTGATTGAGGAAAAGCCACAGCAGCGAAAGCAAACTTTTATTGGCTTTCATTGGAAATCTGACATTTCCCGAGAAGCAGGTGGAAAAAGGAAAGTTCGAAAGCCAAAAGTTCGGAAGACATTTCCTTTTTTCCTTTTTCCTAGCTACTCTATTTTCTGAATCGAGGGCAATCCTAGAATAAGAAACAACATGAAAATGACCAGCGAGTGAGTTCAATGAAAGTCCATGTCGGTTTGAAATGAGTACAGAGACCGTCTAATCTGCATTCGTCCATTCTCCTTTTTGAAACGTCAAAAAAAAGAGAAACCGAATCCAGTCAGCCTGATGCTTTAAGGGTACCGGGGAGGTGTGATCACGCGGAACAGTCAGCGAAAGCGGGCCCTCCTGCGGATTTTGATTCTTCTTCTTCTCATTCCGATCCTCATTTTCTAGGCCATCCACAACTTTCCGCGCTCTCTCGCCTTTCTTTTACCATCGCATAATCCTATTCACAAAAACATTCCTATCGGCATGAAGGCGAAGAAGTTGAAGTTGGAGGAATCGGACTAGCGCCTCCTTTTCGCTATCTTGACGACGACATAACAATACTTGTATTCCGATGTATTCAATGACGGTCGAACAACGACAGAAAGCGAAAAGTGGCGCGTCTGGGTGAAACAACTTCCACTTTTCCCGCTAAAACTGTGAGGGTTCCGATACCAGTGAGGTTTGCAGAGAGATGAAGTCTCGAAACAATCTGTCAAAGATAAACCCTTGAGAAGGACTTCTGAGAGCAAAGATTCCAAATTCTAGATCCGAAGTGTGCAAGAAAAGATTAGAGCTACGTGGGCATCTGTCTCTGGTTTGGTTGCTGATGTAGGGGATTCTTTGTGTCACAAAATTCGAAAAAAAAAAGCTGACGGAGCTAGTAATCTCCAAAACATTGCCGTTTTAAGGATTAAGTACGTACCACGCCACTTGTGCCAAAAATAGACAAAGTGTCGACAAAAAAGGAGATGGGGCTTGAATGAAATTTGTGGCTCTTTTCACGTTTCACTCAACATATAGCATTAATGGTGATAAAAACGAAGGAGCAGAAGAATGGAGAGAGCTAGAGATGGATGATGGTTAAAAAAGTAAACAAATGATTCTCGGGTTTTTGCCGTTTCCCGTTCACATCTGGGAGAGACAAACACGGAAGAGAACTCGGGAAGTGGAGCAAACCGTGCGGTCTGTAGGATAGAGGCGGGCCGAGTTATTCGAGTAGAGGTCAACGAGACAAGGCGGGTGGAGGAGGGACGACTCTGATTTTTATCATCTTGGTTTGTCGTTGAAAAACAAAGAAGATCGAAAGGAACGGCATGTGCGGGTCTAGATAGATATCTCGTATACGTTCTGCCCGCAGACAATACTAACCTTTGATCCTCTCATTGAGATTCGCTAAAACGAGTCATTTCAGTTCAAAAAGGCTGTATTGAATGTCATATTTTGGTAAGGGAAACGGTAAAATGAGTTTGTCGGTTCTGAACTTACGATGTTCTAGAGTACACGGAAAGGAAAATCATGTTCTATTAACTGAAAAAAGTTTGACAACTCGACGCTTCTAGTACGAAAGTGTCATTGAACTGTATGTGGACAGCGGAAAATGACCGCTTAAGCTGCCAATCAGTTTTGTAAAGGTCTCGTGGCAGCGCTGATAACTGGAAACCAACCGACATAGGGGCTGAGAATCAAAGAGCTCGGAGAAAAGAGCAGCAGATGTTAAGTTTAAGGGTGAGGAAGAGAAGCGATGAGTCAGAAATAGGGGTCAAAGGACGACGTTTCTTCTTCATGCCAACGGAAAAAAAAACACTTGATGAGTCGTGACACACAAGACACACTAGAAGGCAACAGTTGCCACAATAAATACAAAGGTTCGATTTATGACAGAGATAGTGTAATGCGCTGGGGAGGATGGCGGTTCGTGTGGAGCAAGCAGCAACCTACCCTCTCGCCTCTCCACACCGATTTGATTGTTTTCATCGGCTATCAATCGTCGAGCCAAGGGCAAACGACAAAAAGAATTTTCGACCACGGCAGGATTCGAACCTACAATCTTCTGCTCCGTAGGCAGACGCGTTATCCATTGCGCCACGCGGCCAATAAAATGCCCGCGACTGGAACTTAGAGAAAAGTCGGGCGCCATGGGAGAAAAGAGGGCGCAAGAGAAAGAAGGTAGAAGGAAAAGGAAGGGAGTGCGAAGAAAAGGTTGGTAGGCCAGCCGCGTCGTGAGTCATGTTGTTCGGCAAGTTGAAGTTTCGGCAACCGGTCGGCGAGTAGTTCCGCGAATCGTGTGCGTAATTGAGAGATGATGAAGTAAGGAATATAGTCGTCTTGTTTCCCAATAAGTTATTTTGAACGAACAAGGCTATAGTCGCAATCAAATTAGCATGGAAGTTAGGGGGGCCAAAACGCACGAAGACTGCATTTTTGAACTTCGAAACAATTCCGAGAACTAGCGTGTTTCTAGAACCCCCACACTCACATTTCATTTCCTCCCGCCTTGTTAATTCCTACCTAGCGTGGATAATTTCGCTTTTTTAGCATCTGTCTCGTCTAAAAAGGAGCTGGTCGTGGGCACCAAAACAACAATACTGGACACACACGGAATTCATGGATGGGGATGGACGGATATTTTTGAAAGCTCGAGCGGAAAGTGTATAATGGAGCGGACTGGGAGGTCCCGACTGCTTCTCCCTTTTCCGGCGCTGCTAATTAATTTGTTAGTTGGGTTCGATGGAGGAGAGACAAATATGCACTGGGTGGCGGTTGAGGGTTGAGCACTTAAATGGAAAAATAGAAGGCGCTTCTCGTTTTCATCGGATCTTTTTCGTCCGCTTCTTCTTTAATGTCGCTCTTCTCTGTCGACCACGTTTACATGCATGGAAGACGTTTTATGACAGTTGATATTCAGTCAAGTTATAGAGACGTCACTCACGTTGAAGGATAGGTCGAATATCAGACTCTTCAGACGGCAGCTAATGAGAAGCTAATAATATTGGACGGAGGAGAAGGGGAATCACACTTTGTGTGAAAACACTGGCCCAATGATAAGAAGGAGAAGGAGAAGAAGAGCAAGAAGAGCAAGAAGATAGCTATGAAGAAAAAAAAACGAAGAAGAAGCGGCGCTGTGTTGCCTTCTCGATAATTCGCTTTGTGGTGGAACCAAGGGATATCTCACATCGGTGAGTTTGTGAGAAACTAAAAGATAAATGATCTCGAGCTGATCGGAGAAGCCAAAAACAAGAAAATCATCATCAATTAGTCACCGTTCAAACCTGACAAAATAACAACCAATAAAGACACATAATCACCCGGCGAACACGAATAAAAACGCGTTAAACCCGTACCGGCGTTGCCCAAATATTTGCGAAATGACGTTTTCGTATGACGGGATCAAGTAGAAACCAAGTGCAGACAAAAACAAAAAGGCGCTTCAGATGAGGCAGCTTGTGCGATATTTCCCATCCAAAAAGGGACACAAGAATGACAAAAAGTGATGTTTGTGGAGGGTTCTTCATTCCTAGTCCGCTGAGAAAGGAACAGCTTTACATGGACTATGTGGATTATACATCAGAGGATGGCGAACAGAAGAATCGATGTTTGGTGGTGTCATTGATCTGGGGCCTTCTCAAGTTCACCCACACAAAAAACGACGTCAGTGGGAGAAAAAAGTGTACATATAACAAGCTTTTCCGCCTCAACTATTTATGCCTCCCTCCCATTCTCGTAACACCGGCCGTCCCCGCCGTTCTCTGGATCTCCGTTCCGACGGCTTGTCACACTCACAAGGCAGTCTTAATATGGGCACTGGACACTTGTTCCACTCTCAAAAACAAATGAATCGAGCGATAGGGAACTGACCCGTACTGCCGGGAGCCGACAAACAACCCGCGAGGGGTGTGGGATTAAAAAATGAGCAACGAGAAACAGACGGGAGAGTCGCGAAAAACGACATTTCTCGAAAAAACTCGGTGAAGAAAACTGAAAATATTAAAAAAAAAGACGTTTTCCATGTAGTTTCATTCACAAGTAACCACCAATTATCTCAGTTTTCTTTTCGTTTTCGAAATCCCTCTCCGCAGTGTTCTTGTTCATTATAAAATTGGTTTTCAATCCCATTCTCAGTCGGTCTATTTTCTCGAACACCCATGAATTAACTCTGTTTCCACCAATTGTTGGTTTCAATAGGAGCAGATGCGGCCTAGAAAAAGGCGCGCGCAGGTGGCTCAATCCCATAAAACGACGCCTACTGGCGCTGGGTGATTGATGAAAATTGCTCGGAAAAAGGCATACTGACCTTGGATAATTATGGCTCTTTCGAATCGAACGAAGAGCAATTGGAACGAATGAGAACGGTTGGAAGGACACATAAATGTGGCTGGTCTCAAGAAGCAGACTTTGTTTTTCATGCAAACTACTCAAGCGGAATTGTGGTTGGAGTGGATTTCAAGGAACGGAATAGTAAAGAGAATTATCAGATTCAAGGAACTAAATGAGGCGTGCAAAGTCTCGAACTTCTCATTGGACAACAAATGCTGCCAATTCGGAATCGAGTGGAAAAGAGCAAGAATCAGAAAACCGTCTGTATTTGCTGTTTGTCGAGTGAGAAATCGGAAGAACAAGACTGTTTTGTCGGCTGCTCAAACAGAGCGATCATTTTGAATGAGAAGCTGGCCCGATTGTTGTTGTTGTTATGGTTGGCCTGTTGTCTTGTTTTGCCTTCGCGTTCGTCCCGTTCCCTTTCGGTTTGCTCAAATTCGATTTCTTTTTCCACTTTTTCGTTTCCGCGCGCACATACACAAGGGCCCACCACCTCGAGGTGCTTTGAGCATCCAAGCCGGCCGGAGGTTGGAGAGTGAAAGAGTGCGGCAGACACTGGGCAGGGCCACCACAAGAAGGGACTCTCTTTCTCTCCACTGACTGACCAACGCCAAGGCCGAATAAATCGTCGCTCGGTTTCTCTAGCTTCTCTTGCGCAGGCCGGCCTCCCATCCGTTCCCTTCTTTCCTCCCCTCTGCGAGCCATCTGCCCCCCCCCCCCTCCTCCGTTGCTGCCTCGGCCGTCCCTCACTCCCATCGTTGTGCCGAGTCGAGGGCGACCCTCTCTTCGTCCACTTCCCCATTCGCCTGGCTTCTCATATTTGCCTCTCAGTCGTGTAAGAACCAGTCGTAAGACAGTACGTCGGAACAATGATACCGAGCGAGCTAGCCGCTTTCCTCCCACCTTCCGCGGTGGTCTATATGTTCCCACACGCTCTAATCGGTGGTTTATTCCTGCTATCAGTATTCCCTAAAGTTTCCGACGGACTTCGGCTCAAGTTTCAAATCTCAGCTCATGCTGTTCTTGCTCTGCTCTTTTCGCTCGCATCAACACATTTCCTCAAAGCAACCGTAAGTTCCCTCATCCCACAAAACTTTGAATCTTTATCCGATCGCTTCAGGTGAAAAAGGAGTTCACGACTGTTCATGGCTTTGTTCAATCCTTCTGCTCGGCCCTTCACGTATGTTTAGTTATGAGCATAACGCCTAATGGGAAAGCGCTTTGTTTACAGGTTGGAGCCGGATATTTCCTCTGGAAGACACAAAAGCTCGGAAAGCCGGAGCGTTCGGTCATATTCTCGCGTCTCGTCACTTCCTTTGTCTGTCTTCTGTTCCGCGTCTTCGCCTACATGCACATTATCGGAAAGTCGGCTAAAGGCTTGGAGCTCTCCGACAATGTAAGTGACTCCTAAGCCGCTTACAGCATCCACACAGCCACTAAACCGACGTTTTTCAGTACCTCTACTGTGTGGCTCTAACCGATGGGCTGTGGTGTCTTTCGGAGGCGATTCGCATGTATTTCACCACCAAAACCAACCAAGATGAAATTGAATCTATGGTCAAGCGAACCACTCTCTGGGTCGAGGTAAGGAAATTTATGCGTTGTTTCCGTTGAATTTTACGACTCCACTTCGAATCGAATGCGCCCACAAATTAATTCGTTTTTTCATCGCTTTTAAGACATTCGTAACATATGGTCGCGTAATAAAACTATTTGCAGGGAAAAGGTACGTTCTACATCGAAAATGCATTCTATTTGGACGCCGGATTGACCCTTTCGTACGCAATTATTCACATCGCGTTCCCTCAACATGTCCTCAGCCTAATTGTGCGTTCTGTTTAGCAATCGAGAATTGAGCAAAGAAAGCTTGATTTCAGTTGAAACCGGACAACAAACTGGACTCGCACCATTATCTTTGGTGTCGTCTGTTCGGAGCGCTCAATCTGATGCCAGCCATCACTTCGATGAGCGCCCGCTTCTACTCACCGGAAATGCAAACCAGCTACATCGCGAGTCGTCTTCTGGTGAGAATAAACGGAAATTGAATGGAAGTGGGCGAGACGAGCCGGAAATTAGCTTCCGAGACTTGGGACAAGCAAAAAAACGGGAAAAAATGAGGGAAGGAGCAAGTGTGACGTGCCAGATACCAAATGATACATGACAAATGTTGACACCAGATTCCGATTGGAACCAGATATGAATCCATGTCGATTTGTAGCCAGATTTGTGTCATTTGTCATGGATTCCGCGGGTTTTTATGGTGGAAACATATGAAACGTCATAAGCAGATTCCAAATCGTTTCAGTCGCAATGCACCATCTTCCTGCTCAACATCTACGGACACTGGATTCTGACTGTCTACTCGGCAAACCACATCACCGCGTTCATGCTCAGCGGATTCTTCACATCGTTCCTCTTCTCCGCTTTCCATCGTATTCACAAAGTCTACTTTGGCGAGCCGGTTGAAGAAGATCCGGACGATGAACCAGTGACGGACGAGAAGAAAACAGACTGATTTGTGAAAGACTGAGCGCATATTTAGATATGACAGAAATTTCTTGTTATACAGTGAGAATTAGCCTTTAGTTTGGAAACGCGTCAAACTAATGAAAAATCTCGAGCAAAACAAGAATTTTCTGTTAATTCTGATTACCCAACTCGTTAAATTTTTCTTGTTGGCAGTCAAAGTAAGATCCTATGGCTCCTCGTTCCTCTTAGTTCTGCAACCCATTGCTCCCTGTTTAACCTATCCACTGTGCTCCAATCGAATTACGCTTCCCAGTCTCTCGTTGCAACTTTAATTTATTGCCTTTATCTCATCTATTTAATTCCTTCCCCCTTCCTCTCATTCTTCTTCTTGTGTCACATTCTATTTCCATTCTCAGAGTTTATATTTCTCATGTGCATCTTCGTAACGCTTCCATAAGCATCTCTCACTCTCTTTTCCCTAAAAATGCTCGTTTATGTAACTTTCTCCAATGTCATCGGAAACCACTCCACCATTTTGTTCATATTCTCGCTTCTTTCTCGCCCCGAGAGGAGAGAATATAAAGTAATAAAGAGGTCGTTTCGAGAATGAAGTACTTCTTCTTCTTCTTATTCTTATTCTCCGTCTTCTACTTCTTCCTCCTCTTCATTGTATGTCAATTGGGGTTTCGCCGCGTTCGACTTTCGCAACGCTTCCGAAACATGTCGTCTTCTGGGACAGTAGGGGGGAATTGCTAATGAGCGTCGGTCATGCGAATGACTTTGAAAACTCCACTCTTCCGCCCGAGTTCCACGCTTTTTCGTCTTCCGCTCTTGGAAAACTATCGAATTTCTATGCACACCATCTTGCCTTGAATGCAAAGGGCAAACATAAACGTTTCAAGCCTTGTTATGAGGTTTTTGGTCCCACTTGCTCAAAATTCTAGATGTCGGTCTCTAGAATAACACTTGTTATGAAGATGAGATTCATAAATAATGAATGAGAAGAGGTTAGTTGAATAACAACGATTTCGTAATAAATCAAGCCGATCTTCTCGTTTTGCTCCGTCTAAACCCCATTATCCGTTTGCTCGCGCCCAGTCAATATTCTCGGCTTTCCCGTTTCTCTCTTTTCCTCGGTCAAATTTGATTTCGATTTCAATTTCGCAATTCATCTCCGGACATTTAGAGAGGGTAGTGATGATTGAAAAAGGTGGGTTTGTTTATTGACCTTTAAATCAATAAAACTCAAAGACTTCTCCTCCAACTGGGCAAACACATGGAAGCGAAACGAAAACGCACTCGGTTTTTTTTTTCTCCTTCTCCACTGTCTCGTTCTCGCCCTCCCATCTTCTGTTTTACATCTTACAACAGGCTTTAGTAACGCTTCGTCGTTTGGTTTTTGAACATGCGGAAAGGAGGAGGAGGAGTAGTCCTAATCGAATGAAAATCGTCTTCCCTTCGATATCACATTCTGTACTCGTCACACGCGTAGGAAAAAGAAAACAATAGCAATGGCAGAAGAAGGAGAAGAAAACGCGACGTCGTTATTTTGTTACCCTTTGCCCTCCTCCACCCAGTCTCTTCCACTTTTGCCTTTTACAAGCGTTTCCACTTCTTTCACTCTCGGCAATGCATTCGTTTTCCTCTCGTTTTTCCCTATCCCTCTCGTTTCTTGTCAAGAAGAGACATGTCTTTCCCTCTTTTTTCCAGAAGAATGACTAATAGTGGGAGTGGTTTGTGCAGTGGAGCGCGTTTTCTAGACTGGGGCCGTTTGACCGACCGGCTAGCCGGCTAGTCGACAGCCAGCCGGGGAGGGCCGTTGTGTGTCGCAACACGCTCACACACTCATTTCCCTCACTTTGCCCCCCCCCCCCCGTGCGTTGTTTTTTTCGTCTCTCTTTGTAACTCTTCTTCTCTTCCTCTCTCTCTCTATCTTTCACCAAGCAAGTTTAGTCGATGACATAGAGAGATTTTAATCGGAGATCATTCAAGCTTTCTATACATCTTTTTTGTTTTCGCCTCTTCTTCATCCTCTTTCTCTTTTAGTGTCTCAATGTTTCGTATCTCGTCCAAATGTTCTCTCTTCCACAAATTGCCGTTGATCATGAGTAAATAGGGAATGAAGATGGTCTTCTCTTTCTACAGGTCGGTGCATGGAGTGATAAGTGGAAGAGTGATAAGAACAACCCGACAACTCTTCTCATTTATTCGTCAAGATGCAGAGTAACACCGATGCTAGTGCCAGTGGCACTTACAGCCAAACTGTGAGTCACCATCTTCTTCTCACAATACTCTTCAAGAAAACGAGTTCTTTTACAATATAGGTGTTTTGCAGGTCGGCCTTCTCTACGTTTTCAATTTGATCGTCGGAACCGGTGCTCTCGCCCTTCCAAAGGCCTTCCAGTCTGCCGGATGGCTTCTCAGCATCACTCTCCTGACTTTCTCGGCGTTTATGAGGTTCGTGACTCATCAGAAATCAGACATCCCCAACAAAATTGATCGATATTGTTTCAGCTATGTGGCAGCGACATTCGTCATCGAAGCGCTCGCCGTCGCGAATGCGGTTCTTTCGAAGAGAAGACGCGTGGAGTATGACGACGTCGTGGTTGCTGACGGACCGTCCTCCTTTGAGATTTCCAAGAAAGTTGAAGTGGTTAGTGAAATCTCGAGTTTGACATAAAACCAGAACGTTAATCTTGTTTCCAGAGCGAGATGGCATCAATGTTCTTGTCGAAAGTGTCGCTCGTGTTCTCGTACTTTGCGATCATCATCTACTTGTTCGGAGATCTCGCGATTTACTCCACCACAGTGCCCAAATCCGCCATGAACATTGTCTGGTTAGTCGGAAATCAAACAACTGAACATGAGGGTATGAAATAAACGGATTCTTTTCAGCTCGACCATCAATGCATCAACTGTCCAGCATTCGGATCCGTGTCACGCTTCCTGGCCTGAAATCTTCACCAGAATGATGGTCTACCGCATTTTTGTCATAGTCTTCGTTGTTGTCGTCTGCCTCCCGATGGTCATCGCCGGAATCACAAAGACCCGCCACATCCAGATAATGACCACGCTTTCAAGATGGGCAGCTTTTATTCTGATGATCACATTGGCTTCGATGCAACTTTCCACCAATGGAGCCGCTGCTCATCCACCAGCCTACAACTTCCACGGCTTCGGATCACTGTTCGGATGCGCCGTTTACGCGTTCATGTGCCACCACAGCATTCCGTCGCTCATCACTCCGATGCGAACGAAGGAGAACGTCTTCGAGAAGGTCGCCGTTGTCTATGGAGTCGTCGGTGTCTTCTACTTCACTCTGTCTCTTACTGGAGCATTTGCCTTCGAGCACGTGCAAGACATTTACACCCTCAACTTTTTCCACGACGACAACACCTCGTTTGTGTATTCTATCATCGATTACTTCCTCGCGCTCTTCCCAATCATCACGCTCACCTCCAGCTACCCTATCATCGCTCTCACTTTGATCAATAACTTCAAAGTGGTCAAAGACATTTTGTGTCCGAAGACTGGGTTAGTGGTTAATGTATTCGATGGTGATACTTATCGATGTTGTTTACAGACAAGAGAACGAGTCGCTGCTCGAAGAGGACAATCTTGGCGGCGATAACGATACTGACGACGAACGAGAGACGAGATCGGCGAGAAGCGAGAAATCTGTGTTTGACGTGCTTGTCCCTGTCATCGTCCTGGCTCTCCCAACATTCCTGAGTCTTCTGACAGACGATATGCTCCTCCTTGCCTCGATCACCGGCAGCTTCCCGGGAGTCGCCGTCCAGTTTGCCATCCCGTGTCTGCTCGTCACTGCCGCGCGCAAACATGCTCGTTCTGTGCTCAACTTCCCGGTGCCTCGCAAGAACAATAGTCCGTTCCAAAGCCCTATCTGGATCGCGCTCATCTCGTGCTGGGCGGGCTTCTCGATGATCATGGTGCTACTCAACTTGGTCGGCGTCCACTTCTAAATTGTAATTGTAAACACACATTCTGCACACTTACCAATTTCGTCCCTCTACGTATAGTCTCCATTCGCTTCCCGGCTAGTTGCCAGCTTCCATTGAATTGTTTCCTAATTCACATCTTCACCATCTATTCGATCCATTCTTTGCCACCACTGGTCGTTTTCTTCCATTTCATCCCCCCACCCGCCGAAACCATCCATATCTTGTCTGAAAAAACCTGCAATTCACTTATTATTCGGTGCAATCATAACACTCCGCCAAACAAATTCGTTTAAAATCAAACCCTCCCCCTTCTCGTGACAAAACAAGCCATCCCGCCGCACATCCCCAAAGCTTTTACACTGTTTTTAAATTCCTAGTCATTTCAAATCTATACCCCCATTTATTCTAACCCTAAATCTCCCCGGTTACAACAAACCTACGAAAAAAACTGATGTTGTATTGTGATGAATGAAAATGCGAATAAAACTGTCGTCGAGTAATCATTTGTTTGTTATGGCAACCAAGACTTGTCGTTTTTGTTGTTAAAGCAAGGTCTAAAGCCCTTCTGCCATCTTCTTTGATGATGAATATCGGTGTCTGATAGCAATCTTCTCCTAGATATCAGCTGGTCTTCTCCTCTTTTCGTTCCCCCCCCCCCCCCCCCCCCGCCTTTCGATACCGCGCGGAAATCGGATAGAAAACGATTGGCGGCGTGGAATCTGCTAGCGCTCAGGACCGGATTGAACATCTCGAATCAAGGTCAGCGTATGCATGCATCGCACACTCGCCGTCCTCTTTCTGCTTTTTCCTGCCGCACTTCTCGCGATTTCCATGTTCACCGAGCTGTGCACCGTATTCGCTACTGTCGAACTATTATGCTTGATGTATCGCCAACTAGACCAACTTAATCACGCGGAAGACAGTGTCAACACCGACGACGACGAGGGCATTGTTCTGCACAAGAAGTACTACAACGCGGATAGGATGCCGTCGCCGCTCTGGACGAGACTGTGAACAGTAACCAGGACAGAAATAAGGACTTAAAAGAAACGTTTATGGTACGCTCGCTGTTCATTTATTTCTCTTCTTGTCCTTCTCCTCGCGCCGCCTTCTCTCTCGCTTCATTCAATTTTTGCACAATTTTTCGACCGATGACAATCTTCATACTTTTATCTCTCGTCTCATATCGTACTCCTTCCGCTTCATCGATTCTGAATTGCTTGACTGGTTATTGGCTGAATAAACATCTTTTGTACACCTCAAATGGATTCCAGCTTGTGTTCCGGCAATGACGGCGAGTAGGAAGCGATGATAGGTTTTGAATGTTGGAAGACAACGGTTGTCCGTGTCGTTTTTCGCCGCCGAATAGGTGACCTGCAATGATAAGAAATGAAGGATTGATAGGAAGTACATGCGCGTCGGTCCCTCACTGACCTCCATTTCCTGGCTTTTCACAAATCTGAGGATCTTGCGGACCGAATTCTCATACTGTCTAATATCAGTGTACTGGTAGCTGCAAAATCTCATTTGTCATCAATACAAAAGAACGAAAGTGTGGGAGAGAGAGAGAGATCGCAAGTGCAATTATCGGTCTTACGTGAACATTATGTCGTCGAAACGGTAGAAGAGGTCACCCACAAACAGGCGATTAGCATACGGATACCAGAGAACGATGCTGTCCGGCGTGTGACCCGGAGTCCACATGACCTGTGAAGTTTTCAGACACAGAAAACAATACGAATGACCTACTTGCACTATATTCATTAGATGCGATTCATCACCCAGCACAATTTTCTCTCCATCATTCAACCAACGGGTCACTTTGTAGGTCTTGGTGTCCCAGTGCCAGCTACTATCCATCAAACGCGTATAGTATTTGTTCTTGCGGCCCGCGCACAAATCTTCCACCAAATGTGCCAATCCATTACTGCCCGTCGTTGAAAACCTCCAATTTCCGCCAGTCTGAACAAATCGGTCAAGGAGGGGGAGAAGGAAAAAACGGAGAAAGGGTTTTGGAAACGAAACGAAACGAAACCTGTTCAGGATGGTTGTGAGTGTTCACGACGATGAGTTTCATATTCTGCATGAACGACAGTGAACGGAGGTAGAAGTAGATGTTACCGCATCCACAGCCGGTATCAATTAGCAAAGCTGAAATGAGGAGAGGAGGTGAAACAGAAACTTGACGACATACCAGTATCTTCCGTGCCGAGAATCAGGTACATCAAAGGGTAGCATTCTCTGGAATCTTCCTCACGGATCCAGTAGATATTATCGGTCAGCTTCTCGTGGGTGAAGCTCATTGTGGTTTGATGTGAATGAAAGACAAGAAGACATGGCATGTTGTGACCATCCTTGCTACTTTACAATGCATGGGAAATTGAGTGGTCCCACCCACAGGATGAATGTCGCCCTCCTAGCTTAGACATCTATGCTCGTTGGGAATGTTTTGAAAGCAAAGGGGTATGTACAAGACAAGCTGTTCAAACTTCAGACTCGAAGCTTCTCACGAACAATTCGACGAGGTTCACGGAGAATTCCCATTGTTAAGTGGTCCCCTTGTCACACGACAAACGACTGACTTCGCAGGAACGTCTCGAATTTCGATTTCAAAGCGACAACGCCCTTTTCCGTTTCCCTTTGAAGACAGTTTTTTTCTGCTTAGCGATTTGCGAAACTTGAACCAATTTTTGCCCAATCACCACTTCCCATCAATGTGTCTTCCACACCCATCGTCAAAATTAGCCAATTTCCGAAACCAATCGTTCGTTTCCATCGTCGTTCGGATTCGAAAAGGACAAAAGAGGATCGGTGAAAGCAAGAGAGGGCGGACACAAAACAGCCGACCTACAGCGCGTCGAAACTCAAATACGGTTACGCGTAATTGAATGTTTGTGCTCGCTTTTTCGTATTGTAGTCGACGAGTCGCATCCAGTTTCAATGAATTCGGATCGTACAACCTCGACTTCCGCCTTCTGTTGACATATTCTTTCACACGCCTCTCTGCCACCGGCATACAGTATTCAAGGTGTTGTCAGAAATGGAACGCAACTGTTTTCCTCCCATAGATTTCGAACCATGACTCATTTTGGTTTCCCACCCAACCCTCCCTATCGGTTTTCGAAGAGGAAAACGAAAATCTGAGAAAAAAAAAGTGTGCGGGAGGAGGTGGAAGGAGGACATGAATCATACACAGTACCTTATATAAATAGATCGAATGTCGGGGTTGGGCACCCACTTCAGAATCGACTTGCCTGATTTTGTGTGTTGCGGCGACATGCCTCTGCAATACCAGATCAGTGCATTTTGCCCCCACCCGCACTCACTGCCTATTGCGGAACGTGTCACACAGTTTGAAGAGTTATTGGTTCAGACATTCCTCGCCGATGGCCTCGGCAAATTGGTTGGGAATGCGCGCTTCAAAAAACAACTCGAACTGACGAAATGTGCGTCGACTTTTTTTGCACCGCATCTGCCGCGCCGCCCTACCTCGTCGTTTCACAAAGTCTCTCGCTCATTTTAGACCGGTTGACACAGTAGATGATCCTCAGTAATTATGAAGTTTCACCTCCCTCCCATCGGCCGGCCGCAGTCGATTCTATGCATTTGCTACTCTCTCACTCATTGCTGCCATTTATTTTTGTTTACTATACATTCATTCGGTTACCTTTTCTCCATTTCAGTCGCACTTTAGTTAGACTCTGGAAACCGTTTTGATCTACCGCCTGTCTGTTCTGTTTGTGCCATTGGCTTGTTTGAGGTTATATCCCTTGTGTCCCGTGTCTCTCTATTGACAGTTATCCCTACTCTTCTTCTTCTGAAAGAAACGAACGAAAGTGTTTATCCAGTAGTTTTTTCATTCAGAAACTCGTTCAAACGGATACTTCTCACAGTGAGAAGCGGTACCAAACCATTTGCTCGCAAACATGATGGAAATAACCCGCGAAAGTGAGTTCGTTACTTTCTCCTATCTAAATTATTCGAATAATGATCCAGAAGGTGGGTTTTGAAAAGCACAGGCTTAACTTTTCCGTGTTTGCACTCGACGTCCCAGATTAAAATGAAAGTTTCTAACCGATCACTGATCACCGAGCAAATTTGCAAAATCGAGAGATCTGGAATCGAATTCAGCTGCAACAATGACTTTTGCTCTTTCCTTCTAAAAGTACGATGATGTTGACTTTAATATAAAAAAAATAGCAAGAAATAGTCTCCGAGAGGCGATCGGATATTCGAAAATGAACAAGCACCTCGGTAAACAAGAGCATCTCCTCGATTCCGATTCCGATTTCTTGTCGCAATTTTTTTTGTGATATCTATCCATCCATCCCGTTTTTCAAATCAAATTCCGCCTGCACTTGTCAAAGTCCGGGTCGAAGACCTGCTCTTTATTCTGCAGTTTCCCGATTCCCACCCACACCCACACACTCTTCTAACCTCAAATTGATTACTGTTAATTGCTAATTATCATGTTCATCACTCGGCATTGTAAGTCTTTTTTTCTCAAGAAGCTTAGATTTAGCGCTTAATTCCAACCAGTTGGTTAGATCTTTGAACTGTTCCAAATTGGTCGGGGCGGGAAAAAAAAACGGAGAGAATTAGAGTAGGAGTAGCAGATATTATCTCGAGGTTCGGCGGCGTTCAAATTGGTAGATAACTGGTTAGGAGGTGGGAGAATAACAGGCTAAACGAAACCGAAAAACAGTCGCGAAAACAACGCGACACGGTGTGTGTCATTCACTCCAATTTGCACCATTTATGAGTACTCATCCTACGCGACACTCAACTGGCAATGTATGTTCAAGGTTAATTTCGATTTCTTCACTTTTTCTTCGGTCTTCTTTCGTTTTCCCTCCTCTGAATCTTCGGGAAGGGTAGGTTGGCAAAGAAAAAAGCGAGGAAAAAAAGTGTTTGTATACATGCCTTCCGAGGCGTTGTCTGGTTTTTCGTGTGGGTTGAGCGTGGGCACGGTAGCAATTTGCAATGAATCAGCCCTCCGGCGAATCTCAAATGTCATTCCTCATTTCGCACTTTAGCACACGAAGGAAAGGAAGGCGAAACGTATGAATTTATGCAAAAACCCATGTCCAATAGGCGGAGGCGACGAAAAGAGAGGGCGGTGAGGAAGACGACGAAGAATCGTAACGACGTAAGGGTTGACTGAGTTGAGGATGAGATGATTTTTGGAGGACGCGCCCATCCTTCTATTCTTTTGCCGCATTCCCGACACGCGCGATTTCAAGAAGCCGTTCCGGGCGCGGCCCCGGGGGTCGTCCTCTCTTTTCACACCTTCAAAAGAGGACGGACGGATTCTTCACTTTCGCTCCCTTCTCGTCTCGATTCCGATTCCCGAATTCCAAGTACCGAATTCCAAATAAACCCTACCAATCCAACAAAATGGCATACAAACATGCAAACAATGATTTGATTTTGATTTTGATATTGACAACAATAGCCTCCTTGCATATTTGCGTTTTCTTCTTTCCCTGAGAGTTTTCCCCTATTTCCCAATTTTGCCCTCATATTACTCATGCAAGAGCCTTTTGTCGGTCTCGGGAAGACTCATATCACAGTTTTGTTCTGGGGTTCGGTATAAAATAGGAATTGTGGTAAGATTGTGCGCTCAAAAGACTATGTCGGACGCCTATATTGTTTCTCTACCCTCCTCGCGGCGCTCCAGCACTTCAAGCGTTCTTAGTGATCGCAGTTCCACACGAACTGTTAACTATGAGGTGATCGAGCGAAAAAGTAAGCCCTTCCACCGAGTTCACAACCACAACCAGCAACAAAAAAAATTCGCCCCTCATTTTTCGTCTGTTAATCCGTTCTGCCTACATGCTATGATCATTAAGGAGGCAGAAAATTTGCGACAGGCAGCAGAAGCGGGTGAAAGAGTCCTCCCACTGACAGAAAATGTTAAATAAAAGTGAGGAAGAGCACAGGCAGAAGGGAAGAAATTCGACGCCCACCTAGTTTGCTTTGCTCGACGGCGAGGGGACGGAGCCCGTGGCCTCCCCAGCTTTTGTCTCTACCGTCAGCCTCCGACTAATTCCTTGGTCACACATAAAGGCAACTCTGCTTGCCGCACTCAACTCCCCCTTTTCCCAAATCATTTTGAAATTCTCGAGCTGCTCCGCGCAGTCGACCACCTCCACTTTTCACTTCTAAACGTTCTCTCTTTTTTCAGCGATGTCTTTCACCTCTTCGGCACCGTCGGCGAGAGCTCCTCTTGGAGGTCGTTCCACCGGAAATGTCACCTGTGAGTTCTTCAACTAGCTACCGATTTCACATTTGGCGTTTTCAGCGCAAGACCGTATGCTCAAAATTGTGACTGAGATGCGATCGGGCGCCGGATCCGGCTTGTCGCCGTTCGGACAGAACGCCGCCTCGACCATCCGTGACTCCCGTGAACGCGAGAAGAAAGAGATGAGCGACTTGAACGATCGACTCGCTAGCTACATCGAAAAGGTGTGTGTCAGGAGAAACGAGAACCGCGCCCAACGCCGCACTTTTTTTTCAGGTCCGCTTCCTCGAAGCGCAGAATAGAAAGTTGGCCGCTGATCTTGACGCGCTTCGCTCCAAATGGGGAAAAGACACGCACAACATCCGCAACATGTACGAGGGAGAGCTCGCTGATGCTCAGAAGCTTATCGATGAGACCAACAAGCAGCGAAAGGATATGGAGGGTCAGATCAAAAAGATGCAAGACGAGCTGGCCGATATCCGTAGAAAGTGAGCATTTGCGTCATGACATAAACAAACAAAGATTACTCTATGTCAGCAGCAACTTCGAACACATTTCGAAATAAACTGAAGTGTTATCAGAAACGCAAATAATGACCCGAGTACACGAACAGTTTTCTTCTTTCAGGTACGAGGATGCCGTCAAGGGACGTGAGCATGACCGTGCCAAGATCGATGCTCTTCTTGTCACCCTTTCTCAGATCGAGGCTGAGATCAGCCTTCTGAAGCGCCGTATTGCTCTTCTCGAAGAGGAGGTCAAGCGCATCAAGCTTGAGAACCAGCGTCTGCTCTCGGAGCTCCAAAGAGCCCGCACTGACCTCGACCAGGAGACTCTTAACCGCATCGACTATCAGAACCAAGTTCAAACGTTGCTTGAGGAAATTGACTTCCTTCGTCGTGTTCATGATAACGAGATCAAGGAGCTCCAGACCTTCGCCTCCCGTGATACCACGCCAGAGAACCGCGAGTTCTTCAAGAACGAGCTTTCGTCGGCCATCCGTGATATCCGTGAGGAGTACGATCAGGTCAACAATGTCCACCGCAACGATATGGAGTCGTGGTACCGCCTCAAGGTCCAGGAGATCCAAACCCAATCGGCCAGACAAAATATGGAGCAGGGATACGCCAAGGAAGAGGTCAAGAGACTCCGCACCCAGCTCAGCGACCTTCGTGGAAAGCTCGCTGACTTGGAAAGCCGCAACACCCTCCTCGAGAAACAGATCCAGGAGCTCAACTATCAATTGGAAGACGATCAGCGATCTTACGAAGCCGCCCTCAACGACAGAGACGCCCAGATCCGCAAGATGCGCGAAGAATGCCAGGCTCTCATGGTGGAACTACAGATGCTCCTCGACACCAAGCAGACGCTCGATGCCGAGATTGCCATCTACAGAAAGATGTTGGAGGGAGAGGAGAACCGCGCTGGGCTCAAGCAGCTCGTCGAGCAAGTCGTCAAGACCCACGCCATCTCTCAGGAGACCGACACGGAAACGATGAGAGTTGTAAAGGGCGAAACCGCCTCTCGTCAGTCCTTCCAACGTTCCGCCAAGGGAAACGTTTCGATCCACGAGGCATCGCCCGATGGAAAGTTCATCGTCCTCCAGAACACCCATCGTGCCAAGGACGAGGTAACACTGATGATGAACACCGGCATCTTTACTTGACTTTTTAATTTCAGGCGATCGGTGAGTGGAAGCTGAAGAGACGCATCGACGGAAAGCGCGAGATCGTCTACACCCTCCCCAAAGACTTTGTCCTCCGTGCCGGAAAGACGCTCAAGATCTTCGCTCGTAACCAGGGTGTCGCCTCGCCGCCAGACCAGCTGGTCTACGACGCCGAGGACTCGTTCGGCAGCGGAAACAACGTCCAGACCATCCTCTTCAACAAGGAAGGAGAGGTACACTCACAGATCGTAAATCACTCAATTCTAACGGTAATGGTAATTACAGGAACGTGCTACCCACATTCAACGCCAGAGCACTGCCTAAACAAGGCGACTTCTCTTCAACTAAATAGATATTGTGACGATTTCACCGCTGAAATTCCCTCCCAAATCTTCTTCACTTCTTGTAATTTTATGCTGACTTCATTTTCATCTTCATCATTCGTGCATTTATTCGTCCTCTTTTTGAATGAATCCGTATTAACCCCCCACGTCCAGAATGTGTCTTCCTTCCGTTGCGTGCGTGCGGCAATCAGATAAACACACGCCCCACAGGCAACCAATCTGCATCGCTCACACAGCGAGGGAAAGTGCAACCTCTCGCCTCTCCCCTCTTCATTCGCTCTCTCCGTGCGGCGGATTTGCACTTTCATGGTCAACTGGCGTCGACGGCGCAGTTGTTGCAAGAGGGCGCCTCGCCGACGGCCACCGGACCCGCGAGTCGTGCCAGGCGCACGCAATTGAAAGCGAGTGAGAGGAGGCCGCGTCGCCCTTTTCGCCTTCTTCTCCCCAACCCTTTTCCCATCTCTCTTCTTCTTTTTCTTCGTCGCTCCGGCTTTTTTCTTTCTTATCGCTACTCCACAGGGAATGTTTGACGTTAGAAGAGATATTTTGCGTAGCAAAAAGAGGCAAGAAGTCGTCGTTTTCATTCCTAATTCAAAAAACGACGGGGGAGGCCTACCATTCGCTCTGTTTGTTCTTTGATAAATTGCCACCTTTTCTCTCTCACCCTCTCACGCTGCCACACTCTTTTTGCCGTCGCCTCCGGCCAGACGACACATGTCGACACTCAATTCTTTTGTTCATTTTCAGGCGAAAGAACCTGCAGATCTCTGCTTCCTCAGTCATTTGCAATGAGACGGGATTTGATACGTGAGTTTCAATAAAATGAAATAACTTTTCTCACTCGTTTATCATTCAGGTGTCATACTATTTTTCATACTAATATCTCTGAAATCTGTCACTACCGATGATAACAGCGATTACGATTTTGATACCAGTGTCAACATTGATAACTGCACAATTATACTCGATGCGTATTCGATGGATACTCAGAAGATCCCCTGCAATCACTCTTCTTGCCAATACCACGTTTGAACATCCAACCTCGACCATTCCATTTGAATATCTTTCAAAATTCAGATTAAAACAACCTCTTCGGAACCTATCGAACTGATAATTGACCCGAACCACTTCTTCCACAAGTACCTTATTGTCTGGGAAACGTTTTATGAGGATGGTGTGGAGCAGCGAATCATCAAAATGTGGAGGTACCTCCTAGAGTTCTGAAAGAAAGTTTTAATTTTCAGGAACATGAGTGGAAGTCACGACGAGTTGACCTTCATCTCTGGTGTCAATCAGTCTTTCATTTTCGAAGCTGGATTCCCGTGCACTTTCACGCTGCCGACTTTCAAGTACAATCGCATCAATAAAGGTGAGCAGTTAATATTAATCCCGGATCATCTATCAGATTTCAGACAAAGTCGCTTGTAACCCTATCTTGAGCTATGTCGGTCACAATATTACCACTATTCAGGAGGGAGATGTGATTGATGGTACAGAAAGTAAGACGACCACACTATTAAATAGAATCTTACAATGTTAATTTCAGTGTGTCCGTATCGTTTGAAGAGAGAGATTGATTCGGATGGCACCAACGACACAGAATATCTGTACATTGTGGCTTTTGGCAGTCACACTCAGGATGCGGATTTGTATTCCTTGTTGGACCATGATATGCGTCATGAACGGTCAGTTAGAATAACAATTATTTTTGCGAATTTCTATGTTTTTAGTTCACTGCTCATTCAAGTAGCCAACTGGTCGCAGTATGAAATAGTTACCACTGCATACGATTCGGATACAAACGAGGATCGCCGCTCGTCATTCACGATCCAAGCCGTTTCCTCTAGACACAGTATGATCCTCCTTCTTTCTCACATAAGAAACTGGAGTTTCAGACTGCACTTGTGGAGAGAAAACAAACGTTGTGGATGTGGTAGACCAAGTGTTAACACTCCGTTCTCCCGGTTATCCGGATTTCGGGTGTCCCAATCTGTATTGCAAGGCATCCGTTTATTTCCCGAGGCTCAAAAACCCCGCAGCTCCTCGAATGGCTACTTCACGTGTTATGGTCTCCATGAAAACGCAGTTCCGTGATGGAATAAACTTGACGGTGCTCTCCAAAAGTGTGGACTTCAGGTGAGCTGCATTCTTTCTGAGGAATCGGCAGTATTTGCGGTTTTACAGTTTCGCTGAGAATAGCTACAGTAACATCAGCACCAGCTTTCTGATTGGCGAATCAGATTTGCGAATACACTATGTTACTCCACAAATGTTGTCAACTCGACCCGAAGGCCATTACGAAATGAATTTCACTCGCGTGTTGATTAAAAGAGGTCAGTTTTGTATTTTGATTGAATTCAGGTGTGATTTTTGAAAACTGATACGTTTTGCTGTCAATCTAAACAATTTTCTCGCTTCAGGATGCGAATGCTCGTTGTTTGGTAGCCGGTTGTACACGAAAGATTGGAGTGGAGAGATCAACATTCCGGCTCACTGTGACTTAGTTTTCTGCTCTTGGACTCTCTTGTACAAGGGAAGAAAACAGGTGAACATCACTCTTCTGAATGTGAATGACGACGATGAAGTGCACATCTGGAATCGCGATGTTATGGAAGTGTTAGTCATTCGGGCAGTGTTCTAGTAGTATTTTCAAATGGGATTTCAGTTACACGGGTGATTCGTGCAAGTACAAACGAAGCATGTATTTGCCGGACGGCGGAGATTCGCACATCGCCTTCTGGAGAAAATCGAAGGGACTTAATGCCAAGATCATTTTGTCATGGGAATTCAAATACTTCCATTACCATCGTGAGCGTCGTTGTCGATACAGATTGAAAACTGCTCATTCCCAATGTTTCAGATCATATGTGCGACTTCGAGTACAATATCACTACTGCTCCAATGACGATCCTCTCGCACAACTATCCGTCGATATTTTATGCATCTGAAGACTGTACTTATCGCTTGAGAGCACCGAAAAAGCAAGTTTTCTGTCTGCATTGTGTGTTTCTCTCTATTCCACTGTTTCAGTCACACGGTGGAGGTTTCCTTGGAAGAAGTGGATATTGAGGACTATTTCGATCATATCACTTTCTATGATGGACCGTCGAGTAAATCGCAACTCCTCAAGGAGTACGTGTTGCTGATTTTGACTTGAATTGAAGAGTACTTTTTCAGTTTCACGGGAAAATTCAAGAACCAGATGATTTTCGCAACCGGAAACGAGATGTTCGTTATGTATCGATCAAACAACCAAGGGGCCGGACGAGGATATCACTTCAACGCCTATGCAGGTAACTGGAATTGAATAAGATGCAAATTAAAGATTCCATCGTTTTAGTTCCAAATATTGACGTCGCCATTTCTGAAATGGACATCGTGTCGCCTGATCCGGTCACAACTTCTACAACCTCAACCACTGCCACACCCGTCACTACCACCGAAAGACCAGCCGAAAAGTCTTATTTCTGGACCACTGCCATCATCATCATCCTTCTTCTCGCCCTCTGCGGCATCCTCGTTGCCGGCGCAGTTTACTGGAGACGCAGAAGAGATTTGCTTGCCGATCGCGTCCACTTCAACTCCATGTCCTTGGATCGTCTGCGTATTGACAGCGAGTGAGTTGTCTTATTACTAATTCTCAGAAGTAACAAGTTATTTGCAGATCGGAGGAAATTTCTGTGTCTTCGGCTTGAGACCGTTTTCCGAATTAATCCTCATCTACTTCATCATCTCATCTAATTAAATTTTTTGACAAAAAAATGTGTGGCACTAGAATACCACTTATTCGCTTCACTCCATTTTAATGTCCCAATTTTTTGATTATTTCAATTTTTTTAGTTCGATTCGTAACTTGCAATGTCTTGTGAAAATTCGAAAGTTAACTTTTCAAGTGTGCAATTTGAAACTCTACCTCTCCTTAATTGTTTCATATTTCTAAACTGACCTCTTGTTTTCTTGTTCATCTGATTGGTATCGATTTTCAACTCTTGTTCCAAATAAAATGTATGTTCAAAAATGCCTTATCTATTTTTTTTTTTTTTGAAATTCTAAGCTTCGAAAAGATTCGTTCGTCTCAAACTCGTATGAGTTTCAATTTTTGTTTTGCCGTGTTCAACACGTTTACCAAAAGATTTTAGTTCTCTGAAGAGCAGTTGTCACATCTTCTATCAGTTCGGACTATGCTTCATGATTGATCGCATTCGTTTCCAATTTTTTGCACTTTCTGAGCCAACTGTCGGACGAGAAATAGTCGGGATCACTCGAGCTCTATCCAACGAGAAGAGACCCGATCATTTCGAAATCTTGCTAGCACAATCTTGCATCTTTTCTTCTACCTGGGCCCATTTATCAAGTTCTCTTCTGTTCTGCAGCCCGTTTGTTTGTGTGCTCTCCGGATCAATTCATCATTTTATCTTCTTATTCGCTATCAGAAACGATGAAAATAGGTGTCTTGAGTAAGTTCAAAGGTGCGTAATGACTAACCGTCGACGTGCCAGTTTTCAGTTCTTCTGCTCCTGTATGTCAATACTGTACGTTCGGAACAGTGTTCGGTTGAATTCAATGAAGACCATATGGAACAGCGGGTGATCCCTCGCCACCAACACAACTGTCTGTTTTCTGTGAGCTTTTGAGTCTATATCGAACATTTTGATCTCCGAATGTTTCAGATAAAATCAAAAGTTAACAAGGCTATCAAATTGGAATTCATTTTACCAGAAAATTACAAAGGAAACATATACCTTAGAGAGACGTTCGTTCAAGATGGAGAAGTGAAATCTATCTTCAGGTCGCCTGTTGCTTCTTCATATATTTCTACTGTTTTGCCTGTTTTTGTTTCTCATGGCAACGGTTCATTCAATTTCGAGCTTGACTTGAATTGCGCTGACTGGGATAAAGCAATGCCTGCTTTCAAACACACTCGAGTTAAAAAATGTAAGACGCAGTTCTGAAAACTATTCCAAACGCATTTTCAGATGCATCGCGATGCGATCCGATTTTCCAAGTAATTGGCACCACAATCACCACAGTTCATAGTGGTTATTCCAATGAAAGGGAAAGTGAGATAAATCAAAACTTCAACAAGCGGAACATTCCATTACTTTTGTTCAGTCTGTGCATACCGTTTGGTGAAAGATCCGTTGTTTACAACTGCTGAAACTAAAATTTACTTAGTGGAGGAAAGTAGATACAACGAAATGAGCGTATATGCGAATGGGGTAAAGATGTCAGTATCCAACCGTTTAATTGATTGATTGATTTATTTATAATGGATTAGGATAAATAAGTACAAGTGGCCAACCCGCCAGAGTAGGCCACAAGAAGAGAGGGAAAAAGGAGAAAGAAAGGAGAGAGAAAAAAAACAAAGGAAGAGGGGGGAGAGGGGGGGGGGGGAAGTGAAACCCAAAGCCGCCACAGCAATCTCAGCGAAAAAGGCCTAGTTACAGTCCGCCACCGGGAGAAACCGATAGGAACGGAGAGTAAGTGGCGGAGGTGCAGAGATACAAAAGAGTGGTGGCGACAGTGGACGGTGGGGGGGAAAGGACAGAAAGAAGTAGAGAAAGAGAAAGAGCGAGCTGATGGAGCGGATGGGGAAGGAAGAGCACAAGGCAAGAAGAGGGCGATGGAGCGGGGAGCGGGAGATGTTAGGCTAAAAGAGGGCAATGGAGCGGGAGATGTGATCGGAAAACTGCGAGGGAGACAGAAAGAAGGGGACGTTGGAAGTAGCAGCGTTCCAGATAGGAACAGTAGTGGGGAAGAAACCGGAAGAGCAGGGGGAGACGAGAATGAGCCGCATTGGACAACGGGCGGAGGTGGAGAGTCGGACCCAGTCGTTGAGGTTGGGGAAGTGGGTGCGACCACAGACGAAGTTGTACAGGAGAAGCAGCTGGGCTTTGAGGCGTCGATGCCTCATCGAGGGGAGTCCGAGGATTGAGAGCCGTTCCTGAAACGAGTTAAACGAGGTATTGGAGCGCTGGAGAAGAATTTTGGAGAAAAGACGAAGAGGGCGCTCGAGTTTAAGGGCAAGAGTCAGGACGGGGGGAGTAGAAAGGAGCGCCGTATTCAACAATAGGAAGAACATAGGTGCTGAATAAATAGATGAAGAAAGCTGGGTTAGAGGAGCGGAAGGACTTGAGGATTTGCCCAGTCCTAAGAGAGGCGAGAGCGACAGCACGGTTGATGTGGCCAGAGAAGGCAAGGTTGGCCTGAACGGTGAGACCGACGTCCCTAACGGTGGATGAGGGGAGAATAGTGTGGTTGTTGATAAGGAAGCGTGGGGCGGTGACATTTCTCTTTTGTTTTTTTCCAGACCGAAAAATAGTATTCTGGAAAATGCCACAACTGATTTGCAAGTTCTAACAAACCACAAAATAGACGGGCACGGACCATGGATTGTTCAAGCAGTCCTTTCGAATGAGAGTAAGTTCTCGCATGAAAGTAACATTTGAAACTTTCTAACCGTAATCCATGTTGTTTCGAACTGGTAATACTCATGAAATCGAAAAAATATATTAGATTAAGCCGTTCAGCGTGCTCGTGTGCGACGGACTTTCATCTCACTTCGATAGTTAGCAATGTTACCCTACGTTCTCCTGGCTACCCAAACTTTGCCTGCCCTAATGCAATCTGCATTACTACAATTTATTACGATCCGATAGAAGTGGCAACTGGTTTTGTTGCACGAGTTTTGGTCTCAATAAAATCATCGGCTCGTGATGAAGTGACATTGAGATTATCGTCAGGAGACATGATCCTCAAGTGAGAATTGATGCACAACGCTTCATGGTTCTCAGATGACTTTTTTCAGATTTGATAGTGAAACGCACGACAAAGGTTTCTTCAGTTTTCTGCTCAAACCTGATGATTTGAGCATAATATATACAACTCCCAATCTTCTAACGAAGGTCACGAACGGCCACTATGAGATGAATATCAGTAGAATCCTGGTTCAAAATGGTTAGTTTAAAAGCTTTCTGCTAACCAACTTCAAACATCTATACGTTTTTGATAGATTGTGACTGTTCCACGTTCATGAGTCGAGGGCACAATTCAAAGTGGAAGGGCTTTGCGTCCTTCCCTCCACACTGTGACATCGTTTTTTGCGACTGGAGCATCCAATATTGGTCGTCCAAAATAATGAACATCACAGTTGAAAATGCGAATGAAGGTGATGAACTGCAAGTTTGGAATAACATCCCTACAAAAAAGTAACAAAAATGAACACATTATCGATATGTTGATTGTTGTGCCAGGTACACCGGGAAGCAGCTGAACTACACGAGAAGTTTCAAAACCAGGGAGCCGAGCGAAACACATGTTTTCTTCTGGAAAAAGTCGAAAGGAGAGAACGGGAAAATATCGCTGGCATGGGATGCTTTTGAAGGTTGGGCTCAATCTCTGTACCGACAAACTTTGAATGCTTACAGACAACATTTGCAATGCAACGCACGTGGTTTCGACTGTTCCGTCAACTTTCAGCTCCCCTGACTTTCCCTTGTCTATGCAAAATTGTTCATTCACATTGGTGGCCCCTGAAAAGTGAGCGAGATGTGAAACTTAGATGTAAAGTGGTTTCAGTCATTCAATAACCGTTTATCTGTACGAAGTTGATGTGGAACCGTTACACGATCATCTCAGTTTTTACGACGGGTTGACAAGACTTTCGAAGCTCATTAAACAGTACTTTCCGAGTTGAATACTTTGAACAAAACAATCGTTTCAGCTTTTCCGGAAAATATGAGCACGAAACAGTTAATTCTACAAACAACACGATGTTCATCGATTTCTTGTCCGATATGCATAGAAATCTCCGCGGATATCATTTTGAAGCATTCGCAGGTATTTTGCTGTAACAGTTTTCCTAGCTTAACGGAAATTTCAGTGCCAATCAAAGATGACAGCTCTTCCCCCTCATTTATTCCAATCTTAGTGTTCTTGGCGGTGATTTCGACCATTATCGCTCTTCTTGCTTTTTTTTACAAAAAATGCGAAAAGCAGTCTGGCAGTTCCAATTATTTCACAAATGCGCTCATCAGATTCCAAACGGAAAACAACGAGTAAGCCTATTTCGTTCCTGTTTTTTCAGCAAGAAACCAGGTTTCAGTTCCCAACCTCATGTCACTATCTCTACGACATAATCTTTGCAGTCGATTTCCATGACATCACCGACTCTAACCCTTTTCGATTTTGTTCTTCCTATTAGCTTATTCTTGTTCCAAATAAAATGTTTGTGCAAAATGTCTTGTTTGTTTCCATCTGTCACCCGATGGCCACATTTATTCCGCGAAGCAGGGGACGTTTCGAAATTCTGAGCTTCGAAAAAATTTGTTTGACACAAGGTCATTTAAGTTTCAATTTTTGTTTTGCCGTGTTTCATTTGCCGCTTATCAAAAAAGGAAGAGCAAAAGGCTGGCCATTCAGAGAGAACCGATAATGAATGGGATCATCCGCACATTGTTTATGACGTCATTAGCACTTGACCTCGTAAACAACACTTCCTACGAGGAGGACACCTTTCCGCCCGCTCGGGTACTCGGCCTCCACACATTTATTGATTTGATCATGAGTAAGGCGAGTGTTGCAAACGCGCTCCACTGCTAATGTCGTCATTGACTCCCGCACCGCATTTTCTCTCTACCTTCGTAGCCACCACGGAGTCATTTCTTCTTATTTTTTGCCCGTTCTTCGTTGTTTTTCTAATGTTTTCTGATATTCTTCCTCCCATTTGTTAATTAAAAACCAGCATATCCGGCGTGTCCATAGTTATTAACACTCCTGCTAAATCTTGGCTTTTCCGAGCGTAATGAGAAACCTCTTGAATCCGGGTCAATACCTGCGATCTACAGTGTAATTATCTCAATTAATCCACCTGTCATGATAGCTGACCTTTTCAACTCAATCTAGCCGCACGCATGTGACAACTTCCCAGAAAAGGCTGTAGATTGGTGTGTGCCGCACCTTTCTCCTCACAGTCCGTCCTCATTCGCTCTCATTCACTGTTGCCATTCAGTGACCATTTTGCTCTCGCTTTTACCGTCCCTCGCTCCTTTGCATTTCTCTTTCTGTGCATCCAATTTTGTGTTTTCAGAGTTACTTCTTACCATCATGCACATAACCCGAACTTTCAATTCTCACATCGGAAAATAGGCAAAACGAAATGCGATCGAGGAGCCTTCATAGACGGCAAGTAAGTCGATCTTCAAATTTCCTGATTACTAAATAGCGAAATGAGAGCTAAGTTCCTTTCCTAAGAGGGGTTGTGCCCATATCGAGATTCCTACTAACAGTAAGTGCTTTTCAGCACAATCAGAGCTGGAATAAGAATTTGAGTTTGAAAAGAACACCTGACCAGTGTTCTAACACGAAAGATGGATTGCAAATTATGGTAGCCAAATGCCTCCCTATGAAAGACACTCATTGTGTCCGAAATGAGATTCCTACTAACAGTAAGTGCTTTTCAGCACAATCAGAGCTGGAATAAGAATTTGAGTTTGAAAAGAACACCTGACCAGTGTTCTAACACAAAAGATGGATTGCAAATTATGGTAGCCAAATGCCTCCCTTTAAATGACACTCATTGTGTCCGAAATGAGATTCCTACTAACAGTAAGTGCTTTTCAGCACAATCAGAGCTGGAATAAGAATTTGAGTTTGAAAAGAACACCTGACCAGTGTTCTAACCCGAAAGATGGATTGCAAATTATGGTAGCCAAATGCCTCCCTTTAAATGACACTCATTGTGTCCGAAATGAGATTCCTACTAACAGTAAGTGCTTTTCAGCACAATCAGAGCTGGAATAAGAATTTGAGTTTGAAAAGAACACCTGACCAGTGTTCTAACACGAAAGATGGATTGCAAATTATGGTAGCCAAATGCCTCCCTTTAAATGACACTCATTGTGTCCGAAATGAGATTCCTACTAACAGTAAGTGCTTTTCAGCACAATCAGAGCTGGAATAAGAATTTGAGTTTGAAAAGAACACCTGACCAGTGTTCTAACCCGAAAGATGGATTGCAAATTATGGTAGCCAAATGCCTCCCTTTAAATGACACTCATTGTGTCCGAAATGAGATTCCTACTAACAGTAAGTGCTTTTCAGCACAATCAGAGCTGGAATAAGAATTTGAGTTTGAAAAGAACACCTGACCAGTGTTCCAACCCGAAAGATGGATTGCAAATTATGGTAGCCAAATGCCTCCCTTTAAATGACACTCATTGTGTCCGAAATGAGATTCCTACTAACAGTAAGTGCTTTTCAGCACAATCAGAGCTGGAATAAGAATTTGAGTTTGAAAAGAACACCTGACCAGTGTTCTAACCCGAAAGATGGATTGCAAATTATGGTAGCCAAATGCCTCCCTTTAAATGACACTCATTGTGTCCGAAATAAGATTCCTACTAACAGTAAGTGCTTTTCAGCACAATCAGAGCTGGAATAAGAATTTGAGTTTGAAAAGAACACCTGACCAGTGTTCTAACACGAAAGATGGATTGCAAATTATGGTAGCCAAATGCCTCCCTATGAAAGACACTCATTGTGTCCGAAATGAGATTCCTACTAACAGTAAGTGCTTTGCAGCACAGTCAGAGCTGGAATAAGAATTTGAGTTTGAAAAGAACACCTGACCAGTGTTCCAACCCGAAAGATGGATTGCAAATTATGGTAGCCAAATGCCTCCCTTTAAATGACACTCATTGTGTCCGAAATGAGATTCCTACTAACAGTAAGTGCTTTTCAGCACAATCAGAGCTGGAATAAGAATTTGAGTTTGAAAAGAACACCTGACCAGTGTTCTAACCCGAAAGATGGATTGCAAATTATGGTAGCCAAATGCCTCCCTTTAAATGACACTCATTGTGTCCGAAATAAGATTCCTACTAACAGTAAGTGCTTTTCAGCACAATCAGAGCTGGAATAAGAATTTGAGTTTGAAAAGAACACCTGACCAGTGTTCTAACACGAAAGATGGATTGCAAATTATGGTAGCCAAATGCCTCCCTATGAAAGACACTCATTGTGTCCGAAATGAGATTCCTACTAACAGTAAGTGCTTTTCAGCACAATCAGAGCTGGAATAAGAATTTGAGTTTGAAAAGAACACCTGACCAGTGTTCTAACACGAAAGATGGATTGCAAATTATGGTAGCCAAATGCCTCCCTATGAAAGACACTCATTGTGTCCGAAATGAGATTCCTACTAACAGTAAGTGCTTTTCAGCACAATCAGAGCTGGAATAAGAATTTGAGTTTGAAAAGAACACCTGACCAGTGTTCTAACCCGAAAGATGGATTGCAAATTATGGTAGCCAAATGCCTCCCTTTAAATGACACTCATTGTGTCCGAAATGAGATTCCTACTAACAGTAAGTGCTTTTCAGCACAATCAGAGCTGGAATAAGAATTTGAGTTTGAAAAGAACACCTGACCAGTGTTCCAACCCGAAAGATGGATTGCAAATTATGGTAGCCAAATGCCTCCCTATAAATGACACTCATCTTTCTTATTAATTAAAACTTTTTGGGGCATATCTGTGTGTCTATTTGTCTGTTTAATCTGTACGCATTCCGAGAGCAAGAAGAAACAAGATTGCCAACCACAAAAGTCCGAACCCGGGACTATCGACAATTTTCGCCCTTCCTGTTTATTTTCACAAGAAAAACGGAAAACAGTCTGGCATTTCCAATTATTTCACAAATGCGCTGACCAGATTCCGATCGGAAAACAGCGAGTAAGCCTATTTCGTTCCAGATTTTTCAGCAAGAAACGAGGTTGCAGTTTCGGAATCTTCGCGGGGCGGTTTTGATGACATCATTGACTCAGACCTTTTTCGATTTATTCTTAGCGTTTTCTCTGATCCCTCTTTATTTCAAATTCGAAAGTTTCCTTATACATGAAACAACGAAGAAGTCGATTTCTTTTTTATTTTCCCTCAAAAGAGGAAAAAAATGCAACATTGCACACGCAGCTTAGAGTCTTGTTTCTTCTTTTTCTTGACAACTTCGATGCATAAGAAAATTGAGTTTGGAGAGGACAACACAAATGTAATTGGAAAACTCTTCTCGGGCACTCGTTTCCTAATGCATTTTTTGCGCCGAGGGACTTTTTCGCTTTTTTGTATGCATTTTTCTCCCTCTTTTTTTCCGAGGGATCTACTTTTTTCGGTTTCTTTTTCCTTCTTTTTTTGCCTCTTGTTTGCTTTCCAAGCGTTGCTCGTCCAATAAAAGTTTCATTCTCGAAATTTTCTTTCCAAAAAGTATAATTTTTGACTATCCAAGAAGTTGGGGACCTCTTTCGCTTAAAAGGGCTTAAAGTCGGTTGTTTACATGATGAAACATAACGAAACACATGAAATGGTCTTTTGAACTGAGAATTTGCGAAAATTTAAACAAAATTTCGGTCAATTTTCAGTTTTTGATCTTTCGTATACTTGGAATCGATTGAAGTTGATCAATTTTATGATGAAGTGGAGAGAAGGGATAGGTACCACTCAGTCGAACTTGAAGAACGTATTCGTGTTTTTGAGGTCTTTTTGGCTTACTGCTTTTTGCCGTCTTCGATAAAGTCCATTCGGAAGACTGCAGAAAGAAAGTCCCGGTTTATGACGAGAGTTTCAAGCCATCTTGTGAGGAAAGCAAGTGTCTATTCGACGTGAGATCTCCTTTTTTGTATGTTCCCTAATCATCAGTTGTAGATCCCACCCGTCGCTTCCGAAGTTATCCGACTGGAAATTGAGCTGAATCCCGATCATACCGGATATGTGGAATTATGGGAAACTCTAGTGGAAAACGGCCAGTCTTCTGTTATTCTCGCTGGGTATCGTCTTTAGAATAAACGTGATACATTTCTTTGTTTTTTTCAAGAAATTTTTCGAAACCGGACGATGTGTATTACTACACATCTAGTGCCGGCAGCGGATTGAGCTATCAGCACAAAAACTACATTGGAGAGTGTAACAAGTACGATCTGCCGAAAGTAATATACAGCCGATTTGATGGAAGTAAAAAAGAGAGTTGGTGTGGTAAAACCGTGAACTTTATCGGTGATCAAGTCACGGTGGTACAGACCGAAAAGATACCACGAACTTTTGCAAGTTGGTAGATCAAACGTTTTTGGAACCTCAAATTTCTATCAAATCAGGTTGTCCTTACCGACTGTTCCCGAAAAATGGTCCGAACTCTGACGAAACATTGTATCTTCTGATATCGAGTCGTGAAGAATCAAACGCCATCTATTTCGTCGAGAAGAATGAAACTGAACTTTATGAGTGAGTTCATTTGTTCTTGTTCTTATTGCACCTCCCTCTATAATACTGGTTCAACGAATAAAGTACGTTTTTTGAAGAAGTAATATTTTTGTGTCGGAAAACTGGAAAACACTGGATTTCTTAACAACTGCATCTAGAGACTACACCTGGAAGCCCGAGACAATGCTTCAAATTGAAGCATTGTCGACTACCCGAAGTATTTTTCATTTTCTGATTCTCGATCACAGTTTTTTTTTCCAAAGATTGTTCTTGCGGCACCCGAACCATATCACTTTCATCGTTGTCCGACTCGATCAGTCTTCGCTCTCCCGGCTACCCCGATTTCTCCTGCCCTGGTGTGAGATGCGCATTTCGAATCAAGTTCCCATCAATTTCGGTGCCATCGGAATTTTTCTCTCAAGTTCTTGTTTCCATGCATTCGGTGTCTCGAAAAGATGTCAACTTGGGACTCGATTCAAACTCTTCTTCGTTCATGTAAGTTCCCAAACCCTATTATTACTATTTCCGTCCAATACCTAGCTTCAATTCTCTATCTTTCACAAATCTCGACACTTCTGCGCTGCTGGATGAAAACGATTTGAGAATTTATTATGAAACTCCTCCTGTCTTCTCCACCAGTTTCAATGGTCATTTCGAGATCAACGTTAGCCGTGTATTGATCCAGAAAGGTGAAACGCTTTTTTCAAAAACGTTTTCGAAAACTGAATTACGTTTCAGATTGTGACTGCACCACGTTTCTTCAAAAAAGGTACAACGAGCCAATGTTCATCGAAATGATTTTACCGCCGGAATGTGAGGTGATGTACTGTGACTGGAATGCTGACTTTCCATCAAAAAAGCAAGTGAATATCACACTTGAGAACGGAAACGACGATGATGAAGTACATGTTTGGAGTCACGGTGTTATGGAAGTGTTCGTTACAGTTACAGTTCCGTTCCAGTTTAGAATTCGTTTTGTAGATACAAGGGCGGGGATGATCTCAAGTACCAGAGAACGCTTTTTTTGTTAACGTACAACAGCTGGGCGCATGTCTCGTTTTTCCGAAAAAGTAAGGGCGTGGAAGGCGCCAAACTCACCCTGTTCGTTTCTCCTGTTCGTGGTGAGAAATAGACAAGTGTAACACTTCTTTATCTGTTTTTTGATAGGTACCACTTGCTCACATACGAAGAAAGTCGATGTGACCACAACTCCAGAGCCAATTACTTCCTCAAATTATCCGGCACCGTATAAAAATCTGGATGTGTGTCAGTACGTTCTAACAGCACCGAAAAAGTGAGAACTTTTCAAATAACTGTTCGAAACGTCAAATTACAGTTTTCTTATCAATGTTTTTGTGGCCGAAGTTCAGACCGAAAAGATGCATGATCGACTGAGCTTCTACGACGGATCCAGTTCAAAAGAAAAAATGATCAAACAGTAATTCATCTGAATTGGGGAACTAAAATTGATTTTGGAGTTTAGATTCACCGGAAGATATCACAATGAAATTGTGGCTTCAACTGGAAACAAGATGTTCGTCATTTTCGAAGCAGACAACCAGAACACAAGACGCGGCTACCATTTCGTTGTTTTCGCAGGTAACCTTACCTTTTGAAACCGTGTTGATCGTAAATTTCCAGTTCCATTCAATTCGTCAAGACTCCCATCGTCTGCACTACCTTCTCATTCTCACCCTGAAATACCTGCAACTTCCAAGGCAGTCACTACTACTGCTACCACTACAACGACTTCTCGCACCACCACTAAAACGATGACTGATCCTTCAACCAATGCAATGGTGACACCGTTGACCAGTGTCGAACCTAAAAACACGAATGAAATGATTTCGATTCTCCCGTATTTCCTGGCTCTAGTTCTCCTCATCGTTGTCATTGCAGTAGCTCTCATTGTTTTTCTGTTCATCAGAAAGCGAAAGATTTCGGCGTCGTCAAACAATAGTAACATCATGATGACGACGACGACATAGAACTAATTCCATAGTTAGTGTACCGTTCTGTTTAGTTTTACTCGAATATAATAACGCTTTTCTTTTTTCTTTTGTTGTTTCATTCAATCTCTACCTCTTGCTAAGCTCAAAAAAACAACTCTCTACCTCACTGTTACTTGGCTATGTTTTGATTTGTTTGTTAAAATAAATAAGAAACTGTTATTTTGCTTTAAAAGGAGTTTTGATAGCAGAAAACTTGACATGAAATCAAAACTCTCCAAACAAAACTTGCAAATGGGACTTCTTCCCTAGTATTCTGCTGCTGTTTCATGACAGTTTTGAAAACAATTTGGAATCTTCGAGATTGAAAAAAGAAGAAGAAAGCTTCGAGAATTGATGAACATTTCCAATCCATCACTTTGATCTAAACAGTCTCGGGATGAAAACCACATGTCTCTTCATATTGTCGCATTTCTTTCAATTGCCGCTAGGAAATAAACCGAGCGCTCTTGATATTTTTCATTTTTCAACGATGAATTACAAACTGTTAGATGGTAAGTTTGACTGTCATTTGACAAACGAAGAGTTCTTTCTGTTTTCAGCTTTAATTCTAATATTAACACTTTCTATTATCAAAACGATCAACTGTCAAAATTGTCATAAGCGTTACATCAAAGATGAGCAAGATTGGACAGCAATGTCATGCGAAAACAGAAACTGCCTAGTTGAGGTGTGATTTCTCTTAAAGTAAGGGAAATGTGCAATGTTTTGCAGATTAAACCGATCCCTTCAAAAGCTATCAGGCTTTCTTTTGAGGGGGGCCTCGCTCCCGAAGGCTTTGTACAGATTTGGGAGTCTTTCACTGAAAATGATCAGCAAATTACTGTTATGAAAGGGTGAGATTGCAGTGAAAACGTTCGACGTTTAACCGCATTTTCTAGGAACCCATCTATGAATCATATATTTAATCACAAATATGACATTGTTTCCAAGGTGGGCAGTTCGCTGGTACTCGGATATGTATTGTCTGCCAGTGATGAGTGCCGATTCTACAGTTTACCAAAAGTGAAGTTTGCCAGAATCGACGAGAAAAGTTATTTGAACGACTGTGACTCCACTTTGCGTTATATCGGACATGAAGTCGAAACGATACAGCATAAAACAGTGAAACAAGGGTATCAAAGTGGGTGTTTATTGGGAAAAATTACGATTGAATGCATTACTAATTATAGGCTGTCCGTATCGGCTGCTGTCAAAGTTCAATGCCTCTAACGAAAATTTATACATAACCACATCTGGAGATGATTACACAGCTTTGTTTATTGTGAAAAACAATCAGTCTGAAAAATTAAAGTTTTTACCCGCTTCTTGTGAGTCAACGATATTCAAATTTTCAGTCAAAAGTTGCTTATTTTTAATAACTGGGAAACGCTCGACATCTTGATCACTGCGGCGCAAACGGAATATTATGGGCGAAAAGGCGAAGCAACAACCATGCAGATAAAAGCCGTGTCAACGAATAGAAGTAAGAGAAAGTTCTCTCGATTACAATATGATTAACCATTATTCAGGTTGTGACTGTGACAATAAACCTATATTGCTGTCTTCATTGGCAGAAGCCATCACTCTCCGCTCTCCTGGTTTTCCTGACTTTGGGTGCCCACAATTAAATTGCAAGACTCGAATCGAATTCCCACCAATTTCCGTTTCGCAAGACATGATCTCTCGAGTTTTGGTGTCGATTGACATGCTTCCCAAACCTAGAGTTCTTTTGGACTTTGAATCGGATACAGTAACATTCACGTGCGTTTTTAATTGGTTTTACAGTCATACATTTCCAAATACAGATTTGATTCATCTAGAATCAGCTACATCAAAACTGATTTGTTGCTTGATGAGAGTAATTTGAATCTCATTTATCGAACTCCGTCGGATTTATCCAGAAGTCTAGAAGGCCACTACATATTGAACATCACTCGCGTTTCAATTCAGAAAGGTGATAACACATTTCGTAGTTCGAAAATTGATTACGATTCTAGAATGTGATTGCACACTTTTCACGCAAAAGATGTATTACCAAGAAAAGGTTATTAATATGTTCATCCCACCTGGTTGCGAAACAATGATTTGTGACTGGACGATTTTCTTCCAGTCAAAAAAACAAGTAAGCATTGTTCTGACTGATGGGAACGATGATGACAAGGTTCATGTTTGGAGTAAAGGAATAATGGAAGTGTGAGTCGCCACACGCTTTGTCAAATCTCAAATAACTGTTCTATGTAGATACAAAGGAGAAGACGATCTCAAGTACCCACGGAAGATGTTCATTCCACATAAGGACAAAGAGGTGCACGTATCATTCTTCCGTAAGAGTAAAGGGCTCGAGGGAGCGAAGCTCACAATCAACATCACTGCCGTTTCTGGTAAGAAACATCACTGTCTTGACTGAAAATACTTTTGTTTTAAACAATAGACACTTCGTGTGCAAGCACATTGTATGTGGATGTAACAAGCATCCCTCAATCTTTCACGTCTCCAAACTTTCCGATGACGTACAAAAGTATGAACTGTCAGTACGTCTTGCACGCACCGGAGAAGTGAGCGATTGCAACCACTCTTCTCTTCCCTAAATGATCCTTTTCAGCCAAACCATCGCCGTTTTCTTAGCGGAAATCGACGTGAAGCAAATTCACGACCACATCAGCTTCTACGACGGATCCAGCACGTCTTCGAGATTCATCAAACAGTGAGTGACGATTTTCGTTAGTTTTGGTTGTTTTCAAGCGCAACTTTCCAGTTTCTCGGGAAAAAACCGTAGTCAAATGATATACTCGACTGGAAACGAGATGTTTGTCAGCTTCGATACTGACCCTCATTATGCAGGACGCGGTTACCACTTTTCTGTTTTTTCTGGTACGTTCTGTTTAGAAGAAAAAAACATGACCATTAGCATTACAGTCCCTGTGAATACATCTAATACACTTTCTACTCGAGCACTGTCCCCTCCAACTGTCGCTTCAATTGTCCCATCAATTGTTAGTACAGTGGAAAGTCAGAAATCGAATGAGATCAGTGTTCTGCCATTCATTTTGTCTCTAGTTCTACTCATTGTAATTGGCGTCGCATTTGGAATCGGACTCATTTTCCTCAAAAAACACAAGACTTCTGCAGCTCCATTCCGTTCTTTTAGCAACGCTACGGTCACCTACCGAACGAATGAAAATGAGTAAGATATCTTCAATTTTGGAAAATAATAACTATACCATTTCACAGAGCTCCTGTGACCATTTCGACTTGATAAATTATTTAATGACGCCAATTATCTTTTCTTTTATTTATTTTCTTTTAATTGTCCCGTCGCTTCCGAATGAAAACGTCTTCACCTCCGTAGTATACTTAACCATGATTGGAAAATAAACTAGTAACTCACTAGTCAGCATATTTCCTATTTTCATATTCCTTTTCAATTTGGCTTATCAGAACGTAACTTTGTTGTTGTTTTGTGGCAGGTTCCCAAAAAAATGGGTAGGCAGAAAGAAAACATAACAGCCGTTATTGAATGAACCCAACCGTGTTTACGGTTCTCTTCTTCTCGGCTGCAGTGGATAAAGTTAGTTAATCATAAACAAGTTTTAATTTTCCATCAATAACGGAAGAAAGGGTTAAAACTGTTAGTTTAGAACCTAAAGGAGCAGTTTCTTGTATTTGCCAATCTCAGAGCCTTCATCTCCTGAAGTTCATTTCCCTGGCTCTTTTTCCCAGGATTCATTTCGTCGACGAGCCTCAATCAAAAATAAACCCCAAAAGAACAGAAGACGACATGTCAAACAAGGCATTTCCTGAGACAAGCTCCTGGAAACGATTTGAATGCTGTCTCGGGAAATGATTGAGCGGAAACATGTTCTGTCGGGGGGAAAAAAACTTTGACTTGACGAGCAGACGTTCTTTCTGGCCTGTTCCTCGCAATATGATTAGATTCGGAAGTTCCGGCCAAAAGTACACAAATTGTTGTTTAATCGCACGTTATTACCATCAAACATAATTCTAGATAATTGGTGCCAGTGACAGTAGACTAGTGCCGGGTTCGAAAATAGCCTTCAACATGTTCAAACCGAAAGTTTCAATATGTTGGTACCCTTTTCGGTACCTCAACGTCTGTTCCCATTTCTAAGACAATCTCCCTCGGTTTGGTTCAGTGTCATCAAACACGCCAGCTGTCGTTTCGCATTATTCACTGCACCAGTTTTTTTTTTGGATCCGGGACATTTGTCTTTTATGTCTTCACTCGTGAATTCGAATCTAAATCGCTCGCATCGTAAAAAAAGTCCATTGAAGACCAGCTGGCGAATGTAGAGCAGCTTGAGATAGATTTAAATCGAAACACATGTTCCATCGAACAGGTGTTCCCTTTTTTCGAATATCTTTGGTTTCGAACTTGGCGCGGGCTGAAAACAAAAACGGAAAGACTAGGAGGAAAAACGTTTTTCTTTGTTTTCTTTCAGTTGCACAAGATTGATTCGTTCCATCGCCTTTCTTATTTGTTTTTTTTACTGCCAAGACAAGTCGGTTTTGTTACCCCCGCACAGCTGAGCTATTTTAAAAAAACGGCGGAACTCGAAGCGCCCATACGAACATTGTCTTTGCTCTCGCTTCACCAACGCGCTCCTCATTTCTGAATGAAATTCGTTTCCGTTTCAAGGCACAATGGGATTGCATTGACTGCTAACGTCACACATGTACACCCTCCTACACTTCCGGTTACTATAGCCACATCTTCCACAGGGGAATTGGTTGTTACGTCGTCAACACGAGCGATGGCGTAGTAATTAGTCAGCTCCCTTGCGATAGTCGGAATCGGTTACGTATGACTGGAGAGGAAAAGTCCAAAAGGAATAAACTTATGACATCACAAGCAGTAGGCGTCTTTATTTTGGTGCCGCAAAACAGACTCATGGTAGTGACGAACTTTCCAGAGAGAATTGCATTCTTAGTTTGAACACCTCCTCCAGAAACAAAATGGAAAAGAGGAGTCATAGCTTCTTCTTATCTTTCCTCCATTCCCAAAAACTATTCTGTTTCCTCTTCTGTCTGTGTATTCTGTTTCCTCTTCTGTTCTGTGTATTCTGTTTCCTCTTCTGTCTTGATCGCGATAGAGAAAGGCAAAACATAAATGTTCACACGGCGGTATTACGAAGGAAAAGTCAGCAGGGCGAGAGTTTATTGGATAACTGGATAACCGGATCGTTGTTGTTAGGTAGGAGTACTCACGCCCCCGCATGTCGTTTTTGGGAATGGAGGAAAGATAAGAAGAAGCTATGACTCCTCTTTTCCATTTTGTTTCTGGAGGAGGTGTTCAAACTAATCTGGCCGTCGTTCACACTGGAAAGCCGGCGGACCTCGCTGTTCCTAGTGCTTCTCCACGGATTGCAAAGCGAACGTGATTCTCGGAACTCAAAGCGAAAAACAGTTGTTACTTCCAATGGTTGATTCTTTGAAATGATCCTGACGAACAATATTCGCTTACTAAGAGCTCTTGAAAACGTCACAAGAAGGCGTGAAAACTCGAAGAAAAACAATCGTACGTCACACAAACTTGAATAGGAATCGTACATGTACAGAATGATTGTTCGCACATATTCCATTTCCAGTTCTACTGATTGAACAATGAATCCCTGATAACTCGCCTATTCAAAAAGTTGAGTTTGTTATCAACACTTGTTCGAAAACTGGTTCCACCAAAATGAATCAACGGGATTGAAGTGAATACATTATCCGCAAGAAAGCGTGGAACAGCAGAGCCTACGTATCATTCAGATCACACAGAGTTACTCGAGAAAGATATAGCGATATATCTGCATTTCCCGTCTATCTCTTGAGATATCCGCGGCATTCTCACAATCATACTACATTGCACTGCCTTGTTTTGGAGAGACAACAGGTGTGAAAATGGCAATGATGCTAGTTGTCACATGCGTTATCTGTTTTGGGAATCTGCCGCTCGCTAATTGGAATCACACATGTGGGCGAGAAAGGGGCCTTGTGAACACGATTCCAGGTGAGTCCGCTGGGAAAGTCTCGTGTGTATGCTTGAAGCTCCGTATCATCTGCGTTATCAAGACCTCCCACGACGCATTTTATTTGGTCCGATGACTCGTTGCCTCTTCTTGCGGTCTATGTGCGTGTTGTTATTCAGTGTTAACAAATTGACTTTATTTATCATTTCGAATTCGGAAATCAAAATAATCATGTGGGATGGCACACATACACAACAAAAGCGTGAAGTGATGAGAGGACAGTGTCGGGGGACTTCATGAGATACTGAAACGAGGCCGAACAGCACGACTGGAGATATGGGAGATTTCGGGAGAATGACATTTTGAACTGTTCTAGAATAGAGGGTAGCACCAAGTAAGGAAGACTGGTGAAGAGGCAGGTAGGAAAACAGAGATCGTTAACTGTTATCGGTCTTTTGGCTGCTCTTCAATTCCCTCAGCCTCTCGTTGATGAGATCTTGATTTTCGAACAGGTAGTCCTTGAAGTCGTCGACATCGGCGTCGACCTTCCCGAGGATTCCTTTTGGGTGCTTCAAAGCCCACTTCCTGAGATGTGGGCGAAACTTCTCGAAGCCCTGGAAACAGGTGGATATGGTAAGGATCAGATAAGAGCATCACGAACCTCCAGTCCGGTGGTATCCATGTTGGAGAGGTCATCCGAGTTGTCCGGGAACGTTTTGATTAAGCTGATTTCGATCCGAGGGAAGATGCCACACTTTGCGAGGCATGGTCCGAATGTGCAGCAGAAGGTTTTCTGGAAATTGCGTCTGGTTTATCAAATCCGCCACCCTTCCTGCTTACCCTCAACACCTTGAAGGTTTCTTGGTCGGCGAAACGAGCTTTTCGGAGCTCCAAAGCGACCGGAGACTGGAGGACAGCTTGCATATCCCAAGCCCACCTGTATCTGTCTCCAAACAGTCCATATTCTGTAAAGAAACGATAAATGCCCGATGCTCACTCTCACACGCTAACCTGGGTTCGGGCACATGTACTGCTGTGAGTTACATGCTCGTTCGACTGAGTCAGTTATCTGACTCTCCGAGAATCCAAGCGCAATCTTGAGAAGCGCAAATCCGACAGCGATAATGCACTTCATTGTTGGAGCTTTCTGAAAAAGGGGAGATGTGGAGAGCTGATGGCAGGTGGGAGAAGGGGATGGAGGCCGGAGCCGGAATGAATTATGGGCCGAGATCAGTCCCTTTTATAGCCGCACATCCACCAATAAGCGAATAAGCTCCGCCTCTATACTAAGCTCCGCCTTCATCTGAGCGAGCTCCGCCCTATTTGCGTAAGGTGGAGCTTATGAGTGATGGTCATATGATCATAGAACCATTTCCACTCTACTAGAGGCGACATTTTCCTAAATAGATAAAGCTGAGCAAGTGTGTGCGTGAGCTTCTGAATATCACGCGTGTGTCATGCACAAGTGCACTTCTAACGATGACTACAGCTGATAACAACGCGCGCTTGTCTCCTGATTAGTTCCCAGGGGATAAAACTTGCGTAAGCAAATGAGGGCGAAAATAAAAATGTGACGACAAGGTACTGGTTGGATCACGTGCTCGGATACACTGAAGTGACTAGTAGCCGAAGCGTCAAACCTCAAGATTCGCAGCCGACCCTGGAAGACACACACACATACACGCGGGCGAGTGTCCATTGCACACAACCAGGAACAACAAAGAGCTTGTTTTTTATCGTGGGAGGAGGCGAGAGGATGGGAGGTGTTGAAAGGAGGTGCCCGGTACAAAGGGTGTGCTCTCCGAGGAAGATAAATGACCGCTTGTCCTTCTGGCAGCGTTAATTCTTTGGACGCGCCGCGGAATTCGCCTCTCTTTTTTTCGACGAAATTCTCCATCTGTCGACCTCCTACAGTTAAAAATAGATGGCGCCACACATTCTGCGAAACACATATTGTCGCATGAAGAAGGGATGGGAGCCAATAAACGTTATTCCAGAATAGTTTTACCATATGTTTTCACATCGTTTCATTCTAGTTCCAAGATCAAAACGTATTGGTCCAGAGCGGAATGCGAAACGAAAAACATGGTGGAAAGGGAACAATCTCTACTCTTTTTTACCATTCAAACAACATCGGAACACAATTCGTCATCTGTGTGCCAGGGACGGCAAACTAGAGGTTATTTGTTGCTTAACAATACGCCGCTAATTTGATTCCGTTCCACTCGGAAACATGATTTCACAATTCTTTGGCCTCTGAGCCCGCCAGTCAACCTGGTTTCCGATTTCCAGAGTTTCAGATTTGGTTTTTGATTACTTTTATTGATTCACGTGTCAGGAATGTTCTGGCATTCAGATGAGAAGAATAAATATAATAAATAAACGAATGAGAAACAAATGTGATACCAGTGTTAGCACGTTAGACTCCGTAGTCGTGGACGAGATTCTGGTAGTCGTGCTCCGAAGGGACCGGTCCGTACTCGCGGGGCTGGATAGCCAGGAATTGCTCGTCGCCGGTGACTTCGTTGTTCATCGGGTTGAACTTCTCGAGGAGCTCCATCGGTTCGGCGTCCATCATCTCAGGCTCCAACTCCGTGCTCGGGTGGATGTATCGTGCAGCAATGACGCCGATGAAGCACATGGCGACGAGAACTGGAACAAAACGTATTTGTTTATATGGAGAACCACGAAAACACAAATTCTTACCGATGAAAATGAAGCGCATGTTAGTTGCTTTTGAAGTGTGAATGTGGAATGACAAAAGGCGAAATCTGGAGAAGAAATCGAAATCGAAATATGCTGACAAGAATGAATGCTGACGAAATCACGCAGAGACTGAAAACCGTTTTTTTCGTTGCGAGACCCACTGAAAAAAAAACAGAAATTAGTCATCGCTATACAGCTGCGGCGCTTCGAGGCGAGCGGGAAAATGGGACTGAACAAAGAAATGTATGAAGTTTCGGTGGTAGTACGAGATAGCGGGTGGAAAACAACTGTTGCAAAGAGTTTCATTCTCGCAGCGTAAAACGTTTTGCCCACTTCATGGGGTCCAAGTTCGCCGCTGTCGTGGCCGCCGCCACCTGCTCTGGACATAAATCGCCGAGAGTGGATCCGAGCGGCATACGATTGATGAAAGCGGACAGAAGAGTACGCATGAAAATGAGAGAGAAGGGAAGATTGACTTAAAAACAGAAAAGAAAAGGGTGCAGAAGGTTGAACTCTGTCAATCAGTGGCGAATCGAAATGTGTGTGTGGGAAGGCCCTCAATAATGAGAAATGGAAGAGAGGGCCGCAAAGTTTTGAAATCGAAAAACGAAGAGCGCGTCTATCTCTCTTTTGTCCATCTCTTGTTTTGATCGCAGCTCATTTTCTATGACCGATCAAGCGACACATGATTTCTGAGCAGAATGGGCTCACAACATATTTATTCGGGAAGAGATGAAAGAGAAGCAACACTTCACGGAAGAGACATCAGATGGTTTCGATTTCAGCGCATGTCTCCGACGCGTTTCGTGAACTATCGCCATTGAAAGTGATGCTGACCGACGAGCTGAAAGCATCGAAAAACAGTGTGTAATGTTTACATTCGAAGGTCCACTACCCGGTCTCGCTGGCCGCGTATGAAATGGTCGGGTTGCTGAGAGATCGGAAGGGAGGCTCGCGAGGACCACGCAACTTCTTGCCGGCGACAAAGTAGATTGCTCCTCCCGTGATGGCTGCCACAAATCCGACGGAGACAAAGAACACGAACCAGTGACTCGGAGCCGGCTTCTCCTTCACAAACGGTCCTAGGCAATTCAATTTGTTTACAGAGCTCACTCCGGAGAAACTCTCTTACGTGCGAAGACGTTCGCATGAAATCCTTTGTTGCAAACAGTTTCGTCTGACATGAATAGCATGTACATCGTGTCTGTCGTCGTGTTGTAGCGCTCATTAAGTCGAAGTCCCGTAATACTGAATCAACAATCATTTGACTGCCCACTGCACCTTCCGACTTCACAACATACCGAGCAAGTTGTTTCCCAGCCGTATTGTTTCCGTCAAATATTTTGAGGAAGTCGTGGAATGGTTCGATGTCCGCATAGTCCACTCGAACCTCAAGGGTGTGTCTGAAAACAGTTTTAGTATTCCCCAATGTTATACGCGTTTTTTTCCATACCCTTTCGGTGCAACGAATCTATGACGGCATACGAGGTTGGGGCAATACAAGTCGGGATAATTCGGGCTGGTGATAACAACAGGTTGGTCGGTTCCCACTTTGAAGTATTCTTCAGCACACGAGCACCCTTAACAGGAAGCAAGGTTGAATGGCAAGCAAAACAAAAAGGACATCTTTACCTGCGACGATTTTCCAACTGACGTTCAGTTTTGCATCACTATCTGCAGTCAAATTGAATCTCGAGAACGTGAATTCAATTGGTGACGTCGCCGAGGTGATACTACGCTTATGAGCCAGCAACTGACTGCTATATCTGGAACTGTACTTTGCGAAAGAAGACAACTGATTGTTCTACGAACTCCTCTGTCAATTTGTCACTGATGATGAACACTTTGTCACCGGGGGTTGCTTTCTCCATATAGAATTCGATAGAAATGTACTTGTAAGGGGACTGATAGCCAGTAGAGAACTTCCAGTGACAATGCATGATGCTACAGCTTTTCGGGATAGTTGCAGAAATGTAGCCGTAGTTTTCAAACTCTTTGTCGTTATATAGAGAGCACACACACTCTTAAGAGTGTAAGAACATTTTTCAGCTTATACATTGGAACTACTCTCACCTTTCGGAACTAAAACCCTCGTGACATTCATCTCGAAGTATCTATTCTGCACTTTTCTACTTGAAACAAATGTTATTTTCAAATCTTGTTGCTTGATAATGATAGGACGGATAATCTTGGATGGCTTCGTTTCTCTATACCCCGTTCTGCAATCACTCATCCTCTCAACTAAATCTGTTCAGAAAGTAACAGCTAACCGGAAGATGAGCCGTTGGGTATCATATGATGACAATCTCAAACTGTCGCTCTCGGCGAGAAGGCAATCTGTGGAGATCATCAGGAGCGGAACGCGAGGGTCTTCTTTATTTGCGTCCGGGCAAACAATACTGGTGCGACAAGTTTTTCCGGGACAGTAGAGACTTGGGTAACCGGGGGAACGGACAATTGCCGTGCTGTTTTCATCGCTGAGTGTGATGGGTGTATTTGGGCACGCACAACCTGCATTTCCAGTGTTTGGTTCCCAAAAACGGTTGAACCAACCCTTGTCAACCAACTTGACGCTTATCTCCGGGAATTTGAACTCTCCCTCTCCTGAATTGTCTTGTCTCACAATAAGTTCCACTCTCGACGCATCTACCAGCTTCACTCGGCTCACATCACTTCTATAAAAGGTCACGCATTTCCCAGTTCATATTCGCCGCTCACAAAGCATCTCTAACAAACAATCCGGTGTCATCGTAACTGCGGATGGCGACATACGTTCCCTCGTCTGTCTTGATCTTAATATACATTTCCTGTAGCCCCTGCTCAGTGGCTCGTGTGATCGGGGAGAGAAGAAACACGCAGCCTATAATTTTGGTGGCGTCACCCATCAGGCTTCTCTAAATGTGGTTTTTGAGTGGGCAGCTGTGGCCTTTTCGCCCCCGTTCAAATCAAGGAAACATTAAAACACCAATTTGCCCAATTCCCATTCCTAATTGCAGTGAATAAAAGGATTTGAAGGTCGCGGGAGGCTCCCACAGCTTTTCAAAGTCAAAGTTTCACTGAAAAGTCACTACCGGATGCGATTGCGAAATCCTGGCTCCGTGTCACTGTAGTTTCTGCTTCGCCGATAAAGTGTCGTGGTTCATCGCAGACATGATTGCTCGTATCTAAAATAGTATTGTCATCATTAGCAATGTACTTTCTGTCTATGACCTTCAGCCATCCTCGCAAAGGTCATCTTGAAGCCGCCGTATCCAAAATTGTTCTGACTCGGCTCAAAGACCACCTTCCAGCCGACGTTCTTTCCCGTCGTGAACTCTTTGTAATCATCAAATCTGTCGTCTCGGTAATAAGAACTGCTGTATCTGAACACATGGTTTCGTCAGAAGGAGGGCCGTTTTGAAAATTGTTATCTACGTACACCGAGTGGTAAAGAGAGTATTCTTTTCCGTCCACATCAAAAATGTTCCAAAACTTGAGATTGGTCCCTACCGAAAGGCTGATTGTCTGGACATCGAGGCGAACTGTCATGTTGGGATGAGGAAGGATCTACGGCAAATCCGGCGGATAGAAACGTGTTTTTCGAAATGCTAATCTATCGGATTACCTTATAAGTACAGCGGCCCAGATTACAGTGAGCACCGGGAAAGTTAGGTGACTTAAGAACCCCCTCCAGATCATCCGGCTGGTAGATCTCGATGTCGCAGTGGCAATAGTCTTTTGTAGTCGTCGGCGGTTTGTATTGGGTTGTGAGAGCTGTTGTAGTTGTGGTGGCAAGTACAACATCCTCGACGTCTTCATCAATCTCCACTTGGCACAGCACCCGAGACGTGGACGCCAGTACCAGAAACACCCCTTTAATTCAGAAAGCAAACGTATTTATCGAACAAAGGGGTTTGCGTGACTTACCTAGAAACGATTTCCACTTCATGGTTGACCCAAAAAGTCTGAAATACTTTGCTCTAAAACTGAATAAACGAGAAAGTAACAGCGAAAAACGAATGGCGGTCTGTTTTCCAAAAAGAAAATAAACTATTCAGATGGGAAGCAAAAAGATCATGGAAGGTAGGAAAGTATAAACAATTCGTGTTTATTTAGCGCCATCGTTATCACGGCGCCTAAACAGATATCGGTTTTCATAACAGTATACCCCTCCCCACGTGAGTTTCCACACAGAAGGTCTACTGTAGAAAAAGTGAGCATTTGATCTACTAAAAACTAGAAGAAAATCTAGAAAATATTTATTAGGTACAAATGAGTAGTGTGAAAAGAATTGGTGTGGAGAAGTATTATGAATAAGTGGAAACGGATGCGAACTAATTATTGTGCATTGAAGGCTACATTCAGGAAAGAATGACGCGCACGAAGGCTCATTTCTTCGTTTTTAGAAGTTTAGATCTTGGAAGTGACCTTGTCAAGGTTGGCGACCACGACACCGAAGATGTCGTCGACCGAACCTTCGGCGTTGATCTGAAAGCGACTTGACGAACATCTGCGGAAGAGCAATAGGATTTTGACCCGAGGACCTAATCGATATGAACTTCTGAACGAGAATCGGTGGGAAACGCGCTCGCGAGGAATGAACTCTGTCAGGTGAGGATGGTGGGAACGGAGGGCAAAGCAGAAGGCGCGAGAAAATGAGAGCAACATTGTTCGACTCAGCTCTGTGGGAGCGCTCGCTGAAAATTCAAAGTCGACTTTGCGCAACTACCCGTGAGTCTCAGCGCACTTTCTGCCTGCCTGGTGCCCGTACCCCGCCCCTTCGGCAGAGACGAATGTTCTTTTTTCTGCCTTCCTGCCTTCCTTCCTTCCTCGCTCGCTTGCGCGCACACACATATATGGGTAGACGGGGCAGCCTTTTTGGATGGATTGATGTCCGTGGGATGGAGAAGTGGCAATTAGAGCCGTCGGACTATGGAAGGAGCCCGGCAACGAGTGAAAAATAGGCAAATTGGGGGGGGGGGGGGTTGAAGGGACGCCCGGCTTTCGGAAAAAGAGGAGTCACTCACTCGCACGAGCTTTCCCTTCTTCTCGTAGTAGTCGACGACAGGCTGGGTCGAGGTGACGAATGTATGCAGGCGCTTCTTGATGGTTTCGATGTTGTCATCGGCTCTTCCACTGCAAACAAAAAGCTGAAGGGGAATCTGGAGTTATTTGAATGAACCTGGTCTGGGCGCGGTGCAGGAGTCTCTTGACAAGAGTATCCTCGGCGACATCGAAGAAAAGGACGAGCTTGGCCTCTTGGATCTGGAAATATGAGTCACACCCTTTGAAAGAAGAGATGTTTATCTTGCGGTGAACATGAGATTCTCTATAATCTGCCCGCAAATGACTGGTTCGTTATACGAAAACTTTCGAGCACATGACAACTGAATAAGACAAACATGCAAACCTCGGACTCGAACTGCTGGCCCTGCACAACCTCTCTTGGGTACCCGTCGATCAGGAATCCCTTGCTTCCCTTCTCGATGGCCTTGAGCATGGCTTCCTTGACCAGATCAAGCACGACTTCCAGAGGGACGAGGGCTCCCGACTCCATGACGGCGGTGAGCTGAGCTCCACGTTGCGATCCAGACGAAACTTCGTTACGGAGAAGGTCGCCGGAGGACAGATGGGTCAGACCATACTTGGCGACGATCTTGTCGCACTGAGTTCCTTTTCCGGATCCCGGGCCACCAACAATGAAGAAGATCGGCACATTGGCCGCCTTCAGCGGGGCGAGATTGATGTTCTTACGTTCCACAGCTGGAGCCTGCAATATATTAACAGATTATTCGAAATCCGAGACATCCAACTGACCATTCCGATGTCGAAGAGAGGGTGAAGGGATGAAACCTGAAAACAAAAACTACACGTTCAAAAGAAAACTAATGTGGCGAAAAGTGAAGAGGAACGTTTTGTCGGTGAGTTTCCAAGAAGAAGATTAGTGCGAGGCGGAGGGAGAGAAGTTGGCAAGTGGTTTGCTTACGTGAGATATAAACTCGAAAGCTCAAACTTTGTCTCCGTCTCCGCAGCACTTGTCAGTTCTCGTCCTCGGGTCGCCCGTTGGCTTTCTCGCGTTTTCACGTAAAACAGTGGGCAGGTTGGGAGTTGAAAACAAAGAAAAAACATTGAGAAGATTGAGAGAAGATCTTCTCTGCTGTCTTCGCCTTCTTCCTGTTTCACATGTGGCTATTGCCGTTGGCTCACTCAAAAAACAATCAACAACCTCAGTATTCTGATAGGTGGTGAATGCCAATTTCAAATTTCGCGCCGATTTCATTCATTCTCCTCATCAGAAGAACGTGCGGTCGCCTCATAAATGTTTCATGAATGCTGCGAAACAAAGAAACGCCAAAGAAAAAGGAATTGGAAGAGGGGGTCAAACGGGCGGCGTTGGCTCCTAAAAGAAGATTGCTTTCGCGTGTGTGTGTATGTGCAAGCTGCTATACACTCCTATCTTTTACATTTGAATGAAACACGTACGTGACAAAGGAATGGACAAAAAAACCAAAAACTGACTTTGGAATGGTTTTGAGGGATGTATACCCGATGAGCGTCGAACACGGTGATTTTTCGACCTACTGGACCGGAACAATCGCATTATTTTTGAAATATGATTTGGAAAGTCAAAATGGATCGGGGAGGTATGAAAGTGATCAAGTCGGATTGAGAACGTGGGCGAGAATGAGAATGCAGTGTAAAACGGGAAAATAAGGCTACTATTGCGGGAGCCGCCACTCGAGTATTTTGAATGGGAGAGCATAGGCAGATGCTTTGCGTCTTCGCTGCGACGAAGACGACGATGACGACGACTACACTGCCAGAGAGATGATGATGCAATATTTCTCCGAGCTGTCACTGCTGCTACTCGAAAATGTAATCAAAACAGGTGTCATTGGAAACGGATATCTGCGAAACGACGCAAAAGGGAAGATGGCTTTCTCTTTTGGTCGGAAAGTGAAAAGCGGGAAAAAGAAAAGAATGGCGGGCGAGTTTCCTAACTGGCGGCTATTGATCCACACCATTGGGAAGAAGCGTCCCGCCGCAATTTGTTTCATTTCTTATGGAGAAGCGGTGGCAGCATAAGCCGCTAGGGGGTTTCGGATTTCCGTTTGTGAATCGTGATGCGATTATGACCGCAAACCGATTACACGGATAGGAAACGTCATGTTTATCAAAACAGAAACAAGCTAAACCGCAAGATGGGTTACTTTTTCTGACGAAGGGACAAATTCGAGGGGAGATTGAGAAATTGGTGTTGGACCCAAAAGAAATGACAAACTGTGACTGTTAACGAAACAAGTCGTACAAAAACAGCCGTATTTTCGACAAGACTACATTCTTCCTTCTTCAATACACATCAGTGTGTTGCCGAATCAAACCGTTTCTCTTCTTTTTTTCTTATTTTGAAAGTTGATGTCCAGTCCAGTGTTGTGTTGATATTGTTATGCATATCAATTCCGTTCTTTGGTAGTTTACAACGTGTATGAAAGAGAATTCAAAAACCAATCACAATGAACCATCGGTAATTACTGCTTTGGAGAATAAAAACACATAAACTTTGCGGCGAATACTAACTTCCCTGCTTTTTTCTCAGTTTTCTCAACTTATTTTCATTGCTGTAGTTTTGTAATAAGCTTCCGCCGGCAGCTGGTTCTCGGCGGCTGAATACTTGTGACGCATTCATAAGTGAGCATCTGGCAGGCGTTTCTCTCAGCTTCAACTGGATCTTTGAAGTCGCTTTCAGTCTTATGTTCTGTCCATGTCCACTTCCTTCCTTCTCACTTCAACCATCTTCGCACATTTGTCAACCTTTGTTGTGTGTTGTGTGCAAATAGTCCATGTGACCCGTTTCGCCGTCGTTCGTCTCTTTCTCTACTACCCGATTAGCATCGTCATTCAGCTAATTGATAAGATAACGAATTCTAGTATTGTGTCCGCCACAACCGAACCATTCCATTCCACCCGTACATGTCGACACTCTCGACTCCTCTCCTTTCCAATCTCCCATCCGTTCTCCGTTTCTTCCGGCGAATCTCTCTTCAGCCGATTGGTGCTGCTGTGTGTTGTAAATGCCAGCAAGAAGCCAACTCATGACGGCTCTGGAGTCAGGATGGGATTGTGTTGAAGAGCAGGAGAGAGAGAGCACAACAACAGTTTTTCGGTGGATGTCTTGAACCTCGCCCGAAAGAGCAATTAATCTTGTCATCGAGAGTGTCTTCCAATCACCCACAATCGAGCTGACGCCGCCCCATCACTCGAGAGTCGTTATATTTTTATTCTCTATCTCTACCTCTATTAGCTGCGATTTCTTCTGGCAAGCCGAGAGAAGAAGAGCACAAGCCGATCTAACAACTCGAAAGTCTCGGTTGTAAGCTCGTCTTGTACTCTCCTGCTCCACAGGCACCGCTAATCCCACACAGGTAAGCATTGCTTTCAGACTTTCAGATTTGCAGACTTCAAACGCCGAAATAGATTTATGTGTCAATATAGAAAAGAAGGAAAGATATGAAACAATCAAAAGAAGCAAAGATGGTAAAAAGGGAGACGGAACCAGTATGACAGAGAACTTTGCGAGAGGAGAGGGAGGAGGGGGGGGGGGGGGGGGGGATCGGCGAGTTTATCAGAGGGCCTTCTTATCCTCGGCGGCTGGCGGGGCGGATGGACCGTCGACTTCCTCGATCAGGCTGTGGCAAGGTTTGCGCTTCATACGATCCATTGGAATGGTGTCGGTGTTGAAAGCCACATATCTCTCCGGATTCTCCTCGTTCAGCGACGTCACTGTCGACGAACTGGGCTGCTCCTATAAAAACAAGGGGAATGAGTAACGGAATGTTTATGTCAGATGAAATCAAAGTAACAGTGGGTTAGAAGCGAGTTCGGCTTATTTTTTCCAATTTTCGTCCTCGTACTCGACGTCATCTAACAGGGTATAGTTGGGGAAGTAGTCATCACCAACCTCGGCAACGAAACGATCGATGAGTCCGTCAATGACTTCCGAGGTACGGAAGGCGCCAAACTGAGCGTCGACAAAGGTGAGAAGAAGGACGCCGTCCAACTTCAGGTAATTTCTGATGAATCGGTGCGAGCGGGTAGGGTTCATGAAGGGCTGAAAGTATTTTGATTGGAGCGGGATTTTTTTGTGCCAGCCAACGGTTACCTTATTGTTCAGATTGGTCGGGATGAGGCTATGGCGTCGGAACATGATCTGGAAGCCGAAGTGGAGCATGCCGGCGGTGGTGACGACAAACACGAGGATGAGCCAGAAGTAAAAGCAAATGTAGAGCTTTTCAATGATCATGTTGAGCAGCATGATGCACGAGACAGTGTGCTGGTGTTGTTGTCCCAGGTTGCGAACCTTGAAGTCACACAAGACGATGCGAGGGAAGATGCTGTCTTCGTGTTCGGCGGTTCCCTTGAATTCGACGTTCCACAGATGGACGAAACCCCAAAGATAGTCGTCGACGTCGAGGAAGTGCTTGAGGAGAACCATCTGAACAACGCTGTTCACGATGAATCCCAACTTCAGGAGGAAGAAGTTGATGGTGGCTTGGCAGCCGGCCAGTGCGTTCGTAGCCTTGCGCGTGTCCATCAACTTTGTCCAGATCTCAGTGGCAAAGGCTTCACAAGCCTGCGCCGGCGTTTGCTTTTTCATGGCTCCTTCGAAGAAGCGGAGTGATCCCTTGAGGTTGATGTTGGTTCTCTTGTGGCAGAGATTCCAGATGTTGTACGGGATGACGAACATAGCAGCTTGAAGCATCAGAACGAGCGGCACCCATCGGTAGTAGTTGATGTGACGGCCTCCTCTCGCCTCGTCGGTCACTTCCGTTCCGTTTGGCACAAAGTACGTGTTCTCAATAAAGCAGAAATCGTGCACGTAACCGTCCCAGCTTCCGGAAAACTCGCGAGGTGTCCAGCACTTGATCGGCTGCCCAAAGTACTGTTTGCACGAGATGGCGAGTGTCATGGCGACGAGCACAAATGGCGTGAACCAAGCGTTGAGGCGGTCGATTTCGTCAAACGCGAGCTGCCCTTGTTGCTTGCGGAGCATGCCGACCAATTGGTCGTAGAAGGGTCCGAAGAAACCCAGCATTTCTGGAAAACAGGAATTTTAGCATCGCATCGAGCCAACATCAGATGGAATTGAAAGAAGCATGAAAATAAATCAATAAAATACGACAACTGAATACCCGACATCTGGTGTTCGTGTTTGCTCATCAATATCTCATGAACGTCATGAATCATTTGCACATTCAAACAGATATCTAATCTCGGAACGCGGTTACATCTAATCAGTAGAAGGATGAAAAAGAACTCGCGAGAAGACGAGAGCAAGACGAACAGACCGACGACTCACTGTAACCGAATCGAACGGGCCGACTGGTCCAACAGAAGACGGATGAGGTCAGGTCGCTCACTACGCGAATGCGACAGGAAATAGTGTCGCTGAGGAGGAGGGTGTGGAGAGATGACCGAATGGCGAACGCGATGGGCCCGTTGTGTGGTGTGCGAGTGCGCAGGAAACGTGCATACTGGGAGAGGTCAGCTGAGACGAGGGGCCCTCGCGGACCGTATTATCTCACTGTGGGTTGCGGACCAGCAAGAGTGGGCACACAACGAGAAGGAGGGAGGGATCGCAAGAGACGCAGACAGGCCTTTTGCACCGCTGAATGACACTTGAATCCAAGATAACACCTAATGACGAGGACTGTGCGAACGAAAGAGGGCGAGAATGAGGAGAGAGAGAGAGAGGGTCCCACGTCAATCATATTGAGACAAGGGTGTATTAGCGATGGAATGAAATCCTATAAGAAAAACGCAAGTTTACGACGGTTTCGAAATATTTGCGTGATATTTGACTGTTTTGAAAGTGTTTGCTCAGGGAAAATTGTCGGATTTGCATCACTAATCGTGAAAAAATTGTCACCAAATGCAATAGGGAACATGAAAAGCTAAGATTTAGAGATGCTCACAAGTTGGAAATGCAGATACAAAACCATAAGTTTTGCAGAGAATCGAGAGCAGCTACTGTTTCTTTTATTGCTCAACTAAGAAAAAGAAAAGTGCCAGTAACTGCTGCCTCTCGCCGTAGATTGATACTTCTCCTTCACGCATTGATAATTATCCCTTCGTTTGTTTGCATTTAAGCAATTGCGGCAATTTGATCAAATATTGGCCCTTCTCAGAGCGTCGCTCTTTTATCTCTTCAAACATTCGACTCTTACTTTCACCTCAATCAGTTTTATGCACGAAACATTAGAGAAAAAAAACAACGCAAATTGGAGATGTTACTGAAACAGAATAGTAAAAGAGATGTGATGGAGATCCAATCGGAAATAAATAGGGTTTGGAACATGATGAGGGGGAACAGTTGAAGATCCGTTGCTCAGCTCATGTCGATCTCCCCGAGGAAGACGCGCTTGTCGCTTCCGCACGAGAGGACGATCGGCTCCTTCGGGTGGAAATCGGTGCAGTTGACGCTTCCCATGTGTCCGGGCAGCTTGAAGGCGATATTCTTGCTGGCCGTCTCCCAGATGTACACGAAACGGTCGGCGGATCCAGCGGAGACGAACCGTTCGCACGGCGACCACGAGCATCTCAGCAGATTCTTCTCGAAGTTGTGGTTGTGACCGGAGAAGACACCGACGTGGCGCTGTCCAGGAACGAACGGACGGATATCCCACTGACGGACGGTACAATCCATCGAGTTGGAGATGATGTACTTGCCAGACGGCGACAGCGAGATTCCAGTGATGGTGTCGCGATGGCCAACGAGGGTGTAGGTGATCTCGTCACGACGCATGTCCCATACTTTGACCGTGTTGTCGATACCACCACAGATCACCTGGTCCGAAGTGTCGTTGAATGTGATGGCCGTTTGTTGGTATCGGTTCTCGTACGTCTTCACCGGCTCCTTGGACCGAAGATCGTGCACACGGCATGTTCCGTCGTCGCTAGCCGATGCGACGAGCGCCACTCCACGACGCGACGGATGGATGGCGTTGACGAAGTCGGTGTGGGTTCTGAAGCGGCGTGCACATGCGCCCGTCTCCATGTCCCAGACGCGGATGCTCTTGTCAGTGCCGCACGACATCAGATAAGTGGAGTCGGTGTTGAACTTGAGATCCATGACGGCGCCCGTGTGGCCTTTGATTGTCGAGAAGTTCTCGCACTCTCCGTACACATTCCACAGGAAGATCTGGAATATCAACTTGAGTTTAGTGAAAAGAAGCTTCGTTGGAGAAGAAATCTGGTTTCAGTGTTTGTACTGGAACGTATTCCAGAGAACATACCTTCATATCGTATCCACTGGTGGCCAGACAAGTTCCGTCGGTGCTGAACACTCCCGTATAGATTTCTCCGTCGTGCCCGTGCAAAACCATCGTCGGCGCCTGAAAAATCAATATTGAACGGTTCTGTCGATAGATTTTCACTGTTTCCCACCATCAGATTCGAGAGACGAGGCACTTGCTGCTGCGGAAAGCCGGAGGCGACGAGTTGTTGTCCAGAAGCTGAAAAAAACCGATAAATACACTGTTTTGTCCTAAAATCTGTGATAAAAACAACTTACATGAGACGAGAGCCATTGTTATTGATCGGGTAGTTGTAGAGACGACCTGTTCGATAGGAATGAGCTAGGAGACCGTCGCAATTACTGGGAGAAGGCAGAAAATGTGGAACGTGCGAGCAGATGTGCGACCTCAGCGCGCGTCAGAGGCAGACGAAACAACAATGTTCGCAATGGAGCGCGTTTGCACTGCATGCTGCCGGCGTGGTTGGGGGGAGGATGCCAGAGAAGCGAGAGACAGCGCGGGCAGCAGCCAACGAGAATATTCGATGCGAATGAGAAGCGGAAGAGAAAATTGTGAATAGAGAGAGCAAAGAGAGGGCGAAAAAACACATTATTCCATTTGTGGGTGACCGAAAAGTGCGTGGCGAAAGTGGAGAGGGAAAAGTGCGCTGGAAGAAGAGAGCACGTCTTCTTTGGAGACGGCTCCTCTTCGATTGGGAGCCACGTTCGCCTCTTCATTTCTTTCGTATTGTGTCCCGTGCGCGCGCGCGCGCTCGCCAAACCGCTGAATTCATTACAACGAAACTACTGATAACGCGAGTTACAGCAAAGAACGGCGGAGGTCGTTTTCGACACTTTATTTCGCTTTTTTTTCGCTTTTGCTCAACTAATATTCTTCGGACATGGACTTGACGAACGCTTCGCAGGACAGTTTCAAACTGCTCCCTCAGAATATCCGTGAGTAGTCTATCTTAAGAAGACGTGGGGCAAACAAATTGGTTTTAGTTGGAAAGCACGTGAAATTTGGGGAAAAAAACGAGAGACGTTAGAGTTCACCCGTAGTTTCATTACAATTGCAGCGTCGACATCGACAAACGTTCCACAAGCAGTTGCTTACGGACCAGGGGTCCCGTTATTGCTTCCAAGCCAAGCGGTTCCGGGACCATCACCGTCACCGAGTCAAGCAGTTTTGGGAGCGCCTCTGTTTCCAAACCAATTGGTACAGGAACCGTCACTTTTTGCGAACCAATCGGTTCCGGGACCGCCCTTGGTTTCGAGCCAAGCAGATTCGGGACCGTCGTTGGTACCAAGCCAAGCAGTTCCGGGAATGTTCTTGTTCCCGAGCCAATCGGTTCCGGAACCATCACCGTCACCAAACCAATCAGTTTCGGGACCGTCACCGTTTCTGAGCCAATCAGTTCCGGGACCGCCCTTGGTTCCGAGTCAAGCAGTTTCGGGAGCGTCGCTGTTTCAGAGCCAATCGGTTCTGGGACCGTTCCTCTTTCCGAGTCAAGCTGCACAGGGAGCGCTACTGTTTCCGAGTCAGCCCATTCCGGGTCCATCGATGTTTCCCAGCCAGGCTATTCCGGGAACGTCGTTGTTTCCGAGCCAGGGACCGTCAAGCGCGCTGGCCTCATTTTTCCCGCTGTTGAATCCTAATTTCTTCACACAAGCGTTCGATTCGGCTCAAACCCGCTACACTGCTCCGCTCCTAGTCCCGGCGGAGTATCAGTTCCTGAACCGTAGCAACTCCGCTTTGACTCACCTCACTGCAAACGCAAACTTCGGACCCTTTCGCAAAAAGAAGAAGCAGTCTATGCGAGGGCTTTGCGATCCGAAAATGGACATCAGTGGGATCAATACGGATGTGATGAACAAGTACACCTTCGAAGAGAAGTGTCAGCTGGTCTACGATTACATGACTACCCAGTACCTTCTCCAAACAAGAGTCTCCGATCTCGCCGGTACGACAGTTGAGAGGAACTGTCTTATATTCATTTTCTTTTTTTCAGGCGTGACAAACAAGGATGTGCAAGCAGTGAAGAAGTTCTCCACGATTCAAGTGAGTCCAGGAGAGAAGCCAATGTCGGATGAGAGCATCCACCGTCTCTGTCAGTGGTACATCGGGTCCACGACGACTCCGGAGAACTTTCCGGATTTTATGGAGCAGACCATAGGACAAAAAAATGTACGAATTTGGTCTTACAAAGACACAGGAAAGAGAGGCAACAGCAAAAAACCGAATCCAAAGGTAACGATTACCAACGAATGACCTTATCACATCATCATATTGCAGCCACCTTGTCTTCTCTTCACCAGACAACTTATGGGTCTCGAGCCGATGCCAGCTGCACCCGATAACCTGCTCCCACCAGCCAGAACTTCGCCAATGGATGAAGAAGTTCTGAAAAAGATTGGTCGCATGCAAATTTCTGATCCGAACTCGTCTCAACAGCCGCTGGCAGTGAATCAGGTGGTCGCCGCCCCCGAAATCGCTCTCGAAGCAGTGGGACCAGCGAATCCCCCACAAGAAAACCAACAGGCAGATCCGATCGGAGAACCACTGCCGCTACCAGCGCCACTGCTTTTCCAAGCACTCATTTTAGCTGTACAAGCTCGACAAGCTCAACAAGCACAACAAGCTCAACTAGTTGCTGCGTTGAACCCGGGAGTTCAGCCAGCAGCCGCTCAGTTTCAACTGCCCTTCACTCAGTTCCCGTATGGTATTCCGGGAATGCTCGGAGGAGACCAACTTCAGAATGTTGGTCCTATCAACATGTTGAACGTTCAACAAGCCGATAACGGTCCCCGTCTCCCCGAAGTCGCTTTTGCCGGTGTCCAGCCATCCAACTAACTACTCAACTCATTCCCACCGCCTGAAAATTCCGACTCAACTTGTCCTGAATGCTCTTTCTCCTCAACATTGATCCTTCGAAATGGTCGACCTCCTTCTCCCATCCTACATTCTCATTCATCTTCTGATGTGTATTTCCAAACTTGCTTATGATATTCAATTATTTAAATGGAACGAATCTGAATTCTCATTTTTGAATACTAAACGATACGATCTAAAGAAAGTCGAATGTCTTCGTCCTTCCGACTTGCATTGTGTCAAGTGAGCGACCCAAGCCCACCGAATTCTTTACAACGCGTCGATTGATGAAGAGTACTTGCAAAGAACGGCGGAGGTCATTTTGACAGACAGTCGCGCCCCCTTCTTCGACTTTATTCGGCTATCGCATTCGGAATGATTCCCATCAACGCCGTGTCGTCTTCTGGCCCTCCTTCCGTCCTTCTTGGCGATATTTGTGAGTGATATTTTTTTTCAAGTATTTCTGAGTCGAAAACGTGTGATAGCTGAAAATAGAAGCTGAAAAAAGAAGATGAAGATACAATGTGACGTCACGTCGTCGTCTCGTCTTCTTTTTGTGGCTGCTGTCGCCCCACGCCGTGTGTGCGTCGTGTAAGGGGGCGAGATTCAATCTGTTAGTACGAATAAGAATACTGAACACAGTGAGACGTTTTTTCTCAAGTACTTCCAGATTTTTCAGCAGTTGGAAACAGAGAAGTGGCTCTCAATGCGTCGGCGGGTGTTATCCATGCAAACCCATTGTTTGGTGCGAGAGCGGAGGTGAATGGCAACAATGAAGGCGGAAGAAGACGAACACGGCCAAGAAACTCGGCTAATAGTACCCGTGCGGTCAGAGGAACGGCTGTGGAGAAAATGGAGAGAAGCCTGAGACCTCGTATGAATATCTTGGGATACAGCACCGCCATTATGGAGGGATTGAGCTTGGGCATGCGTTCGGCTATAGTTTGGGAATTTATAGATTCCTACCAACTTGGTCAAAGTTATGTCGGCGAGTTGTGTGGTGAGTTTCTCAGTGCCCCTGGTCTGAGTAGCTTACGTTTTTGAAGGTGTTGCGCGCGGTGACGTCACGAAGGCGCATCTCACGGCGCACCAGTACAACGACCTTTGCAGAAGTTTCCACGATGCAGCTGCTAGTTCGATGGCAGTTAAACATGCAAACCTAGATCCCGAACGATTACAGAGGATGTGCCAATGGTATTTGGCCTGCGTGAAGCATCCGGAGAGATTTGAAAAGTTCGTAGTCCTACTGAGAGAAGAAAATCAGATAAAGTGGCATTTCAACTATACCGGACGGTCCGATTCAAGCAAGAAACGGGCTAAGAATGTAAAATACTTCATTAGAACTGATTTGACTTCTTAACTCTTCTTTTCAGTGTCCAAGCCATCCCTTCACAGTTAGACTTCAAAAAGCGAAAGCGGCTTCAGTAGGAGCGAAGCTCGCAGAAGTCGCGGAGCGAGCGGATCCTGCACAGGGCAATATCCCTCGGGCGCCAATGCCAGTCGGCCTTGTCAACTTGGCTCCAGCGAATGATCACATCTCACTCGCGAGAGTCGCCGAGATTGTTCAACCAAACCAACAGTTTCTTGAAGGAGCCGTCATTGCTCCACCTGCTCCAGCAAGACAGGGGCCACGACTTTCCCAACATGCCGGCACGGCTGTCCAGCCGGCACAATTGGTCTTGCCAGACCGCAGTTATCACTCGCATCTTTCGTTGATTGGAGGAGCAGTTGCATCTGCTCAGCTTTCTCCTGACGTGCAGTCTAGTCATGCGTCGGCATTCCACCGTGTTCCGACAAGACAGGCCACATTCTTCGGGCAGCAATCCAATGCTATGCCACTGGCTCCTCTCTTTCCTGCAACTGGACCCGCGAACCATGCTTCTCTTGAGGGACTCGACCAACTCCCTTCAATTGCTCAGTTGGCTCAGCTACCACCGCATGTTGCAGCAGTGCTGGCTCTTCTTCTCGAAGCAAGTCTGTTCGGAAACAGGCCTGGGCAGCAACTACCACCAATCACTGCCCACTTTTCGAAATTAGCTGGTACCACACCTTCAACTGCGAATCCATCCATTTTCTCTCTCCCCAACTTGTTCTTTCCACAATAATTTTTTTCCCAGTTCAAGCGACTGTATGCGAGAACTGTTTGTGACGTTTCCTGTTTATTCCTTTATTTCTTACTTTTTTAAACGTTAAAATAAATTAAAACTTTCACCAATTCACTCTAACTTTCGGCACTCTTAGTGAGTTCTGAACCCAGTTAGTATTTGTTAAATAAATAAATTACAGCGGATCGTAGTCTCCGCTTCCGATGCTTTCCTCCGGAGGTCCGAGGAAGTCTTCGAGGAGCGAGTGAGAAGTCTTTTCGGACGCCTTCTTCTTCGTCGTCGTCTTTTTCACTTTTTTCGTCGATTTTTCTTCCTGATCGACAACATCTTCAACCTTCACCTTCTTCGTCGTTTTCTTCACTTTCTTCTTTTTAGAGAGCTTTTCCTACAAGAAACACTTTGTTCGAAACATTAAGATTGGATTTGTTTTACAGTTTCTTCCGATTCGGCGAGAAACTCTTTCATTTCGAGCTTTTCTGAAGGTGCTCGTTTCACTTTCGGTTCGGGCTCTTTCTCGACGGTTGGCGGTGAAAAGATGTCGACAGTAGGTTTACGCGGAGTCTCTGGGAGTTCAACACCGAACTCTTCATCACTGCTGACGTGCTTGTCCGGAACCTGAATGAAATATGACTGTGGTTGTCGTCGTGCTTGCTCTCTATCTCTTATCGGCCGCCAAATTACATGTTGCATAAGCGCAATCGCGGTTTCATGTTAAAAAGAAAGGAATGACGTTTGATGTCGTTTTTGAGCTAGAAAAACGAAGTTGACGCTTCCAAGACGCACCATTGAGGGGGATTTCGGGGAGCGCTCATCTGAGCCCAACCACGCGTCCAAATCGTCGGACGTCATGGCCACACTGACTGGTTGACTTTCCTCATTCGGTCTCTCCAAAAACTTTGGTGCGTCAAACGTCTGAAACAGGAAACAAATTGCCTATTTCGTCAGATTTTCACAATCTACCTCCGAAATCGGGGTCGGGAGGTCATTGATCGGAGAGTCGATGTCATCGTCGTTCACCTTGACTTGGAATGCTTAAAAGAGACATCGATCACTGGTTGTTGACGTGTTTTGATAAAAGTGTAGAGATACCATTACGGTAGCTGTCACTCTACATTATCATCAAAACGGCCTCAAATGCGTGCCTTTCGTAGAAGAAAAGAAGATAGTGTTTTGATTGAAGGTTATTTCATTTCTATCCTTTCGGAAAATCGCTTATTGACCTACCAATCGGGGTTTCCGTCTCTCTCTCCACAACTTCGGGGATCGCCAATTTCTTGACAGAAGTGTGTACTTTCCGCTGCTCCCCCACTTTGGCCATCTTCTCACACAAATCGTCATCAACCGAGAAGTCTTCCTCAAATCGCCAAACCATGTTGTTTTCCGGCTCGCTGCACCCAGAACAGAACCAGAATTTCATTAACGTCTACAGCTCTTTTCCTTCTACCTATCGCTTTCGTTGTGTTTTGTTTTTGCAACAACAGCACTCGCGTTGGCGTTGGCTTCCTGTTTTTCGCCCAAGAAATTGTTAATATCGTCTTCCTCGTCGCCGACTATTTCGAATGAGTTTTTGCGCGTCGTGTCGGATGCCGAAGTGTTGGCTGCAAAGGATGGAGGGTATTTTGCAGGAAGTGGGTTGGATGAAAGCTCTTACTATTGGTTTCTGAGCTTTCTGGGAAGACACGCTGGCTTTGAGGTCTGAAAATCGAGCACATATTGCAGAATTATCCTCTCGCAAAGGCTTACGGTGTGATGACTTGTCCGGGAATCGGTTGACCGCCTCCCATGATTCTTCCCGACGTCTGGACGGTCCCCTGTCTCGCCTGGACGCTGTTTCTATCCGCATACTCTCTCCGCTTCTGATTCACCATCTCGATGAACCTAAAATAACTATCAGCTATACGACTACAAAGGACATGTACTCACGTGTCGTAGTCGGCTTCCGGTGTCTCTTGGTAGCAGTCTAGCTCGTGATAGCTAGACACAATCTCCGATTTGTTAGTCTCTAATTGACGGAGCAGCGTTTCCCGCTGTAATCAACTATGGAACTGGGAACAAAGTGTGTGCTCTACCTGAAGGCAAAGAAATGGAATGTTGAAGAAGTGGTGTACGAATTTCAGTCCAAAGGCGTATCTCATCGAGGCTGGAGCGAAGCGAGCACGTGGAGAACCATCTGGAGATGGATGACTGCTGAAATTTCGAAATCCCTTCTTGCTCTCTTTGTTTTCGGCCACCTATTGAACAAATCAACGAAAGTGGAGCACTGAAGGTCGGTGACCTGCCGATGGTGCCCCATATCTCTCCGGTTGGCAAGCACCAGCACGGGAATCTTGTTTGGCACTTTGACAATCTCCCTCTGGACGTACTCCCAAGTCCATGTTTTCGTGATATCGAATACAAAAATAACCCCGCTCGTTCCTTTGTAAACATCAACAAAGCGGGCGTCACAGGCGGTGTCTTCGTACTGCTAAAAATGAAGCAGTTAGTACGATTTGTGCGTTGAGAGCTCTGAGAACTGACGTCATTGGGCTCCACAGCGGTTTTGGCCAAGCCGTTGTTCGCAAATTTCAGCTTATCGTCCTTGACACGTTTTTTCGTCGACTGGTCCACGATATCCCACACATCCACTTTCACGACGTCGTCAGTCGCCCGATAATTCCAGTTGATGTTTGCCACCTGCAATCTTCTTTTATGCGCGCTTTTCCGGCGATTATCCCTGACTAAAGGGGTCGTTTTATGCACGCCAAGTTGGATATCGGAGCCGATGGCCCGAGATAATTTCCGTTTCTCCTAAAACGCCGGCCGCACACAATATCGCCTTTCAATTTCCGCCCGTTGCTCTAACCGCTTTTCCAGCATCCAATCATATACGAATCGGGCGCGTTTCTGACCGCCACTCTCCCCGGCTGAGTAATACACTGCTCGTTGGTTCATTCCATCGAGTATTCTTCTATTCAATAGGAATGGAATTCCAAAATAGCACGCATGACGCTCCGCGCGACCAAAGTCTCTCGTCTGATTAGTGTGCACATAAATTTGAAGCGACGAGCCCCGGCGTCGGACGTGTGTCATCTGACTACTTGAACACTCACCTGAATTTCCTCAGTAGTCACGTACTCTTCTTGAAACGGGAGCCCTTGAAGACGTTTCCAGAGGCACGTTTTACCGACGTTCCGATCACCGCGAATGACAATTTTCACTGTAAACGAGGGAAATCGTTCCAAGGAAAACGCGAAAATTGGGAGATTACGAACAGTTGTACTGAACTCCGCGAGCAAACTTCCTCTGAAGCTCCGCGTCGACTCGTTGGACACCTGATGGCATCGCAGCTGTCTTGAGCTCATCCTTGTCGCCTCCTAACTTTTTTCGAATCGCCGAGAACATCTGAATGAGGAAAAGGAAATAAGGTGATGTGCGGAGAATAGGTGGTTCAGGTATATTGATCTTGACAAAAAACAAGATTCGATGTACACAAACATTTGTTATCTTTGCTGTGCTTTCAAGATAAGATAGCTTTATTCATCAGAAGACCATTCCATTATTATTATTATTATCATTATTATTTTAAATCGGGAGACACCATCAAGGGGAAAAACGGGAAACGCTACGGGTGACAAGAAAATTACGGAGAGGACGACTTGAAACCGGGTGGCTTAAATAGGCAAGACCAGTGAGCGGGAGTCACTGGGCAGGCGGATTGTAACCGTCCAATTATTAGAGAAATCCGGAACCAATTCTGAGGAGGAGGAAAATAGAGAGAGAGAGTGTGTGTTTGTGTGCGCTAGTTACGAAAAGAGAGACAAGAGTGACAAGAGAATGGATGTTTAAAGCCCAATTCTACAGTTAAAGCTGGATGGTTTTGGTGGTTAGATGGTGTCTGAAATGAAATATCCTCAATCGTCGTTCTCCTCGACCGGGTGCACTGGCTTCAACGCGATCATCTTGACAGCCAGGAGTCCCTTCGGGAATCCCGTCTGGATCGCCTTGTGCGCAACACGGAGGCCCGCGTTCTCAGCGATCTTGAGAATCTGAGCCTCCGGTCGCGTCCAGCAGCCGTCCGCGTCGTGGTAGAGCGTCTTTCCCCCAATCGACACGCTCTCCTTGATCACAATGGTGCCGGCCGGCGCGAGACCTTGCTAAAAAACAAGCACCATTCATACCTTATTCAAAGATTTCAGTGGACGCGCTCGCGCTGACAGTTTTCTCACTCACAATGCATCGTTGCAAGAAGCTCGTCAGATCCTGGTCTGTCAGCTGTCCGGACACCCACTGGATCCAGATGATGTCATACTTTCTCTCTGGTGGCTCGAACGTCTGCAGTCCCTCCACAAACTTCTCGCCGATACCGTCGTCGGTTCCGATATACACGGCGCTCGTCGCCATCAGCTCATCAATCAGATCGACCATGTCGACAGTCTTGTACTGCGGCATCAGCACATGCTTCGTCACTCTTCCGATACCCGCTCCGCAGTCGAGCGCGTTCTCGAACTTCGTCACAATGTTCTGCAAGCGAATTGAACATTGATCTCTTATCTGAACTACACTGCTCTCACGTTTTTCTTGAGCGTGTTCAAGAAGTTTGTCGATCCCGACACGTCCGAGCCGTGCAGTTCGGGTGTGCCCCCAAGCATGCCGACTTCATCCTGACTGCATCGCGACCAAAACACTTCGGCCTTCAAAAACCCCCCATAAATCTTTCTGCATAACCTATAATTTCGTTTGCAAACCTTTTCGTAGACCTTGTGCGGGTTTTCGATGGTCGACTCCACAGCACCCGGTGCTTCGCAAGCGTCTGCCGATTCCGTTCGTCGTCGCATCGTCTAGAAAATAAACGTCAAGAACAACGGGGAAGAAGAGCGCTCGTCGAATCGATAGGCGGGAGAAAGAGGAGAGAAGAGCGTGGTTGAGGGGGACAGAGGGGTAGTGTTCGCCGAGCGGGGAGAAGAGGAGAAGAGCTAGTCGTCGGGGCGAAACGGCGGATAGAAGAAGTGGTGACCGAGTGAATGAATGAGGCCTCCTCGCAAGCTCGCCAGCGCTTATATGCCTCGTTGCGCGCACGCTCACCGTTTTTTTCTTCTTCTTCTTCAGCACACGCACACACGCCCGCTCACAATATACAAAAAGTGTATCTCTCGCATATATCGGTCCGAGTTTCTTCTCCGCTCGCTGCTCTATCAAACACGAATAAAACGCGGGAGAGAGGGAACAATGGTTGGGGAAAGTGGAAAGGAACGAAAGGAAAAATCGTTGCGGGTTGTTTGATAAACTTTTGATACAACAAGCTTTTAGCGAAATTGGATTCCCCGCCTCCGCACGGCACCAGCCTCACATTCCGGAACAAATGGAATTTCTAGCAGAACTTTCTGGCGAGCACGGAGCGAAGGATGAAACACGATGGACGGGAGAAGAGAGCTCAAGTGACTCACGAGGAGGTCCGTGGAGGAAAAGAGAGAAAACGGGCGAAAGGAGAAGAAAAGAGGGGAGTGAATGTCGGAAGGCACATGGAATTGAATTAGATTAACGCCCAAAGAGTACATCGAGGAGAAGAAAAAACGTGATGCAGCTCACGAAAAACTATATGTCATGTTATGCATAAGCGTGGAAGAACGAGGGTCTAACGGATTCGGGGGTCGTCGGAGAAGGTCGGCCACGGCCTCGCTTTAGTGTATAAACACACACACACACTCCACGCGTCCCGTTGCGTCAACCGGCATATCGATTTTTGCCGCTCGCCCTAGTTTCCGTTTAATTGGCTTGCCTGTGATTTTCATCTTGACAGAGGATTCCTGTTCCAGAATGACCAACGTACAGACGCCAGCAACAACGCAGTCGGCCAACGAGAACCCGTTGTTTCCTGATGTCGGCTCGCCGAGGGGACCTGCTCGCCTCATCAGAATTCGTTTCTACAACTTTTGCGAAGACTCTGTCGACTTGTTCTGGATGAATGAGGAAGTATGTTTTTATCAGTCGCTCGAGAAAGATACATCGAAGTTTTTTTTTCCAGAAAAAGGCGGTAAAGTATGCAACTCTTCCGTCAAGAAGATTCATCGACATGAGCACCTTCGAAGGCCATCCTTGGGTTTCCCGCTGCGCTTTCGACGGTTCCGAAACGCTTCTTGAAGGACAACTCATCTACCTTCCGAAGCCGATAGTACCAGCCCAAGTCATTTTTCGCGGAATTTGCAAAATCACACCAAAAGGTAATGCGTTGTGCCGCCTGGCATCTCAAATACTAACACATCTTTTTCAGATGTAACTCTCCAAGAAAAAGCGATGCGACAGATACTGAAGAACTACATCATCTGCGAACCGCAACTACAACTACTACCGCCTCATCTTAAAGCAAGACTTAACACGATTCATGCAAGACTAGTGGAGTATCGAGAATACGTCTGCAGATGGCCCCTTGCGTCTTCTCGCACCAACGTGGCCCAAAATCGACAAAGTCAACCATGAGGCTATAAATCCTCGTGACGCAGCTGTTGCTCGACTCACACGATAACTAATCCGCCTTCTCACGGAAGCCCACGGCTCGCTTCCATTTTGTAAAAACTGTGGTTTCCTCTCTCTTTTAGAATTTTCCTTGTAGCTGTAGTTTGTCTCATTCTGTTCATATACCTAATTAGAATGTACTTTTGGTGTCTTCCTTGTCATCACATTATCTCACAACGAACCCTCCATTCCTCGGTCTTTTTTAGAAATTCCGGATGTTACGGATACTTTTCTTCTACACTCGAACCTATTATCGTCCCATTCTAGTGATATATCCATTTTATTGTCTCCGAAAAGAAAGCTGAACGATTTCTTAATTTCTGACATTCGTACGTACCAAATAAATAACAGTGTTCATGTTTTGTCTCTGATCGCGAGAAATGAGTGCAAAAAAAAAACAGCATGTTTCATCGCAAATTGTGCCAGAATCACCAATCAAATTCGACTAGAATAGCCGTGTTGATTTCCTATATTTTTGCCGTCACAAAGCAACCCGGATCCGACACATCATTAATACTATGTCATCAGTTTGCCCTTTTGCAATTTTGCTATCAGTTTTTGTTATCCTCAAATCGCTATCATCTACGCTTTCCAATTTTCCTTGAAAAAGAGTCAGTTTTCGTCGGCAAGCATTCAGCAGGTCTTTTCATCGATCCGTTGCCCACAAAACGGACAGATAACAGAGGAGGCAACCGCTATACGCTTCCTGGCAGGCCGTCACGTGTTGGAGGAAGAAGAGGAGGAGGAGGCTCACGGAGTGAGCGGAGACGACCAGAGCGGGAGGGAAGACATCTGCCCGCTCACTCGCTCAAACACACGCACACACACAAACTCACCTCGCTCAACACGCGTTTACTGACACACTCACACTCTCAGACACACACTCACACACTCACGATCGCACACTCGCACACACACACACCCTCGTGCGTCTCCAGCGCGACAGCCCGCATATCGATTTTCGTCATGCGCTGCCTACCTCGTTTCGTTCTCTTCACGTCTTCTCTTGCGTTCTCACATTCGTTGATTTTCAGAATGGACTTCGATGATAATCTCGATAACGGGAACCTGTTCCCGTTTACGCCTGCTCCTGAACGCCAATACGCAGGACCCGTGGTCGAAGTGGATTTCGTCAATATGTGCCAGTTCCCGGTCGATTTGTTTCAAATGCTGCCCGATGTATGTTTGCGTGTGAAAAAACTTGGAATCAATCGGCTTTCCAGAGATCGGCAAGACATACAGCACTGATCGCGATCGGCAAAACTCACTCACTCAGAACTCGTGCAAAGTGTCCATGGGTTGCGCGTCGCAACCTCGACGGAATGAAGACGCTGTTAGATGGGGAGTTCGTCTACACTGCGGTCGTATACAATCAGGACGGCGAGCAGGAGAAACGGAGAGTCTACATCACCCCACGAGGTACGAGACGAATTCCAGATTGAATAGAGAAGATGAAAACTGAAAGGAGCTAGTCGAGACAAAAATGGGTCTGGAATCAGTTCGAGAACGTGTTCTTTTCCAGAAACAACACTGAAAGAGAAAGCCGCGCGAGCTCTCGTCATGAAAGAAGAGTCACTGTGGAAAGCGGATGTGAGAAAGCTTCCGGAAGACGCGAGAGGAGCAGTCGAAAAGATTGGACGCGCTGGACTAGAGTACCGTCGAATCGTCTGCGCTAAGTTCGTCCAGAAAGCCATCCGACCGAAAACTTCGATCGAAACCGACAAAAGACTTCGAGAACTGAAAGCAATCCAGTTTCCCGTCCACGACATCTTTAGTGGAAACGGCGAGGAGGCATGGCGGATCATCATGGAAACGGAGCTCAGAGTGGAGAGAGAGAAGAAGGCGAAATTGGAGAAAGAGGAGAAAGAGGCAAAGTTGGCAGCCAAAAACGGAGAAGTGAAACCGGCGCCTGCGCCGACGCCTCCAGGACCACGGGTTCCAATTGATCCGGTCAAGACTTTCATCGATGGCCTTATGGCCACTTCTCGTCAACGCTTGCTCAGCGGCTACTACGTTGCACAGGCTGCACAGGAGAACCGAGAAAGATTAGCCGCTCTAAGCTTAAAACATCCTGAATTAAAGGCGAACTTCGAAGAAGTGAAAGCTCCCATGTTGCCCCAACCACAAACATCTACGGATCGCCCAATGACCTATCCAAATCAAAACGCGCAGCAAACTTACCGCCAGGGACTCAACAATGATCGTAACGATCAAATGTCTCCTCCACCACTTACTGGCAACTACAGCGGACCACCAGCCAATAACTACAGTCGTCCAAACGACAATCGACAAGGATTCGCTGGTCGATACGGACAACAGGGCAACCGATACGGACCCTCCTATAATCGTCAGCAGGGACCTCAAACTGATCGTCAGCACGGAACTCCCTCTAATCGTCAGCAGGGAACTTCTTCTAATCGCCAGCAGGGATCTTCTTCTAATCGTCAGCAAAGACCTTCTTCTGATCGGAAGCAGGGAAATCCTTCCGATCGGCAACACGGATCTTCCTCTAATCGTCCGCAGGGACCTTCTGCGTTCCGTCCGCACGGTCCTCAAACTGATCGTCCGAACGGACCTTCCTCTAATCGCCAGCAAGAACATTCTTCTAATCGTCAGCACGGAGCTTCCTCTAATCGTCAGCAGGGATCTTCTTCTAACCGTCAGCAAGGTTCTTCTTCTGATCGGAAGCAGGGAAATCCTTCTGATAGGCAACGCGGAGCTTCCTCTGATCGTCAGGTCCCTCCCGGAAACCGTCATGGACACGGAAATGGACATGGAGACACGAACAATCGCTCCGCTCCATCAGTTCAGCGACACGGCTCGGGCTCTGATCGTCACGGACAGTCCGCCAATCGGCATTGGACAAATAATGATCGCAGCGCTCCATCGCCTCATCGCCACGGATCTACTTCGGACCGTCATGGATCTAGCTCTGATCGTCAGGGATCTTCTTCCGATCGTCATGGATCGTCTTCTCATCGCCACGGATCTGCATCTGAGCGTCACGCGTCTTCTTCTTCTTCCGCTTCTTCTTCGTCGTTTTCTCATCGTCCGAGCTCATCCTCTGATCGCCACGGTTCGACTTCCGCTCGTACGGCCTCGAGCAATAAGCGATCCGAGCCAACACCCGACAGGAACGGTTCCGGAAGAGATACGCCTTTCAAGATTCCCAAGATCCCAAGAAGAAGCTAGACATCTGATTTTGCACTCATTTCTGATGATCATTCGCTCCCACTTAACTGTGAATTCATGCACAGTTCCTGAAACCTTTGAATTCTGTAGTTCGTCTCACCCCTCCTGTTTATTGCAACCTATGAAACGCTAATCCAAGGTTCTCAAAAAAACGTTTTTACCCTCACCAAAAACTTACCATTCTCACCTTTGATTTGTATCGCATGGGACACAACCACGCACCTGTCTTCCCCTTCTTAACTACTGTGCGACATTTTTGTTCATCCCCTGTTTTCCGACAAATTCCCGATCATAGCGTTCCCCGATATTTCGAAACCGTTTGTCTTGGTCTCCATTACCACTTGCCACAAGGCTCCGCAAAAAACTCGCAAAGCTTACGTCCTCCCAAATTTTTTAAAATACATTTTTTGCTTTCTTGGTAGTTGATTAGACCGGCGATGGGCCTTCCCAGCCGCGTAATCAAGAAAAGTATTATGAACACCCCGTCAGATGAATCTCCCTCCCTCCCATCCCGTTTTCCACTGTTTCCTTCCAATTTCTCATTCGTCAATCATCCTGTATTTCTTTTTTCGTCTGTAGTTTATTTATCCGAACCCAACATTTAAATATTGTCTACAATTTTCACCTTCAGATTTATTTGGATCAATAAAGGCGTTCAGCCCAAACATACACACTACTTGCATCTCGACGGATGAAATGAGTATCGGATTCTAACCGGTGACAAAATATTATACAATTGGGGAGAAATGGACAGTTACAGGATTGACACTGGGGAAAAAAATAAAAGACGGATTGAAGAAAGTTATAGAAATGAAAATCGCATTCTAGTTGCCGAACATGCTCGATAGCGCGATGTAGACGATGAAGAGGAAGGAGATGGCCGCGTAGTTGTAGAACTCTTTCTGACGTCTCTCCAGAATCTCTCGCTTCAACGCGTCCGCCGTTCGCTCCATTTCGATGCATTTCAAGCGGAGTTGTTCGTTCTGAAATCGACGGAAAACTTGAAATTCAAAGTGGCAAACACTTGAAAACAGGAACTAATTGGAATGAGATGAAGAACTGACCGAAGTGTCCAGCGTGGTATCGTATGCCTTACGCGACTTCTCCTCTTCCTTCGACACCTCGTTTATGCTATCCAGTATATTTTTCAGCGCGTAGTTCTGCACCACTTTGCTCATATTGACGCGCTTCCGGCACACCGGACAGTGGAACGACTGCAATTATAGCGGGTTTGGAGAGGAATTGGCGGGTTGGGACGCATACTGCTTTCTGCGAATAAATATTCCACAAAAACTTTGTGCCGAAATGTTCGCGAGATACTAGTCTTCGAACCAACAGTTCCTGTTTTGAATCACGATTGTATAACATTTTCAAATTGATATTTACGGAAGCCTAACGACCAGTTGAAAATTAGGAAATGAAAAAGTAGAGTCTGACCGAATTCCAGTGCCAAAATTGTGAAAGGAAAAGGAAAAATGGAAACGAAATGTTGGTGATTTGAAGAGAACCTAGCAGTGGTGTAGACTAACACGAGCACATAACTGAGCTGTTCCCCCATTGGAGCATGCGAGAAAAGCGAAGATTTATTCTCCAATTTTTCTGTCTTGCAAACAACTCATTCGAATATGTATAAGCACAAAACAACATAGCGTTTCGGTGGGGATGTGTGTGTGTGTGTGTGTGTGACTTACGTTGCGATTTGGCTCCCTAGGGTCGTTCATGATCTCCGAGTGTGCCACTTCTTCAATGCATCGCTGGCAGAAGGAATGGCCGCACGTCAGAGTTTGCGGAATCGCTTGGAAGATGTTGAGACAAACTGCGCATCGTAGTGTTTCCACGTCGACGACACAAACTTCGGCGTCGTCGAGATTTTTCAGGATTCGCTGAACCAGGATGAGCATTGGATTCCGAATATGTAGTGACGAGATCATGTTTTTTATCAAAAAGCGTTGGCTAGTTGGATTGATACAAAAAAAAACGTTGTTTTTATTTGGACAATCGTAAAGCTTTCAATGGCGAATAAGCTGTTTTCTTGTTGAAAATCGTAAGATAAAGTCAATAGTCTGCCAAAACAACTTGAAGAAGCAGAAGGACTAGTACTACTTTTGGGTAGCTATTTTAGTGGGACGTTTTGAAGGTTTCGTTGTCTGTTATCGGTTAACTGGACTAAGTTCGTAATCATTGATAAGTTTCGCCTCAAAATTGTACTCAATTGGTCAGTATCGAAACGTCAACCGCCTTTCAGTCATTCCGTACTCAATTCGGTCTCGCGATGACTCATGTGCCAACTCACCTTCTTTTCCGCTTTCTTGTCGGTTTTCGGGATGAATCTACGTACAATTCCAAACATGTTCTGCTTGATATTCATTATCCGACTGACCGATTGGCGGCCTGAAACGTCGAACTGAGAATGGAGAATAGAGAAAGGAAAGTGGGAAACGCAAAATAAAATATGCAAAAAGGGAGATGGAGAAGTGAGCTATTATATGCGAATAAGTAATGGAGATGGGAAAAAAGGGAAGAAAAAAGGGGATGAGAAGAGGAGGAGAAAAAGAGCAGGAATCAATAGAAGGACAACGTTGCTCGGTGCGAATCGATGTGTGGAAGAGGAAACCACTGGATGCCTGTGTCTCGACCGCGCGCGCGCGCTTTCTCCTCTTCCTTCCTCCCCAACTAACTCCGCGCCGACGGGAACACACATTGCAAAAACACGAGAGGAAAGGGAAAGATGACAACAAACAACTGCTGAACGATTCACCTGCCAATGCGAATACAGTGTTACTAATAAGACACAAATCAATTGTACTTGAAAAGTGGAAGACTGGGGGGAGGGAGATGAAAACGAATTGAGGGCCGAAAACACGTTTGGGAAGAGAGAAAGAGAGGAAGAGAGAGAGGGAAGAAAGGCCCACGGGCGGTTACCGACGACACTCGCGTTCTTTATCTCTCCATCGTACTTTGTACTTTAGTATTTGTTGTTATGCCGTCCGTTGCGTTCAAATGATATGGAAAGTATGGAGGAGAAAGAGTGAAGTACGCGAATGCGTGCAATCCGATCGGGGGTCGCCTGGAAAGAGAAAGGCGAAACTCATAAAAATGAAACGACCGGCTTGCCTTTGCGTATGCCTTTTATTTTATTCGTTTCGTTTTCCCCATTTTTTTCTCATTTCATCCTTCATTCTTGTCACATATTTCAAGCAATTTCATGTCACTTTCCAATTGGGATGACTGACTAGAAGAGAATGAAAAAAAATAGTTAGATGGATGGATGGATGCGATGACATCAAGTTCGAGACAACGAAAAAGAATAAGAGGAAGGGAAGACACTCGTGATGTAAATCTGACAATGATTTATTATTACACACATATTTCGTAAATCTTGACGGATGCTTGTGTGCTGGTCGAGTTTGTGGGGGATTCCGAGAGGATGTAACAGTCGTCGACTGGTTTCTGAGCGCTGGATTCAATGAACCCGATTGCAGTACATGTTTTCTGAACAATAAGTGAATTGAAAAGAAGTTGCAGGTTTAAAACTTACATTGGATGACAAAATGTCATATCTGCACAAGTTCCAGCAATTTTTGACAGTTGACGCGTGAGTGGAACGGATCGTCGCGTTCTTCAGTTCTGCCACAGAGACGGAAAGTTCTGACGCCATCTCATCCGGGTCCGCTGAAGATCGTAACAATATGAACTGGATTGGAAGTGTATGTAAAGTGAAGTTTGACAAACCATATTGTAGGTTTCCACAACTATCTTTTGTTGGCCGTTTCTTTTGAAAAATCATCATATGATACATTGAAACGTCGACATAATCCCCAGTTGTAGTGGTTGTCAAGGGTGGTACTGTGGTATTGGCGGGAACGTAGGATTTGAGGCCGAACATTGTTTCAACGTTCACTCCGCGTTTCTGAATAAAAGATGGATGACGTCTGAAACCGGAACTATCTCGGAACTAACTTTTCTGCTTTGACTCTGACAGCAGTGACAATCCAGAACAAAGTTCACATTTCTCTGTTGCTCACACCGACAATCGTCCTGTTGGAATCCCGGACAACTCATCGTCAATAGCCCTGAACAACACGTATTTCAGTTTGGACATTCAGATTCATGCCAACCGATGCTTTCTGGCGTCAGAGTGCAATTCGACTCCTGAACACACCCATCTTCTGCTTGCGACACACCTGAAAAACGAAACCCTTCTTGCAGACGGAAGAAAACCGATTATCCGCGTGTTTTCTTATTCCGAGTACAAAACGAAATTAGATTTCAATTCGCATCAAGTTGTTGTGGCGCGCGTGTGGGCGTATTGAACTACTTTGAAGCCAAACGGAAGAGTTTTTTACTCCAGCTCAGAACTGGATGAACATACCGAGAGTGTAGGCGACTATGACGCTTGTTATGAGCCACATCTCTCCGCGACGGGAGGACCAAATATGAAAAGATGTGGCAAACCGAAATGTTTCCCGTAATAACAACCGTGTCGAAAGCGATTTACATTCCGATTTACTGTTTTCCCCTCTGTTCACCGGTAACGTTGGTAATCCGAAATCGAGTTCACTGAAGTGTACGCTGTGACCTTTGCCCCATTCCACTCATGGCTTAGTGCCGTTTATTTCCGTTTTTCAGAGACACAACATGTTAGAAATAATTATCTCGTTAGAGTAGTATACACACGTTGTTTTGTTGTTTCGAACCAGTTGGAATGTCAGAAACACGTGTTGAGATACGCAATTGGAAAAAGAAAGCGAGGTTTGAAATGAACGACTTGGCTGCAGCGAAGAATGAGAGAAACGAAGCGATCATTAGATTTCCAGGCGAACGACCAGTTTTCAGTTTCTTTTTCCATGACGTGATATGGATGTTCAAGTTTTCACCGATCTCCGACTTTGCACGACTTTCAACGGAGATCACTGGACACTTGGCAACTCCGAGAGGGCACAGGTTCTGTGAATAGCACATTTCCGGTTGTTTATGATGCTCTTCATGGTCTCTCCATCCATCAAGTATTTATGGATGGAATTCTGAAGACAGTACTGTTACTAAATAAGGAATTCCAATCGGCTCTCCCGCTAAAAGTTTTGTTCGAAATACGATTCATTGTTTTTGTGAATTGCTTCTCTTCCCGTATTGCATTCACCCCCCCCCCCCCCATATTGTTATTTTTGGTGGAATCCCTGAAATTCGTATCACAATAATAACCTTCCAGTTCACAAATATCGGCGACTGAACTATTTCGAATCCCACAATTTTGGAGGTCTTCAAGTATAGAAACCTTACGGGCTGCACTGATTTCCAAAGTATTTCATCAACTTGCACATTTCAAACTCCAGGAGCCACTGGCAATAAACAAGAGAAGCCCCGCCCTTTTCTGATCCACGGTCAAGGGGAGGAGCCGAAGAGGCACGGGGAGGAGCGGAGGCGTCGCCTCGGGATACTTGAGCCAGCGGCTATATATTCCGTCCCAGATCCTTGGGCATTCATTGTGCTCCTCTCTGCTTCTTGCGAGATCCGAAACTTTCAAGATGCGCTTCCTTCTTGGTAGGTCAAAATGCATGAAAGCAACCATCAACGAACGAGCCTGCATTTCAGCTCTTCTTTTGGCAATCGTCTCGTTCGTCGTCAGCTCTCCAATCCATGGAATCTGGAAAAACCTTCCAGCTCCCCCGGTAAGCCCTGACTGAAGTGATCTTCAACCTCTTTCTCCCAAAAAGTAGTTTCCCACTGCCCACGCTCTACTGGGGGCTACTGAATAAAAGACCACGCTCACTTTTTGTCTCAAGAACCTTTTGAATATTTTTCTCATAGTCACGTTTGATCTACTAGAACGAAAATAGACACCTCTTCTATGGCCAAGATTCATTCGACAGATAAGTGGATCTCAAAAATAACTGCCGTTTCTTGTTTTCTTTGCTTTGTTCCATCTGACAACAAAAATACCTTTTCTAGGCGAAGAGAGTCTACGGATTCTACAACTACCTCCCGAAAGAGGAGGACGACCGTGATAAGCGGAACACCATCGTCTACTGGGCTCCGAACGACGACTACACCGACTGAACTATCCATCGCTCATTTCAAGCTCAGTTGTCATCTTGTTGCGTCATGATCATCCCAATAAATTATTGCGTCTGTGAATATAAAGTTGTCTCTTCACCTTTTTCCGCTTCATCAGGTCTCAAAAATGAAATGAAATGAGAGGAGCAACGACATTCTTATCACTTTGCGCGCGCGTGTTAGAACCTGATAACACAGCTCTCCAGTTTTTGCTTTGTGCTGTCTTCCGAAGGTTCTGGTTGTAATCGATTTGTCTTGAATCCCAAATACGAGTGTGCACATTTCGCAATCACCGATGTGATGACGGCTGAGAAGACGAAGGATGTGATCGTGGTGAGACCGATTGCCCAATTTGCGAATACAAAAGGGGTGGATATCGAGGATCTGGGAGACTGCAAAATCTGTTTACAAAGAGCGGATGGTATTCACTTCTCCGTCACTTCCTGCAGGTTGCCTTCTCAATTTCACGTTCTGAACTTTCGAGTAAATCCAGTTTTCAGAGCATGCGCCGCGTTTTTCCGACGTACCGTGATTCTGAAAATGAAATACGCCTGCAAAGAGAAGAACAACTGCACGGTTGAAAAGTGTAAGAGTTGAACTTTTGATAAGTTTATCCGGACTCCCTGACGCCCGCACATTTAATCTAAAGCGGAAGTGGGTTCACATGTAAAGTGCTTTCAGTCATGATGAAATGTGTTTCTACAACTCAGATTTCCCGGAAACCTGAAAAGCGGTTCTATTTATAAAAATGATGATAGTCACATTGGGAATTCTCAATCGGAAAACAACGCGCACGCGCAACAAAAGCATGACGTGCACATTTCGTTTCGGGAGCCCCTCCTGTCAGTCAAATTTCATTTTTAGCCCTCCGAAATTTGTGCAGAAGCTGCCGATATACGCGGTGCATCCAAGAAGGGATGAAAACAGAACGTGAGTTTCCGAAGATCCGCCGAAACGTTCCAAATAACCAATCTACAGTGGTGCAGCTGCAAAGAGATGCAATTGGCAGGAAACGGAGTCAAACGGTGACAAAAAACCTCTTTTCTGTTGTTGACAGCGACTATTTTCACTTCAGAACTCGTCCGATCCACTGTTTTTGCCCAACGTCGCTTCGTCACTCAGTGCTGTTTTTCGGGAGAACGAGGGAAAAGAGGAGTCACTTTCAGAAGGTTGTACTATTCTCTCTCAAATGACAAGTGGTTCGTCTTGAGAAAATCAAAGACCTAAAAAGGGAAATATGAAAAATGTCGGTTTTCAGGGTATGCTCTGTTCCTGAAATTCCGAAGATCCACTAATTCCCTGGTTCAAAGCTCTTCAATCACTCACACTTCTAAACTCGCAAAGATGGTTTTTGAAACTTCCCGATTAGACAGGAAAACTGATTTCAGGAACTTCACGCCTCGAAATTTGACTCGGCGAAGCAAGTGTGTAAGGTGGAAGCGCACCTCGTCACAGATATCGTAAACACTTATTTCTCCCCATTTAACAGTTTGAAGTTCGAAGACAAGGTTGCTCTTTTCAAAAACTTTTTCTGTTACTTTTCGCATACGGACCGAGCTTACCAGTCGTACAAACAATTTGAAAGTGATAATGGTGAGTGATCCGAAACATCGCGGTCTTAGACCTACTTAGATCTGAGTCTATATGGAGCATATCCTCGGAATCCTCAGAATCTTCAAATCTTGGGGGAGGATTTTCTCATATGTTCTGCATTAACCTTTATGTTCATCTTCCTGATGATATTGCACTCAATTCCCTCCGCATAAGACTTGTTTTGATACAGCGAATGACAAGATAATGATGCCCGATGGTGGATTTATCAAGAGAAGTGAGCTCGGAAGGTTCTACGAGAACTCTGAGGGAGTTCACACTTCTGCTGAGGACGCCGCCAAGTAACAGAACATTCAGAGAAGTCAGCTACCCTTTGGATCATTTAGAATCTTTCAACCTGCGCTGAACTACATTCTCGATGTTATTGTTGATTACATGCGTCGGATCCGGATAATTGAGACCGAATATCTGGCTCTTCTTGGCTTTTGTTTGTGGGATGACGGTTAGTCATTTAGGAAAGACGCATTTCTTTTGTCACTCTTCCTCTTTATTGTCTATTATGAGTTTTTCCAGCGGTTCCTGGATTATCCAAAGAAGCAAAGGTTTTGGCTGTCAAAACTCAATCGCAGCTTCTTGCAGAATTGCAAAACTTCTATTCGAATCGGGTAGGGATTAACAGATCAGGACACACAAACCCATCTGGTACCAATGATCACTTTCAGAACAAGGAACCGACGGAAATCACACAGCGCGTCGGACAAATACTACTTCTCGTACCTAAACTCACGGTAGCGTTCGAGATTACGAAGTTTCAAAAGTATCCCCTTTCAGAAATGCGTCATTATGCTCCGTGAGAATTCGGTGCTCGCCGAGCTCTTCAACTATTACGAGGCCGATGTGTGCTGCAAAAATTTCAAAGAAGACGCATCAGTAGACCTCGACTGTACTTCCGAATGCATTGTACACACCAGAACAGAGTAAAATAAGAAACATGTTTATTTTACAATAATTTGATGAATTGTTTATCGCTTCAAGTGATCACAGAAACTTTCATCGTAGCTTCTTCCCTTTTTGATGTCACAGACATATGTGTATCTGCACTTGTAATCGGTATAACATTCGTTGTCCACGTGGTTCCGGTAGTAGTGTCTGCAAGATTTTCTCTCCTTATCAAAATCTATAGTCATTTGATCAAACCTGACGTAATCTCTGAAAAGAGTCGTGTTGCTCCACAGTTTGTCACTCAAATCGGCCCACGACTGCGGCGAGAAATCGGCCATTGCGTAGTGTTCTTTGGTATCGTAGCCGAGCACCCATTCCGGTTCTTTGTTCTTCATGTTGGCTTCCGTTACGTTTGCAAAGTATGTCTTCGCTTCCTTGACCGTCTGGAAATTTGGAAGTTTTGAAATGTTTCATCGTGTTTAGGGCTTCCGGACATATGTCGCGCCGTCGTATCCTCCGTCAATTTCGTAAATTCGGAAAGCGGGGTTCAAGAAATCATAAGTGGTGAGAGAAGGACTGATCCAGTTGAAGTGGAAGGGTCTTCTGTTTGGATCGTCCATGTCGTAGTAGACCATGAACTGATCATAATGCGTGTGTCCGTAGAACATCTGCGCAATGGTGTTCTCAAACCGTTTTACAATCTCGAAGAAGTTCCATGACCATCCTTTCAAACAATAGTTGTCACCGGGAGGAATGTGAGAGATGATGTGGACCTGGAAAAAACAAACGAACGATTTCAACCTTTGGTCAATTTGTAATTCTACTACTTGTGAGAATATTGAAACCAGAAACCACTCACGAGTTCTCCTTTTTTCTCAGAGTCAACCAATTCCTCAATAAGCCATTCCAATGTTGCATCGGGATCCACTTCGTTGACATACAAATAGCTGGAATCCCAAAGAATTGGAAGACTACAAACGGGGGAAAACTCACAAATTGAACTCAGAGCAGTAAATCGTGTTAAGGGAGATGAGTTTCAATCCCGGTTTTGGGCGAACCACATAACTTGCTCGGCTGGAAAATAATATCAATGTTGTTGTTAAGAATCAGTCGGTTTACTATTGAACAGTGTCCAGAGCCTCTTGTGGAATCCAATGGGACCACATATCCGACATAATCTTGTACAACCACTGTGGTCCTCGTTTGTCATATTCAGGCATGGTGTGTGGAGCCATTCTGAATTTCCCATCAATATTTTCTTTTTAAGTAGAGTTTTTCGCGGCACTCACGCATCCTGTGGTACTCCTTCATGGTTTCCGATCGAAACATAAACCGGAATGTTCGGGAAATACTCGAGAAACACGTTCGTCATGTTGTTCATGTTCTCCCGGGTCAGGTCTTCAGTATAATCCCATGAGTCATGCGCCTCAAAATCTCCGGTGATAATGATGTAATCGATCTGAAAATAGGCGAATAGAGATGTTTTTTATCTTGAATCGAATGAGTACGTCTTTGAATGTTTTGCTAATGTGCTTTATGGCTGAGTCGAATGTCTGATAAGGAAGGTCGCACAAATATGGCATTCCCCATGGTCCCGCTGGTACATAAATTGGCTCTGAAACAAATTTTATGTAGAATCGCGGTTCGAATCGTCTGGTTCTCACTTTCTTTGAAGATGGTCGGATTTCCAAGACTATCCTGACTATAGTCTCTGCAGCACATGGCATAAGTTCCGAGAGCACTATCGAGCTGACAATAGGCTTCAGTTCCAACTGCATACTGATGATCAATGTGGATATCCGACAAGTGAAGCACTTTGAAAGTCGGCTTGTTATCCGGAATCTTCGGCCAGGGTCTGATCGCCGGTTTTCCTCCCGGAATGGTAATGTTCCACATGTGTGTCAACGGTTTGTCGGAATGCCCACAGTTTGCAATGAAAGCTCCACAAATCTCATCCGGTGTGAAAACGGATCTCTCGAGAACAAACACAACTTCATCTTTGAACGCGTAGATGATGTTCTTGCAGACGTGCGGCTGCTCCACTCCGAGAAGGTCGCACATGTTTCTGCAAGTCATCCCGGATCATTTCTTGATAGGAGACAAGACTGGACACGCGGTGTTTCGGGAGTAACTAGACTGTTTCCAATGATAAGGACTTCGATCAAAGACCCATCTACACTGGCTAGAATGACTACATTCACTTTGATTAAACGGATCTTCACGGAATGACTGTCTACTCACACAAGAAACTCGGCGATCTCCTCATCTGTTGAGTTCTGAGCAATCAGAGCCTGAACTCCATCTACAGCAAAAGTACAGGCGAAACAAGACATCTTGCGGTTTTCAGGAGCATTCATAACTTTTTTAGCGTATCTGAGCATCTGAAACGAAACAATACACTGAAACGATCAAGTAAAAAGTGTACCTTGTATTTTGGAGGTGCCGGTGCATAGTCAGTGCCTTTGGCATTGGTCCACTTCTCGAATTCATTTCTGATCGGACCTCCTTCAACGAGACACAAGAAAATGAAAGCAGATCCCAAGATAATGAGAGACTGCCGCATCTGGAAAACATCGAGAACGTATAAGAACGGAGGAAAAAGAACTGAAAGTGGGAAAACGAAAAAAGACTGAGACTGAAATTAGACGCGCAGTTCTCCGCGTCCTGCTCTTATATCACCATGTGCATCTCTTATCTGTGCATGATCACTTTTCCGTTTTCCTGTACATTCAATTTTTTATCAACGAGATGGGAGGAGGCAGCGATTTAATTATTGACACTGACACAAATTGAGAATCGATCGGATTGAAAGCTACATAGTAAGCATACAATAGTGAGCATAAGGGAGAATAAAGTGATTCATGACGGCTGCTCCGACAGGTGTCGAGTAGAACCCGTCGACAATGTCCTGGTACATCTTGAACTGCTTATGACTGGAAGAGGCCACTTTGTCCCATTGCGAAATCCTCGATTCCAGTATGTACTTGGTATTCTGAACGGAAAACCGTTTAGGACAGAGATCGGAAACCTCGGGGAAGACATCAGACGGTCACCAGACAATGTTTCGACTGTTTTCGACAGCTATCTCAACAAACCAGTCATCACTCACTCACCTCGACCGACGTCCTGTTGCATGTAGATTGGTCTTCGGCCAGAAAATAGAAACCGATTCTTCTCATCTGAAAGTGTAAACAGACTCTTTAATTATCTATCGATTTTCCAATTAAAAACCTTTTCTAGTTTCCCGCCCAACTTTGTTTCGCCATCAAATTGAATGAACTTTGGAGGGATCCCCGAAGTTCCTTGTAGCCACTGCCAGTTTGTTATCAGGCTGGAAAATGGTGATGATACGTGCGAATAGTGAATTGCGGATGTTTACTCGAACGATAATCTGCCACACTTAGCGAGACCGGAAACTTCACACATCGCAGTCATGTAGGCGTTATCCGGTGCATACCACCAGGAAATGTCTTTTGCCAGCTTCGCAAAATAGTTTTTCGAGCTGATAGTTGGTTTTGCGTGGTAATAGCCTCCTGAAAACATACAATTAAAGAAAGAAAATACCAATGATCACCTGCAACGAGAGGACCCTTATCAGATGCTCTATCGAAAAGAATATCAATTCTCTCATCCTCTCGAGTATCGATATTTAGCAGACTGTCATTCCAAAACGTGTCTTGTTGAATCATCCAGAACGATTTGTCATAATGGAGAATAGCTCTTGCCAGATTTGCACGGAAAAGATAAAACAACTGGTAGTACCCGTCACCATAGTTGAAAGGATCCTGAAAAAGTAGAATTAATAGGAATGTACATGTAGACATGACATTCTTACTTTGAGACCTGGAACAATAATATTAATCTGTGCAACCTTTGGCCAGAAAGCTTTCAATGTGACTGAAGATTCCTTGTCAAGTGTGACAATGTAAGAGTTATCATGAACACCTGAAATACACTCGATCAGATGAATATTTATGTATCACGAACCTTCTAATTGTTCAGTATTGCAGAGCCAGTTCATCGTCATGTTTAGTGCATGCTTATTCAAAATCAGAATAAGACCCGACCGATTTGAGTTCATTCGGGAAACTGCTTGTTGTAGGGATGGATTTGCAGTCTGGAATTTCGACCGAATCGTTTAGGTTGTTCCAATTGTTACACTTACCAATCTTTCGAATCCGACGTCTTCCCAGTTTTGCCATACTATGTACATTGCCATGCAGGCCACTACAATCTTTCTAAGAACCAGTAATAGGAATCCAAAGCCAAAGTATTTCCAGAAAGAAGTAGGTTTGATCATTATTACTGGCAAGGTTGGTTGGATGGTAAACCTTGAAGTCTGCTGCAAACCAAACGGATATTGACGGAAGGCCACTTTCCCACCGATGCTTCGATGACGTTTCGACGGTCGAGGGCGGGAATAGACGCCCACCGAGAGGAGTATTGTTCTTTTTCGTCAAATAAGTTCGCGCATTCCGGTAATTGCTCGTCGGTCGAATTCACCGTCTTGGCAATTAATGAGCGGTGTGACGTCCAAATCGGGTCAATCAAAATAGGACGAACAAGTCAAGACATTAAGACCCAAGACATCGGAGAACAGAAAACACTTGCTGCCTACTCGAAATGCCTGTGAACGATAACGATAAACAAGTTTTCACAGATTGTTTCATTTTCGGTTACTGCTTTATCACTTTTTGCAACTTCATCTGTGATTAATGAATGTGTTTTGATTCCTTGCAAGCTTCCGTTTGAACCAAAATGACGAGATGATCATTCGATACGAGTAAAAAAACCCCGGTCATTGGTCACCATCACGAGAGGAAATGCCGTTGTAACGAAGGTCGTCTGATTGTGAAACGACACAAAGTGGGATGCCAAACTAGACACTTTACGAGAAAACGCGGCTGTGAAAGGGAAGCTGAAATTACTATACTTGAGAATGTGAATCTCGTCATTTTCTCGGTTCTCCGCAATGATCGGGAAAAAAGAGATGATAACACAGAACACGAAGCCACGTGAAGCTGAATTCTTTTTTCAGCAATCTCTTCCGTTGCCTAATGGTATGAAGTGGCACTCTGTGCCCTCAAGGCAAATCCGGACAAGATGTCATCGCCTGACAATCTCTGTTTCACTAGCCACTCGGCCTTTTCCGCTTTTCAGACTTTCAGATTCAGATGTCAATCGACCTTTTTCTTCCCATTCGGAAGGTTAAGACTGGAATAAAGAACATTTTTGTCATCACTTATTCACCATTTTGTCTGTCTGCGAGACTCATGCTCATTCATTTTCCTTTTTTTTCTCGCGGTTTCGAGAAGAATGCTCCACAATTTGTCACCGAATGCGAATGAAATATCTCCTTCCAATTGGGCTACCCAAATATTCATCTTCTCGATTCCCATCTTGCCGAAACATCAATTCCAAAGAAAAGGAGCAAAAAGGTGTCCTTCCCGTCCATTTTCCGCGCCGAACAAGAGTTCTTCTCTTTTTTTGCCGCAAAACTTTTCGCCGTTTCCTTTTGTCAGGTCGGCTCACTCGGTGTGCATGAATAATGTCGAGGTGGTGAGAAGGGTCTCGAAGAAAAGAACACTGCGCACTTCGAGCCCGCCCGAGTCTTCTTCTTTTTCTCGCTTTCATTCCCACGCCACGTCATTAGGCGGACCACAGAGAATGTGGCTTTTCAGGAGACTCACGAAACGGCGGGAGCCAAGGCTCATTCCATTTCCACCAGAAAGTGTCTAATTGTTCGCCGTTTGCTGCATCTTGGTTGCGTGCTTTTTTCCGGCGCTGCCTCTCCCTCCGCCCCATTCCTTTTCTTGATATCTATTCCCTATTCCGCCCTGGACAAATTGGATCAGGAGGAGTCGCTGACACGAAGAAAAAACGTCCCGGTGTTGCTCTTTTTCCGAGTGCTCCTTCCTTTCGCGCGAGCCTCTCGGAATAATGCGCAGTCGTGCGTGCGCGCGCGCACATCTCTATATCCGCTCTTAATTGAAACATCAAACAGATTCACATTTGATTTGGGCAGCCCATCCTGAAAGATGCGCACTAATCTAATTTTTCGTCTGTATATCGATGTCTCTTCTTCTCTTTCAACATGAAGGCTTTTTTGCCCCGCTCTCGTTTTCGTGGCGATGCGTAAAGGAAAGGAGGGGGGATAGGAAAAGAAAGGCAGTGCTCACAAAACACATACGGGCTACTATAAAAACAAGTGAAAGACTAAAGACGCGGCATACAACAGTGTGAAAATTGTGGAGAAAAGGGAGGAGGAGGCGGCGGCGGCGGCAGGAGAAGACTCTGGATGGAGGAGCAACAAGGCGAGAAGGAGGGGTAGAACAATTATTTTGTCCTGACATGAGATTTTTTGCCTATTGACTTGACAATATTCCCCAATTAGACGGCTCCCTCCGCACGACGAGAGTTCCAGATGAAAGGCGTCCCGCCAGCACGATTAGGCTCCCTCATCCCCTCCATTTCGTGCTTCTCCCCGCCACATCTTGACGGTCCGTCAGCCACTCCATTAACGTCTCGTGATCCCAATCTCATCCTTCAAGCCCAGTCATTATTCTTCTCTCCCTCTTTTCCATTTTCATTCCATTTCCGGAAAGAAAATGGAAAAATAAAGAAAAAACGTCTAGATTGATGGGCCCGAGCCACTGACGGTTTCCATCGGCAGCACTCTCCGGCCCATAAGATTTATTTCATCCCCCACTCTTCCTCCATTATTCTTCCGCCTCTTCTCATTTTCTTTCATATCGTCATAGTCTCCAAGGTGACTTAAATTTATTGCTTTATTTTGCTCCCCGCCCGCTTTTCTCGTGATTTTTCTTCCGCTTTTTTCTTCGTTTTCATTCCAATTTATTTTCGCTTCAGTCCTCGCTCTCTCAGCTCTTCTCAACTTGCGCATCCAGTCATGGAGTTCGAAAACCTTACCAAGGAAGAGATAGAGCATCTCCAGAAGTGAGTTTCCGAAACATCAAAATATACCGAGTTCTCGAAATTCTGTAGAATCTACGACGACACGATCAGTTTCGAGCGAAAGATTGGGATAATCATCCCGACCATATTCGCGGTTATCATTCTTGTCGGTGTAGTTGGAAATGCTCTCGTGGTGATTGTGGCGTTCGGTCGTCAGATGCGCAACTCCACGAACACTCTTATCATCGGTTTGGTTCCACTAGAGTGCTCCCGTTTAGAACAGTCTGTCGGTTTAGGCCTAGCTTTCTCCGATCTGATGTTCCTCTTGCTCTGTGTTCCGTTTACGGCAGTCGACTATGCTGCACCGACCTGGCTCTTTCCCGAATGGACATGCTCGATGATCAACTTCTTTCAGGTCAGTTTTTACAGACGACAATATGTTTTTTGTTTCTTCCCCTTCTCGATTAGCCATCATCAGTGCGACACTTGTTAACTAGCTAACTTTAGCACACGTCTGCCTACTGTAGCGTTTGGACTCTGACTATGATGGCTCTCGACCGGTACATGGCGGTTGTCTATCCGGTTGAGTCGATGACGTGGAGAACGCCGCGAAACACGTTCATTGCTATCTGCGTAGTTTACCTGATCATTATCGCTTCTCAGGTAGGGCTCACCAGAGTGTCCACCTGTAGTCACACTGTAAAATCGCTTAAGATCCCTGTGGGACAAATGCACGGCATCTATGTGTATGACTTCATTATGGAGAAGAGGTCAACATGTGCCATTTTGTCGATTGCAACTGCCGAAGCGTCTCCTGTGATGGTACCGGGAATAGTAAAAGGGAACGAAAATGTGATTTCATTTAGGCGAGGACCTATTTTATGACTTTCAATGTGTTCGGATATGTGCTTCCATTGGGAATATCTGTTGTGTTGTACGGTCTCATGCTGCGAAAGTTGTGGGATATGCCCCGTCCGGGGAACTCCCAAGTCACGAATGGCCGCGCTGTGAGTAGAAACCCAAGGGAGTTTATTCGAAGGGGGCCTTTGCAGTTATCGAACAGAGACAGCGGATCGAGTATCCGCCGTCGTCCGGAGGCTACTGCCGCAAAAAGGAAGGTGACCCGTCTCGTTCTGTGCGTGCTCATCACCTGGGCTCTGTGCTGGCTGCCGCTAAACGTGTGCTTCTTCATGTCTGGCCTTGCCTACCCGGAACCACTCGTCATCTCGCACGGAGTCGTCATGGTCATCGTTCAAATCGCGAGCCAAGTGCTCGCCTACACCAACTCTTGCCTCAACCCGATTCTCTACGCCCTCATGTCAAACAGCTTCCGTGAAGGTTGCCAGAAACACTGAAAGGAATTGCGGAAGTGTGTCTTTGCAGGCTTCATCCGGATCATGAAGATGTTTGTAAACAAGATCACGTTTGGAAGATTCTGCACCAACTACCGCCGAAGTGCTCTCCGCACCGAACTCACTCACTACAACCAAAACGCCGGCCAACCGGCAAACACCGTCGTCCAAGTGACCAACGGCGAACGGTCGATCCTGCTGAAAGACAACAGCTCGAACTCGACAACCACCACTTCAGTCCAGCCGCTTCGAACCTCGATTCAAGCCAAGAAAGTGAAGGCTGTAAGTTCCAAAAGTGGATCTAGTTGAGCTTCTCTACAATGATTTGCAGATAGGAAGAAGCAAGTCCAGCCGAAGCTACAATCTTTGAATACAGACAACTCGTTTAATATTGGGACCTCGACGGGACTAGGTGTACAAAATGAGAAGTCAGCTTGTTTCTAGAGAGAACAGTTTGCGTATCTTGACAGGTTTCAGGGTCTGTGATGCAACGTTCTTCTGTGAGTTCCAAACAACAAATTCAAAAACGGCTAACCAACCGTTTCTCCCCGCACATTGCTCTTAATGTATTTCTATTGTAATTGTAAAATGTTTATTTAAGATATTTTGGGAATAAATAATGTGGTAGAAATAAGATGTAGCTGAGAGTAGGCTATAAATCGAAGAAGCTTGTGGTTTGTGGTATTCTTTTCCGAGAATCTTGCAAAAGCGGAGAAAAGCGCAACACAAAACACAAACAACATCAGAGACCAACACCACCCACTAAGGGCTGGAGGTGGAAGTAGCAGCAAATTTAGTGCAATGCAAAAAAAAAAGAAATAAAGAGGAGCTATACACTCGGATTGGCCATTGATTCTGGAAGTTTGCAATGGGAAACTAATTGTAGAGATGTGAAATGACTAGGATCTGCAAAAGTATGATATCTTAGTTCCCACTGCACTGATAACAATTCTGTTACTTTGAAGAGCGGATAAATTAGTGTTGGGGTTATTGCTTTCCAGTTTTTCCTTCGAGGTAGTAGGTCAAACATTCTCCTTTGCCCTGCAAAACAATCTATTCACTGAGGCCGTTTTCAACAGAAGAATGCACCTTCACTTCAATTTTTCCTCTCTCAACCATTTGGAACTGTGGGAAGAAGCAGTGTAGAAGATTGTAGGCTCCTTCTGAGATCTGAATCTTGTTGGCCACTCCAGTGCTCTCCATTCTAGATGCAGTGTTCACAGTGTCACCGAACAGGCAATAGCGGGGAGCCGCTAATCCTACGACTCCTGCAGCGACGGGTCCACTGTGGAATCCGATCCGTACCATCATGAGCTCTTCGGGACGATGTGCTAACTTGAAATTGCAAATGAAAGCTCTCATTTTCAATGCAACGTCAGCAATGTTCTGCGCGTGGTTGTTTCCGTTTTCAGTTGGAACTCCGGAGACAATCATGTAGGCGTCACCAATAGTTTCGACTTTGTAAGCGTCATGTTTCGCAATGATGGCATCGAATCCACTGAACATGTCGTTCAAGAATGTGACAACTTGAAGTGGAGTGGAGGTTGAAGATATCCGAGTGAAGCCACGGATGTCCGAGAAGAGAACTGTTGCACAACTGTAGAGCTGCGGAAGAACTGACTTTCCAACTTTGAGATCTTCGGCAATTGATCTGAAAGTATGTTCCAGTGTTTCAGACAATCCAATGCTTCTAACACACGATCACATTTCAGTGCAGGTGCAAAATGGCCTGCTATACCACCGCTTACAGATGCGAGAGATTTGCACAGACATCGGAGCGGGGTTTGTGGAAATCTATGCTTCTGTAGGCAGTGATACGCATAGAAGTGCTTTTCATGCGGAATAATAGAGAATACTAGAAGCGGGGTGCAGGAAACGAAAAAATGAAAGAAAAATGAACATACTTTGGCAACATGCTGTTCAGAAGACGATCCGCTTGCTTTTGCGCTTCTTCCAGGAGAGCAGTTCTGTCTCGGACCATGTTTTCGAGGTTGGCAGTGTATTCCTCCATCATCTTCATCATCTGGTCGACCAGTGACCCTTTTCCTCTTCAATCAGACTATATTGGAATGTTAACGAAGCCAAACTTACGTGGATTTCAAGTTGGCATTCACCATCGTCCGCACTTTCTTGATTGGAGGTCTCATTTCTGGAATTTCCAGCCAGCACGCTTCGATGCAAGAGAGAAGCTGCAAATTGTAGCCTTCTCCAGTGTTTGAAGACGGGAATGTCGGCCGAATCAATTGATCGTCATCGTTGGCCATCGAGAGCATCTCCATCAGCTCTGAAACAGGTTTTCTCCCAAGTGGAATGTGGTTGGAAACAGAAACTTACTGTTAATGCTCTTATTTCTCTCGTGGAATGGCTCAACGCGGAACAGAATCTGATAAAGCACCATTCCAAGCGCATAGATGTCGGCAGATTGTGTTCCAGTTGGGATCACTTTTGTTGTCACGATCTCACGAATGATCTCTGGCGCTTGTTGTAGGTATTCTGTCAAGACAATAATAAAGTGATAATAGTCATACAGTATCCTACTCTTTCTAGCGAAATCCTTTGTTGGGTCCGAAACTTCATCAGCCGATTCACCATCCGCATTGGCCATTGGGCGGAGCTCATTGTGATCGAGCTTTTCGAAAATGATCTGTTCTGTGGCGAAATTCGTCAGCTTGACTGTCCAGTTAGAGTCGACGAGGCAGTTTTGAAGGCATAACATGCCATGGTGCATAAGTGGAGAAGTATGAAGAAAGTTGAGCCCCTGAAACGTTTCACCCCGACCATTAAGAATGTAACAAAAGGTGACGACACCTTGACAACATCCTTCGCAAACGAGACTTGGAAATTACGTCCCAGCTTCAGCTCGTCGTTGAAAAGAATGTCTTCCAAACTTCCCCGCGAGCACAATACCCACATAACAATGAATTCGTTCTGTTGGTTGAATGAAATACCGTAGAACTTGTTGAGGTTCTCGTTTTCCATTATTTTCAGTTCTTTCAACTGCTTTAACTCGGATTTCGGGAATGTGATGTTTCGAACTTGTTGGTACCGCTGGAAATGAGAGATGTTCACATGCTCATTATTGTGTTATGAAACCTTGATAGCTAGTTTAACACCGTTCGAAACAGCTTGTTTTGCCGCAATCAATCCATTCTGCTTAGAATTCATACTTCCGGAAAATGAGCCCGAGCTTTGCGATTTGCTGGCCAACGAGTGTTCCGACCTCTGTAATGTTACCAGAATAACACATTACCAATCTTTACCAAACCGATTTTCCTTCCAACAACTTTATGGATTCTCTCGGAATTCTCCAGGTCATGTCGTACAGTAGTCGTTCCTTTCTGCAATAACACAACCATAATCACGACCACTTTTAACGTTTCAAAATACTGTTTGAGATAGATGAAGTAGGAAAGCGGGCCAACAGTGAGAATGAACGCCAGTAAGCTGAATCCGATGAAATATGGTCTGTAATCGCACTCAGCACCGGTGAATCCACATTTTGGTACTGCTGGTGGCAGTTTTCCGCTGTCAGATGTCCAGTAGTACTGGATAGTTTCATGGGCGACATGTTCGGAACACATGTCTTCATTCTTCTCGCACTGCCCTCGATCATTGTTCTTTGCTTCTAGCTCGACAACTATCTAAACGGCTTCTATTAGTTGTAATAGTCACAAAGCGATCTGCTTACCTTCAGAGTTCCATTGGTTGCATGATAGGTTGCATAAGATGGAACGCGGATAGCTTTGTTGTTCATGAGCACTTGACCGGTCATTCCTGTAAAATTCCCAGCAATTAAGTCGGTTTTATGAGGTTAATTACCAATGAACTGTCGATTCGTCATCCGAGACCAAATAAGAGAGCCGTTCATGTGAACATTGTAGCCTCCTCCATCTTCGAACGCGTCACGAAGAGCCAATCCGTACAAGAACAATGCATCGTATAGAGACATATAGGACAGGGTTGCATACTTGAACAGAACTATTTATGATACATAGTTCAGCTGATGACTTACGTGATTTGCAAGAACTCCGGTGACAGAGCTAAACTTCTGCTGAAACTCGTCGAAGAACTTCTTATCATATCCGTGCGCTGTGATGATAATGGTGTTTTCGAAAGCCATTTTCACTTCTTGCTTATCAACATTTGCGGCTTCCCAAGGATAGTGGTCATTTTGCTAAATCGTGTGATATTTGATGGCAGGAGATCATCTTCTTACATGAGCCAACCAGGGGATTATGAACACAAACTCCTCGTTTTTTATTTCTGACCGATGGATGGCTAACATGAAGTTTGTAACCGTGTGAATATCCATCCCCAGCTCCACCACAATGACTATAAGTTTATATTGAGAAAGAGGAAAACCAATATGCAAACGTACTTCTGGCATATGAACGGAGAGTCGTGAGCTTTCCGGTGGCAATAATTTCCTCCGGAGAGCTGAACGGTTCAATGTCGATGAGAACATTGAGATTGATGTCCCGCTTCTTGATCTGATGCTGAAGCGAGAAAACGGAAAGCCGTTCGAATCCTGTGCTCGGACGCACAATGCCAATCTGGAATTGTTATCTGTGGTGCTTGCGGCTACATCCGATATCTTCAAGAGTGTAGTGTCTAAAAACAAGCCGCGCCGACTAATAACAGATTAGCACTAATCCTTGGCCAATCCATTTTGGACGCAGCCGTCACTGATTTTGTCGCAAAGACAGATAGCCTCCGACGCGTTATATAGATTTGTTTATGTGATGACAACATCCGGTCGCCAAGTGACTCACGGATGGCACAATTTTTCGAACGGATGGAGGAGGGATACGGAGAGGGGAAAATAACAAATCGTGTTAATGTCTGATCAAGAAGCAACGCAAAAAAGTGAGAGAAAGTGGAAGAGGAACAAGAATTTGTGCAGATGTGAACTCTTTAAAGCTCAACCAGAAAGTGAATCATGTCTCAATAGCAGAAACGGTTGCTATATCCTCACCTGATTCCAATTATTCAAATTAAGATATGTCACTGTTGCTTTTGCCATTTCACTTGCAGAAGTCAACGCAACCGATCCGAGAGTTGGGAATTGGACTCGATCCGAGAGCGCGTCGTCACCCGACATGTGCGCGATTATGGGTACATTCCATCGTGGAGCTAACCGACCAATCACTAACATTTCTGCAAAATTGTTCTCACGTAATCATATCGAATTTGTAGGTTCCCTGACCATTGTTGCATCCTGGTCCAAAATAAACAGAAGAGTTTTTGATATAATGCAGGAAGGCAGCGTGCTCAACGCCCGAATATTTGTTGCAACTTTCCATTGTATAAACACTAAAAGATGGTCAATACAAAACAAGAAAATAGTTAATTTATATATACGTTAGAGTATAGTTTTTTGGCAGTATGTTTCTAGTCTTCAAATCATCTGCACACATCTTCAACACATCGGGTTCGTGCTGAATGATGGGGTTGGATGGATGAAGATGTCCGATTCGGACAACTCCTTCCGCTGAAATTCAGAAACTGATGGTAACGTGGACACAAGGGAATTCTTACTAGATATGGTGGTTTTGAGATGTTGATTGATATCGTCATGGCTGATTTTACTGATTGATCTCCTCGACTCGGCGAGGAGGAGACAGAGCAGAAAGAAGTAGAGGAACATTGTTCCTCTTATACCAGGGTCATACTAACCCTCTGATGATCTTATTACTGATTGCAGATGGTTTGTCTCAATGAATCGGTGCTCGATGGAGCTTAGAATCCGGAAGACGCGGTTGATGGATACGACGAAGAAATTAGGAATGAATGAGTTTGCGAGTCTCCGGAGAGGGAGGTGTTGAAGTCTTATGTAGCCACTTATTCCCAATCACACCGGATGAACCCATCGGAAATGAGTAGATGGCGTTTAATGGAAGAGGCGGCGATGCAGTGTGTCACATCACAACATGAGAATCTTACGTTTTTCGTATGTGAATCATAAACACATGGGTGTTTATTTGGACGGATTTCAGTGATTACGACACTGTCTGAAATAAAAACGCAGTAAGAAACAGCGTTGCAGTGATGGTTCCAGATGAGAAAACCACGAGAGAACGTTCAAAGAGCGATCGTAGAGTACTGATCAGACACAATCATGTCGTTCCTGGAAAGTCGGCTGACACTGCCAATCTGGTGATAAACGTGTTGAAAACGAGCATCTCACTGATTTCACTACCGTTTTCTGTGTCTTTTACTTTCTTTCGCTCAGAAAATCGAGATTTCACGGATTGAATCCGCCTACGCTTCCATCTCTTCCCACATTCTTTAAAACGAAAGGATGTCTCGACACTGCATTCTTTGGGGCGTTTTCGATCGGAAACACATCGGGATTGATCCATTCGCAGCTCGCATTTGTCGTCAATTGTGGTGTTTCCTCCGCCTAGGTCCGACCCGTGTTTATCCAGTGTCCTTTGCCCTCTCTCTGCGTCTACCACTCTCTCCTGCCTTCCCAACCCAAGAGGTCGCAACGCAAATGACACTCTCTCTCTCTTTTGCGATTAGTCTGTTCTCTGTGTGTGTGTGATGCTATCTTTACCCATTTTTTCGGCATTTTTCCTTCGAGAAACGTCGGCCAACGATGCAATTCACTTCTCGGCACACTGCACGTTGATACTGGCCTCGATGCGATTCTTATCTCGATGACTGAGGGTATTGACGGAGCGACCTTGGCACATACCCATAGATGGAGAAAACGCTCACGCACACGCGGCCACGCACACACATACACAGTTACGCTCACAGAGAGAGACTACAACAACTGGGACACGCCTCCGACCGTCTCGTCTCGCATCCGCATTTCCTTTCTGCACTCTTGTTCCGTCCGCCCGCGATCTTGCTGCTTTCTTTTGCAGAGCGTTTGCGATCAGAAACATTCCTTCTTCTTTGCAGACATGGCGTTTAACAACCTCATCCGCGATCTGGTCATCGGCGACAACGTCTACAAGTACTTCGACTTGAACGGACTCAACGATGCTCGCTACAGTTGGTTCTTGACACTTGGGGCACAATTTCAGGACATTGTTTCTAGATGAGCTTCCAATCTCCATCAAGTACTTGTTGGAAGCCGCTGTCCGTCACTGCGATGAGTTCCACGTGCTGAAGAAGGACGTTGAGACCATTCTCGATTGGAAGAGCAGCCAACGCAATCAGGCCGAGATTCCGTTCAAGCCGGCTCGTGTCATCCTTCAAGATTTCACCGGAGTTCCGGCCGTCGTCGATCTCGCCGCGATGAGAGACGCCGTCCAGAACATGGGCGCCGATCCGTCGAAAATCAATCCGGTGTGCCCGGTCGACCTTGTCATCGATCATTCCGTGCAAGTCGACCACTACGGAAAGTACGTTTTTTGATGACCTCAGTGTGGTCAACAACAATTACTGTTTTTTCAGCCTTGACGCTCTTGCCAAGAATCAAACGATCGAGTTCGAAAGAAACCGTGAGCGCTTCAACTTCTTGAAGGTGAGGACACAATTCACACGAATATGTCACGCTATAGTCTCCCCATCCACCCCGAAAAAGTGAAAATCACGCTATGTGTGCGCTCTTATCGCACTTTTGTTCATTGAACACACATGCGCGCCGCATTTAATCGGGCAATGAACAATTGTCATCGGTTTTCAGTGGGGATCTAAGGCTTTCGATAACCTCCTGATCGTTCCTCCCGGCTCTGGAATCGTGCATCAAGTCAACCTCGAGTACTTGGCTCGCACCGTCTTCGTCGGAAAAGATGGTGTCCTTTACCCGGATTCAGTCGTCGGAACTGACTCGCACACCACCATGATTGACGGAAGCGGTGTGCTCGGATGGGGAGTCGGAGGAATTGAGGCCGAAGCCGTCATGCTCGGTCAACCGATCTCCATGGTCATCCCAGAAGTGATTGGTTACGAACTCGTTGGAACTCTCAGCGACACTGTCACTAGCACTGACTTGGTTCTTACCATCACCAAGAACCTTCGTGATCTCGGAGTCGTCGGAAAGTTTGTCGAGTTCTTCGGAACTGGATGCTCTTCGCTCTCTATCGCCGACCGCGCTACTATCGCCAACATGTGCCCGGAGTACGGAGCCACTATTGGATTCTTCCCAGTCGACAAGCGCACTATTGAGTAGGAAAGACTAATGAGATTTTTGAAGCAGTATAAGTTTTTCAGCTACCTCACTCAGACGGGACGTGACACCGCTTACACTCAGCGCGTGGAGCAGTACCTCAAGTCTGTTGGCATGTTTGTTGACTTCGAGACCGATTCCTACCGTCCATCTTACACGCATACTCTCAAGTTGGACCTCGGAACTGTCGTTCCAAGTGTCTCCGGACCGAAGCGCCCACACGACAGAGTTGAGCTTGCTTCCCTTGCTCAAGACTTTACCAAGGGACTCACCGACAAGATCTCGTTCAAGGCGTTTGGTTTGAAGCCAGAGGACGCTACCAAGACCGTGTCTGTGACTAACAACGGAAGAACCGCGGAACTTGGACACGGATCCGTCGTCATCGCCGCCATCACTTCGTGCACCAACACCAGCAACCCGAGTGTTATGCTTGCCGCTGGTTTGGTTGCCAAGAAGGCTGTTGAGCTTGGACTGAATGTGCAGCCGTATGTGAAGACGTCGCTTTCGCCAGGTTCTGGAGTCGTTACCAAGTACTTGGAAGCTTCCGGCCTTCTTCCGTACCTTGAGAAGATTGGATTCAACATTGCTGGATACGGATGCATGACTTGCATCGGAAACTCCGGCCCACTCGATGAGCCAGTTACAAAGGCTATTGAGGAGAACAACTTGGTTGTCGCCGGCGTTCTTTCTGGAAACAGAAACTTCGAAGGACGTATCCACCCGCACGTCCGTGCCAACTACCTCGCCTCTCCTCCATTGGCTGTTCTCTACTCTATCATTGGAAACGTTAACGTCGATATCAACGGCGTTCTTGGTAAGAATATTTGACACAGTGTCAGTTGGACATATTCCATTACAGCTGTCACTCCTGATGGTAAGGAAGTCCGTCTTGCCGACATCTGGCCAACCAGGTCCGAGGTGGCCAAGTTCGAAGAAGAGTTCGTCAAGCCGCAATTCTTCCGCGAAGTCTACGCCAACATTGAGCTCGGATCCACCGAGTGGCAACAGTTGGAGTGCCCGGCCGTCAAGCTCTACCCGTGGGACACTAACTCGACGTACATCAAGAAGGTTCCGTTCTTCGATGGAATGACTAACGAGCTGCCGCCACACTCGGATATTGTCAATGCCCACGTTCTGTTGAACCTTGGCGACTCTGTCACTACTGATCACATCTCGCCAGCTGGATCTATCTCGAAGACCTCTCCGGCTGCCCGCTTCCTCGCCGGACGCGGAGTCACTCAGAGAGACTTCAACACCTACGGAGCTCGTCGTGGAAACGACGAGGTCATGGCCCGTGGAACTTTCGCCAACATCCGTTTGGTGAACAAGCTCGCCTCGAAGGTCGGACCAGTTACCCTCCATGTGCCGTCTGGACAAGAGTTGGATGTGTTCGATGCCGCTCTCAAGTACAAAGATGCCGGAATTCCAGCCATTATTCTTGCCGGAAAGGAATACGGATGCGGATCTTCTCGCGATTGGGCCGCCAAGGGACCGTTCCTTCAGGGAGTCAAGGCTGTCATCGCCGAGAGTTTCGAGAGAATCCATCGTTCCAACTTGATCGGTATGGGAATCATTCCATTCCAATATCAAGCGGGACAAAACGCTGAAAGCCTCGGACTGACCGGCAAGGAACAGTACAGCATTGCTCTGCCAACCGACGTGAAGCCAGGACAACTCATTGACGTGCAAGTGTCGAACGGAACCACCTTCCAAGTGATCTGCCGGTTCGATACTGAGGTCGAGCTCACCTACTACAGACACGGAGGAATCCTCCAGTACATGATCAGAAAGCTGATCCAGTAATCGTCTAGGCAATCACGTCTGTCGCTTGAACTTATATTTAGATTATTTGATCATATGAACCAATTATCTTATTTTCTGTGATACACCCTAATTTTGCGCCTTATCCTTATTTTCTCCAATAAATCGAAACAAATTGTGGTTTTTAGTTCAAGTTTTCACAAACTAAGAAAACCCGCGGGTAATTCGAGAAGAGGCCATCACGCCTAAAAGTAACCTAATACTAACCGGCCAAGAATCGAGTTCGGTCCGATTTGTTTTCAAAACAAGTCGAACACCTTCAAAATAGAAATAGAAAGTTGGCCGCACTTAATCCTGTGAAACACCAGAATCGTCACCTCTATCACTCGACTGAGCGCCTCAAAAACAGTGAGAGGTGGAAGAGGTGCTGAGCCGCTCTTCAAACACGACGGAATGAAGCGAGCGAAACGAGGAATAATCCTTTGTAAGTAAATGCTTCAAACTGACACCTTTTGACTTATTAGTCGCCCCATGCCCATCTCGTCCGCCGGTTTTTTTTCTCTGGTGGAACAAAAAAAATATTAGAAAGTATTCCTCTGTCTCTCCTTTGAAAGGTTCAAGGTTGTTCTGTGTCGGAAAAAAATTGGAAATGAATCGAATTACAGTGAGGCTACCGGGCATTTGACCACTTCCTTCCGCGGCCATACTCACATTGTTTATAACCTTCCGCGTTTGTCAACGGAACCACTCGCCTAATATCCCCCTAGTCTCCCGCCCTCTATTCCTTTTCGAATATGAAACCGCTCCGCTCAATTGACGATTCATTTCCTCTCGTGGTTTAGTCCCGCTCTCCACTTTCCCCCACTCGGTTTCCTCCGTTTTGAGCGCTTTAATTTGTCACTCGCAAAATTTTCCGGGAGACCCACATGCTATGCCGCACATCTTAGTCATAACACTCGTTTTCGTTTTCCACGACGTCTCTTCGATTGCAACTGTCACTTTGAATTGTTAGTAATTTGTGAATGAGAATTGCAATCCATTACTATCCTCGCTTGCCCGTCTCTTCAAGTACACGTTTCGTCAAGTTTTCTTCAGGTTCTCACGAGACAATTTTCGGATCAAATTGTCTAATTCCGATGGTCATTTGGGTATTTCCACGCGACTCTTCAGTTTTTTCGCCTTCTGGAGTGTTCTCTCCGGCTAACTTTGTTTTTCATCTCGTAATTCTTCTGTTTTCTTCAGAGTTGCGTCGTGTTTCAGTTGAAAAATTGGCGAGAATTGCGAAAAACTCAACGATTTCCGTGACGCATCGCCCGGAATCATTTTCCGTGTGTAAAGAATCGACAGTTGGCGGTTACGACAGCTATAAGAACAGACACAGGACATTCGTTGCGTGGCCGCACTTTGCATCGCGTGTTTCTTCTTCTTCTTCTTCTGACTAGCAGCATTGGTCATTTATTCGAAATATTCCGAGGACCGCCAGCGGTGGTGGAGAGCGCGTGCGGAACAAATGAATGCGAAAAGAGGGGAGGAGAAAGGGAAGACGGCACATGCTTACTAGTCCATTCAGTCGTACTTTTTCCTTGAGCTCTGGAGCGAGTGTGATGCTTCTCCGTCAGTTATGTTTACTCTTGATTCGATTTGTTTTCATTTTTCATCTTTCATTTTTTCCGCCATCTTATCATCACCCTCTCCACTCTACTCGAAAACTTTTCTCCCTCTTCCTACCCCCCAGCTTTCACACGCCTAATGGACTCTTTCTTCCAATTCAAACATACTGTCTCTTTACTTTTCTTTTCATGCTTCGTAGTATACTTTCTCCCTTTCTTCCGTCTTTATTCACAAGTCAAAATCCAATTATCGTTGCTTCCGAATGTGAGCGCAAAGAGAAAAAGACGGAGAAAACTTTTATTTTTCGAAACCGCTGTTGTTTGGTCAGTATTTCTCGTCCAGAAAGTGTAAGCTGATAACTGTTTTGCCATTAGAAGAAAAGCGAGAAGGAAGGAACTCGAAACGAGGGAAAACTGTCTTTCTTATCGTCTGCGATTACACCGACGGCTTTTTGCCGCCTCTCTCACCTACGGAATGCACACGCGTTGGTTGATTCAGAAAATAGATTTAGTGAAAAGAAGTCTGATGGAAATTCCTTTGTGACCTTGGAGTATAAAAGCAAACGTATTGACCGCACACGCTAGCACACTTCCAAATGGCTCAATCGTCCGCTTGCACATTGTTTTCCCATCACAAAAGCGTGCCCCTCGGGCCCTCACACTCAGGGCCCCAATCACTTGATTTCATCGCTACCCTCTCGTCTGTTTTTGCTCTCCGAATGCTTCTTCTCAATGTTTATATCTTTTATTTCAGAATGGCCGAGCCGGAGCCGGAGCCGGCGCCGAACGAAGAGCCTCCTGTCCATGAGCCGGAGTTTTCAAACGAGCCAACTCCGGCAGACTTGATCGAACATGCCACACTTCTTGCCCAGCCGAATCTTCCCATTAGAGTGAGTGAAATGGGCCGCGAAACCCTTGGCGAATCGTTTCAATCGTCAGAGCGACACCGATCTCATCACTTCGACAATTGCGAATTCGACGATGCCGCTCGAGAACCATCCTCTCATCTACTCGAATCCCGAGTTTACCACTGGCCGTTTCCTGACACCTCAACCAAGCGTTCATACAATGGACCCGGGAGTCGCAAGTGTTGCTCCCAGCGAGATGTCGGTCACCACAGAGAATGGAAGGAAACCATCGTAAGTGCTTTTTCCTAACAAAAGTGTTCGAGGTCATTGAACAAATTGTTCAGAAACACAAAGTTGAGAAGTGAAATGGAAATCCGCAATCAGCACTATCAAAAGCAGAAACAGTATGCGTCGACAAAGGAACCCAAAGCCAAGCGTCTCACTGACATTGATTTTGAAGGTTTTCGTCTTCTTCACTGCTCAAATGCTGTTTGCAAATTGAATTTCAGGAATTCTCCAGCTAATTGGCGGCTGCTCTTACTGGCAAATCATAATTTATCTGATTATCTCCGTCCAGCAAGTCCCTCATGCCATGTTCAACCTATCAGTCGTGTACATGATGTATCAGCCTGATCATTGGTGCAAAGTATGTTTTTTTTCACTCTGACAACGACACCTTCTCACATGTCGCTTTCAGATACCATTTTTCAACGGCGAGTCGTTTTCCACCGAAGTTGGCTACACAAACTACACATGGGATCAAGTGCTGAACTCGACAATTGCGTTTCCAAAGACATTCAACAAACAACGAAACGAGATACACCACGATCAGTGCCATTATTTCGACCGCAACTACGTGCATATCAAATTGTCGCCGTGGACACAGGTCAAAGATATGAACGAAACTGGCCGACTAATGCGCTGTAAAGACTGGGAGTACGACACATCGGTTGGGGGAGAACATTTGCCGAGTTGTGGAATGTTCTTTTCGTTCAGGTGATGGAGAGAACAGTGGTAACTGAATGGAATCGAGTGTGCGACAACAATTGGAGTAGAGCACATGTGCACATGAGCTATTCGCTCGGATACTTAGTGGGATGTTTTGTTGGCGGCTTTGTCAGTGACAGGTACTTTTCTGATTTTCAGAAAGAACTGTGAAACTAATGAAACTACCAGATACGGTCGAAAAACTGCGATAACCTTATTTGGTGTTCTTACTATGTGTTTTGGCTTCCTCCTCACTAATTCGAAAGAATTCGAGATCTTTCTTGTCGTCCGATTCTTGCTGGCAGCCACGAACGAAGCAGCAGATCTAGCCGCGTATGTACTTTGCATGGAGGTCACCGGCACCAAGTACAGATCCATCGTGGGCTCTCTGATCCAAGCACCCTGGGCATGTGGGTACGCCTTCCTTGCCCTTATTGCCTACATTCTCAAATCATGGACTCAGATTCATGTGAGTTTGTCTATTGGACCTCGATCATACTTGTGATTCGCATTTTCAGCTCGTCTGCGTGGTTCTTCATATGTTCAGCCTTTGTCTGTTGTACTTCTTACCAGAGTCTCCAAGATGGCTAATTTTGAACAATAGAACAAAGCTCGCCGAGAAAATCATTCGAAAAGCGTGCCACTACAACAAAAGTCGTCTTCCAAGTGATTTGGGTCTGGTTCGTCACGCAGAGAAGAAGAAATGGATGCGGCACAATGAGAAACCGTCCTACTTTCATTTGTTCCGCTCTTCTGAACTTCGCTTCCGGAATGCCGTTTTGTTCATTGTTTGGGTAATATTAAGTGAAGAGACGATGCCATGAGACAATCTATTTTCAGATTGCAACAGCTCTAGTCTACTACGGAATGGTCATCGCACTTTCGGATCAATCTTCGCCTGGACGACGTGTATTCGACGGAAACTTCTTTTTGAACAATGCGATGGCGGGTGCGATTGAACTGCCGACACTCGTTTTTTGCGTTTTTCTGTTGAGAATGGGCAGGAAAAAGTGAGAATTTGAATAATGAATCGGGTAGTGAAGTGATACGTTTCAGATCACAAATGTTAAGTCTTTTTGGTTCCGGTTTGTTCCTGCTAACCTCAGTCATTATGGTTTACAGAAAACAGTCAACAGTAAGCAGGAATCTCTCAATGTCTGAACCAAAAGTCCATTTTCAGTTCGCCCTGATCTTCATGCTGCTGAGTAAGGCTTGCATTCAAGGCTCATTCAACATTCTCTACATCTTCACCTCCGAACTGAACCCCACTGTCGTCCGAAACAGCGCAGTCGGAATCTCCTCAATGATCGCCAGAATGGGAGCCGGAGCATCCGGATACATTGCAATTTTGTCCGACGTCACCATGCCTCTTGTTCCGATGACGATATTCGCCTGTTTTTCTCTGTTCGCTGGCTGTTTAGTACTCCTACTGCCGGAAACTCAAGGATTGCCTCTTCCAGACACTATCTTGGCAAGTTTTGAAATGTTGCGAAATGAGGGTAGAACTCTGGTTACAGGACTCGGTGCAAATGGTGAAACGGAAGAACAAACCGTGCGGCACCCTGTCAGGAACATTTTTGGGTCCTAAAGACGAGGACAATCAACCGTATGGGGGAAAAATTCCGGCACGACCGTCGGAAGAAGACGAAGACGAGGAAGAGTTCGAAGACGAGTCTCAAAACACAATCCCAAAGAAAACTGCGTAATTTTGAACCATGACGTGTGAATTTCAATACAATCAAAACTGTGGCAATTTTAATGAAACAATCAAATAAAACATTTTAAATCAAACTTTTTTTTCTGAACTTTACTGAACTCTACTAAGAGCTAATCTTCTCAGTTTTAGGCTAGAAAGATCAGTTTCCATCAGTATTTGATTTTTCGATTAAAACTCAATTGCTGCTATATTTACTTAATTTTTGGAAACAATTTTTAGTCATCATATTTACAGACGCGTCATTCTTATCTTCCAGAGAAGCCCCCTGGCGGAGCAAAACTGAAACAGTTTTTTTCCCGTCAAATTTCATGATATCTTCAAACTTTTTACTCTCGTATCTTGTAGCGTGATTAGAAAACGATTATGTATATAGCGAACTGATTCAAGATAAATTGCCGTCAAGAAGAAACTGCTCTCAAATGTTGCAAGTTCTGTCGCTGCTCTCAACGGTCTTTGCACTCGTTTGTTTCAAGCGTTGTCATAAAATTTTGGGCACATTTGTGCCCAAAGTTGATAGTACGAGCAGATACGGGAGGGCGAGCGTATCATTGAACTTCCGGCACACTGTGCGCGTATGTATGTTGTAGTACATCAACGAAACTGTTCGGAGAGCCTCTTCACGCTGATAACAATATTTCCAACAAAAAAAAACGGAAAATCATCATGAAGAGTCGACGTCGTTTTCTCACTTTCACTCCCTCCAAAAACCTCAATATGCAAATTTCGTCCTCGGGCTACAGAGACTCCAATCCAGTTGTGGAGTTTGACACTTTTCCGCTCTATATAACGCTTACAGTTTTCAGTTTATCAACAAGTTCCTTCCTTTTTTCCAAATAACTCAATATCTTTTTTTCAGAAAATCATGAAAAAAACGAAGGTAAACCCAGAGGATGAGGTGACTCTCGGCAAGATGACACCACCTAAACCTGAAATTCAGAGGTACCAGGGAAACTTTTTCGATGTGGTAAGTCATTATAGCGGTTTTTGTTTGCTTCCAATTGGTGTTCTTCCAGTTTCGTCAGGCTGATTGGAAAGACTACGTTCTGTGTGCTGGCGGGCTAATTTTGAGTGCTCTGAATGGCGCACTGGTGCCTTTCAACAGCTTGATATTCGAAGGAATCGCCAATGCTCTCATGGAAGGAGAAGCCCAGTACCAGAATGGCACTTTGAATATGCCGTGGTTCAGCAGTGAGATCAAATTCTATTGCCTTCGCTATTTCTATCTCGGCTTGTCTCTCTTCCTCTGCTCCTATTTTGCGGTGAGTTTCTTCTTGAAGCGACATAAATTTGACTCTGCACGTTTAGAATGCTTGCCTCTACACGCTATGCGAACGACGCTTGCATTGCATCCGAAAGTTGTACCTGAGATCCGTGCTCCGACAAGACGCCGGATGGTTCGATGAGAACACAATCGGAGGGCTCACTCAGAAGATGAGCAGTGGAATCGAGAAGATCAAAGACGGAATCGGGGACAAGGTCGGCGTCCTAATCGGAGGATTCGCCACTTTTGTGAGCGGTGTTGCCGTCGGCTTCTCCATGTGCTGGCAGCTGACGCTTGTCATGCTGGTTACGGTGCCTTTGCAACTCGGATCCATGTACTTCTCCGCAAAACATTTGAACCGAGCAACGAAAAACGAAATGTCGGCGTATACAAACGCTGGTGGTATGGCTAATGAGGTCATCGCTGGTATCAGAACTGTCATGGCGTTCAATGCGCAACCCTTTGAAATCAACAGGTGAACTTGTACCTGAAATTGTTTCAGAAACCAGATGACGTGTTTCAGATATGCTCACCAACTGGATGAAGCAAGGAAGATGGGAGTCCGGAAGGCAGTCATCCTTGCCCTTTGCACTTCTTTCCCCTTGATTCTCATGTTTGCCGCTATGGCGGTCGCATTTTGGTTTGTGACTTTCAATTTTTCCGTTACTCCCGATTTTACCATAATACCAGATTACCAATGGAATTTTTCATAACTGTCGACTTTTTTTCCAGGTATGGAGCAACTCTCGCTGCAGCTGGAGCAGTTTCTTCTGGAGGTGTCATTGCAGTGTTCTGGGCAGTTCTCATCGGTACGAGACGTCTCGGAGAAGCGGCTCCGCATCTCGGAGCAATCACCGGCTCTCGTCTTGCTATCCATGACATCTTCAAAGTTATTGACCATCAGCCAGAGATTAACTGCACTTCAAAAGAAGGCAAACGTCCGAGCAAGATACAAGGAAAGCTCACATTCGACGGCATCGAGTTCACTTATCCGACTCGTCCAGAGCTCAAGATTCTGAAAGGAGTTTCCTTCGAAGTGAATCCGGGTGAAACAGTTGCCCTGGTCGGACACTCGGGATGTGGAAAGTCGACAAGTATCGGACTTCTTATGAGGTTCTACAATCAGTGTGCTGGTATGATCAAACTTGACGGTGTGCCGATCCAAGAATACAATATCCAATGGCTCCGAAGTACCATCGGAATCGTCCAACAAGAGCCAATCATCTTTGTTGCAACTGTCGCTGAGAATATTCGAATGGGCGACGAGTCTATCACCGATGCAGACATTGAGGAGGCATGTGTGATGGCCAATGCACATGAATTCATCACCAAGCTTAGCGACGTTTGTTAGTTTTGTAATACATCAAACTGGAGTCCTTATTTCAGAGATACAATACTGTTATCGGAGCTGGAGCGGTTCAACTATCCGGTGGACAGAAACAACGTGTGGCAATTGCTAGAGCGATTGTTCGAAAACCACAAATTCTGCTGCTAGATGAAGCTACAAGTGCTCTGGACACTGAAAGTGAACGGATGGTTCAAGCGGCTCTGGACAAGGCTTCTCAAGGAAGAACCACTTTGTGCATTGCTCATCGACTGAGTACTATCAGAAATGCCAGCAAGATTCTTGTTTTCGATCAGGGACTGATTGCCGAGAGAGGTGACTGAAACTGACAGATAAAAAATCGATAAGTTTTTCCAGGTACCCATGACGAGTTGATCCAAAAAGATGACGGCATCTATGCCAGTATGGTGAGGGCGCAGGAAATCGAGCGAGCCAAGGAAGACACGACATTAGATGGTGTGTGCTTCTGCAACTTTCCAGCAAATCGACTTCCTCTAGGCTAGTCCCTGAGACACTTAACACTTTTTCATTCTTTTAACGCCTCTTTGTTCTTTTACGTTCTGCAATTCGGACTTTCGTAGCATCCGATGATTATTTTCAGATGAAAAGAGCGATGAGGAACACCGAGCATTCCATCGAGATACTGTCACCTCAGATGAGGAGCGCGAGCAGCAGCAGAGTCTGGCACGAGACTCGACTCGTCTCCGTCAGAGTATGATCAGTACAACAACACAAGTACCGGACTGGGAGATTGAGAGTGCCCGCGAGGATATGATTGAAGAGGGAGCGATGGAAGCATCACTGGTCGATATTTTCAAGTACGCTTCACCGGTATGCGCCGAGTTTGTTGATGTTTCTAGTAGAACTGCGGTAATTCAGGAAATGCGGAACGTTCTCATTGCACTCTTCTTCACATTCATCCGTGGACTCACCTGGCCTGCATTCTCCATTGTTTACGGACAACTGTTCAAAATTTTGTCCGCTGGTGGCGATGACGTCTCCATGAAAGCTCTTCTGAACTCCCTTTGGTTCCTGCTTCTTGCTGTGACGTCGGGAATTAGTACGTTCATTTCGGGAGGACTACTTGGAAAGGCTGGCGAAACAATGTCTGGACGTCTTCGAATGGATGTCTTCAGAGTATGACACTTCCGTAAAGAGTTCAATAGAAGTTTTCTTTCAGAACATCATGCAACAAGATGCGAGTTATTTCGATGATCCGAAACACAATGTCGGGAATTTGACATCTCGTTTGGCCACCGATGCACCAAATGTTCAAGCGGTGAGCTTTCTTGTTGTTTCCCGAACTGTCTGAAATTTCCCTTACAGGCTGTTGATCAACGTCTGGCAGAGGTTCTCACAGGTGTCGTTTCATTGTTCGCTGGAGTTGGTGTTGCTTTCTACTACGGATGGAACATGGCACCGATCGGACTCGCAACTGCCTTACTTTTAGGTTGACTCTTTGTTTTGTATTCTAAATATTGACATCCATTTCAGTCGTCGTTCAAAGTGGAGTGGCCCAGTATCTGAAATTCCGTGGTCAAAAAGACATGGATTCTGCAATTGAAGCTAGTAGGGTGAGTAGTTGATTCTGATTAGTTTCTTCTGATTAGCAAACGTTTAGCTTGTCACTGAATCTATTTCAAACTGGAAAACGGTTCAAGCACTCACCAAGCAAGACTACATGTATGAAGCATTCACGGCTGCGTCCAAATCACCACACAAACGAGCTACTGTTCGTGGTCTGTGGCAGTCGCTCTCGTTCGCTCTGGCAGGAAGCTTTGTGATGTGGAACTTCGCCATCGCTTACATGTTCGGTCTCTGGTTGATATCGAATGGATGGAGCACACCTTACACTGTTTTCCAGTTAGTTTGTACAAACAAAAAAGAAAAACAGTGATACTTTTCAGAGTCATCGAAGCATTGAACATGGCGTCAATGAGTGTGATGCTGGCTGCCTCGTACTTCCCAGAATATGTTAGAGCGAGAATTTCAGCAGGAATCATGTTCACAATGATCCGTCAAAGATCTGTCATCGATAATCGTGGGCTCACAGGAGATACCCCAGCCATCAAAGGAAACATCTACATGCGCGGAGTTTACTTCGCCTATCCGAACCGACGTCGTCAGCTTGTCTTGGACGGCTTCAACATGTCCGCTAATTTCGGGCAAACTGTTGCACTTGTTGGTCCTTCTGGTTGCGGTAAAAGTACCACAATTCAACTCATCGAGAGGTATTATGACGCTTTGTGTGGATCTGTGAAGATTGATGAGCATGACATCCGAGACCTCTCTGTGAAGCATCTTCGCGACAACATTGCATTGGTCGGCCAGGAGCCAACTTTGTTCAATCTGACGATCAGAGAAAACATCACGTATGGACTGGAAAACATTACTCAAGAAGCCGTGGAGAAAGCAGCGACTCTCGCTAATATCCATACTTTTGTCATGGGACTTCCCGATGGTTACGATACTTCCGTTGGTGCCTCGGGAGGCCGATTATCCGGTGGCCAGAAGCAGCGCATCGCTATTGCCCGTGCAATCGTCAGGTAGAACCGGAAGTGACCAAATTGCTCGTAACATAATGTTGTTATTACAGAGATCCGAAGATTCTCCTTCTCGACGAAGCCACTTCCGCTCTTGACACCGAAAGTGAGAAGATTGTGCAAGAAGCTCTGGACAAGGCGCGACTCGGACGAACGTGTATTGTGATTGCCCATCGCTTGTCCACCATTCAGAACGCCGACAAGATCATCGTGTGCCGTAACGGAAAGGCCATTGAGGAGGGAACTCATCAGACCCTTCTTGCTCGAAGAGGCTTGTACTATCGATTAGTGGAGAAGCAGTCTACGTAAATCACGAAACGGTGTTAATGTCATTTGCATAATCTGAAAAAGAATGAATTGTTTGTTGTCACTGTTTTCACATCTCCTTGCCTCTCTCATTGCCAGTGGCTCGAAAAGAGACATTTTTCGTCTTGTCAAATTGAACGACCGTTTCTAATTCTTCCTTTAGAGTCTTCTTCAATTTTCCGAATCGATCTGTCAGCACGCTTTTTTGAAACACGAATCTACACTTGTGATCGTGTTGTGTGTGCGGCTGCAATCGGCTTCATCCACTGTTCTGTTTGGAAACAGTTGCTTACCTCAGAAATTAGAAACTTCCGAACAAGAAGATGATATGGAAAAATAGGCCACTATGAGACATTCACGTTCGCCAGTACGTAGTTGCACTGTATTTGATGGGCAAACTTGCATTTTTGTGCTCTCTTCATACTGAGTCGATATTGTCATAAACGATGCAGGTATTTGGCAGAACGTCAAAGAATTTTTCACGGAGAGAATTTAGGAAGTAAGTTATGTGCTTTAAACTTCTAAGCAGATCCATTTAAAACCGAATACTCTTCCTTTTTGTCATGAATACGAAATCATTTCACGTAATAGACTGGACTAATGTCTCGATGCCATCCCTCTTCAAATGCAACAATCAGAAGCTATCGAGACTGATCAGAGAAATCACATTTGCCTATCGGAGTTCCCTGGCTAGCAAGCCATAACGTCAATTAAAAAAAATCACATTTGCTCGGTGTATATCAGCTTACCACAAAACCTGTAATCTTTGGAAATCCACGCAAATGTACTTTTAAAAAAGAATGAAAACCGATTTAGAAACAAATCAGCGGTTAGACGCGGCTACCGCCGCGTCTACCCACTGGCTTTCGTTGAAGTTGGAGCCACGCTTTTTTTTGCAAAAAAGGTTTTGAAAAACCGGTTTTCAATATGAGTTCTCCTCCCGCCGAAAGGGTCCCCCCTACAAATTTGAATCTCCCGCCGAAAAGTTCCTCCCCTACAAAATTGAATCCCCCGCCAAAAGGGACCTCCCCTACAAAATTTGAATCCCCCGCCAAAAGGTACCCCTACCCAAAGTTTGAATCTCCCGCCAAATTTATGAAACCCCTCCCTCCCTTTTCTTTGTGTAACATTCCATCAGTTGGTGGGAGATTCCAGTTTATTTTTTGAGAAAAGAAGGCGAGAGAGTGTGTGAAAGTGAGAGACGCAGACAAAAGTTACTCCCTCTGCTTCTACCGTATTCCGAATCAATCGATAATTTCCGCTCAATGTAACTGTAGTACCCTACCCACCCATCAAAAATAACCACTACCCATGATCCCCCTATCCCCTAAACGGCAGCTGGAACTCCTTGAAAAAGTGGTGTTGCAAAATACAGACTACCGTATCTACCGTAATCGTCGTACGGCCTCTTAGATACTTTGGTAGTAACATTCCCCCACTCTACGTATTCTCCCATTAAAATTTGGAGTCAATCGGTTCGGTACGAAAAAGTGGCAAAAATGACCGTTTCTACTGTAGGTACCGTAATCCTACCGTAATCCGGACCAAAAATGTTATAGGGGTGAAGCGTCCCGAGACCCATAATGCTATGCAAAATATCAGACCGATTGGTCCAAAGGCTGGAATGTTATTTCGGTTTGAGCGCAAAACACAGTCCATAACGAAATTAGTATAGTAAAGTCAACTCGACTGGAATATTTTTCTCACTTTTTAGCCTAAGCTAAAACAGCTCCGCTAGAAGGTTTTTTTCGCTGTAAACCATCTTTCCCCTTGCCTCATCCTATCTACAGGCCCTTCCCATCGTTTACAACCACCCAGGGGTAATGGGAAAATCGATGGAGAGTTGTCCCTACTTGTGTCTCCTTCCATCATCCACACACCACTGTCATCCCGTTTTTGTGTCCCGTTCATTCAGTTCTCCGACTCCGTCCTGGAACGTCGGCTCTTCCCTTCTTCTCCTTTCCCCCAAAACATATTCATTATCGATCCCCCGCTACCTCTACTTCCACAATGTGCACTATCACCGATACAACTCCGTCGGAGCCCGTCGCCTCGGAGTCGAACGTTAACAACATCAAGGTGAACCTCTACTCTGCCCAGTGGGAAAGTTTCGCCGCCATCGCGACGATCGAGATGAGAACAACGGCGAAAGGGCGGCGTCTGTTCCCGATCCTTCATTACAACGTCTCCGGCCTCAATCCGGAAGGCACCTACCTCTTTGGCGTACGAATGAAGCGCATTTCTGGCGAGTTGATGTATGGTCACAACTGTGGATGGGTTGAGAAATGGGCCAACAAATCGGATTTGGTGGCGCCGGCCGAGTCGAACGAGGTGACGACGTGCGCGATGAACGGAGCTTCCTGGATGAAGGACGACGGCGTTAACTTTTCCACACTCAAAATATACACGATCGGACAGAGGACCACGACAAAGCACACGACGATCGACGTCAATATGGTTGGTTTTCTGCCGTTTCACAATATTTTCTTCAATTTCCTAATCTTCAGATCCAATTGCACTACAACCGAATGTACCGCCCGGTTCTGAGACTCTACGAACGCGTCAGCGAGACCGAGCTTCAAACGCGTGGTGAATGGACGTTCCCAGTGGCCCAGTTTATCAACGTCTCCAACATCAAAGTGAGCGATTCTTTTCAACTCTACAGGCGTTCGAGTTGTTCTTATTTCAGAACGAATCATTGCGAACCACAAGGATCTACAGCAACAAGCACACGCGTGGCGACTACGTGAGAAATATGGAGAGCAAGAAAAAGAACCTCAAAGTGCAGGAACAAAAAGAGAACCCCAAAGTGCAGGAGCAAGAGACCGCCGGCGCCGTCAACGTCACCGTTCAGGAGCTTCCCGACTCGCACGAAGTCAACATCGCGCTCAATGAGTTTCTAATGCAAATCCTCGGAGCGAGTGTTTAACTCTATTGTTATTCTCGATAATAAGAGGCCCCAAATAAGGAGGACCGGCAGTGTGTGTGGTTGGACATAAGTTAGATTTTGATGTCCCGGTTAGGCTCCTAATATTATATACCAGTTTTATATTCTATTCTTGTGTAATTATATATATTTTTCCCCCGAATTAGTATATTGTAACTAGTCATGGTTTTATAGTAAGTAATTATAAGTACACTAGCCACCTGATTGGAACCCAGGTGTAACGCTATACATTAGTGTTTTTTCGGTTATAAAAATACATTGGTTTTTGTCGGTTATAACAAATGAAGATTGAGACAGATATTTTCCACCGATTCGAGTTTTTGAGACTCTTCACACCAGTCGTCCTTATCAATTTGACAGTGACGGCTCCAAGATAGAAAGAGACCAAAGCGTGCATTCTAGTTCATTTTCGTACTTTAGTTGACTTCTATAAATGGTTTCCGAAAACTGCGCCGATTCTGTCTCCGAATGTTTCCTGTTCTGTTTTTCAGTACCCTCTTAGATTGGCGAGTGGCCAGACGGTACTTGAAAGACCGAAAACTGTCGCCCGGACCCACGTCCCTTCCTTTGATCGGCAACATTCATCAGATTGCGTTCCATGTTTGGAGAGAGAAAGGCATCGTTCCGGCGTTGGATGTGTTCCGAAAGGTGATCCGATTAGTGAAGTGGTACATGCTGAAACTGAAGTTTCAGACGTACGGAGACGTGTTCCCGCTTAAGCTGGGTTTTGTGTACATTTCGAAAAATTTTTGAAAATTTCGATTTTAGCTTGGCCAGGGTGTCTAACAGACCCGTTAGACACTTTCTGTGAGTCATTTTAATGGGAAAAACTACTACTCAAAAACCAAAAAGCTAGAAAGAAATTGACGAGAACCCGGAATCGAACCTGGAGGGTGTCTAGAAAGGGTACTTATATTTGTTGATGGTCCCTATTGAGGGTGCTGAAACGGCTCATTTGAACATAGCCACGGAAGTATTTATATAGATCTGGTCAAAATTTTAAGGCGGATCAAATGCCGTTGTCACCTTTTCGATTCAGAAGACTTTGAAAACGTAATTTTTTTCAGATAAGATTCAGGAGACCTTGGAGAAGAAGTATATCAAATCACCGTATTTACTCTAATATAACGGCACGCCGTTAAGTTTATCAAAGGTCTTTTTTTGCAAAAAAATTTCGTAAAATCCACAGGGGGGACCCTTACGATTTTGGGTTTTAGGTGCCGTTATATTAGAAACCGCCGTTCTATTAGAGGTGCCGTTATATTAGAGTAAATACGGCAGTTCCATTTTGACTTTTATTGTTTAGAATTTTGAAGCGAACTCAATGGCGTTATCTACTTGAACATCCAGAATATTCTAAAGGCGTCGATGCGTTCAGGAGAACTTTACAGGGTGCCTGATAAATACCGTTACACAACTTTGCGTCAGGTTGGCGTCAAAACTGGCGGTTTTTCGGTGCGCCCAGAGTTATTAATTTATTTGTTAAGTTGTTTTTTATTGCTTTGTAAAATAACAGGTCTCAGAGTTCTGTTTGGGAGTGATGGTGAAAGCTAACGTACATCGCAGTGCTATCATCTCATTTTTCCACTTTGGCCATAACTGAAGAACCATCATTGAGATCATGAAATCCTTTCACAAACGTGCGTTCCTGGGTCCTAGAGTAACTTTGAAATTAACCAGAATGCCTTCCAATAAGGCGGCGATCCGGCTCAAAATGAACCCGATACACTACAGAGGTGCGAAATCTGATTTCGGGCTTTCAACTGCAAGGAAAATTGACCTGATTTCTCCCCGGAACTGGATCCATGGGACTAGGTCGTGTGGGGGTATTTGACCCAGAAGGTTTCCACTAAAAACTACTAAAACTTGGAAGTTCTAAGAATTTCACTTCTGGAGAAATGGGAAGAAATAGACGCCAACTGCCGCGTGACTTGGGCGATGCGGACCCGAACAGATCGAAGACCATAGTGAAGGCAAAAGGATTAAGATTCAAGAACTAGTTTTGAAAGTTATTTCCCTATCCTGTCAACAAAGTTTGTTCCAAATCTGGTGAAAAACGAACTAGTTTGAAGAAAGTTATGACGGTTCAATCGTGTAACGGTATTTACCAGGCACCCTGTAGAGCACACGGAGAACAACTGGAATAAAGAACACAACAAGTCGCTTTCTTAATTAGAAGCAAAAATAACAGAAAAAAACCAGTTCTCATGACCACTTGCAGGTGGCGGTGCTGGCCCCCCTAGAAACCAATGTTTTTTTTTTCATATTATTTGGATGTGGTCATTGTTGGTGATATCGTGAGGGAAATTAAACACTTTGCAATAAACTCTGCAACAAACTAATCATCGCTTTTGAAATGAGCTTGAACATCTGCACGAGTGATTTTGAATAAGTTGGTCGGGTTGAGATGAAGCGGGACGTTTCGTCAATATCCCAAGCGAAATTTGTCTTGCAAGCTGCGCAGAGATCCGAAGATTCTCCTCCTGAACAAAGCAACGTCCGCTCTTGACACCGAAAGCGAGAAGATTGTGCAAGAAGCTCTGGACAAGGCGCGACTCGGAAGAACGTGTATTGTGATTGCCCATCGCTTGTCCACCATTCAGAACGCCGACAAGATCATCGTGTGCCGTAACGGAAAGGCCATTGAGGAGGGAACTCATCAGACCCTTCTTGCTCGAAGAGGCTTGTACTATCGATTAGTGGAGAAGCAGTCTACGTAGATCACGAAACAGTGCTAATGTCATTTGCATAATCTGAAAAAGAATGAAATTGTTTGTTGTCACTGTTTTCACATCTCCTTGCCTCTCTCATTGCCAGTGACTCGGAAAGAGACATTTTTCGTCTTGTCAAATTGAACGACCGTTTCTAATTCTTCCTTTAGAGTCTTCTTCAATTTTCCGAATCGATCTGTCAGCACGCTTTTTTGAAACACGAATCTACACTTGTGATCGTGTTGTGTGTGCGGCTGCAATCGGCTTCATCCACTGTTCTGTTTGGAAACAGTTGCTTACCTCTAAACGAAATGATCCTTTCCTTTGTTATCACTTAAAAACCCAATAAACTTTATTTAATTTTTGAATAGGAAGGTTTTGAATACTTCATGGATGCTCAAACGGTGATAGGATTAGCATTTTAAAACAAGGAACAAAAACAATTGATGAAAAAGTTGGTAAGTCTTTGAGAAGCAACATGATTCCGGAAAGTTATAATCACAAATTCCAAACTGGAGCATCGTATTGTCCGCTTTTTAGCCGAAAACAAGACACAGTTGGTACGGCGATTCTCCACTATCACTAGGAAATCGGAGGAAATGGATTTGAAGGGAAAATGTTTGCCGGTACTGCCGACACGAAAAAGAAATTAGAAAATTCCGGACAGGAAGATGATATGGAAAAACATGCCACTATGAGACATTCACGTTCGCCAGTACGTAGTTGCACTTTATTTGATGGGCAAGCTTGCATTCTTGTGCTCTCTTTATACTGAGTCGATATTGTCATAAACGATGCAGGTATTTGGCAGAATGTCGAAGAATTTTTCACGGAGAGAATTTAGGAAGAAAGTTATGTGCTTTAAACTTCTAAGCAGATCCATTTGAAACCGAATACTCTTCCTTTTTGTCGTGAATACGAAATAATTTCACGTAATAAACTGGACTAATGTCTCGATGCCATTCCTCTTCAAATGCAACAATCAGAAGCTATCGAGACTGATCAGAGAAATCACATTTGCCTATCGGAGTTCCCTGGCTAGCAAGCCATAACGTCAATTTAAAAAAATCACATTTGCTCGGTGTATATCAGTTTACCACAAAACCTGCAATCCTTGGAAATCCAAGCAACTGTATTTTCAAAAAAGAATGAGAACTGATTTAGAAACGATTAACTCGACTGGAATATTTTTCGCACTTTTTAGCCTAAAAGAAAACTTCCGACAGCTCCGCTAGAAGGTTTTTTTCCCCGCCTCCAAAAAATTCGAAAATCGTTAAAACACTTTTTGTTGCCGAGCAGACCTGCAATGTTTCGTGTAACCGTGCCTTTGCGGAAAAGTGGGCGTTGCCTATTTGGCCGTGTCGTCTCTTCGTCCATTTTTGATCTCCGGTGACAAGATTATTAAACGGACGATATCTACAGGCCCTTCCCATCGTTTACAACCACCCAGGGGTAATGGGAAAATCGATGGAGAGGTGTCTCCACTTGTGTCTCCTTCCATCATCCACACACCACTGTCATCCCGTTTTTGTGTCCCGTTCATTCAGTTCTCCGACTCCGTCCTGGAACGTCGGCTCTTCCCTTCTTCTCCTTTCCCCCAAAACATATTCATTATCGATCCCCCGCTACCTCTACTTCCACAATGTGCACTATCACCGATACAACTCCGTCGGAGCCCGTCGCCTCGGAGTCGAACGTTAACAACATCAAGGTGAACCTCTACTCTGCCCAGTGGGAAAGGTTCGCCGCCATCGCGACGATCGAGATGAGAACAACGACGATAGGACGGCGTCTGTTCCCGATCCTTCATTACAATGTCTCCGGCCTCAATCCGGAAGGCACCTACCTCTTCGGCGTACGAATGAAGCGCATTTCTGGCGAGTTGATGTATGGTCACAACTGTGGATGGGTTGAGAAATGGGCCAACAAATCGGATTTGGTGGCGCCGGCCGAGTCGAACGAGGTGACGACGTGCGCGATGAGCGGAGCTTCCTGGATGCAGGACGACGGCGTTAACTTTTCCACACTCAAAATATACACGATCGGAAAGCAGCCCACGACAAAGCACACGACGATCGACAGCAATATGGTTGGTTTTCTGCCGTTTCACAATATTTTCTTCAATTTCCTAATCTTCAGATCCAATTGCACTTCAAACGAATGTACCGCCCGGTTCTGAGACTCTACGAACGCGTCAGCGAGACCGAGCTTCGAACGCTTGGTGAATGGACGTTCCCAGTGGCCCAGTTTGTCAACGTCTCCACCATCAGAGTGAGCGATTCTTTTCAACTCTACAGGCGTTCGAGTTGTTCTTATTTCAGAACGAATCATTGCGAACCACAAGGATCTACAGCAACAAGCACACGCGTGGCGACTACGTGAGAACTATGGAGAGCAAGAAAAAGAACCTCAAAGTGCAGGAACAAAAAGAGAGCCCCAAAGTGCAGGAGCAAGAGTCCGCCGGCGCCGTCAACGTCACCGTTCAGGAGCTTCCCGACTCGCACGAAGTCAACATCGCGCTCAATGAGTTTCTAATGCAAATCCTCGGAGCGAGTGTTTAACTCTATTGTTATTCTCGATAATAAGAGGCCCCAAATAAGGAGGACCGGCAGTGTGTGTGGTTGGACATAAGTTAGATTTTGATGTCCCGGTTAGGCTCCTAATATTATATACCAGTTTTATATTCTATTCTTGTGTAATTATATATATTTTTCCCCCGAATTAGTATATTGTAACTAGTCATGGTTTTATAGTAAGTAATTATAAGTACACTAGCCACCTGATTGGAACCCAGGTGTAACGCTATACATTAGTGTTTTTTCGGTTATAAAAATACATTGGTTTTTGTCGGTTATAACAAATGAAGATTGAGACAGATATTTTCCACCGATTCGAGTTTTTGAGACTCTTCACACCAGTCGTCCTTATCAATTTGACAGTGACGGCCCAAGATAGAAAGAGACCAAAGCGTGCATTCTAGTTCATTTTCGTACTTTAGTTGACTTCTATAAATGGTTTCCGAAAACCGCGCTGATTCTGTCTCCGAATGTTTCTTGTTCTGTTTTTCAGTACCTTCTTAGATTGGAGAGTGGCCAGACGGTACTAGAAAGCCCGAAAACTGCCGCCCGGACCCACGTCCCTTCCTTTGATCGGCAACATTCATCAGATTGCGTTTCATGTTTGGAGAGAGAAAGGCATCGTTCCGGCGTTGGATGTGTTCCGAAAGGTGATCCGATTAGTGAAGTGGTACATGCTGAAACTGAAGTTTCAGACGTACGGAGACGTGTTCACGCTTCGGCTGGGTTTTGTGTACATTTCGAATATTTTTAAAAATTTCGATTTTAGCCTGGCCAGGATGTCTAACAGACCCGTAAGACACTTTCTGTGAGTAATTTTAATGGGAAAAACTACTACTCAAAAACCAAAAAGCTAGAAAGAAATTGACGAGAACCCGGAATCGAACCTGGAGGGTGTCTAGAAAGGGTACTTATATGGTTGATGGACCCTATTGAGGGTACTGAAACGGCTCATTTTTTTTTTAACCACGGAAGAATTAATATAGATCTGCTCAAAATTTAAAGGCGGATCAAATTCCGTTGTCACCTTTTCGATTCAGAAGACTTTGAGAACGTCAAATTTTTTTAGATAAGCTCCAGGAGACCTTGGAGAAAAAGTTTATCAAATCAGTTCCATTTTGACTATTATTGTTTAGAATTTTGAAGCGAACTCAATGGCGTTATCTATTTGAACATCCAGAATATTCTAAAGGCGTCAATGCGTTCAGGAGAACTTCAGAGCACACGGCGAACAACTGGAATAAAGAACACAACAAGTCGCTTTAGTAATTAGAAGCAAAAATAACACAAAAGCCAGTTCTCGTGAGCACTTGCAGGTGGCGGTGCTGCCCCCCCCCCCAGAAACCAATGTTTTTTCCTGTTATTCGGATGTTGTCATAGTTGGTGATATCGTGAGGAAATTAAACACTTTGCAATAAACTTCTGCAACAAACTAATAATTTGAAATGAGCTTGAACATTTGCACATAGAGACAGAGGGAGAGAGAGAGAGAGAGAGAGAGAGAGAGAGAGAGAGAGAGAGAGAGAGAGAGAGAGAGAGAAATTGATCGGAAAAACAGAAGCTTATGTATACGGCTAACCTTCGAGATAAGGAACACAACAAGGCGGTTCTTTAATTATAAGCACCAATAACAGGCACAATCCAGTTCACGTGCTTGCGCCCTTTTAAATGGTTGTGCTGGCACACTCGGTTAACACCAATGTTTCTCCAGGCTTTTCGGAGACTAGTAAAGTTGGTGAACCAGAACGAAAACCGAAAATTTACAAGAAAAGTCTGCAACAAACTAATCAAAAAACAGTGTAGCTCGTAGCAATTTGATGAGTTCGATTAAAAATTTGGTGCACTCTGAAGAATCGAATTCACACTTGACAGGTGAAAAAGTCTATCGGAAGCCTGAATTTGACAAAATTGTCAAAAATCCTACTAAAAATGAAAAACGGATTTCGAATGATATTCACAGCCATGTAGACTGCTTCTCTTCTCACTAACTTTCTTCGGGAGTCAGATTGAATAATCATTCCTTTGAAACATTCTTTTGACTTTATCTTTCGAAACAAGCTACAAATTGACAGATGCTCGGGTCACTTGTTTATGCCCTCCATACCACCATCTGTCGCATTCTACGGAGCTGTGAACGACACCATCACGCAACGCACTGTGTTACCCGCCTTGTTGCAAAAACACCATCACACTTCCACGACTCTCGTCATTCTTGACATTCTTCTGGTCAGTTGCCGTTCTCCTCTTCTGTGTTGCGCTTGGATTACTTCAAACATCGTGAGTTCCTTGTTTCTCTCTATTTTTCAATGATCCTAGGCTGTTTCCAAAAAGTGTCACCACAATTGTATCTAGAGATCGCTTTTCAAATGAGCTTGAACATCTGCACGAGTGACCTTGAATATGTTGGTCGGGTTGAGATGAAGCGGGACGTTTCGTCAATATCCCAAGCGAAATGTGTCTTGCAAGCTGCGTCTCGCGCGCATTCGTGCTTTTTCTGTGACTCACTGTGCCCTTTACTCTGTCCTATGCGCTGCCAACTTTGCTTTTCTTTCCTTCATTTCGAAACTATTTGCGGCCATGTCGACCACCGATGCTCTTCTGGTGAGATTTGTGTTTATAATTGGTCAAATGTGGTAGAGAGTCATCGATTCTGATGAACGAGTAAAAACGGGAGGCAGGAAGGGTGGACAGCTGTTGGGACGGTTGCGCAGAGCTAGGGCGCACCGCTAGGTTATTGATCGACGGAATGGAATAGCAAAGGTTCTCTGGGCTGAAGACCTGAGACCGATGATACTGTGCTGTGTATTTGTAGTTTCTAGACAGAAATCGGGGCGAAAAATATGTCCCGCCCCGCTCCGTCGTGTTGACTCCAAAAAAAGTGTTAATGTTCTGTTACTACTGTGTTTTTGCATAGTCAAGGCATGCAAATCGTGCCCACAGACTACATCCTCAAAGAGTTATTATCATTTTTTGTCGGGGTTTAAAAGCTCTGCCGGTACGACCAGAATTGTCACCATCTGCATCAGTTGTTTCTTCTTCTTCTTGCGTTTCTTTTCTAATTCTTGTTTTTTCAGGAGCCCACGGCGACGATGAAAGTCACCACTGAAGATGTGGAACTGGGCGCATTGAAGCCAAAGCCAAAAAAGGTGAAGTCGAGCGGAAACAGTTTCTCTAATCTGGTGAGTAAACGAAGCCCTTTTCTATTGGGAAAAGCGCTTTTCAGTTTCGAGACTCGAGCTGTGTCGACTACCTCCTTCTTCTTGGAGGCATCATCTTCAGTGCTGCGAGTGGCGCTCTTCTCCCATTCAACAGTCTTATTTTCGAAGGTAGACCAAAAAATGCTTCCACTTCCACGTCACCTTCGTAATTTCAGGCATCACCAACGTGCTGATGCAAGGAGAATCAGAGTGGCAGAACGGAACGTTTAACTACGACACATTCAGTGGAGGTATCAAACACTACTGCCTCAACTACTTTCTTCTTGGTGTCTTCATGTTTGTCTGTTCCTACTTTTCGGTTAGTTCACTACAGCCGGTTTTAGCAACTCAACATAAAAGTTCAGAACGCTTGTCTCTACCTTATGGCCGAACGTCGACTTCATTGCATCAGAAAGTTCTACCTTCGATCAGTGCTTCGGCAGGATGCAAAATGGTTTGACGGCAACACAATCGGAGGGCTCACTCAAAAGATGAGTAGCGGTGTCGAAAAGATCAAGGACGGAATCGGAGACAAGATCGGAGTTCTGATCTCAGGAACGGCCACCTTCATCAGCGGAGTCGCTTTGGGCTTTTACATGTGCTGGCAGCTCACTCTCGTAATGCTTATCACCGTTCCACTCCAGCTGGGCTCCATGTATCTGTCAGCCAAACACCTCAATAGAGCGACGAAAAACGAAATGTCGGCTTATTCGAATGCAGGTGGAATGGCGAACGAAGTGATTGCTGGAATCCGAACTGTTATCGCGTTCAACGCGCAACCATTCGAGATCAACCGCTATCGGAACCAACTCGGAGAAGCCACTAAGATGGGCATCCGAAAAACTGTCGTCCTTGCCATTTGCAGTGCCATCCCACTCGTTCTCATGTTTGTTTTGATGGCCGGCGCGTTTTGGTGAGTTCTTTCGTTTTCAACAACCTGTTGAATGATTTGCATAATCCGATAACAATGCGTACTCTGATTTAGGTACGGAGCGATTCTGACTGCGTATGGTGTTGCCACCTCTGGAACAACATTTGGAGTTTTCTGGGCGGTGATTTTGGGAACGAGAAGACTTGGAGAGGCTGCACCACACATGGGAGCAATCACCGGAGCTCGTTTGGCGCTGAACGACATTTTCAACGTCATCGATCACGAACCAGAGATAAACTGCACTAAGGACACTGGAAGACGACCAGATAAAATTCAAGGAAAGTTGACGTTCGATGGTATTGAATTTACCTATCCCACAAGACCAGATGTGAAGATTCTGAAAGGAGTTTCCTTCGAAGTGAATCCGGGTGAAACAATTGCCCTGGTCGGCCACTCAGGATGCGGAAAGTCGACAAGTATCGGACTGCTTATGAGGTTCTACAATCAGTGCGCTGGTATGATCAAACTTGACGGTGTGCCGATCCAAGAATACAACATCCAATGGCTCCGAAGTACTATCGGAATCGTCCAACAAGAGCCAATCATCTTTGTTGCCACGGTCGCTGAGAATATTCGAATGGGAGATAACTCTATCACCGATGCAGACATTGAAGAAGCCTGCAAAATGGCAAATGCGCACGATTTCATCAACAAGCTCAGCGATGGATACGACACTGTGATTGGAGCTGGAGCTGTTCAACTTTCTGGAGGACAGAAACAACGCGTTGCGATTGCTCGAGCTATTGTCAGAAAACCGCAAATCCTTCTTCTCGACGAGGCAACGAGTGCGCTGGATACGGAGAGCGAGAGGATGGTTCAAACAGCGTTGGACAAAGCTTCCCAGGGAAGAACGACACTTTGCATTGCTCACCGTCTCAGTACGATTAGAAACGCTCACAAGATTCTAGTCTTTGATCAGGGCTTGATTGCCGAACGAGGAACACACGACCAGTTGATTCGACAGAATGGGATTTATGCTAGCATGGTCAGAGCTCAAGAAATCGAACGAGCCAAAGATGATACTGTCGACGACGACAGCATTGACGATGAATCGATGAGCTTCTCGATCAACCGAAGAACGTCAACATCCGAAGAAGACATCCGAAAGAGCAAGAGTCTTGCCCGAGACTCAACTCGCCTCAGTCAAAGTATGCTCAGTGTCACGTCGCAGGTGCCCGACTGGGAAATCGAAAGTGCTCGGGAGGAGATGTTCGAGGAAGGCGGAATGGAAGCTTCGATGATGGACATCTTCAAGTACGCGGCGCCAGAGAAGCGAAACATATTCATTGCACTGGCTTTTACATTTGTGCGAGGAGTGACCTGGCCGGCGTTTTCTGTAGTTTACGGACAACTTTTCAAAGTGTTCGCGGAAGGAGGCGAGAATCTGCCGACAAACGCTCTCATCAGCGCGTTGTGGTTTGTTCTGCTTGCTGCAACATCCGGAATCAGCACCTTCATCTCGGGTAGTATGCTCGGAAAGACTGGAGAAACCATGTCAAGCCGTCTTCGATTGGATGTTTTCAAGAACATCATGCAACAAGATGCCACTTACTTCGACGATCCAAAACACAATGTCGGAAGCCTAACGACCCGTTTGGCCACTGATTCTCAGAACGTTCAAGCAGCTATTGATCATCGTCTCGCTGAAGTTCTCAACGGACTTGTTTCTCTGTTCGCTGGTATCGTCGTTGCATTTTGGTTTGGTTGGAGCATGGCTCCAATTGGACTGCTCACAGCTCTCCTTCTGGTCATCGCTCAAAGCGCTGTTGCTCAGTACCTGAAATACCGTGGACCCAAAGACATGGATTCTGCAATTGAAGCTAGCCGAGTTAGCTATCGCAATTTTCCAACCATCGTTAACCTAATTGGTTTCAGATCGTAACCGAGTCGATCTCAAACTGGAAGACGGTTCAGGCATTGACTAAACAAGACTACATGTTCTCCGCATTTACTGCCGCCTCCAAGAAACCACGTCGCCGAGCGTTTGCTAAAGCTCTATGGCAGTCCCTTTCATTTGCCCTGTCGGGAAGCTTCTTCTTGTGGAATTTTGCAATCGCATACATGTTTGGTCTCTGGCTCATTTCCAACAAGTGGACGACTCCGTTTGCTGTTTTCCAGTAAGTTTCGTTGTTACAAAATTCTTTCTAATCTTCCTTCTTGCAGAGTCATCGAAGCATTGAATATGGCGTCAATGAGTGTGATGATGGCCGCTTCTTACTTCCCAGAATACGTCAGAGCCCGGATATCGGCCGGAATCATGTTCACGATGATCAGACAGAAGTCGAATATTGACAACCGAGGACTCACTGGAGAGAAACCGGTAAGTCTTCGGTTTAATGACCACTAATCCTAATCCCACGAAACATGATTTTTCAGACAATCAGAGGCAACATCTTCATGCGCGGAGTGTACTTTGCCTATCCGAACCGACGTCGCCAACTGGTTCTCGACAGTTTCAACATGTCAGCAAACTTTGGACAGACTGTCGCGCTGGTTGGACCATCCGGATGCGGCAAGAGTACCACAATCCAACTCATCGAGCGATATTATGATGCAGTTTGCGGCTCAGTTAAGATTGATGATCACGACATCCGGGACATCTCTGTGAAGCATCTCCGTGACAACATTGCTCTCGTCGGGCAAGAACCCACCCTGTTCAATCTTTCGATCAGAGATAACATCACCTACGGATTGGAGAATGTGTCCCAAGATGAAGTCGAGAAAGCAGCCACTCTAGCCAACATCCACAGCTTCATTATGAGTTTGCCGGAAGGATACGATACTTCCGTTGGTGCCTCGGGAGGCCGATTATCCGGTGGCCAGAAGCAGCGCATTGCTATTGCCCGTGCAATCGTCAGGTAGAACCGGAAGTGACCAAATTGCTCGAAACGCAATGTTGTTATTACAGAGATCCGAAGATTCTCCTTCTCGACGAAGCCACTTCCGCTCTGGACACCGAAAGTGAGAAGATTGTGCAAGAAGCTCTGGACAAGGCGCGACTCGGACGAACGTGTATTGTGATTGCCCATCGCTTGTCCACCATTCAGAACGCCGACAAGATCATCGTGTGCCGTAACGGAAAGGCCATTGAGGAGGGAACTCATCAGTCTCTTCTCGCCCGAAGAGGCTTGTACTATAGACTGGTCGAAAAACAATCCTCTTGAATACAAACCACATCTCCCTTTCTCTTTCTCTCCCTCTTTTTTCTCTCATTCTCACAAATATTTCCTCTTCTTTGAATCTATTGCATAATAGAGATTTCTCCTCATCTGCGCTCCATTTCACTTTTTCCCCCTCTTCCACTGGTTATTTGTGTTATTACTCTTCCGTTTCTGTTTTCGATAAACAATTCATGTTTACTCGTGTTTCATTTTCGCACAACGAAAACATTCTTATCTCACATTCAGGTGCTGATAATAGCATTTGTCGAGAGAACCAACTTTTCCGTCGAAAAATGCGACTTTTCCGTTTTTTTTTCTCCCGGTTCAATGCCTTTTCGTTCTTCTGAATTCATCATCGCGGCTGCAAAATGTTATTTTTTATTACTATTACTTTTGTTATTATTATTATTCTTATTTTGGTGTGTTGTTGCATATTCAAGTGAGTGTGTGCGTGTGCGTGCTCCGTTTTCATCACACCTCGCTCTTTTTTTTCCGAAAATGTAATACTCAACGAAAAACATCTCTGTGTTTTTCCTTTCGCCACCCTTCGTGTTGTTCGTATACAAAAAAGGACGGAACCCTCGGTTTTTACGACGTTCCCTTTTATTTACCCCCCTGTCTTTTACAGCAGCAGATTCTCGTTTTGTACGGCGGAAGGGAGGTTAGGAAGAGACGAAACTGCTGACAAAAATGTAATTCTTCGGGTCGTTTCGGCAGGCGACACAGATTTATAGAGCAATTGCGAGTGATGAATGAAGAATTGAGAGAAGTGAGAGATTAATGTCGACCTATTCCGTGTGATGATAGCAATAAAACGTTCGGGGCGTGGGGGGAAGTTGATGAAAGTGGAAAGGACATACGGAATATCCTCGTGTTGTCCCATTCTTCTTACTTTTCAATTCAGTCGTCCGGACTTTAGTTGGAAAAGAGCTGTTTGTTCTGTGGCGTTCATTGATAGCCAAGCAAATAGTACGTTCGTTTTTCGTTTCTCTTTTTTTTTGGAGAAAAAAAACTACCAGGCACAACTCGACAGATATTGTCTGTCTGTCGCGAAAAACGGTGTTTTGTAGAAATAATAGTAACAAGTTTCATACATAGCATATTATGATGCCAAACATGATAGTAATCGGTTTGTTTTTCCACCCAATTTCTGCGTTCCTCCCTATTTAACAGTTTCAATAACTGTTCCTTTTTTTTCAAAAAAAGAGAGTGAGAGAGGATGGGAACGGCCGTAGAGCGCTGATCATTTGTATCCATCCTTAGGCGCCGACTGCAAACACAGTAGTGCTTATACAATATTTGCATATGCTGGCAAGAGAGGGCGACGGAGGACGGAAAAGAGCGTTCTTCTCCGAGGCGGTCAAAAGAGCCGGCAAGTGATTCAAGGTATGGCTGGAGGGGAGGACGGGGGGAAGAGAGAGAGCGCGGAGGTTGTCGCGCGCACTGTCGATCGATATCAAACACCGTCGCTCGTCGCAGTCGCTCACCCACCCCATACGACCCCTCTTGCGTCGTAGGCCCCTTCCATCCACCTTCCTCCCTCTTTTCTTCCAAACACATACACTGTCCTTTCCACCACACAGCCACCCGCGATTCCTTTCTTTCTCTCTTTCCCTTTTTCATTCCTCTTCTGTGTTCTTGTCGCTACCACCAAATCCACTTTTTGCATATAACCTTCAAGTACGATTTGTGGCTGGTTTTATTTTTATTGCCGACAGCCACCTCTGAGAAGGTTTGGATCCCATGCTGTCGAGGGGTACTACAGCAGTGAGAAGGTAGCACTGATTCTGATTTGAAGCAAAGTCGAAAAACCTACCCAATAGGAAGTTCTGAAGTCTGAGGAGGAGTGTGAGAAAACGGAGAAGCTTGTCGTGTTGACCACCTGTTTTGCTGCCAACTACTACTACTAAATTCTGGCATTTCTCTCGCCACCTCGCCTCTTGGCCGTTATCAGTTTTCCCCATCAAACATGTTCATCGCCAGGTCGTTTAGTTTTCTCTTCGCCCTCTTTCTCTCCTGTGTCCATTCGCCGACCCTTTGGAATTCCCGAGAAGCTTCATAAATCCCAACGGCCATTTGCTTTCCTGATTGTCTTTTTGTCGAGCCGAAGAGCCGATATCACGCGCCAGAAGCGATGCAGAAGCAGAGCTCCCACCAGGATGCGACAATAACAAAACGCATTTTTTTCACACACGCAATAGGGCTCTCGAGTTTCTTCCTCTCCTTTTCTTTCTTTTCTTTCCCAGTCCGCGGTTTTTTCTTTTTTTTGAAGTTTTGAAGTTTTAAAGTTCGGATCAGAGTACCTACTCGAGAGCTTCTTTTCAATTTTGTCTTCATCCAGATGTTCTCAAGCTAAACTCGAGAGAAAAAAGAAGAGACGTAGAATAAGAAAGAAGAAGAAGCAAGACTCGTCATGCTTCTCACAATTTTAGCGATTGTTGGCAACCTTGGATCATTAGGCTTCAATAAAGTTAGTTGGGGTAAAAGGGGGGAAGCACGCGTTGTCTTCCCGCCTCTGGCATCCTTCTGTTTCTTTCCGCCTCTTCGTCCTCACTTTGTCTATCCGCGCACTGGCCACCCCGCCCATTCTCTGTGTCGGAGGCGTTTCGTCCAACTTTCCGCAAGCCTTGACGGACCAACTCGTCCGAGCTTCATGCCATTCTTTCCGCCCGAACACATATTTTCATGAGTAATCAAGGCCACTCCTCTAATCCTTCTCTTCTCCATCGTCGAGGCCCGTATGTTCCGTTCTTCTCTTCCTCTTTTGTTTCGCAATTGACGTGACTAATCGTCGTTTTCCTTCTCGCTTTTCCCTTAAAGCCGTTATCCTCACTTATGTATACCAAAATACATTTCTCAAGGGGGGGAGCGGGGTCTTTTTGTGTATGTCCTCCTCTTTCTTGTTTCAATCCTTCTTGGTTTAGTGGCCGTATTTCAAAATGAATCCTTCTTTCAGGCAGAGTAGGACTATGGAATAAGACCGACCGGGAGAGACTGACTCAATCGACAATGACTTTCGCATCGTTCCTCATCAACCTGTATTCCCACGTGCCACGACTGAACTTCAAGTTCCACTGGTCGAAGGATATCTTCAACTTCGACTGGAACAGCGAGTACTTCCAGGTTCGCTTTTCTCTTTTCTCCCCCTTCCTTCTCCCTCAGCTAATGGGGCTCTTGGTGGGGAGATGTGATTCGATTGCAATTCCATGCCAAATGTCAATGAAATCGAATCGGCATGAGAAAAGTGGGTGCTCTGACCTCCTCTTCGCATACACACTAACAAATACACAACATTTCTTACTCAATTAGATGTGTATCCAGTGGTTCGGAGAGGGACATACACTAGGACCGAAGAGAGAGAGAGAGAGGGAGAGAGAGCTCGGCGAGTAAACAAGAATGCCGTTTTGACATAAACCATCCATCTTCCTCTGGTCGAGGAGGGCGACTCATTGGTGACCCTTGATAAATCCGTGCATCATATTTATTATGCACCAGATTTTGTTTATAGATTAGAAGCACGAGGAGACGATGTGAGCGGGATAGAGGGGGGGGGGGGGGGGTTATTGTCATAGTGTCTGTCAACAGAACGGATGAGAATCTGGCAAGCAGCCAGGACGGATCTGGAGGTCGGAAGACATCAAACGACCATGTGTGCTTGCCCACTGGGCTTTTATCGTTTCCTCCCACCCGTCCTCTTGTAAAACAACAGAAGGATGGAGACCCACCGAGTCTCGGACCCGTTTTCCCACCAGAACCCTTCTGCCTCACTTTGAAAGTTGATAATGGAAGTGGAAGTGCTCAAAGAGCCGCTGTACACGATGATGAGAGCACCTTCTTTTTTCGTCGAGTGCCTGTCCGTACTTCCCCTTTCTCTCAACTTCTTCTTCTTCTTCTTCTTTCTTCTGCTCATTCCAGTTTCTTTTATTAGCCTAAAAGAGACAGGAGAGCGAATGAAATGAAAAGTTGTTGGAGAAGAGAGGAGAAAATGAAAACGAAGCAAGGAGGGGGTGTGGGGTGAGCACGGGGACAAGCACCACCAAATGAGAATGACACAAAAACAAGTGGGTTCCGCTGCCATTCTGTAAATTGAATTCGGGGTCGGATTGACTTCGGAGATTGAAAACTGCGTCCGTTTGGTTTGCTCTTGTTCCTTAGTTCACGGCACTCTATTCGGAAATTGAAGTTGAAACAGAATGAAAACTTTCAACACAGATGTCGGGAACCATTGAGGGGGGGGGGGGGGCACTGGATTGACATGCATCCATTCTGACAGATCAATGCCACCATACTAATCCCGCCAAAGGTCACTCGCGCCAATCATCATGACAATCCGTTCGTCTTATTACAGGCACTGGCACTTGTGGCATGTTTGGGAGCCGCCGTCAGTCTTCTTCTGCTCGTCACCATCATAATCGTCTGGGTATGCCAAGCTTGCCGCAAAAACGAAACGACCGGAAAAACGAGACGCCGTGTTCGGAGACTATCCACCGTCCTCTTCATCTTATCTGTCTTCTGCTTGTGAGTCGCAATCCGCGCCGCCATGGGAACATCTTATTAGTAAACGTTTCGGGAGGAGATGAATTTCCGGTGAGAAAGGGGTTTTGATTTCATCGCCAAATTCTATTTGCTTTTATGATCATTATATGCCCTTGCCAAGGTCTTATTCTGTGCCCTCATCTCGTTTTCGAATATACACAAAACACAATAGAATTCCATCATTATGTGAGCAGCTTGGCGGATAGGAAGAGAATGGGAAGCATAATAATGGCCAACGAGGGGGAGAATGCGCATTAGGGAAACGGGTCGTTTTGTTTGTTTTTCAAAAAGAGAAAAAATATTTTTTTTGCAGTTTCATGCTCGGAATATGCCTGTTTGCAAATGAGCATGTTAACCGAGGGATGTCGATTTCCATCAACTCGATCATCAACACGAAAAAGTCGTACCAAATTTCCATGGGACAGATTTCGCAATTCCAAGAGGCCGCTCTGAACACAACTGTTCATTTGAAAACTCTCGAAGATACCGTTCACGAAGCCAGCAAACACACGAAAAACGCGACGATCGTACAACAAATCGATCAGATTCTGACGAACATCACCGACGAAATTGACATCATTGCGAAAAACGGGAAGCTGTTCCAGACGAAACACGACGATGACCTGGGAACTCTGGAAAAGATTCGAAAATTCCTTTCGATGTATGAGAGCGAAAGGTAAGACAATTGTTGGACTCTCATGACACTTTTATGATGGATGGGCGCATATGGTGGCCGCGCGTTGGAGGGAGAGGAGCAACTGTTGAAATTTGAAAGTGACATCTTTAAAACAAAGAGAACGAATGTCAAGAAACATGTGAACTTTCAGATGGGCTTTTCTGGTTATCATGCTATCGATAACCATGTGCGTCTTGTTCACTGGAGTAGTGGCCTTCTGTAAGCAGTCCAAGAAGGGAGCTGTTGTGTTCAGTTCGGTTGGACTGTTCATCTTCTGCGTTGTCTGGATCCTCATCTCATTCTCGTTACCAGTGACTATTGTAAGTTCTGTTTTGACAGTTAAGGGACGTCAAATCTGGTTTTAGGCTCTTGCTGACTTCTGCCGTGACGGAGACCAAGTGACACGTAAAAACCTCAACAATTTGTACGACACTGTGAAGTTCTACAACACTTGCGTTCCGGCCACTACGCACGACAATCTGCCGCTTCCGGTTGCACGCCACGTGGCGCTGGTCAACAACATTCCGGCTAGCAAGTCGCAACTGGATCGCCTGATGGAAGTCGCTTTTAATAGCAGCGCATCGGTAAATTGACGGGAAAGCGGAAACGTTAGCCAATTACAATTAACTCTTTGCAGATCACCAATTCATCGTCGGCCGTCGGGGACGACATCACGAAATTACTAAAATTGGCGGGAGCCGTTTCATCTTCTTCATCTTGCTACGTTTTTCACGATGACGTAACCAACTTCTACTATGGAACTTGCGATCAGGCTGTGTACGTTCGAAAACAGGAGGGATTGCACATAATGGTCGCATTTCAGGGCTGGAATGAGCATCTACATGATGAGCATTCTTCTCCTCGGACTTCTTCTCTTCATCCTGCTCATTGTCGTCTCAAAAACATGGAATCTGTTCTCCCGACTGTGAGTTTCTGTTCTGAAGTCTGTCTCTGCACACTGTCTCAAAGTCCCTCTCTCACTCACATACACACTCACAATTGCTTTTCTAATCGTCTCTCACCTTGTGTTTTACCCGTACCAGATCCAAACCATCGTACCCGGTTCGTGTTCGGCCGTTCCGTTACGAGTCGGCTGCCATAAACGACTGTGTACTTCCGATTGGAAGAGCACAGTCGTCACCGACAATCGTTCTGAAACCCGCGCACCACACGAACACAACTTCAGTTTTGTTAAATAAACGAGTCTCGTTTCGGTATGTGAAGTTGTCGTGAAGAAACTCCCTCCATCTGAACTCTCCCAAGTACCCTCCGAAACAATGTATTTACCCGAAATGCCTTGAGTTTTTTCCTGGAAACTTTTTAGTTTAATTGAGTTTTGCACGCTTTGTTCATGAGACTGACAAAGAAATGAATGCGCACTTGCGACTTGCAGTCAGTTAACAAGATCGTCTCAACGTTATGTTTCATTATTTCAGACCACACGAATACGTCGAAGTTGACGAAGACGATCCGTTCTTCCCACGTCAAACCGAAAACATACCCGTCGACATCTACGGAACACATGTTTATAATCCGAGAACCAGGTAGGCCGACATTCCAATCATTCCCCCCTCTAAGCCCTCTTCTACCGCCGTTTTGAGTTTCTACAGTACCTTTCCTGTCCGCCTGAACTCACTTTCCTCTATTCTCACTCGCGCACACTCTTTTTTTTCGCAGAGACCGAACCGAACCATCAACGAACACCACTTCTGGAACTGCTGACGAGCCGAACGTTCCTCTCTGGAGCCAGAACGTTTCTGCTCCGCTTGTCACCAACAGGTAATCGGGCATGCTTTCCTCCCTCGCTTCTTTGCATAGTAACTTTTCATTCTTGATTTGTATTTCTATTATAACCATCTAATTTCACAAACTGTTCGTCAATGTTGTGCGCTTTCAGCATGACTCGCCAACCGTTCATGTCGGACCATCCGTACAGCAATTATGAGGATCGATACAATATGTGAACATGAATATTTATATATATATTGTTGAGTCCACTAAAACACACATTTTCTCCTTTTTATTTTGTAGCTTAACACTCGAAACGCGGTCCCATTTCTCATTTTCCTCTCCATCCAAATGTTGCAATTTATACTTTTCCCATTTTCCTCTCCTCCTGTCCCAAAAACTCCCATCCACCCTCCTTAAGAAAAACTGCCCATCTCAGCTTGAATCCATTCCCATTTCTTCCCGAAGTTAGTTTTTTTTTGTCTTCTTCTTCTTCTTCTTTTTTCACAAAGAAAAAGTGGATGGTGGTGGTGTGTTGTCATATTGTCCTCCCCTTTTCATTTATGTGTCTATATCTGTTTGAAACAAGAGAGAATACATTGAAAACTTGAAATGAAATGGAATATTTGGTCAAATGTGAAGCATGTGCGGGTCTCGTGGCGTCAGAGGGGCCACGTTGTTCATTGAGAAAGCGGATATTGTGGAAGGTCTTCTGGAGAGTGGTTCCAACGGTATGGAGCCTCCGACAAACACTGGAAGCGCTGATTGCTCGACGCTCAATGCCTGATCTGATTTGATGAAGTTTATAGTCGCCCAAGCAAATATAATTGCATTCAGATAAGTTCCAAGACACATCACTATTTGGAAAAACTGAAATTTCTTCCATGAAGGTGACAAGAATCGTCCGACTGACCTCGTCTTTCCAAAAAAGATAATAAATCTGGTGTCCCATATCCATCACCGATGATTTGATGGCCATCGTTATTCCCAATTTCATCAAGTGAAACGACAACGCGACAAACAGCTTTAAACATCAACTGTTTTCCAATGACCGAATATTAATCAAATGCAATTTCACCTGACTCGACAACCAGATGTGCAATCGACGCAAATTCAAAATGTCTTTTCTTGACATATCCTGGCTGTACAAACGGGCGACCATATGTTTCCGATAAATCCAGTAGACCGCGAAGCAGAAAACGATCATAACAACTTCCATATGCTCCTGAGCGGGGGTTTTCCGGTTTTTTTTTTCTCGTTTGCAAGGTCAATTGACCGGGAAGGGAATAGAACGTACCGGACGGTGAAACGAAAGGAAGACGACAAAAATAGCAATGGGTACACAGTAGATATGGGCAAATTTGAGCTTTTTCACACTGAAATTCTCCTTTTTTTTCTTTTTTCACTGTCCCACTTACTTTTGATTCGAGAATTCCATTATTTGAATAATGAGAAAAGCAGTGATAACAAGCCAATACAATGGAGATTGAGCATTTGCAACTTGATTGCAAAAGTTCACCAATGCGCTTGGGAACGCGAAAAAAGTGTCGAAAGCATAATATTCAACGTTATTAACAATGAATGACACCTGAAACCGGATTGGTTGAGAGTTTCAGAAATAAGAAACCCACTTTCTGAGCCACTAATTCCACGCCAAAACTGATAACTTGGAAGACGAAAATCGAGCGAAAACTGTATTCGTAGATCATAAACGTTTTTCCATGCGTCAGAAACAGGATGAGATAGAAGAAATAGAACGCGAAACCTGGAAAAGGAGCGATGATTCTGAAAATCCGGAAACGAAAACTTACCGAATACCTGAGACATGTTTTGAAGGTAAAATAAAGTACGGAATGACTTGAAATTGATATTTGGGTAAAGTTTGGAGAGATTTGAATCGGTGCCTACTAGCGCTTCGTATGAATCAAATTTAACTCTGTCCATCTGCACAAACATCGCGAACTGATAAGAACCGAGAAACTGCCTTGAGTCGTACCTTTTTATCCAGTCTAAATCTAGAAACGACCCGCCTCCTTTCGTTGGCCCGAATTCCCTAACAACAGGTGTTTGTGGGGGTGACTGTAAACGTCACTGAGCCAAATTCGAGCGGACAGCTGCAAAACACAAACAGATCCCGGATGTTATACTTGAAATGTCACAATTTTGCTGTCAGTATGTGGGAGATTCGGTTTGTTAACATTGTTTATCATAACATAATCATATGGATAAGAAAAAAGAAATGAAATTAAAGGCACAAAATATTCAAAAAGGCACTGTTGCGGATAAACGATTGATGAATGTGGGGGAATTATATGGGAAGCGAATGGTTAATATGCTGAGTGGGATGGAAGGGGGATATGAATGAAACAATGACAGCGTCGAAGAGCATCCGTCTACTCCTCGTCGGCCTCCTCTTCCTCCTCGGAAACCTCGACGTCCTCGTCGTCCTGCTCGACTTGCTCGGCGACCGGCTCCGGAGCGTTCTCCTCCTTCTTCTCCTCCTTCTTCTTCGACCACTCCGGCTTGTCGGACTTCTTCTGAAACGTTCGAACTACTAACTAGCAGCCTTCATTGTCAAGAGGAAACCTTGTTGGCGATTTGAGTGAAGACGCTCTCCTTCTTAACGGTCTTGAGGTTGTTTCTCAAGTTCTTGTTAGTCTCCTCCTTCTGCTCGGCCATCTTCTTGAACTTGTTGTCGTACTTGGACACCTTCTTCAGCGACGGCTTCACGCTGAAAATAGCTTTTCACTTGCAGGTGGAAACGAAAAAGGCAAAAAGTCATAAGTGGGAGGAAGTAGGCTCTCACAATTTTCCACGGAGATCGTTGACCTCAATGTTGAGCTGGTTGATGGTGGTCTCAGTGGTGGTGGTGACGTAGTTGATGTCGTACTTCTCCTCCTCAAGAGTACAGAGGCGGGAGAAGAGGTCGTTGTAGATTGCCTCGAGCTTTCCTGAAACGAGATCGAGTTTTCTATCACGAACGAACAGATTGTTTTTCTCATTTGGACTTACCATGATCATCGATGGTGTCAACGTTCGGGAGAGCAATGGTTCTCTCGTTGAGAATCTTGATTCTCTCCTGCTCCTTGACGAGCTGCTGTCTCTTCAAGTCCTCAGCGGCCTTGATCATGAGAAGCTTCTACAAAATAGATTAATGGTGACGTGATTAATGTCAAGTGCTTACTCTCAGCTTCTTCTTTCTCTCCGGAGTCAAGAATCCCTTCTTTTGCTTCTTCTGTCCGGCCTCCTCAAGACGCTTGCGGACCTCGGCCTTCTTGGCCTCTCTCTCCTCGGCCTTGCGCTTGGCATCCTGAAAAGTGCAATCCAATTGGTAATCACGTCTTCCATCCGAACCTCGCCATCGTTCTCGTTAGCAGCTCCGCCGTAGCGAATGTTCTCCTCGAAGTGGCTCATTGTTCGGCTCTCCCTAAATACGGACACTCTTGTGGCAGTTGTGGACACTGACGACACCTCCACAAATGTGTTTACGACTACTAAGGGATGTGTGCGCCAAGCAGTTGGTGAGAAGCGTTAAAAGGACGGTGTGAAAATGAAGAGGGGGGTTTCCGAGTGAATAGTGAGGTGAGGGAGAAGTGAAACCGGGGGAAGGGAGGGTGACGCGGATGGCAAAAAAAGATTAAAAACCAATTGATAGATGATCGAAACGGAATTAACTAGTAAGAGTTGTGTAACAAAACGGAACAGCTTCAGTGGTCATTATGTACAGTTTCAGAAACTGCGGCGGGAAAGTCGCGTGTTAATAAAGCGGATTGGGCAATTAGTGCAGACGCCAACTAATTTCATTGCCAAAACTTGATAGTTGGAAACTGGACACATGCGATTGCATCGTTTTATTTCGAAGGTTTAAAGAAAGAAGCATTACGACAAATTGTTCGTTACCTTAATGTCCGCATACGTTGAGGATGGTAACCTGGAGATCTTTTTAAAGTATCAAACTCGGAAAATAAGTTGGCAGTGAAGTAATGGATGACTTCACCATTACCAACTTTTCAATTACCCCAGAAACATTCTAACAAACCATGTTCACCCGATAGTTGGTCCGCACCCTGAAACCATCGCCAACTCTAAATTCGGCGGCATTGTGCGAGTGGTGATTTGGAATCAGATGTGGTGGGAGGCTTTGGAATCGGTATTGGTGCAAGTGCAGGCGACTGTGAACAGAGGGATTCACAGAGGGTAAATAACGCAGGACGGAAATCAGTTAACTGCGGACTGGACATGTTACAGAGTGAGAAGAGGGCTGAAGCTAAAGGGTAGAGTTTTGAATCAGGCGGTTGTTTTGTTTTATTTCTTGGCTTTTATTGGGCGGAATGGAACATCGCCACGACGTTAAAGTGCGAGTGATTAGTTTCTTTTTCCGAATCAGGTGGAATCAGTGATGGTGGAGTTAGTGATTTGAGTGCAAGTGGTTGAAGACATTGTTAGTAAAGCGGTTGTTGTGAGTTGTTAGTGAAGCGAGAAAGAGAAGGACACGACGGCAGTAATACGAAGAACGCTTTGAAGTGGACCCCTCGGAGCCCGGGGGCCAAACGACGGCGAGCCGTCTCCGAGCACAAATGAGTTTGCGGCGGCGCTTTGCGGACGGCGGGTTACGGCCCCGCTTCTCCGCCCAAAAACTGACGGCTAAGGCGGTAATTGTTGTGTAATCGCTTTTGCGAGCGTTGAGAAATCGTCTTTTTCTAGCGTCAGAGCTCCGCTTCTTTTAGTGCACTAAAAAGTGAAATTGAGCGGAAACCGAATGTAGCGTTGGAACATTGTAGCCCAGCACCGAACATGAAAAATAGCGTTTTTTGATTGCATGTTTTGAAAGTGGCAAGCTGTATGTGTCGTGTAGTTTCTGCGAAATCATAAACTTGCCAGATATATGTACAACCAATTAGGCGACATTCGTATTCGCAATAACTCTTCTAGTTATATATGACCACGAAAACGGCAGAGAATGAATAGAAAGAAGGACTTCTTGAAAACGAGAAGAGAAGAAATGAGGACAAATAAAAATTTAATGAAGGTTGCATTATGTAGCCTTAGAGGCGGCGACGGCGGCGGAAAAGGAAACTCGAGTTCGGGTTCTGGTTTCAAAAGCTTCTTTTCGTTTTCATTTCAAGGATCTAGTGAGTAAGCAATAAGAAGGAAAGAGCAAAACATCGTCCCTCGCTCCCTGCTTCCCACAAACATCCCAAAACGGGTGTGTGGAGACGTGTCTCTTGGGTTTAAGAGGAGCCCGGTGCTGGCAAATTAAAATATGCACGGAAAGCACATTCTGAATGAGGACGAATTAGAAGGCATAGAAGAAGACGTCCGAAGAAGAAGAAAAGCGAAGGAGAAGAAGAAGGAAGAAGTAGGAGGAGGAGGAGTAGTAATGGGGGGGACTGATGCAAGAAATGGGAATGGCCTTCTGCTTCTTCCTCCTCGCTTTTCTTCATCGCTGGTGCTCTTGTGTGCCGCAATGCGGGGGTTGCTGCCCGAGATTTGATTTGCGAGAGTTGGAAGGATGCGATCAGACAGCATGTATTGAAGAAGCATCAAAAAGTGTGTAGACGGGCGAGAAGAAGAAAAGAAAACGAGAGAGACTGGTGGTGTCAGTTGGTCCACCGATCTCCCCTCTCGTAGTATAGTACAATACGGCCGGAGGCGCTGGACATCAGAGCTCTGTCTCTCGGCTCTGCCGTCTCTTGAATCGCCGCACTCTCTCCCCTCCCACGTTGATCATTTATTTCGAGAAACGCCCCGGCCTCTCTCTCTTTCTCTCTTTTGAGCAGCTCTCCGGAGCCACCGTCGCCGCCATCGGATTTGCTTCGTGTTGTAATGCTCATTTCGATGTGTCCTCCGATTCTTCGCGAAGGCAAGAAGAAACATTATTTCGACTCTCCCGTTTCTTCTTTCTCTCTTCGTGCCCACCCACCATTCTGTCGCCTCGTTTTTATGTTGGTTTTGCGATCGGATGTGTGAAGGAAGAGGGAAAAAAACGGATATATCCGGGACCAAGGGAGCTTTCGAAATTCTTCGAAAAAAGTCTTGTTTCATCTACCACTTTGATCAAAAGAAAAGGGAGCGAGAATGGAGAAGACTCTGACTGAAACCAAAACTGAAAACACATTGTCGACACAAAAACTATAATAATTAGGAAGCACGATAAAACGGGAACGTTGCCAGTAGTAACCGACATTCCTACTACACTCCTTCTACCTACAAAACACGCATACGACGGAGACTACATACAATTGAGCATGGAGAATGTCTGAATGCTCATCAAGTGTCACGGGACACCGGAAAACTTGTGTCGATGAATATACATGACATGTGAAAGATATCTTATTGCCCATATGGAAAATCTGAGCCGGACACATGTGTATGTATCTGTGTTTGCTTGTTTGTTGTTTGGGCATATGAGCAACTATCTGGTCCGCACACTTCTCGATTCCAGATGTCAGAAACAAGTTCTGAAAGATGCAACCTGAAAAAGAAACATTTCGTTTTATGATTCCTTTTTGATTCGAGTGAATACTGACGATAAAAGGATCCAAAATGAAAAAAAAAGTTGTTTAGAATTTGCAAGAGTTCAATAGAACAACCGAAAAAAGTGGGAAAATACATGGAAAAGGAATGAGAAAACCAACGAAAAAGATAGGAATCTCTCACTCTTTTTGTTTCGTTGCAAGAACGAAACAACTGGAATTCGAAACGAATCGAATCGGTTTCCTGTCACCGTTCGGAATGAAAAACGAAGAAGAAGGCCATTTGCAAACTGAAAACTGAAAACTTCTTCTTCTCTTCCTGTCCGTTGATTCATCTTGAAACACCATCAGTCCGCATGTATCCGAAAGTGAGGCTAATCGAGGCAAAACTTGCTAATAGGCAATCTTTTTCTGCTGCCTGCCGTGGCAGTCTCTACCAGAATCGGTTCGGTCAATTTCCAATTAGCCGTCATTTTGTTCCGTTGTCTTGTCGCCTCGGCAGGTTCCGCCCCAACAACCTTCAGATGATAGTAGACGTCCTTGTGAGTCACAAGTGTGTCAGTGACTCTGTCGGTTCCACCCCCTTTCAAAGTCACTTCAAGATCACTTCTTCCTCCTTATTCTGATTGTACCTGAAGTGAACAGATGGCGTTGCCTGCCATTCGTCTCGTGTTGTACCAATACCTATCCAAACACGCGACGGTTGTCTCTCTCTCTCTTTCATCTCTCTCTCTCTCTTTTTATTAATAAGTATTACACCGCTGTTCGGCTGCTCTGGTCTGGCCAGTAAAAGAGAAAGAGGGTGCAGACAGGCTGACCAGTGCCTCATAACTTGTACCTCTCTTATCGATTCTTTCCATCGGTCAGCAACGGTCCCTTTGTTCAGTTTGCATTTTTGAAATATTTCAGCTGCGTCCGGTTTTTTCTTAGTTTCTCATTTTCAAGACAGTATGAAGGACCCGACCTAATGAGTGTTGTATTGAGCGAAGTAGCTGAAGATGCAAAACGCGCTCTCCACACACTACTTCTTGCCTTGGCGGCCTATATCGTTACATAAAGATAAATGGGTAGACGCTTCCTAAAGAGATGGGTCACCGCTTCTTGTTGCGTCACGTCATCTCGCTTGCTTCCTCTCCATTTCATCCTTCTTCTCAGCGCCTCATTATTTCATTTGTACAACTGGCTCGCACTCTTCCAAGAAACCAAACTCACTCCTTTTCCTTTTTTCTGCTCGTAATTACGACGTTTCCTAGTAAAAAGAGCCTTTAATTAGGTTTAGGTTTGTAGGGAGTAGTTTCCACAGCAAAGCTCAATTATCTGCAAGAAACTACTAGTAATACCAGTGTACTCTTGAATTTCCAACACCCGCCTCATTCTTTCCTTCTCCCGTTGGCGTGAGACTTCTGAAGCGAAAATAACCTAGCCGCGGCTTGTCTGTTGTCTGTTCGGCTCTTTCTTATTACGTTCCCATCTCCCGCTATCTTCCAACCAAATTTTATTTTCCACCCGTCCTCTCACGTCGTCGGCCATTTTTAGAAAACGAGAAAAGTTGTTTCGCACGATGCTCGTCGATTATTGGCCTTCTCCCTCTTATCCGAACAACGTTATTACGCCCACATATTTTTGAGCCTTATCCCCCCTATTACATATCCAGTCCCCACAACTTTCTTCATCATTGCGCTGACTTCGACTGCAAAGATGCTTTTCTACTTTCGTAAATCCAAAAAAGAAGAGGAGGAGAAAAGAAGATTTTCAGTTTTTTATACATCAGACGTCTCTCAGACACGGTGGAATGTCTAAAAAAAGACATTCTTCCTGGTCTACCTGGTTATCCTAACAATATTACGTTGGCTCGAAATATGGAAGGCTTTCTAGTTGCCAATGGAGTTTCAGCTCTACTACATTGGAATTGTGTTTTGAACCTACCTTTTTATTAGATTACGTATTTTATTATGGTTCTTCATATTGCGAAATGCACACCTTACTTCGAAAAGGATATCCATCAAAACAGTAGACCATAGAACAGTTTCGTTTTTCGAATGAAGACTTTGAAAAAACACGTAATCCACTTGATTGTCCTTCAATTTCGTTAACAAGTAGCCGCGACAAGGATGCTCCCTCCCAGTCAGTTTCCTTCTTTTCCTTCCCCCCATTTCTGTGCACATTGCGCGCTTTCTCTCCGCCGAGCAACAAGTCCGTGGGCCGCCGCGCTCTCTCTTCTTCCGCGCACTCGGCCGTGTCCGCAAGGTCGCCGCCCGCCCCCCTCATCCGCTCTTCTCGTTCTCTCTTTCTCTCCCTCTTCCCCCCCGCTTCAACCTCCTTCTCCTTCTCCCCCTCCTTCTCATGGCCTGTGACTGTCTGCCTGTCTGACCACAACCCGACTGCTACTGCCCCGCCGCTGTTGCTGCTGCCCTCCGTTCTGATTCTGAAGCTGCCTAGGACCGAGGAGGCGCGGAAAGAAGACAACTTTTTCTTTCCTCGCACACACTCGCACACGCATTCGCTGTCCCCTCTCGGCTGCTACCTCATTGTTTCATATCAACACATCCACACCGCCGTCTCTTACCCCCTGTGGATCATAATGCATATCACTTTCTAGGCCATTTATGATCAGACATTCGACGCTAAGAACTGATTGCAAATGAGTTCCCTCTTATTTCTATATTTGGCCTCTATGGCTGCAACAACCTCGGCTGATCTGATATTCGCGCCCTACAAATCTGCCGAGCAGTACAAATGTGGCGCCTTCATGGAAGATCGAAACGGCCGGAAAGCAGATGTCGTCCTCAGCTTCTACTACAATTCCATCGACCAGTTCATTAGCCTCATCTCATCCCCATTTCCTCATCAAGGTTAGTGCCTTCCATTTTTTCTCCCTTTTTTGTCACGCTATTCTTCATTCCAAAAGCGGTAGAGGCCATGTTTCGTTTCGAAATTCGCTCCCACCACCACCACCACACATCTCGCTTACATTTCGCATTAGTACTGCGAACCAAATCGAGAGGAAAATAGATAGACGCAAAAGTGGATCATGAAGAAAAACTAGCCGGGATTAGCCCTCTGCGGGGGGTGTTCCGCTTGGATTGTGTCGGATAGTGTAGAAAAACGCGTGCGCAAGTGCGTGCGAGAAAACGAGGAACGGACAAGAAAAAGGAGAAGAAGTTGACGTTGTGTTGAACGACGGAAGCTTCTCTTCACCCCTCTGGGACGTATTTATTTGATGAACTCTTCTCTGGAGGGACACGGGGTCCATGATCGATGAATGTTTTTCCATGGAAGCATGCATCCTTGCTGCACGCCTCTAGCGGATTTTTGTACACGATTTATGTACAAATGAGGTAATCCGCCGTCGTGTCTGCGTCGATTAGTATCTTCGCGAATCAACTCAGCAAACACTTGAGACAAAACCCCCTCCCAAAGCGCCTTGGCGCTCTCCTTCAACACAACCCTCTCTTTCTCCCACCAATACCACGCCAAACATTCGGCGAAATTTTCAAATGCGAATATGAATTATGAATTTCTGAAACCGATAAGCTCGCAAATGAGAGCGGAAGTGTTTTAGTTCGTTTGCAAAGAAACGAGACAAGTGACTGTTTCTGAGAAAGAGGAATCCCGAAAAAAAACGTCGATTGTAATGCAATATGTACTTGACCATCTCTCGGTCTCCCCCACCAAAAATTTCTCGACGGTATATTATTGTCCGGCGGTGCCCGCAAACGACGAGTCTATTCCGGTTCTCACACTGACATTGACACATTTTTGCTGAAGAGAGGGGGGGGGGGGGGGTAAATTGCGTCGGCATTCAATTCAACCTAACAATTGGTTGAATTTGAAGTGCGGCCTAGTGTTCAGGCTGGCAACAAAACATAAAACGCAAAACTGCGGGAATATGCATGAACATCAGTGTTGGAACTATTATTTTTCTTTCAGATCTGCTGAGCGATGGAGCCCTCGTCGGCGACCTCGATGAACTCCAATCGTCGGTCGAGAAGAAGTACTGGCAGGTCAGTCGGTTCTCATCGGAGGGTTGAGAAGCGTCTTCTTTTGTCTTATTGCTTACTCTCGTGATGCTCTTTTCTTAGTGCTCCTCACTGCTCGCAGCGCGGGCGGTACCCAAATCCCTCTGACCAACACGCTTAACGTAAGTGACCCGTACACTAACTTTCTTCGTCTTCTTCTCGAAACTTGATTACGGAGACCGCCCCAGCGCCAAAAGTTTGTGTATGCATATGATAATAGGATTTGGAATGGAAAATGGGCAGACGAGTGGGACGGGGCGGAATTCCTCCGAAAATGGAATTATGTTCGAGTGAGAGGAAAAGAAGAAGAAGAAGAAGAAGACAAACTTGACGAACGGGACACTCTGTCGTACATACGTTCGCTCGTTTTAGAGGCCATAAAAAGTTCGGCCGCATGACACTGTATGCGGGATATATCACCTTAAACGTGTGTGATGAACCGTTCGTTGAATCGGGTTTTCGACAATGTTTCCAGTGTGTAAGCGGCGGGGATGCCGATTTAGTGGGGTTTATACCGCATATGAAACGTTGCGGAAGCCATTTCTATAGGGACCTACTTCCCGTTTCATTTGGTCATTTAACTCAGACGTTGTGCTGGCCACTGCACAAACCGCTGAATGATTCATTTTGTTCTATTGGCTTTCCCACTACCAACATCACTTTCCAGTCGGCTGAATCATCGCGCGAGAAGTTTGGGAGAGAGCTCTTCCTGTAAAAACATGTGCCCCCCCCCGGGTGCGATTGTCGCAAACGCAAACAAAAGCTCGGAACTGGAATGCGTGGTGGTCAGCATCTCGGCGTGTATCGGAGAGGAGCTCTTTTCTTCACATCATGCCGCTAAGCGTTCTGGCTATTCAATCGGCGACAAAGTATCGAATTACGCATGTTTCGCCTCGCCAAAATCTAAGATTCATGCGTGAGAGCGGCGTTTGGGGAATTGAATTGGTCAAGTGGCCGGGCAGTAGTGGGGAATTACGCTAGAAGAGGAAAGAGGGAATTGTACTGCGGAAGTATAGTGCTCTTCTTTCTGTCACCTCATTTTCACGTCATCTGCTTCACGATCATGTCAGTTCTCCAAGGGAGAAGACGAAAACAAGAAGGAATGTCGAGCGCATGACATTACATGACACTAAATTGGTATCCTTGTTGCGATCTTTCACTAAATACCATCTGAAATACCAGATGACAAGCGATCTTTATCTTTTCGTTCTTGACTCATTTTATTTCAACAAAAAAAGGAAATGTTTGCATTTTACACAATGTGCAATCTCGGCGAGGGGGAAAAAGAAGAGCGAACGAATTGATTTAGGTTTAGGTAGCCGGCGAGCACGAAAAAGCGAAAAGCAAAGAAACTATTTCTTCCTTTGTGTTTACAAACTACATAACGGGACACTTTTCAACAAGCCGACCCCGAAAACGAAACACCAAAAGTGGAATACTGTGTTATGTTGTGAATTTCAGTGGATCGAGTGGCAGAAAGGATGGATTGGGTTGAGTGTCGGGCTTGTCGCTTTCAGCATCCTTTTCTTCGTGTTCTATCTGTTCTACAAGTGAGATATACAGAGATAATGTATTCGAAAAACTGAAATGTTCAGAATGTGCGTTTGCATATGCTCGAGCTCCTCGAAGAAACAGAATACAGATGCGAGGTACGATGGATGCAAGCGGAGCATGTGCAACCTGTTCCTTTTTATTCTCGTCAGTGCCAACGCGTGAGTAGAAACCGGAGCAGACGAGAAAGCCAACATGACTTTCAGATTTGTCGCCTTCACTCTTCTCATGACCAGTCAATACGCTCAAATCGGTCTTGATAAGCTCCCGAACCGCATGAACCAGTGCATTGACGACTTGCAAGTGTACAAGAGGGACAGTGACATGGTATTTCTCAGTTTCCACTTAGAATTGTACTTCTCAACTTTCCTTTCTACAGAGAATCCGCAAATTGCTCATCGAAGACTACAAAATTCTCAACGAGACCATTACGAAGCAGTTGTCAACCGCCGGACATAATGTGGTGGATCGCGTCAAAAAACTGACCGGCGCACATGTCATTGACGTTTTCATGAACGTTAGCAAAGGTTAGAAAGTGCACCTAATTACGGTAGGCACTTAAGGAAATGGAAATTTTTAGTTGCGCAAGAAATGCATGACAGTTTGGAGGATGTTCACGGAAAGGTCAGATTTTTGAACGACGAGGGATCGCGTTTCGAGGTAAAATTAAGAAATGGAGAAGAGCTCCCAAGAGGATTAGCTTGATTGTAGGCCGAATTCTCACGATTACGGAACACTGCTAATGAGGAGCTCGTCAAGTGTTTGGAGAATGAGCTTGAGCCCGTCCGGAGCATGTGTGCGAAAGCGGAACGGCTTCTCGAAAGTCTCGCTGTCACTCACTTCAAGATCGACTCGGTTTGTGACGAGAAAGGGACCTTGCCATTATCCATTGATTCAGAAGTTGTTGCCGGAAGCCACTGAGAATGGGCTGTCAGAAATCGTCAATGCGAACATAACCCAAGTACTCGCGGCTTCGAATGCTCAGTTCGAGCAGTTAGAGAACAGAATCCAGCACGAAATTGATAAAGAAACGCATTGTAAGAGTGTGGGATTCAAAACAGTTAACCCATGGGAACTATTTCCAGCTGCCCATAACATGCTCAAACAAATTGGAGACGACCTGTTTCTCGTTGCTGAAACCATTTCGACGCAGCTCCGAAAAGTGAACTTTGAGGGGCTCTACGAGACTGTGGCATACGTTTCCGATCCGAAGAAAACGCCAACAGTAAAATATATTCAGTACAGGTATGTGCCTTCTCTTGAAAGTTTGAACGAATAGAAAGTTTTCAGTTGGTACGTATCGCTGATTGTCACCAGTCTTTTCATCCTTCTGGCACTTGTCTTCCTGTTTGGAGTTCTTTATGGAATCTGTGGAAGAAGACCGACTTACTACAACGATGATTGTTGTGTGAGGAGCACTGGCGGAAAGTTTTACAGTTTGTGAGTAACCTTTTTTCCGTATTCTTGTGTAATTTACTTCGATTTTGCAGTGGTATCTGGATTTTCTTGCTTCTTTTCGTTGTTCTGGCGGTTGGCACTGCAATCATAATGTTCTCTGTCGGCAACTTCTCCAATCTTGTCTGTCAGCCTCTGAGAAACCCCTTGAGCCATCCGGACTCTCTATCGGTTCGTCAATCTGCGCCCTTTGTCAATCAAACATGAACTTTGGCTTCATTTCAGCTTGCTGAGCGATATGTCAACATTTGGAAGGCGAACCACACTCCGGAAAACGATGTGGAGGTCACTTTGCAATCAAAGTCACCGGCTGAGTTCATCAGGGCTTGTTCGAGAAACGAGACTCTGTACAACTTCTACGAGTTCGACAAAAAATACCATCTGAATCAGTTGCAGGTGCGTTTTGAAAGAGGATAATGGGAAATGAAATGATTTTTAAGGATTTCGAAAAAGAGTCGTACAATCAGCTGCAAGGATTCCTGCGAAACACGATGGAGAACATGCCCGAGATTCGTCCCCTTGACGCCTTCATTTCGAGAAGCGAACTTCATGATCTGGAGAAACTTGCGACCGTGAATGTGTCCAAAGTCAGCCAGCAGGGCTTGAATGCCATCAAACATGCCATGGACGAGCTTGATCTGCTTTCCAAAACCCGAGAATTCGAAGAATCTTTGGATGCCAACTCTGGCAGACCGAAGGCAGTGACGCTGGTGTTGGAGCAAATCAAAGAGCTCGAGGACCAGTTCGCGAAACCTCTCAGGAGCAGACTGAACTCGCTGTATTCAAACATCACCGACTTGGATCAGAAACTGTCACAACTTCAAGTTCCGGTCTCTTCTTTGCTCGTGAAACTTCAACATGCACAAGCTCTTCTCGCTGAGAACATGAGAGAGCATTTCGGTCGAGCCGCAAAGGAGGAGTTTCAGCAGATGGTGGATCACATCGATCAGTACATTTCACATGTCAAGCATCAGGTACACAAACCCGTACTGCGAAGAGTTTAGCGAAAATTCCGGTTGTTCAGATGGAAAGTGAGGTCACGTCATGCCAACCGTTGACACAAATTGCCCGACAAACAACTGCTGCCGTGTGTTCTTACACCATCGACCCTTACGTATGCTTCAGGAGGGAAAGAGAGCACCAATGAAAAGTTGATTCAAATTTCAGAATGGGACGTGGATGTGCATGCTCATCTGTCTTTGCCTCCTGGTACCGATCGTCGTCATTTCGAACTCGCTGATCAGTCTCTACTCGAAGATGCACGCATTCCCCAAGTAGTGAGTTTGAAAGAGCACTGAAGTAGAGCCGATACGAGTTTCCATTTCAGCATCGTCGAGCCTCCATCAGAAACACATCACATGTCGTCTTTCATAACCGATACGTACGACACCAGGCCCAAACCGTAAGTTGAGGTATTCCACATGAAGTGTTCATCTCAAATGTTTCAGTGGATTCGCCAACTACACCTACACTGACGACTACCAAAGAACGTATCGGTGAAGAAGACTCGAGTCTACGCGTATTTGCAAAAACTGTATTATCTGTGGCAACTACTTAAATCACCAATGCATGTATTTATGTCGACAAACCCTCCTCCGGAATCTTATCGTTCCCATTTCCATTTCCTTTCTTATTTCTGAACCTCTACGAGTACCTCCTTCCTCCCACTATTCTCTTCATTTTCCCAGTCTTTTCCCATCCCATCACTACCCAATCGCTCAGCATACGCACAATTTTCGTCAGTGCCATTTGATTACCTTCTTCTTTTGTGTTGCTATTGTTTTTTTTCGAAATTCAAAATATTTCTTCAGTTCCTTTTCATTTCCTTCCTCGAACTTGATCTTCAGTTGTCCCATTCATTGTTCACCTCCGTCTTCTTTTTTCAGTTTCCATCAACATTCTCGACTGATTCCGCTTATCAGTTGTCCATTTTTCGTGATTCGCTTCGGTTCCGTTTGTTCGAAATGAAATGAAACCTTTGGAAATATTCACAAACATGTTAAGCAGTCGAAACCACGTTTTCAGCAATGAGTAATGAGTTGGAGTAAACAGTTTTTTGTTGCATTTTCTGCGAAATGAGATGATTCTTCAGTGTTTTGAATTTTGTGAAAGCTAAATTTGATTTGAAGTTTCCGATTCGACGTGTGTACTTGAAAATAACCAGAAATCTCGTACCCGCTCGTCCGTGCGCAGTTCATCCCAACTACAATCTAATCGTGATAAGAGGCGACACTACGGCGTAGTATGATACGCACGCCTGCCCTCCGCACTGTCCCTTCTCTCTCCAATCGATGACTGTTTTCTAACCCAACCTTCCTAATCACTCACTATCATTCCTTCATTGTACCACTTGTTTTTGGTTCCTCCTTTTTCAAACCGGGCAATTCATGAAAATAATTTATTCAGAAGGCATGAGTACGACAATCCGTGCTTCACAGCTTGCTTCATCCGCTTCTGCACCTGCAGAAGAGAAGCAACCATCTGTTTTTGACATTATCGCACAGGAAAATCTTTCAACATCAATTCGACCAGCTCTTCAGCATCTTGTAAAGGTAAGGTTCTACTTGAAATCGAGTAACGTGTAAACTGCCATTTTCAGTATCTCGCGCTATTCAAACCGAAAACTTTTCTGTCAGTTCACCGCAACTTTGATGAATACTACGTTTTGTTCGATCTTGTTTTGCAAAACTATTTTCTAAAGAGCTATGGTAGAGTGTGATCGACATATCCGTTTTCCCACGAGATCGAGGTTTACAGGAGCATCATTCACCGAAAACTTTTACTCCATGAAGAGAGTGTCGACAAAAACTGGAGCACCACCGAATGATGGAAGAGAGCGCATTCTTTCACTGATCACTCTTGTTGGATGGCCCTACGTCGAGAACAAACTTGACAGCTTGTACAGCCGCCTCAAGGAAGTTTACGAGATTAGAAGTTGGGCGTCCATTAAGGTTTGGGAGTTTGATTTTCGCTCCTTGTTATCCAATTATATGGTGGTAACTCTGCAGGATGTGAAGTCAAAGTGCCAGAAGATGTTCGTCGTCATCTGGCCGTACGTGAAGACTGTCCTCAAGGCGGTGAAGAGCGCTCTTCAACTCGCTTATATTCTCAACAGAAGCTCGATCCATTCGCCGTGGCTCTACTTCTCCGGAGTTATTCTGAAGCACCTGACTCCCGAAGACTTGGAGGCTTTCAACACTGTCCCACTTCACTTGCAAACAGGGTAAGCTTCGAAACACTCGATTTTCCCGTAAATGTAACACCTTCAGATTTTTCAACCGCATCTGGAGATTCTTCCTTGGTCTGCCAGGAATCGTCTCGAGACTGTTCGCTTACGGTCTCTTCTTTGTACAATTTCTTGACTACATGTACAACACGGATCTGGCAAAGCTGACGAAAACTGGACTGGACGGTTCAGTGCCTCCTCCACCACACAAACTGGTATTTCAACACAAAAATAGACAAAATTTCCTTAGAGATGGATTCCAGATTTTGAAAGAGAGCGAGATTCTTAGTCTCGACACGAACAAGTGCCCGATCTGCCTGAAAAAGAGAGTGAATGACACGGCTCTTTTCGTTTCCGGATACGTGTTTTGCTACACGTGCATCAATCAATATGTCAACACATATCACAAGTGAGAATCGAATGTCGTGTCTAGACAAGCAAGAAAACGGTTTCAGGTGTCCCGTGACTGGATGCCCTGCTAATGTTCAACACCTTATCCGACTTTTCGTTTAACTGTATCAACCCAAAAAACTGAAGACGGAATGAGATTGACACACGTCAGAAATCAACATTTTTATTGTTAAATATTTTTTTTTGTTTGATTTCATTACAGTTAAATCAGTTTTTTGGACGCAGCAAACTCATTAAAGCTTCAAAATTCTCATTGTGTTCCTGGAAACAATATACAAAAAAAAGGAGAAATTACAAATTATTTTCATCGATTACGATTGTTGGAACTTGAGTGTTTGAAGAGTCCATCGTCTCACTGACGTTCTTGCTACGACGCAGACCTCTTCTCGGATTGATTCTCGCGTTGGTGGCGTCCTTTCGAATCGGACTTCTGATCACATATCTAAACAGGAAATTGAGAGTTTAGAGTTTCCGATTATTCCGCCACTAACACAATGTCGCCTGATTCAAGTTCCAAGTCTTGGGCAGGATTGATGATGACGTACGAGATGATCCCTTTGTCGTCGCTTCCTTCCAATACTGAAATAGAACTCGAATTGACAATGAAACAAATTGCATTTGTGGAAAAGACACGCTGAAGCAATTAGAAGAAACTTAAGAAGGGGGGTTTTCCCAAGAAACAAGGAGCAACAGTGAGTCGTGTTTCTGATTCTGGCTTCTCACACCACTCGTGGCAAATACCTGGATAAGTGAACCCTCTGAACCCTCTCGCGTATCTCCAGTTAACTAGAAACCTTAATTACATCGAGAACCGCTACTTAGGTCTTCACTCACAAGTATGCGAATCCTTGATGTTCAGTATTCTCATTCGATTCTTCACATGGTCATACATATCCTTGTTCCGGCTCATTTCGGACGAATCGAAATCTTTGCATTGCTCTTGCAAATCTAGTGACACCTGAAATCATTTGTTGTGGAAATGTTCGAATGTAATCTTCAGTACTGTTTTGGTGTCCATCCTCTTTGTTCGGAAAATCCCGATGGGAATATCTGCGACGGAGGAGCAAAGCTTTTGGTAGAGCCTTCCATAATTTCGGATCCAAAGATCTTCAGAGGTGATAACAAACTGAAAAATCATCTCATATAGACAGGTCTGTGTCATTGGTCACTTACCGAAGTCAGATACCCTCCATCGCTTTGTTGGTCAATTCCCAGCAAAAGTCGCACGAGATCGACAACAAACGGCTTGATAATAGCCTGATACAGCAATCGATCGAGCATATTAGCGCTGAACACGCCGCCTTGAGCAAATGGTAGACGGAACATGAATGGCATATGAGATCCTCGTTTCCGCTCTTTCTTCTCGAATCTTGACTGCGCCAATGAGTACGCGTTATGCGGATTGAACTGCACGAAACGCATGTTAGTGGCGTGTGTCAACTCGGTGATCATTCGGAGCCGCGGGAACATTCTGTGGATCTTTTGGACAGTGATGATTGTGCTACAATCAGCGGTGTGCTCTTCCGCAATTACTGCAGTCTCCTTCACGACAACAACGTGCTCAGCACTGCTAACACCCGCACGGAGGAGACAGTCCAGGCTGAAAAGTTCAGTTCTTCAATGGGTATTAAGTGACTTCTGACTCACTTTCCAATTTTCCCCTTCATCCAGTAAATGTCAGGGAAATAGGAGATTGCATCCAGAAACGCGTCATTCAAAGAATCCTGCTCTTCCAACTCCAACAACAGAATGATCGGATGCAAGTCGTGTACTGGTCGATAATAAGCTCGAAGTGGGATCACCAGGTTGTACATTCCACTGCTCGTTCTGTCTGCAGCAAGAATGATCGGCCGGTTTCTCCACTGGTACTCGTGAGCAGAAGTAGCCGATTTGTGAGCACACTTTTCATCCAATTTCAAACAGCACAGCGATCTGCGTTCCTTCATCATGTGACACACCGTGTTCGATGTGCCAATGTATGTTCGAACTTGGGGATAAGTGCGCTGAAGTTTGTGCTGAATGCATGGTCCTCTACACTTATCGCAAATCTCTTCCTGGTCCGAATCAGAGCTGCTATCAATTTTTCCCTCGGTGACCATTGCAATTGAGGGACGACGACTGGACTGAATGTGTTCTCCCACTTCAATCAAATTGATCTCATCAGCTGCCTTCTCCTTCCTTTTCTTCTTCTTTCGGGTGGTCAGTTCTACTTTCTCCGACCGTGGAACTTCGACAGCCACAGATCCGACGTTGGCAATGGTGGAAGCTACATTGGCTCTCTTCTGTTGATGCTGGATTCCTTTCCGGAAGTCATTCAATGATTCCTCGTTCGTTAAACCCATGTAATAAACGGTGTCAGTGGGCTGGATAATGTGGGATGATCCAGGATTGAGCTTCATTCTCGTCGTGTCCCCATCTGGTGAAACAGCAATCAAACCGATTCCATACTCCTTGTGCGCATGAAAACTGGTGCTACTGAACGACTTTCCGACGTATTCGCCAAAGAACTTGCTGTCCATCACTTTGATCTGGTACATTTCGTTTCCCGAGTGGAAGCCGTATACTTTATGCCAAGGTTCAGTAGATTTCTGACCTTCTCTGAAAGTAGAGTGTGAGCAGGTACCGGAGCAAGAGGAAAACTGACTCTCCACGAGAGGTATGCATCAGAAGAGTGATAAATGTCGAGATCCCCGGACAAATGCAATTGTTAGCGAGAAGAGCGTATTTGAACTCATCTTCACATATCAAAACCTCTGCAACACTCAGTAATGCTCATCTTATTCATTCCACAATGTTCCCACCAGCGTGCTCAATGTGCATTTTCGTTTCCGCTCTGAATATCTGAACGTATTGCTTGACATTCGGAGCAAAATCTTTAATCGCCCAAGATCGGAGAATAGTGTGCTCATCCGTGGCAACTTTTCTATTCACATGTCGTGCTGATAGAATGAAGCAAGCTTTCGAAGTAGCTACATTCGCCCTGGAACAAACAAAATCGAATTTTCTGAAAGCGCCCGAGAAAGGGAACCTTTCCAAGTCTTCGTCCCTTAGAGAGCTTCCACGAACGTAATGGACCCGATTGTTCCAGAGTGGTATCTTCAATAACATACGTGTTTGGTTGTCCAACTCGGCCGGTGACAGCAAAACAACTTGAATTCGCTGCAACAAAAACAATTAAGCGACTGCGTTTCGGAGAAGATTAAACGAACCGAGTTTTCCGGGTGCGCGTAGAATTCTTCGAGAAAGTCACGAATGAACTCCACTTCAAATGTGGTAATTGTGACGACAACATGCGACTCCACACCGTTCCACCCGCTCAAATCAGTGCCCGACTTTTGTCGTTCCGACCATGTCTGTCCCAATTCATCCAATTGCTTTGGAATCAAACCCAATGCCACACAGATTAGAATAACAACTGCCAGTTGAGACGCCCAGTAGTCAGGGTACCAATCTCCGTATCCAACAGTCGAGAACGTCACCATGACAAAGTAAAACGAAGTGAAGAGGCCGATTCTCTTTCCACGCGCTCTTTGAAGATGTTCAATACTGCACATTCCAGTGAAAATGAGGCATGCGAGCACAGAGAACAAGAGAAGAAGTTGGCGGAAAAGAGCCGAAGAGCTGATGAACGACTTTCGGTTCAGATCGTTCTGAAAAAAAGATACTGAATAATCATTTCCAAAAATGTTTTTTACCATCATAGCCTGGAGTGCTCCTTTTGCCAGCCAACAATTTAGAAACACCGGAACATACAAGTGAGTCAGACTGGGAATGAAGATCTGTAAAATTAGAGTGCATATCATGGAAAGATGTCTGTTTTGAATATTGACTCACTGAAAGGATAAATGGGAAACTTGTGACCAACTCCAATAGGAAATGAATGTTGATCAGAAGACGAACGACACTTCCCTGAACAGAACATTATTTCCTATTTGTTGTTTTTTCCCTTGTTTTCCTACCGAGTAGCTTAAATAGAACACTAAAATAGTATAAACCATACTGACAAGTGCGAAGAAAGTCTGCGCGAACCAGATTTTAGAGTCAAAATCTACCCATATTAAGTATTGACTGAAAAATGCATTTTGATAATTGAAAAGGAAGTTTTGAACTGACTAAAGTGTGACATTCTCGATTCCGGAGGCATCGTCCGGTACCGGGAATGGTTGAGGGTACTCCCTCTTGTCTTTGACCACACGAAAACAGTAGAGTATGCATGTCAAGAGTTTGATGAGAACGTTGCAAGATCGTATTCGGGAACCTGGAAACAACAAATTTTTCAAGGAAGAAAGGCAATGAACTCACTGATCTTGGGATTCTCAATGAACCACTGTTGAAGTTTGTGTTTGATACTTTTCTTCTCTCCATATTGCATTCGCGCACTGAAAAAGGTTTGAGAAATACACTGGAATACTGGATAATGAATTTGTTACCGCAAACACTGCATTCCTAATATCTCTCAAACTTTTTTTTTACTTCTTTCCAGTAGCACAATAATCAGATAAACCTACCCCATAGAATGTGAGCTGTTTTTTTTTCGGGCGGGGGGTTTTTCTCCTTTTCCGAGAAGAGAAATTGAGGAGCTCGAGGAAAGGGGGGCTTATAGAAAAGAGAAGCCGAATGTAGTGCGGAAAAGGAAGCGAAACGGAAGAGCAGAAATAATTCGTTCTCCCTTCCCTTGCCTCTAGCTTCAATTTTTTATGAGATGCTTCTACACATTCGACATCGAAGAGCATACTTAGTTCGTTCTCGAAATGCATGAGAAATACACCCGAAAAACCGACTTACAGCGCTTTTCGAACAGTCGATCTGAGTTTGCTCATGGTCTTTTCACTCTTGAGCCCGAATAGCTTTCGAAACTGGTAAACTAGTAAATTGGAAGAGAAGTGAATAACATTCTAACCGAGTCCGTCCTTTTTTCTTCTTTTTCCCGCCAGAATTCCTCCATTTTCGAAAATAGCAAAGATGAGAAGGAGGGAAAACGAGAAAGAGGGGGATGGAAATGGGGGGACAAAAGGATAGACGGAGGGAAAAAGAAGAAGAAGAAGAAGCAGGAGCTCATTCTCATTTTGGAGCCTTTTCGAACCTGCCCAATGGCACTATGATGGGGAGGACGGGGGGTAATTGGGTGCTTTCCCCCTCTTCCTTCTTCAATTCCAATACAACTTACACATGTTTATTGGGTATTCTATAATCGGCCGGCAACGAGTGACAACTATCAAGTCGGTGCTGATGGCGCATCGACGAGCGATATGTATTGTTGTTTGTTTCCGTTGACATGTGTAATCAGTCAGTCCAATAAAACTCGCACACACACACAGACACGCTCACTTCTTCACTTGTCACGACGAAAGATTGGGCGCCAAACGCATTTGGGGAGCAAGCTGGACGCGTGGGAAATGGAATGAAGAAATAAGATTTAGAGTTCCAATTTCTTTCAATCAAAATCAAAACCTGCACAAACAACAGTCCGTCTTTTCATTGCCCTCTTTTCCTTCACTCGGTTTTTTTTATTTGCACAATTGCACCGCCATCGGTAAAGAAGAGAGGAAATTTGAAAAAGGTATGAAAAGGCAAATAAAACTAGGTGATATAGTTTTCGGACATGAACTTCCCTACTCGCAATAATACTCGCGGCACGCTCTCGTGCCACTCGGCGCCATTCCACCTGCCCTGCCAATATTGCTGCTTCGGGGCTCAGTCAATCGGAGCACAATTATTTCTATCCAACTCTCTCACTCAACTTGCTCTCCCTTTCTCTCCCACTTTTTTCCCCTTCTTGTTATTTCGTTATTGTTCCACCGCGTCATACACGTTCAATTTCCGAGATTTAGGGGAGAAAAGAGTATTACACTTCATCCAGAATGTGTTGTGAGCTCGGAGCCGGTGAAATTCCGTTGGCCGACGTCTTTCGACTCGCCAAAAGCTCACCGAGCTGATTATCCTCCTCGTGCATCCCCCGTCGCTGAACGAGCAAAGACAAACATGGTTAGAAGGCGAAAAGCGTCAGAAAACAACAAGGAAAAAAGAAACGTCAAGAAACTAGAAAAGTTAGAGTATTTATCACGCCTTCACTGCTTCACTCACTAGTTTTTCCTTATTGGCCTCTTGGGTGGTGTCGGAGGGCACATCGAAAACATGATGTAACCACCGCCACCAAAAAGTGAACAAGAACTGAGAGGAGAGGGGTGGTGGGAGAAGATTCGAAAGATAAGTTTTTGAAGTGAACAAGTGACTTGCGAGATTGAAAAAGATAAAAACATGTGGGATATATACTTCTCCTCGAGCGCTTCAAATATGTTTCACTTTACAGCATAACAGAAGCGAAATGAGCAAGGGATGAGTTATGGAACGGCAATCTCGGGCCGCGGCTCTGGAATTGACGGCCTTTGCTCATTTCGAGTGGGGGAAGAGGAAAAGCGAGGAGAGTCTAGCTAATTTCTGTGAGAAACAGAAGATGTTCAAGTGGCTAGAAGTGCTCAAGGGAAATCCGAGGAAGGCGCGGTGGAGCATGAAATTGAGCTAATTATTGAAGCTTGGCTTGTTTTCAATGTTTTCTATTCTCTCTTTTTTTGAGCGTTTTCTTTCCTAGAAGCAAAGATAGAACAGTTTAAGACGAAAACCTGTTCGATTTCTCGCCGCCACTGGGTGGGAATGGAGCCAGCGCCGCCAACCCGTTTCTTTTGGTGAATGAATAATAATTGCGCCTAGGACCAAGACATGAATGGATTCCAAAGCGGAGCAAGAAGAGATAATAAAGCATGTGAGATATTCAGATGATGAAAGAATCGTGAGCATAGCGGATGAAAGAGAAAGGAGAAGGGGGCAAAAGCCAGATTCATCCCAAAACTCCCCAAGGGAGGGAAAAAGCAACACTAACAACAAAGATGAAGAAAAGAGATGCACGGAAGCCTTTTCCTGGTTTGCAAGTGGAATTCAATTCTCTTCTTGACCCGCCTGCTTTGAATCCGAATTCCGGAAGTTCCGGCGAAGAAATAGTTTCAGTCTGAAGTCTCCATAGAGATCGCCTACTATTCAAAGAATAAGAATGAGCAGAAAGGGAGGAGATGGCAAGTATTCAGCATTCATCAGCAGAATTTTAATCAGCCGTCTTGTTCCTCACGACTCATCTGTCATCACGTATAACTCTGAATAGGAGATGATGTTGGAAAAGGGTCCATAACGAAGGCGTATGCAAGAAATGTATCTCTTCCGTCGTTTCTAATTCGAGCTGCCCACAATCCCTTTCACTAATCCGTTTTGAAAATCGTCTTCTTCTTCTTCTTCTGCTTCTTCTTTCTTCTTCACATGCTACTCCTGGTTATGAACTTACGTGTCGTTATTGCGAAATATGTTCGTGAGATTTGAGACGGATTGTTTGAAGTCGTCGAAAGAGCCGTTCGGCGGCATCTCATTCATCAAGGAGGCATACGAGTTTTTGTACACTGTCCCCTCGGCTTCCGAATCCGTTCGCGCGATGTCTTCAATAAAAAAAGAGGAAGTTGTGTTAGTTTGTGACAAAAATAATTCTATCTGACTTCTGATTTGCACTTTTTGTCTTAAGCTTACCATCGTTATCAAAATATTCATCGTATTCCATTCAGAAATCAGAAACGTGGAATGGGAAAGGAAGAAGGCGACGCAATTTGTTGCATTAGAATTAGAGCGAAAATGTATTTAGCGTCGTGTTAGCCAACCAAAAGAGCGTACTCAATTAAAAAAATTTCATCAACTGACGCGCGCTTCGCCGACGGACGATGTTTCAGAATACACGTCTCCAGACTTATTATGCTGGAGGGCATATGAATGGGAATTGGTCATTCGATACTTTGGCCTCGGCTGAAGGGGAGCTCACCATCTTCCAGGTCTCGTTCTTGATCGTGTTCGGCCAGACTGAGACAGGACGGGATTCTGCGAAGCCCAGAATATCTCACGTCTTCAGACATGATGACAACGGAGGGGGAATGTTGTCGTTGGGACGTCGGAATAGTTTCGCCAACGGCTCTCTTGCCTTTCCGGCGGTCATTTGTTTTGTGTCCCTAACTCCGTTGGAAAACGCTAAGAACGAGAAAATTGGCCGAGTAGCCAACTAATTATTTTGCACAAATTGCATTTTTTTTTCCTCCCTTTCTCCAGACGACCGACTGACTGGTCAGTTTGAAACCTCTTCAATAACAATCAACCTTGGTCTTCAACCTAATCCCGTTTCCTGACTGAAAATAGCGACTCACAAAGGAATGGAACATACGGCATTCTGAAATCGAGTAGGGAGAGGAGTCGAAATGCGAATAGTCGGGCGGTCAGTCAGAATAGAATAAATATTGGGCCAATTTTTTTGGCGAAGAAGAGACGAGCGTCAAGGGACAAATATGGACTTATCAGTTATCAGAATTGGAAAACAGGAATGGAATTCATGAGAGACATCTGAGCAGGCACAGATTTGGCCGTTTCGATTCTTCAAATCTGTGTAGTGACAGCGTCATCGCCTCATTTGTATTTATGAAAAGTGGACGTCTCCGACGGCTTTCTCTCGCTTTTTTTCGGGAATAAAAACTCCGTGCGTACCAACCGGGTTAAAACGGTTTTGAGCTTGTTCTTACAACGGATTGTGCTCGATTTGGAACCAGAAATGCAATATTTGTTGTTATCCCTGTTCTGAGACGAGAGGGAAACCAGCACGGCAAAAAGGAACACCTCCATGGCCATGCGCTTCTCCCACACTTGATTAAATGATAACAAAAACAGATTTCTGCGCGCGTTCCTTTTCGCTTTCTCAGAGCATAATTAAATTTGTCCAACTCACGAGTGTCTATCAGCCTTCTTCGCTCTTCGCGCCATTCGTGACGTGGTAAAACCTGCAATTACCATTATCAGATGGAGAACACGACAGTCGCGAGAAACCACACTATCGGCTCACACTGCACTCACATCGTTTAATGAATAAACCATTTCACTTCACGCGCAAAAAGCAAGAGTAAGGCCAAGCTCAAATATGAAGAAAACCACATAAGAATGGGTGGATGGAAGGAGGAGGCTCTCGAGAAATGTTTGAAGGAGGAGCTGTTGTCATGCATACCCGATTCGTATACTTTCAAGATCTTAGAGGCATGACGAACGGCCGAAAAAAAGAACTCTGACAAGTACCTCGTCATCTTCCTCCATTCGAGTGTTGAGCGTTGTCCGTGCTGCAAAACTCAGTGCAAATCAGCGAACATTGGACACGGAAGAGCATCAATATCAATTCCTAATCCGGTGTTTCGGAATACGAGGCTCTTCAGAAGCGGCCAGAAAGGCGCGGAAATGCAATTGAAGTGAACTGGGAGGGATATGAGAGAGATAGAGTGAACCAGATTAAATTTGCCCGTGCATGCCCATGCACACTAATGAAACTTGATAACACGTATCGACTCGTCGAGCCCTCGAAAAACAAAGAAAGAAAGAAAAAAGCGAAAGAACGGGAAAATGACAAATTGAGAAAAACGACACACTCACTTTTTTTCTCTCTTTTTTCTGTGTGTCTGTGTGTGTATGCCTCTGTGTCAGTTTTGGCACATCAAAGTTGGTTTCTTTTGCTCGAAAAGACGTTGTGCCCCATCAGCCAAAGAAGCCATTTCTGAGTCGTTGCACATTGTTGCATGTGTCAATGAACTGAATGTGAACGATATCTGAATAGCACAGCGAGAAATCTGAAGAAGGTGTCACCCAAATGCATTTTTTCTTTGTCCGTGTCAATAAATTTATTCAGTCAAGATATATTCAGATGTAGAAAGTTACATTGAAATTAGAATACATGAAAACTGTGAAAATTCACAATGAAATACATGATTTACATAGCAAATTACTGCTGCGATTGGTTGGCGGCGTTGCGGATGGCGGCGAGGTCCGGCTGGTTCTTGAGCCACGGCTTGACCTGAGTTCCTCCCTCGAGAACCGACTTCTCCTCAAGATCCTTGTTGGCGAGAGCTTGTCCGGCGGCCGAGTCTGAAATCAGCCAGTTACAGGTGAATCTCTGATTTTTAGATGCTCACTCGGGTGTGGGACAGCCGATCCTCCGGTCATTCCTCCGGAAAGGTCCTTGTTGGCGAGCGCTTGTCCAGCAGCAGAGTCTGGAATGAACTAGTTGGACACCATTTGGCAGACCGACCACTTACTCGGATGCGGGACGGAGCGTCCTCCAGTAAGTCCTCCTTGCTCGACGGGCATGGCGTAAACGGCGGCTAAAACGAGAGCGAGAATGATGAACGAATTCATGATCGGACCGATTGGCGCTGCTGAAATTGTCGTGAACCTAACACTTTTCCCATTTTATACCGCGTAATTTCGTATCGTATTGCGAAATCGAAATATTGACGGAAACGATTATTATTCATAAAACACCGCCACCAGAAAGAAACACACAGGCACTCGTGATTTTGTTTTGAAATTTGACAAGTGTGGGTTAGTTGCACGACAATCACAGCAGCATAAACACCAGAAAGAGAAACGGAAAACGAGAAGGTTTTCGAAAAAGTAAACAATGGCAGGAAGGGGGAGGATGTGTTCGTTGAGAATCCCCCGGTCGCTCCACCTATTTTATATGTTTGAAACTGGGCGGAGCGTATCACGAGAGTAAACGAGTGAATCGGAAAGTGAGAGAGAAGTGAGAGATGAGAGAAAAAGAGAGGAATGTTTTGCTGGCTTGCTTTTTGAGAAGAGCAAACAAAAACGCGTTGGGGCGTTAAAGTCAAAGAGCCGATGAAACTGATAGCATTGGTGGGGCGAAAGAGTGGGAAGAGCCGAGAGACGTGATACTTTTATCACACAAACTCGAGAAGTGAGTCGAAGGAATGTCAGTTGTTGATTGAACTTGCTGATCTGCCGGCTACAATACTAGAACTCTGAATCCTGTCAAATCCACAAAAAGATGGCCCTCGCAATGTTGTGAATGGCTGCTGGGCCATAAATCGCACAAGGTCACTCACATAAAAGCGATACGCAGTCTCGAAAAGTGGCTTGCGGTCAGATCAAACTTCGAACCCATTCATCTTGTTTTGTCCTTCAAATGCTCCCTACCAAGACAAGATTCGGGCCATTTGGCAATAGGCACGTTTTTGACGCATGATATCATGTTCCGGTCCATGATCATCTCGAAATCCGAATCATTGAATAAACATTCCAGTACCATTGAATAAACAATCAGTTGGTCTCCCAATAGAACTCTGGTTCCTAACAATGCTGACAACAAATGGTGCCTGTCGCTTTCGGGATAATCAATCTCGACTCTAGTTTAAAGCTTTCAGTCACCAAATGGTCTCGTGATCACAAGAAATGGCTGAGTCACGATCGAAAGTGTGATAAGAGCGGAGGACCGCCGGAAGACCAAGTGGCTGTCATTCGATTCTTCGCCAACTGATCGGGGGGTTTTCATGATTTTACACTGATGAGTCATTGAAGAAAGATGCAAAAGTACATGCTAGCCATAACAAGAGAATTGGAAATAAAGGCTGAGGACCCAAAATATTATTATTGTATTGTTTTATAAAGTGTGTGAAAATAAGATTAAAGACGGTTCCAGTAGTAAAGTCAGTGGTTCGAGAGAAAGCTCGTAAAAATCAGGAATTAAAATAGATGTTCATCAAAGTTTGAATTTACTACGAAACCTCAATAAAAAAGAACGGCCATTCGGAGGATATTTGGAAGACAAGAGAGCAAAAGTGAAGATTATTGATTACTTCCAGGCGATTACTCCGATCGAATAAAAATTTCATTCCATGTACTAAAAGTAATTCAAGAAGAAATGTGAAAGTCACAAAAGGAACGTTAATAATTTAGTTTCTAGAAAAGCAATAAAGATGAACCTTATCCGGAAAACACATTTTCAAATTAGACTGTATCGAACAGCTTTTTGCCAATTTTTCTTTGCTTGTTACTTTATTAAACTTGCAATTAACTAAAAATCACTTTTAGCGGTATTTTCAGAAAGAAGTAGGCGAATCTATATTCTCCTCTCGTTTTCCAATTGTTGTTGCCCGTCAAATAGCGCGCATGTGGTGCATCTGTGTACACTGTGTTTGCGGACACGGGTGATTCGAGACGAAATATTTCGAAACGTTTCTCCTATTTTTGATTGAAACTACACCTCGATTTGCCTTTTCCGATTCGTCCAGTTATGGAAGGATTAACAGAATTACGTGACATCGTCAGAACGGAGGAAGTAAGTGAAAATAATCGATTTTGTGAAATTTGGGGTGATTTAAGGAAGCGACGTTTGGATTCAGTTTGACATACACTCTGAAGTGTAATAAATGTGGACAACCAATTCTGGTTGGGACAACTTTCGCCCCTAAAGACGTAATTAAAAAAAAAGTCGAAGAGCATCTGGAACGTGTACATGGCACTCATAATCAAACGATATTGCTGAATGGTGAACCATTTGTGGAAAAGAAATGGAATGGATTCTCCATCGAAAACTTCAATGGTTTGTTCGAGAAAATCAAAGGATTACCTCAGTATGACCCGGATAGACATGAAGTGTGATTCTATTCTATATTCACCTTATTGGATTTTTTGCAGAGCAATTTTATAGACATCGAAAATACTGAATTTCTGAAATTCATGAATATGTATGAATTGTAAGTGCATGTAACTCAAAACAAAAATGTGAACCTGAATTGAAGGTTCGAAGCAGCGACCTGCTCCGACAAATCGAGAAACACGATCAGATGCAGAACCGATCTCCCAGCTCCGGATTATCGTTATTTCTTCGGTTTATGGCATTCGTTTCTGACAATTGATATTGAAAATAATGATACTTTTGATCAATTCAAATGGCGCGTCTCTAAGGACATCGAACAACTAGATGAAAAAAAAATGAAATCATGTTTCACAGCAAAGCTTAACGGCATCCGATTTATTTTCCAGTAAGTTAGAAAAAAACAGTTTCTCTGATTTCTCGCTTAGCTCAATTTGAATTTCTTTCAGGCGTAAATGCCGTGAGAGTTTGAACTGCTTTTGCACCAATTTGGTCGAAGGATTTATAGCGTTGCGAGATTATTGCTCGTCTCTTTTCCCTATTAATCAACAGAAGTTGGCATTGCATATTTCATCTGAACTTCCGTATGAGCTGGAAAACGTTTTGAATATTCCGGCTTCACCAATCCGGAAAGCATGCATTTATGGTTCAGAGTCTCGTAGTATTTCATCGTTTGTATTACAAACTTTCGGATTAGTTAACGAAAACAGCTATTTCTTTGTTAGTCAAAAATGTGAACTCGACTACACAAAGGTAACTAAACTCGGCGCTTTTCAAATTTCTTCCTCATTTTTTCAGTTTCACAATATGTTGGAATTGGATATCTATGAAGTCACACCTTTGACACCAGATATTATTCTGACTATGAATAACAAAGAAACAATTATCCGCGATTGTCAGTTCGACGTTGAACAAATTGCGGAGTTGTTGTCGAAATACAGACATTACGATTGCGGAAGGATTGAAAAAATTAAGTTGCATATTGAAGGTCTCAAAGGGGAACAAGCTGAAGAGATTTTCGACAAGACTAAGAATATCATCCGTGATCCCGATATGCCAGAAGAAGCGTTTGTGCGAAACATTCCCAGCCAGGACTATGCTAGAGTTATGATAGGAAAGGATTTGTTCGAACTGCGAAAGAGCTATTATGCAACAGTTGTGAGAGATGAACCAATCAAAGAGGTGGAATCTGTTGTGAAGAACGAACCAATCGAAGAGGTGGAATCTGTTGTGAAGAACGAACCAATCGAAGAGACGGAATTTGTCGTGAGAGACGAACCAGTAGAAGAGGTGGCATCAGTTGTCAAAGACGAACCAATCGAAGAGGTGACACTTTCAAAGAAGCGACGTGTAGAGTAACCACTGATGCAATGATATGACGTCGTCAAAACACTTTTGTATAAGAAGTATCACCCATCCTTCAGTTTCTCCCTCCATCAGTTTTCTATCTTTTTATCCTTCATTCATTCATCTGTTCACATAATATGACTACTTTCTGGATACTTCAATGCTTTTGAATCACTGCTCAAAAGTTCAATTTTGACAGACTTTCAAACTCATCCCGCCGCCCCATGTCTCTGATTTATTGGCACCCCACGTCTAAAGTCTTCTTCTTCTCCATTGTTTCAGTATGGAACACCATTTTCGCTTCATCTTCCGTTATCTCTTCCTCTCCTCGTTTCTCTTTGTTTCAAAAATTGTTTTTGTATTTCGAAGTTTCCAATTGAAAAATTCTCTTCGTATTTAATGGTTCCTTATCATTTCCTCATTTCACACAAGTGTTTCTTTCTTTATTCTGTTTTGCAATAAAAATGGCCGAAAAACAACGTGTTTTTTTAAATTTGAAAATGTTCTTTGACGGGGTTGTATAGTTGAAAAGAACGCGCGTGTCAAATATGACTTGTCTGTCGTTGAAACGTGAATGACCATACTTGAAACAGTATTGTTGAGTCAGTTCTCATTTCAGAAATCAAACATCGCCAACGGAAACTATAATTCTGATATTAAATTGATAACGTTTGGGAATATGATAATTCTAATACATGCATCACTTTGTTATTAGAGTAGAGGTAAAAGGAAAACTAAATTGTTCCTTTGTGTTTCGTTTCTCTACATTGCTGATATTTTCGTGTTTCAGGAGTTTTAGGAATGCCAAACTGGACAATCCTTCTTCTTGTTTGTCTTTTTATTGTCTCTGTCAGAAGTTTGTTTATAACAGATATATGAGAAAGATATGAAAGTTGCAGATGCTCAGGGAGCATGCCGTTGCTACGAATCCGGTAACTATACTGGACACTCGGCACCTATCAGTAACCCGTTTAATGATGACGACTTCTCGTCATGTTACGTTGGTCCCTGCTCGTTTGTCGCTTACGGAGGGGATGACTCGCGCAAGTGGACCGTAAAAATCAGCGAACAACACAATCTCCGCTAATATCCTCTTTCAGCACTTGACGATGCGCTGGACCACGGTTACCAACTCTGGAGGCGTTATTCAAATTTTCGATGGAATTGCGGAAACAGATACTCCTTTGATTCAGTTCGTTTCAAAACGTTTGTCTGTGTTGAGAACTAGTTTCTTGAAGAATCGCCGAAGGAGAGAACGTGCTTGATGGATCTGCGAAAAGCTTGATCATCAGTTCATTGCCATCGATTCGGATTACCTACACGCAAACTGGAACCGGAGCTAGTCAGTGGAGACATTCTAGTCGCCTGTATCACCTAATTTCAGACGTCTACTACGGTGTGATCAGATCCGTTCCCGGACCTTCACCAACTCAGGCAACATCGGTCTCCCCAGTTGTCGCGTCAACGGGACCTGCTTCCAAATGATATTTTCTATCGTCTTCCAAACTGAATAAAATTGCACGTGCCGCATTTTTTTCCTGACTCTTTGAAAGCAAAATAGTGGAAACGCAACAACAACAAAAACTACTAGTTTATCACAAAAGTCTTAATAACCCGATTGAACGAGAAACTCGAGAAAAAAGTTAGAGACAACTCTCATTAGCATGTGATATGATTTCAAAGAATAATAAAATCGGGTTGGGTGCCAAATAATGTACACTATTGTTGAGAATCGCAAAACTTAAAACAATCAACTGAAACTGAAATGGAGAAATTTGATTAATAAAGTGATGAATCATGCTTCACATATGAGATGATAAACGCATCAACGCTGGTAGGAGCAGCGTCGGGAACTAAAAATCGATATATACAACAAGTTTGGAGTTACTGAAGAAACGGATGAGAAGTGACTTCGGTGGCCGATGGACGACCCGATGGATCGAAACTGGTCAAGGATAGCAAAAAGTCACGCTGAAATGAAGACTTGATTTTTGTTGGTTTCATTTGATACTCTCACCATTTCAAACGGATAGTTCTCCAGAATCGAAGGCGCGACACCGCTCTGAAAGTCTCCGAAAGAACGAATTCTCTCCATCGCCGTCGAGAACGGGACGAGAAGTTCAGTGGCAACTAGTCCGAGGGCAAAGATGTCCACTTTCTCAGTGTACTGCTGATGTCCGAGTTGCTCCGGTGACATATAGGAGCGCGTTCCAACGTTTTTCGTATGCTTCGCATCGCTGTCCGTGTCTTGATGCATCGCAACTCTCGGCGTTCCATCAGTCTTGGTCGCTAACCCAAGGTCGCCAATTTTGAGAATCTGGTGGTCGGGTTTTGAGTCCAGTGAGAAAAACACGTTTCCAGGCTTCAGATCTCGATGAATAAAACCTTTGTTGTGCAAGTAGTCGAGACCACTGGCCAACTGTTTGATCCAATCTTTGATAACTGGCAGGGACCGACTTTCTGCGGTCTTGTTCCTTTTGATCCAATCCTCAAGAGTCCTTTCCGCACATAACTGCATCACAATGTACAAATATGCACACTCCCGAGTATCATCCGTTTCGCGCACTTCCAGCTCTTGGTTTTCCGTCTCGACAATCATTGCCTGCAAGAGGAATGGATATACATATATAACTCAAAAACAAAAAGAGATCACTCACTCGATTGTGGAAGGATACTGGTTTGTCTTGGTCGTTATCCGACCCTTTATTTTCTTCTCCTTTCTGAATTTCCTCAGAATCATTTACAAACTCAATGCCTCCTGACGAAGAATAAACATTGCTTCTTTTTGGTCCGTTATCAGCCGAAAAGCTGGACGAAGAGGAAGACGATTCGTTGGAGCTGGAAGTTTCAGTCGTGTCCGACTCTTCGTCGCTACTGGAAAAGCGGACACTCTTCTCCTTTCCAACTTCTGCAGTTGTATCCGACTCGCCATCTGAAAAAAAATGGTCATGCTTCAAAACGTGTTACATGCCCACTTACGTAATCCTCGCTTGCTTTCAGAAGTGGTCCGTTGTTTCCCGATCTCTTCAGGTTTTACATCAGCACTCCAACTATCGTCCATAGTGTTACCAACCACTGGCGGCATTTCAAACGTTTCGCCAGAGAGGAAACTATCCGCCGATTTTACATTATGTGCTTGGCTGGCACTTTTTCTATCCTTCTTCGTTTTGTGAAGTTTTGCAAGCTTGTCAGCTCGAATTTTACCAAGGAGATTTTCGTCTTCCTTTTCCTGGTAACCTTTTGGTGGTCTCTCTTCCCATGCGTAGAAATAGCGGATGATTGCGGGATGGTCGAACATGGCAAGCGCTCGTGCCTCACGAAGTACACGATCTCTTGCCTTGTCACTGAAAGAACACGCGGTTAAGATCACAGATAGCATTTTCGAGGACAACTCACTTATCGGCAACAGCGATTCTCTTCACTGCGTACTCATTCATATCTGTGATACTCTGAGCACGGAAAACAACTCCAAACCCTCCGTGGCCGATCACTTTTTTCACTTCAAACTCGTTCGCGAATCGACTGGTGAACCCTTCAAGACTGGAACGGGATATTGTGCGATTCCTCGCCAGCCTTTTCTTCTGCTCGATGTCGTCGAACGAGCCCTCGTCAGTGTCCACGTCCGTTTTTACCTGTCGCTTTTTAGGCTTCACAGGCGGAGACGTGCAAAGTTCAATGTTCGACTTTTCAACCTGAAATCCATGCGTTTGTTTTCTGAATGTGTTTAAGAGGTTACAAACCGGAATTCGATTTGCTTTTGCCATCAGAGAACGGACGGAAGAAGTGCTGTCTGTTGAGCCGTCACCGACTGCTGTCTCGCACTCGTCATCAGCGGGAGAGGAGCCAGTCTGAAACTATTTTGTGTTGGACTCTCGTATTTCTGAAGCTAAAAGCTAGCGTACCGATCGAGTCAGCTGTGTACTGATGTCGCTTTCCGTACTGTCCTTATTTCTTCTGTCGCCCGCCTCGATTCTGCCGGCGCGTCGTTGAACTTGATTGTAGACGATGGCCGTCGCGAAACCGACAAATCCAGTGAGCAGACAGACAAGTGAAGTGGGATTCATCACGTATGTGAAGATGGTATGCACGACATTCATCGGTGACGGCACTTTGTATCTGGGTGTACGTTTTTGCGTTTCAAAAAGCAAGTACCCTTCGTCGCCTGCAAAAATATATTGGGAATAATAGGAATCATATCGATTGAAATGTTACCTCTTCTCTTGAACAATGAAGTAGGCTTCAGATTCTCAACGGCAACTTTCTGTGCGAACGGGTCGTCGGTTGGTGGAACTATTTGCATCTTTCCCTTCTTGGCCGTCGATTGGTCTTCAATTGCTTTCTGGTGATTTTGACCGCCCATCGCATTCCGCAGCACCACAACTGAAGATAGTTTGTTGATGAAATTTGACTTTGTTTATGTTTCCAAAAACTCACGCAAAGCAGTGTCTTCGACCTGATATGAAATACCTCGAGGGGCTCCAGTCGCTGAGCAATAACTTGGGTTTTGAATTTCAGTCATCGCTTTGACTTCGGGAAGAGAGTTCATCCGTTTTTTCAAGTTCTGTTTGGCTTTCGGACTTTGAATAATGAACGGTGTGCCATCTGACAATCCCATGTACAGAAGAGACGATTGTCTTTCCAGCTTGTTCGGCATGTGGTGCATCACTTCGAAACGGGTTGTGTAGATATTGGTAGGGTCAAAAAGCGATATCTGGAAGCGGAAACTAGATAAATTTCTGGAAAACAATTTCAAACCTCCTCAACGCCGTTTCCAGTCACATGCCAAACGTTGACAATATGCCCTTCAACTTCCATTTTCCATCCTTCGTGATTGTTCGCATCCACCGCCACCACAACACCGTCCGGTGGTTGAAGCAAAAACTTGAAGTCTGACGGCTGTACCGTCTTGGTTGGAATGATGCCGGCAAGACTGACGTCAAGCTCCGACGTCGACAGATTCCATCGTTCGATTCCCCGCAAAGTGTCCATGGCGCGAATCGAGTTTGTGATACGTTTCAGAAGAAGAATCGGGTTCTCGGGCAGTTGCGACGACGCATTCCCGCATGAATCGATCGAGCACTCGTACTTGGTCTCACCAGTGAATAAATCGACTCCCTTGGTTGTCACACTTTTTCCGCCGGCAACCGCATCCTGACCCAAACGGATCGTTGACTCCAAAAGCGAATCCGTTGTGATCGGAAGCGGCTCGATAAGATTATACCGTTCCGAGTACGAGAAAAGTCTACCATCGAGAGTTGGCATCAATTGCAAACTGGTTCCACCGATGTCTATCGGCTGGAAAAGAAGGACCATACTTGGAGGATTTCAAAAAGAAAACGCTCACTTCTACATTACTAAGGGTGCCTTGAAGAAGTGGGGCGTCGCTGTGACTCCAGAGCAGACAACCCGTGTCTCCGGCCAGTGCAGTCACTCCTCCGTTCAAAGTGGCAACGATGATGATGTTGAGTGGTCCGTTCTCTCCGCAAGTTGAGCCATGCACGTATCCATTCTGAATCACACGTCAGGTCTACTGAAATATCAAATAAAAAAGGCTAACCTGTCGCGTTGGAACAACTCTCAGTGGATCGTCGTTGTCGATGTACGCTTGACCCGAGTTGTATGGTACTAAGGCCATGAGAACCACAAGTGCCACTAAAACTATGAAGTACACGCTCATTCCGGATATGTGTGTGCGAAATTAGAATGACATCTCCACCTGAATTCAATAATGAATTAGACCCTCTGCTTTTCTTTTTCTGAATCAAAGATTGATTTTGAGAGAAACGTGTTGAAACGGTGTAGAGAAAAAGCCAAGTATTGGCACGTGTTTTTGGTGAAACGGGTGATGTCCGTAAGGGGAGAGAGAGAGAGTGAATGACACAGAGAACCAACCGTCTGACAGTCTGCGCCCTCTCGTCAAACACATCGCTCGCCCTCTTCCCGAACATTCTCGTTCTTAGTCAACGTTTTCTATCCCCCCGCATAGCGGGAAGAGTTCGTTTATTGATGTTATCGAGACAAGGAAACTGAATTTGAAGAATAATGAATTCGGTATGGAGATGTCATTCTTTAATATCATGACGCAACGACGAGAGAGAGAGAGAAAGAGTATGACAGTTGGGAAACGTAAAACATGTGACCGACTGAATCAAAATTAAACTTTCGCGCGTGGAAAGCGCAAACACTGAGAAAAGAAGAAAAGAGACTATTACGACTGGCAAATGAGCTGCCTGCACAACAGTTGGTGCGGACGCAATTGCATCATAGTCCACGCGCATACCTGAGGAGGGCCCCGACCGGATGATCGATATTTGCCCGCAACCTACACGCGAGCGATATGGGTAAGAGAGATGAGTGAAGGAAAGTGAGATTTTCTGTGATCATCAGTTGGTACGTTTTCGTCATAAATAAGGCTTATCGTGGTGCAATTTTATTTGAATTCAGTGAGTAATATGTTGTTCTCAATCATCGCATCGTATAGTATTTACGTTGGTCGTCGTTTCATAACTCCACTGTTGCGTTGACAAGTCACAAGTCAGTGCGACTTGAATATTTGTGCCTCCGGCTCCTGAAGCAACCTGAAATTCGTTCTGATGATGCGGATTAAATCGGTTTTCAGTCGCATTTTCCGACTTGAGTGTTTCCATTGATCGTGATTCTCGTCGTGGCAGTGGATCCGTCTTCGCTGATGCTGCATATGAAAACAGCTGATGTCGGGCAACTGGTAAGGGCTGGATTGAACAGGAACCGTCCCGTCGACTGTGTGTCAGCAATGTCGACACTACAACACGGCGCTGTAAACAACAAGATACGGCCAATTAGCTGAAAATCGAGTGAGAAACCAACTGGATGGACTTGAAGGAACCAAAGAATTCTCGGTTCGAATACAAGTTTCTATGAAAACAGGGAACACAATAAAGAATACGGATGAAACTCGAGAATGATGAAACATCGCTAATGTTGAAGAGTTGTTGGTTACTCTGCTTTTATGCAAACCGTTATTCAATTTTAAACTAGTTTAGTACAATTTCTAACAGTGATAAAAATCCGAAATTAGCGGGTTTTTCGGTTTCATTGACAATAGTAATTAACGAAAGGCACGTGTACAACGGAGTTATTACTGTCATTTCTGAATTATCTCGCGGCAATTGCCGTTCCGTCTCGAGTTTTTCGACACCTCCGGAAGAATTCCGCCATTCTGAAGGAAACTTATCGATTTTCTAAAGGATTGCAAAACGGCTGACCTGGCGAAAAGCATCAGTCCAAACCCGTTTGTCAAAACACACACTAACGCCGGATAAATATTCAAGTCATGTTCATGGGCGTAAATGGCCAGGATCATGGTGTACCAGAGAAGAATGAATTGAAGTCCTTTCACACAGTAAATTCTTATCTCAAATCTGTTCAGTTCGCTGTAAGTTTACTTTTCAGTTTTGTTTTGTTACCATACCTGACAGGAACTTACCAGAAATGTACATACAAAGCAGAGTAATCTAAATCTTTTATTACCAGCTTCTTCGTGAAATTGTTTTCACAACAACACAAAAAGCCGACCATATAGATGTTGAAATAAAGAAGCATTCCGATAAGTAAACTGAAATTCTTGCACATGTTTAGCGGCTGAAAACGCCGAGACAAACCTCGAGATCACCAAAATAACAGTGGGAAGAGTCATTGAGAGCGTTTCTTGCAAATCCGAGTAGTTTGTCACTTGAGACCAAATATGAGAAGCAAAAGTTGCTAATGTCATGAGAGAGAATAACAGTGTGTACCAAATTGGCATTGTGAACCTAGCCGCGGTGAGAGATCGAACTTGAAGGTCTGAAAACGTTTTACTCACAATGTAGATAAAGATTTAAATAAACCTGCTCGGTAGTGGTTATCAAAAGATGCCGAAGAATAATGTTTCATAGTGAAGAGTTTTAGAAGAAGCGGTTTCTCTTTCTGGAGATCGATTTCGCCTTCTTCGATTACTCTCATCGCTTCCACCACTCTTGGCATCGGGACCTAAAAACGCCAAAGTTCATTTTCTTGCAAAGAAAATGAAGATTAGCTACCTGAACCCTTTCTGGTCCGATATGTGTTGAGATATTGATGAAACATTCATCGGTGAGCACTCCTTCCCGTATCAAATTCAATAATGCTCTTTTCTGATGCTTATCCATTCCGCCCACATACTCCAATATCACGTCACTGTCCACATGCTGAAAAACGTTAGAATCGAGATCGTCATCTTCCCGCAAGTTTGCCAAACATCGCCATGGTAGTCATATGTCGCGTGCGGAGTGTACCGTCTCTCATCGAGGTCTGTTTCGCCAGGAGCTGCAATTCGCTATCATTTCTATTGCTTCTCTACGCTTCTCTTTTGATAAATCGTCGATTGGTCGGGTGCATCGATTACTGAAAACGTGAAAATGTTCTTGAACTTTACCTGTATGAATCCAACGCATCCATTCCGGACTGAGCTCTTTCAGAAAGTCACTAATCGTGATGGGAACAACTACATGGTCCACAGAAAAGTTTCTGAACGTTCAAAATACCGCAAATACAAGTGGAAAGTGGCTAACTGTGTGTTCATGTGGAAAACAGTGTTCTCGGTGAGAAGTCCATCTCGAACCGGTCGCAACAGCTTTCGGACGTCTGCTTTTGCCATATTGTGAATATAAGTGAGCAACATCTCTTTTGAAGTGACATATCCGCGTGAATTCGACGCCGATTGAATGTGAATGCTCATTGCGAGCCGGCGCACTGTCGCCTCAACAAGGAAAGGAATCAATAGCTCAAAACGATATCAATTATTGAGATAGAAGAGGGGAAAGTTTAAACAAACACGCACATACTTGCCTCCAGAACGGTCGTGTGTTTGAAAGAGCGCCTTTCGGGATTTTGATAACTCTATTATTAGTAATCGCATTAAAATGAATGTGGCGCTGAGTTGAAAGCGTCGAGAAAAAATGCGAGGAAACTGAACCGTTCTTATCATTGGTGCAGAGAAAATGCCGTTGAGTTTGTGCAGAAAGCTAAACCTTATAACGTTTGGGGGGCATTCTCGCGATTGTCAGAATGAGACTTCCATTTCTCGTGTTCAAGGTGCAGTGCCCGAGCATGTGCACATTTCTTTTTATTACTTCCTTTCTTCTTTATGACAGAGACACAGAACAAAACGAAATGTAAAACAGTTTTGAGACATTAAAGCATTGAAAAGACTCGGATGATAGGACAAAAGACTAAAATAGAAGATGTGTGATTTCAGAATGGATAGACGTTGTTCTGCGGTATCCATTGTTGCTCTTGCCGCAAGAGCAACGCTCGTTTGTGCCGAATCACGTCATCAACGACCATGCGTCGTCGTCTGGAAAGGTGATAACATTTTGACTCGATCATAAAAAATCAATTTTCATTTCTATTTTTTTTGACTTCGTCCAACAAAAAAAAACATTTTCATTTTGGTACACTTAAAAGAAAGGCGGGAGGGAGACGAACTAACCTGCAATCGACTCCAGCGAGAAGAATAGTGAAAAGAACCAGAATGTAGAGAACCAGGTTCATGGCGGGGACAAGTGAGTGTGAAAGCGAGTCGGAAGTGAATCGAATTGGTCAAGAAGGTGCGTCGAATGGGATGGCGATCTTTTAAGGCCCGCGAAGAGGCTTTGTACTCAACGTTCTTCGTCACAGATGTTATAAAAGTTTGTACTCTCCACCCCTTTTGAGTGGCCTATAAAAGGTCTTAAAATTGTGGGCGGTGCCGAAAGCCCCCTCAGGGGAGGAGAGCGGCGGGGATCTTGCCCCTAATCATACTCAGCGGCGAGAGAAAACGAGAAAAGTGAGAGGTGCGAGACATGTGCCCCAGCCACCGTCGAATTCGGCGAACTTCGCCGCCGCGAGAAGAGGGAAAAAAAGTGAGAAGGAAAGCAGTGGGTGAAGAGGGTTGCGATGGTGGAATCAAAATATACCGTGGAAGAATATATTTGTTCGATTTTATGATTTCGATCGGTTTTTTTCCCTCCGTCCTATTCAAATTTTGTGACCAGTTCGCGGAACAGATTATTCATCAATCTTGTGCTATTATTTGCTGATCTATTCAAATTTTCGGCCCACCGTCAGATCGAGAGATGAAACGAAACGTATTCGCCAAACGACTGCAAATATGATCTGTGCCGATTGTAGTTTTATTGTTGAACTTTAAAAAGCGAAAAAAAAAGCGAAATGAAAGGATACACTTGAATGGTAATTCTGTAATGTTGTAAATGAAGCGTTTTGAAAGTTTTTGGCTACGGGTCGAGATGAATGGATAAAAGAAGGAATATTGGGTGCAAACTTTAGAGTATAAATGATTCTTCAACTTTAACATTGAAGTTGAGCATTGCTTGTTCTTATTGCAAAACAATAATGGGTCACAGCTCCGTCGAGCCTCTTTCTTCGATTCCAACCGTGACAAACATGTATTGACCGATGAGGTGCGAGATTTCATCAGCCTGAAAACGGAGAAATCAACTGATCAGTCTGTTTTCGGCCAGCTTCTCTTTTCTGATTGCGCATTCTTTCCTCTTTCACTTTTTTCTCACAAATAAACAGTTTTGGGGGTCATAGTTTAACAGAGCGAACTTTGCAAGCTTCGAATCAAACCACAAAGCGAAACCACTTTTTTCTTTTGTCCCCTCTCCCCCTTTGACCAAATTTCGGATCAAAAGTCATTCAAGCGGAAAGATTGTCTGTGATGTCTGCTCACAAGTGTTCACCAATTACGATTAGTGAGATACTACAGTGAGGCGACGCTAATTTGATCTACTCCACTGCGTACCTCGTCAGTTTTGATGTCCAACGTCTCTTCGCCGCCCGTTGTGTTGATAATCAATCGGACAAGTTTGTACGCAGTCTTCCGGACACTCTCCACCGATTCGATCTACAATGAAATCAGTGGTGTCGCCAAGTTCATTCTCGGTTCAGAGGAAACCTGATCGTAGTTGTATTGTTTGAAGACGTCGCGAGACTTTGGCTGCAGGAGTTGGATGCCAGACTTGTTTATCGTCAGGATGACCTCTGGCAACTGATTGCCATTCTCCACCACCGACTTCAACCGGTAGTTCAGAACGCCGAACAAAGGCCACGTTGACAGTAGTTCTGAGAAAATACGTCTATTTTTGTTTTGTCGTCCCATGTTTGGGGAATACCCAGGAAGTGAGACTTGGCCTCGGCGGGTCTCATCCGACCACCGAACGCTCTTAGTTGACGGTTGATTCTGGACACCATTTCTTCCTGGTGTCGATGTTTCGGTTCGATGACGCTCTTCGGAACAATTTGCGGAAGCGTCTTACTGTAATCCGCATTTTGGATCTAGTTTGATCTTCATTTGACTTGCTTACGCATTGAGTCCCTTTGAATGATCGGGGAGTAGGAGGAATAAGTAGGCGGCTAGTTTGATAATCTCCTCTGTCGTGGCAGCTGTCAATTGACCCAACGAGTTGGTCGAGATGAGCGAACCGCGGAGATAATCGTCGATCACCTAAATAGATACGTTCTTACACGAAGATAGGCGAAGAAGCGGGTCTGACTTGGTCAAACATCGAGTCAATGTATGCGGCGTTATCATATCGCAACGGGTGTACCCAAACGGTTCGCTTCAGATAGAATTGGAACGGCAACTTCTTGTGTTCAACCTCGGTGATAATGTCCATCAGATAGTTATCATTCTTGCAATAGTTGAGACGCTTTTCTGAAAGGGACCACTTGTATGAGCTGATATCAAAATGGTCGATGAACCTTTTCCGACAGTATAGCACAAGGAGAACTCTTGTTGTTCATGTAACGATCTGACATTCAAAAGGTTGCAAAGCTCTTGAATCATCTCCTCGGCTACAGTAATCGGGCGAAGGGTTTGGTTGACACTGTGGTCGCGAGAAAGGAAAAACGCCTGACGTCTCAGCTGACTTCCGTCCTGAAATAGTCTCATGTCACAAAAAAAACGTCTGGAATCAGTTGACTTACAGTAATTTGTTGCACTTCCAGAGCATTCAGTAAGACCTTGCGACCACCGTACTTGAACGTTTGAATCATATTCGTTTGGCAAATTCTTGCCGTTCCTAAACAACATATTTACATGAAACAACCTTCAGTTTTGACTCACCGTGGTAGGGACGTTGCCAGTCGTCGGCGTTGTCGCCCAAGTATTGGAGGATGTACGGTTTCAGAGTGAGAGATGTTGGGAAGTATCCGGTAAGGATTGAAAGAAGCCTCCATGCGCGAAGTGCACTGTTCGGTCTGAAAACAAAACAAATGCTTTAGATGATTTCAAAAGTCAGTTTACTTTTGCGAGGTATTGACAGTAGTCTGCTTGATGAGCTGACAATAGACCTCATCTCTCAGGGTAGGATGGCGGTGACAAATGATGAGCACTTTGAAGACGACATCGGTCATCGACTCGGATTTCTTGAGTGGCTCGTCGCCCATAAACTTCATGATAGCTAGAAAACAAAGAATTACAGTTTTGTATTCTTTCTCTGCCTTCGATCACCATGGAAAGTTTCAACAGCATGTTTGTCCTCTTCAGGCCCCAAATCTTTCGTAAGCGAGTGCGAAATGGCACGATCTGTGTACTTGATCGCTTGAGCAATATCGTCCCAGGTCCACTCCTCCTCTGCAAAAAGACTAGAGTTTAGTTAGTTACGATAAACACAACTAACGTTTCTTCTTATCTTTTGGTTTACGGAAGTATTTGGAGGCATAATCGAGCATCGTGTATCTCTCACTCGAGAATGGCACCTCATCGTCAAAGAACTTCACGCGCTCATCCTGAAATATCTCGTTCACTGCAAGAATTCCTCTTTTTTTCTCCCACTCTTTCCATGCTGGACTCATATCTGATCGGTGGAACGTTGTCGCCGTGTGTCGAGTCCACATACTGCGCAAGAAGGTATCCGAATCGGTTCTCGATTCTACCGTACAACCAATTGCCGACTGGTGGAGTCTCCCCTTCCGGCGGCGGCAGCTAAAAACATTTATGGTTTGTGACTACCTGCAGTTGCGGTTCAAACATTTACCAGTTCGATCACGTCGTTTCGCTTGAATGAGAGATGATTGACCTCGCTGGTCACATAGTCTTCGAGCGCACGAACGAATTTCCTCTTCTGAACAATACCGCCCGAAAGGCATTTCTCCAATGTTTTCTTGATCTGGGGAGCTTGGTTGGTTTTGATTCGGACCGCCGAGTATGCGTTCTCCTCGTTTTCATGACGAACATGAACAGAGAGAATGTCGTTGGCCTCGAGTGACACGTCAGCAACCGTTTCGAATCTGAGAAATGCGGAAGTGAGATTTTAATGAGTAACAGGAAATGATGAAAACTGACGGGAAAAAGTCTTGAATCTTCAACGGATGTTCCAAGTCATGCGGAGTGTGAACAATCAGGCGGATTCCATGTTCCGAAATAGCAAAGATGATACTAACTGACTCATCGGGACGTTTTTCGACGACCTGTGTATCAACATTGTTTTATACATGGAATCATCCTTTCTCCACTTACCTCATAGATCTGATTGAAGTACAAAGGCCACATGCGGGCTTTCTCGATGACAGCCACCTTCACATCGGGATGGATGTTCGACTGATTTTGCAGATCAGATGGCGGTATTTGGTAGTTTCCTGTTTCAATAAAATCGTTATTTTATTTCTTAGTGTCAAGTTTATGACTCACTCAACACTTCTTCCACTTGTTTGCGATCTTGAAGGCGGATTCGGTAGGGGTAAGACTTGCGGCAGTCTTCGACGATTTGAGCGAAGACCTGGTCTATTATTTGGATATCATTAAGAACTTCCCCAGGGAAAAACATCTGAAAATAACAATTAGACGGTGGAAGTCAACGCGTAGACGCTTCAGACCTCTTTACGAATTGTCAGCTTCCATGGAGCCTTGACGTACTTCACGGCTGGCTTCTCAGGAACTACTGGAGCACGTGGTGGCTGAGAAAGAAGTGGCTCATCTGTAAACAAAAAAGTCTCGATGAAATACTTCACGGTGGAATTAAAAGCTCTTACTGATAAAAGAGCCCCTGATGCGATCTTGAGTTTCGGGAGGTCTCTCCAGTGAGTCCTTGATGACCCATTCCTTCCGGATCGGCTGTGGAGGTGGAGTTGGTTGAGCCGGTGGACTCTGAATTCGAGTTTGAACAATGGAAATAGTCTAGATGAGTTAGTTACTGGAGTGGGAGTGCGGATAACAAGCTGTTCCGATGGAACCGGTGATGGAGTAGGTGCACGTTGAACCGGGGTGACCGGACGAATGTGTCGAACGTTGTCGACCGGTGGCGGTAGTCGCTGTTAGTAGACACACATAATGAGACAAATGAGTGTTATGTTGACGAAACATACCTTGAGTTGGTTGTTCAACATATGCAAAGCGTTCTTGGCAGTTGCCTTCTCCTGACGAATCACTGCCTTCTGCTCGTCCAAGTTGAATCGATGAGGATTCAGGTACTCCGAGTTGTTGGCAGTGCTCTTCACAGCTGGTTCCACGTACGTTTCTTGTGGTGGACGGTTAAGACCCTGAAAATAACCTTGTAGGTTTTGAGTCATAGAGACCTACCCGTACCTTTCTTTCAGCAGCAGTTGGTGCTGGAGAAGGCGAGCGATAGCTTGCTGGCGCGTTACCATTTCCATTGGCATAGTGGTAGTTGTGCCGTTGCATTTGACGAGCTAACAATGGATTCTCCATTCTGTAATGCAAAAAGTAGCTGAATCAATGTGACGTGGGGCGTTTGGAGAGCAACCTTTCACGTGATCGGGAGTCGCCTCTCGGCAGTCGGAAGTCTTCGAAACGGCTCGTTTGCCGACCAACTGGTGATTGCGCCTGTAACAAAAGGCAATGATATTACCGCCGATGGCAAACTCGAGAGGGGCGAGAAAATTCCTTTCTCTTCGCGTTTTCAGTCGCGGCCATTAAAATATACATCATCGTACAAAAAGGGAGAAATGTTAGATAAAAATACGTATGGCTGGCTCGTGAGTGTGTGTGAAAAATTGGGTTCTGGCGCTTGCCTTTCTTTTGTTTCTTATCAGCCAACCAGAGCTAAGGTTCAACAATGCGGTTTTATCGAGAAGACGTGAGACGATAAACACCTCAAATTCCACTTAATAGCGGAGCACTTAACGACTTTAAAGGAATTTTTAGAGGCGATGTCCTGGCAACGTTTTTGAGAAGAGGAGCGAAAGATTGAAAAAGTGATCAGTGAGCAGTGCATGTGTGCTCGGGCTGACTGTGAAAAGTGACGGCACAGAAAGAAAAAGAAATGTGTTCACTTCTCAAGAATGAAATTGTGAAATGGCATGTTGGAAGTAAACAGAGGTACTCGGAATACAATACACAACGGCACGGCAAAGCGCGTAGTAAAACGCAGATAGCGAGAGAAGAAATGCTGCAGCGAAATCGGAATCGAGCACGACATTAAAAATTTTGCGGCTGATAAAGCGCGCGCGTTATTTTATTCCTCGATTGTCATCTCATTTCATGACACCAAAAAAGGGACTGTTACTGAAGAAGTAGTAAACAAAACAAATGAACTCACTAAATGTGGTCTTGTATGCAATTGATGATCGATCAGTTCAGGTGTTCGTCTGAATGGTGACAATTGTGTGTTGGAATCGACTATTGTACCGGTTCAATACCTATGGTGTCCATGTGGTTTCAGAAGATCCACCGAGGGCGATCTTTTTGCCATATACTTCTCGACACCACTGGCCTGTCTTCGGGATCTTTCATGAGTTCCGTGTCGGATTGGAGCTCTCTGCTCGGAGCCCACTGGTGACAACAGAATCATCTCGCCGTGTCCGTTCATCTGGACGGGCATCATATAAACCGGTTGCGAGGGATCATAGTTGTAGCCGTTTGTCGAGTGGTATCGCGGAAGAGACCGTTCCCTGCTTCTCGTCCGATAGTTCAATTGATCATCAGATGACGTGGAATCGTTACTGTATGAGTTCTGCAAAGAAGTGAATTGAAAAAAAAACTAGTTAGAATCGAATCATATCACGCGGAAAGGACATTTGTCCTATATCTCACCCGAGAATGTGGACGTCTGATGTAATGTTCATGTCTAGGAGAGACCAGTCGTGGAAGACTCTTGGCTCGGCTTCTGCTCGGGGAGTCGTCGACTCTTCGCAGCGTTGGATAGCGGGGAGGGACTGGTGAGTACGTCTGCGAGGGCTCGTAGTATCCTTCTGGTCTTGCTTTGCCTCCTTGAATCGAATTTGCAAGGTCTTCTACAGTGAAATTAGACGCTTCTTTGAAGATTTCATCAAGTATATTCTCTTGCGTTATCTCTTCAGCAGGTCTTTTTCCTCCTTTGATAGAGCGTGTTAACTGGTTCAAAGTGTAATCGGGATGCTTGTCATCATCCTTTGAAAGATGGTCAAAAACGGCGTCCAGGAACTGATCGACGTCTTTTCCGTGCTCAGGAACCGGCATATTGCGGATAGTTGAGAACTGACTGGGGACCTCTCCTCGTTTCATTCTTCTGAAGTCGCGAGATCTCGTGGAATCTTGACCATCACGGAAGGCTGGCGCAATCATTGGAGGAACATCCGATCTCACACTTTGCGGCGAGAGAATCGGTTCTGGTGGCTGATACTGTGGGACTGAAAATGGACGATTTAGGATGAAATTCGACGTACAACTCACTTTGCGGGAACTGTGGGACGTAGGAGAAATGTTGCTGCATCATCATTTGCTGAGGGATCATTGCGATTTGTTGGCCGGGCACCATTGATGGAGTCATCATGACAGGTACGTACTGCATCATCGGCATTTGTTGCGGATACGTGAAATTTGGAGGTGGAGCGAAATTCATCGGCGTGTACACCTCGTGGTGTTCAGTCCTAGAATATTCGAGGTTATGATGAAGGTTCGGGCAAAACAACCTTGAATAGGTTTTTCTCGGTAGAACTGGCGACATGAGGACATGAGAATTGTCTTGAACGGTCTCGGTCATTTTCATGTTCTCCTTCGGGCGAACTGTCTCATAGCCAACGTGATTATAATCATCTTCAACGTCTTCGTCTCCCTCTTCTTCGCTTTCCGACTTGTCTGCAAAACAAATGGTAACATTGTCCAATCAAAGTGGGGGTTGCAAATCAATATACCATTTGTGACTTCCGGCTGCTTTGATTTGTTCTTTTTTGGCAATGTGTACGCGTAACCGGCGTCTTCGTTATACTCGCGAATCAGTGACTCATCCGTATCGTCGTCCATTTTAGGAGCGTCGGTGACGAGAGGAGTGTTCCTGCTTTCATTTCGCACTGGTGGCTGATTGCTCCATTCTTCCGGTGTTGGATACTTTCTTGGAAGTTTTGGAGTTTCCTGCACGGTTGGTGTTGGTGCTGGAGTTCTTGGCAGCTCTTTCGGTTCTTCTGGTTTTGGCTTGACGAGCTTCTCCGGGGGAAAGTTGAAAAATATGTTAGTCTGCTTATCCTCATGTTGCGATTCCATGTTAACTCCTTCGATTTGCGAGAACACATCGTGAATGAAATGTGTGCCAGCCGGAACAAAGACACGATTCGGAGTTTCCACTTCGACCGTCCAACCCAGAGCGATGCCGACTCCTCTGAAACAAAAACCAATTGGTGTTCCTTATTTTATGTTCATACCTTTGTTTCAAAATTCTCTCCGCAACCTCTCCAGTCGTGGTCCAAGGATTCAAATGGATATCGCAGGACAAACCATCATAACAGTTGACTTCACTGACTGTGTTTGGAATGTTCGGGGAGGAGTGGAGTTCCAGATTTGATGGCGGAAGTTCTCGAGCAATCTCGCTGTCGTAAATTCTCAAACGTCTTTGCAACGTTGCGAATAGTTGATCCTTCAACAGAGGCGGTTGCTGGTTGAAGAAACTGATGAGCATTGGAATCAGATTTTCCGTCGGTGGGAACACAGAAATAGCCATATGAACCAGTTTCCATCCGTTGTCCACTGCGATTTTGTCCGGGTTCTTATTTATTTGATTCACAATTTGAACCAATATCTCGTCTCTCTGGCAAGGATTCGAGATTCCCTGCTGTACGATGTATCGTCCTAGATCTTCTCTTTGGTGTTTCGAGAGCTTTCGATCGTTCATGAATTTCAGTATGAGCTTGAAAATCTCAACTGACAATCGGAAATCGTAGTCGGTTTCCTTATGCAGGAACGGTGTCATTATGGGTTCACGACGTGGCTCGAGGAGGTGTCCTTTGAAGTTGTCTTCGGCGTACTGTTCGATTGGAATGCTCGTCATGTTCGGAAGGAAGTTCTTGACAGGAATCGTCAGGTATTGCGAAATTGTGTGAGTTGCTTCCGAATTAACGTCAGATGGAGGACGTTCCAAGGCTTTTTTCGCTTCTTCGTTGATATCGATGTAACCAACGAGGGTGGATTGCAGCTCCTCCGCATTGTCTCCTCCAAGAGCCTGATGGTAAGCATCCAGTCTCTTGTTCCTTTTTGTTGCTCTTCCAATTGCCTTGAACAGCTCTTCTCGAAGAGCGATATAATCTCTTCTCGCTTTCCATCCTCTCAACCCAGCTTGCAGTTTGATTATTGCATTCCTCTTCTTCTGATACTTTCTTTGAGCGACAAATGTTCTCATATTCTTTTGAAGGACAATCGCGGCGTCACGACTTATTTCATACTGTTGCGATTCATAGCGATCGGCGAGTCGTTCACGCAGGAAAACGTATTCTGTGCCGATTTTGAAGTCGTTCTCAAACTTGACACCTTGGCCTTGTAGAATGTCTTGGATAATCTCTTTCTCGTTCTGACACATTGCAATGTCACCCGGTAGAAGGCATCGGTATCTGAATATGAAGGGTAAACAGGGACGATCAAATGTGGAGGACTTACTGTCTGGCAAACGCGGTCTTCGAGATTTTGACTGGATATCCTTTGGTTCGGAAGCTGAGGAGTTCAGCAAGTAGGAGGCACTTGATCTGACGATTGACCATCGGAATATCGAATTTCATCGGAATCCGTTCATTGTTACTCTTGATGCATCTCACAAAATGAGCATGAGAAGCATTGATTTTCTCGAAAATTTCTTGTGTTCCACGTAGAACCAGCTGCGCTTGCGATACGATCATATCCGAAGCTACTGACCCATTTGGCTCGAAAAGAAGTCCGATCACCTGAAAACCGAAGAGGAAATGAATAATTCTATAAACGATGTTTGTGAATACCGGGTTTTTGCTGCAGCGCAACAGTTGTACAGCGGATGACGAGACGATCCTTTTGTTCCTCGAGAAGAAATCGTTCACTGTGTACCAAGTGGTGCCAATACAATGACGAACCCCAAACTCTTGTCGTTCTTTGTTTCTGGCCTTGCCGTAGCAGCTGCGATCAGTATGGTTCAGATTGCAGTGCTCGAGGTATGTCTCGTGGGTTCCTTTTGGAAACTTGCACTCGTCAGTGAGAAGCGGGAGAAGGCCGTACGGCTTTTTGAACAACAGCTCGACTGCTTTTCCGTTTTCGATACTTGCAGGAACCTTAAAATCAACTACTGCCCATACGGAACTTAACTTCACAAACCTTATAATCCATTGTGATACCATCTTTGGCGTAATCCACTAATTGATCGTGGAAACAGTGCTTCACAAACAAATTTTCGATTCTCTCATTGACACTGTTAATCAAAAACTCCTCCACACCATTATTGTTGTATTTTTCAAATCCATAGTGGTCGAAGATGGAAATGACGCCAGTGTGGATGGGGCATTTGAAATGAAGGCCGATTCTTGATAGAATCCATTTGAAAAGCTCTTCATACAGCATCATTGCAAACGAATCCCGGTTGTCCAATGCGGAATTCAATGAGACTGTTGTTCCGTCATCGAGTTTTGGCAGCAGAAAGTTGACAAGTTTGTCATAGTCGACTTCCAGCAAAAAAGCGATCCATTTGATTTCCGACATGTTACCGATTTCCACGAGTTCTTGCTCAACATTAGGACTTCGTTTTGTGCGGAAGTAGATGTTTCCAATGTGGAGAATAGTGGAAATCAGTTTGTAAATGCTCATTCGATGATCTTCCGAGAATCCGAGAACGGTGAGAGCCTCTTCGAGGTCTTTGAAGTGACGCTCATCGACTTGAATGTTTTCAGTCGAGTTTCCCTGATTGATGTAGAAGAACTTTTGAAGCCCTTTGATTCCGAACTTGGATTTCATCTCATCATTCAACCCGTGGTAGATCTCATAGAAGATGTTGAAGTTTCGTTCGCCGGGCTTCTGGGAGATGACACGTGGCACTTCGAGTGGTACCGTATACTTTAGATTCAATCCCGACAAAGTGCTCCTAAGAAGAGAAAAAGTTGGGAAAAAGCAGGTGAAAACAGAAATGTCACCTCTTGTAGAGCAGATCAATGGAACATCCATATCGAGTTGCCTCGTCGTTTTTCAACGTCTTCGCACATCCGAAACTCCGAAAAACTGATTGAATTGCGTTTGCGTGTTTTGGAGCGACTTTGGAGTTCTGTTGTGCGGTCAGAAACTTGAAAACTTTAAATACGTTGTAAGTTTTTCCTGATCCCGATTCCCCACTGAAAATAACACAACAATGATCATTGGATGCACTCATTTAGAAATACCCAAACACAATTGTTTCAGAGTTAGAAGACATGTTGGAAATCTTGGCCAGAGCATTGCGAGCCACTCCAAATATGTGACTATTTTTCGAGTGCGTTTGGTGCTCCTGAAGTGCTGCCTGCTCGTCGGTCCCCGACTCCTTCTTGAAGTTGTTGAGAGCCACCAAAACATTGCTCGCCTTCGTCTGAAACAGGTGAAATTAAAAATGCATAAAGTCAATCGGTTTTTAGCCTTCGCCCCGCTTACATAGTTCAGCTTGTTTTTGAAACGCTCGTGCAGGTGTTGAGCGATTCCAGCTTCGGATCGGTCTCTGGAAGAGGTCAAAATCGAGATTTTGCTTGGTTGACGTGATAAAACTTACGCCAATTCGGTCAGATTCTCCATCTCTGATAAACCAGAGGTCATACCAGAAATCGGAATTGGAACGGTTCAATTAAAATCGGATTTGTTTTTACTTCGATTCTGGAATGTTTGAGATGAAGTAAATCAGTGAAAAGGCAAAACAACACATACAAAAGGGAAAAAAGAAACGAGTGTATGGGAAACGGAAAAAAAACGAGAATATATCCAACGGCCGGGCTGGCTGGACAACTGGACAAGATGTTCGATAAAAAATGATAAGAGACAAGAAAAGTGACTTGCAAATCAGTCAATGTGATTAGCGGACGTCCACATACCAAGAATGAGGGCTGACCAAAGAATCGTGGATTTGGAGGGGTTTTCGAAAAAAAAAGATACAAAATAAGAAATGCAACAACCAATGCGACAAAACAACAAAAAAAAGTTGTCTCGCTTCAATTCTGATTCCTCCACTACACGATCCTTTCGGCACGTTATAATCAATCACATCAACCATCGTCTCCACCTCTCTCCCTTCCCCCCGTTGTTATCCGTTTTGCAACAATGAACATCCTTGAACTACTCGGCGGCGCGAGAATTGTTAAAATGATAGAAACTAGGTTGAACCGTTCAATCAAATAAGTTGAAAGACTTCTCAGGCGGCCGAGAAGGAGTGACGCGGCGATGCGGCGATGCGCGGAACAACGACGCCTTGTTGCAAGAAGGCAAATGTATAAAGCGGCCCGCCCGTTCATGGTCACTACAAGATCGAGTTATCTTATTATCACGCAAACATTTCGGGATATATCACTTGTATCTTTCCTCCCAAACGGCCCGTTTTCCTCGGGAGACAGGAAGAGATGAGAATTTGCGGCGTTCTTGGTATGTGCTGGTGGGCGACGAAAGTGAAAATATCCTCGCGACGAACATGTTGATTCAAACAGAATACTATATTCCCTATTATTCTGCAAGGGATTTGTCGACAAGTTAATATTGCAACACATTTATTACACAAGACACGAGTCTATTATGAATAAGTAAGAGATCAATAATGTCGAGTGAGTGGGGGGAGGGGGGAGTTGTCGGGACAACGAAAGCTTTTTTCTTATTGTCATTGCATTGTGGGGAGAATGGTTGGATTAGGGATTTCCAAAATGACAGTTTGCTTTTTTTTGTTTTTCTGCTGTAATACAATAAAAATGGGTAACATATGATGGAATTTGGGAGAACTGAAGGTGGAAAAGAGTGGCAGGTCCTTAGACCATGTCGGCCACTACATCACCGTTTCTCTGTCCAGGAGGGTGCTGGTGGACCTCAGTGTACTCTCCAGATACCCTGAAAAACCGAACAATTCGAATAAGTCACCCACTCCAATTTCAGCTGTATGAATTTTTGTGGGAATGTTTGGAGAAGAAAACACAAGTTGAGATGAATGGGGTGCGTAGAAGTGTTCTGGCTCAAACTTACATCGGCAGGAGCTTGTTGTTGTTGTTGTTGTTCTTGATGGTGGTCGTGGTGTACTTGGTGTAGTGGTGCGGGTTGCGCACCTTGAACTTGTAGAGGCAGTAGGCCAGAAGCACGATGAGGGCGATGAACGCGAGCAAAGTCACCAGAGGGGGCCCTGGAAGAGAAAGAGGATTGTTATCCGAAAACTGACCATACTGAACAACTAGTTAGGCTTTGGTTACTTTCACAGAAAAAAGACAGGACAGAAAGCGTCAAAGAAAGAAAGAGAGTGACCGAAACCTTGGCTAGTTAGAAAGTTAAGAGGACATACAGTAAGCGCAGACCGGTGGTGTAAGGACTGAATGAGTTCTGACCGGGTCGGATATCATGTCGCACGAAGCGCCCATCCATCCGTCTTCGCAGCTGAAATACATGACTGACTGAGAATCGTTGTGCGGCTCTCGGCACGGAGCAGAAAGTGGGCGGAGACTTACACGCAGCTGAAGTGACTCGTGGAAACCTCAACAAGGCATTGATCGGCGTGTTTGCAGCTAGCCATTTCCTCGCCGTAGCACACACGGAAGCCGTCGGGAAGGATGTGCTTCTTCTCTCCTTTCAATCGGTACGAGGCAGACATTCCAGGCTGTAAAAGGAGTGGAATGCGCATTGGAATGTGCGGAATGACTAACCGCCGAGCACTCGTAAACCCCGTCGTGTTCGTCGGCTTGGTAGTTGGTGATCTCAACGAACGAGGCGTCTCTGGAATGCGGGAGAGACTGGTTGCGGAATGACTGGTTGCCATCCACACTCACGCTTTCGTCTTGACATAGTCTGGTTTGATGACCGTACCGCCGCGTAACCAGCGCAACGCGCCGACTTTTCCGTTCGGATGCTCGCAGCGGATGAGAACGCTCGATGACTGTTCGACGCCAATCAAGGTGGTTCCAGCATGAACTCCATCTGAAAACAGAACAGTGCAATGTTTGCGCTGCTCATCAAATATTATCGCACTCTGACTCAATGTTTTTTGATTGCTTTTCAAAAGTTAGAAAGTAGAAAGAAAGAAAAAATGAACTAAGCGCTCAGTTCCAGCTGAAAATTGTAGACCTCTCATTCAAAGTGAGTCAGAACCAATTTTCAGACGTAGTCCCCGTCTTACCTTGTAGTCTCAGAATGTGCTCTCCGGCGAAAGTGACTCCAAAAATGGCGTTGAGGAATAAGAGGATCAGAGCAATGTTGTTCATCCTTGGATCGTCGAGAACTGTGTCTGTATGGAGGGGAACGATCTGTAAGAGTGGTCACTGTCGAACAGGAATGTATGAAGGAATGATGATTGTCAAAGAAAGGAGGAGAAGAAGAAGAAGAAGAAGCATACAATCAAACGTGAACAACTTCTTGTCAACTGGTTCGTCGATTTGGGACTATTGATGTAATATGAACCGGGCACGCCAATATGCGAAAATAACGATGACAAGAATCAGTATCCAGCGGTTTATGTTAATTTTTTTGCAGAGGGCACGTAGGCGTGGTGCCGGACGGCGCCTAGGTGGTGGGGCGGTTTTCGAAACGAAATCGTCACCGAAACCGTATCAACTCGGTTGCGAAATGTTACCTTAGAAAGGTATGGTGCAAAGCTACACTACTTTCATGTTTTCTTCCCATAACCTTTATGAAAAGCGGTTTAATTAGAAAAAATGGAAAATAGGAAGAGAGAGAGAAAGAAAGCAAGAAACTGATAAAGTCAAAACGTCGATTGTGGGAATACCCCTGACTAAAAATAGGGAGGAAGAAAAAGGCAGTGCTTTCGGCTAGACAAACAATGAATAATCAAGGCCCCGGGGGTTGGTGTGGAGCATATTTCGAATATTTTCAAACCGCCTGTGCTAAGAGAAAGAAAATGGAAGAATGCGGCGACTCCTCCCGTCGCCGGCTCAGTTTTATATGTCGTTTTTGTTTTTGGGCGAGCACATTCCAAACTTATCTTCGTACAGGTACCACTTGAAATTCGTGGTATGATATGATATCACCGAAATGTGGGTAAACATTAAAAAGAGCGGGGAGGCGAGCGGGATGAGATGAGAACGGAACATGCTCGGAGGTGGTTCGAGATCTGGTATTTGGAGATCAAACATGTATTCATTGACAGTGATATCATAATCGGGTCCACCCGATAACAATGGAACTTTGAAACTTGAACTTCGAGATGCTTGGAAAGCGGATATGGGATGAGCATTACGTCATTGCATGTAAATGGAAATTATAGATCTCACATGTACATTCTTGAAGGAAGATGATTGACAACATAACAACAACTATGCTCGAAAACGGAAATTGTAGGTGAGACTCGTCTCGTCTAGGAGGAAGAGGAACTGAGCAGAAGAAGAAGAAGAAGAAGTGACTGGGGGGAACTGTAGACGTGCTCCATTTTATAGAAAACTCTGGATGACACATCGAACATACGAATGGGAAGGAATCGGTGATAGTTCCCTCTTCCTTCCCCCCAACCGCCTCCCTTTATCACTCTTTCCACCTCCACCGAGAAATGCCGACGCTCAACGTATTATTGACAAAACTCTCGCTTTCTGTGACTTCTTTGAAAAAACTGGAAGTGTGCGAGACGGTACTGAAGAACCAACCGTTTTTCAGATAAGCGCATAGGTTCGTTGAACTCTCCTTGTATGTTCGATGACAGTACAGAGGGCCTCCGAATGTGGAGATGATATCATTCGCTGTGTTTCCATGTGTACCTTCACGAGGGCGGACACCGTCTATTGTGCAGCGAGAAGCGAGCAAACAGATGGATCTACGTAAATCGGGGGCCGCAAAGTTTGACAGCTTTTCATATTTGGAGGGGCGCCGTTTACTGGCGGAGGAGGAATGATCAAAAAAGATCTCGCTGGTGCGCGATCAGGCCACCCACGCGTTCGGTTTTGGTTCCTGACCTCGAGCGGTGCGATGGACTTGCAACAAAGCACAAAGACAAAAAAAATGAGGAAATGATGACGATCTTTTCCATTCTGCATGCCACGCAGCCAGCAGGTACTGCCACATTAAGACATAAATCGAACCGCGAATAGCCTGAGAAAGATTTACGTTCTAAACGGACATGATCTCAGTTTGATAAATCAAAGTATGAGTCGGAAGAGGAGGGCGCTAAAAAAGTATTCTTATTATATGGTGACGTGGACACGCCATATTGACCACGGTTTATGAGCGAGGGGGGCCATGCGTAGGCTTGGGATGTGGGTGACTCAGGTTTTCCGCGAACTTGAATTCAATGCATTTCTATGTAAATATTTCTGCACATTTCGCTCCTTTTTCCTTGTCAGTTTGCGCGCGCGGAGGGGGACTCTTTGAAAAAAGGTCATGATCCACATCGGAAAAATGATGTGGCTTGTGATTTGTAGGCTGGGTCGGTGTTGACTCACTACAGTAACCTCACCCATCTCTGGATGACCGAAGGTGTGAATCTCACGTGAATGCGCATAAATGGGGGAGACATGGAGACTAGAAAAGTGGAGACGACACGCGGCGATTGGTTTGCGATGGTCTCCTCAAACACTGGAAAGCCATTGTTCCAAAAGTCTTCGGCCAATTGCGTCACTGAACTACATTTTCTCGCATGGCCTCAGTTATTTATTGCTTCATTATCATCAACCTCTCACTTTTCTTCATTCTCGAGGTCCGCAAATGACCCCCATCTAGCCTTTTGATGTCAAAGTAAGACATCACTCCTGAAACTGGACAAGACAAGGGTTGACGTCAGTAGGTTGAGAGATGAAAACGGACAAGTTCATCGGTTAGTTGCTTGTTATTTCCGATGATTTCAGATCGTTCCGGGTTAGCGGTTGATTATTTGAACGATCATCAATCAAAGACGAAGCGGTAGAAGTGAAAACCTCTGCTTTGGAACTTTTGTTTCAAGTGTTTCCTTTCCTCGGCTTTGGAAGCGCTACTGTCGTCTACAGCCGCAGCTAGCCCTTTTATACGATCTCTCCTATCATTGTTTCGAAGAAGACCGTATGAAAACGAGAAACCGAGAACATCTCACTCACGTCAGTTTTGATATCATTGACGATTTGAAATGACTCACAGATCATCATTGAGAGATGTCAAGGAAATCTGTGTTTTGACTGGGTTTGTCAGCGACATTCGGAATAAGATAGAAAATGGGATAGGATGATATGGAGGGTAGATTGGAAAGCGACAGTGATTGCGAAATAAGGCGAACACTTGTGCTTTGCCAGCTATTTATATCAATAACAAAATCAAGAGATGAGAAGAAAAAACACTCGTAGTTCTCCAGTGATACTGTAGAAAAACACTCAAAGATTTCCGATTTGATATCAAAAATACTCGACTCAACTGATCGGTCAACAAAGCCCTTTATCCCTTCAAAATCTCAAAGAAAAATGAGAGAAAACAGATAGAAGATTACTGTAGCGTATCTATTTCCGTCTGAAAAGTGAAAACGCAAGGTTTGATTTTCTTGAAAGAAAGGAAACTACTGACAACAGTGTATCAGAAAGTGTCTCGTTTTGTAATTTATTTCTTTTCTTTGCTTGCAGACTTTATTGGTAACCAGAGAGTACACACAATAATACAAAACACGAGAAAGCAGAGATCGAAGAATGTAGTTTCATCAACAGCATAAATCGAACATCGGCGTCAAGGCAACACAACGACGCCTTCTCGAATACTCTACCAAACTCTCTTTTTCCTTTTTTTGCAGTTATCTGTGTGGAGGTTATTGAGGTAAACAGTATCGGGAATAAATGGGAGGGTAATGGGGGCATGAGAAGAAAAATAAGGTGGAGCGAGCATTCGTCGAAATACAACTGTAAGAATTGTACTGCTCAAAATAAGCGATAGATGAAAATAGGAGAAAAGCAGCTCTCGTCGTATGTACTACCTTCTATTGGAGCATTTTAAAGCGCAATTTGTTTGTTAAGAAATTTTTAAAAAGTTTCAAATCTGATGGGTTGGATTATGACATTTTGAACGGCGGACAGGCGGAAACACGGTTAGGGTTAGGGCTCAAAGGGGGTCAATAGTCGGAAATCGGAATCATCGGGCAACCAGAGTTTGGGTCAGACTTGGGTGGGATTGATCTCGGCAACACATCCATGATCGTATCCAATCGTCTTGATCCGCATGGTGCACGCACAATCTCCGAGTTTCTGACCTTCAAGCGGTGGAGCCCACGAGAAGACTTGGTAAGCTGCAAGAACTGTTATTCCCGACTTATGACTGTATGTGGTCGAATCTCTGTGTGATAATTGTATATATACCCTGATTTCCCCGTCTTTCTTGTTCTTGTCTATATCTTCTTTTTTCTGTCTGTGAGAAACGACTTCCGCCGCGACCTATTCTTATCAAATTGATAAGTCACTGATTTCTCATAGAACACTAACCAATCAACGCCGTCATCAACTGCTTTAGTCTTGATCAAAGTTTCAGGTAGATCACACTCTCCTTCATATTGTATGTGTCTTTTTTCATGTGATTACGGCTGTATCTCTGTTTCTAGCAGCCACCAATAATCGCCGCGGTTTGATTTGATTTGATTAATATAAAACACGGCGAGGTGGCGGTGGAATGAGAATAAAGTGAGAAAACGACAATTAGGACGTATGGTCTGCGTCCTTCCAATTCAGATGCAGCAGCATCAGCCTCCGAATGGAATGAACAGGTTTTCTAAAACCCTCCGTCGGAAGTTTACTTTTCGCGCTCTCTCACGCGCAAATCGGTCTTTTTAGACGTCGTTTAACGCGGCCCCCCGGAAGACGTGCGACAGGAAACGCCACTCTTTTTCCTCCAAATCGGTGTCACTGTGAAGCGAATCGGAAGTGGATTCTGAACCTTTGCCATCGTTTTGCCCCACAGCGCGTTTTCCAGGTCATTTTGACCGGTGAAACGAAAATTGTTTTGAGAGCGATTTTCTCTCGCTCTCGTGAACTCGTGAACTGAACGACACTTGAAAAAGAACGAATCAAAGGGCGATGCGTACAATCGAAACAATCGAAACTAACCGGTACAGTACTGACGGCACTCCTCCTCGGATCTCAGGTCGATGCGATTGACCTGGTCACCAGTGATGCGGACGTTGCGGAGAGTGACTCCTGTTGCTGGAAGAATTGAGCTTCTATTCCTGGGTCGACTCGAACTCACCGAAACGGGTGTTTGGCTTGAGTCCGCTGGTCTTGGTCGAGTCCTCCGACGAGTATCCGATGGCGGTCTTGAGGAAGCATCTGAAAAGAAGCCAAGTCCATTTGCCGTTCATTATTCGAACCTCTTCAGAATCGAGTCGTAGGTATAGGCGATGCAGCAACTGCGAGAGGAGCACTGCACACAACACGCCGTGATGTCGTTCGCCGGGAACTCGTCGACCGTACCGCCATGCAGGTTGACATTTGGCAGGAACAGGCAAGATTGAACTGAAGACATTGTTATTGCTCAATAATCCCCGAACTTTTTTACGCCCCCCTTATATCTATAACTATGCCCCATCAATGATGGGCCATCATCCACTAATAGGATTTAGTCCGGCCAGAAAGCACAGAACCTTGCCGCTCGTTTCAAGGGAATGGACTTTTTTTTGACGAGCGGCGACGGCAGTGAAACGCGAAAAGAAAAGCTAATAAAAGTTATGTTCTTAAGAAACAGCCGGAACAGATGCCTCGAAATCACTTGGTGGTCTTTTAAGTTTTTAAAAATCGACTGGGAAAGAACCAAATGGCACTCACCAGAAGCAGCTCCTGTATGCATCAGGATCAACCCGAACAGAGTGGTCGCAATCATTTTCTAACGTTTCGTTTTTGTTTTTTATCACTTTTCGTTTACTTGAAAACTTGAGCCCAAATTTTCCAGTCGCACTTATTCACATACGCATAAGGCAACCTGAAAAGTTATAGTAAACCATTCATAGAGATCAAGAAAACTACGACGAATGAGACGAAATACATCGAGGAACTAAAAAAACGGTATAATATGATAGTTGGTTCTAAATGGAATCAAGAGGAGAAAGTCGATGTTCACGCGTGGGTGATGATAGGATTGGAACACGCCAACCAAACGGCACACCGGAAACAAAACGCCGCCTTCAGACTTCAGAAAACAAGAGGTTGGGTTAATGGCGAATAGAGATAGAGAAAACTGTAGAGGAGGAGGTGAATGACTGCGAAAGAGGCAGAGAGGGCAGGAAATGTTTTAATTAGAAAATTACGGTCATTTGGCGACGGGTGCCTCTTCTCCATTCAGTTTCTCAGGAGTGAAAGAAAGAGATGAAGGTTATGGGGCACCGGGGAGGGTCTCGCAACGCGCCCTCTACTCCGGGAGAGGATCCTCGACATCACTACTTCTCTCTGAACAGAAATCAGACAGCAGCGAGACGGCGCTTCGGAGAGCTTTTACTTAACATCTGTTCAGGTTTCGGCCGTAATCCGATACGAGTTTTTCGGAAAAATGCTCTTCTCTTCATTTCCTTCGCACCGCTCCTAACGACACTATCAGACGTTTTTCGCCGGAGAAGAGCAAGAAATGAGCAAGTGGGGGCAACAAAATGTTTACAGTTCATAGATACACATTGCTCCACCCAACCAATCAGTTGAAGCTTACCTGGCTGTCCGAGTCACGCGTGTGTTCGGCAGAAGATTCCGATGCCGACAAACGGGCAGGAATGTTAAGTCGTTTGTTATCAGGTATCAGGAATTCTCTTTTGCGCCGCTCCGCACAAATGACCACTCGGAAAAGAAGGTACCGGGAAGAAAGTGGGGCGTACGCACAAAAAAGGTTCGGACATGCGTGACATAATCGCGTGAAGCTTCAAAGACCATCCGTCATTGCTAAGCTAAGAATAAGAACAAGTGGGAGGATTCTAACGTCATTCCTTCCTACTTCCCTCTCTCCTACTGCTCCTGAGGCCACGAAACGAAAATACTTGAACTTTTCATTTCGTCTGAGAGTTCTTCTCCGACGTCATTGAAAAGCCCGATGGAAGGAAGAGTGAGGCAGTAAGAAGAGGAGCTCTTCCTGAGATTCCCATAAAACTTCGACGCGGCCGAGCTATTGAGGTTGAAGTGGAATGGAAGCGAGGAGAATACGATGACTTCATCCTTTTCTTCTCGTTTTCTGCCCGCCTCCGAGTAACGTCGAGGAGAATGTTTTTACCGTCATAAAAAGTAAGCGCCCAGGGGGATTGGGCGGGATTGGACCGCGAACTTTTTTCAGTCGATCAAAAAAGAAAGGTTTTTGCGGCTTGTCAGAACAATCGCATCAATTCTCTTTTTCACAAAGAGCGAGCGCCGCCCAGCGGGGGTCCATTACCCTACGGAGCACTTACTCACCGGCCCACGATCCATCCGAGAAGCGAGGGGAAACGTCAGAATACATCGGAAATGAGGTAGAATATGAGTGGAGGGGTAGTGTCTTTCCGACAAGTGAAGGGGTATTAGTGAAGAATGATGTGAAGGGGGGATCAGAAGACAACTCCCGAATACTTCGGGCACGGCTCGATAGCGAAGAATGAGAGGAGTGGAGCCAAGAGTTCGAAAGTTGTTTGTGTCCTGAAACAATGGGAGGGGCTCAGGAGGAGGAATAGAAGAAATATGATGACTTAATGGTATTGAAAACAGCTGCCAACGAGAGAGCGATCTACAGCTCGCCGAGCGAGTTCAAGAGCCATAACTCATAAAGCGCATTCCTTCTCTCTTCACGTTTTACACAAAAGCAGAGGCGTTTTGGTGGAGTTCTTTTTTTCCGAGAATCCTGAAGGAGAAGAGAAGATATTGTGAGAGTGAGTAGGCATTGGAAGTCGAGCAGAAATCGAGGGACTTCCAATATTCTTGAAGCAACCACTTGGAAACGCCGGATAACTTCCTCTACGTCAGTTTTCCGCTAGAGAGAACAATTCGAGTCGATTTAAATGAGACACGAGAGAACAGTGATCGCTTCTTTAAAAGTACATTTTATGGAGGCATTGAAGGCCGGAAAAGTGCGGAACAAGAACGAGACCCGATTCTAATTGGCCCGCCCGTATTGGAAAACGGATGAAAAATAAAAAAAACCGTGCTATACTGAAGTCGGCTTTATTTGTGAGATTGAACAACGCTAGAACAAACTAGTTGTATCTCCAGTTTACACTTTCAAACAATAGCTGATTAACAGTAAAAAAAGCGAGAGAATAGGTGGAAGATGACGTTGGCGGGCGGAAGTAGGAGGGTATAGTTCAAGCTCCAAAAAGAAAGGAAAAAAGTCATTACTGAGTCGATCCAAGTACCCCATTACAAGTAATTAGATGAAAATACGCAACGTTTTCCAGGAACTTTCCACCCTAAACGTCATCGTTTGAGTTGAAACTAACTATAATTTTTCCCCCTTTTCTCGGCTTGCAGAATGAAGTCGAATCAGAAGAACGTGATGTACTGTTTTGTATGAAACAAGTATAAATGATGCAGAAAGCAACACACAAACAACTATTGCACTGGGCCACCGAACGCACCCAATCAGATGGTGTGTTCAGACACGCCCTTGGTTTTTTTGATTGGTAAACTGAAAGATATAAACGGATCGATCGGATTTAGAAAATTTGCCTGCGATACCCAAATAAAATGGCGCATTCAGAGAAAGTGAAAAAAAAAACGTTTTTTTTTCGTGTTCTGGACGCTTTCGAGTGGAAGTGACAATAAAGTTGTGATGCGTATGTTACACTACTGTTCTGATCTATTATTTTTTCTTGCAGTATGTTTTTTTTTCTGTTTCACTGAGCAAATGGATATTCCAGAAGAGTTTTGACGTGGCATTATGGTAAACTGTAAATGACATGAACAAAATTTGTAGTTGTTGTCCAATTTTCTATTTTTCGTTGTTCCAATCTCGACTCCGAGTCCATTCTCTGTACCAATCCCATTTTCAGTTCCAGTTCCAGTTTGATCTGCTGAAAATCCATGACGTCATTCACAAAACAGCGCATGACACTCAAGTTGTTGCCGGTACCGTTCTTATTGACAAACGGGACTGTTGGCCGAAAAATTTGCTCACGTGCGGGAATGCAGACAGGGCGTGGCAAAGTTCTCGATGCCATTAACCATGCATACAACATGAAACGGCAAAAAAATTATCGCGTCACGAATTGGTCGGCAAAGTTCAATGAATCAATCAAAAGTAGTCAAATCGAATTGAAGATCGAAAGTTACGATAACTTCTTTTTGCAGACCCCTCGGCATTTCAAATTCGAAATAAAATTGAAGTTGGACAGTTGGCGGAAATCAAAGCGGAGACAGCTTCATATCGGAAATATCTCTTTTAAGATGAACAGTCTCTCCTCGTCGTGACGTCGTCTGTTTAATCAAAATCTCTATCTCGCCGGCGCTCCTCGTGGAATGTCTGTCTGAAGTGAAATTGCATTTTGATCTCTCCCTCTCTCTCTCTCTCTCTCTCTCTCTCTCTCTGTCTCTCTTTTCACTTCTCCTTCCAAACGTCTTTCACTGTCGCCGACTGATAAACTGTCGATTTCACCCGTCGGCCCTTTCCTTTCACTGTCGTCGCGTCTTGGCAAATCATATGTGATATAGACATTCAAATGTTCACCTTTCACTTTTTGCGTGCGCGCTTGGCCCCCGCGGGTGGCGGGAAGCGAATAGAAGAACCAGATCTCGTCCGAATGGATGGATGCGCCTCCGATTTGAGGGGGGGAGGACGACAGGAACAAGCATTATGCGACAACCAACGAAGCCCACGGATCAACTGGATCTCTCCATCGGTACTCCCCGTTTTCATGCCGGGCAAGAAAGAAGACTATCGGATGCGTGTGGCGTTGCGCTCCGAAATCGAAATTGAAATTGCGGAGAGGTGAATCGAATTATTGAACACAAGTTCTGGATGGCGCCCATCCCGCGCTGGATCCACTCAAACGTGCCGGCGATGCGATTCAATTATTTAGGAACCGAATTGAGAGCGCGAGGATGCGCGTGCGCGCCCCGGACGCTCGGAGAGGAGCGTGGACTGTTTTTGTTCCGAATATACCGGAGAATGAGAGGGGGGAGAATTTCTTTTTGAAGGACACGCGCAAGGGTAAAGGCACTTCGGTGTTGAACTCGTACCGGACGTTTTTCGGACAAACAGAACTGACGGGTGGCGCCGCGATGGGGTAATGTGACAAACGTAAATTCTTTTCTTTCCTCCGTCTTTCGTATCATTCGATTTGAACCACCTTGAGAACGTTTCTCCTCCACTCTTCTTCCCGATTCTTCGACTGCGAAACACGTCGGAAAGGTCGGAATGGGAGGAAAGGTCATCTGTCGCAAAGTGAAGAAGGGAGATGAAGAAGACGGGTGAATGGGAGCTCTTGGAGCACATGACAACTGTCGCGGACGTGTTTCGAAAAAAGTTTCGCTGCGAAACCTGGTTTCAGATCACCATCATCTTTTTCCATCGAATCGGCGGGGTTTTTCGCAGCCCGTTCTCTCCAGCCATCTGCCGATCCATTCCGTTATTTTTGTTCGGAATTATTCAAACAAGCTTTTCCATTCTCTCCCTCCTTCTCCACCACCAACACCACTACTATTTGTGTTTGTTTATGTGTTTGTGTTTTATGGCGGCGGCTCGTTTCTCCATTGCTTTTCCTCCTCTCCGCGCTCCGCCGTCCCCACTTTTCTGCCGTCCGAGACAGAGACAGAGACGAAGCGAAACGAAACGGAATGAATGTTGGAGTTTTGAGTCATAAAATGATGGATGTTTGAAGCGTACACATGGTGAGCCACCCCCTCGGTCTATACGCTCTTTCTCCTGGGTGCAGCTTACTAGGGCGACGCAAGAAGAGTTGTTCCCCCGACGTCGTCGTCTCGTTTTTCTTCAGTAGAAGAAAATGGAGACTGGGAAGGAGAAGAATAGGACGATCGGAGAGAAAACGAAACCTAAACCCCTTTCCGATTCTCCGCTCACGTTCAGCTGTGTATGTATATGCAGATTTTGTAAAAAGCGTTGCGACCCGACGTGGGATGCCCGCCAAAATATGAATACCGTAAATGGCGCAAAGCATCTAGTTTTTCCGGTTTGCCTTTCCTCTTCTGTTGAACGTAGCCATCGGTCTGTTTCGGGACGTCTGATGTTCTGCATATGGCCGGTAAAACAGATTAGTTTCAACTTGTTCCCTCCGCCCGCACATGCCGTCAGGCGGCACGTTTTCAATTCGCGATTCGTTTCCTCTTGCTTCCACCCTTCCCGCCGACGACAGGCGACGACGGCCCCCGCCGACTTTTTGAAACGTTTGAATTCATTCATTCACAATCAGCATTGAAACAGCTGACCGCGCTGGCGGCAACACCGAGGCACGTTTCAAAAGAAAAAGAAAGAATACGACGAAGAGATCGGAGAGAGGGCGGGACGAAGCGTGCGCCCCGTCGTTTTTGTGCCCCCATCCTGTCTTATAATTGAACACAGACAGAGTGAAGCTGAGAGAGAAGAGCGGGCGAGAATGACAAGAAGAGAGAAAGAAGAAGGAGACGAGGACTCACTAAATTAAAGGGAAGCTGAGTGTAATGAATTGACGCAATGGATTACAAAATGGGGTGCCTCTCTCGTCTCGAGAGCTTTTGCATCCGTCGGATTGCACAATCGGATATCTTCGGAAAAGTGTGGTGTTGCGACGGCTCGTCTCCTTGATGAACGCACCGGACAACTGTTCTTCGGCGTCTCTTGCGCCGCGAGCCGAGTCTTCCAGGAAAGTACAAGTGTGTGGGATCAGCGAGAACATCTCTCACTCTCACTCATCTATCGGAGGAGCAATCGGAGCAGATCCTCGGAGCTCGCCGAGGCCGATCAGTTCTCATCTTCATCACTCGCTGCTTCATTCGCCCTTCCCTCCTATCCGCCCGGACAATTCTTCAAGTCCCCCGCACCTCCAGCCCGCCTTATCAACCGTTTCGGTTCAATTTCTCGTTCATGCCGACGACAATCGTACAAGCTGTGCGAAACGTAAAAAGAAGCGAGTCTCAATTAATATTATTATATGCATAGACGCCCTTTTCCCCGCTTCGAATATTGTCCAGTTCTCCTTTCCAAGTGCGTATACGAATGTTGCCATCGAAAGAGAATGCGATTGCGAGAGACTGAGCGAAGTATCGGGGCCTCCAACTCGTGGGCTCTTATCAATTCCTAGTCGTCGTGTTACTTTTACCGCGCTGATAAGTGCATTTGTGGCGTCGCAAGTGAGAGAGCGGAATCGAACTGAAATTGTCGTTGTTGCTTTCCTTTCCTCTCTCTCTGCTTCTCGTTCTCTCTCTCTTTTTCCTCCGTATTGTCGCTCCAATTTCGATTTGCGCCGAGTGCCATCTTATCGGGCCCCCCACGCGTTATTCTCGAAGTGAGAGGAGCAACGAGGAGAAATGAAGGAACTGGTGCGAATGTTCATCATCACATGACGGCACACTGAAGAAACGAGCGAGAAACGAAAATAAATGGTCCAGTTTCTCGTTTCTTCTCTCTTTTCTTCTCATCACCAAAGGGCTCACCACGTACACTTCTCCTTTCTTTTTCTTCTTCTTCTTCTTCTTCTTCTTCTGCTTCTTCTTCGTTTTTCTCTTCCTGTGCTCCCTTTTCTCCCGTGCCCAGCTCATTTCATCTCTTATTTTTCTTCTCCTGCTCCGCGCTTCTTCCTCAATACCCCCCACCGGCGTCAAATGTTCTTGGATGAGAGAAAGTGCGTCAGGGAACAAAATCATGGACACAAAATGAAACACTCGGCAGAATGTGTAATGAAAAACCCCGGCGGATAGAGGCGGAGGGGCGGAAGGCAATCCACACAAAGACGACTACAACTGGGTCCTGGGACGTCCATGCTCTTTACGAAATCTCATTCTTTCATCTTTCTCTTGCTGTCCTTGGGAACACATTCCTCGGGTCGGAAGGGCGCGACGACAAGAGACTACGGTAGTTCACGGCGGAAGGGCAGATGGCAACAACTTGACCATCCCCTTTTTCGAAAAAGAGACGAGAGAAGTGCGCACGACGACAATGTCCTCAAATCGTGATGATTGTCCCATGGGAGGCCAAATCGGATGGGGGACCACCAAATGAAACATGTCCATCCAAACTGCTTCTCGTTTTTGAGTTTGAAGATGAGGGGATGCGTTTGTAGGATTGTGTTGTGTGTTTCTTTTTTTCTCCAACTCCGAGCGGAAGAGGGCAGGCGAAGAAACAGCCCTGGCCGAAACGCAACATCGTGCCGATCGCAGTTGATCGGCAAGGCTGGATGGAGCGAGAGAAGTTGAAGGAAGAGCGAATCGGAGAGTCGGAGGGAGCGGCGGCAAAAGGCGCGACTGTCGGTTTTCTGTCGCTCGTCTCTTGATCCTACCTGATGTTTCCGACAGTGCCGCGCAGCGATCCGTTCTATATGTTCTTTCTTTTTTATTCACAGAGGCGCAGGCATGGCGGGAATCGGAGTGTTTGGGAAGGAAGAAGAGAGTCGTCCAACCGCCCTCCCTGCGTTTTCTCGAATTCTCTCCGAATTCAGCATAGCCTTGGGGCGCAGGGAGGTCTCTCCGTCTCTCTTTAGTTCATTGTATGTTTGGCAAATAGCAATAGATCTCTGCAGGGGAGTGCGTCTCGTCGTCGGGCGCCTCTTCCCGCTCCGAAGTACCGCGTTCGTGCGCTTTCTGCAGTTAGTCGTCTATTCCACGCTGGTGTCCGCCGGGCATTCTTCCATTCCTAGATCTGACAAATCTACAATTGTTTTGGTAAGTACAGTAACCCATTTATGTTTGTACTCTAAAAAAGAGCATGTCGTGTTGAACTAACTTCTCTTCTCTTCTTTCTCTTTCTCTCTCACTTGAAGCTAGAGGAAATGAGAAAAGAGAGAAGGTCCCGAGGCAAACTAGAGGAAGAGCTCGACGTTTCAATTGTCGGGCTCATGGGCAGAGAAAATTGAACAAAAAAAAGTGTGATGACTGCAATGAACTTGATCTAGTTTCTCTCTTCATTCTTGCCTCACATGATCCTCGCCACCCCGAATCAAATTCAAATTGCCAGCCATCCTTTCCGATTCCAGTTCACCCGCTGTCCTTTCGTCTCACCAAGATGTTTCGCACTTTGAATGAATTCTTCTCTTTTTCTTCTTCGCCCTTTCGACATCCTTTTTATATCAAGAATAGTTTGGCTTGCGAACACTTTCAGTAATCACCACTCATAGTTTCATTCTGGGTTTAGAAGTGAATTCAGAAAGCGATAAACGTTTAGAAACTTTGCCATGTACAAATAATAGAGAGTTAGAAAGTCGATGTGCTCGTGCGGGAACATTATTATCAGTATTTTGATAGGCAACTCTTCTGCCTCTCTATCTCTCTTAAAACGCGCCACACAAAAGTTCAGTTCCTAGTACGCCCGCGGACACATTATCATTCCCGTACCGACCATTCGCTTGCCACCGGGAATCGTGCCGGGCTCATCATGTTACGTACTGCAATGAATCGAGAACTCATTTCGAATGTCTTCAAACTGTCAATTTTGTGCTCGTAAAAAGAGCTCGTTTGCCCACTTTCGAACTTTTATTCACTGCTTTATGCTCCAAAAGTCGAACTATTCTTATGATTCTATTGATGTGAATCTTGTTGTGTTTAGTGCGTTCTGTTACTATCGAAAAAAAAAACGGTTTTTCCTTGCTTTGCCCTATTGACAAAAACCTAACCTCCCTTGCTTGAACAAATATGGCTCAGCGTCGTCGTTCGAACAACTTGAGAATATAAAAAAAGGCGCTCCGAACGTAACTTTTTTTTCTGTTTTCCCTTCCTCTGCCTCGTCCTCTTCCTCACCGAATCTATGAATAGTTCGTCGATTCTGTCAATATTACCTGTAGTGCATCGCATCCACGCTGTATTGACAAATATCCGCTTCCTCGAATTTTTGTTCTTTGCTTCTCCAACATCATGCTCCGCTCTGGAAAGGAACTGTGGATGAGAATCATGAGCTGTCAATTTGAGTTGCGAACATTCTTCGCCACAGCCACGTGAACAAGTGTCAATGTGTCCAGAATCAGAACATTTTTATCGTTTCGCTGGCATTCACTTTAGTGCACTTACAATCAGACGCGCTTCATCCCGGCCGATTAAATGTTCTGATGTTAATGACACATTTCCGATCAAACACTGGTCTCGGAGCACTTGCTTCTATTCCGGAATTCGCACGTCATCAAACTTCACCTGGCACCACTGGGCACACCGATTTCTAGCCAAGTTATCTTAGTTCGTGTGTCCTTGCGGTTCTGATCTTCACAATCTGGCTTCCGAGTTTCTAGTCATACTCTCCGCAACTATGTTCATTGGCTCCGTTTCCTTCCGCCGCGGGGCACCCACTGCCACCCATTTATTTAATGCATGCAAACTTGCATTCGCGCTGTCGGAATAGTACGAAAGCAATGGCAGCGTACGACGGCCGCCCGGGAGAAAGAGGCGCGTGAGCAAAAGAGCACACTTTTCTCGCACACTCGTCCTTTTTCATTCTCTCTTCGCGTACTCTCCCGCTTTTCCATGCGCTCTCCGCGGACTCACATGCTGTGTTGCATTTTTGCCACCCCACCCCCCACACGTTCTTCTCATTTCGAATGGTGCCGCAGTCGCACAACGCGAGCCGTTGCGCCATCCAGGAATTTTGCGGGAGAGTGCGAGGAGGGGGGCGGGAGGTCGGAGTGGAGCAGTGAAATAGCATGGAACAGAGAGGCGGCTAGTAGGGGCGGACTAGTGGCCGCTGACTATTAGGTTGCGCAACAGCGACGCGGATGAAGAAGCATACGGAAAAGTGGACGTATTAGGATGACGAGGGACCTCGGGGGGTGGGGCTTAGGGGGGAGATTAATGAATTTTTGCGGAGTTCGCAAGAAGACTCACTCTTTGATCCTTCACGTTCTTTTTCAGACTCTCCTAATCCCCTCTTTCATGAACATAAATTTCCAGAATCGTGTTTCACTATGGGCACGTGTAATACAAATCCGAACCAAAATCCGAACCTGAACCCAAATCCGAACACAAATACAAATGATGCGAACAATCCGAATCATGTAAATGTGACAGATCTGGAATCGTCTCTGGTCGATTTGTGCAGAAGGTTCGTTATTGTTGTGCTCCTTCCATACACATTAGTATTCATTATTTTCTTCCCGTATAGTCCTTCCTACACCCGTTTTTTTCTCTCTTTATTTTGGAAGTCGGCCCCCCCCCCCCCGATCATTCGTCCTTTGTCTTCTTGAAGATGTCTCAATCACTTCCTCTCATGCGCCCTTTTTTCGATTCTAGAATGCGTAGTTCTTTCTCACACATTGCCGTATTTAGTGCGACTGCCCGGAGACCGGCCTCTTTTTCCCTTTTCACTTTCGTTCGCCGTTTTCTCACACATAAAGGTCCCTTGAAAAAAGTTTGAAGGACTCGGTAAGAAAATGTTTTTGCAATGCTCTTAGCGGCGAGCACGCATGTGCTCTCTCGTTTCCCTTTCCTGAATATTCACTCGTTGTTTCTTATTCTGTGTTCGTCGTACACTTTGCCAATCGTAAAGGTCCGCTGCGCTCTCTCCTCTTCTCCTCTTCCCGTTTTCCCGCTCCTCGTTTCGTTTCGTTTCCTACTTCTTCTTCTTCTTCTTTTCTGGAGCAACGGCCGGGGGGTGAACTAGTGGGCGTGACTGCATACACACAAACATGGCAAAAAGAAGAAGAAGAAGAAGACGACGAAGAAGAAGAAGAAACGGAGCAGCAACTCGCTTTCCCTTCGTTTCCCTTCTCCGGGAATTGCTCTAGGAAGGAGCGAGCGCGGGAGGAGAGAACGAATCAAATATACGTGCTGCATGTACATGTATGCGTTAGAGACCTTCATGAGATGTATTGCATATACGGGGGGCCCGAAACAGCAAAACGACTCAAGAAAGTGGCATATGAACAACGAGAAATTTGATTATAGAAACTAAAGAACCGGTGTTGCGAAAGCCCCCGCAGATATTCGGGGGGAAGCAAATAATGCATGCGAAGACTGTAACTATGCGTATGAACAACGTCGCCGAAAAACAGTCTTATTCACCGTGGCGATTCTAGGTCTGCCGCCTTGTTTCCATTCTTTGCCGATTTCACCTTCTTCGCCTTCAACTTACAACGAGTACCAAATACGAATCTAAATATTTCAATTTTCAGGACTGTGGCGATGAACTTGCTCCAGGCCTACAGTTCAACAACAATAGAAGATATCCATCATAGTGAGGAATGGGTGAGCGGCAAAGATAAAACGCAGAGAATCACTGCGTGCGATGGATGCATCGAGCTCAGAAAGTACGTTTGCGTCTTTGTTTAATTTCAGATTGAGTTAGAACTACAGTATCCGAACCAACTTTTTAAAGTCAGGTGTTTGATGTAGTCCCCATCGAACACACATAAACAAAATGCATTTCTCGAACCATGAAAGAACCAACTTCGTTTTCTGTTTTCTGTTGATGTGTTGAAGTTCTCTTTCAGCTCTCACGTGTCCCCTCTTTGGTCTGTGTTGTTTTTGTGTTGCCTTATTCTCGACGGCCGTCCTCCTCCCTTTTCAGGTCCTAATACGACTAGTCATATGGACTCGTGTTATCAAAAATGCAACTCGAACTGAAAAAGAGAAAAACCAGACTATGTATGCGTCAGAAACCAACACGGCATAACAAAAAAGCCAATTAGACATTCCCTTCATATCTTGCATTGAATAGTACTTTTCGCAAAATTGCACTCCTACATAAAATTGTAGTTACGCCGCTTCTCGGAACCAAATTGCTTCGAAAACAAAATAGGGCAAGAGATTGAACGTTTTCTTTGATTTCTATTCCTTCTGACTCATAATCGGCTCAAACTGAGCAAAGTGTGCCAGTGTCCATGTCTCGTGCTATTTTTGAGCTTTGAAACGCACTTTCGTCAATCAGAACGACAACACGTCGCACTTTTGAATAAACTGATCACAAGTTTCGAACATCCCTCTTGTGCGGATCGCTCCGCAACTCCTCCTTCTCTCGCCCTCTCTGCCATTTTTCATTAATCTGAACCCGCCTTCCACTTTTCGCGGTTTTGTTTATTTTTCTCTTCCAGCGCAAACGAATAAATAAAAGCGAGCGAAAGGGGGGAGGGACGCTTGAGCGTCCCTTCTGATGCTCCGGCTCGGCGAACCAAATGTTTTTCTAATCACGTGATCCGGGAAATTCGAAACATATGATGATATTCCGTGGTGTTGACAGAAACGTCCGTAAACATTCGCATTATCCGTCCCGTCGACCCCTCAAGTACAGCACATCCATGGAGTTGAGCCAATTTTCGCGCACACGCTTCCTTTTCCTTTTTCCTTTTAACGCCCGCTCTCCTCTTTTTCGCGCTACTTCTGTTCTGTTTTTGTTGGGCCCCCCGGACTGCGGCGCATGCTCTACGCAACAATTGACCGAATCAAGTATACATGTTGTTCGGAGCAAGAACTGAGCACACACACGATGAAAAGAGCTCAAAAGAGGAGGACCGATGGAGGCAGAAAGAGTCTAAAAGAGTCGGAGGGTGCCGGAAACGTGTCACTCTCCGTTTCGCGTCCCCCTGAAACTTTTTGGAAACATTCCGCTTTTCTGCGCCTAGAATTTGTTATTCTCGCTCGTGCGCTCACGGACCCTTTTCCTTCTTCTTTCCTCGTCTTTTTTCCGCTTAGTACGTACATATGGCGGACGTCGGGACGTGGACCACCAATACCAGAACCGATTGAAACTCAACACCCTACTTCCAGTCGGTGCTATTTTCCGTCTTCCTCTTTTGACCCCCCGTCCGTATTGAAAAAAAAAACGTTTTTTGACTCGAAATAGATTATTTGGATTAAGTTCGTATGACAACACAACGGACGCCACTGGAAAGAAGAACGGATTAGAGGGATATATTACGGGGATCACTGAATAAAAATAATATCTGTTCTGTTCATGTAGTTCTTCCAGAGGCTCAAAAACAAGCAGAGAAACACTGAAAAACAGATGTGGCGACTATACGACTACTTAGAATAGGGCATCATCCCGAGATGTTCGCTTCCTTCTTTTTCATTCGGTCCGTTTCCGGCAAAGAGAGCACGGCAAACTTAGTGTGTGTGTATGTGCAAACGTAGATTAGAGAAACTAACCTCATTTGCATCGTTCTTGAAGGCTTCACTCTTTCATTGGACCCCTCCATTCGTCGGAAAGGGTCACCGAACTCTTCTTTTCATTACGTTTCCCTATTCAGTCGTGTCGTCCTTTTTTTTATACTCACTCTCGTGACATCATCTTTTTTCACTTTTTCACGTTCGGAACGTGACCATTGTCGCTCAAAATTTGATTTGGTCTCTCCTGCCCCGGCGATAGGCGATCAACACCACCCAGGTTTCTGTATTACAGATGTCACATGACGAATTCACGTTTCGGCAATTTTCGTTTTTCACCTCCCGCTCCGCAAAATGTAAACACTGAAAAGGTTCGCCGTTCAGCGATTTACTTTCCTCTCTCGCACCCCCCCCCCCCCCAATGTTCATCATTTTTCGTTTTTCTTCTCTTTTTCGCTCCCCCCAATCCCATTCCTCTCTTGCCGCCGAACATTTTTTAAGTATGTGTGTATCTGTTTGTGTGTGTGTGGTCGGGCGGGCAGACCGGGGGCGAGCGGCGCGCGCGGAAAAAAGTTCGCTGGAACGAGAGTTTATTATACATCATTATACATATTCGGAAAAGTGCGAAATGCTGCTGCGCAAAAACTCGTTTATTTCCACCCCCGTTTCCGCCCTCTCTGCAACAACCCGCTCGGCGAAAGCGCGGCCATGAGTACTATAGTTCTCCTTCCCAGGAGTACTACTCTACTATTACTATGTTCCACTTTTTTGGCAACATGCCAGTTCCCGTAATAGCTTTCGAGGGGCGGAGCTACTTGAATATGTAGGAAACGTGAAAAACGCGAAACGCGAAATTGTTGTGTTTGTATGTGAGTATGTCAGCCTCCCGGTGTGTACGGCACGAGGCGCGTGTTCCGTTGTTCGACTAGTCATCACATGCCATCGGAGTTTGTCACATGCCCTCGCGCCCCCCTCTTCTTTCGTCCCGCATTTCGGATGAGCTGTAGGACTAAGAGAACACTGAGCTCAAAGCGAGGGGGAGGATGAAGCAGAAAAAGAAAGAAGAAGAAGAAGAGAACTCAACCCCCATCCATCAAAGTGTTGTTCCTCGAGCACGTTCCATCTTCCCCCTTCCTCTCGAAACTCCCTTGGGCTTGTCTGAACTTTTTGGCACAAGTTCGTTTTGCAAAACAACACCCCAGACACTCATCAATAACATTCGAGCGCCGGAACGCTGTGGGACTAGTTGTCCGGGAAAAGATTTGTTATCTTGTCTCGAAAATCACGAAAAATAGGTGCCCAACAAATAAAAAGGTCACAGAAGGCTTCACTTTTCCATTGGTCATGTGTCCCTTTCTGTAGGTGTAATAAACCGCGTTTCGGTTAAGAATAGGTAATTGGACGAAAAGGAAATGGGAAATAAGAAACTAGAAGCAAAAGAGAACACAACATCATAGCATAGGCGAGAACCGATCATGCGGTAACGTTCTTCGTCCAAAACACTCGACCAATCACAGCCCTTTTTTTATTCCCCAGCCACGCCCCCTTGCGAAATAGCAGAGTGACCTCGCAGAAACGCAGAGACAATGTTCCGATTGGTCAGCAATGCGGGGGATTAGCGCCTCCTACTGGTAATGTCGCTTCTGTGTTTGCATGGCAGAGCGTGTATCATCAAATTTGAAGGTGTTCTTGTTCCTCATTTTGAGATAGGGACGCGTCAACAACCAGTTGTGCGGAAGCGGGGAAGGCGAAATTTGGTGAAAAACGACAATCCACGTCCTTCGAGTCTCCTGTATTCTTGATTTGGAGAAGAACACATCGGGGTAGTGGTAGTGGGCGTTACAATGTTTTTAGAAGGCGGGTGAAGGAATTTCCGATGAAACGTTCTCGCAATTAGGTTCTCCCCTCTCTTTAATCGGACATTGTTCACGCTCGCCCTCGTGATGTTCTCCAGAACTTTCACTTTTGTTCCCACATTGCAATACCGAAAAAAGAGAGAAAATCAGATGTGTTCCTGTATTTGCTGTACGCACTTTGCCTTTCTAATCAACCATCATATTTCCAGTCCACTTATGCAAATCAGCGCGCTCGCAAAAACGTCGAGTTCCACACAGCCCGCGGGCAACTGCTTTATGTATTCGTACAAGTGCGCCAGAAAAACTTTTTGAAGAGAGGGAGAAGGAGAGAAGCATCCCAAAAAGAGAGCACGCATACATGCTCAATTCAGTCTCTAGTGGACGGCAGAAACTGAGCACAAGGGCATTCAACATTCCCGCGCGACGTCGTCGACGACGTCGCGTAGTTTCGCTCCTTCTTCTTCCTTCTTCTTTGCCTTCTTCTACTTCTCTTTTTGCAACACGACGAGCCAGCGGTCGAAGGGAAAGGGGGAGGAGAGAAACGAGGGGGCCCTTCGTTCCAGAAGTGACTACTACTACGACGGGAGACCAGCGAGCGAGCGCCCGACTCGTCCGACGGAGCGTGCGCGCGGAGAGCAGTCGGCGAGAAGAAGAGAGAAAGAGCTGGTCGTAGGTCACATGCATGGAGCCGCCCTCAAAGTGCTCGAGCTTCTGAAGCGCGCCCTGGGGGTGAGGAGGAGCGCCGGGGGTGAGACAGAAGAAGATGGAGAAAGAAGAAGAAGAAGGGATAGAAAAAATAGACATACAACACAACATTCGCACTACTGCCCTGGGGGAGAGGGACACGCACAGAAAAAAGAGCAATTCGCCTATAAACATTCCCGGCTCCCTCCCCCTCTATGTCACTTTCTGCCTTTCCTGCTTTTTTCTCACTACCCACACACATGCATACATGGAGCTCCGGACTCCGTGACCCCTATTCAGCTGCTCGAACGTTGCCACTGCACCTGCTGTGAAATTTCTGTAACTTGGCACTCTGCCAACATCACTTTCAGCATACTTCGTGTTGCTCTTAATGATAGGTGGATGGAAGTACTGATTATAGTCATGCGGGACAATCTGTTCTATCGTCAGAAGCTGCTTGCTCCGTTCAACTTCTTTCGTGAAGACGTCCTCCAGTCAGGTTTTTTTTTCAAGAGTTACCGTAATCAGGTGCGTGTCTCTTCAAAACCCAGTCTCTCGATCTCTCTCTCTTCTCATCATTTTCAATTTTCCGATTTCGCTTTCTGCCGCCTCTGGAGACTGTATACTCTGTCTCACTCTCGAGAACCTCCCGAACAAGCGAAACAAGACCACCCCGGTGGCGGCGCGCCAAGTTTGCCGAAAGATGCCTCCTTTCTCTTTTCTCGTTCCGTCATTTCTGCGGCAAAAGGGGTCGTCGCGCTTTTTCTTTGCTTTTCATTTTGTCATCCATGCGTCGAACCGAAAGATCACTGCGATCGGAAGAGGATCGAGACAGTGCACCTTCCATCGCGTTCTGCGCGCTGTTACGGTTTCTGTCTGCGTTTCCTTGGCGAGTAGACCCAGCGTTGCTTCAAGCGGCAGACTTCGGCTTTCTTGCCGCAAAGCTCTCGATGATCATCGGCAACCGGTTGTCAACATGCCCCGAACTGGCCAAAAACGCAAATTTTGGCCGTATGGTGTACGCGGAATGGTGAAAAGTGGGGACGATGAAAGCAGCGCGTAGTAGAAATGAGAGAAAAATGAAAATTCATATATTGGAATCGGAATCGAAAGCTTCCCGCGCTCCACCCCTGGTTTCTCTCGTTTTGCGCAGTGCGAACAATAATAGTAGACGATGGCAAAGTTGATTCGAATCGGTTGGACCGACCGACGATGGCAGCATCGAAAACTCATCTCCTGCCGTTTCCTCTCTTCTCATCTATTTTTCTCGCGGGGTTTTCTTCTTTTTCCTCATTTCAATTCGGGGGTGTAAGAAAACGAGGGAGAAAGGGTTTCGAGTAGAAAAGTCGTAGTGTCGCAACATGAGAACAAGACGGGAACATGTGATGTCTGCGATTCCTTGTGCTTAATGAAATCTTTTCTCGGGATCGACGGCAGATGTCGGAGGCGTACGGAGGGCCTCCCGAGTCGAAGAATCAAGAGAAAAAGAGAGAAGAGAGAACAACTGCTCGGTGCCACTTTCAAATTGCACTTTATCAGCCAATGACAGCCGCTTTTCATGCAAAATCGAGAAACTCCCAGAAATCAAGTGGGGGGGGGGGCTACTGTAATCCTCTGAGCACATGGCTACTCACAATCAGAATTTGAGCATGGAATAGTGACCAATCTAAATAGAAACATGTTTACAAGTTTCTATTCAATTCTTTTCTATCTGTCCTCATTCAGGACTCGCTTCTCCTTACTGCCTTCCTTGCTTGATGCTTCTTTCCACCCTTTTCTGCTCCATTTCTGCGCTGCCGGACAGCTAATGAACACTCGAGTCCTTCAACTTTTTTCTCTTCTCTTTTTTCTGTATACTTTCTCCTCCCAAATTCACTTGGCAGCATTCCAAACGGGCGACCAGACCCATTCAAACAGTAAACAAAAAAATTCGCTTAACAGAGTTCCTTTTCATGGCGTCTCTCGACGTTCTACGCTGTCTGACTTTCATGAAACAAACAGTGATTATAGTGGGGACGGCCTCCGAGTGAGTGAATACGGTGTATTACCTAGTCGTTTCCGGTTTTTTTTCTCGTTCATTTCCCCCTTCCTCACCATTCTCTTCCCCTTGAAAACCAATGTTGCGAATTTGTGTAAGGTAATCAGAACTATGCGAGATTGGTCTCCGCCGCCGCCACCACCACCAAATTACTTTTTGATGTAGCGTTGCGGTGCCCATAAAACGTTAAACAGTTAATTGGAAAACAGCACTTGAAAGCAAAACTGATTAGATTTTGGTGGAAGGGGGGAGAAAGGGGCATGACCGATGGAATTGCGCGCGTATGCGGCTCTCCGACTAGAAACACCAAATTCGAGTAAGGCTCCGGCCCCCAGCTTCATTCCACCCTTCCATTTCCCACTTCTTGGTTAAACAACGTGTCTGTGCCCCTAATATATTGAACCATCCTAGAAGGATGACGAAGAAGAAGAAGCAGGGGGAGAAGGATTGGGAGGGCAGGACGGGAAGCAGAGAGTTGACGGACTTGCCGACGTTGCTCTCGAGGGAGTCAACTTCTTCGTCTTGGGTGGCTGCCATTGCGCAACCACTCCTGCCATCCTATAAACCAGAGCGCCAATGTGGGTCCCCCCCCCCCACTTTTTTCCCCGCTAACCCCACTTTTAGTGTCCATCTCGTGTGGAATGGTGTGGAGCACAGCAAATTTCCGGGACTCTTCGAATACACTAATGCGGATTTGTACTTTTGCCATTTGCGGATTGGATTCGTTTCCGTTTCCGCCCCGTTCTCTAATTCGATGTGCCCGTGCGCACGCGCTTTTTTTCCGTTACCAGAAGTAGTATATACATGAAGAAGACGTCCCCTTTTTTTTCCGCTATTGAACTTTGTCTTCTCGCCCTTTTTTGGCACAGAAGCAATTGGGGAAAAGCTATCAAGTTTCTCAAGCGAGGTTGTCTAACTAATGAATGTTCAAGTGAACAAGGGTTCCAGTTTCACTGCACTGCTCTTTGCCTCGCATTTCTATGTATAGATCGTTTTTGAACCCCCTAGAGAACATAGTAGTCGAAAGTATTCATGTAGTTGCGTTGTTGATGTTCTCTTCTTTTGTTGAACATCCTCCTCTCCCGCATCGGCTGCCAAGTCCCGCCCACTTAGGGAGTGCCAGCAGCGGAGTTTTGCAATCGTTTTGCAAACAAAACCGAATGAAAAAGAGACAGTGTTCGCAGCGGGGGCAGCGGACAAAAAAAACCAAACTTTGTTGCTCTTTCTCTGCCCTGTGACCACTAAGAAAGGTTCCTGAAACCTTCTGAGACGCCGAAGCTCGGATGATCACAGACCAGCGAGTTCCTATATTCCTTTTGCGCTGCTGGTCCCTTCTTCAATTCAATTCATGTGTTTCTTTTTGTAAAGGAAGAAAAATGGAAGAAGAGAATGTTGGTCCCGAAAAAAGTGGAACCCGTGTGCACATGTTGTTTGCGGAGTGCGGTCCAATGAGCCTAAACCAATTGCTCTTTTTGTGCTCACGCGTGCGCATCTCCGGAATGTTTCATCATCGTCATCAGGACTTGATGGAGAGGGAAAGGGGAAAACATTCCAGAACTGACACACACACATACACACACAAGTACACTCTCTTTTTCCATCTTCTTTCCTTTATTCCATTCCTATTTCTATTCCTATTCTATTCTTTTTATCCATTCCACCATGTTTCATTTGAATTTGCGTCCCTTCTTCTTCCCCTCCTCCTTCTCCCGCTTCCTCCTAACCCCTGCCCACTCGGACGCGCGCACCCTCAATCCTCACCCAAATGCATTCATTTATTTCTCTTTTCCACCATCAGAGTCCTGGAGCTCGTGGCCATTTTCATTCCAATACACTCTCAAAAGCGGCTATCCAATCGGAAGAAAATGGAAAAGGGAAGAGGAGTGCGTCGCGGAAAAGAGATGACTAGTCATCCAGGAAGGAGAGCTCTTCTCGGCTTGCTCTCTTCGGTGAAGAGACCATCGTTCTCTTAGTGGTCCCACGTCCCTCACGCCTTTATCAAAATGGCTCTGGACGGCGCGAAAGGGATGGCATCCGGTTGAAATTGAATATTGGCGGGAGAAAAAGGGCAAGTCTGAAAATGCAGCGAGACATGCACTTTTCCGCCTATATCGGATTTCCGAACGCAGTGCAGTTCTGTTTGACGTTGCTAATACCCTCCAGAGGATTAGCGAGAAAACAATTTCCGAACAGCGCCAAGGCGAAAAGGATTTGTCTTTGCTAGTGGTGGAGACGGACTTTGGCGAAGAGAAAGATGGATGTTCAGTTCAGACCACGAGTTCCTCCGTCTCTTTTTTGCTGTCTTCGTCGTTGTCTTCCTCTTTTTCTTCTTTTACTATTCGGATGGAAATGTATTCTAAAACACAATCTGAGATCCAGAATTCAGAGTTCAAAAACCCTCTTTCTTTGTACACTTGCCTCAGCTACATATCGGGAAAAAAAAGGAGGAGAGAATCGGGCGCGGAGCACCTGCGCACGCCTGTCGCTGTTCTCGCTTTCTCGGCCATGAATCATTCAGTTTGCATTCAATTTCAGCCGCGGTCTGTGGCACTAGCTTCCCCCTTTTTCACATGCTCGTGTCTCTTATTGCATTACCGGTGTAGAGGATAGGAAAGCGCTCGCAACAGACGGAAAAGCGAAAGAGCAAGAGGCGCAAAACATACAAAGAGCGAACATTTTCTTGGCTAGGAAGCTCCCGGGGACTCTGTCTCTATCTCTCTCACCCTCCCGCTTCCGTCGAGCATTAGAACAACCCCAAGTTTTTGCCACGAACCGTAAGAGCGGTGAGAGGGGAGACTCTCACCTCTCACCGTGGGAGGGGGGGGGGACCGCCCGCATATAAAAACCAGCTTTATATTTTATGCCGTTTGTCTCGGTGGCGCGCATGGCGAGGAAAGATGAAACAAAAAAGAACAGACAGTGCGCGCGGAAAAGACTGTCGACAAAACACACACAATTTTGCGGCGAGAGCGGGTGGGAGAGGGAGGAAGGGCGCGAGATCAAGCATGGAAGAGATTCACCCCCAGGGGCGCAAGCTGCTCTCCGGCAGACTCACTCCACTGCTCCGGTGCACTTTTTGCGCATTCGCTCGGTCGGCTCAATTGCCCACGCATCGTTCTTTTTTTTTCTGGTCGATTCAGTTTCTCGGGTGCTCAGCAGCAAAGTCTCTTTAATTTCATTTGAATCCTCCCGAATAGATGGGTTCGCCTTCAGTGTGTCATCATTGCAAAAAGTGCTCGTGTAGTTCTGCCTGCTGGTCGCTCTTCCTGCCTTTACTATTCTCTTCTGTTTTTCCCAGAAATAAGCCCTTCTTAACTAAGCCAATTCGCGAGTTTGTGCGTTGGGAAACTGGTGAGAGGTTCACGGTGCTCCACTTTTTCTTTCTGAAAAGCGCGGAGAAAAGTATTCAGAAGCTTCTTTGCTCCGGCTTGGGCACGCGTCCTTTTCCTCCTCCCGTCAAATTAGTTTGATTTGAGCGTGTGCCAAGTTGATGAATAATCTAAGAAGACGTCGCGGCGCCCGCTGCGATCACTCCGCCCTCGCTCGCTATTCAGAAAGTACATTCTCCAGCCACTGCAAGCATGTGTGCACACGCTTTCAGTCGGACGTGAGCACATGTGGACAGAGTCCCTCCCTCATTATTCGTCTTGCTTCTCACTTTTGTTCGAACTTCTATTGTATCGCGGTCCCTTCATTATTAGACTTAGTCAAACTTCGGAAAAGAAAACTCCAATCAGATAAGACGTAAAACGTCTCGTTCCGTCTTAAGAAGGAAGGGTGGCTTGATTTTCGATCCCGAGGTCGACCGCGACTAGCGGAGAGAGAGAGAGACGAGAAGAGTGCTTATCTGAAAGTGCGCCGCGGCCATGTTGAACGCCGAACGACGTCGCCGACGGCGACTCGTCAAGAGACGCCGATGTCGAAGAGGCCGCGAGAGACGGACAGAGTCAGTGGAGCGTCGACAACGCGACTCGTCCGAAATGCTGTCTTTTCGGCAATCGTTGTGCCTCATGATAGATCTTGTGCCAAAGTACAAGTGCACTTTTACTCAACCGAGCGACCCGTTCGCACACACGCTCGTTCAGTCAGAGAAATACGCTACCTCGAAAAACGAGAGACAGCGACGGACACACACACACACTTTGGCGATTACTCGTCTCACCCCCAGGTCCTCAACTCGTAGTTGAGTCGGCTTTTTTTTCTATTTCGGCGCACAATCGCAAAGTGCATGGGTGTTTGTCGAGATGATCGCCAAAGAGACGCGTGTTCGAGGCCAGGGTCGGGCTCCGTCTAACTTTCTCGCTGGCGCCTACTCATTGAGGAGCCGAGCGAACTTGTGCTCACTCACCCCTCTGCCGCCTCCTCGAACTAGTTGTTCCAACACAGCGCGTGACGTTGCGTGTTCTGAGAAGAAGCCCATCTCTCCTAGAGCCATCGGTCAAGTTCCCCCGATCTCTTGACTTGACGCATGTCATCCGAGAGAGAGAGAGAGAGACGCGAAGTGTAGTACTTTTTCAACAAGTTTCCGGTCGGTTCTCGACCAGATCAGAACAAACTTCGCTATGTCCAGCCGGTCACGCATTCAGACAAGTGACATGGCTGCAATACGACAGACGACGGGAGACAAAACGATCAGAGTGGATGCACTTTCTTATCAGCCATCCTTATTCTCTCCTCCGCCCGCGATGTCCGGCGTGTCCCATCTTGTGTTCAGCCCAAAAATTTGACATAGTCAGCACTCGCCATCTTCCCTTTCTTGTCAACGCCGGCGACGCTGCCCCGGCAGTAAGGTTCATTCTCGGCCGTCGCAACTAGTTTCAGTAGTAGGAAAGAGTAGACGCGCGGCGAGCGCAGCATTCCAATCGCCGATGTGGTTGGTCTCTTCGTCTTCTTCTTTTCTCGTTTTGTCAACCTTTTTAGACAATCAAGGTAGTGGGGTATTAATGATCATAGGAATGAAAAGAAGAGATACGAATCTATCTCTCGCTCGTTCCGATGAGAAAGAAAAAAACACGAAATTCGGGTGCTACTACTATTGGGCGTTCTATCTCTTACCTACAGTACCCTCATCTGATTTCGGCGACCTATCAGTGCGCGCATGAATTCGGAGCTGATCGCTGACATTTTGGGAGCACTAATAGACATAATAGGCAGATTGGAACAAGGCTAAAAGTCGGGTACAAACTTCAGCTTGAAGCGATGATGCCATGTTTTCTTGACCTTCGGCAAGATACCACTGTCAGTTTTTTTTTCTGTGGTGGTCTGGTATTGAAACTTTCGCATGACATGGTTTTGTCGCCAAATGCGAATAGTGTGTCTTCACTTAAATACGCCGCTCAAGGTCTACGTTCCTCACTTTACACTGAAACCTTTTTTCGGGGGGGGGGGGGGCAAAAGGGGAGTAACCTTCATTGGCGGTGACAGGTTGTCGAGAAGGAAAAAAAATACGACAGAATGAAAGATGAATCTGATATGCACTTGAAGGCGACTCTGTTCCCGTCCAACTCATTCGTCATTCCTCCAGAACCCGCTACTCGTTTTTCGTCTTTCTGTTCAAACAGTCATTTGTTATTCAAGTATCTCGCTTTACATCCCACTCCTTCTCGTTATAATTCTTTTGGTACATGTATCCGATGTCCGTAAAGCCCATTAATCTTCCTACACTTACCATTTTTTTTCGTTCTTGTTGGCGCTCGCTTCGGAGCCAATGAAGCATTCCTCCGCTCTTTTTTCTTCTTCTTCTTCATTTCTCATTTGTGTCCCCGCATTGCTCCACGCCACCTGACATAAAGTTCAGCTTGTGGTGGGCGGAGTCTTGAAAAATTGTTCCGATAACGTTCTCCGATAACACTTTTTTCCGCCGTTCTTGTTTCACTTTGCCAATCTTCCTTCATCCTACCAACTTTCGCTCTGTTTTCCGGTATTACAACAAACCATTCAACTCCCAATTCTGCCCCACGCCACACTGACGTCTTCTCGCTCTTTGCGAACAACACTTGGAACGCATTCGCTGAGTCAACCCGTCTCACCGAGTGCGCTGGAACTCCTTTTACTCCATATGGACCTACCTGGAACGTCTTCGAACCACTTCTTCCTACCTTTCTACTACCAGACGCCTTTGGCTCAACTAACACCTCTGGCAGCTGCACAAAACCTTCTGCCAGTGATCATTGAATTGGTCTCGGCTATGATAGATCAGAAGCTGCAGGATCCTTTCTGTGTCTCAGATTGCAGCGCTTTCAAGTTGGTTCTTTCATGTGATCCGAAGTTAGCTACTCTAGAATGCCAACTTTGTGGGCGTTGACCTAATTTCCGTTCGTTTCAGGGAAGTTAACGATCTTCGGTCAGTATTCAATTTGATCATGCCAATGCTTCCTTTACACACTCAACACAGTGTTTTGTCAGTGATGAACGCCCAGGACCTTAACAACGTTCTGACACAAACCGTTCTGCGCAAAAGACAAGCTGACGCTCGAGCTGTTGCGCCTACTGTGACAGTAGCCGCCAATGCCGTCACCGAAAAAGATTGCCCGGTACATCTTCGGACAGTTCTCAACTCTCGTAAGTTGCAATCATTTAGGCCCAACTGTTTCCAATTTCCTCATTGTCTTCGCGTCTCTCTCCAGTTCGCTTTCCGTGCTGGTACTTATAATCTGATATCGCGCGCCGTCATCTTGGCGTCGCACTGGTCCTTACCTGGTCGCTATTTCTTTTTTTTTCGCTTTCTACTTGAAACTAATCGACGTCGCGCTATCGTTATCACTGTCGCAAGCAATGTTCGTCGGGGGGTTCTAGGCCGGTGGCACCACGCGATCTTTTCCGTTTCGTGTCATGAGTGACAACGGCGTCCGCGAGACGGCGAAGGAGAGAGTCAGTGATATGAAAACTCTGCGAGCGATAGAGAAGCATAATGACAAGAGGAACACTGCAAGAGCGGTTTCGCTGGTGTAGGAAGTGGGAGGCGAGAGGTAGGACGCTAGTTCGGGTGTGCCTTCGCGTTGCAAAGACCAACTGCTGACCCCGCGAGAGTGAAAAAAGAAGATGAGCAGCACTTGTCCGGAATAGCATGAGATGAGAAGATCTATTATCTGATCGCAAGTGTAATACTTCCAGCAACCAACAATCCGTTTGTGATGAGCCATTGGACAAGGCTGATCACTCCTGGGATCGAAGCCAACTCTCCCACTCTGCTGAATGGAACAAACGGAACATTGATGGAAGTTGAGCACCATCTCACAAGTCCCGATGATGTTCAAGTGAAATGGAGTAGCCCGTCCAGCGTGGATAGCAATGGGCAGAAGACCGACAGCAGTTCTTCAGGTGAGAGGCATTCGTTGACACCGTCACACTCGCTCGCAATTCGATTAATGGGGACACGAACATTTCACTGATACGGCTGCGAATAGTGCAGAACGGAACAACTCTGCAGAAGTTGATTTTGTACTCTGATCACATACTTTGCCTCATTTCATCACGTGATCTTAGAACATCATCAAGTCATTGGTACTTGTGATGTGGATAGCAATTAATAACCGGGCGAAGGAAGGACACCAATTATGTCCTTTCCATCTATCTCTTCCCTGCAAAACACGACATTCTTCTAGACGTAGAAATTGATAAGTTCCGTTTCGAGTGTGTATATCTGTCCACTTTTTTTCTCTTCGCTGGTCGTTCGAGAATGGGGGCGGCTATCCATCATTAGAATGTGATTCAGAAGGCCAGCCAACGCAGTCACGCGCCATGCACTTCTTCGTATAACTAGCAATTTCAATGAAAGGAGCGCGCGCAAGAATTCATTAGCCAGCGGTGCCGGCTCGTTCCAGCAAAAGCACACATATACTCATGAGGACGCGGCTGCTACTGCGTGCCGGCTGCTTGCTGCCTGCCGCCCTCGGAAAACGCCGAGTGGCACGGCATTCGCTTCTCTGGCGCGCACTATTTTGCGGTGCCTGCTCCAGGAAGCAGAGCGATTCGATTAGAATACACAAGCCGACGGCTGAAAAAGTGCAATACGCGGACACGCGCTCGCTGCTCGCAGAGAGTTTGGCCACTGGTCGCGTGAGCAGAAAGATCAAACGAGTTCAGAACGCGAGTGCGCGAGGGGTCGACCGAATGCACTTTCCAGTAATCACGTTTGCAGTTTTTCTAGGCTCTGGCGACAACCAGCACATTGACGTGATTGGAGACGGAAGCGACTCGCCGTCTTCCTCGACCAACAGCGCTCCTGGAACCACTGTAAGTTGAAATGACGAGTCGAGTTGGCACACTTCCAACAAAATTCTTTTTTTTTCCTGCCGTTCTATTTACTCTGCAATCAGAGGAGAAGAGTCGGGAGGAGGGAGAAAGTTTTGTTTGCACAGTTGAATTTTCGTCACTTCTTTCACTCGGAGCGCTTTGTTCCAAACACACAGTCTAACTCGTGCGAGTGTGAGACTGAACGCGACGCTCGCCTGCCATACAACCACAGACAATTTCTTCTCTTTTTATCGTTGTTTGATCATATGTAGTCAAGTAGCGCGTCAACGGAGCTCGTGCGAGTAGAAAGGAAGAAAACGAGGGGGCTTGGAATTGGGAGTTTAGTTCCGAAACGAGCGAGCCATAAAACCGAGCATAAGAGGGAGTGATAAGGGCACCTGATCTACACCTCGTTCCGTGTGCGCTAAACTGTGTAACACGCCAAGGCATGACGTCATTCGAAAAGTTCATGTCTGTTCAAAAGTTCAAGTGGAACAAGGAAACGTTTTAGGAAATGGTGTCCGCAATTACTTCTCAGTCATTGGCCAACGTATTGAGAGACACTTCTTTCTTGTTCACAACTGCTGGGGACGCAAACGGAATCCGAGTTCCGACAACCGTCACACAACAAATCAACGGAATCAACGGAAACATGCAAGTTGGAATCGCTCTGAAGAACGGAACAGTTGGTCCCGAGAGAAAGCAGAGGGTACTAACATTATAAACGTTGTCTGTCTTATGTTCGTTCGTTTTTAGAAGCCGGTCAACGACGACATCGTCCGAATTGTCAGAAACCAAGACTTAAGCGAAGCGACCATCTCACAAATCGAAATTCCGGTTCCGAAGGCTCTTGAATCTGATCCAAGTACAATATCTTTCATCATTCACCAGCAGTCACACTGTCCATTTTCAGACTTCAAAGCAGTCGACGAGAAACTGATCATCCAACAGATCATGCAGAGCAAGAAGTTCGAAGAGATGGAGGTTGGAGAGTGCATGATTCAGCTGTGCAAGAAACTTGCTGAGAAGCGTGTCTTCGGACCACGCCTCATGTCGCAGACAACTGTCGCTGGTCTCAATCACTCCAACTACGCCAACCTGCCAATCAGAGGAATCTGCTACATTCAACGTACGTCGGAGAGAGTTGGGGAAAGAAATCTATGGTTTCCGTTTTCAGATGTCTGCAGAAGAGTTCTTGGAGATAGATTCGAGAACGATGAAGACTTCTGGGACAAGTTCCGTGAGGCGATGCGTAAACTCGCTGCCAGATGCCGCAGAGTCCGTCACGCCAAAAAGACCAAACACAACAGAGAAGAGGCTCAGGCTGAGATGTTGAGCAAGAGGTAATGAAGTTTAGCATCTCCGTATAACTACAACATATGTTTCTTTCAGATATGGAGACGACATTCCAGTGCACTTGCTTGCTGCCAACAGTCTCATTCGTCCTAAGATCGAGCCCCAACCAGAGCAGGCTCAGACACCGCCGACCCTCAATCCGTTCGCTACTATCATGGAAACTCTGGTTAGCCTGGAAACTCTCGAAAACCTCAATCATCAATTTGTTTTCAGCGCAATATGCCGATCTCACCTGAACACACGACTGACCTCATGAAGCAGCTGCAGATCATATTGTCGCAACAGAACAACGGCATGAAATCGGAACCGCTTTCACCGCCTCCATCGCAGTAAACCGCCTCTTCAGTTGCCAGTCCAACGCGCAGCGTTCATTCCTAAGTCTCCCCGTGACACTCTTCTTTTCTATCCGTTGTCGCGAGCACGTTTCAATTTCATTCCGCTTCACTTTTACTCATCTGTAAAGTGTGTGAGAGAGAAAGAGAGATAGCAAATTCCATCAGCTATGATTGGAATTGTAGCGTGCTCACTGCTCGGTGCTTCAGTTCTCCCCGTCTTCCCACTTCTCCCCGTCTTCAATACTGCTGCTGCCACGTCTGGACTTGACTCCAATTTATTGTCATCACGCACCTAACGCTCATTCCATATAGTTCAACCATTAACGTCCGACCGTTCTATTTCCACTGATGTATATTTTTTCGTTCGCGCATTTACCGCTTTCGGCTTCAGATTTCTATCTTGCTGTTTCTTTCCGCTTCGCTTTTACACAAACGCTGCTCTTCCCACCCTTTTTTCTAACCTCTAATTTCGTTATTATGCAACAATTCTACCTCACAGAACCTTTTTTATGTGTTATCTTTCCTCAATTCTAGCTCAACATTTGGTAACGATTGTTTTTCCTAGTACTGAATTCTCCTGTTAGGTGCCCGTTGAATTGTATCTCGTCTCCATTGCTCCTCCGCCCCACCCAATCTCAAGACCATCTCACTCTCGAAATTCTCAGGTAGTCTCTCTTTTGCTTAGGAAACCCATTCATTGCCGCTTGTTTAGGATCGATGAGAGATACCGCCTTTTCCTGTCACTCACTTTACCTCAGTCTCCACCTCAAAATTTGCTCTCAGGAACATTCAAACTCAGGAATTTGTCACCTTGGTCTCTCATCATATATCTTACCTCTTGTCACACACCACCTCTTCGTTTTCTACCAACCGATTAGCTTCAATTTTTCGTCTGTCTCGTCATTACACTATTCTTTCTATTTCAACCAACTCAGGGATCCAACTTTTTCTCATTGAACTCAGGAATTTTCTTCTACCTCAGGGAACCTACCTCACTCATACTTTTCAGTTGTTTGGGGCCAAAAAATATAATATCTTATGAACAATGTAGTCGCAAACTTAGTATTTTATTTCAAACCGACACTGTTTTAGCTTTTATTGTAACTCAGGAATTTTCGAAAATGATCGTCAACAATTCTCCCAAATTTACACATCTGGGAACCACAATCAGGCATTTTCAAGAATTTTTGAGCACTCAGCCGTCAAAAACTCACAACCAACTCAGGGACCTCTTTTTCATTTTCTGTATCACAAAACATGATGATTTTTCTGATGAATGTTGCTCTGTCATAAAACTTTTCTTTTTTGAACCGAAAGCCGAAATGTGTTCTATAATTGTCGTCATTTTCCAATATAATTCAAGCCTCTCATTTTTTTGTCCCATTTTGTGTAACCTACCAATTGCCCACTTCTTACATAAAGTCTCTTAAAGTACTTTTTTTTTCTCACCTCTGTCTTACACTCTTTGTATTCCAAAAGTGTCCGAATTTTGCCCCAGTTTACACTTGTACCCTGTGAGCGTTCAATTACCTCAGTCTCTCCTATCGTCCATGTTCAACTTTTGAAAATCTTGCTTCGCTTACTTCGTGAAAAAATATCCCTAAAAAACCCCCCACTCGGCTTGAAAACGTAATAAATCATTTATCATTAAAAAACCGAATATCACAAGAACAAAAAAAACATTTTCCTTGAAAGATGTAACATATTTTCCAACAAAACACGATGACGGGGGAAACGTTCCCTAAAATCTTGATTGTTCCGTCTTCTTCTCTAACTACTCTCTTATCTCTCTTTAAATATACGGGGAATCTGAAATGCCGACCAGGATTCTTGACCGGTAAAGTTGATCAAGAGCCGAAATATATATAGGAAAGTTTTGGACAAGTAACTGGTAGAGCGGTGTCAGATTGTGCACGGTAGCCAATAAAACAAACAGCTACAGTGGCCGCTTTAACGTCATCGGCCCTGGAAACGATAAAAATCTGTTGAAAAATGCGAATAAGGTTGAACTAACTGGACCATGGAGTCTTTGAGCGCGTCAACAAACGGTTGATGGACTGGAATGAGCTCTTTTAGAGACCCAAACAATTCCTGTAGAAAACGACACGTGGAGACGTCATCTTTGATTTTGTTGAAGAAAGACTCGTTGACTAATCGCATGCCCTTTGTGTAGTCGATTTCTTTCCAGTAAAACTCTTTGATGACATTTGATAACTGAGGTTCCGGTCTACCAAAATCCTGAAAAATTGCTCTTTGATATGATAGTCAGTTTAGTTTTTGTTTGAATTTACTGCGAACGTCAGATCAAACCGTATCGAAAAGCGCAGACGCTCTGCTCTCCTTCTCTGACTACACCCCTCGCATATACGGCGAATCTGAAATGCCGACCAGGGAGAGAGTGTTGGCAGAGATAGAGGGCAGTGCATTGGACACGATAAACTGGTATATAAGAACGGTTTTTCCCGTCAAACGACCATCTTTCGAGACGCTCTCTCCAGTGAGGCTTCCGAAAATGATATTCCTCTTTCTGCTCATCGCCGAGGCGGTTTCGATTCCGCCGGACCCCTGCGTCTGGAACCCCTTCTCTCCAGGATGTTTGGGTCTAAGACCATTATCCGAGTTCTCTATGATGGACGCCTGCATGTATAAAAACTACTACTACATGTTCAACAGGTTCTGTGAATACTGCGCGAATCACAAAGACGAACAAAAATGCCAGAGGTGCATCAAAATTGATTTTTTATTCTTTTCTCAAATCGTTCACTTCAGTACGGCGAAAATCGGAGAGAAAACCAGAACGTGCTTCCTCTCAGAGATCGATACAAGCTGCGGGTTCTGCAAACAGAATCCGACGGATCCGGACTGTTTGGGGTATGGATTCAACTGTGGTAACGTAGTAGGAAAATTGTCTCGCAGATTCCCAGTCATCGAAATTCCACCCGATTCCGGAGAGCTAGTGAAGGAGTGCATCCGAAACCCTACGAACATGAGAGTTTGTGATTATTGTAGTAACGACGTTTCTGAAGATCACAAATGCGACAAGTAATACTCGATAAGATTCACATTCTTTTCATTATCACTTATTGTAGGCCGGCGGACATTGGATCTTATACGTGGGGTTGCTTTGTGAGCAGGATAATGACAGAATGCAACGCGTGCTTGAAGGATCCCAGCAATGGAGATTGTGAAGGGTATTTGTGTTACTCCTGCCACGTGTCATCTATCATATTTTCCAGTTTCCCGGCCTCAAGACTCGAGACTAATGTGGGAGAGACCCTCAAGGACTGCATCTTCGATCCAATCGGCAACAGTGCCGCATGTGATTTCTGCAGAAAGCACACAAATGAAACCGTCTGTCAGAGGTAAACACAATCAAAATCTTGACGCTCAAAGGCGGGACGCTTTCAGACCGGATGACATTGGAGAATTGGCTGTCAGATGCGTTCTCTTCGAAAAACCGAAAGCGTGCATCGCCTGCAACCTGCGCCCCGAGCATCGTGCGTGCAATGGGTGAGCTCTTCTCCGTTGTTTCTCACATACGGTTTCTAATTTTCAGGTACACTGCACCCCCCAATAGCGCGTTTGGAAGAGTGCAACGGTTATGCTTTTTCAACCTGGATTGGAGCGCATGCAACTTCTGCTTGGGGAAATCGAATATCCCCGATTGCATGGGGTACCGGGAACTGGATAGAGTTTCCCAGATCATTATTCAATTATTTCAGTGCCAGCCGAAATCTGAAGCGAGAGGAGAAACCCGACGGCAAGAGACTCCAGCTCCGCATCAAAAGAGCCCGCGTCGACGACAAAGAACAAGAATCATTTCTCAGTGTTGTTTGATCATTTCGCTCAATAAAAACCAACATTCATAACTGCGTGTCTTGATGCTTCTGACCTACTCAATACTCCGAAAACTGAACAAACTCGTGCTAGTAAAATCTAAGTTCACATCTGCGACACTTGTTGTTTGCCCGCTGTTCATATCAAATTATGTCCCCTTTTGACAACATAAACACTTCTAACCTCCTAAGGAAAAGTAAAAATGGAATCTCAACCGTCGCGTGATGTAGTACTCGCTGCTTCCACTGGGCGGGTAGTTGCTGTCCATGTCGTTTTCCAGATTAGCTTCTATCTCCTTAGATGGAGTGCCCACACTGGCTGTGCTTTGCGAGGTTTTCATCAGCGTGTAGTCGTGTCGCAGCTGGTACTCGGACGAGTGGTCCCTTTTCATCAGTCTCAACGAGTCACTCGAGCCCGCCGTTGGATCTCCAATCGAAACACCACCACTGTCGCTTGAATCGAATCTCGTGAGCTCGGTAGTGTCGTTAGTGCTCCGAGACATACGCTTCTTGTTGAGCTTCTTTAGAGATCCAAACAATTCCTGTAGGAAACGACACGTGGAGACGTCATCTTTGATTTCGTTGAAGAAAGACTCGTTGACTAATCGCATGTCTTTTGTGTAGTCGATTTCTTTCCAGTAAAACGTTTTGTTTGAATTGACGCCTCGAAGTCAAAAAGTATGGAGAAGCGAAGGCGTTGTGCTCTTCTTCTCTGACTACACCTCCTCGCATCTCGTGTGGCGCAGGATTCCCAGCGCCACAAAAGTCTCCTTCGTTGGAGTACACGAAATTAGCGAATCTACGCTTTGTTGGGGGGAACCGAGGACACGTGTACTGAAAGAACAATATATTAGAATAGTAGACCTAACGGGTAATTAGAGGGAAATCCATGCGAGCAGCCAGACGGAATGACGAAGAAAATATTGTTGTTTTTTTCGGGAGGAAACCTGAGATTTTTCGCGCGCTCCAAAAATTGGGGGCGTGGCCTATTGCAAGTGCCGCACGGTTGAAACTGCGCCCATTGCGTTTTTTGAATTGTCACATGTAGCGGTCAATCAGCGCGCGTGACTCCGCCTCAGAAACGCGGTGATTGGCGTGATGAAAATTCCAAATGTGGGCGCACGGTGATAACCGTGCGGCACTTGCATTAGGCCACGCCCCCAATTTTTGGAGCGCGCGAAAAATCTCAGGTTTCCTCCCGAAAAAAACAATAATAGGAGAAACGTGGAAATGTGCGGGAAATGATACTATGAGAGTTGTAAAATAACAAACAAAACAATGTGAGAGTGAACAATAGAAAAGATTCCCCAAAAAGAGGCGAAAAGGAGCAGAAAAAACGTCGAGTTTTGTGTCGATTCCGAAAAAGTCCCCTTGCCGTGCGACATCTCTTTAAATGAACGGCGAATCTGAAATGCCGACCAGGGAGAGAGTGTTGGCAGAGATGGAGGGCAGTGCATTCGACACGACAAACCGGTATATAAGAACCGTTTTTCCCGTCGAACGACCATCTTTCGAGACGCTCTCTCCAGTGAGGCTTCCGAAAATGATATTCCTCTTTCTGCTCATCGCCGAGGCGGTTTCGATTCCGCCAAACCCCTGCGTCTGGAACCCTTTCTTTCCAGGATGTTTGGGTCCAAGACCATCGGCCGGGTTCACTCTTATGGACGCCTGCATGTATAAAAACTACCGTTTCGAGTTCAACAGGTTCTGTGAATACTGCGCGAATCACAAAGACGAACAAAATTGCCAGAGGTGCATCAAAGTTGATTTTTTGTTCTATTCTCAAATCGTTCACTTCAGTAGCGCGGCAATTGGAGAGTTCACCGTATTGTGTTTCCTCTCATCTGACATTGCACGCTGCCACTTCTGCGAGTTAATGCCAAAGGATCCGGACTGTTTGGGGTATGGATTCAACTGTTGCAACGTAATATTGGAATTGTCTCGCAGATTCCCAGTCGAACCCATTCCGCCCGACTACGGAGACCTAGTGAAGGAGTGCGTCCGAAACCCTACAAACACGAGCGTTTGCGAATACTGTAATTACGATTTGTATGATGATTACAGATGCAACAAGTAGAGTTCGATAAGTTTTACATTCGCTATCACTTATTGTAGGCCGATTGACATTGGATCTCATACGTGGGGTTGTTTTGTGTACAGGATAATGACAGACTGCCAACTGTGCTTGAAGGATCCCAGAAATGGCAATTGTGCTGGGTATTTGTGTTACTCCTGCCACGTGTCATCTATCATATTTTCCAGTTTCCCGGCCTCAAGACTCGAGACTAATGTGGGAGAGACCCTCAAGGACTGCATCTTCGATCCTATCGGCAACAGTGCAGCCTGTGATTTCTGCAGAAATCACACTAATGAAACTTTCTGTCAGAGGTAAACACAATCAAAATTCTCACGCTCAAAGGCGGGGCGCTTTCAGACCGGATGACATTGGAGAATCGGCTGTCAGTTGCGTCCTCTTCAAAGACTCTAAAGCGTGCATCACCTGCGATCGGCACCCAGAGCGTTCTCCGTGCAATGGGTGAGCTCTTCTCCGTTATTTTCTCAATAGCAGTTGTCGGTCTTCAGGTACACTACACCCCCCAATGGCCAGTACGGGAGGATTCAAAGATTATGTTACGAATATCTCGACTGGAGGGCTTGCAGCCATTGTACAAAAAAACCGAATAGCCCCGATTGCAATGGGTACCGGGAACTGGATGTCATTTGCACAGATCATCATTCTGTTATTTCAGCGAACTGAGCAGAAAGCTGAAGCGAGCGGAGAGAACAAGTTACAAGATACTTCTGCCTCGCCTCAGAGGGGACGACAAAGAGCAAGGATCTTTTCTCAGTGTCGTTTGATCAATTGCTCAATAAAAACCAACATTCATAATCAAGTGCCTTTTATGCTTCTACCTTGTATATAATCCAGAAAAAAATAACAGAAAACGTGATACTTTTTGTCTAAAATAAAAGCAAGGGCATTGGGTCAAAACCCTGTACGTGTTGTATATCTCCTTTTGTAATTATGTCAACACTTTCTCGGTTTTTGCGTCAATTACGAAACCTTATAAAGAAATAGGTTTGCCAATGCTTTCAAGCTTGCTGAAAAATCAGAAAACCCTCAAACTAAAGTAAGTCGGTTAGCCTTGTGAGATTATCCCCTGTGGACTCTCAAGTGCTCCCTCTCTCTCTCGCTCGCTTTCCTTTTTTCTCTTTTTTAAGCGCGCAAGAGGCGCCCACTCTTTTCGAATACCTTCTGAGCATGCCCGTTTTTCTCCTCTTCTCTCCATTTTCGTCAATATTCGAGCCGCGAGGGGAGCGAAGGCACCAGGCCCCCACTTCACGATTCAGAATATTATAAGTGAGCGTGCTCTGTCTTCTCTGCTCTCCAGTCTCTCTCGCTCCCTTCTCGCTCCCTTCTCTCTGTTTTAGCTCTCCGCTTGTATGTAATTGAGGCCTCGAGTCCCCTTCTTTCGTCTCCGGACCCTCCCATGCTCTCTGTTCCCTCTCTCGCCGTCTGCTAACGCTATTTCGCGCTGCTGCCGTGTTTGTCACAAAAAATGCTTTGAAATCACCATAGAAACGCAACGCATATTTTCAGCTGTCTTCACATTTTTCCTATCTTAGCGCTCACATCGCTTTCATTTCTCAGCTTTTTCCCCGTCATTTTCGACAAACGATATTACTTTTCAGTTCGGAAATGGGCCGTACGAAGAAGCATCGTAAGCCGAAGAAGAAGACTCCAACCTACGATGAATCTCGTTTCGGAAGTGGATCCAAGGCGCCGTTCCCGCTTCCAAACGGAAGCCGCGTGTATCGCGTTCTTGGATGCGATGACGTCCTGGTGGCGATACCCGAGGGTGTAATGCAACACATCAAGACCCTGAAGCGTTCCATCGACGAAGCGCCGGATGTCGGTAAAGAGCCGATTCCGATCGGTAGAGTCAACTCGGCCACTCTCGAGAAGATCCTAGAATGGTGCGATTATCACAAGGAGGAGGATGGATCATGGCAGGCACCGGCGGAGGAGCGTCACCTGGTCATCCCGAAATGGGACTTCGACTTCATCTGCGATCTCACCAGCCAGCAAGTCCAGAAGATGATTTGCGCGTCGGACATCCTCGGAGTTTACCAGCTCATGCGCTACATGTGCAAGTTTGTGGCCGACATGCTGGAAACCAAGACAATGTCGGAGATCTGCGCCATCTACTCGAAGAAGGACGCAAGTTCGGACAACGAGCAGGATGATGAGCTCAACGAGCCGGGACCATCGACCCGCTAATCTAAACTGTGTCTCACAAACTCTGTCCTTTTTTCCTGTTCTATCATGCCTCTCCTATCGCCTCGCTTTTTTTTTCCTTTTCCGTTTCCACTACTGAATTCCTGACGATTTTCTTGTGATTTTCCGATCCGTAATCCGATTATCGTCCCGTTCCCATCTCCTTCTCTGCACTTTGTTCTTTTCGATATCTCGTGACAATTTCACATGATTGAATCCGAATAAAGTTCATGTTAACAAAAAAACAAAGTTAATTTCGGGCCGGGGGAGGGGGGCTTGTACGCGAAATGTCGCGAAAATCGAATCTTTCGCGATGAAAGACGTCTTTCCGATCGAGAAAGGGAACAAGAAGTGTAATAGGCGTGTTTCAATTGAAACATTTTTACTAACGTTGCTTCACGGAGATTCTCGTTTTCACGGGTCTTTACACTGATGTTGCAAATTTGTAGATGCATAACGTAGTCTGCTTTCAAGACAGTGGTGTTACGAATGACTCAGTGGTACGTTTACGGAAACGTTCGTAGATACATTCGAAATACAGCTTCGTGCATGTGTTTCTTATTTCTGTATCGGAGACTTAGCATTTGAGGTAAAATCTGTCATGTTTCAATGTCATGCTTTTATCAGGGAGCGCAGTAGTAAAATGAACTTTTAACAAGAAAGAAATAAGAACGCATAGTTAGATAGCCTGGGTTGCCGGCTCTACTTGGAAAGAATTGCTAGCTGAAGGTCTTGCCATAAACTGGTTCAGAAGCAGCAGAAGATCGTTGGAAGCTTCGAGGGAGAGAGGTAGGTTGTTCTACAATTACAGAAAATAAGAGAAAGTCGTTGCGGAATTTGAACATTTGAACATACCGGACATTCCGAAGAGGGATTGGCGGTCGGCTCGCTTGGTACTGCTGGAGTTGCAATATTGAGTTGGATGAGTCCGTTCGCTAACAAATGAAACGGGGCGCTGTCTCCGAAGACGTTCGGAATCGGTTGAGTCAGATTCGGCACCACAGGAGCCACGATGTTCGGGAGAAACAGGCCGTTGGCTATTAGTTGGACTGCTATGTCGTCGACGAGACTGGTGGTAGATGGGGACGGAGTCGGTTCTGATGGCGGATTGACTTGGATTGGAGACAGAGAAAGACATCTGGGACAAAACGTTGTTTTCTTTTACCATGAAATTTGGGACTATCACCTCTTTCTAAGCAGCTCCGTTTCTTCTTCTTGTCGTTTTTGCCTCTGTTTCATGGAGTGCTTCAGTCTCCGACATCGAGCAGCTACCTTCCGCATCGCTTCACGAAAGTTGTCGTAAAAGTCGTCTTCGTCCTTGAATCGGTCGCCGATAATTCTTCGGCAGACTTCTGCGAAAGAAAAAAGCGAACATGAACTTCGAATTCACCGGCACTCACCTTCGATATACAAAAGCCCCTCGATAGGCAGATTGGCATAGTTGGAGTGATTGAGACCGGCGACTGTTGTCTGCGACATGAGCCTTGGTCCGAAGACTCGCTTCTCGGCGAGCTTCTTGCAGATTTGGATCATGTACTCTCCAGCGTCCATTCCTTCGAACTTCTTGCCCTCCATCACTTGCTGAATGATCACTTGCTCACCAGCAGCTTCGAAAACTGAAACACTGGGGTGAAATGCTAACAATGAAACGTGTAGGAATACGGGGATCATTTTCCAACGCCTCTGGAACCGGGATAACCACTTCGGAAACGGTCTTCTGGCAGAGTCGGCGGCTTCGGATAACCTTGATGATGTCGAGGTTGGGGGTCCTGGTACGGCGAAGTGGATCCACAGGCATATTCCAAGTGACAGAGCGATGACTGTGCTGCAACATGAAGATGGAGGAATGTGAATGCAAAAACTGATCACAGTTCAAAGAAAAGACGTGGTTTTCTAAACGTATTGAGGCGCCGGTGAATGCTTGAGAACACATCCCTTTACATTGTGCCGAGAGATGGGGTAACACATACACACACACACACGCTCACGCAACTCGGAAATCTTGCCCAACGCATTGTGAAGAAGTGCGAGAGAGAAAGTTGAGAGAAGATTTCTTAGTGCGGTTCCCACACATTGTTGCTTGGGTTCTGCGTCCCTGTCCTTCTGCCTCTCTGCGTCGTTTCTTTGAAGTCAGCTGCCACTTCACCCGATGTCAAACGTTTCTTGTGCGCGTGCGCGTGGAATGAATGTTTTTCCGGAAATTGTTCAATTTCCGGAAGGAAATGGGAATCGGCGAAGGATCTTTTGCACAAAGAGCATTGCACTACACTTCGACTTTATAGCACTATCTGGAAGAACAGAAAAACACACCTGAAAAACAACAACAGCATAACTCCATAATTACCTATTGCATGATATTCAACATCAATAACATATCAAAAAATGAGATTTTTCGATTGTGGCAAATGATTGACCTTGAAAACGTAACTATTTCAGTATAAATATGTTTCAGTGTTCAGCAATCGTATCATGATTTCACAAAATCGAGTTTTGCGGATCATGCCATCCTGAAACATCTGTAACCTAAATGAAAAACGTTCTCTCTGAAATATGTTTTCTTCTCCAGATATAGACGATTTCATTAATCGTCAGGCCCCAGTTATCATTCCTCATCGTTTCCAAAACGTAAAAAGAAGCACAGGATATTGAACTTTTATTAGATTTTCATGAAATGTGTTCACAGTGCGATTTCATCCTCTTTGAATGACTCATCTGAAAACATCAAAAAACAATTGAAAACTGGTGGTGGTCCGGTGTAAAAAGAAGTCATTAAACAATTTAGAAGCGCGTCTCATCGGCATTCTTGTGTGTGTGTTTCTCTGTTTCGCCCTGTCTCGTCTACCTCCTACTCTCTCTCTCTCACTTCTATTCTCTCTGTGTCGGGTAGACTCTTCCGTTTCTGCCGAGGTCACTCGTTCTCTCCGATGCCGTCCGTTGGAGGGTAATCTCATCTTTTGCGCAGAAAAACGCATCTCTCACAAAAAGAAGAAGAAGAAGAAGAAGAAGAAGAAGAGACGTCTCTTCGTGTAAACAACGAGGAATGCATCGTCATCGTTCTTTTTGGCCCATCCTTTTCTCTTTTTTTGAAAAAAAAATGGAGAAACGGAGGGCGGGGGGTATTGAGTCTTGAAACAGTTTTTCGATTTGGAATCATTTATTCCGATTTGATTTTCTCGAAATTCAAGGAAACAGAGTATTGAAAGATTAAAAATATTATGAAGATGGTAATGATGCTAGCTCCGATAGCGATTCCCAAGATGTCCAGAAGGTGGTATTGCAAAAAGGAGAGTCTTCGTCCATAAGGATCCATCGTCGGCAACTTCCCAAATCTGAAATTCAAAGTTGAAATGGTTGGCAATTAAACAATGCGAGTTTGAAGTTGTTTCACCTGGCAGCGAATTCAACATGTCTTATCAGTGTGTCGCTTGCATTCATCGGTTGATTACTGATCATTTGCGCAAGTTTCTCCGCGTTTTCTTGAAATCTGCAAGAAACTTTCATCGATTGAATCTCTTCGGCTTTATATCACCTGAAATCACTCAAAACTTTCTGTATCGTGGATTTCAAAAGACCGGAATCCTTGAGATCAGTTTTACGAAGGACTACAGCTCCCCCATGTCGTTTGAGCATTTCCGCGTTTCTAGCCTGGTCCGCAAACATGGGAACCTAAAATAGAAGATGTGAAGAACCTCGTCAAGTTTAACGACAGATACCACTACAGCAGGTTTTCCCATCACGGCGAGCTCGTGAACACTTCCGATCCCTCCATGTGTGACGAAAAGATTCAAACGGGGATCAGCGAGCAACTCGTTTTGTGGGAGCCATTCCTCACAATGCACATTTGGAATGATCTTTGTGAACTTGGTGTCACTCATATTCTCATATTTCCAAATGAAAGTCGCGTCAGGAATGGACCGGAACAAGTTGAGAAATGATTGTCTGGAACTTTGTTTGAAACTGAAAAAAGTGGCGGTAACATACTTAATATCATTTGGCATGTCCATCGACTTCACGTTGGATCCAAATGAGATCAAGACGTTTTTAGGTCTCAGCGACAGGATCTCGTCCCATCGTCTCGACAACTTCATGTTTTCCCTATCTTTTTTCACTGCAATACCGCCGATTGGAATGATTTTGTCGAATGTGGGAGCTGGGAATGAGAGAATCGGTATTTTGTTGACGAGCAGAAACGAAGATTCCGGGAGAATATCCTAAACACCAGTTGAAATTCGTCATTTGTCAATCCCAATTGTACTTGCCCTCCACGAACGTTCAATTCCGAGAATTTGCTTGGCGTTCTTAGATTCCACGTCTCCAACTTCTTCAAATACACTTTTAGCAGACAAGTAGTGCAAGAAGTTGATCAGCCGCTGCCACATAGTCATTCTATCGCTGAAGACACTTTGAGCGCTCGGCACATAGCTCGGAACAATAGGTTGCCCGAATACTGTGCTGACATGGTCCATCCAATTACTGACAAGAATTGAAACATGCGCAGGTATTTGTAAATATTCAAATATGCCTGGAAACAGAAGAGAATGGGTTAATGCAACCACAGAACACTAACCATATGCACACAAGTCAAATGGTTCCGTAATAGCCACATCAAACTTTTCAGCCCTAAGTTTTTCTAATAGAGTGGTCGATCCCATCACTTCTGAAGTGGGCCTGTTGTGTATGAAAAAAGGTGACTTTCTTACCATTGCACTGTGCTCCAAGCAGTGCAGCCAATCCACCGGTATTCAAGAAAATATTGATTGGATTTGAAGTATCTTCCGTCCAAAGACTTTCCATGAACTCATCTGTTTTGGAATGTTCTTTGATAACCTGCTCACTGGCTTCCACGAAATACTGTTTTGTTGTGGGTTTCAATCCTGTTTTGTTTCTTTGTTTCACATCGATAACTGGCATAACAACAGTCTGAGGAAAGGCTTAATTCTATCGATCCTTTCGGATGAACCTCAACTCTACCACATCATTTCCTGCGTCGGTCAGAAGATTAGCAACTGAGGCCAGAAACTTGATATGACTGTGGCCGAAAAGGTTAGAATATATCAGGATTTTGTAAGCATTCGAAAGTTTCAGCAGAAACAAGACTTGAAGAGCGATATTAACCGATCGCATTACAATTTGTAAGTCAAAGTCAAATGAATAGCTGCAGCTCAGTATGTGTGGATTTGTAATTTATGTAATGCATACAGTTTGTAGTGTCTGATGTGTCAACTATAATTTATGCGTTTATCGAAATAGGGGAACAGAAATCAGTCCGATCAATAGTTACAGAAGTTGAATCGCTTGCAAGACTGTCCTTGAACAAAGTTGACTCCGTAGTTCATCAGAGTAGGATAGTCCTTGGCCGAGTAGAAGCATCTGCTGCTCACCATGTTGGTCAGCTTGTCAGACGGCTCCATGTCAAGGGCGATGACTACGATTTCGTACAGCCCAGAACGCTTGATAGTTTGAACGAGGGACGATGGATCGGCATCAGTTGGGCTGAAAAAATGGGTATGAAAAATTTACGACAGACAAACGTTGGTACTTAGTCTGCGTGATGTAGACCAACAGATGTCGGACGTCTGGATCAGTTCTGTATCCTTGAGACGGCTGATCGTAGAAATCAAGGACATATTGAAGACCAGCGGTCACGTTCTGCCCCGCGACACCGATGTATTGAAGTCCGTGCAAAAGTCCCGAGACGCGATCAAAAGAGTTCTCTCCAGCATTGAACGAGAATCCTCCATAGGCCTTGTCAGCCACCGATAGAGCAGCGACTTGAGCCAATCCGAGCACGTAGTTGTATGGCTGCACAATCTGCACGGCAAACTGCTTCAACTGCAAAGATGCCACTTGTTGGAGAATATAACACGAAGAAACTTACGATAGTGTTTGTTATGTTACTATCTTTGAGCGAGCTGTCGATAAGGAAGAGAGTGTCTTGTTTCACGGCGTTCAGATTGCAAGTTGCTGGTGGTGGCGGAAGCGGTGGGCGCTGTCCGACAGTGCTCACGTAGAAGTTTCTCTTCCAGTTGCTGCCGTATTCACTGCTTCCGTATACAATCACGTAGTAATGCTGAAATATGCGTAGGTCGGACCTTGCGGTCTTAGAAAAACCCCTACGTCGTAGTCGAACGAGAATGGTACAACTGAATACCACTCGTAGCTGCATTCCGCGTCACGTCTTCTCATTTCGGTAGTATGCATCAAACCAAAGCCAGGCATCACAATCTGCACATATCGGACAATTCCGTTTCCAAGGCCAGTGGCGTGAACAACAACAGTGTTGTTCTCAAGATTCACAGGGGCATGGTGAGCGGCATCATTTGTGGCTCCCATGTGTCCATCCGTCGACGAATCAACAAATCCGAGGAAGATTTCGAGGCCCGATCGTCCGCGGACAGTAGCGAAACAGTTGGTTCCACCGCTTCCAGTCAGAACAATTCTGTAGGTACCGGCACGAGTTGCTCCAGTGTCGTTAACTGGGAAGATTCCAATGTAGTTGGTGTCGGAGTTGATAACACTGTCCGGAAGGGTGAGCTGATCACCGGATGGATCGAACACCTTGATGTTCTCCATGAGTGGATGGTAGAAGTCAATCGAGAACTCGTACATCTCATGCTCAACCTGAAAACAAACTCAAATATGTAGAACTCCGACGCTTGAATCTTACTTGGAAGATGATCTCGTCGGTGGCACAGTTACCATTGGAGGCAGCGATTCCTCCGGATGAATACAATGTCGGAATGTACTGGGTCAGGAAGTTCTTCGACAAATCAACAGCATTCATGGTGAACGTGTTTCCCTGCGAGTAACTGATGATCTGGTACAGAGCGTCGGCGTTTGGAGTGTTCCATCCCTGTCCGCATGGCGAATCGATAGCTGGGAAAACAAAGTTGATGTAGGCCTTCGTGTCCTGGAGCTTCTGTGCGATTTGCCCGACTTGGAGGTAATCTTCCGGAGAAGATCTTGTGATGACAAGAATCACGGAGTTCGGCGTGGCAAGAGCATCCAAGTTAAGGACATTCTTGAGAACATTAACAATCGGACGAGGACACTCTGAAAGCTCGAATTTAGACATAGCACTTTGTGGCAGGTAGCATACGAGAAGAGCAAGGGTTATTTCCTGGGCAGGACATGGTGCTGATGTTCTTTACAGCAGCAACAATATCGTCCGAGTTTCTGGAGATGGTCGGCTGATACCACGCATCCTGGTTGGCAGCTGAAAATACAATTTGAACAAAAAATCTTCAAAGACGAAAAGTACTTGAATCAAACGGATACAGAACAAAGTTGGTGAACCATCCTTGAAGAGTTGGGTCGTTGTTGATGCTGTCAAGAGAGGCCTTCAAGTTTCTCTTCAGTTGGTAGATCGTTGATCCCATGTTGTAGGAGGTCTCAAGAACGATCGCCAACGTTCTCTCCTTGTCATTGAAAGTTGTCGGGTACACCGGCTCACAGTGAGCAAGTTGACAGAACTGACCAGTGAACTGTGGGACTGACGAGCAGTCGCAAGCGCCGTTCTTCTCAATTCCTCCATTCTGGCAGACCGGAGTAGCGCACGTGGTTCCAGACCATCCAGCACGGCAGATGCAAACACCGTTATCAGGGAAACCGCCGTTTGCGCATGAGGTCACAGCCTTGGTGCACAATGCATCAGCATATCTCTCGAAAGCATATCCGTATTGATCGATTCCAGTGAATTTGATGGCGAACAAGTCCGAAACAGTTCCTTCGGGATCCGGACAGCTAAATGGAGCAGAGATAGTTGCGTAAGTACAAGCGCGGTTTCCAAGCGGCAGAGAAGCAGCGATGGTTCTGTTGTTGATCAGCACGGCGTAGTTCAGCTTTCCTTCCATCGATGGCTTAGTGTCCGGCGTGTATGGGAAGACACCAGTTGGGTAAGCAATGAGGTAGTTGCTGTCTGAAAAATGTCATTGAGCGATAAGAATACCGAACAATAAGCATACTAGAGTCGATGTTAGCGTATTGGTTCGGAGTATCGCTTCGTGGGTTGGTCACGAATCCGAAGAACACCTGGATGTCAGATTGCGAGCGCGCTTGGATTTCACAGCTTCCACTGTTTGACTGCACCGTGACCTTCCACAAACCTCCAGGCACAACATCTGTGAGAAAACAAAGGTTACGCCTCGATAAAATTGTTCAATGTTTTTCACATACTGACGTTCTCTCCTGGATAGTATCCCTGTCCGTATCGGTGTTTCATGCAAGCGGCAAAGTTCTGCTCAGCCGGATCAGCTGGCTCCCATTTTCCATTCGCATTCATGACCGCGTGGTTGAAGGATGGATTGGCTGGATCGACACCATCAGCCCAGTTTGTGTATCCGCTCTGAGAACGTTTTCAAATGAATAATTTCAAAGAAGTTTGTTACCAATGGCTGAGCAAGGTTTCCGTCCGGAACATCCCAGTACCACTGTCCATTGTTGAATGCAAGACCGATCCACACACGATATCCACGAATTTGTCCGAAAACGTAGTCATTGAGGTCCTGGTTGTCGATGTGAAGCAGGAAGGCCTTCTGTGCGTGACAGACGTCCCAAGTGTCAAGCCAAGCGAACTTGTCGGATTGGAATTCGTAGCAGTTTTGCAGGCGATGGTTCCAGAAAGTTCCTTCGCAGGCAGCAACGTATTGATTCAATTTGAGCTCCGGATCGTTGATAGCAACAAGCTCGTAGTCAGAGTTCTGTCCCTTGGTTCCATCAGGGAATGTGACTTCGACGTTGTAGAGATCAGTTCCAGTGACAGAGAGAGTCAAAGACTGTGTCCATCCGTCAACCGGCATGTAGTAGGAAACGCCTTGGGTGCAGTCAGGAACGTAGTATCTGTGAGAAACGGAAGACTTGTACATGCTGACAATGAACAAAAGAATCTGGTCGAGTTTGTCGGTCATGTAAACATCTCCGAGTGTGTTCTCCGAAAGGCTTCTGAGGTAGTACGGGAACTGTCCGTTGTTTTCGGCAGTGGTACAGATGGAAGATCCAACACCGACAAGGTTGAGAGAAATCTGGTACTCTTGAGAGACACTGTACAGTTGGATGTAGTTGCTGTCATGTGGTCCGTCGGAGTCAGCAAACACCCAGACAGAAGAGCGTTTTTCAGATAGAAGAGTGGCTCCGAGCATTGCCTGCTCGAGTTGAACCTGACAGTTGCTCTCGTCAGCAGCATATAGGCTAAAGTTTCCGGACAGGTTGTTGACTCCTTGCACGAAATCGTAGGCCTTGTTGGAGTTGACAAGTAGGTAGGAAGCTGAAATCTAAATGTCAGAGGACACCTTAGACAGTCACACGGACTGTTAGAGTTAACGGCAATCAGAATCCATTTGTTGATCCACTTGTCCGATGCCTGCTGCATGTCACGGGTCATGGTCTGGATATTGGCGGCGATCTTGGCAACGGAGTCCTTCATCGTCGATCTGGTCGAGATGACGAAAGCAACCGATTGTCCATCGAAGGAGACGTCTGGGTTGTTGTTGAAAGTGGTGCACATGTCTGAAAGTTTAGTCCCTTGAACAGTAACCTAATATTAATCAGTACATTGTTCGCAGAAGGTTCCAGCGGTTCCGACTGGGCAAACACATTGTCCTCCTCTTCTCGTTCCTCCATTCACGCATTGAATGTTCTCGCAGCTGAATGTTAGAGATTGGACCGTCAATCATTTCAATGCTATTCTCAAAACTGACTATCTTCCGTCAAATCCTGGCGGGCAGATGCAGGTCGAGTTGTTTGTCGGATCGGTCACTCCACCGTTCACGCAAGTGTTCGGCGGCAATGGGGTCGTTGGGGCTGTAGATATTATTCGTTTGATCTACACTAACAAATGTTTTCTTACATCCAGAACAGAATCCGGTGGTCATTCTCTGAATAGTGAATCCTCTTCCATCGTCGGCGTAAACAGTCGCGTAGAACGGTTGAGAGATGAAGTCACAGAAGTCAGCGGCACCAAAGTACATGTGGAAGCCACACCCATCACGGTACTTTCCACTAGAGTAGTACATCGGCTTCTGGTAGGTTTGCTCATTGTTCACATTGCTAGTGATGGAGATCTCGGAGAAGAGACGGAACGGATCAGCAACATTGCCCTTGAGTCCAGTGAGTTGCGCGACGATGTGTGCAGACTGTCCAACGACTGGCTCAGAGTCACTAGCGTCGTCATTCACTCCGGTGCTCGTTCCGATGAACAGATCGTATTCAGAACGAGCTTGCACGCGGTAGGAACATCCCTTGTTCTTCTGAAACGCCCGAATTGAAGCTGAATTTCCTTTTCGGTGTAACTAACGTTGGATGACACAACAGTGATCAAGTGCTCTCCTACGATCGGATTAGCAATCTCGTAAAGTTGAGTAGTTCCCTGGTTGACAATCTGCATTGCAGTGTTTGTCTGTCCGTTGGGATCAGTGACCGAAACGGTCAATGACTCTCCAATAGCAAGAATCATCAGCTCAGTGGTGGAAGAATCAACGAAGAACACTCTGGTCGGGGTAGAGCAAATGGTGAGATCATCGATGAGCACCGAGTTCATCTTGTAAGCGGTAGCCTTCATCACGTTCTGGAAAATCTGTTGCAAAGCGTCGCCGCTTGGCTGAAGGACGAGTCCTCCGCTGTAGTAGGTGGCAGCTTCGATCGCTTGGAATCCGTCGCTGAGTCCGTCAAATCCGCAGTTGTTTTGAATGAAGTAGTGAGTGTAAATCTGAAGCCACCATTCTCGTCCCTTCCAACAATCAATTGCGACATACCGGATACTTCTGGCGGGTGTTCATTTCAATAACAGTCTGCCAGTTTTCAACATCACTCGCGATGGCGTCAGTGAAGAAATAGATGGGCGACTTTTGATAGATGGCCACTTCGGTGAAAACACTGGCGATGGAATCGAAAGTGGTATCGGCACATTGGCCACCAACAGTCGCTGCCAGATTCAAGTCGGTGAGGAACTTGGTCTGATCGTAAGCTGGGTAGTAGGTGTTCGTGTAAACTCCGTTTCCAAACTTGACAAGTACGTATCCCTTGTACACTTCGTAGTTGTTGATCTCGTTGCTAGTCAGCTAAAGACGAATTGATTTTTTAATGTTGAAATTCTATCGGCTACCTCTTTGTAGATGGCCTGCGAGATGGCGGGAAGGTACTGGTTCATCGAAAGAACGTTGCGAACGACAACAACTAGCGTTTTGTAGTCAGTAAGGTACGGCTCCCAGTTCAATGGACAAGTCACTAGAAACCAATTAAATACGTTTCGTTTTCATGGATGCTAAAGCGACGAACCATCTTGACAGTTGGTTCCGTGATATCCAGCGGCGCAGGCGCACTCGTTTCCATCCGGATCCGGGAATCCGGCATTCATGCAGTTCACCTTCTCGCATTGTTTTCCGGTGAACAGTTCCGAGCAGAAGCAAGACGCTCCTTGATCGACGACGTTGAGAAGCGTTCCATTGTTGTAGCAAGAAGTGAGCGGAGCGGCAGTTGTGGTCGGGGCAGGCGAAGTTGTGATTTGTTCTGAATTGGGGAAAACGTGTTTCTGTGCATTGTGCTCGTTGCGGTGTTTGCGGACCGAAAACGTTCTATTCCACGTCCCCTTCTCCCCTCCTATACTACTTACGCAAGCAAGAGAATCTTCCAGTTCTTCTGAAGTTGAATCCGTTTGAATCAATTCCGTCGATCTGAAAAAAAGCGAAGCGTTCGTTCCTTCCTAACTACCAACAATGTTTGCTTACATGGTAGTAGTAAGAGTTTCCGAGTTTGCACTGCCACTGTCCAGCGTAGTATTCATACCCGCACTGATACCTGCAACAAAAACGTTGATAAGAAGAAGACGAAGAAGCAAAGAGGATTATCAGAAAATTCCGGTATGCACCTTCTAGTGAGAGGAGCTCTGTAGATGGGAGTCAATGAGTTTCCTTGTCGGATGGTGATCGAATGCACTTCTGAATGTTTGAATAAGCAATATGCTGTTCTGCCGTTTTTGCTTACGAGCTGGAGACTTGTCGCTATCCACGTGGGCCACCACGTACATTGGAATGCCATCGATGGCAGATTCTCCGAACGGCGTGTCATCAGATTGTGGGGAGTTGACAAATCCCTCCGATACTTTGAGAACAGTATCACTCTGTAACACCGCGGCCTGTTTTACTCCCTCCCATTGTCAGATGCTCAAAGATTCATAGTTCAATACATTTTACGGCCTGTCGTTTTCAATTCCACGTTTCGAAATAGCCTGCCTCGCCTTTTGATAGGCATAGGCACAACTCGTAAAATGGTGGGCATTGCAAAAGGCAGCGCCGAGTTGACGGTTATCAGTTTTTGATCTTGTTACGACTGCATGAAACGAAAAATGTTGGGTGTGGTGTTATGACAAATGTGACTCAAAGTGTAGACTCGAGAAGGACTCACGTTGACTTCAACGATGCACTCGGTTGTTGGAACGTTCTGATTGTCAATGGTCAACGAGTATCCTCCGGAAGGGAGATCACCGAAGACAGAAAGAGCATATCCGTCTCCATTGGAAGTGTAGGTCGGAGGGAAAAGTGTACCTTTGGCATCAGTAAGATTCACGTACGGGACGCCACCAGCGGAAACGTGGATTTGAATGCTTTGGGAAGCCTTGTTAGCATCCGAGTCAACCGGGATGTAGTACCTAGAGGGATACAAAGAAAATGGAATGGAAAAGAGAGAGGGGGGGGGGGGGGGGGGGAACTCACGTTCCAGCACAACTTCCTTGCAGGAACAACAACTCGATCAAAGCAGTTTGTCCGGAGGTCGGAGTTGGTCTCGGGTCAGTACAAATCGGGTTCTTGCATCCGTCACCAGTCCATCCATCTTCACACGAGTTTGCAATTCCGAGAGCAGCGAAAACAGCTCTTTTGGCTCTGACGTGAAGGGCATCGGTGTGTTTTAGCTCCGGGTAGAAGTTTGGCAAGTTGTGGAATGCAGAGAGAGATTCTAGAGTTAAAAAAACTACTGCGACATTATAAGTGACCACCATACCATGATTTGGGGCCGCAGCGACCGTAGTCACAAGAAGGAAAAGAGCCAGTAGAAGCCGCATTGCGTACAGTGACGACTGAGCTCGGCAGCGAACTGAAACCCTCCTATCGCAGATGGCGTTAGACCGTCAAAAATTTTTATAGGTTGATAAGCCAATTTTTATATTTGCCCCGCTCCGATTGCCACACTTTTGTCGCTGTGCCTTCGGAACTAATATGGTTATCAGTGACGATTGCACACGTCGACTCGACGCCACTGACAATGTATTTCACGACTTTTGAACATGGGTGTGGTTGAAATTCGATGAACTTTGAGGGACTGGACTGTGTTGCTGATATTTCTGAAAATTGTCAACCCGAGTTTCGGACTTTGAATGCTAAAGATATATGTTCGATGTTCCATACATCAGTTTTGTTGGAGAACGTTTGAGATCGTCTGTCGGAACAAATCTTCCTCTCGATTTTTTCACCTCCGTCACTTTTCTTACACACAATCAAAAGCTGCCATATCTTCGGTACGTCCAAACCCCCCGGGATGAGATAGTATCGTTGAGGGCGCAGTTTGTTGTGTAAACGCAATAAATCAGTTGTTCGATCTTCTCATTGAAAGCTCGTCGTGATCCTTTCGCTTTCACGCGCCCGCCAACCTCTCAGTTTCTCGACGGAAGACTGTGAAGACCCCCCGAAGGCCGAAAAAAAACCCCTCGAGGGGTGGAGTTACTGACGATATGACGATGAGTGAAGAGAACTTGCCTTTTCGCAAGTTGACGGCCTCCAGTGGCGGCGCACGCATTCGCTGTTGCCCCCCCCCCCCCCCTCTTCACGTCGTTGCAAATTCTACGGAATCCTAAGCCTCACCCACAGCCCTTCAATCACCTTCTCACTCCTTTTTTCACGCTTATCAATCTCTCGCCACATGCTGAACGCCGTCGGTGATCATGCTGATCCGTAGAAACGCGTTACACCCTTTCATATTCTTTCTCTTCCAATTATTCTGCCTCTACGGCAGGTGTGACCAGCAGGAGAACGACAGCAGCCATCGAGAAGGTATAAATTTTACTAGCGATCGAAAATCGTCAGCCTTTTGCGCACACTTCCTCCATTCCGTACACATCCGTTTTCATCTAGTCAACCTACCGGACAGTACGTTCTTGTTCCTCATTTCACCCCCCAGAGGGCTTTGAAGGTTATTTCAAAGATAGTCAAGTCGCACCAAAAACCTCAGACAAGTCATGTGTGATAGGAATGACGAGATGAAACAAGAAAGTGTGAACAAGGCATCCGGATGTCTTTTTTTGCGAGGGCGCCTAATGGGCAGAGTAATGCGCGATGAATGACCGATATGATGTTTATGAGTGAAAATGCGGTTCCGAAATGCAAATTTTGCATCCATTTGGCAGGATCGAAGACGGATTGCGACTGTCCAAGTGTGATACGTCCTGTTTGTGGGACGGACAACATTACTTACGACAACTTGTGCTTTTTGCGATGCGTTCAACGCGTCAATCGAGGTAGATGGCTTTCCGAAGCTTTCATACAGGGGTCACAGAACGATAATTGCTTGTTTTCACACAGATCTTCTCTTTTTTTACAACGGCACTTGCTGTGATCAGAGGGAATGTGAGAATTTGGGAACATCACTGTGCGACAATTTTGGTATCTTTTCATGACCTCTCTCAGGCTTTCTGAATGTCGAATTATAGGAAAAACGCATGAAAATGAGTGTCACTTCAAACGATTTCAATGCATTATGGAGAAAAGTATGGCTCTGACTTTGGAAAAAGTGCATGACGGACCGTGTGTGGTGAAAGACTGCAACGCAAACTGCACGCATACCGAGTTCGATCCAGTATGCGACACGAACGGATCGGTATACAGAAACCTCTGCGTGTGAGTGAATGTGATCGTCTGCTGCTGATAAACATGTTCCACTCGTACCGTTTCAAGGTTCCAAATGCGACGATGCGAATTACAATTAGACAATCAGAGAATTGAACTGGCCGAGGATGGAAAGTTCTGTTTAAGAGATCGAGGTTTGGAATGTGCGGATTGTGGATTTCGCAATCGGTTTTTGTGGTTTAGAAACTCGACGATTCAAACTGGCAGGGGTTGAATCGTACTCATCGTACGGAGAGGAACCATATGCAGAAGTGCCTATCACGTCTTCCACACATCCGACGACAACGAGCCCTTCGTCTGAATCAACTACCCAGAAGAAGGAAGCAGAAGTGTTTGGAAACAAGGTCGCCCCTAAAACTTCAAGCCCGAAACAATCGTTTCACGACAATTCGTCGCCACTCACGGTTAGTTTGCCTAGCAAGCGGTAATATCCGCCAGGTAATCGGCAGCTGCTATCGTGGCGCAGATAAAATCTCTGCTATTATTCGAAAGGTTTCGATGTTATCTCAGATTACTATGTACATTCACTTTTTTCGTAGAAAAAGACTCACCTGAAGACCTTGCCATTCGTGTTTCATGGTTTTTTGGCCTGATCAAAGACAAAAAAGTTCTCAAGCAAAACTTCAAAGAATGTGGACAGATTGGGGGATGAACCTTGAAATTCTTTCAGAGAAACGATCTTAATCGCGTTTGTAGTATTACCGAGTGTGATAAATCATGGGATCCGGTGTGCGATACACGGAATAGAACTCACAAAAACGTGTGTCAATTCAAATTCTATGCGTGTAAGGTGGGGGAAACAGAAGAAAAATCATCTTTCACATGAATTTTAATCAGATAAACAAAATCGATGGAAGTGTTATTGATATTGCTCATACGGGAGCCTGCAAATCGGTGAGCACCTCTGGAATCCGTTCGGACAGTCCTTATTTCAAAAATTGCAGCACAAAAACATTTGCATAACCTGTCCAAAAGACGAGAAACGGATACCCATTTGTGACAACAAGAATATGACGCACACAAACATCTGCTCATTCATTCATTTCAACTGCGAGGCTCGGAACAACGGCGTAGAAGAGCGCGTGCTGGTTCACATCAAGTCCTGTCACGAGAGAAGTCCGCAGTTCAATCTCAAAGTACAAAGAACACACCGAACCGTTTTTCAACGAATGCACTTGACTATGTTTCACTTCAGGAGGAGGTCTGCCCAAGGACGTGCAGTCGTGACGTGAAGCCAGTTTGTGATGAAGCCAATAACACTCATCAGAACCTGTGCCATTTCCAGCAGTACAATTGCAACATGCGGAAGGTCTTTCTATCTTCTAGCTTTTGGATCCATTAAACGTTTTCAGCTGGGGATCAGGTCACCATACCTACGATACTTGAGACCATGTGTGAAGAACCGAAAAGTCGACAATGCAGTTGAAAGCATCGAAATGAGAGCATCCGTTTCGAATGTGGAAATGAAATCGAACAAATCGGCACCATCTACTACAGTAACCCCGGTGTCTTCCAAACCAACCGTTCCTTCTGAGAAAACCACTTTTATTGTCAGTGCGTTCGAAAAAGTTATGGTAAACAGAACTTGTTTGTCGGCTCTGAAAGTGGCGTTCAGAAAAGCACCAGCACAGAAGCGCCAGCAACAATTACCTTTCCGTCGCTTTCGTCTTCTTCAACAGTTGAAACAACGTTGTCACCCGTCACCGCTGAACTGACGACAATTTCACCCGACCAAACGTCGACACCGCTGGAAGTGGCTTATTTTGACTGCCCGAAACCAAATTGCCCCACAGACGGGCAGCCGGTATGTGATTCGGCGGGTAATCTACACGGGTACGTGGAAGAACTAAATGAAGGGATACCATTTGGTACCAGTTCAGAAATCTCTGTGAGTTCACCTACTCACGATGCTTAGCGGCGAGGAAAGGACATCAAATTCACATCGCCACTGAAGAAAATTGTATTTCTAAGGAAGCTTGCGAGATGCCGTGCACAGAAGACAAACATCCGATTTGCGCATCCGACTTTCTCACCTACGACAATCTTTGTCAGTTCCGGAAACAAAAGTGTTTGGATCAGGCACTCGAGGTGCTTTTCAAAGGGAAATGCAGTGAATGCCTGGATTCGCCGTGCGCAATGCCTGCCGAAGACTCGCCAGATGAAGCGTTCGTTTGTCTAGAGGACCAGTCTACAAAGTCACTTTGCGAATATCAGATGCTTTCGTGCATTTTCGAAAGGGGCTACGGAGTGAATCTTACTGTTCAATACGTGAGTTTTCAAGAAAATACGGGAGAGTCGAATGTTTTTTGATGATTTCAGATTGGTACATGTTGTCCGCCGGTCGAATCATGTGATACAGATAAACCTGATCCGGTGTGCACAGATAGTGGTGCAACGTTCCTAACGGAATGCGAGTTGAATATCGAGAACTGCAAATTGATGAAACTGGAACAACCAAAGCTTGTTATCGTTTCCAGAGGTGTCTGCGAGAAGTGAGATGAAAGCCTTCCGATTCTAGAAAAACCGTTAATTTCCAGAGATATGCTCACTGACGACTTCTCTGACAATCATCCCTTCCAGAAGCCGAGCATTGAGTTCAAACGTGAAAACGTCTTCAATTGTTCCATGGATTGCGATAACTCATACGATCCTTTGTGTGGTACTAATGGAATCACTTACACGAACGCATGCTCATTACAAAAGGAGATTTGCGACAATCCAAAGTAATCCGAAACAAAAAAACATTCCCAGAGACATTTGATTTGAATTCAGCTCCACAATTGAAGTAGCTTATACCGGAATGTGTTGTGAAAGGAATTGTCCGTCAGATTTCAGCCCAGTTTGCGATAGTAAAGGAAACACTCATCAGGTAAATTCTATTACTCGATTTAATCAATACTTCAGTTTTTGCAGAACATTTGTCATTTTGGAGTAAAACGGTGTATAGCAGAACGATCTTTTGGTGATGTTCTTACTATCGAGAAGTTTGAGATCTGCACTGAAGTCAAAGAATGTAACACTCAGTGTCCAAAAGAGTACACTCCAGTCTGTGCCTCCAACGGTCAGAATATTATCAACGAATGCGAATTGAACAAGATCCGGTGCCTTGTTGAGCACAATGTCACAGTTGGGGACATGCTCTACAAAGACTATGACGGTATTTCGAAATACTTCAATACCATTGTAGTCACTCTTTCCAGGCGAATGTTGTCGCTCCGAAAACTGTGACTTCTCAACATTCTCTCCAATTTGTGACTCGGAAGGAACGACCCATGCGAACGAATGTTTGATGAACAGAAACATGTGCATCCAACTGAAAAAATATCGAAAGGCAGTGAGCGTCGCGTATCAGGGGCAATGCTGTAATCAGCCGTGTGATGACGAGAAGGCTCCTGTCTGTGACGGAACCACAACTCATGCGAATACCTGCATGTTCCGGTTAGAAGCCCAAAAGCCGGCAGTTGTGAATAACTGCTAGGACTTTCAGAATCGCGCAGTGTGAAGCGGATCGAGTAAAGAAGACTTTGAACATCGCCTATCAAGGAGAATGTTGTGCAGTTCCCGGTGGCGAGTGCGAAACTTCTGGGCCAGTTTGTGATTCGGAAGGACAAACACATGCCAATCACTGTTTGTACCAACAAAAACGGTGCATGGGGCAACGGACAACTAAGAAAACGCTGAACATTGTTCACACAGGTCAGCTAGCTGAACTTGGTTAGGATGAATTTGATTGGAACCCATTTTCAGGAGAATGTTGTGCACTGGCTTCCTGTCCTAAAACCGGACAACCCGTTTGTGATTCTATGGGAAGGACTCACGATTCTCTCTGCCACTTTCATAATTCCAAGTGTATCTTTGATAAGATTCACTCTCAAAATACGACATTAAATTTGGATTATCAAGGTAATGTCTGGAAGCCAATCAATAAACACGATAAATCTTAAGGTAAATGCTGTCCTGCCGGCTGCACAGATGAATTGTCGGTGACTTGTGATCAACATGGAAACATTTATCGCAATACGTGTTATTTCAACTTGAAAGCTTGTGAAATCTGGAGAAGGTTTGAATAGAAGTGAGAGTTCAGAGATATAAAAAAGAAGATTCAGAACGCAAGATGTTCTACTCGCCACACCCTGCCCGCTATTAAAAACATAAAGAAGATTCTCAAAATACTCATAATTTAACGTTTTTTTTTTGTTTCATAGTTGTTTTGTATGTAAATATATATAATGCTTCTGATATCGAGATCACTTTGAAGGTTCCGCTGGTTTTTCGGGAACAACCAATTCAATGTCTTCCGTATGTCTGGGGCTGGAACTTCTCGACTTCACGTCAAGAACTGCCAACTTTGACTCGACCTCGTGAAGACGCATTCCTAACACTCTGAAGAAAGAGAGAAAGGCGACTACATCAACGACACACATTGATAACGAAACTGACTTGTTGGCTCTCCGAGAGTGTGCCAACGCCATTTGCTTGTCGTTGCACAAGTCCAGCAGAATGGTTGTTATCGCCCGATAGTCAGACTCGTCGAGTTCGATGGCATGCGAAGCGAGCAGCTCGCGGACTTAAAACACGAATGGAGGCTACAAATGGGGAAGTGGGAAACGGACTTTGCTTCATGTTGACAACGGCTACACTCGGCTTCTCCTCACCCTCTCCGGCTTTCGGCGATCGATTTATCATTGTCTGCGGAAAAAAATAGTCACAGAACGTTAATAAACGTTCATTTCTACCTGAATGTTTATGGCTTCTGCCATCTGTTTGTACTTGGCAAGAGTCATTTTTATGGACTCGCTTTCTTCTTCCGCCGTGTTCAGTCTGGCTTTCAAGAACCGGTTTTCAGCCACTAAACTGTCCAAATCTTCAGCTACCTTCAAGACGACAATTAGAAGATGAGAACAAGCGGACTGACGTCACAGATACATAAACTCACTCTACGAGGGTCTCCGTTAAGCAAGTAACTAAGCTCATTGCTCAATCTCGCTACTTTTCGCTGCATTTCGTCACGTTCCAAAAGAAGCTCTTCCTTGATTCCGAGCAAGGATTTGAGATCCGATTCCAGCTCTTTGCACTGAAAAGCTGTGAATTGGCTGAAAAATAGACAGGAAAAAGCATACTCGGGATTGAAGTTTCTCTTGGAGTCCCAGCTTCTGAATTTCCTCTTCATCGTTTGAAAACGAACTTTTTATTGCCCCGCCCATCTTTTCAACCTGAAACACAAATTGGAACACAATTAATAGCCCACTACAAAACTGACCTCGTATTGCGCAATGGTTTGTCGGAAAGTTTTGCAATCCTTTTTCAAGTCCTGCTTCTCTTCAAGTAGCTCCTGTCTGTCTCTTCTCAATTTTTGGTTTTCTCTTTTGTACTTGTCAATGTCATCCAATAAAGCTTGCCTTTCTAGACCAAACTTGATTTTCATGTCGTTTTGGCACTGAAATTCGCGGTGAACCATCCGAAAAGCGAAAAGTTGAGACTCACCGCACAAACCAACTGCAACTCTCGTTCCGATCTTTCCAAATTTCTCTCCAGCGTTGAAACTCTTGCAATATGCTCCTTTTTCTCGATTTCCGACCTCTCTAAATCCTGACCCAAACGCACAATTGTGTCGGTTTTTGCATTACATTTTTGTTGAAGCGCGAGCACCTGAACACACTCTACTAACACTCCCTGGAAGATGAAAATAAGACTCACTTGTTTTTTGAGCTCGTGTATCTCAGTATCCTTGTTTCCTTTCATTAGCTGGCGTGGGAATGCAAACCAAGTCGAATGAGATGCGAGTTGAGAACGAAAATCAATATATGCGAAGAGGCGAGTGGACCCGTTTGCACGAGGCGCGTTATGGCAGCAAAGAGAGCGGGACGCAGAGTTTTGCGCCCTGCTATAAACAAGGTCGAAATGAGGTTTCTCTCTTTTTTCGCACTTTCTATCGTTGCTTTTCATGAAAACAATCGATAAATGTCAGTTTTGAGAAAATAAATTTATTGAACTAAATGTTATAATAAATCCCAAACTATCCCATTGCAAAATACAAAAAAAAGCAGAAGCAGATGTAAATTTTAAAAAATGACCGATACAAAAAGAAGACAAGTTTTAACACTGGTGGAATCGACTACAATGACTACAGGAAAGGGAAATTAAGTTTAATTTGAAATATAAAACAGAAAAATGGGGAATCCGATCAGATTTAGTGAATGTAGGCATATGGAGAAGAAGCGTATTCCGGAAGGTGAGCTGGTCCATAGTTCTCGAAAAGGCGGCGCATATCCGACACACGAATCAACTCGCTTTCGTCGTGGTACTGAAAATGAACATTTTCCTTTAACGCTGCCTGTGCTAGTTTGGCTTACATCGTGAACATTGTCCTTGGTGAGGGTAGATTGACGGGATCTCGGAACAACAACGTTTCCTCCGACCAGAATCGGAGCTTGGATGGTAGAGTTGGTAGAAGCGCTTGAAATGGAGGAGACGGTAGATTTGCGAGAAGCCTGAATGAATCTCTTGCTTTTCTCTGCTGAATTATGTTTTAATATATTACATTGTTGATCTGAACTCCATTTCCGATAGAAGCAACGGTGCTCTTGCGAGAAGACTTGGCGGAGTGCTCAATCACCGGTGCGAAGGTCTCATTCGAAATCGGGCTGCGTGGTGTGTGCGAGAGGCGCGGAATTCCAGCAAGCGGAGTCGGTGGCGGAACGACGTGAGTGGCTCCAAAGACGTTGACGAACTCACGAACATTCTTCACAACACGGACGGACTGATGATCGCCGTATGGGTTGTGAGCGACCACCGGTTGGATGGTCGGTTGGACGCGCTGGACTGGAGTTCCACGCACAGTGCTCACAGTCGAGGTGCGAGAATGCGGTTGGTGCTGAAATAATTTCATTTGACGATGTTGAATCGGGTTCAGATTTCGCAACCTTGATAGAGCTAGCAACACTCGATGGTCTCGATGGAACATCGTTATGGTTCTCGTGATGGTGGTGATGGTGATGATGCTCACTTTGGATGGTCGATTTGCGGGAACCGCCCAACTGCACATGTCCACTCACTTTCTGAAATAGACATTTTTAGACATTGATTGATAACACTATTTGCAATACCTAATCGGATTACCATGCATTGGAAATGGAAAATGGGGAAAGGGAAGTAGGGAAGTAATAGGAAAACAGAAAATAGTAAGATCAAAAGATAAACTTTAGAATTCAAATAAAAGATATAACTAATGTTGAAAAGTAAGAAAAGACAACTAATAGTCGGGTTGGGGTAGTGTGAAAGCACGAGGCTTTGGAACTGGGAAGCTCGGCTCATCCGGGATTCCGTTGTTCTCGTATTGATGAGACTTGCGATTCTTGAGCATGTAGGTGGAAGGTTCATCAGGGATGTTCTTGTACGGCCTCACACCCGCGTTGGAGTATATAGTGGATGGCGGAAGTTGGGGAACAGCAGAACGGCTACGAGAGGGTTTCGGAACGAGATTCTCTTGATCGTAGTTTTCGTCTTGAGTCTTCAGAATCTTGTTTCGCTGCTCGCGGATCTGGTCGGTAGTAGAACTGGTCTTCTTGACTTGGGCTGGAATGTACTGGTGACGGCTGTCGTGTACTTGCGAGACATTCTTCTCAGGAACAGATGGAATGAAGTGGTGACGAGTGTCGAAAGTAGGCTGTTGCTCCTTCTGCTGGACCGATGGAAGGTAATGATGATGGTTGTCATAGTCCGGAGCGATTTCCTTGAAGGGAACCTGCGGTACATAGTGATGTCCCAACTGAGATTGAGGAACAACCTCTTTTTTTGGTACATGCGGAAGATAACCGTGATGAGCGTCAATGTTGTCATCTGCTGTCTTCACAATTTGATTCGTTGGAACGAAATGATGTTTGGAGCGGTCCAGAATCTTCGCGTCGTCTTTTCTCATCACAGCAGGGGTGTACTTGTGACCATGCTCAATGTGGCCAGTCACGTCCCTCTCGATCAATGATGGCATATAGTGGTGCTTCTCGTGGTCCACAAGTTTGATGTCTGCTGGCTTTGCAAATTGTGGGACATAATGATGTTGATCAAAATTGTCGCGGCGTTCCTGTGATTTTTGAAGAGTCGGCACGTAGTTGTGATTTCGAACATCAGCTCGTTGAGTTTCCACTGACTTTGGAACAGACGGTACATAGTTGTGCTTCTGTAGAGGAGAAGTTGAGTGACTGGAAGCTTTTGGAACAGTGGGCACGTAACGATGATCTTTCGGATGTTCCAGAACTTCCTGCTTAGGTGGCACGTGCTGCACATAGTTATGACGGTGTTCAATGTCGGAAGTGATTCCCGCTGGTTTGTTCACTGCAGGAACGTAGTGATGTCCAGCCGAGTCGAACTTTTCGGCAGTCTTCGTTGCAGTGACAGATGGAACGAACTGATGGTCACGGTGGATCTGCTTAATCTTGTCCTTCTTCAACGTCTCTGGCACGTAGTGGTGATCGCGCTCGAATCCCCAGAAGTCGTTGTTGGGCTTCTTAGTTGGCGGCACATATCCATGCTTTGATTGATCATTCTCCTCTCCATTTTGTTGGTTCTGTTGAATGGAAGGAAGATAGCCATGCTTGGAGTGATCGATGTGTTCTCGGCTCTCTGAACGTTTCGTAGAAGGCAGATAAGCGTGTTTGGAGTGATCAACGGCGCTTTTCTGCTCTGAGCGGTTGAGGGAAGGCAGAAACGAGTGCTTTGAGTGATCCACTTGTGATCCATGCTCCGACTGGGGAAGAGAAGGAACAAATGCATGTTTCGAGTGATCGACGTGTTCTCGGCTTTTCGATCGCGTTGCAGGAGGGACATATCCATGTTTGGAATGATCAGAAGCGGTTCGCTGGTCGGTCTGCTTGACTGGGGGAACGTATCCGTGATTGTGATTCACTTGCGGCTCCTCGGATTTGAGAGGGATCTGAGGGAGATATGAGTGACTGGATAGTTTGGGAGGAGACTGATTCAAGACAGGCTTCTGAGAAGGGGGCAGGTAAGAGTGAGAGTTGTGCTGCTCATGCCGGGACTGGTGCTCTTTGGGTGGAAGGGCTGGAATGTAAGTGTGAGAGCGATTCACCTCCGAAACGTGTTTCCGTGGGCTGGCTTGCGGCACGTAATGATGACTCTCCTGAGTATGGGCAACAGTTGAACGGTCCACGTTTTGTCCGGTCGGCACGTATTGATGACTCCTTTCGTATCCGTTCACTTGCTCGGTTCTCTTAACTGGCGGAATGAATTGATGTTGATGAAGTTGCTCCTTCCTCTCTTCCGGCTTCTTCGCGTACGGGACATATCCATGTTGGCGATCCTGGGGGACGGGTTGTGGACGACGATCAATGGCCGGAACATAGCTGTGCTGCTCATGCGTCACTTTTTGTTGTTGAACTTCAGCACCAATCGGTAGTGGGTAATAGTGATGCTCTCGCGGAAGTTGAGGCGGTTTCGCAGCATAGTTCTGTACGAGAGGAACATAGTTATGCTCTTTTCCCTCAAGCTTTCTCACCACGTGACTCTCTTGCTTCGTTGGCGGTGGAACGTAGTGATGTTCGTAGAGTTTCACGGCCTCCTTCTTCTCTACATGGTTCACTGGCGGAATGAACTGATGTTGTTCCAGCTCGGCTTTTTGATGAGACTCAGTTTGAATAACTAGCGGAATGTAGTTGTGCTCGGTGGGGAGTCTCGGCACATTGTCGTGCTTCATGGCGAGCGGTATGTATTGATGATGACGATTGACGTGGGAGGGATGTTCACCAGAAGACTTGGCAACAAGAGGCACGTAGTGGTGCTCCTGTCCGGAGTGCGTCGTGTGTTGTTCAAGTTTCGGTGCCAATGGGTAATAGTGATGTTCTTGGCCAATCTTATCACCGTTGGTCGTCGCCTCGTTTCGTCTTGTTGGCAGTGGCATGTAGTGATGATGACTAAGGTCGTTGGAGTGACGCTGCTCTTCGCCGACTTTGTTTGCAAGCGGCACAAAACTGTGATCGCGGCTCATCGTGTCTTTATCGGTATTGGTAACATTCGAATTATTGGCGAGCGGAACGAATTGATGATGACGGTCGATGTGAGAAACTGGGGCAACAGAAGGCTTAGCAACAAGAGGAATGTAATGGTGCTCTTGACCCGATTGCGCGGTGGGCTGTTCCGTTCTATGTGCCAACGGGTAATAGTGGTGCTCTTTTCCGACTTTGTCTCCTTTGACAGTGCGCTCTTGGCTTCGCGCCGGCAGTGGCAAGTATTGATGATGAATCAGGTCGTTGGAATGACGTGGCGCTTCCTCGACTTTGTTTGCAAGCGGCACAAAACTATGATCGCGACTTATCGCAGTTTTGTCGGAAACAGCAACCTTCGAATGAGCTGGCAAGTAACTGTGAGACTGATTGATTGCAGAAACAGTTTGGTGAGAATCCTTTTTCTCGACAAGAGGGACAAAGTGATGTTCACGAAGAATCTCCGTTTTGGTGTTCTCGATGTTTCCACCAAGAGGAATGTAGGAGTGGTTCCTTCCCGCATCGAACTTTTTCTCGTCTGACTTCGGAGTCAATGGGATGTAGTGATTCTGTCGCTGCACTTGCTCGGTCTTTTGCACACTTTCAGTTTGCAGAGGAATGAAATTGTGTTCGCGAGTGACATGAACCGCTTCTTCCGTTTTCTTTTGAGACAGAGGGACGTATTGATGTTGAGGGTGGACTACACGTTTGTTATCATCAGATTTTTTTTCGAGTGGTACATAGTGGTGCTCCCTGACAATTGGATGACTCTCTTCAGCAGACTTCTTGACAAGAGGTACATAGTGATGTTCCTGATGCACAAAGATCTTCGAGTCGGCTGACTTAGATCTTTGATCGAGAGGAAGGTAGTTGTGCTCCCGGATAATAGTTGTCTTATTGTCAACTCTATGCGGATGCTCTGGAAGGTAGTGGTGCGTTCTTTCGACACTACGGCTCTCTCGCTTGGCGTCCAAGCTATTCGGCACGTAGTTGTGGTGATGGAAAGGTGGGCGCACTTCCTTCAGTGGCGATGTCGGCGTAGACGGAACGTAGTGGTGAACTCTTTCGATTTCCTTGAAATAGTCGATTGATTGCACTTGCGGACTGTGGACAATTTCGTGTCCATCACTTTTCTTCACTCGTGTCTCCACGTAGTGATGACGCGGGTCGATGTGGCGATACTCCGTTATCACTTTGATTTGCGGAACATAGTGATGATGCTGGTCGTCAGTATAGAAAGCTGGCGAATGAGAATAGTTCTCAATGGCTGGCGTGTCATAGACATGCTGACCGATTTGTTGAGCAGCGGTTGAGACAGATGAAGAAGAAGACGACGAAGACGAAGAAGAAGTAGAAGAAGAGGACGAAGAGAAGGAAGAGGACTTTTCACGAGACTCAAAGGGAACGTCATAATGATTCTCTACGGAACGAGAAGAGTGGAAATGTTCGCCGACCTGAACATGTTCAACCACAGCGTCATCATGGTGGTGGTGATGATGATGATGCTCTTGGTGCTCATACTTCTTCACGTCGAGAACAGGAGCCAACGGCGGTGGAGCTCCATGCTCAAACTTTGCGCGTAAAGCGCTGACTCCTATAAGTTCATGTGATGAAGGCATATCCGCTCGGAACTTGGTACCTTCGCTTCCGAAGCGGATATCCTCCTGGACGACAGTGGTCGACTTGATGATTTCCGTATGATGATGAATCTCCTTCTCGTAAGCGTTATAGAACGCGTTCTCTTCGTGAGTACGTGGTGGCTTGACCGGAATCGGTGCCACGTACGCCATGACTGGCGGTTCCACATGAGTCTCATCCTCTTCCAGCACAGCAGCCGGACGCAACTCCTCCGTTATCTTTGGTCCAGCGGTATGCGCTAACATGTGACGACTTTGGTAGGTGGATGCAGAGTTAGAACGGGACTGTTTCACACCGGTGGTGAAGGTATGGGTAACATGGGATTCGTGGTGGTGCTCATGGTCATGATTGTGGTGCACATGGCTAGAATGACGATCCTCCTCGAAATCGACAGAAGGCACCGAATGGTTCTCATGAACAATTTGGTACGGCTCGTAAACATGCTGCTCAATAACATGGTCATGAACAACTTGCGGAACATGCTCCGGCTCGTGATGGGGGACATCCACGTATTCGACCTTCTCGAAACCGAAAGAGTCTTCGCTTCTCGCATCGATGGCTTCCTAAACTCAAGGCCCGTGAAAAATGAAAAACGGCAAAGAAATGAATACCTGAACAGATGGTGGCTGGTAGTAGGCCGGAGCATTGAAGTCGACGTAATCAAGATCGTGACTTCTACGCAGAACAGGAAGACCCCCTTGCGAGCCGACGACTCCACCCTAAGCAGAAATGGTTATCAATCAAGTCTCAAGAGTTTGCAACACAACGTACCACAGTGATGGAGTGTGTCAACTTCGAAGGAGCAATCGAATCCTCGCTCTCACTCTGCAGGTGCACAGACGACGGGACAATGCTAGAAACGACAGACGGCTCCTTAAATTGAATGATTATCGTAAAAACAAAAAAATAAGGAGACCCACCTTTCCGTGCAAGTTCTTGAATTGCTCGAGGACAGCGTCATGTTCGAACGATTGACCGACGGCCACAGGAGTCGGAAGAGCTGAGCCTCCGACAACACCCCCGACGACCTGAATTTGGAAAATGCTCATCAACAGAGATTATCAAATTGCTCACAATCGGCTCATTGACAAGAGTTCCTTCGGTGATCGTCGACTCACTGTCGTGAGTATGGATTGAGTGGTGAGAATTTTGAGAGTGATGGGAAGCACCCGAACGACAAGATCCCGAAGAAGCCACCGAAGGAGACTTTCCGACGACTACATCACCAGCAACAATTGGTGGCATGTCATATTGCGGAATCGGAGGGAGATCATAGTGCTGAAACGGGTGAAATTCCTCTAGTCATGCTACTTTCTTCCCATACTTGAGCAGACTTCTGCGACACACTCGAATGGACAGAAACGGAAGTGGCCTTCGACAGCGCCGACACCTCCGAACGTTGGTCTTCCGTGTCGAGTGTCGGACGGTGTTCGATCCCATGGCCGACAACGTTTCCAACGGTTACCTATAAAAACATTCTTCAATTTTTAATCCCTTCCTATTAATTCTATTATAGTTCCGTTTTCCGTTCCCGCACTCGACTTATTTGGTTTACCTACAATCAAAGAGCAACTAACGGTCTTCAGTTCCTAGTGATAAGAGAACAACATGAAAGTAGCATGATATTAATTTGAGACGACGCAGCAAGAAGAGAGAAAGTGACGAAAATGATGACGTAGGAACATAGAATCTTACCCCAGAAGTGGTGAACTCCAGATGTTCGTGGTGAGATTCCTGATGATGACTTTCCTGAGATAGGTTAATGTTGCGAGAGGAATGAAAGTGGTAACTAACAGAATGGTAGACAGCATGAGACTCCTCATGGTGGCTCTCGACAATGGTGTTCTCACCAACCGTCGGAAGAGTGACCGCGGCAAAAACCTGGTCCATCAGACCTGAAACGCATCGGGTGTGGGTCGAATTAGGCGTAGATCAAACTCACTGTCACTTGCAGCTCTCGCCATTTTCGTTTCGTTTCCCAGTTTACAAACAGTAGTACAACCTGAAATCAGAACACTTAGTGAAAAATGATCCTATGGTTATTGTTGTTATTGCGAAATCGGAGGAAACAGTGAAAAAGTAAAGTTTCGAAAAGCGGAGCTAGCGCTCGACTCGGTTTTAAACGGGCAAACAGGGCACAGATGAAAACTGCCATTTGATGCAAGATGATAAAATGGAAAGCGAGAGTTTGGAGGAGCGATAGTGTATGACACGCGGCACACTTTTTGGAGCACAAATCGTAATAAACGGCAGAAATAGGAGAGACGCGCATGAAATCGAGCGGGACACAGTACAGTGTGATAAAACATAAAGCAATCTTTTCGTGACTTTTCGGGGGACTTCCAACACAAAACACGTCAGAAAATTGGCCGAGTGGAGCCAGCAAAAAGGCGGACATTACTTCAACTGTTTATTGCTTTCGACGGAAATATGTAGGCGTTATCAATGTTGCCATGTTTACTTTCAGACCAATTTCGACCTAAAATGCTTTAAAAACATTTGCTCTGTGGGGGACGGGAAACGGTGATTCAATACTGTATTGAATTCCATTGCGATCAGGAAGTATTGCAAAATCAAGTGACGCTCATCTCAAAAACTCTCATAACTGAATGAAATGATGTTAATTTGAAACAATGTGTTGAAAATTGTTTAGTTTGAAAAACGCATTTTTCAGCAGACATTTTTGTTTTGATTATCCTTTCTTGCTTTAAATGTTACCATATTGTGTTGTGTTTTATTAATATATAGGTGGAGTAGTTCAAACCAGAGTTTGGAGTTTTCATAACCAGAAGGTTGTGCGGAACCGAATCCAACGCTTTTTTGATGTCGAAGTACAGCGCATCAGCAAAACTGTTCTTTGGCTGAAGTGTGACTTGGAGACGTGTATTCCAGCAACGTGAGGGCGCACCATCTCCGGGGTAGGAAGCCCGGTGCAACTTTTCGGCGATGTTGAAGATGCTGAGAGGAGGAAAATCCATCGAGTAGGGGATCGGCTTTGCTGGTGGCAGACCACAGAAGGGCCCATCGGATGGTGTGAAATCGCTAGAGATTTATGTTGCGAGCTCGGGTGTTACAGCTGCACGATCAATTGCCCGTTCTTTTGGATGATGTAATCCCCGTCTGAGGCACCGATCGTATTTTTCACAAGGTTGGAGAAGGTCCTCGGGTTGAAGTCGCGGATTAGGTGGTTTTCGTGTTTGATGAGTGCACGACGGGTGTACCTCAAACATCGGCGGGAACGCGCCGTGCGACGTCTTTTTTATTTGGGGTCTTTGAGTCGGCTGTTCAAGTTAATGGGTTGGCGATGTTTGGTTTCTGAAATGAAAAGTGACGCAACTATTATGTTTCAAGTATTTTCATTCACGTTTCAACGATAGACGAATCATATTCGAAACGAGCGTTCTCTCAAAATATCGAATCCCCTCAAAAAAACAGTTTGAAAGTCAATTAACACGTTGTTGTTCAGCCATTCTTATTGCAAAACAGAAAGGAAAACTTGTGTGAAAGGAGGAAATAAAAAGGAGTTAATGAATACCAAGAGAATTTTACGATGGGAAACTTTCAAATACAAAAACAATTTTTGACACACTGAGAGACGAATATGAAACAACTAATTTTTATTCATTTAGACGGGAGAAGGGGGAGAGAGGGAGAAATAACGGGAGATAAAATGGCGTTCCATATTGAAACATTGGGGGGAGAAGAAGTAATCAGACGTGGGGTGACAACGGAGAAATGGGACGGCGGGAGGAGTTTGAAAGTCTGACAAAATTGGAAAGCGTAGGGAAAAAGGAGATGTCATCCAGGAGGTAATAGAGCAAGAGAAGTAGCACCTCTAGTCTGCGATGACGGATGGAAAAAAGATTGAGAATGCGGAGACGATCGAAAAAAGAGGGAAACGGGATGTTTGTGCGTTAAAGAATCTTTCTCCAGAAGTATCTAAATGGGGACTCGAGAATTCGCCTTAGTTTAAAATTAGAGTGAGGAGAGTAAATTTTCGAATAGTGATTCAGAAGTATCATACAACGGCATTAAAATATCAAGAAAGTAGTCATGTTATGTGAAAAAGATGAATGAAAGAAGTATAAAAAGATAGGAAACTGATGGATGGAGGACCTGAAGGATAAGTGATACTTCTTATACAAAAGAGTTTGAACGACGTCATATCATTGCAACAGTGGTTACTCTACACGTCGTCTCTTTGAAGGTGTCACCTCTTCGATTGGTTCGTCTTTGACAACTGATGCCACCTCTTCTACTGGTTCGTCTCTCACGACAGATTCCGTCTCTTCGATTGGTTCCTGTTTCACAGCAAATGGCACTTCCTCGATTGGTTCGTCTCTGATAGCAAATGTCATATCCTCGATCGGTTCGTTATTTACAACAGATTCCATCTCTTCGATTGGTTCCTGTTTCACACCTGGTGGTTTCTGGCTCTTACTTAATTCGAACACATCATCTTCGATCACCACTTTAAAGTAGTTCTGGCTGTGAACGTTTTGCACACACGCTTCATTCTCTTGCGTTCTGGGAACACGGATGATATTCTCAGTCTTGCGGAAAATCTCTTCAGCTTGTTCATGTTCGAGACCTTTAATATGAAGCTGAATTTTTATAATCCTTCCGCAATCGTAATATCTGCATTTCGACAACAACTCCGCAATTTGTTCAACGTCGAACTGACAATCGTGGATAATTGTTTGTTTGTTATTCATAGTCAGAATAATATCTGGTGTCAAAGGTTGGACTTCATAGATATTCAAGGACTCCATATTGTGAAACTGAAAACATGAGGAAGAAATTAATGAAACGACGTGTTCAGTTACCTTTGTGTAGTCGAGTTTACATTTTTGACTAACAAAGAAATAGCTGTTTTCGTTAACTAATCCGAAAGTTTGTAATACAAACGATGCAATTTTACGAGGTTCTGAACCATAAATGCGTGCACCGTAGACTGGTGAAGCCGGAATATTCAAAACTTTTTTCAGCTCATAGGGAAGTCCAGATGAAACATCCAATTCCAACTTCTTTTGATCTGAAGGGAAAAGAGACCAGCAGTAATCTCTCAACGCGACGAATCCCTCGGCCAAATCGGTGCAAAAGCAGTTCAACCTGGTACGGTCTATATTGGGCCTGAAAGAAGTTCAAATGGAGCTACACGTTCTCCTTCTTTTAAAAAAAGCGATATATCAGAGAAACTCTGTTTTTTGTTTAACTTACTGGAAAATAAATCGGACGCCGTTAAGCTTTGCTGTGAAACATGTTCTAATTGTTTTTTCATTCAGTTGTTCGATGTCCTTAGAGACACACCATTCCAATAAATCAATCCGATAATTACCATGAATAGTAATTGTCATATACCGAGGCGTTAAACCCAAAGCGAATCCATGGGCGCGATTCGGGAGATCGGTTCTGTCTCTGATCGTGTTTTTAGCTACGCCGGAGAAAGTCGCTGTTTTGAACCTTCAATTCAGGTTTACATTTGTGTTTCGAGTTAGGCGCACTTACAACCCATAGATATCATTGCGGTTCAGATCACTTTCGAGAGGGTCAGGTCGCCTTCGCTGCAAGAATTCCAATAGCAGGAATTACGAAAGGGTTCACAATTCTTGTCTCACCGGGTCATTTCGAGGTAATCCTTGGATTTTCTCGAACCAATAATTGTAGTTTTCGTCGAAGAATTCTATTGATTTCCTTTTCCCAGATGTGCCAAGTGCACATTGTTCCCGATGCTCTTTCTTTTTTTTTTCAATTACGCTTTCATGAGGCACATTTCTCGCACGCACAATGTCTTCTTCACATTGATTACACTTCAGAGTGTATTTCGTACTAAATCCCAATGTCGCTTCCTTAAATCACTTCAATTTGAACAAAATCGATTATTTTCGCTTACTTCTTCCGTTTTGACGATGTCACGTAATTCTGTTGATTCTTCCATAACTGAACGAATCGGAGAAGGCAAATCGAGGTGTAGTTTCAATCAAAAATAGGAGAAACGTTTCGAAATATTTCGTCTCGAATGATTCGTGTCCGCAAACACAGAGTCCACAGACGCACCACATGCGCCCTATTTGACGAGCAAAAACAATTTGAAAACGAGAGGGGATAATAAATTCGCCTACTTCTTTCTGAAAATCCCAGTTGAAACGAATGTTAGTTAAATGTAATATCGAAGAAGTAACATGCAAATAAAAAATGACGAAAAGTTCTTCTAGACGGTCGATTTTTAAAAATTAGTCTTTCGCATAAGGGAAACGCCCAGAGAGTCCGCTCGGCTTCATGCGACACATAACCGATACCGGATGGCCGACTGCACAGACAGCAATGAGTCAATCGGAGCTCCATAAGATGCTCACCGCTCGGATGAAGGATCGACGTCTCGATCCACGTGCACCATGTATCCTCCGGCGAAGCAGAGCCCCGGACGACCATCTCGCTTCCTTCGAAGCGCCCCACAGCCCACATCAGTCGCACCAAAAAAAAGCAACAACTACAGGCAAGGACGGCACAACCTAAACCGGTAGATGTCTCACAACACCAATGTACCAATCGTACTATTGCGGACGGCTCAAAAACGCCAAACGGTTCAATGCTCCCCAGCAGACTGACATGACCGCGCTCGCCTTGAAACAAGTAGATGCTCTTGAGTCGACGTTCTATCACAAGCACTGCTGTGAAGTACTTTGTTTTCTTTGTTTCGATCTCTACCCTGCCAAATACCGCTTCATACCAGTGGTGTGCGGCAAAGTTGCCGGGTTTGCCGGTTTCGGCAAAACGGCAAGTTTTTCAAACCCTAAAACTGGCTTTTTCTTGCCAATTTAACAAGAAAATGTACCGATTTTTTATTCCTACCCTCTTCTAGGGTATTAAGACGCTTTTCGTCCCTGAAAATTGAGTTTAGAAGGCTTAAAGACAGAGTTTGTCTCTTTTGAAACTATTTTGCCGGATTGCCGGTTTTGCCGGAACCGGCAAATCTGCCGGTTTTTGTTTGCCGTTTTTGCCGAAAAAAAAACTTGCCGGTTTTGCCGAATTGTCGAAATTGCCGAAAATTACCTTTGCCGCTCAGCACTGCTTCATACTTGTTTACCGCCCACCGGACCCTACTGTCGGATCGGCGGGCTCACTAGCCGAAAACCTCACTCTACTGCTCGACAATTCCGCGGATGTCAACTTTATACTCGGTGATTTCAACTTTGCCGCAGAAAGATGGAAGAACCATATCATTCTTGGAGGATTACCTAACTCATTCACCCAGCTTGTTAGAGGATATACCCATCTTGTTGGACTCATGTTTATGTTGGAATCAGCACATGGTTTTGGTTGCAATTTTATTCCGACGTTTTGCCCACTGGGCATCATCAGGGATGGCAATTACCTGAAGACAACAAGATAAAATGGAAGATGAGAGAAGAGGAGAGAGAGAGAAAGCGTACGAGGAGGTAGGGCGATTGACCCAGGCTGGTTTTTGTCTCGTGGGAAGGGACGGCGAGCGAGATGGTTCATGTCCGCGTGATCCAGGGTCGGTTGAGCTGCCAGTCTCAGGGCATCGATCATGTCCGTGATCTCTTCCTTGTTGTTCAACGATGGTGAGTGGAGTCAGATTAAGATTCCCTCTAGCATCCGTCGACATGAACCATCTCGCTCGCCGTCTCTTCCCACGAGGCAGAAACCAGCCTGGTTCAACCGGCCTACCTCCTCGGGACATCTAGCCCCACACCGTCCGTCCTAACATTCTCTCTCTTCCTCTTTTGCTTTCACTCTTCTCTCTTTTCCATTCTTCCTCCACTCTGGCTTCTCATGTACGCTTTTTCTCTCTCTCTCTCCTCTTCTCTCATCTTCCATTTTATCTTCTTGTTTTCAGGTAATTGTCATCCCTGATGATGCCCAGTTGGCGAAACGTCGGAATAAATATTCAACCAAAACCATGTGCTGATTCCAACATAAACAATGGGTCCAACAAGAAGAGTCTTCTTCCTCTCTCCACTAATTACGCTCGAAAGCACGAAAAGTTTGTCGTCTCGGAGAGGATATACCCTTGCTAAAGGTCTTCAATGAATTGATTCGTGACAACACGCCAGCCATTTAGCTCAAGCCCTCCAAGACCCTGAATGACCGACTCAAAGCCCTCAAATCAGGAAAGCATCGCTCAATACGGTCCCGCCGATGCTTGAGATACAACCGTCGTGTTCTCATCAAACACGAAAACCGCCCAGTCCGCAATTCCAACCCGAGGGCTTTCTTCAACTTTGAGAAGTAGGATCGGTACCTTGAACGGGGACTATCTCATCCAAAAGAATGGACAATCTCTCCTTGGTAATGCCGCCGTAGCATCCGAGTTTGCCACAAAATTCTCTAACGGCTTCACACCGCCCGATGAGCCATTCTGCGGGATACCACCAACCAAGCCGATCCCCTACGCAATGGATTTTTTCCCTCTCAGCCTCTCAAACGTCATCAAAAAGCTGCAATCGAAAATCGGTTACTCAAAGGGTGCGGTAAACTTCTACGCCATTAAGAAGTGTGATGATGCCATTACCATACCCCTATCAATCATCTTCGCGGAGTCCTAGTCCAGTGGTATTTTCCCGTATATTTTGAAGGAGACGACGGTAGTGCCCCTTCACAAGAAAAAGTCAAAGTCAAGCGTGGATAATTTTCGTTCTATGAGTTTCGCGCACCCCCATCGCTAGACTATTCGAACGAGTGATTATGACGTCACTTCGTCCACTGACTATATCGAAACTTTCCAATTTTCAGCTTGCTGGAATACACGTCTACAATCCACAGGTTTAAAAAAATCCATTTGCACTTTACTTCGACTTTCGGAAAGCGTTTGATTCGGTTCCGAACGACATTCTGGTTATGAAAACTCTAAACTTTGGTTTGAACTACACCACCTGTACTTGGATCACTTCCTTCCTCTCCAACAGGAAAGCCCGAATCAAGCTGAAGGACTTTGTATCTAAAAAACACAATTTCTCGAAATTTTCTTTTAACAAAGTTTATTTTTTTTCTTTAAATTTACCCGATCGGCCCGGCCACCGGGCCGAGTCGGGCCGGGCGTATTTTCAGCAAATTTGTCACAAACAGTGCAGTCATCACGGAAGCTAACACGATCGAGGACCTCAGAGTCGTCATGAATACAAAACTGTATTTCGACACACATATCACGAACATAGTTAACGCCTCAATGTTCCATTGCCGTCAATTGCTAAAGTGCGTTTGCTCGACCAACCCAAAATTTAACTAACAAGGGAAAGCATTAAGTACACAATACAGTTAGCCTTATCTAACGACACAGCGTGATAGAGGAGGTTTCAAAACCTATATTTCCGTTTTCAAAGTCTGCTTACGAGACCTCTGAAGTGCTGAAATTTCAGTCCGAAGTTTTTTGTCATTGGATTTTCACAGACACGGCCGCCGTCTTGCTCGCTCAGTCGAGTTCAATATCACCGCCACCGCTGCCGGTACAAACCGTACCAGCATGGTCCAGTGGTAAACGTCTTGGCCACCATTCTTCTATTGCTGGTTCGTATCCTTTCTTTTCTTTCTCGTTTTTTTCTGTTTCTACACTCTTTTTTATCGTTGTTTTCTCATCCAAGTTTCATCCTAGGTTTTTTGAGGAAATAGTTGCTGGTACGGTTTGTACCGGCAGCGGTGACAGTGATATTGAACTCGACTGAGCGAGCAAGGCTGCGGCCGCGTCTGTGAAAATCCAATGGCAGAAAACTTCGGACTAAAATTTCAGCACTTCAGAGGTCTTGTAAGCAGACTTTGAAAACGGAAAAATAGGTTTTGCAACCTCCTCTATCACGCTGTGTCGTTAGTTAAGGCTAACTGTATAGTGTACTTTATGCTTTCCCTTGTAAAGCTTTTCGACCACTACGTGAGGCCAAAGCTTGAGTACTGCACCATCGTCTTCAATGCGGACTCTATCGCAAGCTCCAAAATGCCCGACAGCCCGCTACATTTTTTCCAGAAAAATCATGAAAAAGTGCATCTGATCTATTGTTCCTTCTCCAATCGCCTCGAACAATTTGAATCCAATTCAATCTTACAAAGAAGGATGCAAGAAGTTCTCGTTGCCATCAACAATATCGTTTTTCAAAAGTGTCCCAAAATATTTGGGAGCCGAATTCAAGGGGAGTCTCCCGAGTAAATACGGTTGCTGGTGGCAAGTTGCTTGTGCTTCAAGCAGTGCCAGTTACTTCATCATCTTTACTATTATTAATCGCCAACTTCCGTCTGTCTGTCTGTCTGTCTGTCTGTCACTATGTCCGCGGCCGTATCTCGGCTCCCACTGGACCAAAATTCCCCACTCTTCGCCAGTAGGTCGGTAGTTAGGACCGCATGACGCGCAACTTTTTTGGAGTGGATTGGTCCAGTGGAAGTAGGTCAACAGGGAGCAAATGTGCCTTTTTAGGCTTTTCCGCCCTTTCATTTCTGAATTTCGAAAGGGGGAAGGGTCACGTTTCCGTATTGTAACGGTTATTGTTTTGTCCGCTTTCATTTCTTAAAAGGCGGAGCCAGCCGCCTAAGGCCGCCTGGTTAGAGATTGTTTACAACCGCCGAGAGTCTTCTGCCTCATTTTGGATTTGCATCCCTCAGCTTGGCTGTTTTTCTTGCGGACACGGCAGCTCGTCTCTTTTCTCCGCTTAAAAGACGTGAAAGGGATGAGATCAGCAGGCCTCCCTGCTCAAAACGCATGTCACACAAAACGCGCTGTGTGGTCTTGTGGACATATTTGCGGGAGCTAAAACGAGCAGAGCGTTATGGACAGAGCTTGGAAAACCTCAGGAAATATAGTGGTTTTTGAGTTGCTTTTGTTTATGTATTGGTCGGTTCAATCTTGTATCTCATTACACGAGAATAGATAGCGTGATAGAAAACAAAAAAAACAATATCCGCCTGAAACTGTTTCATCGGTTTTTTAACCAACGTTACAACGCAAACCTTCTTGAAAAAAGAGGACGAAAATTGTTGAACTGACTTCTAGCCCAATTGTTTTGCAATTGGCCCTAGGTAAATTTGAAATGTTTGAATTGATTCTAGGGGAACAAAACCAAAAGACTACATTCCCGCGTCCAAAAAAAAAATTAGTTTGAATTTTCAAAAAATTGTTCAATCAAGTTAGCGCTCCCTGCGTGAAAATTGTCAACAAGATGCGCACGCAGGAAGCAGTCCAGCAGACCCTCCTGCATCGAATTTAGTCATGAGGAATGCAATTTTTCATTTTCCTTTTGCAGCTGTTCAGAAAGCAGATTCCATTTATTTATGTGTATTTCAAATGTTAATTCCTTTTTTTCTGAATTTGAGTAGTCCTACCATAACAAATAGAAATACTTCCCACTCATATATTCTTAACATTATTTCCATAACGGACTGAAACTTGATGTTTTTCTGATTCTACTGTTAATTTATTACTTTCCCTTCCCTCTCTCTTATTCTCTGCCATTTCAAGCGACTGTTTCATAATTTATTCAGAAATTAGGGAAATTTGATGGAAACGCATCAATTAAGCATTCGAAATAACTCTAATGAGAGCTTCCATCAAAACATAATATCTGACACCTTCCCATCTGGGAACATTCAACGTTGTCACAAAGTCAGTTTAACAGAAACAAAAACCGAAATGACTAGAAGTTTTACACATCGCAAGTCTCTAGTAAAAAACGAAGGGAAAAGGGTCGCTGAGAATCGTCCAAAAGTGACCTCTCGACCCGGTTATCATTGTACTAAGTTGCAGATGAGATGTGTGGCGCAATCTGTCGTGTTTGAAACTGTATTTCAGTTCTCGATTCTTGAAGGACTCTCTATTGTTTTGTTACAGATTCTATCGTCGTTTTTTGGTTCACACACATTAACTTCATCTTGGGGTGTCCTTCTAAGAAATCTTAGAAAGCTCTTATTAGATTGGTCAAGCCCATTAATGTATGTGAAAAATTGTTGCGATGCGTACCGTGGTTCATGCCAGTGTATGCCTGTTGGGCTGACCCTTATTCTCGCACCGTAAAAATGCTGGGGTCACACCGCACACCGGGCTGGCTGTGGTCATTTCTTAATGACAATGTTGAATGCAACCATATTGACAGATGGCCAACGCATTGGCCAGAGTTCATATGACGTCACCCGAAAAGAAAGCCGAACAGTATACCGGCTGGTGCGTGCATTTTCTATGTTACAGCCGTGTGTCTATTTTTATTGCCCTTCTTGACCTTTCTTATTAGATTTTTTTTTCCTCATTGGCTTCTCTAAATAAGGTAATTGTTTTTTTACACATCATCTCTGACTTCCGTTTACGTTGAACACCTCAATATCCGCCCATTTCTCAACCTTCCGTTTTTTTCTTCTTCTGAAATCTTCCATCGCAAGGTGATAAGGTCAGGTTTAGCTTTTGACTATTACACCAAAATACAGATGATGCTTGCTCTTTTGATTTTTCTAGAGTTCTCTACCACTCTTCTCTGTGTTCACGTTCTATTTTTGACCTGTCTGATTCTAATCTCTTCGTTCGTGGGCACTCTTGACCCCTTCCATTCGCGGCGTCCCGTGGCGTGGTTGACCCCAGAAGGCGGTGGTGGGACCAGCCGCGGACCATCCGCGGATCATCCGCGTTGCAACGGAAAGCCAAGAAAGGTCACCACATGCGGAAGGCATCTGCTTGGGAAGCTGAGGTCAGAACGAACCGAGAATTGAGACCAACGCTTCTGTCGCCAGATGGTGCACCTGTGAGGATACTACCAGACGGCTCTCAACTGGTTCCAGCCCCTTATCGTTTTTTGACCAACATCAGTGATAGCGTCTTTTTGTTGCGAAATGTTATCAGTTTACTTTGTTTGAAACATACTATTAACTGAGAGAGTTAAAACTTGTGAGTTTTGAGTTAGAGTTCACGTGAAGCAAATGCTCACATTTTGGCTCTGCTCCAAATTTCGTGTTATCTTTCAGTAACTTCTCCTAATTTCAGTTGACTAGGGACTGGAATTTTTCAGTTGACTAGGGATCTGGCTCTTTTTTTTCAGTTGACTAGGGATTTGGCTCTTCTCCAAATTTCGTGTTATCTTTCAGTAACTTCTCCTAATTTCAGTTGACTAGGGACTGGAAAAAGGCCTAAGGTTAGATGAAAGAAACCTCTGAAATACGGAAGAATACTTTCCATTGCACGATAATTTTTCCTATTCTTTGTTTCATCCTTAGCATCGATTTCGAATTTGTCTTCATATGTCTTCATTTTTCACGTTCCACACAGTCCACATAGTGTTGCGTTCTTTCGCGTTGTCGTTTCATTTGGCGGAGCGAGTCGCCGCGTCGATTTTCATCTTCTCCTCTCTCATCCTCCATTCCTTTCTGTTTTCCATCGGCACGCGTTTCCAAGACCTCTCTCGTTCTCTTTGCTGCGCGCCGCATCACGCGGCGCACACAGCAAGCCGAGAATCGAGAGCGAGAGAGACAGGGGGACAGAGACGCATAGGACTAGAGAAACAGAGTCAGGCTGCTAGGGAAAGAGGCAGTGGTAGGAATGTCGGCGGCTCCTGCGCGAGACTCTCGTCCATATCTGGTTGAAGAACGAGAGCCATGGTCCGGAAAAGGGGGGCTTGATTGAACGGATAATGAAGGGGAACGACGTTTTCAGCGACAGGTGTTTCGTTTCCGATGACTGTCGCCTTGTCTACGTTATCCAGTCCAGACCATCGCTGTCATATCCGATTCTCTTGTTCCTATTTTGCGAATGTGCGTCTTCTACTGTCATTTTATGATAAAAATCTTAACTTGTTCCCATTTTTTGCCGAATTCTTTTACATCCTTCGAAGTAATGGGATTATTTCCTCTTTCAAGTACCTGTCGACTCATTCTGCAATCTGTATTCGAGAGAGAGAGCTTTTCCCCGCTGGATTTCTTCGGTTTGGCCGTCGTTTCGTTTTTTCTTCTAACTCTTTACTTTCATGACGTTACCAAAGTAGGCGTTTCAAGTTATTTCGTGGGATTTTAAGGTTCTCGTTTTATTACCGAAATTATACCCTCATCTCTTTTTCTCTTATATGTATTTGACGTTTCTCCCCTGAAAATGTAATTCAACTTTTGGTATTTCAGTATTTCATCTCATGATAACATATGTGGAGCTCTACGACGCGAAACCATTGACAATACAACTTGGCATGCACACTAAAGTGTCACCTCAAGATCATGCGAAACTTCTCAGGTATGCACTGTCTGAATTATTGGAAAAGCGTGCCTACGCTGCGATGAATGTGGTGACAATTTCGGACAGTGAACCGAATTCACCAAACGATGAGCCCCAGGAGAACTCGGATAGTGTGGATATGCTACCGACACCGACTGAGGACGCGTCCGAGTTGCAAAAACCGGACTCTCAAGCCGAACCGCCAGCGCTTGATGTCGCTGAGAGCCTGATGAGAATGGAATGCGAAAACTCGTTCGATCCCACTATTTCGTTCGCGGAATATGGAAGTACGTCTGGTCCCAATATTTCGTTTGCGGAACATGAAAATTCGTCTGAATCCAATACTTTGTTTGCGGAACATGATGAGGAGCCGACGACATCAATTAACTTGAACAATGCTCACAATGACGTCATTGTATCGCAAAACCGGATTTTGGAACGTAATGGACGCGCGGAAAAAATCAGCAGAGAGCATTACATTATGTCGGATGATGACATGAATGAAGACGAAGACGACATAGCAGACACGGAAAATGAAGAAAATGAAGAAAATGAAGAAAGCGAAGAAGACGAAGAAGACGAAGAAGAAGAAGAAATCGATGTCGACGAATTCTTCGCAGACAGCGAAGACAGCGAGTCGGACGACAGCGAAGACGATGTAATGGAATTTGATGATTCCGGAGATGAGCAAGATGATGACGATGACGGTGGAGCGCAAGAATTCGAAGAAGACGGAGGAGACCAAGAAGAGGAAGAAGACGGAATGATGGATGCTGATGATGAAAGCGAAGAAGATGATGACGAAGACGATGATGAGGATGACGATGATGAGGATGAGGATGACGATGATGATGACGATGACGATGAGGATGACGACTGCACGGAAAATTCGGATATTGCCAGTACTGAAAATGAGGATGTAGAATCGATCAGTGATTATGACGATGATGAACGAGAAGGTGTTGGCCAAAACGAGCAATATTCACGAAGATTGCAAAGTGTCGAGCAAAGCGAAGAGTCCGATAGCGACGTTGAATGCAGTGATTCTTCCAGTGAGGATGAAGACAGTTCAGAAAAAGACGATGACGATACCTCAAGTTGTGAAAGCGATGAAGATGACTCACTGGGCAACAGATATTTTGAAAATCTTTCAAGAACGCGCAAAGAAGGGACAATCAGTTTGGAAGAAGACAGTATGGAAGAAAACAGTATTGAAGAAGACAGTATGGAAGAAAACAGTATTGAAGAAGACAGTATGGAAGAAGGGACAATCAGTTTGGAAGACTCGTCGGAGTCAGATATCGAAGTCCTGGCTGAAATACCTGGACTTCCGAACATTAAGCGACGCCGAAAAGTTCCGCGTGTGCGCTGCAACATCGATCCTTTGAAAAATAAGTATGGGATCAGTCAGATTTGCGAGGTAATTGTTAACGATCCGCGACCTTGCTTGTACCGAAAAAAGATCAAGGCGTACAACTTGACAAGAAAAAGGAATGCACTCAAACGGACTCGTGTTACCCGAAGAGTTAAATTCCATCCCGTTCAACAATTTCACCGAGAACGTTACGACAAGACCAGTCTGAGAAAAGTCAAAGTCATCCCTCTGGGAGCAACCGTGATGAAATACGTAGATGTTTCGAAAATCCTCTTTCCCACCTCTGGTGTGTTCTACGATGAGCTCATTCCCACAGCCGTCGAATATGACAACTCAGTAAAAATGTTCCATTTCGGACGTTCGATGAAGAAGCATTCGTGTAAACAGAAGAGAATGAAGTTTCAAACTCTCTGGTGGCCAAGAGAAAGAAGACCGTTTGAAAAACCACGCTCCGGATTCTTTGAACCCGCATGTGAGCCGGTCTTCACTCTTGATCGCGATCCGGATATCGCCGGTCAGCATATGACCGTCAAAGACAACGTTTACTCTCAACTGGAAAGACTCCGAGATGTTATTATGTACCGAATTATGAAAGTAAGTTTTTTCTAATTGATCGGGAAGTTTAAAAAAAAATGAATTCAGAGAAGAAGCGATAACAACGTCATCAGGGATAGCACCTATTTTTGTCGTGAATTCTTCCTTATGAAAGCTGCAATCACAATGCGATGCATTCTGGCATCCGAGATTCCAGAGTGTTTTGTACCACCAATGCTTAGATGCGGTAAGTGTTTCCTATGGAATTATCAAGAAACCAGAATGAACCAAGCGGCTCCGCCGCCGACAGCGCGCACTTCACCGCCTGTCGGTGATTGCCTTTGCATGGGTGCGGTGGCCGAGTGGCTCATGTGTTTGTCTGTTGGTTGGCGGTCCCTGGTTCGGACTTTTGTGGTGGCATTCTTATTTCTTCTTGTCCTCGGAAAGCGGAAAAATAGACACAGACACACAGAATACCCCGGACGGTTTTTATTAATAAGGAAGATTATTGTCTGAAATTTCTAGGATACTTTCCTCGTGACGCAGTAACAAGGAAGCAGAAGCAGAATTACCTATTGTCACGTTTTATCGAAGCACAACTGGAGTATTTCAATCTCAATTAGTGAGCTCAATTATTAATGCATCACAATTATTCGCAATGTTCTGTTTTCAGCCGAAGTATTAAACCGTTTGAGGGATACGAAGTCAGTAACATTCATGGAAGAGACTTGTTTGCTTTTCACAGAACTGGACGTCACATCCATGGATTCTTCCTAGTGTGGCAGAAAATCGATGACAGTTTTGAAGATTGGGATGGGAGCGTAAAGAAAAAGAGATACCTAGTTGACATGTTCAACTTTATTTTCTTCCCGTTGTATATCCCCTGGAATCGGTTAGTTCTGAACACGAATTGCGTTTCAATTTGCTTAAACTCAGATGGGAGCCTCGCATGAAGACAACTTTTGACAAAGTGACGCTCTACAACCTCCATCTTGCTGAGGTCCTTCGCGCGAATCGACCTGTCTTTGATCAAATTTGTCAAAATCCAGCATTCTTCAAACCACTCACTATGCATGAAATGTGTCGAATGGTACATTTTTGTCCTTTATTTGATCTTCAGTAATTACGATTTTTTCAGATGACCGAAGCGAGTATCACTCCAAGATACTTTCTTAACAGTGTTGGCAGATATAACTTTTATGACGTGGGTTTTGACTTTTCTACGCAGAGAAATCAGTTTTCGATTTTCAGTGGGCCAGAGCTAGTTCTAACGTCGATCACCTTTCTGCTCACATGCTTATTTGTGGTGGTTCAAAAGATCTTCAACAGACAGTCAATAACACTGTTCCAATGCCGCGCGTTTTCACAAGACACGGGCATAAAATTGCATGGGTGGAAAATCTTGGACTTCAACGTATTTTCAAAAGCAAAAAGATGATCAGCAAAATATATGTGGGCCATAAGGATTTTGCGGTTCAAGAGAATATTGTGCGTCATGCGTTCAATCCCAAAAACCCACCGTACTTCCCAAGTCACGTGCTCACCGATAGAGAGAAGCCGCAGGTTGTGAAAGTCGATCAAGACGCGCGACAGAACAATCGAGACTATGAAGTGGCTCTTTCTCGTCGCGAACTGATTGAAGCTCGACAGATAATGTACGGCCTTCCTTTGACTGGAATGCCCAAGAGATACTCCTCTCCACCGCCACCAAAAGGAAAGAAAAAGCCAGGCAGAAAGGCTATATCTGAAACCGAAAAAATGCTTGAGCGACATGATTTCCGCACTGAATTGAATGCGTCTGAGTAAGTTTTCTGTTTTCTATTTTTCAAACATTTGTGCCGTTTCAGCATCGAATCCGATTACGAGAATTGTGTGGAAAACAAAGGGCTCTCTGAAAGAGAACCGGCAAAACTCTTTCGAACGACCTCTTCCGATTCAATCTTTTTGGATTACAAATACCGGGAGGACGGTCTTGACAAACTTTCGTGGTTGCACAAGCGAAAAATTTCGAAACCAGTGCCTCAGTCAGCTGCCCAGAAGAAGAATAGAAAAATGAACCGCATCTATCAGAAGCACAGCCTTCGATTCCACCAACTTGAAACAGAAGAGCGCGCAGTCGAGGAAATGTTGAACTGTTATCATGGAAAAATGACGAGAACCGGTGTTGAGATCGCTAAAACTCGAAGTAAGGAGCTCGCTTTGATGGTTCCTCTAAAAAACCGTCGTGTTACAGATTCCATGCGCAACAATCGTAAATATTCATCCTTGAACATACCCAAGGTTTACGAAAAGAACGATTTACCCCTCTTTAATGATGTCGTCAAATGTCTTAAAGGAATAGTTACATGCGTGGTTGCCAGAGAAGTAAGAAACAAAAATTAGGCGTCTGTGCAACAATGTTTTCAAAAAAATATGTATTCCAGACAGCCAATGTTCGCACGCGTAACGGAATCTCGCGCATTCTTCAACAAACCGTGGTTGCTCGTCGCAATCTGTTGATCAAGCTTCCGGTAGCCTCCGATATCGATTTGCCGCCACCAGAATACCGATCGTTGGAAATTTTGACCAATCGAATAGTGGCTTCAAGATCGGAGTGTGAACAGATGAAGAAGATGATCCGAACGAATCTCAACAGATTGGTTCCCGACACTTTCGATCAACAACAATGGGACATAATGCGTTATCAGGAGAGAACGGCTTCAGATGACGGAAAGGAAATGGAGGCCGACGAAATCATGGCGCGCATGAATAATCTGGAAAGGAGAAGAAGACGAACACATCTCAATCAGAGAAACAATCGCGCCGATCAAATCGATATGGAGAAGCATCGAGTAATAAGAGCCAAACGCGGACGTGAACTCAGAGATCTGAGATTGCAAATGGAGAGGAAGGCACAAAAGCAACGAGAAGAGTACATCTTGCAACGAAAACTTCAACAGAAAGAACAAATCGAAAAAGCCAAACGAGAGGAACGCGAAAGAGAGGAACAAATCCGAAAACTAAGAGAAGAATATCTTCGAAAACAGAAAGAAGAGGAAGAATTGAGAAAGAAGAAGCAGAAGGAAGAGGAGGAATTACGAAGGAAGAAGAGAGAAGAGGAAGAACTCAGAAAGAAGAAAGAAGAGGAAGAACTCAGGAAGAAGAAAGAAGAGGAAGAACTCAGAAAGAAGAGAGAAGAGGAAGAACTCAGAAAGAAGAAAGAAGAGGAAGAACTCAGGAAGAAGAAAGAAGAGGAAGAACTCAGGAAGAAGAAAGAAGAGGAAGAACTCAGAAAGAAGAAGCTGCAGGAAGAGGAAGAATTACGGCGAAAGAAGAGAGAAGACGACGAGAAAAAGAAGAGAGAAGAGGAAGAACTGAAAAAGCGACTCGAGGCTGAAAAGAAAAAGCTAGAAGCAGAGAAGCAGAAAGAGCGTTCCAAAGAGACAGCAAAAGAGAAGCGTTCAGAAGAAGAGACAAACGCACAGAAAGACAGAGAAGAGCAGGCAGCCCGTGACTTAGCAGAGAAGGAGGCGAGGAAGATGAAGGAGTCGAGAGACAGACGGGAACGGCGCGAGAAGGAGAGACAAGAAAAGTTGGAACGCCAGAAACTTGGAAGAATGTCGTTGGAAGATCAAAACAACGCCAGGAAGAAAGCCCAAGAAGAAGAAGAACGACGAGCGAGACAGCTTCCGGACGACGTCAAAGTCGACCTTCTTAAAATTATGAAAGACATCACCAACCCTCAGTATCAAGATCCTGTGGCAGAGTACAAGAAAATCAATGCTCGTGGTTTAATGTATAAACGTGCGAACGTAAGTAGATCTTCCTTTTTTTCAAATATTCCATCTCATCCGTTTTTTTTCAGTCATGGGCAAATGTTTTTTTTGCTAACTCTCCTTATCAAAGTGATGCCGTTTTTGAGCAGATTTACGATTCACTCCAGGTAATCACTTTTCTCTATTTGAAAAAACACATTTTGAATGTTCAGACTGTTCCGAGTTTAACAAAGAAACCAGTTGGAGATGAACTAGAATATTTGTGTAAGAACATTGCAAAATGTTTTCAATACAAAGTTACCGCCCCGGGCCAACGAGAATGGACGTTTGTGTACAATCTCAACGTGTTGATGACCAGTCTGGACCAAAAACTCAAAGCGAAAATGCCGGAATTGATAGAAGCATTCGATGCCTGTCGCGAAACTCTCCGTTCCAGTCCCGTATTCGAGCAAACTACTCCTCTTAAACGTGGAAATCAGAACTCGACAACTCCAATGACGACGACAAAGGTGGTACAGCCAATCGCTGTTATCCATGACAATACTCTTGAAACAAGCTGCTGGGAACCACAAACCACGATAAAAGATACGCCCAATGACATAGACTGGCGCGAGGAAATGGTCATCAACGAGGAAGATCAATATGTTGGAAGCGTTCGTGGCGGAATGCGGGATCTCACTCCGGAGCCATTACCACTCATTTATTATGAACCGGATAAGTGGTTAACGAGCAGTAGAAAAACTGTCGAGAAGTGGCCACAAGCCGAAGGCCCATTCTGGGACTTCCTCAGATCGTTCCGAGGTCTGCCAAATGAACGAAAGGACGAACCCAAGTTAGATACGAAAACAATATTGGAGTACGAAAATGCTCCGAAGAAAGAAAAATACTCGTTTGCGTTCAATATCCTTGGCGCTCTGACGGCAGTATTGTTCGATTTCGATCCATATGATTACACGCTGAGTGTCGACTTGAGTATATCCACAACTGTGAACGAGATCAATGAGGCTGTGAGCAAGCTGATTTACGCTTCAAGCTGTTTCTACATTGCCAGCTCCCAACCGTCGGATTTTTCACTCATTATCAAGCGAAATGGTATGCGTCCAGCCATCAGATTTATTGAAGAGGTTCTCGATTCAATCGCACTGATGACAACCGACGCGGCAAGGCACCGAGTCTTGTCAGGCGTCACCGTCGACCAGATGTTCGCGGAAACAATCAAGTTTATGCTGAATGCGATCTCTAATCACATAACCTCGTCAGATAATGTGCCGAGTGACGCAATATCAGATCTTAAGACTGAGTTCAATCTAACAAGATTGTCAGTCCTTTCCTATCGGAAAAAACAGAAATTCGAATGTCCCTATCAAAATTTGGACGGGAAATTCCGTGTGGAAATCGTGACGCGATGGGTCGAAGAGTGTATATACAAGCAAAAATTGGTCTCTTTGAAATTTGTGCGCCACTTGAAAGACTGTATGGAAGAAGACATAATGATGTCAAACCGCTGTAGCGTACAAGGTCCAGAGAAGAATGGCGTTGTGGACACCGAAGAAAACACATCGTGTGAAGAAGAAAATGTTCCTTCCCCCAGAACGGCAGTTGATGTTAGCAAAATAAGGCCGGTATGGGAGCCAAACCTGGAGGAGCAGTTCTTTATAAACGCCAAGAAAGAAAGTGAGTAGTTTTTGAAAAAAAAAGTTTGTAAATTATTAATATTTAAGTCGAGAGAATTGCGGATGAAAATATCGACAACGTTCAAATTTACAAGCCTCCATCTTCTATCCACACTTCCAGTAGCAGAAAACAGATATGTAGGTTTCCTTTCATTTTTCTCCAATTGATTGTGTGTTTTTTTTCAGTCTACCGAATGCAGTATGGTAGAAGGAAAGAAGCGAGTATTTACATTCAGCTACCCAACTCCGGAGACGCTATCCAGAAGTGTAAGTATAACAAGAACAGCTGATTTGTTTTGAACCAGTACTTTTAGTGATCAGAGCCTTTGGTGATACTATCAGTGTGATTCAAAGACACGAATTCAACCTGATGAAGTGGTCTGTCCGAACGGAATATGGCGAAAAGCGAGCAATTGAATTCTTTACCAGTTTGAACAAGGGACGAAAAAGTGAGTACTATCAGAATGACATTTCTTTTCTCAAAACAATTAATTCAGGTGAACCAACAGTCATGAGACTGAAGGGAAAACTTTATCATCATCTTTGGTTTATGGGCCGCATGATGCCGGACCATCTCTCCCCCGACAGCCACGAAGAACGCTTCAGAAACTCAGCATTTTGTGCAGGTTGCACAATTGGTGACGTGATTCTCATCCACAATTGCGTTTGTGCTTACAATAAGCCCCGAGATAACGTTATTTACGCTGTTCACTCAACTTGTGACTCTTCTCACGCCCTGCTCGGCCGATTTGTGTGCCAACATGGACCCAGCTCTCTTCTCGAATATGCAAAACCAAAAGATCCGCAAGGCGAGAAGTTCAAACCACCAACACGTGACTTCTCAAGTTTTACGACGAAAATTACGTTCGAGCACGAAATTCTGACAAACTCAGACGATGAGGCCGTACCTGTAGACAAGGACCATAGCGACACTTCTTCTCTTTCCGATCTGTCGTCCGACGATCACGAAGTGGAAATTGAAGCGGAAAAATCACGACAGAAACAAGAGTTGGATAAGATCTTCCAGATCAGTCGAAGCAGACAGGCCAGAAAAGATTTACATTTGAGTCGAGCGAAGAGTGCGGAGCCTCCAAGGTCAATAAAATACATCAAAAATGCATATCGAACTCGCAATGGCTCTGCCACAACATACAAGTGCGGACAGCGCTTAGTTAGAAAACGGGCTGAAAGGACACTTGCAGCTTTCTTAAAATATGACCGCAAAGATGTAAGTCAAAAAAAAAATACATATATTATCAATGTCAATTGTTCAATTCCAGTGGTCGAAGCCACCGATCGATGATAGAACGCTTAAAAAGTGTCTTCTTGACGACCAACTTCTTTTGAATGGAGTTCCGAATTTGTCCAACTTGAAGAGAAAGGAACTGGTTGACTGCATGCTGGTTTGTCTACAATGTACAGAAATTTTTCATTGTCAATATTATTGCAGAGTGATAAGAATCCGTCTCCCACTGACATGACAGAGAAAGAATTGGAATCACTCTGCGGCGCCTACCAATCGCATCTTCTCAAACTACCCTCTATTAACTTTCGGGGCTCTCCAGACATTAAAAACGTTCCCGAGTTTGACGAAAATGGCGAAATTGTTCGAGGAGAAGCGCCTTCGCTTGTATTAGAAGAACTATATCGGTTTGAAGATTTCAAGAGACGCGCAGTATTAAAAGCTGAAGAAATAAGCTCCCAGGAGCTTAATGTGAGTTATCATGGAGTGAATAATATAATAGAGGTTTCATTTCAGCCAGAAATGTGGGAAGAGTTCCCGCAGCTTAAAAGAGTGTGCAAAGTGCAACTATTGATCTTCAAATTCCACTTGGCCCTCTTCGAAGATCTTCTCGACATAATCCATGAGCACATATTCAATCCCTTCGCATGTTATCATGCTGAAAGCTCGCAAGACACAAGCCATATCAAGAGTCGGATAGAGGAAGTCAGGAAGCGCGTTCCTATCATTATCCATTCATTTTTCAACGCTGATCCTCTTAGACGCATGGTTCAAGAACTAATCCCTCTGACGTGAGTTTAGAAAGCAAGGCCCCCGTTTAAAACTCTCATTTCCAGAGCACGATTGTCGCCGGAGAAGATGGCTCAGGAAGAGTTGACACTGTGTCGGATTGCCCTGGAAAGAGTGAGTTTGATTCCAGGAAGGCCTGAAAACTCATATTGATTTACAGTGTCGTGCACCTGCCATCCTTGATGAATGCCTTTTGGATGCTCCGTGGTTGAATCGATGTATGAAATTCACCCAAACTTACGATTTCTTCGTCTTCAACGCCGCCTCGACAGTTCCGGAGATGAACCCATATCGGTTCAGAAAAGATTGCGAATACCTTGGATACGATTACATGGAGCTTGACTGTATCAGCAAAAAGTACAACCACGACAAAATGAGATTCCCCTCGCTGCTCTATCGAGTCACCTACTCGCAAACCGCAAAATGGCACAATTCGGTCAAGATGTACATCAAAAACGGAGTCATGGATCCAATTTTGTCGGCTTTCTTTGAATGTCAAACAGTGCAAAGGCTTCACAACATTGTCCGAAAGGATCGAAAGATGTTCCTTCAAAGAAACGAAATCGAACGGTCAAAGGATCTCAGCAAGTCGGTTTTGTTCGCTTCTATGGCCGCGAACCAAAAGAAACGATTCGATATTGGATTGGCGGCAAAGAGTTTGCACAATGTGTATGGAGAGCTCATCCAAGCAACATCGGAAGTGCAACTTCATGTAGAACCAGCACGGCTTGGATCCTGTTATTACATCAGTGGCAATTTGATAATATTATCATGCGTCACTGAAAAGCCCTATGATGTCATACCACCAATTGGACAATCATTATTACAAAGTTATGGGTCGAATCTAGACTACTACCAGCATGAACGTTACTTCCCAGATCTCCGAGTTCGAATAATTGTGAGTGGCGGTGAACAACCATTCGAAAACAATACTCAATCTAACTTTCAGGCTGATACTCAATCGTGTGAATTATTTTTTACCCCCGACGACAATAAGAGAGGCATCAAAACCGACCGATTCCTCTTTCAAACAGTTCCAAAGGAGATGTTGGTACCCAAACTGCAATGGGACAAAATTGAACATGTATTTCGCATGTGTGAGATTGATGGTCTACGAGGATTACTTCAAAGACACAGAATGTCAGTTATTTTGGCCACATTTCAAGTTTTCTGAACGGTTTTGTTTCAGGGAAAGAAGGCCTGCAATCGGAGAAAAAACACCAACAATCCGACGGAGCGATGTACGGCTGCAACCACTTACTATCTCACCGACCTCAATTGCAAGACAATCGGCGACAAGAAGGGCCGTCGATTTTCGATCTGCAAGTAGAGCACTCATCTCCCATCGCGTCTCTCCAATACCCATCTTCTCGACACCGGTGCCACCAAAACGAAGTATACAGGAGCGGAAAAGAAAAGCACCGGATATTTTTCAAGGCCAACACAAGCAGCATAAAAGGTAGCAATCTTTTCAGGAATCATCATAGATGGTCATTTTCGGTTTTCCATCATAATCACGTTGACTTTTTACTCGGTAGTTTTTTCGTTGTTGTTGTTTTTGTTTACCTGTTATTTGTTGTTATTCATTTTTTGATAAGCTTCAAGCTCTTGCAAATTTTGAAAGTACGCTTTCAATGTGCACGTTTTCTAGTCTTTTCAAAATTTGTAAGGCTACGGGTAATATTTGAAATAAATAGAAAAACATCCAAATGTCTCTTTACACTTCAAAAAAAAAAAAGAAAAATAAGATGAGAAATGTGATTCTCACGTGTTGCATTCGGCGATTGATCTCATTAATCTTGGTTGTTCTTTGGATGAATACCATTATCCGCCATACAATGTATGCTCATCAGCGAATGCCTTCTCCGAACGAATACTGAAGTACGTTCCGGCGTGACGTCGTCGGTTGTCGTCCATCGTCCGAATATCAAACGATCACGAAATGTTGTCGTTGATCGACCAATGACTGACTTCGTCGCTTCATTTCGTTTACTATTTTCGACAGATATTTCGGCACTTCGCGTCTCTTCGCGCGTCTTCGAAAGGCGTGATAAATGATTCGGGCAGTTTCTTTTCCTCTATCTCTTACCGACAGCCAACCGCTGCTGACTGACTGCCCATATCTTTGGCGTGTCCAAAATATAAAAGTGTACGGCCAAAACCATTTTCGATTACAGCCCCCTCGCAAACAGTGAAAAACTGTTGTGAAGCTGGTGCAGTTGTTGAAGCCCATTGATACTACTACTACTACTACTCACTAGCACTTGTTTACCCGCCAAACCATCCTAGTCGTGTCCGGAGCGTCACTTTTGTGAATGTCAGCTAAAGAGTCTATCCGTACTCTTTGGTTTCTACTATGCTGCTCAATTCTGGCTACACTCGGTGCAGCAAAGATTACCCAAAGTATTGTCTATGACAAGCTCCCAGCAGAGCTTCTCGACGAGGCCAGAAAGTTCGGTGCAAAAGGTGACGAGACTCTGATCGAGACTTAAACTAAAACTTTCTTTTTCAGCCTACAAAAATTTTCTGCTTGCCACAGAAAATGCTACTTCTAGAGAGCGGTAAGTGTCCTTGATCGTTTTTCAAAGTCACACTGTCAGACTGGTTTCCACTTAGCCTAGTTGATCTCATTTTCTGACCTTTTCCAATCACCAGATTGCAATTGTTTGAACTGCGAGAAATGGAAAAGGAAATGATGGTTCTTTGAGCGGATTTGCGCATGACTATCATCTTTCATAGAAGGAAGAGAAAGAAAAGAGATCAAAAGAACCGATTGGTTTGTTCTCCAGTTGTAGCAGGTTTTCGATTACAGCATGAACGTCTATGAAGACTATTTCATGGAATGCAACACTCTTGGACATGAGCGAGCGCAGAATGTATTCCAGACAACCTACAACACTAAGCTGACAAAGGACATGAAAGTGAGGAAATAAACCGGTGCTCGGAGAAAAAAAATCGATTCAGCTACTACTAACACTCGGCTTCAACTCTTTCGCCGCTCGGTTCGTCTCCCAAGAAGGAGAATCGTTTAAAGAGGGTTTGCGCCAACTTTGCGAAAAGTATGAAATGCAATTACAGTGCCAATATGGTTTCGGAGAGTCAAGGTTTGTTTCCGAACATCCCCTTCTGTACAAATAATTTCATTTTTTCCATTTCAGAACTGCCATATACTGGAGACTGGATGATTTGAAAAACACCGACGGTAACCTGCGCATTCTACTCGATCGACAGTGCCCGGAACCGGATATTGACAACACTGTGTTTCACTGTTTTTCGGCCGACGTCGAAGAGTATACGAGACCATGTTTTGAAGTGAGAACGCGTGAAACACAATTGACGGAACAAGGTGACTATTCAGGAAATGCTTCATTACAATTACACTCGATATTCGGTGGGACGACGGATTGCAAGGGCTCATATCCGTGCAACAAAGGAAGTGGCCGAACTTACGGCAAACAAAGACCTCGAGAATGACGATGATCAGTTTCTCTCCATGAAAGAGCACGTTCAGTCCGTATTTGGCAAAGCATTGAAGCTCATCGCCGAAATTGAGAGTGAAAAGTGTGAAGCTCTGGAGAAAGTACTCAAGTGTGTGATGCCTCGTGTCGAAGAAAAGTGTGGCCGTGAAGCGGTCGGTATCATGGAATCGAGTATTCTTGTCGGGTAATCTCTATTTCCATAGAGTAGGACCTCATGAAACATTTTCAGCTATCTATCCACACAAAGACGCGAGCCACTGGCTTCTCAATTCAAAGGATTCAACGTTGAATCAAGCAAAAAGTGTCTGAAACTCCATCCACATATCGAGTGAATATGACATCGACTTCCCTGACTCCCGTGTCGTTTACACATCAAATGACATTTTATTTTGAACATTCCATTCATCTTCCATAATACAAATTCGACTATAGTAGTGTCTGTACATAAACCTAACTATTTGTGGAAAGTTGGTCAATAAACAAAACACACAACTGTTCTTCTTCCACTCGTATTGTTTTTTTTTCTCGTTGTGAAAAGAATCGATCGTTTGTATACTGCGCATGTGACACCAATCAAGTTAGAGGTACGCATTGTGACATAACCGATCGACCGCCGAATTTGCGGGCAACACCCACATTCTTTGTCAAAGTCACCGTTAAAAGTAGTCAGAAGTCATTTCTCCCGATTTCCAACCCTACACTTGTTGAAAATGTCGATCGGTTAGTTTTTCTTTCGTTTCCCAATGTTTCTCATGTAATTTGTGGACTCAGAGCGTGACGTTAAGAGAGACGTAAAGCGTGTCGCTACTGACATCAAGCATACTATTCGCCCGCCATGGTACAGAAGAGCCTGGAGTATGTGTCACACATCAATCAAACTTTTTCTGATCTCACCATCTTTCAGACCGTGTTCGCCGCATTTTCAAGCGCTAAGAAGGACTCCAGACGTACTATTCAATCATCCGATTCCTTGTAAACAAAAATGAATACTTGAATTGTCATCCTACTATCAACCCCTTCTTCATTAACCCCTGTTCAATAAACGTCTTGTCCACTACTATTATCGATTAATTTTTACAAAGATACTTATTTAGCTATGATTTCAGGGACGAAAGTGAGGGGGCAGGCGCATATAACCAATCAGTCACGCTCGGTGGCCAAGTCGTTTCATAATTTTATGGGAGACGCCGAAACGACCGAACCAATTTTCTTGGGGGCCCCAGTCACTACGCAACCTAGAATTTTCTAGATTCTCCCTTTCATTTCACTTCCTTATGGAAATTTTGGAGTCGCTCCTGTGTCTCCTTTTTTTTGTCACGTTGGCTTTCCGAAAAACTCGTTTTCGAAACTGGAATAGTGTGAAAGTTCAAACGCTCTGGTTCGATGCCCCCTCTCTTTTCAGGAGACAACTGGTGCATGTCGCAGTCGTCTGAAAGGACTGTAAAAAGTGAGAGATGATAGACGTGAGGAAACGGTTTCCGCCACCCGGCTGCTGTTGTCTGAAAGCGAAGAACACGAATAACGATGTTGGTGGACGTTCTTTTTTCAAAACGAATATTATGTTACTTATTTGCATATGATCTCCATACTAAAGGAAAATTGTTCAACGCCGTTCAAATAGACGTTTCAGTGACAGCTTTTTTTTCAGTTTGTCAAACTTTCAGAAAGTATTCCGGAAGATAAACAAAACGAGAAGCATGAAGGCAAGTGGGGTCGCTCTTGCCGCCGTTGGCGCTCTGATCCTCACTGTTATTATTTCGATCACTCTTCACCGGACCATCATTTCCCCTTCAAAGTCTCCAGCAAAAGGTAATATTTGTAAGTTTCAAAGTTTTGGTTTCACCCGTTTTTCAGCTTCTGTAAACGCAGTGGATAAAATGAAAACCCTGTTGAATGCGGAAAACATCCGTGCCTCTCTGCACAAACTGACCAAAAAACCTCATGTCTCTGGAACCGATAACAATTTGCGAGTTGCTGAGATGATCCGTGACGAAATGGTGAATCAAGGTCTCGAGGGTAAGCGTTTGCACCAATGACCATAGTTCCCGTTTTTTTTCATCCAGGCGTTCACTTCAACGAATACAATGTTCTGCTGTCCTATCCGGATTGGAACACTCCCAACTCGGTGGAAATTATTGGAGAAGACGGCAGAACGGTCCACAAAACATCTGGCAAAAGTGTTTCGATAATGAAGGATGAGCAAAACGATCCAACTGCCGAAATTCAGTGGCTGGCTTATTCGGCGGGCGGTGTGGCCGAAGGAGACCTTGTCTATGTTAACAGGGCAACTGATAAGGACATTGAGCATTTGGAATCCCTAGGAGTCAATCTTACGGTCTAGCTATCCCGTGTCACTGTCTGAATAGGGAGTTTGTTACAGGGTAAAATATTTTTGGCCAGATACAGTTCGAACTTTCGGGGCAACATTGCAATGATGGCTGTGAAGATGGGTGCTGTCGGCTGTCTCCTTTTCTCAGATCCTGAACAAGTGGCTTCACTCGGAACTGGAACAAGTTACCGTAGTTCGAATTTGCTCTCTCAAACTCTTTGTTTCAGATGAAACCTATGGGAAGACGGATAAAATGCCGCCAAATGCGGTTCAACGAGGCGGTGTCTACGTGGGAATGGGGGATCCCAGAACACCTGCCTTTCCATCGATTGGTGACATTTTCAAGGAGCTCACCGAAGAAGAAGTGGACTTTGCAAGTAACAGTGACATTCAATGGTATATTTTCAGTTGTATGCTCAAAAACTGATTCCAACAATACCGATTCTCCCAATTCCCTACTCTGACGCTCAGCTTCTATTTGAGAATTTGAAAGGCGATCAAACGATTCTCGACTTTCAAGGTGACATACCATAAGTTTGTTTGATCAGGTAAGCGTGCTTCTTTCATTTCAGGCGGACTCAACATCACTTACCGGTACGGACCTGGATTGATAGAGAACCAGCGTCTCAGAATGACGGTTCATGCCAAAAACGAAGAACGGTTTGGGATCGTTGTGAAATCTTGTTATGTTAGACTTGAAATTTCAGAAAAATTCAAAATGTGCTTGGCTTCATCAAAGGGTCGGTTGAGCCGGAAAAATATGTGATAATAAGCAACCACTACGATGCCTGGACATACGGAGCCGTTGATCCGAACAGTGGTACATCGACACTTCTCGAAGTTTCCCGAGTGTTGAAAGCCTATCAGAAAAGCGCTGGATGGGCTCCTGGTAAACGAATCATCTTTCATGAATCCGTTGCACAATGACTCTCTCAGCCCGTTCCATTCTTTTCGCGCATTGGGACGGTGAAGAGTTTGGGCTTATTGGGTCAACAGAGTTTGCCGAAGAACACCGAGTGCAATTGATGAGACGAGCTGTTGCTGTCATCAACATGGACCTCATCGGCGGAAACCAGACACTGTATGCCCGAGTTACAGTGTATCTTCTACACAAATCAGCTACTTGACAGGCTTGGACTTGCAAACCCATCGGTCGCACAGGTGTTGCGTGATGCAGCTAAGAAAACTGTTCATCCGAATGAGGACGAGCAGAGGAATGGAAGGAAAACCCTGTATCAATCGTGGAAACATTTTGCGCCGTCCAAAAACAACCGAACGACCGATCCGTACATGCGGATACCGGGCGGCGGCAGTGATCACCTGCCTTTCTATGATTACCTTGGTAAAAGCGTTATTCAAAGTCAACTGTGTTCTTTATTGTAGGAATCCCTGTCATCTTCTTCATAACTTCATCACTCGACGCTCCGCCCACTTATCCTCTTTATCACACTTTGTACGAAACACCGTATTTGACGGAAAAGATATTGGATCCACAGTTTAAAGTGCGTTAGATATTGTAAGTCTAAGAAAACACAGTTTTTGTTTGTTTTTAGATGCATCAGGCAATTGCTGAACTGTTCATTGAAATGGCTGTGAGATTCAGCGACAGCAAGATTTTACCTTATAAGTAAGTTGAAAATTCCGTAAAATCAATAAATTTTGAATGCAGTCTGGAAGAGTTGATGAACGATGTGAACCTCGACTATCTGCCCAAGATCCAAGAGCATTTGACGAAAGCGAATTCGGAAGGGAACTTAACAGAGTACTTTAGCCTTGGACTCAAACAGTTCAACCTTCTACAAACGACAGTAAACGATCTCACAAAAATAGTTGCGAGAAGAAATGCAACAAAGTTGGAAGAGTTGCCTTTCCGCCAGCGAGTTGACGAGAATAATCGGCTTATTGAGTTAACCGAAGGTGTCATATCAAATTTCGGATTACCAGTTTCAGATTCGAGAAGTGTTTCATTGATCCTAGAGGAGCACCTGGAAATCCACAAGCTAGACACATCCTGTTTCATCCAAGTGCCGCGAATTGGTATGATGGAAGTGCCATTGCACAAGTTCATGATGTGGTCTGTGCCTCATCAGAGGTAACAAGTAGAGCGACAGTTTCAGATAACCAACATCGAAAATTCTTCGGACGAGAAGAAGCTCCAAACGTATTCAAGGCGACTCGCCAAAGAGATCGCTCAAGTCAACCTGGCGTTCATCTGCGCTAAACACACAATGAGCGATGTTTTTTACATGTAACATACTTTTACGATCTTACAAAGCTCGAACGAAGAAATTAATAAAATTTTATGTGGTTAAAATGTCATCATTGCAAATCTATCAATAACACAACATGCGACCATGAAAAAATGACTTAGGAAGGAACATTTTCGGAACTGTTTTTTGGACTGCAAATTGATTACCCAGAAAAGAAAAATACTTTTTGGGTGTGAAAAAGGAAAAGGGGACGAAATAAGGAATGAAAAGGTGTTGAGCAGAAATAATAAGGGGGGATGGCCGAAGGCAAGTTTTGAGACTTTAGACGGTTTGTTGGAACTCGCCGAACGACTCGGTGTTGACGGGAGCCTTTCCGAGAACCGCAAGTTGAGCGTCGATGAGCTGGAAAGGAAACTGTCGTTTTCAGAAATGCCACACAACTGTTCACCTGCATGAACTCTTGTGGCGATGGGACACGTCCAGACTCGATTTTGCTCCAGATTTGCTCATTTCCGAGATAAGCTTCGAAGGCTCCCGTAGAGATAAGGCTTTGTTCGACAAGGTTTCCGAGCATGAAGACCATCATGCACGAAGACATCTTGTTGCCGTGAGCGTGAACAAGGATTCCCGGGTATCCAAGACCGAAACGCTCGAATGGGTTCGATCCGGTGAGCACAATGACGAGGATAGCCATCTTGACAAAGCTGAAGGCCTGAGCAACGTACGCCTTCCAAGCAACCGGTGCGTAGTTGGCTCCTTCAATCGGCATGTTCGGGTACTTTTCCTTAGCAAAGTTCGAGAATTGATCGAAAGCTTGCTTGTAGCCGCACGACACACTGAAAACAAAAGTAATTGGTTTAGTTACGCAGGCGGTGTCCACAAACGAACCAATAGAAGATTCTGAGTGTTGGCAGGTCCTTGGCGTGGTGAACGGCAGTTGGCTTGACGAAAGAAGATTGTTCCCGAACTTCGATGTGATCCTCTTCAGTTCCCTGGCTGGAATAAACGAAAAACTTGTTGGGTTGCCGGGAAACTTCTCGATATCATACCTGAATGCATTTCCGTCGGCTTCATCACCAAATTCCGATTCGAACTCATCTCTGTCGTGATGTTTCACCTCGTCGTCGTGTGGCTGCTCCTCCGCTGAAACTGCTACTTGGGTTGTTGTGAAACGGCAGTATTTCGCAACTTACTTCGGAGCACGTCACAAATGGACATGATGAAGAGAACTCCAATAATGAACGCTCCGAATCTCGGCATGCTGCTGCAAAAGTTAACAGAAATTAAGAAATTATAAACAAAAACAAGTAAATTGAAAAGAAGAAGAAATAAGGACACGGTTGGGAAATCTCTTGTCTTGCAACTTTGTCATCATTTAGCAATAAGAAAAAGAGAATCAAAGGGAAGTGAGAGAACGGAGAAAAAACAAGACGCTGTACACTGGAATGCGTCGAAAGAGAGGGGACGCGTGTCGGTGCAAGGACGCGCAAACGAGTGATATGACAGAAACACCCTCGAAACGCAACGAGAAGAGGCGAGCGAGTATTCCAAACGAGCGCGCAGCACCCCCCGGCCTCGAGACCACGCACACCACACCAACCCTCCGCAAGAAAACCCGATCAATAGTTGACTCGACTGCGCAGCAAGCGCGCCCCGCCGGCGGTCATTGTGATGGTGGGCCCTCCTCCCGGAGCACACTCTCTCGCCCGCCTCCTACCTCTTCTCTACCGGTGGACGGTCCTCGGCGTATGTTTGGCGGGTTGATGAGTCAGTCTGCAGTCACACAGACAACGCACACATAACCTTTAATTTGATTGGCTCTGCCTATATTACTGTCCCGCGACATTCCTAATCACTTTTTCTCACGGATAATGTTTCTTTCTTGATTTAATGGTGTGTAAGTATGTTATGACACGATTGTCACTCGGAAATCGTCAGAAATTCCGTCAGTTCCGTGAAGGTCAGACACAAATGCATATTTCGGAGAAATCGGTTTTGCGAGAAAGTGAACTTTGCAATCGCAAACCATATCTCTACGCATTTCATATCGGCCAAAACGCCCTACCATCATCTTTATTGAGAAAGCGACGTGTTTTGCAACACAACGACAAACATCCTAGAAATGTATATCCCACTTTTTCTTTCGCTCCCCTTCCCACCTCTCACTTATATTCATTTATCTTCTTCTCGGTGTCCGTGTCGGCCGGAAAAAGTTACACCAACAATACGTACGCATCTCACATTCGTTGTTGGTGGTGACAAACTAATTGAATCGCGTCCGGATTGTGGAGTAGTGTCCGAATCATTCATTTTTTTCTGCTTGTCCCAGGAACTTGCCCTCCCTCTTCTGTCGCCTTCCCATTCATCTTCTCAGCCTTACCCATCTTCTTTCACCTCAAATGCATTCAATTTGATGGGCTTTTACGACAGATATCAATGACTTTGAAAAGAAAGAGGGAAGAGTGGAGTGTGTGTGTGCCCTTCGGACTACTAACAACCCAGATGTTCTAAATTAACCAAGTGACATTTAGTAGCTCTCCGGTTGCTCGCCTCTTTTCTCAACGTTTTCTTCCGTTTCGGCTCCGAGTGCAATGACTCATCCGCAGATGTGAGCTAGCGGTCCCTTCGTCTGACGCGAGGTTTTCGGAACGAAGCAGTGCAAAAGCTCATTTGCATTCAGACCGATTCGTTTGCTCGCTCATTTTTCGCCCTTTTCCTCGGCTTTCTGGATTGTTTCTCTTTGCCTATGCATTCACATTTCCGCCGCCCATACTCTCTCCTTTCTTGCCATTCAATATTGTCTGGCAGCCACGTCATAGACGATTTCGCAATGACCTCGTGGTTCAACAACAGCCGTGACAGACACACCTGCTGTTCTCTGGAGCGTATTGCCCTCCCTCTTTCTTACCATCTTCGATGACTCATACGGACGAAAAAAAAAAGACGTTTCGCTCTCTTTTCCTCTTAGTGGTTCCTCTATTTCCACCATTTCTTTCACACGGTTTTCGGTTTTCAAAAGCGTTCCAACTTGATCATTCTCAATTTTTAGATGTCTTCGCCTTCAAGGCAAATCAAGTGCGTTGTCGTCGGAGATGGTACCGTCGGAAAGACATGCATGCTGATTTCGTACACCACCGACTCATTTCCGGTGCAGTATGTGCCCACAGTGTGAGTCGACTCCCACACTCCCACTCACAACTCATGTTTGCTCAATAACAGGTTCGACAACTACTCGTCGCAGATGAATCTTGAAGGGAACGTTGTGAATCTCGGACTGTGGGATACCGCCGGACAGGAGGACTATGATCGCCTTCGGCCGTTGTCCTATCCGCAGACGGATGTGTTCATCTTGTGCTTCTCCGTCGTCTCGCCCGTCTCGTTCGACAATGTGGCGAGCAAATGGATTCCCGAGATTCGTCAGCACTGTCCAGATGCACCAGTCATCCTTGTCGGTTAGTTTAAAACTCCGTTCTAAACTTTCTCAGCTGGTCCTACTTTCAGGCACTAAACTCGATCTTCGCGACGAGCCGGAACCCCTCCGTTTGCTTCAGGCCGAGGGCAAAATGCCCATCTCAAAAGCGCAAGGGCTTAAAATGGCGCAGAGAATCAAAGCTGTCAAATACTTGGAGTGCTCGGCTCTGACTCAACAAGGCCTTACACAGGTGAGCTCTTATTCCATGAGAAAGCGCAAGAAGAAACGTTAGCTTATGGGCGGTGAACCAGCGCATGTGTGTCAGTGTGCAAAGCTTAAACTGAAAGCAAACTTGACTGTGTACATTCTTCTTTATTCGATGAGAATTCGAAATCAATAACGAATAGCAAAACCATTAAAAAGAATCAGATATGTAGAATCAAAACAATCGTCTGTAACCAGTTCTCTCACACATCTTCCACCACCTCTTTCAGGTCTTCGAAGACGCCGTCCGCTCGATTCTGAATCCGAAGCCGCAGAAAAAGAAGAAGTCTTGCACTTTGATGTAACCCTTCTCGCCCCACCAAACACGTGTATCTTTTCAAGAATTGAGAACTCGAAATTAAAACTCAAACCATGTACTATTTTATTGAACTTTGAATGTTTTGTCGTCTATGCTACAGTCAGTCATTCGCATTTACCTCTTTTTCGCGAACCAATTTGTTCTTTTTTTGTCCGAGATCCTCCTCCCTCTTCCCCCAAAAAACGTCTTGTAAATGCTGTGTTGTTGTAGGAAACGAAACAAAAAAAATATCATCATCTATTGTCGACCCTTGCTAATCAAATCAATTCCATGTAATCAAAAAGAAACGAGATTTTTTTTATTGTCATACTTTAGTGCTTGGTTCACTCGTAACTTTTTTCTGGTAAATTTTCTGAAAATAAATCGGATTTTCTGTTACTTCTTCGCCCGTCTTTTTCGTTTGAAGAAAACCTATTTTGAAAAGCGCATCGCGTGTCGTTCCTAATAACAGGCATGACATTCCGAAGCATCAATCAATCTCGAATCGGAGGGGCCGAATTCGAAGCGAAGACGTCAGCTCGAGCTCGCTTTTCACTTTGAAGGACGAGAAAATGCAGCTGCGTCAGTTCCTCTCTCTCCTTGAGTTTCTAAGCCGTTTCGAGAGAAAAAAAATAGCAGCAGCTTCTTGCCTTCTAAAGAACAAAGTCCATTAGATTTCTTTGGTGTTAGCGTGTTTTTTTGGGCTTCAGAAAGGATTGAAGAAGCTCTGCTTTCCGGAAATATTATATAAGGTTTTTTTTTCTGGGAGAGACGGATAGCAAAAACAAACTAGAGATATGGATACCTCCCAGTGGGAAATCAGGATGTTTATGGCACTCTCTATTCCTTTCATCTAATCTTTTCACACGTTCTTCCGCCGGCTCGTATCGAGTTTTCCGTTGGGAGTATCAACTATGACAAATGTCTTAAGCCGTCCGTGGTCCCTTCGCCCCCTTGCTCCTCATTTCCATGGAAAGATCATGTTTCCATCGAAAATGCATAGAATACATGCTCTGCCGCTTCTTCTTCTCACACGTACGTGCGTCATTCTCTCGTTCAATCCCCTCTTCTGGCCTCTTTTGAATAACTCATAATTGTGAAATGAACAAATGAAGGAAGCAAGAAAAAGAGACATAGAAAGAGGGAGAGAGAGAGAACGGAGAAGCGTCATGTACATTGTGTACAAGAGATGAGATGAAAATTGAATGTGTGACCGCTGGGGCCATTCAAATACAGCAGTCATTCGCTCAGTGTTTGCTTTAAAGCGGCGAACGCTTTTTTTTTGCATTCAAGCGGCGAGAAAAAGGAAGGGAACATGTTCTTGTAATTGTGTCACAAATCGCATCTGTGGCTGTGGTGATAACATTCAATTGCTGTTCGGATGGTCTCTTTCTTCATTTTAACGACTGTCCCCCCTTATCTCATTCTTTTTGACTCTTGAAACCTGTTTTCAATCTGATCCCTCTTCCCATTCGTTTGAACTCTATCTGGATCGATCCAATTCATTTAGAGCATTCACTGCTCCTCGTCGCTTTGATTCTCTGCTGTTAGTTCCTGAATCCGGAAACAAGAAGCCGAAATCCAGATGAGAACAATATAGAGAGAACTTTTATTTTACGAGCCCTTATTCGAAGAAAACACCAGCATTTTATGATTTCCATATGCGCGACACCACGACACTTTGCTCAAATTGAAGTCAAGCATACTTTATTGTCGCCCCGTCGCCCGCCTCTTTTCTTTTCCTCTGCTGACTTTTGGCCCGCTTTTCTATTGATGAGGAAGGTCCGTTGTGTGTGTGTGCCTTCACCGCTTCTCGCAAAAGTAATTTCTTTCCAATTCAAATGGTTTCCGTCTTTTCTTTTCTATGATAAGTGGAGGCAGAGCACAGAAGTAAGAACTGAAAGACGCAGGCGGCTAGAGAACGCGCAAGTCGAAGGAAGCCCGCCGCTTCGGCTAACTCTGGCATTAGCGTCGTCGTCTTCGTCGTCCGGACTTTCGAGTGTTGCATAAGTAAAGCGGAGCATTCTGGTGCTCTCGGTCCGGCTTCCTCTATCTCAAACGCATTGGTTGGTGCGAGGCGTGGCCGATTATGCAGCGGGGATGCGCGAGATGGAAGCTTTCCATCTAAAGGATGAGGACATTCTTCTCAACTCATCCATTTCCCACTCCCCCACCACTCGGTTCCCTGTTTTCCCAGTTTCTGAAACCAAAAAAAGATGTACCCGATTGCCTGACTCTAATCGACTTATCAGTTTTTTGTCTGAGGTTTGGAAATTGATGACTTCGACGCGTACCAACCGGTGTCTTTCGCACCATGTCGTGGTGTGCCCGATTAGGTTCGCTATCTGTGTCAATAAGAACATGCCATTCGGCCGCCGCTTATTGAGAAAGGACATTGCCCTCCCGTTTGCATAAATAGGCAACCATTCCTTCTGTCCCTCCCACTTCTCATTAGAACCTGAACCTCTCCTCTCGGAGAGCTGCTGCTGCCTCTTATTACTGCCACTTTCGAGAAAGGGACCTTCTGCCCCCCTCTCTCGCCTCGTTTCGCCTTCTTCCGTCTTCTCTCGCCAGCTTCTTCCTCCTTATTCGGCTTGTCAAATTACAAATTCCGGAGCAACAAAGAAAGTGGCCTTCTTGGTGAATTCATTTGGTAAGCACCGCCTTCTCTTCCCCGCTGTCATCATCACCATCAACATCGTCCGACACCGTACTCCTCGCTGTTTTTCCCCTATTGTTCGTTGAAAACGTGTGAAACTCCTTCTCTTCTTTTCAGCTGTCGATGTGCATTCTGAGAAAGCATGCCTTTTACGCACATTTAGGACAGCAAGGGACTCTTTCTCTAGCGCCTACTTGTATCTTCTATATTGGGTACACGCCTCTCTCTTTTCTCCTTCTTCACTTTTCTTCATTTTTTCCTCTTTCCTCAACTTCGTTTCTCTCGTTTTGTGGACCGCTTCAATTCGACTTCAAAAAACGCACAATGCTCCGTTTAACACTCTTCTCTACCTAGACTTGCTCCACTAATCACATCGTTATGATAACAGTGACCACTTGTCGGGGGGAAAGAGAGAAGGAAGAGACGGAGAAGCTGGTGTTTGTAATGGGAAATCAAACAATTTCGGGCAGGTGAAGTTCAAGAAGCTACTGCGGATCGTCGAGATCTCATTGTAGGCGGGGTTATCTCAAGTGACGCACCATCTCAATCTTTACTTTTTTTTCTCGTTTCGACTCAATTGACCAGAAATCTAGAGTACTTGTTTCTTTCTGAATTGCTGGACAACATAGCGTATATGCTTGTTTTTTGATGCATGCCCCCCTTCCTTCCTCTGGAGCTCTGGCCCATCGGGTTGTGGTGTACAGCACAAGAAGAAGGAGAAGAAGAAGAAGAACGGAAAGAGCCAGTGTGAGAAAACATATTCTTCGAACGACAACGAACATTTTCGTGATGCCGACTGGATTAGAATCCGGGGTTCGTGTCGAGTTTCAGACCGCTTCTCCCATTTCAACACACCAGTTGAACTCCACCGATTCACTCAATACCCTCACTCGTTTCCTCGATGTTTTTGCCCTTTCCGCCCCGCGGTTGTTTCTCTCGGTAAAAGTTACACAAAATGTGTGTCGGTGTGGACCCCGTGCCTTGGTCAGCCGCTCTATGTTCATCCTGATTCGATTTATTACGTCATTCGAGAGAACCCAAAATCACATGAGGTTACTCTTTGACCCCACGCCCGTTTCGTTCTGCGAAACACGTTCAATTAAACTGTGAGGTGAACGAAAATTTGTGAACAGTGCCCAAAATACGCGCGTCTCTCTCTCTCGTTGACAAATTGCGGCTAATCGAGTCGAATCGAGTGAGAGTGAGAGCGAAATCGAAATATACTACTTGTCTCTTCGCCAAAAAAGAAAACACTGGTCTAGTTCGCGTTCCTCATTCTCTCCCATTGTTGAGATCCTAACTTTCTACTTCTGACACCCGGACAGTACTTTGGTATGAGGAGAAATGGAAACATAGAGAGAGAGTGGAAAAGGAGAGGCAAAATAAGACGAAAGTAAACCGCTTTTCTGTCGGATTGTATTGGCTCGTTCTCTCTCTCTCTCTCTTGTTTTTGTGGCTAATTTAGACCTTTCTTCTTTCCCTCTCTCTCTCTCATCTCTTTCGCTCTATCTTTTTCTCTCTTGTTTAGCTTGGGACACCTTGTCTTCTCATTCTCAATTTCTTTTTTTCTGCCTCGTTAACACGATATCACACAACCAGCCAGAGGAAGAGAGTGTTTGGTTGGCGTGGTAAGGGGGGCAAGAATATCAGCTGAATAACAAACTATATAGTTCGATTCACTCGGTGCTCCTCCTACCTCTTCTCTCCTACCTCCCCTCTCACGTTTTGCAATTCACCCGTGCGTCGGCGGCTCATCTGTGCCGACCTGATCACTTGGTTAAACTGGAGTTTCCAGGTGTTTTTCCAACTCCGTCCGTCGTAAATGACACATTCATGAATGAAACATTTTTCATTCCTACTCCAACTTCCTCCTCTCTCTCCTCTACTTCTTCTCAGCCAAACATTCATCAGGTACGAACGAGAGAATGTGATTTTAATATAAACACCATTTCGTTGAAACCAAAGTTGATTCTCGACCGACGTTGCACTGATAAACTAACACAATTTCTCGCGGCGGGAGAAACGGTCACAAACTATTCACCGAGAGCAAATGCTCTCGCTTCTTTTCTCCCTTTCTTCGGATGATAATGAAATTCTGATTGACGCTTCTTGTTCATTTTCTTGAATTTGATAAGGAGGATTCTCACAAAACGCACGCATTCCTACGTGTTGTTGTGGACTTTGCCCTTCCTGTTGCTTACCCGCTAACCCACCCAATCCGGCAGATAACACCAACACAGAATACTAAAACTCAAACAGAATCAGACCTAATTTTAGATAGAAAACATCAATATTTTGTTTCTAACCCACTCTACCAACGTGTCTCTTTTTTTCTCATTACATTCCAATTTCCTGTCTGCACAATACACAACAACACCAACGTTATGTATTTTTCGGTTTTTTTTTTCAGAATGCAAAGGTGATGTACGACGTCATTCGGGAACTCGCCATTGGTGGCATTGATAGCTCCATTCAGGGAAATGGTGGCGAAGAATGCATGAATGTGAGTGAGAGGAAAACAAGCAAACAAGAAGAAGATGAAGAAGAAACGAAGACGTGAGGGGTCGAGTCAACAATCCGAGTGTTGTTGCAGTATTTACCGTCCTGGCAGAGATTGTTGGAATCGCTCGTCTTCATCCCGCTCTCATTCTGGGCTGCCTACATCTCGATTCCACTTGACTGCTCGTTCTCGCTTCCGGTCCGAAACGTATCCAGATATGTGATCCTCACAGTGTATAGTCTCGTCTTCGGTGCGGAACTTGCTTACAAGATGATTTCGAGGTCAGTTATCTCCAGTCCCAACTTTGATTCCAAACCATTTCCTTCAGGACCGGCATATTCCTACTCAACCCGTGTCACGTCACAACCACAATGCAGCTGATGCTTCTGACGATGGAGGGGAACTCTAAGTGAGCTCCCTCATCCTCTCGCCCTTGTGTCCTAATCAGATTTTCTTCAGAAAAGCCTGTTTCCTCTTTCGGTTGATGCTCTATTTCATGCCCGGTGCTTGGTTCGCTCTGGCTTTCCCCATTTTGAACACACGAAATGTAAGGGATTTGGCAGCTGGCCCATTCTTAGCTTCCAAATTTAATTTTGCAGCTACCCGGCGAGGTGTTTATCTATTACGCTCAACACATTGCGATTCTCGTCGTGCCAGTGTATCTCATGTACATACAGGGAGCTTTTGAGCCGGAAAAGCCCAACGACTTTGGATGGACTGTGTTTGGAATTTCGCTCTTCTCACTGTATCACTTTGTGATTCTTCAGTTTGGCGCCATGGTTCGTTCCGTTTATCAAAGTAGAATTGCATGATTTATCAAACTTACAGGTCACTCGTGTCAACCTCAACAACATAATGTGCCCCGCCGTCTCCGATCCTTTCCAGTCGCGCGCATACCGTATCATTGCCGTCGGACATCAGTGCATCCTTATACCGATCCTCTCCAAGACATACTCGGCTATGTCGCTTGCCGCCGTTGACTTCTACAAGAGTCTGTACGAAACCAACTCTGACCCGGTGCCGTCATCGCCTCGAAAGATTGTGGAAATGAACGTGGAGGACAACACAATATGTCTGAAACCAGCTAAACTCAAATTGTAGTTTGTTTTCTCTGCTTTTGGACCACGTCGCTCCCAACCAAATGATTCCTGTGATATATTTTATTTTGCGCTGCTCTAAGGCCTTCCAACTTTGTCTTCTTCTTCTTCTTCTTCTTCTTCTTCTTCTTCTTCTTCTTCTTTTCCTTCATCTGGAATGAAATAAACATTTTGCGTGTTTTTGCAATTACGCGTGGGAGGAGGACGAAGCGGGACGATACTAATCGAATTCCCGAAAGGAGGCTCCGTCCGAACTCTGTTTCGTTTCGCAGAAGAATGAGCCGACACAGATATTCTATAGCTATTTCACTTTCTGTTTATCTTTCCCGTCTTTATTCCATTCGTCACATCGCACCCATTAATTTCCGCTTTATTCCATCAGATCAATAATTGTCTATTCGGAAACTTTATCGGTTTTCAATTACCGATAGGTGGGTGCTTTCCGGAAGACATTCGTGCGCCTGTGAACAAGCGGTATAAACTCGAGCGATAAAGTTGAAAAACGAGACGATAATGTTAGCGAGACGAGTCGGGTGGAACATACATAAGCCATCAAGACGACATGTGTGTAACACTGGAATGAGTGAAAGCCCTTCGGCAACCGAGAAGTCATCTCAATTCCCTCTCTCTCTCTCTCATCCAGTGTCCCAGTAGGTGAAGAAGTATGCTCTGCCAGTTGCCGACCGACCGCACCTGTCAGCCAATCTTCATAATAATCGGCGCCGAGCCCTTTCGGTTGTAAATTTTTAACCACCGGCCCTCTCATCAGTTTCCGAGCCATCACATCTAACACTTTTCCCGTTTTTTTTTCCGCTTCACCTTCCTCCCATTTCTCTCTCTCTCACTTCTGGCGACTGCCAGCGGATGCCTTCACCAATTGTTTATCATTTATCTTACGGATGGCGCCGTTAAGACAAATTGTGGTCGCGTCCAATTTGTTCGTTCCGACGCGTCAAAGAGACCCGAGAGCTGTTACAACCATGGCCCACTTTTTTTTCGCCTCTCGATTGATACTCACACGTTTTTCCCTCCTACTGTGATTTGCAGGAATGCTTCTCCTTTCATCTTTCTTGTCAAAAACTCGCTCAATCTTCGTTATTTTGTTGTGTCCTTTCATGAAATTTGATCTCGCTCGCACTGTTAAACTAAGCGAGAGGTGCAGTAGGAAGTGCTAACTTACTGCCTCCAATAATCATCATCCTCACATCAATAATAGTAATGAATCTTTTCAGTTTCAGACATTCCTCCTCCAATGTGGATTCCTCAACGAATCATTCATCACACATTTTTCTTACTTATTCTCATTTTAGGTGAGATTTTCATCTGTCTCAAGCACTCTTCGATATTTGTTTGTTTTCAGAATATTCAAAAGTTCAAGCAAACAAACACGTATCTCAGTTATTAGAAAATCTCTTGACAGATTATAATAAAGTTGTTCGGCCTGTCCATAACGCCTCCGATGCTCTTAAAGTCAAATTTGGAGCCAACTTGTGTAGACTGATCGATGTTGATGAAATCAATCAAGTACTAACAACAAGCCTTTGGCTGGAAATGGTAGGTCAAACGTTTTTTAAAGGATTATCTTCACGTTTTTGGAATCTGTTTCAGCAATGGTACGATAAAAAGTTGACCTGGAATCCAGGCGATTGGGGTGGCGTCGAATACCTTCACATTCCGTCCGATCAAATTTGGGTTCCAGACATTGTTCTTTATAACAAGTTTGTTCATTACAGTTGAATTTTTTCTATCCGATTAACTTTGTTTCAGCGCTGACGGGGAGCCTCATATAACGATAACAAGTCTAGCGAAAATTGACCATCACGGGCGAGTTGTGTGGCAGCCACCGTCAATTTACAAGAGTTTCTGTCCGGTAACAAATGCATTCCGATTGTTTCTTTGTTTAAATTAGGTGTGATTTGTAGATCAACATCAAATATTTCCCATACGACTGGCAAGATTGTGAAATGAAGTTTGGCGGATGGACAAATGACGGAGAGACACTTGACTTGTATCAAATTCCCGTCGATGTCAACGATGTTCCTCAAGTGAAGCGTCGAGATGACGGCGTCGAGTTTTTGTATCTGGAGAAAGGGCTCGGCCTCAGTTTTTACCATGAGTGAGTGTGACGGGCGCGTCGTGGTGCTTCAAAGAACATTGTGTTCCAATCCAATCAAATCAATTTTTATGGGCCCTTGTTCAGAAGCGCCGAATGGGATTTGCTCAGTGCCACCTCGTCGCGATATGCTCAAATCTATCCCGGATGCTGTGGACAGCAGTATTACATCGATATCAAGTTCGAAGATCTTCGCAAAAGACAGAGGAAAAATGAGAAATCCTTTCAGATACCGCATCAAAATCCGACGGAAAGCGATCTTCTTCACAGTAACGTTGACTATTCCATGCATGCTTATCGGTTCGCACTGGAATTCAAATGGACAATCCGAGCGTGTTTTTTTTTTCAGCAAACGTCACTCCATTCGTGTTTTTGATCCTGCCCAATGAGCACAAAATGACTTATTCGATCTCCGTGCTTGTCGCCTTCTCCGTGTTCTATTTGGTTCTCATCGATTTGATTCCGCCGACTTCGTTGTCCCTCTCTCTTATTGGCGTTTATCTTCTGTTCACACTTCTCATGGTTTCCATGTCAATCATTTTATCGGTCATCACAATCAACATGTACCGAAAGTAAGTATTTTGAATATTACTAAAGTAATTTTACAATAACTCATACTTTCAGACAAGCGTTTTCATCGGAAATGAGTCCATGGCAAAGATGGTTGTTCGTGCACCGTCTTCCGAAACTTCTTCGTCTTAAAACGCTTGAGAACACGCTGGAACCAGAAGAAGGCAGTGAAACGACGACTCCAAGGACTGGCTCTGTGTCCGTGACGGCGTCGGTCACTCAGAAAGCTCCAAACCCGAACAACAGCTCTCCAGTGTTCCCACCTCAAAGGCTGCGACTACTCAGTCTCGTTCAAGTAAATCGGATCTGAAAATTACGAAAACTAATACGAATATTGAATTCAGATGGACGAGGCTTTGAAACAAAGGTGTGCTGCCGATAATTTAGACTTATTCCGCAAAATCGCCGGTCATTTGAAAATAATTTCGGCTCATTTCCACAATCAACAGATGGAAAGCAAGGTCTTCATTCTCGACTTTTGAAGCGAAACGTGTTTTCTCATCACCACATCTTGCAGATCACAGATGAATGGCAGCTGATGTCGTTGGTCATCGACAGAATCTTTTTGATATTGTACCTGGTAATCAGTATGGCGGCGAATATCATGTTCATTTACAACTCGCCCACGTTATTCGACGATCGACCTTCATTAACTCCAACCATCGCCCACAAACCACTGAGCGGCGGCACGATAAATGCCCTCAACACTTGAACACCATCCGATATGTTTGTGTTTGTATCTATTCATTGGATGATTCCCTCTTCAGGACGTCAAAGTGATAATAAAACTCTCACCTTTCGAACAACATGTTTCCTCCTTGTCTCTCTTGCGTTTTCCCTTCCCAAATCATTTCGCAATCCGCGCGGAAAAAGAAAACAAATCGAAAACAAAACTGGAATCGCAGAAAGGGATAATCTGTCATGCGACGCGCAGAGTGTGCAAACACGTCCACGAACAAATGCGTACCACGCGAGGCGAGTCCTCGTCTCGGCCTCTCGCCCTCCGCTCGTCTCTCACCCTCTTTTTCTTGTTTTTACCTCGTTCCTCCACACGCGGTTTGCCTCCACTTTCGCCCCGCTACTCGCGTCAAATTTTTCCTCTTATCTTCAGATGAAATCTAGTACATCAGATTTTTTGACCGATGTACAAACTGTAAATATCGTCATCAAACAGGTCAGTTTTCGCTTGTTTCTCCGCCGAACCAAACCGTTCGATATGCATACAGATAGGACCAAATAAATCGTTACCGGCGTTCAAACGAATCGTCGAAAGATGTTCACGCCAACGGGTCATTCAAGTCTCGGACAATCCGCGCCGATTGTTTCACTGCTCGTTCACACAGACCTCCTCGTTTTCGGAATTCAGTGAGCTGCAGGTGAGTTGGTTCGTTAACCGGAGAAATAATCGATACTTGTAGCAACATCGCCGAGTGTTCGCGGTAATTGGAGTGGCGTTCACAGATGGCCACGGCGATCCGGACAGATCGAGCAGAGCTTCGCGAGAGTCGACCGATTCGGAAATGGGAGAGGTCGAGCAGATTGCGCACGCCTACAAAAAACTGAAGGCCGACCATCAGAACATCATCTGTGGACGATGCATTCTCATCGGTGGGAAGGATGTGAGTCTTGTCCCGAACTCTGTCCTTGTAACGCTTGTGACAGTTTCAGGAGGATTTCAATGAAGTTGAGCGACACGAGCGTCTCTGCTTTCCAAGTTTGGAAGATGCAACACAGTTGGAAAGTGCCATCCGAGAGTTAATGCGAGCTATTTACATAGTCATTGAGATGAAACGCGTAGACATCTCGTTTGAGAAAAAGGTTTCTTGTTCTTCAACTTTCCTCTAGTCCATCTTTCATTTTTCAGACTGAGATTCCATGCCCAACTCTTCCAGATGAATCGCGATGGCAGCTTGGAGTTGAAGCAAAATCCACCAAGAATTACAAGTGAGATTTGTATTTCTCACAAAATGTGATGGGAATTCGTGAAATTCAGAAAGAAATGTCTTGGAAGATGTCGGAAGCAGCACGCCGACTACTGCCTTCTCACAGGCCTCCCACAACTGGCACTCGAAGCCTACGAAGGAGCCATCGAGAGTCTGAAATCGGCACAGGATCACTTGTGGCTTGCGGGTTTGTCTATTTCGTGTTCTTCTTCTAACATCTCGTGTCCCAACTTTCACTTGCAGCGGCATATGACGGCTGGGCAAGTACAGTTTGCATCCTTCATGCGGAACAGATGGGCGAGATCAATTGCGGCGCGTTTCATCGCGTCGCCAGCATGCACGCTATGTTTACGATTCCATCGATCGAAATCAATACGCAAAGCGGTGATAGTTTGTCGGTGTCGAATGACAGCGTTCTCAGGTGACTACTCGGAGCAAAACGGAACAGAAGTGAAACGAATCGGTAAACGTTTTTGCAGTTCACCACAAGGCCACAAAAGACACCACTCGGATGAACATGTTCGTGTCACGTCCGCCATGTCCAATTTCAGCATTGAGAAGAACGAATCGTTTGGCAATGAAAGTGGTATCGTCAGCAACGGATCCTCGCCGTCGATTAAGGAAGAGACGACAAAAGTGAAAGCTTCAAAAGGATTAAACCCATTGTCCAGCTTTCTGAGTGATCGTCGTGAGAAGCCGACGAAAGAGCGTGTAATGGAGAACTTCAAGAATGCCATCGACGAGTTCTCCAAGTTCACCGTTGCCGGATGGCTCGAATATGAGACCGTGATGCGGGCGGTCATGTATCTGATATTTGAACGGGAATACGTCAAACTGGAGCAGTTTCACCGAGATTACACTGGAAAGTACCTTGACGATTCGAACACGTTCATGGATCACCGAATGAAAGCGCAGATTTGTTTGAATTCGGCGGCAATGTACAAGGAGATTGGATTCTTGAGAAAACAGGCGTTCTACGCACGATTAAGTGTTCTCTTTGAGTTGCACGTGTCTGAAGGCCGAGTTAGGCAGCCTGGTGACTACAAAATCGTCTATCCGGTGTTGTTCAAGTAAGTTTTTTGCTAAACAGCTTTTGAAACGGGTGATTGAAACTTCAGAACTTTGGAAGGATATGGTGTCGATTTGAGTGAGCCGCACGATATGAAAAACAAAAGACTCGGCCCGGTGAAACTTCAAATTAAGTCTCTCCATGAAATTTTCACCGCAGCAAATCGCGCTGGACATCGCGATGCCGCAATTCGACACGTGTGTTTCCTGCTACAGGTAGATTATGCTCCTTCCTTCAGTGGTCTACTTTTTCGTTTCAGGTCTATTATCCGCATCTCGACAGTGTTATGATGGGTCGTCTTTTCGACGATTTGGACAACCTCGTCAAGGCTACCAACGCAGTGCACCAGCTGAACCAGACGATTGTTGTTGATGATGGCAAAATCATCATTCCAGGTCTTCAACTCACTCGATTTCCCATCATACAGTTAGTTTTATTGAGCATCTTCATTAGAAAGTGTAATTTTTTAGAAATCCAACAGTTCTCGCACTCCAACCGAACCTGGCACCGACGATTGTGCCCAACAAGTGTCAAACGTCGATTTTCATTTATACTCCGTTTGCGAAGAAAAGTGATAATGCACTGTTATGGGTGACGGATTGTCCCGGAGAAGTAGAAGTGACCGTCAAGAACTGTCGTGGCCAAGAGTTGGTAGTCAGAGACCTTTGCTTGATTGTGGAAGGCGTCAACTTCGAGCCAGTTCAAGCTCGTCTCATCCTGCCACCCGAAGACCAGGAAAACAACACTGGATCGACTATCAGATTGCTCGGCGTGCCGCGGTGAGAAAACTGAAGAAAACAGTGAATTATTCATTCCACTCCTCGCATTTCAGAGAGCCCGGAGACTTGTTCATCACTGGATACTCGTGCAACGTGTTTGGCTTGCACAACGAGTGCCGTTTCCTTTCCAACAGCAGCTCGAAACCAAACAAGATCCGTGTGAAAGTGTTGCCGACACTGGCGAAAGTGTACTTGGAGTGCTCTCTACCGCGTGCGCCGATTCAAGAGGAAAACGATGAGCCGGCGGCAGAGGCGGTTGTCTATTCGGGACAGAAATTTGACCACACGATTACAGTTGTCAATGATAGTGAGATTCCCGTCAGATACTGCGGAGTTAAGATATGGCAGCCAATAGTGCAAGGCGGTCCGCCACTCATCAGTCTCGCAGAATCGGAGAAACACGACCCAGAAGTGGAAGGATGTGATCATGGAGACGATCTCTCCAGTTTCCTCCTCGAACCCCGCGGATCCAAGGAACTCAAGTTTCACATCTTCGGAATCGATCCAACATCCACCGCTGATGATCTGAGCGACGAGGAGAAGGTTCTGGAGAGCGTAGTCCCGCTTGCGAACACTCAAGCTGTTCCAAATCCTGACGCGGAGTCGAACGACATGGATCTCATTCCGTTCACAGGACGCCTTCTAACCGGAGAGTTTATTGTCAGATATCATTCGGACATTTCTTCGGACGACGAGGGGAATTCGTTTGAGCGAAAGTGCAAGCTTCCGATCGCCATCTCTATTATTCCTGCTGTAACTGTTTCCGCGTGGCACGTGCTTCCAGGAGATAGTCCCTTCTCAAGGTTCGTTTATCTCCTTGCCGGATATGCCTCAAAAACTTGTTTGTTTCAGATACATCGTTGTTGATGTGACTAATAGCACTGAACATGACGCAGAGTTGGTGTACAGCAACTCACGACGGATGTATGTGCTTCCGAAGGAGACTTGCCGGTAATTTCCAAAGTAAAAACTCAATGCAAACCTCGAATTGTCTTTAAGAGTACCGATTTTATCGCCTTGCTGTTCGGATGTCACAGGAGGCGCGTTTCACCAGGCGAAACAGCGCGGAAGTCACATGATGCAGAAAATGGAAACGGAACGACTGCGTTTGATACTTGAGAACCATGTTTCGAAACACTTGGACATCCGTTGGGCGATTCCTGCACTGAATGTAACATTTGTTCAATAAGAACATCCAAATTGACCCAGACTGTTTCAGCTCGATGGCCAAGTGCCGGTTGGTTCGCTTCTTTCCTCAGTCTCACTTTTGAAGCAGCTAGTGCTTCCAGCAATCAGTCTTGGTATTTACAAGCCGTGCCTCTCCAGTTTTTCATAGCTTGTTCTTCAGATTTCTTTGTCAACGGAAAGCAATACGTTAGCGAGGACGATGTGACAGTTGGAATCGGGCATTTTGTCAACGTCGAAGTGGCCATCATTTCATCCCTTTCTAGTAAGTAACATGACGTTATTTTCGATTATGAATTCTTGTTTTCCAGCTGTCTACAATGGAATCTTGTCATTAGAGTGTGAACAGGAGATTTCCCATCAACTCGGTTCAAACAACACTACTAACTTTATGCTTGTCGCCGGTACCAAGAAGATTCCATTCAGTGTCGAGGTAGGAGCATCCCAAATTGTTACGGTTTCTAAATTTCTGACTTCCAGAAAGACAACAAGCAAATGGCGGTATTCAATCTGGCATTCATCGTCGAGGGCAGTTTCCGAGTGCGTCCTCAAATCACGCCGGCTCCCGGACAAAACGCTCTCCTTTCCGAAGACATGTTCGCCACACCCGTCGCCTTCAGCGTCTCTACCAAATTCTGATCCACACACACACACCATACTCACTTTTTCCTTGAGCTTTCTAATTCTATTGCATTCGCCTTCACCCCCCTGTGATATTATAGTACAAGTGCCATCCTCTCGACATAATCTGCATTTTAGCCATGTGTCAACATTGGGTCGAACATTTGCAATCACCTGATAGCATTTCTAATGGCTTATCGAACAACGGGTGCTAGTGCCTTCATAATTAAAAAAAAAATTAATTTGCATAATTTGAAACAAATCCTCTGACAAAGTGTTATGTTATTCTTTTGACTTTAATTGCAATTATACCGTTCTAGTCGTTTTTGATGCTAGTTTAATTGTTTGTGTTATTGAATTTTCGAGTCTTTCGATTAGTTCCAGGGTCTGTTCATAATGTTCTTCATCATCGCATTCTCGTTCCTTCCCCGCCTTTACAACGCTCCTACGCTCCTACTTTTCATTGTTCAAAATGAAATTTTAGTTGTGGGAGAAATGAAATCGAAAGAAAGTATACACATATTTGGTTTGAAGCTTGAAGCGGAAGAAAATAAAACGCTCGGTGCCGAAGAAGGTTGTGGACGAAAAGTAGAGAGTCTGCCTGCCCGGCACATTCTCAAGTGCGTGAAGAATGAGAGAAGAAGGAAAGTACTTTGGAACAACTCGAGACCGCTTCACAGCTCGTAATAGAATAAGACGACTCCAACTCTTCTCCTTCCTCCTCCTCCTCCTTCTTCCCGTCCGCTCCACATCTTCTCCTTCTTCTCCTCTTCCTTCCCATCCGCAAGCAGTTGTTGCAAAAACATTCCGCAGGCCGTCCGTAACTACATTCAACCAGTCGAGTCGGTTCGCGTCGGAAAAGTTCTATTGATTGGGGGGGGGGGGGGGCCAGTAGCCAAATATACTTCTTGCTCTGCATCATCATCATCATCATTTCCATCTCATTTCGGCTGTCCAGCAGCCCTCGCGTTCTTCATTTAATAATCGGCATAATTGAATCGTTCGCCGACACGCCCTGAAGGAATCCCGAAGTCATTCGAAAATTGGTTTTGTCCCTTCATCGCGACCCTCTCGTTTGCCACCGAATCATCATTTTCTTCTCAAGATAGATCTCCATTTCTATCTCAATCTCATCTAATATTTGCTCTTGCTCACTTACTTACTTACCCAAACCAAGCTCATACTTTTTCGACGTCTTCCCTTTCCGATTCCGTTTCCTCTTTAGGTTTCGGATCATGTTTCATTCCCGCCTTCCTCTCTTCTTTTTCCGCCCGCCTGTATACATTTTTCGGCTTGTTCCGGACCCTTTCCGCTTATTTTCCCGCTTTCGACGCCCCCACTATGAAAAAGGATAGCATAACTTTATCTGTTTCGACGCAAACGCCTCTTTCCCCCAATTTTTCAAAAATTCGTTCTCCCTTTTCCTCCTACTCCTCCAAATATAGGGTGAACAAAAACAAATTTTATGATGGTTTTAGCGTGCTCATGGAAGCGTAAAACAACCATATATTTATGCCTTTCGGGGGGCAAACGACGCAGCGATTTTCGAATAATATATTCTGCGCGGATAGTCGAGCTCCTCTCATCGCCGAACACGTTTTTCCAGGCAGTACGAAGATAATGCGGGTGTAATTGCGCAACACAAAATGTTCTCTCTCTCTCTCTCACTCTTTTGCTGCCGATTTTCGGCGTGTTGCTCCCGCGCTTCTCCGCTTGCACTTTACGAGATTGCTCTGACAGATATTTCCTCAAATTAGGGATACTACTATGACATTTAGCTTTCAAACTCGAATTTTTGATCATTTTCTTGAGTTTCATGGTATTCGTCTATGCCTTCAGCCAGTTCCCAGAAAAAAACATGAAATTGACATGTTCGATGTTTGATAATCTTCATTTTCAGTCACAAAGCGGTCTGAAATGACAAAAAAGAGCAACAGGAAATTGATTTTTGGTTGTTTCCTATGACGATGAACGAATGTCTCTTATATGATTGGAAAAGCTTCATCTAGTAGTTGATGTAGCCGAGGGGAGGTCAGAGGAGCAGTCCATTGTGTTCTCTTCAAGACGCTGTCGGGAAAAGAGGCCCTCCCCCTCCCAATTCTCCAACACATCAATTTATGCGCCTCCTTCGCCCCAAAACTTTCGGGCCCGCACTATTCCACATTTCATTCCTATTACGGCGGGAAAAAGGGGCACTCTTCCCGTCTTTCCGTCTTGCGCAGTCTCGACTGTTGTGCAAGAATAAGGAAAAGAAGAAGAAGAAGAAGAAGTGCGAAACGAAAAAGCATGGCGGCCACCCTCAGGCCTTCTTCTCCTCCTCCCGTCTATTTTTTCTTCGTCCCCTCTCCTTCTCCTCCTCCTCCTTCTTCTTCTTTTTTCCTCTTTCGATTTTTGTGGCCCCTATAAGCTTTACTTTTGTCGGCGCGCGGCCATTGTCCGCGCGGCATCGTTTTGGCTGCGCCATCTCCATTATTTCGCGATAGCTCACATTATTTTTGCATCCTCTTCTTTCTATTTTTCCGAAGATGGAAAAGAAAGAAGAACACGCCGCGCAGACAACCGAATCGTTCTTCTGCTTGTTACCAATTGATTATTGCCTCTTGAGGGACCTGCAATTTTGAGCAGAAGTCACTAATCGTAAACACCTTCTCTTTTCTTTCCAAGTGGTCAGTTTTGCACAGCCACCTGTGAACTTTTCCCACTTTCCGTTATTTGTTTCCCAGCTTCAGTTCCTCATGGACCGTCGGTGTTTAACTTGAAACCATTCAATTTCAGATCACAGCGAGGCAGAAAACAATTGAAGGCAAAACTGGCTGGTTCGATTCTCCTGCCATGTGATGGCGCGATTAGACTATGCATATGCAAGGTAATTCTGGATTCACATTCATTTTCTTTCGTCTTTTTTATCCCTCAATCCTCTCTGTCTCCGGAAGTTAATTAGGAAAGAAAAGAAAACGGAAACAAACGATGTTTCACCGTTTCGTTTCGAATTGTAAAAGCAATTGGCGTCGAACGACCTTCTATACGTCGCTTCAGTGTGTCCGGTTCGTCTCACATCAGTCTCCGGCTTCTTCTTTTCTCCGAGAGCTATTGCTCTTTTCGGACTGCCCCCTCTCGTTTTCTTATGCAGGAGGAGCTGAAGAAAGGCGGAGCTTATGCGAAGCAGCAACTCGGGGTGGTTCACAAAATAACAAGATTGGAACACACGTGCAGAACCGCGGAGAGAGAAAGGGACCCGGCGAGTCTCGAGAGTCTCTTCTTTCCATCGTGTTGAGTGCGCGTCGGGCTCGGGAGGGGCGTCTTCTTGTCTCCAACACAAAACTGCTTTGGAGGTGTCGTCGCCGCTTCATTTTCGGACCCCTCCTTCTTTTTGCCTCCTCACACTGTGTTTTCGAGACGAGCCGTCCTCATAGCCGACTGGCTTGCTCCCCCCCCCCGTCATACTTCAATGTTTTTTGTCACCCCGACTCCTAGGTCCCTTCTCATTCGTTCTCTTCATTTCTCCGTTCCCCAGATTTGTTGTTGTCACTTCTTATTGAGACACTCGCCGGAATGATGAGATAGTTATCTGAACGAAACGACAGAGGATACATCTTTGTCGTTTCGTTTCGTGTCCGAAACCAGTGTCGAGGCGAACTTTTCTCCAAGGAAATGGGTATATTAGCTCGCTTTCGGAGTGTATCTTCTTCCCGCCTTCTTCCTCGTCTCCTTTTGCCTCAGATTGCGGCCAGTTGGGTGGGCCACTTGAGTTTTTCGAACATGAAAGCGATGTGAACTCGCTTCTCGTCTCATCCTTCCCTTTTCTTGACGTCTCTCTCTCGCTCTCTTGAAGCTTTTCATGGAGAGACTTGTCACTTTGACAAGTTCACTGAACTGACGTTTTCAAGATTTACTTCGAATCTGCTCAGGTAACGACGAAAACATGTGACTTTCATGTTTGAAGTCACTTGTATTCTCTCACAAATCTCATTCTGGCCGAACCGACGACAAAAAACGCGATGTCCTCCGTCGCATCTCGAAACAAATTGTAAACAAGAAGCCGAGAGGACTTGTCGCCGGTTGCTTCTCCAATCACCCACAGGTCGATCATAAGGACCGACATTCTTCTTTTTCTTTTCTTCGTTTTGTCTTCTTCTTTTTTTCCGCCCGACTCTTCCCTCGGCGCCGACAGCTCTTCCAATTCACACTGATTTACACACTCACTCGGGCCCCTCTGCCTGCCTCCCTCGCACAAATGTGCTCCCACCTTGCTCGTCGCGGTGCTCCCCGTTTCTGCTCCAGGGGCGACCAGATACATTGGACATCGAGACGAGGAGCAGTGTATTAGTTTTTTTTTTTCGCCTGCATCCACTTGACTTTTTTCTTTTTTTTTTGGATTTCGTTCCCTATAGCATAAAAAACTTTGTAGCGTGGAAGGTCCGTCATCATTAGGAAAGTATTTCCCTACCCCGGTTCGGCTAATTTCCATTTTCGCCGAAAACTGAATAATGAAGTTCTCGGGGTACGCTTTCTTCTCCGACTCTTGAGGGACTCTTCGACGCACCAGTACACAATCTATTTTCAAGTTCAACTCATCGGGATTTCACAGTCAGAGCTCAATTTCACCGCAATCACATGTCACTTGCTAATGAGAGGTCTCAGAACGATCATGTATCATGTTTCCTCGAGAAGCGCGTTGTTCTTAGTTCCGTCATCGATTCCGCCTAACGTCAGCCTGGCGGGAGGAATGCCGCTCTCGGATCATCTTACTCCGCTCCCTTCCTCCTTCGAAAGTTACTTTTGGCTCCTCCGCCTGCATTCCGACCGTTTTTTTTTGTTGCAATGTATTCCGATCGCAAAGTTTTGTGTTGATCGGATCTGAGATTCTATCTTCTCTGTTTGCCCTCAACTGTTTTCGTTTTGTTTGCACAGGGACACGGATTTTGATTAGAGTTATCCATTTCACCTTGAGACACGGACTGCGGAAGCACGCAATGTTTCTTCAATTTGTTTATGCCAGAAGCAAAGCCAGAAGGGACATGTGGCAGTCCACAAAAGTGCGTTTGTCTCAAAACAATGAGAGGAAGAGCTGCAACCCCTTGGCTCCCAATGTCAAATGACTTCATCTTCTTCTTCCTCTCCGTCGTCCTGCTTCTCGCGCGGTCGGCATTTCCTCAGAGGTTCCCCTTTCTTCCAAGTCGTTGGTGTCATTTATCCTCCCCATTCTTCACACTATAAGGTCCCTTTCTCCTCCGTTTTCCCATTTCCGATGCATTTCTCAGCCAGCTCCTCTCTTCTTCCCGCCGAATTTCGCCCATAATTAGTTTCTCGATGCCTCTTACTGAACATCTGCTTTTTTGGCACCCCTCACACTTTTTCGCTTCGCCGATCTTCAGAAAGGAGTTTTAAGAAGAATACAGAACAATAGCAGACTTCTTGCACCTGGCGACAGTCGGACAGCTGTGGAAATACGTTCTTGCTCCTCTTTTTTACTCTCCCTCAGTTTTTAGGAATGTGTTCCTTGTTCAATATGAGTTATTTTCAGATCGGATATGTCAAATATTCCACGTGGGGTGGGCGCTCCACCACCCCCGGGTATGAACTCGTCCAAACGGGGTCGATTGGTGTGCATCAAAGTTCGAATGCTCGATGACACGGTTGCGGTGTTTCACCTTGGGGCAAGACAGTTCTTTCACAGCCTTCTCATCTCACGCATCCGACTTTCAGCACAAGGCAATCGGTCAGACGCTTCTGGACGAAGTGTGTCGTCATCTGAATCTTCTCGAATGCGACTATTTTGGGTTGTCTTTTATTGACATCAACGGAAATCATGTGAGTGTCTTACTAACGATTGCAATTTGTTCTGTATTCTGCGTTTTCAGTGCTGGCTCGATCGCGAGAAAACAATTTTACGGCAAATCACAAACGGGTCCACAGACGCAAAGTTCTATTTTATCGTCAAATTTTACACGCCGAATCCGATCGATTTGGAGGAGGAATACACCAGGTTAGATGCGCTCCTCTCCCCCGCTCGTCAAATTCTTTATGTGCTCCCGTTTGTCTGTCAAGCTCGCCGCCAGGAGACGGACCTTTTCATTTCTCAATTTCTCACTTTTGTGAGTGTGTACTGCCCGCATTTTTCATAAGCGCGTCACAAACTGACATGACAAATGGCAAATGCAAATTCGTATGAGTCGACCGACGTGTGTGTGTGTGTGTGCATGTGTGTGTGTGTATGCCACAGGAGAGCTCCGAACAAAAAAATTTTGCAACGGCAGCGGCGGCGGCGCAGCGCGTAGGGAAGAGTAGTGAGTGGAGAGGGAGATGGGAAAGCGATGGTGGCGGTGGCCGACGGAGCCAGTTGAAAAACGACAGCTGACACGAAATTCGTGGCCTGGACGGCGGCTCATTGGCCATCGTTACGACAAGCTCGGCTAATTTCTAATGGGACCAAAATTTGACACGGTTTTATGGGGTTTCCAAATGAAATGTAAGGATCGGTCGAGGAAAGAACACGTGCGTTCCAGGTTTCTGTTCACGATGCAAATCAAACGGGATCTTCAACTCGGAGAGTTGCACTGTAGTGACAGCACTGCCGCTCTGTTGTCTGCTTATCTGGTCCAATCGGAATGTGGAGACTTTTCGGCGGAAGACTACCCAGATGCCACTTACCTCTCACATTCTCGATTCGTTCCCAACCAGACGCTCGAGTTTCAGAAGAAAGTGATGGATAACCACCGGAACTTTATGTGAGACACACTGATGGATAGTTGTTACTCAAAAGTTGTTTTCAGCGGAATGACTTCAGGGGAGAGCGATCTTGCGATGCTAGAAGTGGCTCGCCGATGCGACTTCTACGGGGTCAAACTGCACGGAGCCAAAGACATTGATGGAAATGACGCAACTTTGTCTGTGATGCATCTAGGCATCAAAGTGTTTCGCCAGCTTCAGCTGGACACGACGTTCTCATGGGCTCGGATCAGAAAGCTCAGCTTCAAAAGGAAGAAACTGCTTGTTAAATTGCATCCTGATAGCTATGTCAGTTAGAAACAGAACTGAGAAAGCGTAAAATCAACAGTTTTTTCAGCAATACTTGAAAGAAACTGTGGAGTTTTCGTTTGATACACGAGATGAATGCAAAAACTTCTGGAAAAAGTGCGTCGAACACCACGCGTTTTTCCGATGTGTGCAGGCAGAAGAGCCGAAAAAAGAAACTCGATTCTTCATTAGCAAAGGGTCCTCATTCAGGTATCTTGTGAGAAAATGATAGCGTTTCCAATGCTTCCACAGTTCCAGGTACCATGGGAGAACCCAAAAGCAACTTATCGACTATGTGAGGGAACATCACAAGAGGAGAGAGCCATTCACAAGGTGAAATGCCCGTTCCCCAGAATACATTCCAACCTTAAATGTTTAGGCCTCTTCGATCAGCAGCATCGACACGAAAAGGAACATACTCATCTACCTACGGCCTCGTCTCGGATCGACCAACAAAACACAGAAACGGATCTGTCTACGAACCAAACCAGGCGGACGCCTACAGCAAACACCAGCAGAATACGCATTCATCGATGCCCCACATTGCGCACATTTCGTCATCGCAGCAGGCCGATCATTCATTCTCAGGTACCTTAGATGCTCGTGTCGGTACGTCAGTGACACGTGACCCCTCTTCTTCGATTACCCAACACCGTCCCCGACAGTTGAAACGCAGTGAGCGATGTATTTCGGATGTTGACTCGGTCGAGAGACCGCAACGTTCGGCTAGACCTGTTTCTAACGCTATTACTGTTTCTTCGAACAACTCGAAAGAGCAGCCCGATTTGTCTGTTTCCCTTCCCAACGTGCTCAGTGATGACCTTCAAATAGTTTGTAAGGAAATCGAATTGGAGCAGAAAGACCCTCCGAAGTCAGTCTCTGGGGACAACTTCCAAGAGAGGAGGCCCAGTCGAGACTACGACAACGTCAGTGAAGACTCCTACCGCCTTTCTGATCATGAAAGAAGCACTCGATCAGAAGTAGGTGTCGGATCCAAGTATGCTGCCGCTACTATTTTCAACTCAACCTTCGTTGCAAGAAAGCCTGGCAGCAATGTCGTGAAACGTGTTGTAGCTCACACTAAAAGCACATCAAACTCCACTGACGACGAAGAAGGAGCTCTCAAGTCCGCCTCCGAATATCAAACGTTCCGTCATATCAAAGAGTATCCATTTGCGAGGAACGCCAACATTGTTCCAATAGAGATAGACGGGCCAAACGTCGACTTGTCAGCTAGAAGATCGCCGGCTGCAACTACAACGACTACTCGAACAACGTCGTCTTCCACCACTACTGTGACAACTACGTCGAAGGTTCTCACCAGTTCTGGTGCAGTTCTGATGAAACCAAAAGTTATCTCTAACGATCATGAGAAAACAACACATTCGTCGCGCGTTTCCCCGGAATCGGGTACTTATGGTGCTTTAGGTCCCCTTCCTGGCCGTGTGATAACCAAGGAAAACATGGTTATCACACCGGAAGGACTCAAAGAGAAAAAGCCCAAACCGAATCCACCTCCAAAACCTCAGTTCCCAGTTCAAGCAGTTCCGTCAGAAACTGAAGTCGTGCGTGAAGTGAAAACTGAGCGAGCCTCAAGCCATCCGCTAGTTCACATGCAAGAGGAAATTCCGTTTTCTCGTGCGCCGCTCAACTTTGAAGAGAAGAAAGAGCGAAAGTCGTCGTTGTCCCGTCCGGCGTTGATTTCCGTGCAGAGCGAAGACAACCCGGATATTCAGAAGTGTCACCTATTCAACAGCGACATTCCGTACACGCTGACAATGCGCAATGTTGAGAGCACCCAGTCGCTGCCGTATTCGACGTTCAAAGATGTTGCCGCAGCAAAGAAACAAGGATACGAATCGAACTCACTGAAAAGGGTTTCGAAAAGCCCCGAGTTCAAGAGGAGAAAGTCACTGGATCTGGTGCCAAGAAAACGATTGCCTTCTCCGGGTAATTTTTCTGCTCAAGATCACACTATTTCGCCGACCACCCCTGATAGCGATGTGCTCGAGTATCTTCTCCGACGGCGTAGTCTGCTGGGGGACAAGTCAGTCATCAAAACAAAAACCAAACGCACAGATCCACGCCGTCAAACACAACCTGTTCGGTTTGATCTACCACCATCTCCTTGCTCTCCGACTGCTGGCGGTTCTACCCCGTTCATCTCGATTCTCAACGACGATCTTTTTGATGAATGCGTTTCCGAGTCACGAAGCCTTCATGAAGATATGGATCGTCTCGACAAGACCACACCTTACAATCAATCAATATCTTCATTCATCTCTCAGAAGTCGAGAAGAGACTCTGAAGACAGCGATACAATGCCACCACCACCGCCAGAAGAGATTCTACGAGTCACGTCAGTCAGTAGACCAGCTCCTCCGCCGCCACCTCCAAAGTCGATTGCCGCAGCCGTCAAAGTGGCCGAAATGAAAGCAGCAGCCGCCGGGAAGATGATGTACTATGCCGGAGATCAGCAAGAAGTCAAAAGCAGCGATTCGCCTCCATTCATCGATGATTCGCCAAAGAACAGCAGCGCCTCCGAAGCTCACTCATCTCCTCCGAAGAACTACATCACTTTCTCCGATTTCTAACGCATGAATAACTGCTCGTGATCGTGTTTGTGTTTGGTCTTTCTTGATTCTATTCAATTGTATCATCACTTTTTACCCACTTCTTACTCTTTCAGCTGCTCCTCCAAGTGTTTTTCAGTAAAAATGAGGCCTTATTTATTTGTTTGTTCTTTTTTTCTTTTTCTTCTGTACATCTACACAATTGCATGGTTTTCGCCTCCTGTAGAAGAAATAGAACCTTAGCTACTCTCAAAAAGAAACATTTTTAAATTTTGCTCACACCCAGCCACCAGAACTGTTCCGTTTGACTTCTTCTCAAGCATGGTTTCATTCTGTCATTTCGCTTCTAGTTTTGTGACGACAAGAGCAATTTACTGAAAGAGCATTCTTTCCTTGAACTATCTTGTTAGTTTTGTGGAATAGAACGGCCGGAGAAAATGAAAATGTTCATTCCAAAGTTTTGCATGTTTCTGCGCATGCTCCGTAGTCAGCTTCTTTCTACATGAACTTGTTTTGTCAATACACTCTTTTGTCCCACACCAGAATAATTGATGAACTTTAAATCGAAATTCAATAAACGATTGACAATACATTTCACACCACAACGAACTAGAAGCGATTTGACACTCCCGTTTTCATCCCCTTAGTAGCACTACACCCTTTCTTTTCTCATTTTCATTTCCAATTAACTGTAATTTTATTCGTTCCTTTCTGTCTTTTCTTTCTTTCCTCTTTCCACCCTATCTGACCCACAAACACCAAACACAACTAGACGATTTTTATTTAAATTTACATTGTCTTCACGTTAGCTTAATTTGTATTTGATCTCGGTTTCCATTGACTGTACCAATCTTCTTATTTTTTGTTTTATTTGTATTTCCTAATATTCGACGAATGAAACGTGAATCTTTCAGTTATAATATTGCTTCTCGATATCGTACTAACATTGTAAGACCATTGTTTTATTCTAGACTTTATGTCACTTTCAGATATCCAAGAGCCGTTATACCAGTCTGTAAACAAGAAACGCGATGTCATAGTTGGTATCAACTCCACATTTTCATCTGAAACCATCTGCACGTCGGAACCGATTCTGAAGCTGACAAAGTAAATTTAGCTTCATTCCTCCAGTCTATTTTACAATCTTTCTAGGAAAAACAAGAAGCGTATGTCTCGGAGCACAAACGACACTACCGAGCTTACGAGATTCGATTCAAGCGACAGTGGTGGTGTTTCGATTGGAGATCCAACGGCGGGCTCGAGTGACTCGTTGAGACTGATGAAAAGGGACCACTCGTCCGAGTACCAGCTGCGACACGACTACACGCTGATGAAAACCTCGCAAAGCACAGCCAGTGTGGGCACTCCATCTAAGGAGATAGAAGCTAATCTGGAAAACGACATGGACAGCAACTACCCGCCCAGTGGAAGCAGCGAGTACTACATCACGCGACGGGTGAGATTCCATTTTTACTATCTCTCAGGAGGTTAGAAGTGTTTATGTTGTCAAAACGGGACATAATTTGATATGAACAGCGGGCAAACAACGAGTGTCGCAGATGTGAACTTAGATGTAACTAGCACGGGTTTGTTCAGTTTTCGGAGTGTTGAGTCGGTCAGAAGCATCAAGACACGCAGTTATGAATGTTGCTTTTTATTGAGCGAAATGATCAAACAACACTGAGAAATGATTCTTGTTCTTTGTCGTCGACGCGGGCTTTTTTGATGCGGAGCTGGAGTCTCTTGTTGCCGTTGGTGTTCTCCTCTGGCTGCGGGTTTTCGTTGGCTGGCCTGGAAAAACGGTATAATGCTCTGGGCAACTGTTATCCAATTCCCGGTACCCAATGCAATCGGGGATATTTGGTTTTCTCAAGCAAAAGTTGCATGCGCGCCAATTCAAGTTAAAGTAACATAATCTTTGAATTCTCCCGTACTCGCCATCGGGGGGTGCAGTGTACCTGAAAATTAAAAACCGTATGTGAGAAAACAACGGAGAAGAGCTCACCCATTGCACGCACGATGCTCGGGGCGCAGGTTGCACGCGATGCACGCTTTCGGTTTTTCGAAGAGAACGCATCTGACAGCCAATTCTCCAATGTCATCCGGTCTGAAAGCGCCCCGCCTTTGAGCGTCAAGATTTTGATTGTGTTTACCTCTGACAGACAGTTTCATTAGTGTGCTTTCTGCAGAAATCACATGCGGCACTGTTGCCGATTGGATCGAAGATGCAGTCCTTGAGGGTCTCTCCCACATTAGTCTCGAGTCTTGAGGCCGGGAAACTGGAAGATATGATAGATGACACGTGGCATGAGTATCACAAATACCCTTCACAATCTCCATTGCTGGGATCCTTCAAGCACGCGTTGCATTCTGCCATTATCCTCTTCACAAAGCAACCATACGTATGAGATCCAATGTCAGTCGGCCTACAATAAGTGATAGTGAAAGGAATGTGTATCTTATCAAGTATTACTTGTCGCATCCGTCATCATCAGCCATGTTGGTACTACAGTATTCACAGATGCTCGTGTTCGTAGGGTTTCGGACGCACTCCTTCACTAGCTCTCCGGAATCGGGTGGAATTTCGATGGCTGGGAATCTGCGAGACAATTTTCATACTACGTTACCACAGTTGAATCCATACCCCAAACAGTCCGGATCCGTCGGATTCTGTTTGCAGAACCCGCAGCTCGTGTCGTTCTCTGAGAGGAAGCACGTTCTGGTTTTCTCTCCAATTTTCGCGGTACTGAAGTGAACGATTTGAGAATAGAATAAAAAATCAATTTTGATGGACCTCTGGCATTTTTCTTCTTCTGTGTGATTTGCGCAGTATTCACAGAAGATGTTGAACTCGAGGAAGTTGTTTTCATACATGCAGGCGTCCATCATAGAGAACTCGACTAATGGTCTTAGAGCCAAACATCCTGGAGAGAAGGGGTTCCAGACGCAGGGGTTTGGCGGAATCGAAACCGTCTCGGCGATGAGCAGAAAGAGGAATATCATTTTCGGAAGCCTCACTGGAGAGAGCGTCTCGAAAGATGGTCGTTCGACGGGAAAAACCGTTCTTATATACCAGTTTATCGTGTCCAATGCACTGCCCTCCATCTCTGCCAACACTCTCTCCCTGGTCGGCATTTCAGATTCGCCGTTTATGCGAGGGGTGTAGTCAGAGAAGGAGAGCAGAGCGTCTGCGCTTTTCGATACGGTTTGATCTGACGTTCGCAGTAAATTCGAACAAAAACTAAACTGACTATCATATCAGAGAGCAATTTTTCAGGATTTTGGTAGACCGGAACCTCAGTTATCAAATGTCATCAAAGAGTTTTACTGGAAAGAAATCGACTACACAAAGGACATGCGATTAGTCAACGAGTCTTTCTTCAACAAAATCAAAGATGACGTCTCCACGTGTCGTTTTCTACAGGAATTGTTTGGGTCTCTAAAAGAGCTCACTCCAGTCCATCAACCGTTTGTTGACGCGCTCAAAGACTCCATGGTCCAGTTAGTTCAACCTAACTCGCATTTTTCAACCTATTGTTATTGTTTCCAGGGCCGATGACGTTAAAGCGGCCACTGTAGCTCCAGTTTTATTGGCAACTGTGCACAATCTGACACCGCTCTACCAGTCACTTGTCCAAAATTTTCCTATCTATATTTCGGCTCTTGATCAACTTTACCGGTCGAGAATACCATTCCGGACCATTATGACGTTAGTTTTCTGCTGAAGCTATGCAATTGTTTTCTCATATTGTTCTGATTTCAGAGTCTTTGAATCGTCAAAGGAGTGCTATACGCAGGTGAACTGGCTTCTTTTAAAGATTCTGAACCGTCTAATCAACTGGCAACCAGTTCTCGCAAGACTCATTGAAACTCTACTTTCGGACGGCGGAAATGATACCGAAATGACGACGTTTGGTGTGGCAATGGATAAAATAATCGAATTTGCAAAGAAAACGAAAGCGACTCGCCTCTCACTTGAAGAATACATTCATACTCTTCAAGTGGAACGAGACACTGGATTGGTGGGCGTACTGACGCATCCAAACCGCAAGATTCTTCGCGTCGGTTTTGTGCTCCGTTCCGCTCGTCGTGCTCCGTGCAATCGGGTGATGGTTCTGTGCTCCGATCGAATTCTGTTCGGTCATCGTGGAGCCAACATGGACGGAAACTTCTTCACAGTTCACGCCGAGTTCAAACTCAAAGGAATGATGATTGATGAAGGCGACACGTACAAAGTGATGGACGGCGAACGAGACGTTATTACTCTTCACAACGCCGACATATCCATCGTGTTTGCCGCTCCCGACCGTGCTTCGTGGATCGAAGACATCACCGAAGCGATCAAGAATGCAGCACGTGCCAGAATCGACCTTCCCAGTTTGGTAATGGAAAGAAAAGAAGAAAACGACATTGACAGTAAGATTTGCCAAGGAAATGTATCCAAAAACGAAAAAAATTGTTTCAGTGACCAGGGTTCTCCTTCCTGAAGAGTCACCGGTTTCTAAAATGAGTCCGCTTCAAATCTGCTGGTACAGGAAGTGTTCATTTGGCCGAAAAGATGTGAACAAGATGATCACCAACACGATGTGCGGATATCTGAAACGCAAATTACGAAACTCGGCTGGATGGCAGGACCTATGGGTTGTCCTCTGTTGTCACACCCTCTACTTCTACAGAAGTCATAACGTAATTGGATACTTGTTTTTGAGTCACATTGATGTTTGAACCATCTCAGGACAAGGAACCACTTGCCCATCTGTCCCTCATGGACTACGGCGTGGGACTGCCGAACGTCGCGGACAACATCAACGATCACGAGAATTGTTTCAAGCTGTTCTACGGTTCACACACCTACTTCTTCCGCACCCAATCCTATTACTTTTTTGAGAGGTTCGGTTGTCCCCCCTTTCGGTTTCCAATTTCCGTGTCTCCATCAGATACCTTTCCCTCCGTCCGAGTCCAATTAATTTTTTGTGTCCAAACTTGCAGATGGGTCGATTCGATCTTCCAAGCGGCAATCTCCCGCGACTCGCTCGATGTCGTCACGGCGCTGGCTCTCCGCATCTGATAGCCGTCTCTTCGTCTTCTTTGTCGTCTTCTCCTTCTTGAGACAAAAGTCCGCCCCTTTTCCTCATCCGTCTCGAGGCAGACACGAAATTGAAGACAAAGAACATCTCCTATTGCACGCAATAACAATTGAAATTGCTGGTACCCCCTCCGTTTTATTTCATTCCCCCATTTTTTGTCTTGAAACTTATAAATAAATTTGTCCGGTTAGTGGTTGTCAGTCAGTCCGTCAAAAAGAAAAAAAATGATAGAGGGATTAAGTGTGACGGAATAACATGTCGAAACATTTGTAGGAATGTTGGAATAAATTTGCATTGCAATCTAATCCAGTAGAAAAACTGGACAAAAAATGAGTTGTCCATTTCGCTCTTGTTCCGGTAAACTTTCTATTTTTCGCCAAACAATTCTATTCGTTTCAGTAAGTAATGCCTGAATTGTTATGTCGAACCGAAAGGGTCGAACATGCGCGGAACTTCAAGACGGAAGTGCGCGGACTGATGGATGTAGACCATCTGATCGAAAGAGCTTGCATCCATCGAAATATGCCCCATTCTCACATCCACACCATTCTGCTGACGTGAGTGTTGTGTGAGAAACCGGCGATGATCGAAAACCTCGGCAGGCTATTCTCGGAGCTCTCTTCGCGGTTTCCCAAGGAGAGATTTGACATGGCTCTCTTCAAAAACGCGGTCTTCTCGGTTTCTGATCGAGATTCTCGAGCTCCTCGTCTTCACCACAAACTGCAGAGCTACTCGGGAACCGACTTTTTCGACGTCAACCAGACCTGGCTCGTCACCTAGTACTTGTTTTTCGTTTTCACATTCCTCTCTTCTTGAAATTTATTACAGTGCTCAACTGGATGGTCTGAAACAGAGTCACATGGCGATGGCAACTCTCGAAGACGCGACAAACCTCGGATTAGAGATGGAAGAGGCTCGCATTGTGGTTCTCATTCTTTCGCCAAGCTACGAGGTGAGAAAACAATGAAGAAAGCGCGAAAAAAGGGGAAATAAGCTCATTTCTCTTCCAGAAGCACACGAAATCAGCTGCGGAAATTGCGAGAACCTTTGGCACTCTCTTGATGAATGACACCCTTCGCCAGTCGGTGAATGATGCTGCAGATGACGATCAGGCATATTTTTCGCCACTCTCACACGTTTTCCAATGCGATTCCAGATTCGCGACCTTCTCACTGAATACGCTAAACAACTTTCCGAACGTATGACCGTCAACATGAACGGCAATATGAATATGGAAATTGAGGAAGATAGCGAGAAAGGAGACTCAACAACTTGCGTAAGAAACCAGAAAGCGCTCGATTACACGGTTTCCGTTTCATTAGGCAATCTAAATTTTTTTCAGAAAATATGCCCTTACTATCCTTTCCGTGGTCTCATCAAGGACTTCCGACGTCGTCTGGCACACTACAAATCGGATTATGTAGACGGTTGGTGTTGAGGAAACATAATAAGGAATACAGTGACTTTTTGAAGGCATCAAGGATCGTCGATCAATTTCGAAAGTGATTTCGACAGCTGTTTTCCTGATTTTCACGATTCTCCCAACTTCGATTGCGTATGGAATGCTCAACGAGCAAAACACGAATGGAGCAATTAGTGAGTGCTGATAACAGAGCCTTATAATTGATGAAACTGAGTTAAGATGTTCAAAAAGTGATCCTTGGGCAGTGGATCGGCAGCCTTTTCTTCGGGGTCTTCGGAGGCCAACATCTTCTGATTCTCTCAACGACTGCACCTCTGAGCATATATATTGCGGTGATATACCAGGTCGCTGAGACGAATGGATGGGATTTCTTCCAAATGTACGCCTCCGTCGGTATATACGCAATGGGCTTTGTTATTCTGTCCGCTGTTTTCCAATTGGCTTCTCTGATGAAGTTCACGACGAGATCCACCGAGGAGATTTTCTCCTTTTTTATTGCCCTGGCGCTGATCATCAAGGCGATAACCGCGATTGTTCACGTCTACACTCATGGATATATTGGTTGTATCAGTGGAGTTGCTGGAGAGCTCTGTGATCCCGCGGAGCCGCTACTCTTCATTTTCCTTTTGTTCGGCACCACTTGGCTTAGTATGACGATCATCTCCTTCAGAAGTTCTCCGTATCTATCCAGGTATGTTTCAGATGTTTCAGAAACTTTAAGTAAGAGTGTAAAACTGTTTAGATGGAAGCGAGACTTGGTGTCCGATTATGCTCTTCCGATTGCAGTTCTCGTGTTCGCGTTCATTTCGTTCTTCGGTTTCAGTGATGTCAAAAGTGAGTGTAGCTCAATGAAACCAGAAAACACCCGCTTCACTTTCAGAAGAGCAATTCCAAATCTATCCGCGTGAAACCGACGCCTTCTTCGTCCCCTTCTTCTATCTTCCTGCCGAAGCTCAACTGCCGGCCCTTGGTCTTTCCATTCCGTTGGCCATCCTCTTTTTTATGGATCAACTATTAGTCACGAACACTGTCGACAACAAAGACAATAAGTAGGGACACTCAAAATTTATAGCCCTCCACTCACAGTCAGTTCTGCAAGAAAATACTTCCTTGTAGGCTGAAGAAAGGATCTGCGCACCACTGGGATTTGCTGGTCGTAGGAGTGCTCAATGTGTTTCTCTCACTGTTCGGATTGCCTTGGATGCATGGAGCGCTTCCGTCTGCGTACTTGCATCTGAAGGCGCTTTCAGACGTCGAGGATCGCCTTCACAACGGCTACATCCAAACAGTGTATGGAAAGGAATATAGAATGGAGATGTGAGCACTTTCCGAATCATTTCAGAATTGTCCATGTGCGTGAAACTCGTCTGGCCACACTGATCGCTCACATCATCATGATCCCGATTTACTTTTTCCTGGTGCCCCACATAACCGTCTTCATTCCAACGTCCATTTTCAACGGCGTCTTTCTATTCATGGCATTTAGCAGTCTGACAGGAAACGAATTCTGGGAGCGAATCCTGTTAATATTCACCGAACAGGTAACACTTTTGTGACCTCATCATGATTCAATTATGTGATCCTGATCAATTAAGCGCGCCTACCCACCGACACACTACATTCGACGAGTTCCGCAGAGAATCGTCCACAAGTTCACCATCATCGAGTTCATTCAGCTTGCGATTCTGGTGGTCATTGGTTTCGCCCAGTATCATTACGTCGAAATGGTCTTCCCGATCGTCATTGCTGCCTTCATACCGTTCAGGTGATTGTTACAGGAAATTAGACTGAATAAGAGGAGCCTTATTTCAGGCATTTCATATTGCCGCTCTTCATCCGAAAACAATATTTGGAAGCGATAGATGGAAAGCACTGAGCTTGAAACTCCAACTACAAAACTAACTTAAACGTTGCAAACATAATTAAAGACAGATTTTTATTCAATGAAACATCATTATATTCTTACATCCAATTCATTTGTTTCTCAATTGCATCAATAATTGCACCAAAACGCGTCGAGTCATGTCTAGTCATGACTCGGCTCCTATAAGAATGTGTTACAGTTGCAATGGAAGGCGCTACGTGGGAGTGGACCGAGAGACATTTTTGATGCACAACCAAAAATACAGTACTCTCTCATTTGATAAGAGTGGAATAGGACAATACAGCGAGTGAGAAGAAGCAAATGGAAAAATGACAGAGAGGGAGAGAGAGAAAGGGGAATAGAGAGAGAGTGGGAAAAGGGAAAAAAAAGAGTGTCGTGTCTAGTCATTACACCGTAAGACAATTTGTTAATTTTAGTTCTCAAGATTGAGACTTGACAGAATTGAATTTGTGCGTTGGTTTTTTGTGGCAAAACGGGGGGGGGGGGGGAGAGGGTGATTTTTGGGATTCAAATTATGGCGGGGGAGGGGATGGAGAGAAAAAACGGTGAATTATCTGAGAAAAAGGAGCATTTTCTAAATTGGGGGAAAGGGGGAAGGAGAGCGAGAGGAAAAGAGCAGACCCGCAAAAAGAGTCGAATATCATTCGGAATTGTTTTCTCGGGGGAATTGATGAGAATGTTGGGGGGCTCAGAGAGATGTGACTTGTTCGACCTCCTCTTCATCCTCGTAATCTTCTTCGAGGATGACCAGATCGCTGTCGGAGGCGTAGATCTCTTCGCTCGATTCGCGCACTAGTTTGCCCTCCTCGTGGTAGCCTGAAACGAGAAACCAGATGCAAATCCATCATTTCCATCCGCAATCCACCAACCGCTCTCTTCAGATAGACTGTCCGGGTCGGTTCTCGGAAGACGAAGAGTGGCCCGCTCGTCATCGGAGCACACGGAGCTCGCACCGGTTGTTGACGAGCTACTCGGTCCGGCCTCGGATTTGTAGGCGTCACTGACAGGGAACGATGAGTTCGACTCGACATCCGGAGCCGCGCGGTAGCACACTGATTCGTTGTCGTCGGAAGCAAACGGCTCCTCTTCCTCCTGAAATTGACGTTTGTTAATCGTGTTATCGTTCTCGTTTACATTAACGCTAATGTTATCTAATCTCGAAAACGTGATATTGATAGTGATATCAAAAACGGAAATGGGAAATCAGAAGGGATTACTCACTTCTTGTTCCTCGTCGATGCTTCCAAGACGAGGCGCCGACTTCGATCTGCTGACTGGCGGACGGAAATTGAGGGTTCCCGTCTGAAGAATGAGCTTGCGTCGCGGACATCCGGCCGAGCCGGTGAGACGAGCGTTCTGAGCCGAGAGCTTCTCACGCTTGTACTCCTGAAGAGCGGCGTGCAGGAAGTTCTGAAGACGGGTGTTGATGATTCCTGGCTCGGCGCTCTTCTTGCACAGCACTGCGTGGCACCGGAGCTCCGGCTTCAGTCTCTTTCCGTCGTGTTTGTAGATCCAGCAGAAGACTTTTGGGTACTCGGGCGGCGCCGCACTGAACGTGATGCGATGTGCCCAATACTCGGTGAGTCCCTGCTGTTTTGTCTCCGCTTTCAATCCGGAACGAGTGATCTCCAAGTTCATTCCCAAATCGTTGCGAGCCCGTGCACAGTACGCCTTCCAAATCAGCGACAACGGCTTCTCGTAACAATTCTCGCCGCGAGCCATGATGGTGAGCACGTTGCCAAGGTAGATAACATTGTACGACTCCTCGGGCGGGTTGATAGTATACCTGAAACGGGAACGCGTTTTGAATGGGAGAGAGACGCGAATGCCAGACACACACACACACACACACACACACACACACACACACACACACACACACACACACACACACACACACACACACACACACACAGATTATTGTAACACAACACTATAAACCAGAACGGACTGATTGAGAATGAGAAGAAATGGAAATGAAAAGAACGAAACAAATGAACACTCACCTTTGTTTCTTCTTTCTGAACGGTAGCGTAAAGAAGTTCGATGCCGATGACGCAGTGCTACTCAAAAACGGCATTTCTGAAAAAAGAAAAGATTGTTTGAAGGGACCGACGGAAACGGTGAAGAAGACGAAAGATAGAGAAGAGCGGAACACGAGGCAAGGTTCATGGGAACTAATTGAATTAGAAACACATTCCTGGGAGGCGTGGTAGTGATTTTTGAGAAAGAAGACACAACTTTCCAATTTTGGAAAACGACGTTTTTTAGAAGACAGAAGATGTTTGAGACGTTGCCTAGGGGAAGAGGAAAGACGAACTGTCGAATCAAAACAAACGACAACAACGCGATGCCGATGCGCTCATTTGCTCCAAAGGCATGCAAGCAAAAAGGTGCGATTGCAAGTACAACCGCCTAGAACAAAGATGGGAACACTCGTCTGTTGACATACCGACTGGACCTGAACATAGCGAAGATTCGAGTGAAAAAGTATTCCCAGAGAAGAAGAAGGAGAAGAAGGAAGAGGCGCCAATTGTTTGTTCAAAACGGGGAGAGAAAAGAAATGGAAAAAGGGGCGAACGAATATTAAAACCATGCCGCCGGCACTTTGGCAAGGAGTCAGTTTTCTTTTCGTCGTAGATCTGTGTGAACACCTAAACACCCGCCGAAAAGTCAGACACTGACTGCAATTGAATTACGGCTTCTGAATAGGGGTTTCGAGATGAAAGGAAGGTGGGAGAACGCAAAATCGGATGAATAGGGGAGGATGCGAGAAGTAGTGAGGGAAAAAGGGGGAGGGGGGTGACATCACTTATATCGTGTCCCTCCTCCCAAACCCTGCCCCTTCTTCACTAATCGATTCACGTGAAAGTAGTCAGACATCTGTTATCCATTAACCCCGTCCGTCCGCGCGCCCAAAGTTTTTTCCAAATGGCCACAATCTTCTTCTTCTTCTCGGAATGTATCTCCTTCTATCCATCGCGCTCATTGGCAACGGATAGGAAATATCCGATTCGAATCGGCTGAGAGAGCGGCCCCCTACTCTCTTTCTCTCTTTAGTAGTTTTAAAGAGAGAAAGAAGAGACAACTGTGAATTTCCGGCTGACTAGAAAAAACCGAGAGAAAGTGGAGAATGGACGGATGGATGGATGGATGCGGTCGGATATGGATGAGGAAAACATACAGAATGAAGGGGTTGAAAGGGGCGAGTAGGGGGTTGCGCATTCTGACAGACAGACAGACACACGAGACTATCCCACTTCTACCATCTCCCTTTCCTCGCATGTAGATTCGGATAGCCGAGATGTGGCCATATCGTAAATCTTTTTGTGTACAAAGCAGTGGAATTTCCGTGGAGCGCCCGCAGTTCGAGACAAGAAGGAAAAAAAATGAAATGGGAAGGAAAGAGCGGATGTGATTAAAAACTGGGCAATTTTTGACAGCTTTCCCCTCTTGCTCTTTGAGATGGGAGACCTCGGGACGAAAAAAAAAGTGAGCCAATCAACAAAAGTGGCGAGGAGAAGTGAGAATGATAAAATGCTGCTGGTATGTACTGTAGGATGTGCTCACTGTGTCTGCTCAATTTCCGTCGGAATGTGAGTGGGAAGAGAATGAGATTGTGTTTTTCTGCGAACATTGAGCGGAAGAATAATAAGGCACCGACAAAGTCAGAATGTCTGGTCGTCTGGTATGAACGCTGACAAATCGTAGTCAGTCAGAAACCTGCAAACTTCTACCTCTCTTCCTTCGTATTTTTCAATTGAACTTTGGACAGGCACAGTTCAGTTTAACACCGGAAAACGATATTAAACAAATTTTTTGTGTAAATACCTAGCTGGGGAGTGAGGAGGAGAAGCACAGAACATGTGCAGCTAAAAATAGTGCATCGGTGCCAACTTCAATGAACATCTTCTTGCAACGGGAGAAAAAACATAGAAAATGAAAAGAATCGTTACACTTTTCATCGGCAGAGAGCGAGATGGAGAAAGTAAATCGACAGTGGAGAAAAGAGGAGTGGTATCAAAGATATCATATGGTTTTAGTAGACACACGGTAGGGGGCGAAGATGGGAGGGCGGAATAGGGAGGAAGTGAGAAAAAGAGACAACGACCCCGCGGATCGTTCAGTTCTTTTTTTTTCTTTTGGTGACTGTATTGATGACTTTAGATTGAGAGTGCGGTGGTTGGCGCTGATCATGAGGTGAAGATGAAACGGTTGGAAATTGAGAGGAAGCAATACATACACATTCCACAGAGAACCGCGGAATTGTAATTGCAACGGGAGAAAAAAAGGGAGATGGAGAGAAGGGGAAGAGAATCGTATCTTGTGGTGAAGACTAGCAAAATCAAGGGATCTTCAATCTGGGCTGTCAGTTCGAATTCGTTCTTCGTCTTCTGTCTTCTTTTATCTATTTACACAAAACAGGCAAAACCGAACGATGAAACGTGTCACGCACTGAGATTGTGAGTGGACAGCATCAAAAGAGAAAAGAAAAGGAGAAAAAAGGCGGTGTGCGGGTACTCAGGCAAAAAGTGGTGAGTCGCACTTCAAGACGCATCTACCCCCCGTGGAGCGAGGAGCATTGAAGAAAAAAAATTTCCGTGACGAAGTGACAAAGTCAGGGAAGTGACGCGATTTTCCTCCCATTTTCCAAACCCATTTTGACTCGGACGCATATATGACGGACAATTTATAGCACATAAAAAGTTCGTAGAAAGAGAGAGGGACGGCGAGAGAGAGAGAGAGGAGATACTTTGGTTTTTTGCGACTCTCAACTTTGCGCAAACTGATGTGATGTGGGAAGAAAAAAATAACAAAACACAGAAAACGGGAAGAATGGAGAAAGGAGGAGCGAATGGAATGGAATATCTATTGGAATGACGGTTTTACAACCTTTCGAACCTCATGGCTGGACAATAAAATATTAGCAGATGGAGAAGGGTGGAGGTCCATAAATTGATCATAAAACCAGACGATTCTCTCCGGTTCTTTAGTAATTCGAAATTAGGGTACTGCTGCACTCATTCTTCACTTGTAGAAAAAAAAAACAGGTGACCTATCCTATCAAAGTGCTTCGCTGCAATTGATGATGGATAGATCTTGAGATTCTCTCATTTCTCTGAAGTTTCCCTACCGCCAAAAACAGAGGTAGCAGAAAAACACAATGAGTCATATGTCGTCCGATGGTCAAAATCGGAGGGCAAAAAACCGCATCAGAGACTCGTTCGCAAACGGTCGGAAAACATTCGCATCGAGTTGATGATCTATTCGTCGAGATGGCAATAGGATGAAAAGAGAGGAGAGAAAACAAGGAAATTGTTGGAAATGCATGGAAACGAGTGTGAAAGGAAACAGATAAAGATACGTGGAACGATGTGGAATGGAATCGAGCGCCGCTGCATCAGCAAAGCAAAAAAAGTCTGCATGGCCGACCGGCGAGAATGGGAAAGTGAACTCTGCTGAATTCTGTGGAGAGCATTCAATTCAGCCAACCAGAATGCAGTTGGTTGAAAATCTCTTGCAAATGGGCTTACCGTCGTCGGAGAACAAGGGGCTCTAATCTGTACGCGGAGCAAAGTCATGCGGCAACGAGAGGAGCTACGACGCAAACAGCCACCACTAATGATATCTAGTTCTTGCGTATACATATGTTAAATAGAGAGCCCTCTTGCTTATAACCAACGAAAATTCTTATTGATATGCATATGTATTCAAAGATATTCGAGTGATAATAGCGGAAGGAACCGAAAGTGGACGGACTGTGTGTCCCAAGTGCAAACAAAACACTGAAAGGGCCAAGAGAGAGAGAGAGAGAGAGCGGGAAGAAGGAAGAGAAGAAAAATAGATAATTGTAAACCTCCGTAACCAAAAACTGGTTAGCCAGCTATGATGATGCCGACGTTTTTTTGTAAGTTTTCTGGTAGGGCTGTTGTGGAAAGGAGGAAAGGGAAGTCTTAGAAGTGGTGATCGTCTCTTTTTCCGAGCGTTCTCTTCTCTTCCAGCCTGTTAGAGATGAATACTGCAAACAGCGAGCGGCAAACTAGAGAATAGAAAATAGACAAACTGACCATCATCTTAATTAGCCCCGGTCAACAGTCTATTGTCTTGAAACAAAAACCTGAATGTCACCTCTTCCACCTCGTCCCGACCAAGGGCCAGCAACACCCAGTAGTGTTTCTCATATTACTCGGAAGGGAAGTACGTACAAAACGATAGATATCCGTTCTTGGAGAGGTTGAGAGTTTGAAAACAGGTCATGTGGAAGCAATTATTGGAAAGGAAAGGGGGGGGGGGGGCTCTTCCATTAGGTGTCGGATGTGTTTCGGCGGTCCCCTCTTTTTTCACATCGCCACTTTTATTTTCGCTTCAACGCGATTTTGTTGTACATGTAAGGAAATTCTTGAAATGCATGCAGACTCTATACTTTTCCCTCACTTCCCAACAACAAAAGCAACACGGAAACGGAACTGAGAACTGATCCCCAGACATCACCAACAAAAACTAATTATCAAGAGGAAAAAAGGACTCTGGCCCGAATATCGGACGTTTTTGCTTTTGCCTAATGGAAAAGAGCAGTGAAACGAGAAAGAACTCGAAAACAAGGGGGGAGAAGAGTTAACCGTAGGGGGTATTAGGGAAATGGGTGGGACACAATGAGAAGGGGAATTCCAGATGAGAACAGCGCGAAAAAACGAAAGGAAAAAACAGAAGAAGCAGCAGAAGGAAATGTTCTAGAAAACAGAGTGTTAATGGGAGGCACACCGTTTGGAAGAAATGAATGCAAGGTCAAGAATTCATCAGCTTTCTCTTTTTCTTGCCCCGTTTCATTTCCATTTTCATTTTGTTCGCTTTTCTATTTGGTTTCGGATTCAAGAATCCAAAATTAAAATTGATGTCACTTTCCAAACACCAGGTTTAGATGTTTGGAATTGGGAATAGCGAATCGAAACACTTGGAAAGGGGCCGACTTGTTGACTCACAAAAGGACATAAGAGGACAACTATCTAGGACAGATGGAAAGTTCAAGTTGAGCGATGTCTATCCAGATCTGTTGTCGTCCAGGCGATCAATGATTGTGTTTGACAGCTCGTAATGGCATATCATGCTTTTCTTGCTTTCGAGGTGGTCGCAGTGCGAGAAAACGAAAAACCGTTGGGTTGATATGACGTGCAGCGCACGAAACGTCTTTGCGCGGGCGGCTGAGCTGGCCTGCGACGATCTAGCCGATTTTCTCTTTCTCTCTCTCTCTCTCTCATTTCTTGAAAGCTGTCGTCGAACAGGCAAGACACACATAGTGCACACTGTATGCTCCCCTCACCACCATCTTCCGCGCAGTCGCCGCGCGGCACATCTCTCATGCGTTTGCGCAAAGCGTCGGAGAAGGCATCGGAGTTGGGAGGAGGGGAGGAAAAGAGCCGGTTGAAATCTTCGGTGTGTGTGTGTGTGCGTCTCTAGGAAAATAGGCAAGGCGCACATGCGTTTTTCTCAAACACTTTCCTTCTTTCTCTTCTCTTTCGGCGCCGATCACACAATAATTTAGCGGTGGAAAATGAACGAGCAGTGTAACGGGCTCAAAGGGCGCCGCGTTGTTCGTTTGCACCAACTGGTTCGGAATACCAGCAGGCTCATTTTAATGTCTGAGAGGGTGAGAAAATGAGAGGAAACGGAAGAACTTCAAACGCAAACGCCGTGCCCCCGATGGGCGGATGGAGTGAATGAAAAAGAGCCAGTTGAATTGACGAGCAATAAAAAATATTTGAGAGAGAAATGGAGAAGGCGAGTCTCTAAATTACTAGTGTCTAGAGTCTCGAAATTGGAAAACAAAATAAAGCACTCTTTTCTCTTTCTCTCTCTTTCAGTGTGCAAGAGCAGAAGAACTCTTGAGATTCAGATGATGTGTTATGGTGTCTTGTCGGAGATACTATCGAATCTTGATAAACAAAGCAAACCACACGGAAACTGAAGTGTTCAGTTATTATTGTATCTCGAGAATCAACTCTATTTGTTTCAACAATCCAAAGAAACACACAAGAAACACATGTCTTTTAGTGTATCGGTCGGCGAAATAAGAGAGGCGGAAGAGAGGAGAAAGTATAGTACATCGGAGGATATACGAAAGAAGTAAAAAGTAATGGTAAAGATATCGGAGCGAAAGAGGGGGGTGTTCTCATCGAATATGCGCGTCGGATAATCACCATTGGCAGAAGAAAAGAATCGAGAGGAAAGGGAAGGTGCGCACTTTGGTTGGGGCAAGGTCGAATGTATCGGATGGCGGGACGGACGGCGGCTCGATTATGTCTATCGGTCCGTCCGTCGGCGATCCGACGTGTGAAGAAATGTGAAACGGCAAGCCAGCGTGTTACGCTTTACAACTAGATTCAAAAAAAAATTGAGTCGAGATTCAAGTATTTCCACAGAAAAACGAATTATAGCGTGTGCAAGAAGAGGAAGAGCACTCGGACTAGCAGCAGAAGCGGACGTGCCGCTTCTTTCTTCCACCCATCATCATCCGTCTTTCTCGAGTTGTCCTTCCTCTGGACTTTTTGATTTGAGCACGAAACGGGACGAGAGGAAGAGCCGCGGAAAGAGAATGACGAGTCCGGCCGCCGGAAACATGAATTATCCAAACGCTGGTTCTAAATGCCAAATTTCCCCCGGTTGACGAGCAGAATTCCTTATGAACAAGAGAATAGGCAATACGAAGAAACGTCGTTTCGGCGAGGCGGCACTGCGCATAAGGTTCTCTTTTCTTCCACATACAATTGAGACACCACCGAATATATAATATACACGTCATCGTTGTATATATATTCAGTGACGATAGACGGACACACCGCAAATTTGCTAGAATGAATTGAGGAAGAATGAAGGCAGCTTCACGGTAAGTTGGAGAACAATAATTATATGAGGAGGAAAAGGAGAAGAAATCGCAAATGCATACATCATATGAGATGTCGCGCTGCACAGTTGTTCCCGTGTTTTGGACCACAGAGTGGATCCCCATCGACATTTTGTATTAAAGCGATGTTTGGCGTTCGGTTCCTTGGAAGTTTCGAGGATGGAAAAGATTTAGGGGTCGATTATTGTTATTTACGGTGGTGTAGGGCGAATAATAAAACGGGCGGTACTGAAAAGATGCGCGATATGCAGATGGGGGGATCTTTTCTGCCATGACACTCATAAATTTACGCGCCTTTCAAGATGCCTATCTCACTCACACTGTCCCACATTCTTGTCCAACTTTTCGCGCGAAGTGCTAAAGGACATAAACTCTTAGGGACCTAAAAGTATTCGAATTTGAATTCGAACTCAAAAATTTGAATCGAAAATGAAACGAAGGTCGTTGAGGAGGAAAAAAGAAACAAAAGCTGTATACAACCGAATTGGATGTGTTGTTACGCGCGGAGGCAGGCGATAGGTAAGGAGGTACGGAGAGAGCGAGGCGAGAGAGGAGACGGAAAGTGCGCGGTGAGAGACGAACGCACTGTGTAGAGGTTATCCTGTAGGAGGTAGTCCCTCCCGCGAGAGACTGTGCAATCCGGAGAAACGCAGTCCGCGTGACGAAACACAGTGCACAGGCAAAACATTGCGGTCCGAGCGCGCGCGCGGGCCAGCAGGCGGTATGGGAGCCTTGCGTTGCGCACGTTCCACCCCCCGTCCGAATTGAACCCGGTCGCACAAGCCGCTGGCCGCAGGCCCGCTATTTCTGTGCTTAGTGTTGCAAATGTTTGTTTGCTTATATGCAACATGGCAAGTGGAAGCGAACAAACTCGAATCGAAGTGAATGGAAGACGGAAAGCAGATACACATGCACCTGGCCTACTAATCCGATCAAGAACAGAACTTGAAGGTATGGAGTGGGTGTGTTTTCGATGGAAAGACTGGCGAATCGGATGGGGGCGTGCGATTGAAGCTAGTAATTTTCCGCTGGAATCGAGAGCGACTTCTACTAATTGAAGGTGTCCCTCTTTTGAAAAGTTCAGATTCAAGAAACCACGAATTCACGCTTCTTGCTTTTTGACCGCTAATTCGGTTAAAGGAATAATGGTGGTGAGACGAAGAAGGAGAAGACGACGGAGGAGAAGGAGGGGGAGGAGTTTCTTCTGCTCGAACACATGACACCAATGTCACGTGGAGCCAGATGTTCGGTGGACTAATTCAATGAGACATTTATCGGAAGTCGAGGAACAACAAGTGTTCCAAAAAGATTCACTTCTTTCGAAATGTTTCTCCTTTGTGAGGGGTCAAGCAGAGAAAGAGGCTCTTCCGACACTAGAAGCGCTTTTCACGTTCCAACCAGCGCCTCTTTTGTCTTCTCACAGCAGGTGACCACGCTCTGCGCCAGTAAAAATGTGTTTCCAACCATTGTCTCCTCGAAGATTTCCTTTCTTCGCGCCGTCTATTGAACCGTAGAGAATGTGTGAAGAAAAGCGCAAGAAAATGGGATTCTGAGCAACAAAAAGAAGGCGAAGAATGCACTAATAGGCTTTTGAAAGCCGCGGGAATTGGAGACGAAGCACGAGATTGATTGGCGAAACGCATTCTGAAACGGATATCGTTTGAATTTCTAAATAGGACACGTCATCTGCCGGAAGTGTGTAGAAAAAACGTCCAATTTCGATTCGTTCGATTGTTTTGAGGGTTCAGAGTCACAAGGTACCAATTTTGTTGCTTTTCAGATTCAACTTGAGACCTCATCCCAAAAGCTGAATGCAGCGTTTGAGAATAGATGTGAGCAGCCAGATATGTAGACTGCTGAAGAAATTTCGAAAGAGTTTTGAATCGCATCCGTTTTTTCTCAAACTGGATCACGGGTGTGACAGAAGAGGGGAACTTTTCAAATCAACGTTTCACTTTATTTTTCAAAAAAAGGACGAGCGCACTGTACATTACAATTATGGTGAGAAAAGCATGAATTTAGAGATGAAGATAAAATGTAGGTGTGAAAAAAACGCGAGATTACGTGAAAAGCGGGGATTTCGGGAAGGTTTTTAAATACTGAATATTGTCACAAAAGAAAAGAACGAGCGCATGAACTTTACTAATATGGGGACAAAATCATGATTCGAGATAGGGAAAACGACGAAATTGTAAAGAAACGTGAGATTGGGTGAAATGTTGAGATTTCGGGAAGGTTCTTAAATACTTAATGTTATCCATTTTACTAAGCAATATATGTGTTTTCCAATAACGTTAATTATACCAAGATTCTACTTTAGAGAAAAAATAATTTCCGGTTCACTTTAATTGACAGAAAAAAGAACGAGAGCATTGAACATTACAATTATGGGGAGAAAAACATGAAATCCGAGATAAAGCGGAGTTGTAAAAAAACGCGAGATTACGTGGAAAGCGGAGATTTCGGGAAGGTTTTTAAATACTGAACATTGTGACAAAAGAAAAAAACGAGAGCATTGAACTTTACTAATATGGTGAGAAGAGCATGGAATGGAGAGAAAACGAAATTATATAGAAAAAGCGAGATTAGATGAAAAATTGAGATTTCGGGAAGGTTATTGAATACTGAACGTTATCGATTGTTCTAAGCAATACATTTGTTTTCCAATATCGTTAGTTAAGCCAAGTTTCTATTTTAAAGAAAAAAGAAATAACGTTTCACTATATTGTCAGAAAAAGAACGAGAGCATTGAACATTACAATTATGGGGAGAAAAGAATGAAATTAGAGATAAAGCGAAGGTGTGAAAAAAAAAGCGAGATTACGTAGAAAGCGGAGATTTCGGGAAGGTTTTTAAACACTGAACATTGTGACAAAAGAAAAGAACGAGAGCATTGAACGTTACTAATATGGTGGGAAAAGCATGATTCGAGATGAAGAAAACGTGAGATTAGGTGCGCAATCGAGAATTTGGGGAGAATTTGGGAAGATTTTGGAATTCGTTGTGTCAAGTTTTCACATGAGAAAACGTTGGAAAGTTTCTTAATCGAATCCATTAAAACTGCTTGAAGTACGACAGCCACGCGTCTTTCGGGAAATCTTTGTCAATATCCTCAACCGACGAGTCGATCACTCGCACCGTGTGGACCGCCTGTCCACGATAGAAGAACAGGCGGTTGCTTCTCACGACAAAGTGCTTGCTCGGGTCATCAGTTCGCAGACGGACCATTTCCTCATTCAGATCTTCAATGTGGCGGTAATCACTGAAAAATCCGACTACAATGCGATGGGATTCTGTTCGATAACTTACACAACTCGGTCATTGTACAGATCGAGAAACTCGCGAAGATTCACCACTGTTCCGTGTTGGAAGAAGTAGTTACCGATCGGTACATCGTTTTGGAGCCATCTTTTGATGATTTCGTTGAACAGCTGATTATCTTCCTCTACCGGGATGTCTTCGGTGTGTCCAAACTTGATATCGTTCGCCATGTAGAACTGAAATAAAATACGGTTTAGATTTAAGTTGACGTGATGATTTTTACCTTGGGCAAGTCGATGAAGTCTCTGTAAATCGTTCTGTTGCTTCGGTTCTTTATTTGGACAGACTTGAGAGGTTTGGTACAGTGCAGCAGGAAGAAAACAGTTGCGTAACTGGTCATGAAGATGTGACTAATCAAGTTTTCAAATGGGATCGGATCACAGTCGCGAATCTTGACTGTGAACGGCATCTTACGCTTTCGACGCGGTTGCGAGTTCTTGTCGGTAATCAGCATGTATTTCAAGTAAGAAAGCATGTTGAGCATGGTTATCAGTTTCTGTATCATTTCCTCGCGAGGCATTACTTCATGATGCAAGGAAACAAGCGGGAATCCTTCCGACTTGCAAACGACATGTGTGTTATCCTTTGTGAACTCGAATCGCATGAAATGCAGTGAGAGATTCTTGACATTTGTGAGGAGAACAGATTGATGACTCAGGACTCGGAGATTAAGTCTGAAAGCAAGTCGGTTAGTGGATCTGAACTTCTTCAAATAAACTTGCCTTGTCTTCAAATCCAGTTGTGCAATCAGTTTATGCTTGATCTCGTTGGGAAGTTCCGGCCAGTTTTTTCTTCTGGGCACCAGTTGATACAGCTCTCTCATTTCCTGAGTCATATTCTCGAGCTCACGGAGTAGTTCTCCATCATCTTTGTCCTTGACCACTTCAAACTTTCTTGGCGGTTTTGGTTCCTGAGGCGGCTCCATTCTGAAACGATCACTCGTTACTATTGAATAATTCTACAAATCGAACAAAGAAGAGGTAAAAGAGTACGGAAGCGAGACAAAGGCGAAAACAAGAGGAATTACAAAGAGACGATAGGCAAAAGAAGGGAATAAAGCGACGGACAAAGAGAAAAAGGGAAGTATCGATTTTTAAGCGCCACGTGTGCGCACGCGCAAAATGAAGACAAAAGGAGCAAATCATGTGATTTGAAAGAGGCTGTAAACAGACAATTAAAAAATAGTGAGACAAACAAAAGGTAGGGTTACCGCGAATGAACGCGTCAGATTTGAAATCATCGAGAAAGTGGGAACTTTCAACTTCATTATTACGTTCGAATCATGTCAGGGGAGAAAAATTAGAAACAAAAACCGAGACGAGTAAACTGGCTATGTTCAACGGTAATTGATTATTTCGTCAGCAGCCCGCTGAAAGTGATGGTTACCCATAGCTTCTACCTCACTTTGCGAGTATTGGTACGAAGCTGGAATAATTTCGCATCTCTTCTTGATACGCTTACTGCGGGTGCCACGAATTCGCGCATTCCTTATATAACAGGCCGACTCTGTAATCATCATGTGCTTCGCCGGATTGTCGGTTCTGATTCGCTTCTTGACAATGTAGTTCCAAACCGAACCGAATTCCGTGCAGAACCACTGACATCTGAAAACCAGTTATTAGCAACCCGACCTTTCAATGAAACTTCTCACACAGAGCGTCTTTCGAAAAGTGGTTCCAAAACTGCAAAGTCGGCTTTGTGGCCTATAACCAATGCTTTCGATCCGATCGGAGCGTCTCTCTCAATCCATTTAGCAATCAGTTCACAGAAAAATTCGCGGTCCGATTCAACGGCGTTCTTGACGTGGATGTTGTCTTCGTAATGAATATATTTCGCGTTATAAAACTGAAACAATTTTTCTGAAATTAAACAGACGAACACCACAAACTCTGATACCTTTTCATAGCGCATTAGGTGGTGATGGCAGCGGTTTCCAGTCTCGTTGCGAAACTTGATGTGTCTAATATTGTCTTTGAACTTGTGCATCAGGAGAATAGCCAGATTGACATCTTCTTTGATAGTGCAGTCAAATTTAGTAACCGGGAAAAGAGGAGCCTCATGCATTGTCTGCACGAGTTTAAAAGGCGAGACAACTCTGCCGTTTCTAGTGCGAACCGGCTGCCCAACATCGAACAGTTCAAATATTTTGCATCCTTCGAGCAAATTCAACGTACTCATCATGTGAGCTAGAAAGTGGTCAGATGACATCTGACGAGTCGATACGTTGTCTCGGTTCTCCTCAGTAAGAATATTAAGCGATAGCTCGCCCTTCACAATTGTCAGTTTCACTTTACTTGCCGTTGTTTTTGGCACAACGTCGACTGCTCTCATTATTCTGTAGTTGAGGCCACGAAGATTTGTTCTGAAGACACAAGTCAGAACTGTGTCGTGCTCACCTCACTAACCTTTGACGGAGGTTCAACCATCCGGATATTTTAGCCACTATCTCTGACGGAAGGTGGTCAAGTTGTCTATAGCGCGGCCCGTATCGAAGGTTCCATACGAAATACTGGGCATTCCATGTTTTCATCGTTTCCTTCTTCCACAAAAGCCAGTTCGTGGTGTTCGGAAGAAGAGCAGCCGCACGGCAATGTTCTTTGTATTCCGAGAGTCGTTGGCTCATTCCAAAGATCAAATTAATGTAGTACTGAAGATTTGTAGGAGAAATGAATTGAAGCGGATAGGGATTGTTGTAGAGATCCTTGATATGCAATACCAGGCGATCCCACGGATCAATCAGAAACACGTAGTCCACAGTGGAAAGAACTGAGTTCAGTGTTTTCTCAACTTCGAGCTCCAACGATTCTTCCTCCACGACTTCTCCGGCTGATTTCTTTGCGATGAAATCCTGACACGCTTTGGTCACTCCGGAAAGTTGTTTGATAGCAGTGTCCGTCAGGACGTACGCAGTCTGCCATTGCCCAGCGTCGTTGTGATTGAAGATGGACTTGCTGGCCGCGAATGAACCGAACAGCTTGTTCAGCAACTCCAGGGAGTTCATCGCTGATTACCCTGAAACCATTTCTTAAAGACAACGTGGATGCGAGCAATGAGAATTGAGTACCACACGTTGCTATATCTGAAGGGGAAGCGATGTAGGGGAACAAAATCGATTTTCGTAATATGAGCAAACGATGCACAAAGTCGCGCTATTGTCATGGCAACTTGTTTCCGGGAAACGAAAACAAGAACGTCCCCTGTTCAGAGCTCGCGTAGCCACAAAAGCAGAATAGAGAAGAATTGGGAAAATTCGATTTAAAAAAGGAGAAACGCTGCATGTTACTGGCCCACTTAGGGTTTAATCAAATTTGGTAGGAGAGTGCTCACGACTGGGGCACTCGTTTGGGTCCTCCAGGCGAAAAAAAATGATCGATCTTAGGACACGCGACGCGGACACGCAAAGCACGCGTTTCAAAAATGCGTCAGTGAATGCGTTGGCGCATAACTGGTGCTCTTTGCGGTCTGAACGAAAAATACTGTTTTTAGATGGTTTAGGCGGTTTACTTGATCTTCCGGAAAAATTTTATGGTATAGAAAATCAATAAATAGCCCTACGTTGCAATACAAGTGAACCTCTTAGATTACATTCAGTAAAACTCGAGATTTTACATCACTACGGGAATTTTTGAACTTCTTTCGCCAATTTTTTGTTTCGATCCCGCGAGTGCGTTTTGTGAGTCTATTTTCCGATTAGGCGAGCACTTAGAGGAAAACAATCAACGATGACGTTGACGAGAGCAATTTGGTAAAGAGCTCTCGGAGCAATTTCGCGTCGGGAGAATTTAAGTGCTCACGAGAGGGGGAAAACGACTCTGCAATAATGAAAAAGGAAATGTGAACGCGCAGACGGGAAAATTGGATAATAGAGCGGTTGTGTGCTGCAGATGTGCTGGAAAATGGAAAGAAAAAAGGCAGTGAAAAAATAAGTTAGAACAGAGAAGAAATATTCAGATAACTTCCAAGTACGGGAAGCATGAATGATAAACATGGACAAAATTAGTAAAATGGAGAAATGAATACGTTTTTATCTTTATTGATCCCATACTAATTCAAAAAGCAATGTGGCACATGACAATCTTCCGATGACAAGAATCGAAAGACTGACACTTTGGAACTGCAAGAAAAGCTGAAATTATACTTCAAAAGATCAAAATGTGCACCGAAAGTGTGTTTCAAAAAGCTAAAAAGCAACTACATAGGCGTTGTTAGTTGTTTTTTCTGTGAAAGTCCAATTGAGCCGAAAGCAAAGTTAGGTTAGAATATTCGCGTAAAGCTAGTAGTCTCAACTCGACGACGAAATTGATGACATTGTACTAATCAGCGGACGGAACTATGCAGGATTTGGGAGAGGGGGGGGGGGGGGGGGGGGCGGCTTAGGTGAGCATCAGTCTAATATTGCAAGCCGAACATGGTCCGCTGGCATCACTTTGATGTATCTACTGTGAGCCCATGGTGTTTCGCGGCTCACGATGACCTTATTCGGGTCATTGGTTCTGATGCACGAATGAAGACAGGGTTGTCCTTCTTCGTCGCGAGACATTCCCTCATAGCTGAAAATATTTGAAACCGCAATGTTTCGAGGCAGCGGTCTGAGAAACGTACACGGCGCGTTCGGGGAAAAAGCGGCTGAGCGGCATGTACTCCGATACTCCGGAGAGACGGGCGAAGTGACCAAGCGGGACGTCAGCTTCGATCCACTTCTGAGCAATGTCGATCAGGAAGTGGCTGTCGTTGGAGCTCAACCAGTGGAAGCTGCTTGCCGTCGTTACTCCATACGCCCATTCAATGCACGGGGTATTGATGACCTAAGATAGAGATTGAATGGTCACATTGAAAACGGGCACTCACCGCCGGAAGTTCGATGAATTCCGAGTACAGCTCATGTAGAGCGTCGTTGCTGATTCGAATCTTCTTCAGCTCGCTTCCGCTGTTCTGAAGAACGAACATCGCGATTTCAGCCGAGTTTTTGATAGCGAAATCGACAGTCTCGAACTTGAACGGCACCACAGACGGCAGCAGTTGCGTCAAAGCATTGGTGAAGACAGTTTGGTTAGTCTCTGGACTGTAGTAGTCGAGATGCGCGACGCAGAGAGTCTTTGGTGACTTCAGGTGGTTCAGCAAGAAGGTGATGCTCTCGATGACCGTCGACAACGGAATGGTGCTTGTAGAAATGGCTTTTTGCTGAGTGCCTTCGTACAAACGCATGCTCAGGTTGTCGTCGATTTGGATGTACACTTGGTCGAGGCTCATCTTCACCTTGTCGACGATAGTGCGACTCGTACGGTCGGCGCGACGGAGCATGGTTCTGTAACATGTGGCGGTAATGCCGGAACTGAGTACGATAGTGCTTACCTTGTCTCGAAGTCCATATGGTTCACGCACAAACGACCGATCTCTTGCGGAATGACTTTCCAAATGCATGGAATTGGCTTTTTGGTATTCGAGTTGATCTCCTTGACGACATATTGCCATTTGCATGCCCTGTACTTCTCGAGTCGATTCGGATCCCTCGCTACACGTCTGCAGTTGACAGTCAACTGCTGAATCTTTTGAAGCGCGCCTTCCAATTCCTTCAGCCAACCATCCCACTTCGGCATCGACTCGATCGGAAACGCCGTCGCTGGATCGTCGATGTCGGCGAGGGCGGAGGTGATCGATGAGATCATCGAATCCATTTCTTCAGCCTTTTTGCACTCCATGCTGAAAATAAAACACGATAAAACAGCGTTGAAACATGACGCAAATGACGAGAAGACGAGGGGAAAAAAAAACGTCAATACTCGTCAAGCGGTGGGGCACACTAGCTGACTACGGCAACAACTAGGCCACGGCCCCGAAAATGCCCGACCCCCTTTGCCGCTTCGTTGGCGGCCGCCGCGCTGGACACGAACTGAACAAAAGTGGAGATGAGAAAAAGCAGTCAAGCAAGTTTTATCACCATCGCGAAGAAAATGGATGGAAGAGTGATCGGCGTAGAAGCGAGAGGTGCCCGCAATTTTTTTTTGGAGGCTGATCACAAGACTTGTGTCGTCGGAGAAATTTTACAACGTTGAAGCATTGGCCCCGGCCTACGCACCGCTGCCTTTACAACGAGTTCTCGGGTTCCGCTGCTCACCTCTGCCCGGACAACTGGCGTTCAAGGAAACTTTTGTTAAAGTTTACTATCTTTTTAAGAAATGTTCAGTTAGACACAAGAAAACATATTCATTATATAGTCATGTTTTAACATTGATATAAAGAAAATGCACATCAAATCAATCGACGTAGGCAAGGAAATTTCCATGTTGAATAAGAACATTTGCTAATGATCTTTCGGTCCGTTCTCTCACAATTTCTGCCCTGTTCGGCGCCAGTAGTTGGTCCTTATCACAGACGGTGATTCTCGTCTTTGGCACCGCCGGAGGATGATCACATTCCTCAAACAAAACAATTTTCGCCGGGTTTCTCATCTCGAAAACAGTTGCGAACGGATTATCTGGTGAATTGAGAGGCTCACGACTGGAAAATGGCGGTAAATTACTTGGAAATCGATAACTTCAAGCTACCGATATTCGTTGTTGAACGTAATGATCAGATATTCACGATCCGCGTCGAAAATTCCGACATATTCAACTATACTACCAATTGGCGCATCGTTATTTATCCAGTTGCCAAGAAAATGTGTTAGCACGCGGTAGTCCGAATCCGGATAGTGTCGGCTGCTGAACTCGATTTTTCTCGCTTTCACGAACTGTAAATTCAATGTTAAAAACGTTTGAAAATTGATCAAAAATACTTGTGGAATGTCGGTGAACGTTCTCCAAATCGGTCGGAAAGTACAATTTTCGACGCTAATGCTGTCCATGTTCATAGAACAGTTTTGGAGCAAATGGATCGGAACACTCATATCTCCGAAAATGCTAAAATTGAATCGTACAACGCCGGTGGGCGGATGAGCCGAAAGAGCCGTGATGAGCTGTCGAGCATGAGATAACTGCTCTTCATTGACCACTTCGATGCTGTTATAATCAATCGTTTCCACACGTTTAGCATTTTTCAGAAGAAAAACTAGACTTTCGAAAAAGGCTTCGTTCGTCAGCGGCGGCGTCGTGGCCACAGCCGTTTCATCCTTTTCATACACTTTCATCGACAGATTGCTCGAATTATCGAATGAAATCTTGTCGAGGTCGAAACGAATTTTGTCCACGATAAGTTTCTCATTAAGAGCCATTCTTCTCATACCAAATCTGAGGAATGCAACTATCGAACACTGAACTCTTATGATTCCATAGACACACCTCTCGTTCAGTCCCATCGAAGCTAAGCAAATCTCGCGAATTTCTTTCGGCAAGTTTTCCCAGTTAGTCTTGTTCGTTGGGTCAACCGTGAGTCTTGCGACAACGACTCGCAGTTTCCATGCATTCAGCAATTCCTTCTTGTTTTCAGTATTAGTTGCCAAAATGACGCATTGTCTCTCAAATTCTCGCAGCGTGTTTTTGATTCCATCCGCAAGTCTGGCGCAGTTTTCGAAATTCGGTGCCGGGTCATATTTGAAAAATGTAGGGAATTGAGGAATCTGATTGAAACAGAAAAAGACGTTATTGATGAAGTTGTAAATATCATTGACTGAAAATGGGTTCGGTTGGAAACAAGATGAATTCAACAAACCGTCTTCATGGGGTACATTTTGCATTGCACTCCATATTGGTTTCGACTGACATCCAATCACCTCCTTGTCTTTCAGTTCCATGCATCGTCTCGAAAAGTTTGCAATTATGTGCGCAAGACCCGAAAACGTCCCCGCCCATTGCTCCCACGCTTCATATTTCTCCAGATTGAATTGATGCGGGTTTTCATCCAACGATGAGATTAATCCACCGAAATAGTTCAAGAAGGCCTCCAAGTCCTTCATGTCTACAAAAATGTTGAATTTTGAGAGTTAAAAACCGACACGATTGAGGCAAAAGTACAGAAGTATATTGCACTGCCCGTAAATTTAACTGATCGATTTTGATCAATGGCTGGCGCCGGTCTGGCGCGCAGCGACCAATTTGCAGTGTCAGTTCAGGTTTTATCAACGGTGAATGTTGAAATGCAAACATGTTCAGTGGAATGATGAATTCTAGAAGGAAGCGCCTTAGAAAAGCTGAAAGCCCCTTTAGAAACTGTCGGTTCCAAATGAACATCCTGATTTGTTTACTGACCATAAGTTTCTAAAATTTTCCGATCCGCATATTTTTCTGAGAGAATGGCTTTTACAGTGATTAAGAGATACGATACTTCATAAGCGCCGCCTCTTTTCTGCTGAAAGGAACCAATGATCGGGTTCTGCGAGAAAAGAGAAAAATCGTCGTCGAATCGTCTCCTTCATACCGACGGTGATTGATGATAGCGAGGGAATGAGAGAGATTTCGACACAACTGTCGTCGTTTCTTTACACTGAGAGAGAGAGATAGGGAGCGTCGGTCGGTATTCCGTATGACTTGACATCTCACTGGCGCCACATAACCCATGATACTTTCGGCGACGGGCCACCGTCACCTTGACGAAAAACTTACCGAACGAAGGTATTGCTGAAGGCGTCGTATTTCTTTCGATGTTGATACGATCTGAAGTGTATCGCGTACAGACTTTTCTTTTGTCAAAGATAAAACAGGAAAAAAACCGGCAGAAGACAGTCGCAGTCAAGAAATCAAGATGGTGGCACCGCATCGAACGTTTCGGAATTCTCGTTTTATTCAATGGGTGTTATTCGCAATATGTAGGGAACAGTTGCTTCCAACTTTGGATATCGATAAACAAAGAAGTCAATCGAAAATGAAATACGGAACGAACGCGAGCCAAATTATGTGGCCATACATCGTCATGCGTATTTTTACAGTCTTCATCACCAGCAATCACTTCACATCTTGACTTATACACATTGTTCTCTTCGTCATAATATTCTCGGAATATAGTGTGTTGATGCTCATCGTCGGTCTTTATGCGGATGTATCGGATAGCAGTCCGAACGGCGGGCTCTCTATGCTTACTGAAAGACACGATATACACTTTTGAGCACTAGTCCTCCAAAAATTACATTATGCGATTAGCGAAGTTTTCCAAAAACGACGTGCTGTATTTTTGAACTCCGCTATAAATGACCTTACTGCCCACTGGTCCTTTTTGTCTTAACCACTTGGCAGTTATGTCGTTGAATTGAACTTCCCTCTGCGTCCATCTTTCATGTCACACACTTCTAAATTAGTGTTCAAAGAGACATTTAGAACCTCGGAAACGGTACTTCTCGCGCTGAACTTTTTTGGTGTAGGCAACCCAATCTGTTCTCAAAAATGGTTCGAAGCATTGAATAAAACGATTATCGTTTTTCGATTGTGGGTGCATATCCGATTCTGTTAAGGACATAGATTGCTCCTTCTGTGTATTTGTCTCCTTTCTTGTAATTAGTCGAAAATAGCAGTTGTGCGTCTGTCCAGAACGTCATTCTGTCTCCGATTATAAAAACGAGCAGTCCTTTCGCATTTCATGCAGAATCGACGGCGCGCTTGGCCGTCCACGACACTTGACGAAGCAATAAGCTAAAACAGTTGTTTTTCACAGACATGAGTTTGTCTTTCGGCTCACTCTGCTTTAAAATCAGCTTGTAACGCAACCTGCTCGAGAACATGTTCATGAAGAACTTCCCACTTTGCCGATGCAGATTTCTCAGCTTCAGTGAGTGAAGCATTAGCTTTCTCAATGGCAAGAAGAACCTCGTTTCAATTATACATTGATTCTATCTCCGGAATTTTGTTCCAGTCGCTGCATAGCGATTGGAAGAGCTCGATGCGGTCCCAGACTTTATGGGCTTCTTCTGACCAACGTGACCAGTTGGGACTCGTTAGAATATTTTGCTTAGTGTCGAAAACTACAAGCTTCGCGGCTTCTGTCTTCATTTTCCTCAGAATCGCATCTATTCTTGACAGATCTTCGTTCCGTTCGAGACATACTTCTCTCAACGGTCCTTCGTCCGGCTCGTCGGTTTCCTTTTTGAAAAACTCGATGATTCTGACGATTTCGTCAGCTTCCTCCGACCACCAGGCTCAGTTGGGACTCATGTGAATATCGAATGTATAGTGTAGTCAATCCAAATCTTGTCGACTTCTTCTCTTAGTTTTATCAGTATTTTATCCATTGTTGTCAAGTCTGTAAACAGAAAACTAATTTTTCTGGAAAATCGATGGAAAATGGAAGTAGCAGTGTACGGAAGTAGAAAAAAGCAAATGGGAGAAAATCAGAACCGCATGAGACATTAATTTGATAAAGGTAAGGGTCCGAAACGTGAAAGCGTCGAAAACCGCACGGAAAACGAAAGCATGCCACTCAAAACCACGGGTCTTCTCGAATCTTCTTCTGGTTTCGCTGCACATCGCCTCCAGGAAACGCGATTACAACATGGCCGAGGAGGAGAAACATCGGCCCCCCGACTGGTCTCGCCACGAATACCCTCGCCGTGTACTCCTCTCGGACAAACGAGTCGCGTTCTTCTTCCCATTATTCCCACCGAAATCCCGAGATGTTGAACGCTGTTCCGAAAGAACAACCGACTGAAGAGATGATTATGGATTTAATTCCAGCGGTAAGCCACAAAAATAGCGTTTCATTGTTTTCTACTCTTCAAAATATGTTTTAAACTCGTGAAATTAAATTCTTTTTGGTCATTTATGCTCAGAATGCTGAAAATAATACTGTTGGAAGCTCAAAAGCAGTTCGAATTTAAGCTACTTGCACAGATAAACAGACCATTTGTTCTGAATTATTGATTATACCCATCTCTTATGCGCGTTCTGGTTTTCCGAACAAAAAAAAGACTCTTCATTTGAAAATTTATTGATTTCCGATCAATTTTGATTTTGCAGCCGCGAAAACCATACGACCGAACTCACAAAATCGAACGATGCACGGAGCCGAAGCACCATTTGCTTCTCATTCTGACCGGCAGTGTTTCGTTGTCGGAGGTGCCTCAATTGATTCATGAATTGTACGCGAAATGCGGAGAGAATCGCATTATTATCAAGGTACCCTACATCTACAAATGGAACGATTTTCAAACACCGTCATTTCAGATAGTCGCCACAAAGGCAGCCATATTAATTTGTGAAAAGTTAGGTATTCGATTCGCCGAAACAATGTACTATGACGAAGACGAGTTGTCGATGCTGGACAAACCCGAAGATCCACTTCTTCACATTGGTGAGCATTTTTCAACGGCTACGTCAAAAAAATTGCATTTTCCATTCAGAACTCCGAGATTGGGCCGATTCTGCTCTGATAGCCCCGCTCGACGCGAACACTCTGGCAAAAATGAATCTCAACATTTGTGACAATCTTGCGACATCAGTGATTTGTTCGTGGAACAAGGAGAAGCCGATGATCGTGGCGCCGTCCATCCACAAGTTCATGTGGAGGAGTCCACTCACGGTGCAGCACCGGATCTTCATGAAGTCGAAACTCGGCTGCAAAGAGATTTGCCCAATACACCTGGACGGCTACTCTGAGAGTGGATTGATGGCTCCTGCGACGACAATTGCATCGCATATTGAATCGCTTGTGAAAAATCAGTTTGCTTACCGTGTCGCCTTCTGAAACTATTTCATTTCGTTCTTTTCCAACCAAAATGGTTCTCGCTCATTTTCATCATATATGTATTTGTATTCCATTAAATACGGGATGATCCTCTAAGCTCAATTTAGACTGTGTTTAAAAGTAAATAAATTTGGATTCTGTCAAGTTTTCTTCTACTTGACGCGATTTAGAACAGCGCAGGCATCTCACGGGCCGAGCCGGGCCGATGAGCCAATTTCCAACGGCTCGGACCGGATGTTAGATATGAAATTCTCAGAAGTCACCTTTTGACACTACAGCTGACGTTTTGGCGCTTAAGTCGCACTTTCTCTCGATAAAATTCTGCAATATAACATCAAAAAAATAGATTGAAAGATAGAACACAATTCCTCGAATTTTTCTTAACTTTTTTCATTTTTTCCTTTAAATTTTCTCGATCCGGGTCCCGGCTGAGCCATTCCCGATTGATGTTTTGTTCGTTGCCGAGCTTCTGGTAGTTTCCATTTTTCTTTATAAACATTTTTTTTTGAACAAGTAAAGCCGAAAACCATTGAACAAGTTGCTTTCTGAGTCAGAACACCGATTCTTTGATGTCCGTTTAGTATCTTTCTTTGGAGTACCAGTTAATTAACGAAGCCTTCGTGGTTTCTTGTCTGATCGCCGTTCCATCGCTCCTGCTCTACTGGATCCCTCAATGGGTTGCCATTCCGTGACAAGTTTCGACCATCTCGAGCTGCCCATCATGGCGAGATGTCCCGATTTGTCCAGTTGTCAATTTTTAACCCCGACGGCCTCTATCAGTCCTTCTTTTGTATTCTGTATTCGCCGAATGGAACTTTTTTAATCTTTTCTGTTTTCCCTGTCTGGAAGATTTTCATTTCAGCTATGTAAGGGTTGTTGCCTGATAAATGACATGGCAGCAGGTCACGTGTTTACGCCGTGAACGGGCCAACGCCACTCCCTCGCTATAAACTCTGCATCTCTGCATTCCTCGCTCGCTACGTCGGTGTCTCTGTCTTTCCCTCCTCCCCCCGGTCGTCTCATCGTTTAGGCCGCCCATTCTTTTTCTAGGCGTTTCGCTCACGTTGCGTTCCCCTCAAAAACGTGGTCTATCGTTGCTCTCTTCTAATTTTTCCATTTTTTTTTAACGAAAGCAAAAAATGGAAATGGAAACCACTTTTTTTCGTTGAGATTTCCCATTAAAAGTTTGATTCCCTTCTTATTGCAGTGCTTTTCGTCTCCGAGTAATTTTCGAAAGAACCAAATCAGGATAGAGCAACACTCTTGCAAAGCAACAGGAAATTCGGCAGGTTAGTTATTGATTGCGATGTCCACGTGTCACTTTATGACTAATGAGCACGCGTCGCGAACCGCAGACGCGCGTGAAAGAACTCGCTCCTCTAAACACCACGCACCCGCGATTTCGGAGTGTCGTACCACTTATCAGGCCACAATTTTCTTGCATTTCTCGTAGAATGCTCTTCATTTATAGCTGTCATTGGTTCGCAAACCTTAGTTTCTCATTTCCGACGCTGTTAACATTCATCTCTCATCAGATTCTCCACAAATAATCGGTTCTGGTAGGTTTAGCCACGTGTTCACTTACTGCCTCTCTCGTGACTCCTTTCCTGGCGATTATTGATTTATTTTTAATGACGCAGTCGTCGGTTGAGCCCATTGATACTACATTTTTGTCGCTATCTCCGCTATTTTTGACACTCTATCATAGCCGAATTTGTGTTTTTTCTTTTGTGACTAGCTTTTAGTAACTACATGCTATATACGTACCAGAATGGACCAAGCGGCTCCGCCGCTGACAGCGCGCATTTCACCGCCCTGTAGGTGGTTGCGTAGGCATAGGTGTGGTGGCCGAGTGGCTCATGTGTTTGCCTGTTGGGTGGTGGTCCGTGGTTCGGACTTTTGTGGTGGCATTCTTGTTTCTTCTTGCCCTCGGAATGTGGAAAAATAAACAGACACACAGACACACAGATATACCCCTCACGGTTTTTATTAATAAGAAAGATATTTTCTCACGCCCTTCATTCATTGATATTTCAGGTAGACCGATGGCGGCCTCTCATGATGTTCTAGCACAAGTGTTTGGAAACAACAAAATAGTGGGCAAAATATTGGATGGTACAACAGACAATGCAATGGAAATTCTTTGTTTGAGAGTAAGGAATTATTGAAAAGAAGTCATTGAAATCCTGAACTTACAGCTTGTCAGTCCAACATTTAATAAAGAATGTCTGCGTAAAGTCAATAGAGACCACAAAAAAATGGACGTGTTCTTTGACGAAAAACCGTATGAAACTGACGAGCCGTGCACAATGATAGTTAACAGATTCGATACAAAAACACGACATCAGATCAGATGGTATTTCGGGTGCGCTAACCCATTTGGGTAATTGAATACAATGATTTTGTATATTTCAGATTCTTAACTAACATAGCCAAAGTACAGGTGGAAGAACTACGAGTGCTTTCTCGTAGAATATCGAGAGACGAGTGGAACCTGTTGCACGCGGATATTCATGCCCTTCTGTCTAGAAACAAGAGTCATGTGACAGTTTTCGCAGGAGTACCTGACTTTTGTGGTGAGAATGCTTGCGCAGATTGCCTCTACTATGCGGATCGTTGTCGTGAATACGGCCCTCTTCTCTACAATTCAGTTACACACTTGCAAGAGTTAGCAACTGCTCATCACTATGACAGACTATCGATTTCTGACCGGTCAGTGATATCCTAACACATTCGTCCAATCATTATCTCACACTTTAGGCTTCTCCGTGTGATTGCCAACAACTGTGCCGAACTACCCGTCGGAGAGATTCCAAGACACTTGTCTGCATTGATTTCCCCAAAAATCGCCTGCAATATTATCCACATCCGGTGGGCTCGCAATTCCAACGGAGAGACGAAAATTCCTCGCCAAATTCTTGAAATGATGATACAAAACTGGAAAGTGCAAGAGGTGGAACTCGAGGTGCACACAAACATTCATCGCTTGGATGATATGGAAGACAAGTGGACTGACTCGACGTATTTCACTGCATTCAAAATGGATACAAAAAACAATTTTGTTTCGCCGTCTGTGGGATTCAAAGTCAACCAACTACGCTTAAATATGGAATTTTCTAAATTCAGAGTAGCTGATCTCTTGAAGTTAACCGATCAGGGCTACCTTTTCAATTTTCGTCGCCTCATTCCCACGGATCACATCTGCGTCTTTCTTCCAAATCGCGAATTACCACTCGCCAACTGCATGCTTTTAAGTTTCAAGAATATGGCTTGTCAAGAGGTTCAGCGAAATTTAACCCTTGACTTTTTATTGTGTCCCGCATTTCCGACACATGAAGACGACTGGTACAAAAATACCCATGAACACCCTGCAATGGATGTTTGTATATCATTCGATAGGCCGCCGAGCTTTTCGTATATCCCTTCATTTAATAGAGTAATTCACGACGAATTAGAAGAGTTTGCCGAATTTGAAATTCTTAACAAGTGGCGCGTCAATTCATGTGTCGACGGTTGCCGGTTGTCATTCGGGAACCGCAACGATCCATTCAATCCCTACAATCCCCACAATTATCCTCGACTCTATATGCAAGATGGTCATAAAGGAATAACGGCAAATGTTGAAGAGATTGATATCAATTTGAGAATCAACCTCCACTTAGTATTCAGCAACACAATGTGGCGAGAGTATCACAAACGACGCTATTGAGGCGTTGATATTTCTGTATACGTTACTATAATTTTATAAACTATTATCAACCCAAACTGGATTGATTGTTTTTTTTATCACTAATCGTTTAAAACCGATTCCGTTACTTATATTCTTGTTGTTGTTGTTGTTAAAGTTTGGTGCAAGTTTAAATTACTATTTTCAGGTTAAACTTCAGAACGTTCTAATGGCGAGGCCTATTGATATCAAAGCAGAAAGCGTTTTCAATAATGAACGAATTGTGGGAACAATTTTGCAATATACGACCAAGAACGCGATGAGAAATTTAGCCTTGCGGGTACGAACTTTTTTATTTACACCTTAAAATTTGAACTTTTTAAGTTGGTTAATAAGACATTCAATCAAGAATGCCTTCGAAAAGTTCGATTGGACCATCGGAAGATCGAAATGTCTATTGGAGAAAAAAGGGATTCCAGTGAGCCTCTCAAAATGACATTTAATGGATACAAATTACTCGAGCTGGAGAAAATGAAGTGGTACCTCAAGTGAGTTACATTGCATAAAAACTGGTGTCATTCATGAAGCTAGACAAGTCACATCATTTTTCAGTGACCAACACATTTTTTCGTTTACGTTGTTCTCCTGGTTCAGAAAAAATATATCTTAGTTGAGAGTTTTCAAAAACAAGAGACATTTGGCGTTCACCAATACCTCCAATAGAACTGCACCCGACTAAGATTTTCGAGAATAGAACGGCAGCAAAATCTCAAAATCGCAATGGCCCCCTAGGGAATATTTGAAAATATTGTATAGAAAGAGAGCTCTGAGAATAAAATGAGTCACGCGTGAAACAGTTGATGAAGTGAAAACGACCCACCGTTTGAATAGAGTAAACACGGTACTAAAAAAGTTTCAGATTCTTGAAAGATGTCGCTAAGGCTTATGTGGAGGAGTTACAATTGAATCCTCGAAGAATAACAAGTCTCGACTGGGATTACATGCACGATGGTGTTCACCAGCTGCTGTCTAGGAACAAGGCCAAAGTGAGAGTGTTCACAGGAGTGTCGACGTTCTGTGGATTGAACGCCTGCGCCGATTGTCTCTACTATGCGGATCGTTGTCGTGAATATGGTCCGCTCCTCTATAATGCAATTGTTCAGCTCAAAGACTTAGGAACCGCTAAACACTACGACAAACTGTGGATTACCGACTCGTGAGTAATTTTATTTCAGTATGCCACAGAGTATCATCTAGCATTTCAGGTTCATTCGTGAAATTGCCAACAGCTGTGCAGACATACCCTTCGCGGAGATTCCGAATCATTTGTCCGCATTGATTTCTACTAAAATCACATGTGAAATTTTGTGCTTCCGATGGGCAGAGCACAAAGGAAGAGAAACGAAAATTCCGCGTGAGATTCTGGAAATGATGATCAGAAACTGGAAAGTGCAAGAAATGAGAATCGAGATACATCCAAATGTTAATCGCTCCGATGAAATCGAAAACAAGTGGACTAAGCTAAATTGCTTTACCACATTCAACATCTGCACTGAAAGCCAATTTGTCCAGGAATCGGTCGGAATCCACGTGAAAAAAATATTTTTAAATACGGAATTCACACACTTCTTGAAAGGTACCAGACCAGGAGAACCAGGCAGAATCGCGTTTCAATACTATATCGCCAATATACGAAAACTCATTCCGACCGATTGGATAGTGATTTTCACTCCAAAATATAGCTACCGTTTGACCGACGACCCAACTCGATTTTTCCTCCGAAGCTTTCTAGCTCAAGCTCATCACGGATACCAGAAAAATCTGACTGTGGACTTCACTTGGTTTCCCACGCTTCCAAACAACGAGTCGGACACTCTCACCGAAGAATATTTCAAGAAACTGCCAGTAGACGATGTGGGTCTCGTGAACACTTTCAGAAGAGAACCGCCAAACTGGAGAGTGTCCCAATGTACCACTGATTGTAAATTGCCGAAAGTGCACCCGTACACTTACCCGGCATTCTACATGCAAAAACATCGTGGAATTTTGGCAAAACTCCACATCGACCATCTTAATCTCAACATCAATATGCATTTGATCTACAGCAGAGATTTCTTTTACACTCATTTCAAGCAGCTGCAAGAGTCGCAGTCTAAATCGAAATGATTGCTTCAAATCTTTTTTCGCACTGATTCACTATATATTTTGTGTGTAGCCGTATCTTCAGAACCATGTTGAATGGTTCGATCTAATATATAATCTAATAATCAATCTAATCATTAAAATTGCCTGCATGTAATTTCTTTGTCCTGCTTTTTATTTCCTGAAGGTTCGATCTAATATTTAATCTAAAAACCAATCTAATCATTAAAATTGTCTGCATGTAATTCCTTTGGCCTGCTTTTTATTTCCTGAATAATTGTAAGAGAAAACAAACTGTAACCACCTATGTTATCCTATGTATTCGTATAACTTGTCAGCTTTTTCGCTTCCTTCATTGTCATTAATAAACTTTGGTCAAAATATTGAATTCATATTCGAATTTTCTCTACTCATGAATTTGTTAGAACGCGATTCATTTATCTGGTCTTTTTTACTGAACGTTTGTGTTCTTTCGTCTATTTTCTTCTTTTCCTCAAGGTTTGAGTTTCTAGTGGATCGAGTGTTCGAAAACGCTGGAATCATGGGTACAATATTGGACAATGTGACAGACAGCATGTGTCGTCATTTGGATCTGAGAGTATCGACAGTCTCAAAAAAATCTATCAACAACAAAACCTTACCTATCAAAAATGTTCGGAGCCTACAAGAAAATCAATATTTTTTGGATATTCAAAAATCGACACCTAAAGGAGTGCCTTATAATTCCAAAGTGTCATTGAACGGTTAGGGATATCGGTCATTGAAGGCTGTGGAAAAGAAAATAAAGTGAGTCAGATTCAGTGTCTCATGCAGAAATATTTCATTGTTTCAGATTTTCAACAAAATACACCGTTGTGCATGTGGCCCAAATGAGAGGCCGAGGGTCCAAGAGCAAATCTGCTGTAAAAGCAGCCAAGTTCGCGAAAGTGGAGGAGCTGCCGAAAAGGAAGCAGGACGTCAACTTCCAAGTCGGTTTCCAGAACGAGAGTGCAGGTTATCGATCCGAAGAAGAAACTGGAATACACCGAGGAATGCCTCCCGCGTGTCACCTACTTGATAGCACTGGTGGCTGCTGACAACGCCAGAGCTCAGGGCACTTCATTCCCTCTCCTGTGTGAAGGACTTCCGCTGGCGCAGTCGGCTTCGAGAAAGACTACTCCGCTCGAATCTTCGGCCGCATTCAAGCGCCGCAACCGCGATGGCTGGAGCTGACGGCGACTCAACTGCTTGCTCAAAAAGTCGCTGTCCCATGCAACTGGGAGAATCTCCGCACGTACGACGTAGTCACCTGCTCCACGTGTCGCGAAGCTGCCCGAGCCTGCCGTTTGATGAACGGAGAAGTCAAATGACACGATGTGATTCAAGAAGTAGAGCGGTAAAGCAGTCCGATCAAGGTGCGCCAAGTGTTTGTCAGAATTCTGATGCACTACGTCCCCGCTAGTCCCGCGGAGCTGTGGATTGCCAACAGAAACATTTTGGTCAACTCGGGCGGCAACTGGAGCAATGAACAGCGCTCCGGCAAAACCTTCTGCAATACGACACTCTACTACAAGATGTCGGCGAAGAACAAGAACATCGTCTGTGGCGCACACTAAAATTGCCGCCGCTCTCCTGCCAAACGGATGCATTGCGATGTTCTCGATTCCGCTGGAAGTGTGCGATCTGATGACGTGCAACGTCGGTGTAGCCGATATCCAAGGCAAGAAGCTGAGAAATATCTACTGCATCATTTGGGACGAAGCGTGCATGACAGATCGAGAAATCTTCGATTGCGTCAGCAATCTGTTCAAGGATCTGAAGCAGAGCGATCTGCCATTCGGAGGTGTGCAGCTGATCATGGAAACAGTTTGGCGCCAAATTCTGCCAATTGTGGCCGGAGTTAAAGCGAAAGGAATCCCCGACTACATCCTCAAGACCAGCGACATGTGGAACGAAGTCGAGAAGATCTGACTCACCGAGAATCAACGAGCAATGGAGAAAAGGGCGTTTGCTGCGACAATCTTGAAAGTCGGAAACGGACTGGAATACTCCAGCGCAAAGAAGATGTTCGCCATCAGTGAGAGCCACGTTGAAAAGACACGGATCTCATCAAAGAGATCTTGCCGGGCGTGAATGAATGTCATCGAAAACACGAAGACGGCCGTCATTCTGATCGTCGACAACAAAAAGAAACGCAACCAAGAGCAAGGCGGCTGCAAAAGCTGCGAAGGTCGCGAAAGTGGTCGAGCTGTCCGAACGGAAGAAGGACGTCAAATTCCACATCGGTTTCCAAAACGTCTTCAAACTGAAAACAGAAGGATTGGTGATCCCGATGTACGATAGTGGATGTGGAAACAAGGACATGATCGACGATCAGATTGAGACGAAAATGGCGATGGAAGAGCCGCCAGAGAAGGTCGTCGACTTTTTCGCGAAAATGGACGCGGCTCACTGGAAGATTCAGTTGCTCAACATCAAATGAACGGAGAAGGCGACGATTATCCCGAGAGTGCCAATCATCGCTCCGAAGGAAAAGCTCGAATACATGGACGAATGCCTCCTCCGTGCCACATACTTGATGTCACTGGTGTCTGCTGACAACGCCGGAGTGCAGGACGTTTTGTTTCCTCTCCTGTGCGAAGAACTTCCGCTGGTGCAGTCGGTTTCGATTGCACTTCAATCGATCTAGACGTACTTTAAAGTTGTGGAACAAACAAACTTGAAAGTCATTTACGTCCTGACACGGAACCCGGACCACTAAAAAACAATTTGCGAACACCTCTCCTTCATCAGAGAGATCGATCTCTCTTACTGGACCCGGGAGATGTACTTCAAGTTCGACGATCTCTGCTTCGACAAGATCAAATCGGTCCGTTACTTCGTCACATTCCCTGGCACGGATATAGTGTGCCGAGCGTTCAAGATGACGATAGGCAAGGCGGTGGACGAGAAGATGGAGCACATCCACAAGAAGATCGCCAAGTTCACCAAACTCGACTACACTGTCGAGCACAATTACCGATGCCACAAGATGCCGAAGCGGTACATTCCGTGGGACGGAGCTGCTCCGACGGCTGCTTCTGTGCTCTTCGAGCCGCTCATCGATGATCGGTACCTGCTGGACAATGTGTGCGGTACGAACAAGATGCTCCGAAAGCTTTGGATCGTCTCGCGGTACTACATATACTTTTCGGACAACATCGACGGTAAGTCGCGTTCAGTCTCTTCTCTCATTCTGAACCTGTGTTTTGCAGAGGATTTCGACTTTGACGTCTCTTCCGAACAGTGCCAACGGCGCAAATGTCTCTTCAAAAAGCTGAAGTACGTTCACCGTGTCGTGAACAGGGAGTGGAGAAAAGCAGTCAAGCGTGAGTTGATATTTGTGCACAAAACCGTCTTCGCAAAACAAGAAATTCCAGATGTCCAGTATGTTCGCGATTGCGATAAGGTGAACGGAAACCACGAATTTCTGTCAATTTTCGCGACAAAAAAAAACATGCCAGACGTCATTTTCGACGATTGGTTTCTGGAAGGAAACTCGCTTGCGATCGGGAAGGACTACATGGCGCTCTCGGACATGGTCGCTGGCGGCTACGTCTTCCTGGCGACGGAAAACAACGTCAATTTTGTCAACGACCGCGACGGATGAATGAATATGTTGGCTCACGCGAAACGTCCGAGATGTTTTTCTGAAGATGAACGTCTACACTGTGAAGACTGGAGAGGAAGCGGATGACCACGACGATGACTTCGATGCCGACAACTACTTTTGCCACATAAAGGAGAAGTACGACGAGGACGAGCGGAACGCGCTCGCCACAGTTCAAGACGCCGTCTACAGTGTTAAAGCGGAGACAATGTTGGTGCAGCTGAACTGCTTCAGGTCTTTTCTGTGGAAGCAGCTGGATCTCGAAAAGACCATCCGTAATCGTTACTTCCGGAAAAATGTTGGCGACACCAAAAGGAGTTCGTCGCGCACTGGAAGAAGACAAACGATACGACGTGTCCGGTGGAGGAGTCCTTCAAGGCTTGAAGGGAGCAAAAGGGAGACACGACATTGAGGCTCCCGGACAGCGCCAGCAGTCGAGCGTCGATGTTCGCAGCAACCTTGAGGTGGACAGCTACCCTCAATGCTTCTCCCGAAATGTGCCATGCGAGTGGTGCGGAGCGCTCTGTTTCGCTACCGAAACTCGCCGCAACTGCTGCAAGCGAGGAGCTGGGTACCGGTGATTAAGCGGCCACCCGAGGAGATCAGGGCAGTGTTCGAGCCGCGATTTCAAAAGTACCTGGGACGAAGAAGTGGCGCGGATGCGACTCGACACTCTTCTGAAGCATATCTCGACTGTCCTGCCGGTGTTCGAAGGAATCCAAGACTGGATGAGCGAGAACAACGCTCTCCACCATCAACTCAACAGCATGATGGAGCTCCAGAAGGACGCAATGGCGAATCGAACGACGCCGACATTGGACAACTGCAGTTCAAGATCGTCACTACTTCGGAGCTCAGCGCCGCGGACGTGAGAGCTCTGAAAAAGCACAAAGGAGTCTATGCCAATCCCGACCGTATCAAAGAAGGAGACTAAATCTCCATGGCGTTCACCTGGAACACAGTCGAATACAACGTTTTTCCCATAGGGTCTCATGATTCACCCAAAATATCCACGATGCGGAAGCCAGCTGCCGATCTCTGTTTTCGAGGGGTACTGTAGGACGACGTGTTTCACGATCCTCTTCCCGTACGGAGAAGGTGGCTGAAAGCTGAACAAGTACCTGCGATTCACTGGAAACGGAGCGAAACCCTCCTTCGCGTACTGTATGTCGCAGTTCATCAAACAACTCAAAGAGGCCAACGAGGATCCGGGTTTTTGACGACGATTCTGACAACGAGATCCTCTGATGTGAGTTGTATTTTGTATTCTTCTTTTTGAACCACCAATGTAATTGCTTCTTTTCAGTCTTGACAAAGAGGAGATTCTGTGTCACGGCGATTTCGAAGACTTGCAAGGAGTGGCCGAGTCGGAAGAAGTTGGGCAGATGCCAACTTTATCCGATGATCGACCCGGCTCAAATGATGATCGACCTCCCGCTCCGCTCAGACGACGTCTTCGGAGAGGAGAGCGCCGCGACCGCGCTGAAACCGACAAGCTCGACCACTGAGGCGCCCAGGTCGTCGCAGACGAAGACGACAACAACGCAAGCATCGTTGAACGACAAACAGAGGACCGATTCATTCCAAGAGAAAAGACGTGGAACTCGCCGACGAATGTAGTCCAAAACGCTGAAGAAGTGGACTAGGAGCGAGAGGCCGACGACGCGTTCGAACAAGTGCTCTATGGAGACGAGTACAGTGCCGAACCGACTGCTCTCGCAAAGACAAACAGAGGAAAGTGTGTCCCGGATCTCGGACAACGTCAGTTTGTGTCTCCCACCTAGTACGCAAGCTTCGTCATGCGCCTACGCGAGGGAATGCCGTCACGCATCCAGAGAGAAGCTGGCCCTCTCGGACAGCTTAACGTCATCAACTGGGCAACTCAAGCCATTGAGGAACTGATGATGGCACTTCAGCAGCACCGAGCAGAGTTCGCCAGGTCGACGACGACTTCGAAAATGTTCGAATACTTCGGAAAGCAACTGCAAAAAGAGTTCGGACCGCGAAAACAGCTTGTCATGCTGGTGACGATGCCGTCGACCGTTCCCGGATCGTCGAAATCGCCGCCGCTCTCCTGCCAAACGGATGCACTGCGATGTTTTCGATTTCGCTGGAAGTGTGCGATCTGATGACGTGCAATGTCGATGTCGCCGATATTTAAAGCAAGAAGCTGAGAAACATTGAATGCAACAATTGGGACGAAGCGTGCATGACAGATCAAAAAATCTTCCATTGCGTCAGCACACTGTTTAAAGATCTGAAGGAGAACGATTTGCCATTCGGAGGTGTGCAGCTTATCATGGGAACAGTTTGGCGCCAGATTCTGCCAATCGTGGCGGAATTAAGCTGAAAAAGTCGTCGACTACATCCTCACGAAGTCGAGAAGTTCTGGCTCACCGATAATCAACGAGCAAAGGAGGATCAGGCGTACGCTGCAACAATCTTGAAGGTCGGAGACAGACGGGAATACTCGACCGCAAAGAGGATGACGGTCACCGTCAGTGAAATCCACGTTGTTCGCGGAAAAGACACGGATCTCATCAAAGAAATCTTCCCGGGCATGAACGTCATCGAGAACACGAAGACGGCAGCCATTCTGAACGTCGACAAAAAAACCGCTCTCCGCATCAGCAACAACATTCTGGAGCTGGTCGATGGCGAAAAGCGAGTCTTCCTCTCGAAGGGTCAAGCTGATGTCACTGATCCGGCTGTGGTCGCATCCCAGGCGCCCCAAAGAATTCCACACCACAGACTGAAGCTGAGAGCGGGCTTGCAGTTTGTGCTTCTTCGCAACATCTCCGTCGAGCATGGGCTCTGCAATGGCACTGGGCTCACGATCAAGGAGTTTGGTCATCTGCGTTGCCAACGATCGGACTCCGATGCAGACTTCTGGGACAGCTCTACGTAGCGATGAGCAGAGTGAAGAAAATCGCCGACTTCAAGTTGTGGCACTACACGCGGAAGAACTACGACGACTTCCATCCGGCCAGCATTCAGCTGCGGAACATTGTCTACCGGGAAGTGATCCAGTAATAATAATGCTGATAATACTAATGAAAATTCTCACCCCTTGAAATTTTTCATTTCATTGTTTCTTATGTCTTTGACATTTCCCTTTTTTCGACAAAGCAATGAAAGTATATTCAAAAAACTCGAATCTAAATTGTTTCCTTTCGCTGAAAAATTGTAACTCGGCTCAAAACGATCGTACTGAGCTGAGGTTTCCAGGGATACAGCCAAAGTGTAGCACCGGAGGTTCCGAGCCGAGCGCTGCGAGGTTAGTCTACACTAAACTATTGCCAGTATTCTATCCAATCTTTGGCGGAAATCCTACAATTTTATCGACAATCCCAACTATCTTTCACTCGACGCCGGATTAGCTTTCTCTCGCAGAATTCGCCAAACTCTTGAGCCGGGATTATGCTCTTCTTCTTCCCAACGTTTGCTTGCGTCGTCAATCCGTATATTTCGCTCATGACGCTTTCGATCCGATTGAACTTGGCGGCCTGTAACATCTACAGCTTCCCTCTCGTCAATATTCGGTGACTTCCGAGGAGTTGAAAACAATTGTGGAGTTAACTTTATTATGGGGTTTCAAAAGCTTGGGTGTTTCAGGGTCGAGATTTGAAGAGAGAAGCCGTAAAGAAACGGAACATAAAAGTGTTGTGTTTGGTAAAGAACAGAAGCTTTCCATTTTGGTGTTTCTCTAAGGAAATGGGGGGAGAATTTAATCGGGACAGAGCCGCAAAAGAAGTGGGAAAGAGTTGCATTACTAGAGATAAAGATAATAAATAGGCTATGACAAATAGTTATTATTTGACATTGCAGATCGGGGTTGGGAGTGGGAGGAAATCGGTGGGGGGAGTGTTTGGAATGGAGAAAGTTAGTTGGCTCCCTCTGGCTCGTTGGCGTCGGTGTCATCGGTGGCAGCGTCCGACGTCCACAGAGTGAGGTTGTCGCGGAGAAGCTGCATGATGAGAGTCGAGTCCTTGTACGAGTCCTCGTTGAGGGTGTCGAGCTCAGCGATGGCGTCGTCGAACGCCTGAAAAGACTCAGATTGTGCTGGGGGAACGAGATGGACAACGGCTGTTCTCTTTGTCTCGGCTGACGAGCGGCACCTGTTTGGATAGCTGACAAGCGCGGTCTGGGCTCGCGGCTACTTCATAGAAGAACACCGAGTAATTGAGCGCAAGCCCGAGGCGGACACAGTTTGTCGGAGACAAGTCTCGATTGGCGATTTCAAGTGCGTCCGCGTAGGCGCCTTGTCCGATGTTGGCGGCAGCTAAAAAGAACAGAAAATGAAACACACCTGCTTGGCGAGCTGGCACGCCTTGTCCGGAGCGTTCAAGATCTCATAGAAGAAGACAGAGAAGTTGAGCGCAAGTCCCAAGCGGATCGGGTGGGTCGGTTGCATCTTATCCTTGGCGATATCGAAAGCCTCTTGGTAGCTTTGCTGAGACTTCTCGACAACCGCTGCAAAGTGGCCATTTCAATTCCATTCCGCGAGTGCGCCCAGTAAGAAGATTCCCGCTATCCCCCCTCCCGGTGGACTCTAGGGAGTAACTAGTGGGGTCTCTAGTTCTAGGGGCAAGGGGGGACCGCGCCTTGACTCTCGTTCCCTGTCTTCCTATGATATCTTTCCACACTTCACACAAGGATGCATAGCTTACAATGTTAGTAACGAGTACAAGGTTAGGTCCCCCTTCAGATACAACGGTTTGGAGCCCTGAACTCACAGTTGCGGTCGTCTCCGGAAGCGACCTCGGCGAGGTAGCGATAGTAGTCTCCCTTCATCTTGAGGTAGAAGACCTTCGACTCGGCGGCTCCGGCCTTCGGGATGAGGAACTTGTCGAGCAGGTTGAGCACATCCTGGCAGATGTCGCGGAGCTCCTTCTCGACCTTCTCGCGGTACTCCTTAGCCATCTGTTGCTTCTTCTCCGATCCCTCGGTCTTCTGCTCGATCGAGGAGATGACTCTCCACGACGAACGACGAGCTCCAACGACGTTCTTGTAGGCGACCGAGAGCAAGTTGCGCTCCTCGTTCGAGAGCTCAGCTCCGAGCTCAGTCACCTTCTTCATCGAAGCGGCCATGTCGTCGTAACGCTCGGCCTGCTCAGCGAGCTTGGCGCGGTTCACGAGCTCTTCCTTTCCGTCGGACATTGTCGGTTGAGTTGCTTGAAGTGGGGGTGATTCACTGAAAATTTTATCAGGTTAATTTCTGCGGACGAGAGGAAGCGGCAGGGTTAATGCGATAAAGAGGGCGCCGAGCAAAAAAGCTGTTGTGATACAGCAAAGGCTGAGAGCACAAGCACACATGTACAAGTGTTGTGAGCCTTTCCCAAGTATACACAATGCATCAAGAAGAAACGAGAAGGACGTTGTCGAGCGAGTAATGTTGAACAGAGTGAGCGGCACCCCTCTCGGTCCTCCCTCTTTCTGTCGGTGGATCTGCCCACCTCCTTCAAAGAGCGCGCACCATCGCCTTATCGTCAAAAAAAGTACTTCAACATCACTGTTTTTCGATAAAGATCATATCAACGAATTCAGCAGAAAACGGCTTATCGAATGATGTCAAAATCGAAATGATACGAGTAAATTGGCGAAAAAAGCTTTTGGAGACGCGAGACAAACAGACAGATGCGGTGTCATTCGGGGGGCCGGCCGACGTCGCTTGGCCGCCCCCTACGACTCATGGAGGGGTGCAGTGAGCGTTGGACAACAAGAGCGCGCACCATACTTTGTGAGCGAATAACTCGTCGGGTTTCGCGAGATGCCTGCTGAAAATTATGTTTTCGTATTCACCCCAGTCTAGGCTGTCGATCCATATAAGTTTCGGCCTGAACCGGCCGATTTTCAATTTTTTCCTACACTAAATTTCGCGAAAACATCACATCTGCGGCGTCTTTCCGGGGGCCGTCAGCCTCCCTCCTACTAGGCCCTCGCTCGTCATTGGAAGTCGCTCTGTTATTCAAATAGAAGGAGCGTGCACCAATGCTCAGAGGGTCATTATGAGGTCTAGAACAGTCTGAAAACTCGCGTTTTTTTGGTATCACATCCATCTCAGGTTAGGTCACAATCCTGCCGAGTTTGGGCCATTTCCAACGGTTGGATATCGAGTATCGTAAATTTGGAGCAATTCCAAACATTGCGGCGTCATTCGGGGGGCCGCTCGGACGACAGAGCTGCAGACTTGCTCTAAATCAATGACCAGCGGCAGAGGGCTCGGAGCTGATGGGGCGAACGAAGAACTGGCTCTCCGCTCTCTCCACAACAGCCATGGGATCCGATATGCAAGGGACACGCGAAAACATGTGATGGGGTGGCAAAAATAGATTGATAATCTAGTTCGAGGAATAGGAAAGCGTGTAAATTGAGGAAAGAAAAATGAGTATCATCCTCGAGCATAACTGAAAATGATAAAAACCCAGACAGTGCGATTACGAAGGGTCGAAAATGAACGAATGGTCGGTAGTTTTTGATAACGAAGGCGCGGAGCCACAAAAAGAGCAAAGAAATCGAAACTTTGTACCGTGTGAACCTGAAAAACTCTGGGAACCTTCCGGATTTATTTTCCCCTCTGAAGTTGCTTATCATTGAGTCCTATTGTTGAGAATGATGAATAGAACTCGTATTCCTTCCGTTTCTCCGCGTCATTAGTCACAATTATCATGTTCCTCGCGAACATCTTTCTCGGAAGTCGAACAACTGTTGTTTGTTCGTGTTGCAAATGTGTATTCTGTTTGTCCCTTCATTATCTTTAGCCTAAATTTTCTTCCTCGCATATCGAAGATGAGGGAACAATTTGAGCCTTGCCACTTTGAGAATTCCGGTCGGTGATCCATCAGGAAATGGATTTGATTCGATTTTGCGACCTCACTTCCAACACCTTCGCCTGATGGAAGGAAACGGAGGAATTTCTACAACAGATGCGTCGTGCCGTGTGTCGGGCCGAGTATACAGAGACCTTCAACGCAATTTACGTCTTTATCTATTCCGCATCTTCAACCCTTTGTGCGAGGAACTGCAGATTTCCTGCCAAGATTCAAAAACCATCCGATCCACTTTTCCCTTTCGAAACCGTTAGTCACCCTTTTCGACACCCTTGTATTGCGAAATCAGAAGTTGAAGAGAATACAAAGCCGGCCGTCGTTTCGTGTGCATCGGCCCTCAATTTTCCTCCATTTGGTGTTTGGTCGCGTTTGGCATTCGTAGTCCTAATCGTTGTGGACAGCACACTCCTCAGCACCTGTCTAGTCGTCAGTTTTTCAAAGTCCTTTCCGAGGAGAAGACAAAGTCGTCGATTGGTTCGCAGTTTACGCAAGGATTACTCCGACATTACAATTCGAGTTGCTGTCGAGAGCGGAAAGGAACAACCTTCATTACAACGTTTGCTCATCTCGCCCACTTCCTGATACTGCTCAATGAGATGCAATGTGATGCTCAAATGCGCACGTAGAACACAAAGTACATTCAAGGTCTTCCCGGATGAGGCGATGTTATATTCATGAGGATAATCGTTGGTGCGCATCTCGTTCTGACTCTTTTCCCGACTTCATTTCCATATCACACGATGGAAATCAAACATCACAGGGGGCTACAGTATCCTTTTTGAAAGGGAATTGAAATTTGCTCTCTATCTCCATCCTTCTATCTCTTTTGAAATGCATAATGCATCGTGGGAACTTGATCGGTCAACCAATGACTTTTGAATTCAAATCGCGCGCGCGCGCGCGCGATTGTCGAACGAACACCGACGAGTAGCGAGCGAGGCGTGTTGGAGAGGGACCGGATGGAGTATGAAGTTGTTCGCTCGTTCGGTGGAGATGGGAGGTAGATCGGTCTGTTGGCGATGGCGTGTCTTCCAAAAACAATCCAATTTCAATTTCCAACTTAAAAATCGGCCCTATTCCAGTTTTCCGTCGTCTTGTTTACCAAACGTCATACTGTTACGTTACAAATGATGGAATCAATCTGAAGGATGGGTCTTCCCTGGTCATGCGGTCGTATTATTGACGAAAGGGCCGGAAACGAGAGAGGATGGTGTACCACCTGCCCTTTTCCATTTCCATTTCCATTCAGCACTTAACTTGCATTTGAAATGAAACACACACTCGAGAAGGAAGAGGCTTGCGAAAGCTCATTTGGGTCGCTTGTTTGTCTTCCTATTACATTAGGCTCTCCAATAGATTATGCCGCGCTTTTGGGCCGGATTAGTGTACGGAGAAGATGAGCGTTTCGCTGCGGGAGCGTACGGCCTCTTTTGGAGAGGGGGGCTAATTGCCTTGATAAGATTTCCACGCCTGCTGTACGAATCATGACATTTCCCTTTTCTCGCTTGCTCTAATTAGATGTCATTCCTCCTTTTCTCTCGTCTACATCGTTTTATTTTTAGTTTCGGAAAGAAGGAGTGAAGAGGGGTTTGCTTCTTCTTTTTTCTCCATTCAGAAGACAGATGAAGGCGAGTGTCTTCTATAATTGAAAATATGATTGACGCATCGCGTGTTTGTGGGTGGAAAACGGAACGGAACGCGGTCGGGAATGGGAAATGAGACGGTGGCAAGGAAAATAACAACCTGATAAGTCACCGCGTTGATTGTCTTTTCAGATACGCGCAGGTGTTATAATTGAAGGGTGGCGAGTGGCGGAACCGATGAATCACATGCATCTCAACTCAACTCAACCGTATACACACATCGATCGTATAGTCGGGTTGACGAGTCCTCCGGGAACACACCAGACTGGTACTTCTCGTGAATCGAGAACTTGACCAGATTTCAGCACATAAGATTTCCCAGAAAGAAGAGCACGAGAAGAGGAATTCCCGTGTCTACAGACGCGTATTATTTCCTTGAATTCGCTCGTGTTCTTCAGAAGAGGTGTTTGTATTCATTACTATTATTCAGCCACTCCCATTGTTATTCGCTTCTTCTCTTCTTGTTCTAGACAGAGAACATAATCTGAATTCGAGGAGGATACCCCAGAACAAAACACTAAATTTGGGTTCTCGGAGACTGGAAATTTCAATAGAGATAATCACAAATTGGTTCCTTTTTTTAAAGTTTTGTCTCCGAAACCTGAATATCGAGCAGAAGTTCGAAAATCGCAATGAAACAAAATTGCTTGAAAGGATACACAATACACTGAAAATTAATAAAATTACAATATAAATGGAAAAGTGACAAATTTTTATCAAGTTTCAAGAATATCTCCGAACACTCCAATAAATGTGAAATTTTTCTGTTGGAAGTGAAAACTCAAGTAAAAAGTTCTGGAACGAACACAAGAACTGAAATGAATTTGGTAGCCATGTTTACCAAAAATTTCGATAACATTTTCCAGATATGGATGAATTTCAGAGCATAGTTATGACTTCAGCACGCCGTTAGTGCACACGCATAGCCGTTGATGATTTGTCACTCGTCTGGCTCAAAATCGAAAATCTTTTCGATGATAATAATGCTGTTTATTGATTTTTTGATAATAAATGTTTAAAAGTTTTTTCCAGTTTGGATTTATTTCTGTTTTTGCTGAAATAATCAGGGTTGTCAAATTACGGGCCAGTCCGGGCGTTTTCGTGCCAAAAATTTGAATGGCTGAAAATTCGGGAATCCGTTTTCGCTAAATTGGCAGAATTTCGATGTTGAAACGTTGGAAAATACAATTACTTGACAGTTTTTATCATTTTTGATACAAAAACATGAATTTCAGCGATAAAATGAGAAATTTGAAATTTTCACTGAAACTCCGGGCCGGCCCGCCGGACCGAGCCGGAGGGGGGTCATATGGTCGGCACGGCCCGGAATTTGACAACCCTGGAAATAATATGTAAAAATTATCTTTTGAGGGCATATTGACTATTTATTTAACGTGTTTTCAATGTCGATTCAAATTTCCTCCATTCAAAGAAACGCTTAGCAATTTTCTTTTCCGAAATGTCCATTTGACATTTCTCGTCATTTTTTCACCGATGTAATAACGATCAAAATACCGGATCGGTCTGATTTGAAAAAAATCAATTCGAGAACAACTCGGGAATAGCGAATACGTTCAGTTTGAAAAATGCTCCCTCTTCATTCGAAATTCCGAATAAACGCAAATTTATTGCTACAAATTGGAGCAATAAACACACATTCTGACCGAAAAAAGAAATAAGCGTCGGCAAAAATGGCAATAACTGATTGAGCACCGCAAAAATTGAGGAATATACTATTTCTAAAAATGAGTTGATAATTCTTAATTACATTGGATTATCTTTAATTCTCGAAATTGAACTCTGGAATCCGATTTTTTCCAGAAATGGTCCGAATGCTCTTCGGGAGTGACAATGACATCAGAATCCATGCAATTCCATCCGATTCTTCAGCTATTTCTACAATTTGTATTCAACCTCAACTCATGTTTTCTTCGAGATTCCCGGAAGATATTTTTCCCACACACGCACGCCCTCCCCTACAACTGCAGAGTGTCACGTATTCTAATTTGATACTCTTTTGCATCTGAACTTTCGTCGCTTTGCTCCTTCTTCGTTTTCTTCTTCTTCTTTTTCCGTTGTGTGCATAATGAGAGAAAGAATCGGTTCATTTACTCGCATTGAACTTGCTCATCTCTCTGCTCTGATCCCGAACGTCATCGAACAAAAAGAAAAAAAAAAGTTCAATGGGGGATTTTCGGGTGATAACGTGAGGAAACAAAGTTCGTGGTGTGGTTGGTGAATGGGAATGAAAAGGAACAAAACACTTATCCCATTAGTTTTCTTTTCTTGTTGAAAAGATTTTCAGAAGTGATGTTGATCCGTCACTTCACTTTAGTTCCCACCCCAATTTCTGGAAAGCACTACGCCAGTTTTCAGTCTTCGACCCTCTTCCGTGATGTTTATCTGACGTCACAACTTCCATTAGGCGTTTATTTTTTATTTCCTGTCGACTCAGCGACCGGAACTGTGCTAATACTATGGGAAAAAAGTGCATCATCACGTGGGCTCATTGAGCCACGCTTATTCTTCCCTTCAAACATGATTTCCGCTCGTTGTTCATGATAATGACAAGGATTAAGTGTCTCTTCCAAATCACTAAAGATTGCAATGAGTAATAATGTTAAGCTGAGCCTTTTGCGAATCCTGTTAATATGAAGAAAAGCGGATGAAAATCGTCTATGAGAACGATGACTTTTCTGTGCCAAACGTTCCCCCGAGAAGCGCGAATCACAACTTTTCTCTCCCATTCCACACCTTCTTCCTGTTTCGTCCTCGTGCTCGGCTGTTTTTTGTTCCTCAAAAACGAACTGATATGGATTTGGTCTGGCCGCGAAGGATTATCGAGGTGTCGTCGTCGACGTCGCCGAGAAATGTGCATGCGTGCCCCCCGTATCCAATCTTCCGTTTTTCCTCTGCCTTCGCTCTTTTTCACGTTACTACTCTGTCTTAACGGCGGTGACAACTCATCATCATTCTTCATCAACGCCCACTTCCAGAAACTTTGGCTCTTCACAATAATACCGAAACCAACCAATATGAAATCCAATAAAAAGTAAGACAACAAATCGGGCGAAAATCGAATTTATCACTGGAAATTTGATCTACTTGTCTTACTCTCACCGCATTCTTGCCAATAACACAGAAATCCAGCCGCATTCTGATTCGTGGCACAAAACCGAAACCGATGAATCATGGTGAGTTCTAGCGAACTCGAACCGATTTCAAGACTTTTTGTGTTTCTGCTTCACTTCACTGGAATTCAAAATTTCATAACAAGCATTTTTCTTCTTCCCGCGACTAACAAACAAATCTTACTCTTACCGGTCTAATCAACATTTTCGAGCCTGTTTTTTTGTTATTAGAAGTCAAGTCAACTCTCCCTCTTTTCCATTTCTCATTTTTCGCTTCTTCTTCTTCTTTTTCTCGAATATACATTCGCTTTCAACTGAAAAAGATCTAAGAATCGAGAAATTTCTTTTTGGTATAATTACGCATAATCAGGCTATATTCATTTTTCATCGGCGTCCCCCCACTTCCGCTCTCATCAAGAATAAACAAATTGGAACGTGGTCCAGGAAGAAACTAATTTATATGAAGAGGGAACATCCCTACGTCTTCATTTTTCATCTTCTTTTTTTCTGGTCAGATGGCTTCGCCGTCTTATGAAAATCCGTCATAATCATGAACACCTATTGGCACTTTGCTCCGTGATTTCCCGTCTTGCTACGTGCATTCGCAATATAAGAATTGAAAACGGGAGAGAAAACAATAATTCTTTATCTTTTCTTATTTCTTATCTTCTGTGCATCGTTTTCCAGATCCAGTCGAGCGTCCGATTTCTGGGTCCCCATATCCAGTCCGTCCTCTTGTTTTGCGTCAACTTCGGCTCCCGGAGGCCTTCTAATCCAGATTTTCTCCAAAGTAAAACGACTTTGAGGGCCTCCTTCTCTTTCCTTTTTTCGGCTTATACCGCCACCCCTATCATTTGTGTTGATGTGGGCTCTCTACTCCTTTTTCGGCGCTGTAGCCGCACTTTGACAAATCTTTTTGGCGGCTCGTTTCGTTAACGAACCTCAAATGTTCTCTTGGGGAAGTGGCATCCCAATTGAGAGGTGGCTCCACATTGACCGGCGAACGACGGCGAAATGAAAGAGTGGAAAGAGCAGGCTTCTTTTCCTCCCATTTCTGATTTGTCGCAGCACGATGAGGACCGGAGGCAGAGCTTTCTTCCCTTCTTTTTTTCCTCTTCACATTAGCCATTACACTTTTTTCTCTACAACAAGGGGATTCTCCCTGGTTTCGCCGCACTTTTCATCTCGAGCGGCCCGCGCGGCTTGACCTACTTTCTCTCGAGCCGCGGCTGCTCTTTCCCTTTTTCTGCTAAGCAACGATAAAACGAGAAGACAAGGCTCCTCCTTCATCCCCCGACTCCAGGCAAACCACATTCACATTACATTCGTTTTTTCCACGTGGACTCTCACTCTCCCTCTCCTCCTTTTATTCTTCGTTTTTGCATCAATTTCCAGTATTCCAAAGTTGGTCGTTAAAGTTGAAATGTGGAAAGAAATGAGACAACTTAGCACGTCCGTTGAGCATTTGAGCCCTCTTGTGCTCGGGGTGGAAAAGTGGGGCGGAGCCGAAAAGAGCAACGTCTCTCTCTCTCTCTATCTCACGTTGTTCGCGAATTCAGTCATCCTTCGAGAATTTTCAATCTATATTCACCAAATGTTCGCAATGTGTCTGGAAACCAGATGACGTTGGCCCTCATTTTTTCATTCTCCTTTTCTTTTTCGATGATTAGCATTTCTTAATAGGAGCCATAATGCGGAAATAAAAAAAATAGAGAGATGAGAACGGACAATAGGTGATCATTTCCATCAGAAGAAAAGAAAAGAAAAGAGCACCAACACCAACGTCAGTGGGGGAAGAAAATGATTGTTCAGAGAACCGTTGATACAGTTATTTTTCCTTTTCCTCGAATCCCATCAAATCCCCCCAGGGTGGAAGAGCATTAGGTGCTCGGCTGCCATGTTGGGAGCCAGTCATCGAGTCATATCTGAGCTAAACCAAGAATGTCAGCCCCAAGAGTCTTGAGGAGATTCGGCCAAATAATCTGTCGCGAAAAATCCTTCGAGCTTATTTAATTTTGCGAAATCATTTACAATCTCTTTTCCGGATAACATTTTCAGGAGCCACACATCGTGGCTGATTCGTCAACACTTTCGAAAAGCCCACTCTGCAAATTAGTTATCTTCCTTCTCGTTTTCTTCTTTTTTTTCTCTTTGCGACAGCTTCCCGGACGAGAATCGACGGGTGTTCATTAGCAAGAGGGGGCTCCCCACCGTCAAAATTAAATTTGTTTTTTGTCTCGTTTTTCAGCTCTCTTTCTCTCTTATTTCTAAACTAATTTGAATGTTTCCAAGTTCTTTTTGCTCTCTTCACTTCCAGGAATATCTTTTTTGTCTTCGCTTCGAAACGGGAATAACATTTCAAAGAAAAGTGCACAGAACAAAAAAGTTCGTGGAAAATGCACTCGATATGACTTTTTGTTCGTTTTTTCATTCTCGAAACCACTGGGAACTGAACATTCTCTGTCGTTCTCTTTTATTCAGAAAAGGTGGCGCCCACTCGTTTCTCAAAAATCTCATCATTTCCTTCGCCCATTTCGTCGCCCAACCCCAGAATTAAACGATACGGATATCTATCTGGTGGTCGTGCCTCGTTTTGTTCATTTCATTTTACTCCTCTCTTTTTCTTTTTTCTTCCTCCTTTCTTCTTTTTTTCCTATTGCCCGCCCAGTCCAAATTGAGAACTAAACTGGGAGAATAGAAAAAAGGGGAAGAAAGAAACACGACGGGCAGTGTCATTTCCAGTCGCGGTGTCGACCTTCGAGTTGCCTGGAAAAAAAAGCGCCTCTCATATCGCATTCAAATATTCATCAAGATTTCGACCTACCGACCACCGAGCGCTGCTCTGTTTTGTCACTCTTTCAATGTTTTCTTTGTCTTCTTCTCCACCTTTCTCTCATGTTTCATTTTTTGCGCGTTTCAGTGCGGAATGACCGAATGTCCGAATCCGCCGTCGTCGTGGGCGCTGGCGTTCGATGGGCCTATTTCGTGCGTCGTCATATTGGGCGGCATCATCGGCAACATTTACTCGATGAAACAGCTCTTCTCGCGTTCCATCAACACTTCGATGCTCGTTTCTCTGACTGGTCTTGCAATATGGGACATTGTGAGTTGTCATCCACACAACTCCCATTACGTGTAACATGTGCTCAGGTCCTTCTGATCGCTGCCCTTTGGCATCATTCGTTATGGGCCACAATGCACTACTTCTCGATTCGCGACGAACCATGGGACTCGGAGATGGTGGCTATGAACGCGCTTGTTGAATGTGGGCACATTACATCGGCACGTTTCTCGCTCCTACTTCTTCTCTGACTTTCTTTGCTTTCAGACGTGGATGCTCATTGAAGTGACGGCAGAGAGGTTTTTCGCAGTGACAAGACCCTTCCACTTTGTGCCTGTGCACCGAAAGCAGCGGAGAAAGAGCTACGCGCGAGTGGTTGGAGGTGACTAAAGGACGAGGGGGAAGAGAATCGTATATCTGAGACGTTTTCAGGCCTCATTCGTATTCCACTAATGATGACACTTGCCGCGTGTCTTATTTGCTTGCCGTGTACAGCAGAATACACATTGGAGCCGTGCACGTACAAGGGAATCGAATCTCAGCAGGTTTCGATTGGGTTTAAGGAACACGTTTCATTGTGCGATTCAGATGCTGGAAACTTCGCTCATGAGCAACATCTTCTACAAAGTCATCTACCGCACCATCCTTCTCTCTATTGGCAAAACCTTCGGCCCATTCGCCATCATCACTTTTCTCACCGTCTCCACCCTCAAAAGCATGCGCAAGAGCATGGATAGCCGAGCGTCAATCCTCATCGCGCAGGGCCAGAATCACCTCTTCCAAGCAGATCGAGACAAGACCAAAAGCCTGCAGGTGTGAAGAAAGCAGCAATACATAATCTTCACTCATCACATTTCAGGCAATCTCCATAATGCTTCTAGGAAAGTTTTTGTTTTTGCGCTGCCTGCCGACAGCGATGGCCGTTATTCAGGTACCAGGAACTGCCGGAAAGCCGTCTCCGATCATCAAATGACTCATTTTCAGATTCTGCCGGGTGGCAACACTGCGAACTTCTTGCCAGTTTATCTCTCGCAATTCTTCCTTCTCCTCAACTCTGCCACCAACTCTTTCGTCTTCGTTGTCGTCAAATCGGCTTTCGAAACACGGCGGTCAGAGATATTTGCACATTTTCCAAGATCTTATGCGTTATGTGATTACAGGCTAAAGAGAATCCGGCAAAGGCATCGTGAGCTTGTGGCCCAACACGCTGAACAGGTGCTGAGCATTGGTAAAGCATTAGCTGGCGACAAGCTGCTGCTCATTTCGGAGGGAGAGTTTGAGAACCAATCATCAGAGGAAGAGGCTTACGAGATGCAGCCGATGGTCCCAGCACCAACCACTTCAAATCCGGTTTAGGAAACGAATTGGGGGATGTTCATGCTACCGATTCTCTCCTTTCTCACTTCACTCACCTTTCCCCTCTTCTCTATTTATCATTTCAGCTTTATTTTTATTTATTAATTTATTTTTTCACATCTGTCTCAATAGATTACTCGATTCATATGTATACCGAATGGATACCGATAGTATGAACGAACGAGTCACTTTTCCCTGTCTATCACTCCCCCCTTTCCTTCTATGGGATCTCATCAAATCTTATTTTACGACCAATTGGAAATAAATCTTCATTTTGATTTGTTTTGCATCTTCTTTCGCATGTACTCTATCGGAAAGGGAATGACTATCGTGTGATTATCATGTGCAGAGATTTTGACCAGCGTTTGAAGGTACCGTAGCTGTAAAGCCGTCGCCGAGCCGGCCAACTCATCCGCCGCTTTCTGGAACGCGACCGACGCCTGAAAACAAACGAATTGTGGTAACAAGTACTAGTGGGAGGGATGAATGCTCACATCGAGCTCTCCTTGAGCAGTCACTACTTTGGCATCACTTTCACGCTGCGCTTCAGCTTCGGCGGCCATTGCACGGCACATCTCGCGCGGAAGACGAATGTCCTTGATTTCCACCCTCTCGACGTGAATCCCCCAGAACAGTGTGGCTGGAAATACAGATGTATAACAGTTGAAAATAATCAATAGAACAAACTGACCATTGTCCAAGATATGTTTGACTTGAATGGCGATTCCATGACGGTCCGTCATCAGCTCGGCCAGTGTTCGGGTGCCCAATACATTTCGCAGGGATGATTGTGCAAGTTGTCGTGTCGAAAGGTGAGCATCAGTAACGCGCGAGAGACTTGCTATCGGGTCACTAAACTCATTTCTTCCGTGTTCTTGTTTTACTTTCTGTGTTTCCATACCTTGTTCGGTAGTACACAGCGGCATCGACTCCAATCGTGACACTGTCTCTGGTCAACATCTCCTGGGTGGGCACGTCATAAGACATAACTCTGTAATCGGATTTCAGCTGTGTGGTCTCGTGCGTCATGGAGGAGAACATATTCCCGCATCTCATAGTAGCAAAGAATTTGGAAAGTCATTGGAAAACTCACCTCAAATCGACGGTTTTATGAGAATCGATGAAAGGAAGTACTAAAACAATTCCGGGACCCTTGGGGTTGTCATGCCATATTCGGCCGAGTCGAAAAATCACCTGGAAACAGGGGTAGTTGAAGAAGAAAAATGGAAAATAAGAGAAACTCACCATTCGATCATATTCTCTGACGATTTTGACGCAGAAAAATAAAGAAAGTGGAAATGTGAGTAGAACCAATGTCCAGGAGAGTACCAGTGCGAGAATGTCGGAGAACGTCGGCGTGTGGTATTTCTGATACACTCGTCCAATCATAAGACTAATTGGGCAGAGAAAACGTGTAGTGGACCAAGATAGATGCTCCTTTCGTTTGGGGCCGAAAAGAGTCGCTCTTCTTTTTTTCTTTCTCTTTTTCCGTTTTCGTGCCTTCTTGATGGATAGTTCACACGCCTCGGCTGGAACAATAGATATAGAATGAGGCGAAGAAGGAAAGCATCGAGATGGCGAATCTTCTCTTTTTTGCTCTCCCAACTAGCCGGCAAAATAATAGATTGGGGCGCAGCTACGGACGATGACTTTGGCTTGGGTAAGAGTGCGATAGAGACGGTTGTACGTGTTGGGAGAAGGCGCAAACGCAAACGCGAAACAAAACAAACCACAGCACAAAAAGTAATAATTCGATGAGAGAAAGGACTTGTGAAGGCAGAATGTTGCCCTCGGGGTGAATACACACACGTTCAGCCGGCCGGCGCTGCGATGACTTCTTAGGGTTTTAACTTTTGGGAGGGGAGGCTTCGGCGGCAAAGATGTTTTATTATTCGCAGACACATAAATCGGAAAATGCTCGATTTGCCGACTGAAGTGCATGGTTACCAGAGAGCTTTCTCCGAGAAACCGGCCCAAGTAGTGTTTCAATTCCGAAAATGCCAAGATTTATGTTTGTCTCCATCCTTTTTCCGACGGGGCCAAAGAATTGAATAAAATTTTCGGTGGATCAAAGAAAGCGCGGGGAGGAAAAGAGTCTCGGCAGTGTTGGGGAAGTTTTTGTTTTCCTATTAGGGTGGTTCGTGTTCACCGGAAACACTTTTGCTACAGCCCGATGATGAAATAATAAGTCTTTTTGTTGTAGGTGTACCCGCCGTTTCTGAGCGTGAGTAGTCGTCCTCCAATCTGCAAAATTTTTGAAGATTTCACAACCATTTGGAAATCCAGATTCAGTATTTATAGACACGATAGTTCAGATAAACTGAAAGACACGATAATGGAGAAGAGGTAAGAAATACTTATTGGACAATCCTTTGAAAGCACTTTCAGTGTTCAGTATTCCTCTGGAATTGAGGAGTCTGAAATTACGGATCTTGAAAAAGAGCTGCCAGAGACGGTGCCCCGAATCGAGTTTTGTGGGGTATTCAGAGAGCGGCAGTCCTGAAATCAGAACGAATTTGAAAGATTTGTAGTTTTCCGCAAATGTACCTGAAGTCTGACATCAATTTCAGCAATCAACCTTCTTACTTCTGTTGTGTGGACTACAGAGTTCTGAAAACTTTCGAACGCTTGAAAATACTGCCATCAGGCCGATAAACTTGCCATTGGCCTAGTGTACATATACGGAACTACCAATCCTCTCGGAAATCCACGTTGATTCTGAAAAAATCATTGGTTGTAAACGCCAAAATAATTGGGAGCCCCCATGCTGATCTTGCTTCATTCTATTCTATTATTTGATTATATATGTACTCATACTACCGAGACCAGCTCGATTGAAATTTCCAGCGCGAATCAGGCATGGGTTTCCGTAGTTCCCTTTGGTATATGTTCTGGTGTGAACGAGAGAGCCGTGGGATGGCGGCAGTTTATATACCCGCTCTTCATCAAGCAGCCGACATCTCACGGGCTCACATCCAAAACAAGAAGAAGGCAGGAAAGGAATGTGAATGAATGGAAATATATGAGAGACGAAAGACGACAACAGACGACAGCTGTCGGCTGCTGGTGGGAATCCCGATTATGGAACGAGATAAGCGGGAAATTGGTTGCCATAGAAATTACCCTGTTAGTGGCCACAAATGTCCACCGACGACTTGGATCATAATCCACAAACGGCGGTGCTCGATTCGGACTTGCTGCAGGTGCCGACTTTGCAGAGCTGGCTGCAGATGGAGCAGAGGCTCGGGAGCCCGGAGATGAAGATGGTATTGTGGAGCTAGGGCGATGGGAAGACGGATAGGACGACGGATGAACTGAAGACGAGGAGCACAACGATGCTTCCGCCATTGCAACAACAGGCCGACTTTCACAACGTGAAGGACCACAAATGGGACCGTCAGGAATAAGAAGCAAGTGTTGTTGAGCTGAAAACGATTCAAGTTAGACGAAAGCCAACAGTTGAATTCATTCACATTTATCGGAAATGACCGAGTTCCGGAAATCTGTAACACAGCTGTCAACGTCACTGGTTTCTGTGTAAGCTTCCTCACAATGTGGATAACCGTAGTCCGTCTGTGTACTTTTGTCTTTTGTCTTATCCTGCAACTTCTTCTGCAACTGCGCTATCCTCGCTCGTCGTTCTCTTGTCGCGAACATCTGAACTCATCCGATTCAATGATAGTTGCGTTAAGAGAGGAGAACCTTTCCAAATTTTTCGCTTGCCTTGTTACTCGCACTCTTCGCCTTCTCAATTCGTTCCCCGAGTATTTTGCCTTTATTCTTCTTCTTGGCCCTCCAAGCACGCCAGTATTCACCCCATCCTGAAACAGAGAAACATTAGTCTTCGTCATGTGCCCTCGCTCGTTTTCTTTTCTTCCTCACCAAGTGCACCATGTGTGCCGTCTGGGTCCGCGTTATATTCTTCCATTAGAGTGAGAAGCAGCTCCTTCAAAATTCAAACCGAGGGATTTCGGTGAGAACGGAAACATTGCAAACCTCGAAAAGTCGTTCAAGTTTCAATTGGATCACATTGATGCACATGGATACTAACGACAATCCTATTATGATAAGACCAAAGATGATGAACATGTCTTCACTGTTTGTTGGCGTCACGTCACCTAAACTCTCGATCTGAATACAAGAGCAACATTGAACAAATCTCAACGAACCATATCCAATGGTGGTGAGAGAACAGAAAAAGAAATAGAAACTTTTAAAGTAGTCCCAATCTTTCTCGAATCTCAGAAAAATGGCAGCACACAAAAACATCCAACCAAATGCGACACCTGTTATGATTCCACAAAAACAAATTGTAGTCTTATTTTTCCGATTAGTTTTGTACCTATAGCCACAATCAACGGCATGTCTGATTTTTCATCGCTTCCCGCCGCTCGGACCCGATGTTTGTTTGACACAACGCAAAAATTGTTGAGGATTCTAAAATTGAAGATACGAATGCGGAAAGATGAAATGAAATTGCCGGCGAGGCGGCAGGATCTCACCTCAAAATGTAATCCCACATGTGCTCCAGGCCCATTTGAAAGAATCGGCCTGATTTGTGGAGTATCATGAGGACCAGCGGAATGCCGACTACCGCGTAGACCATGGCTGCAAGTTTTCCAAGCTTCGTCTTGGCGGTGATGTTTCCATAACCGATTGTTGTGTATGTTGTGACTGAAATTCAGAGGAAAAATGAGAATAGAAGTGGAAAAGAAGTCATCTACCAGCAAGAAACATCGCATTCCAGAAAGTCCAAACTGGCGTCAAAACATGTCCTAATCCAACTGAATTGTTATACTCTTCTACACTCTGATTGACCTGCAACTCAATTTTTTGTACCAGCAAACGATAACAAGTCGGGAGTATACCATAAAACTGTAATTGTACCTAGTCCATCCATGGTTTGCACCTTCTACTCCTAACTCCCAACACCGAAGGCATAACTGAAAAAAAGTGGATTACCATAATGAAAAAGCGTTTATTTTCATGAAATGGTGAAGTTTCACCTGCTCAGTGTAATTCTTGAGAGCTCTAATTCTCCCAAAGTTGCTTTCAAAGTGTCTTTTCCACAACTTCTCGGGATTTCTTGGACGTAGAGCCACCACTTTGTGCATTTCATGTTCCGTCAGATAAAATGTCGACAATGTGTACCAATAAACACTCTGAAAAACGGCCTCCCTCGTTGTTCAATTGCGTTCGTGTTGTTCACCTTGTGTATCTGATTCAACGCGAACTTTCGATATCCCCGATAGTGGATCATCAACAGATACGTGTTGTTGCTGTAAGCAGTGTTGAAGTCAATCAACCGGTTGTGAATCTGCATCAGCACTTCCACTAAATCATCAGTGAGTGCTGCGATGTAGTTTCTCTGAAACCAAACCACTATTCTCCCTTCACTACCATTTCACACCTTGTCAGCTAGCATTATCTCTTCATTCGGCCGTTCTATAGACCAGAATATCAAACCTCCTATCACAGAATATGCAATGAGCAGAATAAGTGGAACAATATAATGTACACGGGATTTGTCATATATAATCTGAAAAGCCAGTACTTTCCATTACCAATAAGAAATGTACATACTTGTAAAATAGCAACAATCCTTTTCAAGTTTGATGTCTGATTGTCATCGGAAGCTCTTCTTCTCCGCTTCTTGAACGCTTCCCTCCATATATTCTCATGGCGAAGGAGGTTCTGAAACACCTCAATTCCATCTGATTCTTGTCTAATTGATTACTTTCATAGCATCTTCATCTACAATTGTGTCTCTTCGAAACGCCGGATAGCCGATGTGCGCGGGACCGTTCATGCTGGAAGTGTCAACAACAACGACTATCGGTGGAGAGTCGTTCCCATTGGTCACCGAAAAAGACACTTGTTTTTTCTTATTTGACAGTATATCTGGAAAGGTCACAATTCGAAAAGTGCAAACGAAGACGAGAAACGAAAGAACAACGGAAGTTTTGCAAATAAATCGAGACAAGAATGTTTAGTTTTTTTCTGACGAAATTGCAACGTTTCGGTAATCCTATGATCACGTGCTCGACCAAAAACATTAGGGAAAATGGAAGAAAATTCTCTGGCAGCAATCTAGAGAGCTTGGATGTGGACCGCAACGAGGAGCCCTAGGATTGTGCTCTATTTTGATAATTATATTTAGAAACCACATTTATTTTTCATTATTGCGCGACTCGTCTTCATGTTTCTGTACACATTCAAGTGGGTTCGCGAGGAAAAAGGAATATAGTAAGCAAGTAAGAAACAAGTAGGAGGCGAAACGAAACGAAGCGGATGGAATCAGGCCTCATTGGTGACTGTAAAGGTATCAGTGGAGTTGGCCGGATCTTCCGGAGCGGGAGAAGGTGGAGGAGGAGGAGGTGGAAGAGTAGTGGCCGGTGTTTGAGGGCACTCCTGAAAACGTTTCAATCTTGCGGCCACCACCACAAAGCACATCTGGTTTACAATCGGAAACTATTACTCACCTGAAGGTGCACGCACGTTTGATGCGGATCGTATCTTTCCGGCTGCAGATCCTCGAATATCTTTGCCAAGTTGGCCTTGGTCATTTTCAGACAGCTCATCTTGTACTGAAATCGAAGTATTGATGTACGAAGTCAACTAATAAACTAACGTGCGGGTATCTCTTGCAGGTAGACTCGAGTCGGCTTTCAAGTTGTCTCCTGCTTTTGACGCTCTTATTGAAATGTCCATATACACATTGCAGCACAGTCTTGCAAAAATAGCATTTGTCGATTGGCTCACCACTGAGCACTTCCTGAATCAGAAAAAGCACGTTATCCCGGAGGTCACATTTTTAAAGAAAACACTCCATACCTGAGCAAGTAGCGCGAGAAGAAGAAAAACGAGAATTTTTATGGTTCTCATAGCGGTACAATTCCTGTTTCAGATGAGAATAGACTGAATCTCCTTCTCGGCTAGCCCTTCTTTAATCGCCGATTTAATAAATGGCGTTTGGTGGCAAACTCGTACCCCGGAGATTGAAAAACCTTTTGCCACTCTGAAATATGATTGAAAAATGTGTCGATATGAGAATTGTGAGCAGGGTGTCCACTCGAGACGAATTCCTCGAAAATCTCGAGAAATCTCGAAGAATCTCGTCTCGCATCGAGACTCACGAGGGATTGCCTCGTTTTTTCTCGAGAAATTCTCGAGAAATTTCTGCAAAGTGTCGTAACGTTTGCACAGTAGACACCACATTTGACGCGCAAAGCGTTCTTAGGTCAGGGTGGGACACTTTACGACGATTTGCAGAAATTTCTCGAAGATTTCTCGAGAATTCCTCGAGAATAAACGAGAACAGTCTCGAGGAATCGAGATCTCGAGAAACCCATTTCTCGAGAAATTTTTTTTCGAGGCGACACCCTGATTGTGAGCATTAGAAACAAGGGATAAAACGTCTGCCGCATTGGATTCTGGTAGATTAGATCGGTCATTCTACAGAGCGGAAAACAATGGATTCGTCTCGAGAGTGGATAAACCTAATGGGAATCTGACGGGAAGTGGGGACATCTCTCTTCCGAATGGCTTTTCTTTCTTGGTTCCCTCCACTTTCTTCGACCGAAACTTGGTGCTCAATTGAAATTTCATTGAGTGTGAAGAAAAAGAAGAGAAAGATGGGCGCTCTATCTCATTCCATCTTTTTCTTCTCCTACTCCTTGTTCTCCTTCATCTTCTTTCTAATTTCCTTCATTGTTTCAATGTTGAATTGTTTTTGTCGACTAACTCCCAGGACCCACCAAATTACTTCCTCTCGAGTCACAGTCTTGTCTCTATCTATCTCTCTTTCTCTCATGTTCTCACTCTTATTCCGAGAGCTTTTCAATTTCAGAAATGTAGCGCCCACCACAGGCGGTGCGGGAGACGAGTGCAACTATCGAATTTCACCGTCGTTGCGTTTCGGAAATGTATTTCCCATCCGCCAGCAGGCGACCACCACAGACATTCAATATCGCTGGAGAAGTGCTTTATCTGAAGCTGGAAAAACTGTTACTCGCTCTGATTGTTTCAGTTCTGACTTTGAATTCTATGTCTGAATTGTTCTACTCTATCGTTTCTCTCTGCAATAGCACTCTTTCACACGTCAAGAGCATAATCGGATCTCCGGCTTTGTTTCCGTTCGATTGTGTTGTATGCGTATATCATTGTTGTTGGATGAGATGCACATGCCTTTTTCCTTGCTCCTTCGTGACTGATTGACTGACTGGGCGGCTCTTCCAACCTCCCCCCCCCCTTGCCTATTTTATGGGCGTATGTTATGTCAATAAGCTGAAAAAAGGCAAGCCCCGGGAGTGAGGGGAGTATTGTGGGAAGAAGTGGGAGAGGAAGATGAAGGGCCCCCTGGATGGTTGTTGGAGCTGTGAAACGTGGCTCCCTTAGGAATTCGAAGGCAGGAAAAAAGAGGTCTCGCGCGCCGGATGCCGATTCGACGCAAGACCACTCTCAGTGCCACATTGTCTCTCCCTGATGCGCTGATAGTAGTTGCTCAAAACAAGAGCACTTTTGAACTTTTCATGCAGCGGCTCAACGTTTTGTTTCCAAACTTCTCTTTCTTCCTTTTCGAGCCGCTTTTTTTTCGCTTTTGTTTCAAAACTTGAAAACTTACAACATGCGAGTAGGAACCAAATAGTTGTCAAAGTTCGAATAAAAAACGCAACTTTCTCATGTATAGTAATCATTTTATGCATCCGGCAGTTTTTTCCTTCGTTCAGTGAGCCATCACCCTCCCGTCCGTTTAGTTTTGTTCATTTTGGTTTTGGTTCATCCCAGTGGAAATGAGTGGAATGTGCAAATAGGCATTACATAAATGGGAGGGTCCGGGTCCGAAAAGTTTTCAAGTACTCACACACTTCCATCTATGGCTCTTTTCCGCCAGAATTGTTTGTTGCACCACTGGCAGAGAAAGTGGATCCTCTTCAACTCTTCCACACCAACTTATCTCTTTTTTTTCGCACTCATTTCTTTTCGCCGGGATCCGGATTTCCGTCGTCTGAATACCGAATTTGAAGTCATTCAGAAGACGTCGGTCGCAAAGAAAAAGGGAAGAACCGCGCGAATTGAGTGAAAAGAGAAAGCGGCGAAAAGGATAAAGTTGTTGTGCGCCGCTTGCTCTTTCAATGACCTTCTCCGATTTTCTTGTCTCCACGGATTTATCTCGTCAAATAAAGGATAAATAACGTCCGTTTTCTTTTTCAGCGTCATCATCATGCCGAACCAACCACAACCCCGTAAAACACACAGAGGCCGCGCGGCTCCCCGTCTCATGGAGTGTGAGTCCTACCTTTTTCTCGTTCCGTTACCTATTCGCTTTCATATTTCAGTATCACAAAAAGTGGACTTTACGGTGTGCGGATGGATTCTCACCATCTTCTCGTATATATTGGCAGTTCTCACACTGCCAGTATCAATATTTCTTTGTGTAAAGGTTTCCAATGACATCCAACGTGCATAGCAATGACCATTGCAACTTAATGTTTTGCAGGTTGTACAGGAGTACGAACGTGCCGTCATCTTCCGGTTGGGTCGAGTGAAACCCGGTGGTGCTAGAGGCCCGGGACTGTTTTTCGTGGTTCCGTGTATAGATTCGTACAAAAAAATCGATTTGAGGACTCTTTCGTTCGAAGTACCGCCACAAGAGCTATTATCCAAGGATGCTGTCACTGTGGCTGTCGATGCGGTCGTTTTCTTCCGAATTTCAAATGCCACTATTTCGGTTCGTCACATTGAACTTTGAAGTTCAGAATTGGAACTCACAAGTCACTTCTGTTCAGAGCTCTGAAGTGCTCTCCACTGAAAAGTTCAAAGTACTAGAAAATCCTTCAGCATCTTCCCTTCCAATCATTGAACTGCAAGTTTCTTGACAGTGAAGTGGATGTGGATGTAAATTTCTTCTTGAGACCCTGACACATTCTAATATCTCCCCGGGGACTTCTCAGAAACTGCACATCTTTTCCAATTCTTCTCTTTTTCCGTTCCATTGTCAATTTCTGATATTCCAGGTGATAAACATTGAAGATGCTGCCAGATCGACAAAACTTCTCGCTCAAACCACACTCCGTAACATTCTCGGAACGAAAACTCTGACGGAAATGCTATCGGATAGAGATGTGATCTCTCTTCAAATGCAGGTTCGTACATCTTTGGCTATCCGAAAAACACATCATTTTTTTCAGGCCACTCTCGACGAAACCACAATCCCATGGGGTGTAAAAGTGGAACGCGTCGAGATGAAGGATGTTCGTCTTCCGTACCAGTTGCAGCGCGTGATGGCCGCTGAAGCAGAAGCGACGCGAGATGCGATGGCTAAAGTTAGTGGCATGATTGTGTCCGGTCCTCCGTGAATGTGGAACAAATTTTCCAGATAATTGCCGCCGAAGGGGAGCAAAACGCCTCAAGAGCGCTGGCCGAAGCGGCTGATGTGGTAAATTGATTATGAAGAGGAAAAAAGGAATACATTGAATTCAGATTTCCACATCTCCTTGTGCAATCCAACTTCGATATCTACAAACTCTCAATAGTATCAGGTAATTAAAAAATTATGCGAATAACATTTTCCTAACATTTTCACACCTTGCAGTTCGGAAAAAAACAACACGATCGTGTTTCCATTCCCCATGGAAATGATGTCAAGATTCATCCGAAACCAGAAGAAGAATGTGATGAAAAGGTAGCGTCTATCGGAAGACGTTGTGCAAAACCCTTCATTTCTACTATTCCAGAATGAGTGCGCTCAAGTACAGCTAAACATGAAACGTCTTGATGCGAAACGCACTTACACGCCATCCTATTCAATGAATGTGTCAATCTTGCTACTTCCTTTCTGTCAAAACTCTTTGTGCGCATGTATTCTTCATTCGCTCCCAACCGCCCCCCCCCCTTCCCCCATTCACTCGTCTTCCTTCTTCTTCTTCCTTCAATTCTATCCCGGTCCGTTTTCCGTCCGATTGCATGAAGATTCAGAGCCCGAACAGGACTTCTTTGAAAAAAACTGCAAGAAAAAAAACACATTGAGATTGGAATGGATGTGTGGGGGATGGAACGAGATGAAATTCGTTTTGAAAAACACACAACCTGACATCACTGGTAATGTTGATGGGGGGATAGACATGAAAGGCTTGTCGCTGCTGTAGCTGTGGCTCGCCTGAAAGTAGTAGTTCGCCTGGGTAAGCACGGGGTCTCATCCGGTTTGTTTGTTGATTAATTGAAAATTCAATTCGACGCCTTCTCGTCCCTCTCGTTGGGGGACGCCTGGAATCAGCCATCTCTGTCCGTAGGCACTCGAAAATTCGTGTCCGAAGCCATTTCGTCTCTTTTTGTCGGCTACTGGGGGCCACGATAAACATCTGTGAACGTGCTTATTTACTGCCCCTCCTTCCATCTTTTTTTCGGCCGCTTGACCGCCTGTCATTCGTTTTCAAAAGAAACGGCAGGAAAATCATTTCGGTTACGTCAAAGTCGAGTTGAGAGAAAACCCACACACCCGTACCTTCATGTGATCATTTCTTTCGTTGTTCTCAGTTTACAAAACGCTCAGGTGTGAAACCGAGCATCGTGAAGTTGAGCCGTTGTCCCGTATAGAATGGAACCTTTCTCTTTCTTCTCATTCGTCCTAATTTGCTTCTTACTCTCTCCTCGCTGTCGTTTCTGCTCTTCTGGACAATTCAATTAAATGAATTTACATTCTGCCTATTGCCTTTTCTTGTTGCTCCTTGTGCCAGAATCTTGTAGCACTCAAACATTTCTTGACAACAGAGAGCACCTAACCTCATCAAGTTCCTTCTCCAAGCTCCACATCTCTATTGCGAGACCCCAATTTTTCATGGCCACCTTCGTTCCTTCCGAAATGAATAATATGTTTCCTGTGCTTGCCCGCTCGCTCCCTGCCAATACGTAGTAGCTCCGTCGAGCAGTTCCACTTGATCGTAAAACCGCGTGCCGAACCCTAATCCTCCTCATCCGAGTCTCATTTTTTTTGGGAGAGGCCAGTCCAATTCTCTGCCTTGTTTTTGTTGACACCGAATTGCCCCCCTCATCCTTCTGCTCAAAGTTAATCTGCTTAATGTGACCTTTCGCCTCTTTCTCTTTCCAATGCCATCGTTTCCCACCAAATATATAGTATTTATTTTCGAAAACCGCGTACTTGGAATCTGTCGAACAGACAAAAAGAAAACGGAAAGCATCTGACATTTGTGTGAAGGAGGAGAAGAATGAGAGAAAGACAAAGAGATCTGATTGACGGAGCAATCTACGGAATGGCTACTCTCTCTCTTTCTCCTCCTTCTCCCTCTTCAACTCACCCACTATCCAGTGCTCCCTCCGAGAAGTACTTCGTCACATCAAATGTTTATGTGACAGAAAATATATATATATATATATATACCAGAATGGACCAAGCGGCTCCGCCGCCAACAGCGCGCATTTCACCGCCTGTAGGTGGTTGCCTCTGCATGGGTGCGGTGGCTAAGTGGCTCATGTGTTTGTCTGTTGGGTGAGGGTCCCTGGTTCGGACTTTTGTGGTGGCATTCTTGTTTCTTCTTGCCCTCGGAATGCGGACAGATAAACAGACACACAGACACACAGATGGATATACCCCTCACGGTTTTTATTAATAAGGAAGATTCTCTTTTTCCATCCATCGCCTCCTTCTCAACTCTCTTACTTTATTGCTTCTAGGACTGCCTGATGTATTGAGGGTTTTTGCGCGAATTGCGGTGCCGAGCGGTGAAGTGAAGTGCGCCGAGGAAAAAAAGAAAAAAAAGGAGCAAAAAATGCAATTCAATTTACCGCACTTTTTCGCTTTTGACGTGGTGGCGGCGCTCTAGAGACGAAAAAAGAGAGGAAAAATTTTACTTCTTCAAGAGTAACAGTGAATTGTAAACTTTTTTTGCATTTCCTTTTTCTCGCTGGGCGACAATATCCGGCGAGAGAAGAAAGTAAAAGAAGATAACTTTAATTTTTCTGAATAAGTTCTAGCGCAGATTTGGCAATTTTCAGAGGGGACTGAAAGAAAAAAGAAGTCTTCCATCTCGTTTTTCACTTCTATGGCTGAGTGACAGGATGTTTTCTTCGAAGTGAAAGATGCTGAAAGCTGAAAATAAAAATAAAAAGGCGTCGGAGAGAGGAAGCAAGTAGTAGGATGGAGTAGGAAACCAAGTTCCAAATATCAAGTGTCACACGTTTTGCCACATGCTTTTCATTTCCGTCTTCAATCTCCTCAAACAAACCGAAAACTCATAAAAATCGGCATCCGCCTTAGTGGTGGCCATTCTTTCGGTTCTTGAATATCTCTCACTATCTCTTTCTCTTTTTTTTCTATTTTTCTGGTGGAGAGAAAGAAAGAGAGACAATTCAAACGATAGGATGAGCGTCATCGAATCAAATTCCCCGCCTCCGTCCTTCTTCCTTTCGCTCTTCCTCCCTCCCGTCACACACGCGCCTCTTCGGGATTCGGACAACAGAGCCTCCCGGACATCCGTATTCAGTTCACAAAAAAAGATAATACTGGTGCTTTTTGCCGCTCTTTCTCCACTCCCCCCTTCCCGCCCCTCACTTTCTTCTTTCTTCAAATTCTATTTGAGCCTTCTTTTTTTTCAACTGCCACCGCCCGCGCCGCCACTTTTTTTGTCCGGCGGCGCCCGGCGACTTCAGCCCCCCCCATCTCTTGTTCCCTTTCTTCTCGCCTCAGTCGTTCCCTTATTCTTCTTCAGAAGAAGAAGAAGAAGAAGAAGAAGGATGGGTGCTTCAGAATTCAACGGTTTCTCTTTCTTCGTTTCCATTCGCTCGTTCCCCCGTTAGCGTTAATCGGTAACACTTGCGTCCTTCCTCTTCGCGTCTTTTTAAGCGGAGAACAAGAGGAGGAAGGGATGGACGCAGAAGCAGAGAACTCCGGGAGATGTGCTTGTCTAACCGAGCATTCCGCTCGAGGGGCCCGGTCCGTCGTGCGCTCGCTCAATTTGATGTGGTAAACGAGTGAAATCGCAATAAATAGACACAATTTTCCCTTTGAGATTTCGAATCCCGAACTACCCCCTCCTTTCTCCCGCTGTCCCTTCCTCGACCACTTTTCAAGTTTCCTTCTTTACTCGCTTATGTTCATGAACCACTACACCCACGACTACTCGGAAATCCATTCGGCACCACGCCTTTCATCAGGTTATAAGTGGGATCCGGTCAGTGGGAAAAAAGGCGGAAAGAAATAAAAGAGAGTGGTTGGGGTGTGAGAATGGAGAATTTTATAAGGACTATTAATATACGATGAGAAGAACACTCTCGCTTATTGCGAGCCTACTTATTCCATTCCGCGTCTCCTTTCCTGCATTTTCATTTTGCCCTTTCTTTTGGATCAGACTATGCTATTCGCTATTCAGAATAAGTTGCTTCAATGTCAGAAGATATCTAGAGAAGAGAGCTTCTTGAGGCTCGAAGCGAGAAGGCCGAAGCAAGATGCCGTCTCGCTTCCCCCCTCTGCCTTTTTCACGTTTGGCCCTCTAATTATATCCAATAGCTCCTTCTTCTTCTCTTTTTTCTTCCTCTCTGTGTGTTGGCACTCGGAGGCCGGAGGGGCACACAAATATTGGTGGGGTGGCCCCCCCCCCGTCTCTTCCGCGGCCAAACACCTTCTGCCTCTCCCTGCCTCTTTTCCAGTTCATCTTACGCATTCCCCCCTCTCATCTCTTTGAAAGAAGAGCGAGTCTTCATACCATATGTACGGCTTCTTTTCTTCTGGCACAATTATTACACCTCAATAATCAGTCCATCATTTCTTTTCAGCCGGAATCATGCAGCACTCTGTTGGTTTCTCAACAAGTGTTTGAGTGCTGCTCTTTCTCAAGAAATGCACCGTCAAGGCACAGTTCGAGCTCCGCTTTCTCGAATTGTCGATCGTAAGTTTGCTGTTTGCTCACATCACTTTTTCTTCACGCCCAGAATAGAAATAAATAGAAAGAAAGCGTCGCAAACCAATCAGAAACAGAAGCACAAGTACATTCAAATTCAATGAATTTCTAGTCGTTTCCTCCTCCTCCTCCTCCTTCTCCTTATTCCATTCTGCCACTTCGCGCCGTTTCAAAAATATACGTTTCGGTGTCAAAACAAGCTTTTGTTCCATTTCGCTACTATTTCTACTGGCAGCTGAAAGCTAGCATCTATTCAAGAAAAGGCTGTTAATTGGGATTGGCCCCCGGGCTGCCGCCATCAACCATCAACCGTCGAACGTCAAATTTTGGTGGCGTGTGCCTCTGCGGAATGCTTCTTGACGCCGTTGTCGTTTTCGTCGTCGTCTTCTTCTTCTTCTCCGTCAATTCGTAATTATGTTAGAAAGAGCTGTTCCCGAATGTTAGTATTCACAGAGAAGAAGAAGGAGAAGGAGGAGGAAGGGGAGACGAAAGAAGAAGATGGAGATAGGGAATGGAATGGCGTGGATAAATGCCTTGTGTCGGATAGAATAGACAAATTGTAGTCCAGGGAAAAAGAGCAAAAAAGACCGCCGATATGAAGATGAATGGAAGGTTTGATGTTTTGCAGCGCACCAGAAAGTCCACTACACGGCTTGCGGATGGGTCATAACAGTCATCAGTTACCTTCTTGTACTATTCACACTACCGTTATCTGCGTTTTTCTGTCTTAAAGTGAGTTTTTTTCGAATTCATTGTCCTGACCTTCATTTCAGGTGGTGCAAGAGTATGAGCGAGCTGTTATATTCCGTCTCGGTCGTCTGAAACACGGCGGAGCAAGAGGCCCCGGCATCTTTTTCATTATCCCATGCATAGAATCGTTCAAGAAAATTGATCTTCGCGTCGTCTCCTTCGATGTTCCACCACAAGAGGTTTGTTGAGAAAACGGAGAATGGGGGAAGGAGAAGGACCCTTCAAGTCGAAATTGTGTTCTGTTGCAGATTCTGTCTAAGGATTCTGTGACGGTGTCTGTTGATGCCGTCATTTACTTCCGGATATCCAATGCAACTGTCTCGGTAAGAGAAAAGGGACCCGAAACTTGTAAAAAGGCCTAGAAGAAGCATTGGGATACAATGATTCTAGCGTATAAAAGAGGAATTCTATCAAATTCCATTGACACCCGGCCTTTCTCTCCCTTTTTCCCCAATGTCACATACATACACACAAACATACTATTGCAAGCGTACGAGCGCGCGTCAACACACACCGCCCGTTTTTTCGCGAGACGGGCCGTGTCTGTGCCTCCCCGCCGCCTCGCTTATCTTACCCCGACACCCCTAGGCATATATCTGCTTCCGTGGCGCAATAGGCAGCGCGTTCGGCTGTTAACCGAAAGGTTGGTGGTTCGAGCCCACCCGGGAGCGAAATCTTTTTTTCTCCTCTAAATTTTTGGATGTTTTGTTTTAGGTCATTAATGTGGAAGATGCGGCAAGATCAACAAAACTTCTTGCACAAACCACATTGAGAAACTCGCTCGGAACAAGGACTCTGGCCGAGATGCTATCGGCGAGAGACGAAATTTCAACTCAGATGCAAGCTTCTCTCGACGAAGCCACTGATCCTTGGGGCGTCAAAGTAAGATTATCCTCTCCGTATTCGTTTCGAATTCAAAAGTTTTTTTTTGCATAATCCCGTTCGTTTATCAGGTTGAACGTGTGGAGATCAAAGATGTCCGTCTGCCAATCCAACTTCAGAGAGCAATGGCCGCCGAGGCAGAAGCGGCTCGAGCAGCTGGAGCAAAAGTATCTTATGACAAAGAGCCGATTACTGTGTAATGTTTTGTTTGCAGATAATCGCCGCCGAGGGAGAGCAGCTTGCGTCGCGAGCTTTAGCCGACGCCGCCGATGTGGTACGCAATGCATTATTCATGACAGTTGTTAGTGTTTTTTCCACTATTTTCAGATCGCCACATCACCATGTGCCATCCAATTGAGATACCTTCAAACGTTGAATAGCATTAGGTGAGGAGCAAAAAAACGAATATTCTCTTTATAATCAACAATGTTGTATTACAGTTCTGAGAAAAATAACACAATCATCTTCCCGTTCCCAACCGAATTGATTGCCAAATTCATACAGTCTGCCGCCGCGTGATAATCAAAACCATCCGTTTTTTTTTCACCCAAACATCTCGACCAAATGCAAAGACTGGCCTTTTTCTCGATTGCGTTCTCTCTTAGTTTCTCTTTCAGTTTCCTGTGAATTACTTCTCTTCTGACCTATGAAGCCCTCAACTACCTTCTTCTTCTTCTTTTTCAAAATGACGCATTTATCATGACTCAGCAGCATTGTCTTAGATGAAACACCTTTTCTATTTCTTTTTCGAGAAAAAATCACATCTTTTCTATACGCGGTTTCTATTGAGCGAATAAATCTCTCGGTCACTGGACGAGTGCGCTGTTACAATTCGATTCAGAGAAGAAGAGAAGAAGGAGACGATGAAGGAGACGATGAAAAACCGCTGATACGGTGATAGGTCGTTGCGCGCCGCTAGCCCCCGCACTGATTTCGTTCGGCAGTTAGGTAGTGGGCGGGATCAATGTTCAGTGACGGTCAGGTATAAAAGAAGGCCAGTGACACTGGTCAAGTCAGTACTTCCTTGATCTGAAATGCATACTTCCGCACTTCTTGGACTGGCTGCCCTCGTTGGAGTTGCTGTTTGGTAAGACTCAAATGTTCCCTCTTATTGAAATTCTCCGTTTTCTATTTCAGCGGCGGATATGGTCCTCCTCCTGGTGTTTACGGTGGTGGCGGATATGGCCGTCCGATGAACTCATATGGAAACGGGTACAACAATGGCGGTGGCTACAACAACGGAGGAGGGTTCAACAACTTTAATGATGGCGGATTCGGCGGTTAGTCGGCAAAGCTTTCACATCTGAACTTATTTTGAAACTTTGCAGGAAACAATTACAACAACGGACCACCACCATTCAATGGAGGCTTCAACCAGCCTTACGGAGGACATGGAGGAGGCGGATACGGAAGACCATCCGGATACGGAGCTCCTCCTCCACCACCACCGCCGCCACCACAACCGGAGCCGGAACCAATGCCAGCCCCAGAGCCAGCTCCAGAACCAGCCCCTGAGCCAATGCCAGCCCCTGAGCCGGCCCCGGAACCCGCACCAGAACCAGCTCCGGAACCAGCTCCTGAGCCAGCCCCAGAACCGGCACCAGAGCCAATCATCAAGCCGTACAACTCCTACGCGCCACCGCCAAGAAACAGTTATGTGCGGCCCTCTTATGGAAAGTAAACTCCATTAGTATCATTGCTCCTCGATTGTAATGCAATTTGTTTTTGTTTCTCTGTATAAACAATCCACCATGACAAATGTTCAATGATCAGATAAAATCAAATCAAATCAAATGACAGAAAAGAAAAGAAGAATTCGTACCTAGAGACAGTAAGTACAGGAAACGTTAGAACCCGAGAAGGAAGAAAAGGAAAGAAGAAATTTGCGGAAAAAAGACAACGATCAATAGTACTCTCGAACTACGTTTTTGATCTCATTCTTACAATAACGATGATACACTATCACAAGTATAGTAGTGATGAAAAGAACAAGGATCAACGTGAAGAACGTGACACCGGCCACCAAAACTTTGGGAGCGATGCAAATCGACTGAGGGTCGAGTTCTCGGATCTCTGCAGCAGCGGCATGTGCATTGTCCTCGCTCTCCTTGTCCATCACGTATACAGTTTGCGAAAACATGTCGGCGTCCTTCGGTTTGAAAGTTTTCGCGTTACGTTTCACCTATAATTTGATAAGAATGAAGTCAACTACTTCTCGTCCGATTTCCTTACAATCTGTTTCTCAATGTTGTTTGTATCTTTGAAAGCACACATTGGCGGCTGAAATGAGAACAGTTGAGTTTAGTTCGACAGTCGAAGATTTCCAGCTTACCGTAATGCCGTCACATCCTCCATCGTCTTTCAGACATAATCTGATCTCACACTGGAATCGGACAGCAATTCTGTCAGCAAACTTGAAAACGAAAGATTCTCGGTACGCCATGTTCAACGCTTCCACATAAGTCGGATCACCGAGGAGAAGGCGATCGGTGTGACATCTGAAGATTCCACTTCTGTCTTCTTTCTCTCGCGCGCCGTCAATGCCTACCCTCTCTCGTCAATTATCATTTGTTTCTCTCCTTGACCGTCTTCGACGTAACAACTGTGAACTAGCAAACCGTAATCTTCTGAAGGAAACCAAACTTTCAATTTGTGATCAGAAATCATCGAAGCACCTGAATCACACTGCCATCTGTGAACGACCTGGTCGCCGACTTTAGCGTATTTCAGAATCGGACCATCCAACTGATCACGACGAATTGTATAACTGCATGTTGGCATCGGTAAATCAGATTGAACTGATTCCGTCGGTAGGTTGCTGAAAATTCCAAATTTAGACTACATTTCTAAACATATTTCACCTTATAGCTATGAAAACAGTTGAAAACCAGATCAATTTCATGACACAATAACAAAATATTACGAAACAGCGAATTCAAATGAAATCGCGCTTAGTACCTTGGTTTATATGGTGTTTACCGCGTTTCAAAAAGTCCAACAGAACTAGTTTCATTCGAAATACCGCTCTAACCTGACATCGATGGCTGCAGTGACGGTTCGAGCCGCTTCTTTGTACATGCAACGAATGTGATAGGCTTTGTCCATTCTGGTCAGGAAAAGAGGATGGAAACTGATAATGAGCACTGTGGAGAACATCATTCCCTCCGGTGCGATCTGAAAACACTTGTTTCTAAAGTGATCTTTGTCTCGTTCCAACCATTCGCTGTCTATCCATATTACAGGCGCCATGGTTCAGTTTGATGCCCCCAACAGGTCTTCCGAACTGATCTTTCGTACTGTAATCGACACGGCACTCCGGTCGATTGTAACTCCCTTTCACATAGACTTTTCCTGCAAAAGACACGGTTTTCCGGGTCATGAAATCAGTGAAAAAGACCGTTGAATTGCTTGCGAGTCCTGAATTGCATGTCAATCGTATCCGCGTTGCATTGGATTTCCGGTTGACCGATGAGTTCGTTGTCATCTTGAATCGCCAAAGTGTATCCGAACAACTGCAAAGTTCCCTTTTCTGGTTGAAGTAAAGATCGCTACAGGGGGTTAGGTTTTCCCACAAAAGGTGCGAGAAATATATGGTTACGCAATCCCGAAAAGTTCTAATTACAGAGGATTGCGTATTGCCCTCAAGGAAAAGTAAAACTTACCACGAAAAACGCGAAGCGTGTGATCATGACTCTCCTGGAAAATGCGAAATGAGGGCAATAATGATTGCCAGAAAAACGAAAAAAGAACTGAAGTCAGAAGGAAAGAGACGGAATTGAGGGTCAAAAAAACAAGGATTCGGAATGAGATGCCATGAGACAAGGCGGGACGGTAGGTGTTCACGGCTAATTAGAGGAATGGTGTGGCGGTAAAATTGGTGGTTGGCGAGAAGACAAGGGTAGGGCGTGAAGGTCTCAATATGTTCGGAGAGGCCCATTGTTTCTGAATATCTCGCGGAGGCAAAACAAGGGAGATTAAAGACGGAAATGGGTTTACAACGTGGATTAGGAATACAAGAGGTTTACTTGGAAATGGGGGAAAGTGCAACTCGTAACTTGTGTAGGTGACCCGAACGGTCCACAGGTTGTTCGGTTTGGGCCGCTTGAGGAATGAAGAAGACTGAACCGCCGTCTCTTCCGCTTAAGAACGGAAAGGAGGAGGAGGACCTTCGGTGTCAATTACAAGTCAAGCTAGCCGCTTTGTCTCCTGTTGACAAGCGTCGGTGCTGAAGTGGCATTGTGAGCGAGAAGTAACAATACAATAACACACGAAACTACAATGAGCGAAAGGAGGGGAAGGGCTTGAATTTCAGTGTGTTCCAATTATGTAATCGAGATTGAAAACCTTCTTATGGGCCACGAGAGCGGAAGGCGAAGGTGAAGAGGTAGTGACGAGAGTGCGGTGTGGTGTCATTAAGTTCCGCAAAAGGGTGAGTGACCCTTTCCTCTTTTCCGTGACCGAAACTTTTTCTTCAACCCGAAAATGGGTATGACAAAGAATAAGAAAAAGGGTTACGCGAGACGGAACGCGAGGGGCTAACAAATTGCTGCATACGGTTTTTAGCGCATGCGCACAACGCTCACTTGACTTATTGGCACACACACACCTATAGAAACTGCGCAAGAATAGGAAGGGGCGGGGAGTGTGTTATGAAGTCGGTGTCGCCCCGGGAATGAAACTTTTTTCATGTGCGAGAAAGAGTGGAACTATGTCAAGTTCATGGGAATTGGGGTGGACACGATGATCCTCCACGATGAAAATTGAACTCAAAATACGATTGGACAGTAGTGCAATTTGAAATTCTGGAGGTCGTCAAACTTCTTTTCTGGAATAAATAATTGCAGAGAGGGAGAGAGTGGTTGAAAAGGGAGAAAAACAAGAAGGACAAGCAAATGGAAGGAATACATCATTGCAGTTGGGTCTGAAAGTTACAAAAGTTACCTGCCATCCGACGGATGGGCCCAGAAGCCTAATGGAAACACGATCCGGACGGCAGAAAAGGCAGCGAAGCGAAAATGTTTCGGAGAAAACTTTCCTCCCCTAGGTTTTAAGAATTCTGTTTCTCTATCCTTTTTTTGAGGATCTTGTTTGAAACGTGCAATTAAAGTGAAAATGTGGAGAATGTTTGACAAAAGTACACGGACATGCGACTTTTTGAACGAATTATAAAGGTACGGTTGGATGAGGACGAGGGGGTAGAATTCGATGTTTCTTGAAGAAAAATACGAAGAGAGCGAAAAATGATGGATGGAGTGTGTGTGTATATGTCTTATTGCAAACGAACGGAGGGACTGTGGTCTGCTACCTGAATTTGTGTCATGTCAATTAGGCGAAAGCTGCTCGGACGAATGCGCAGAGCCAGGTGTTCGAATCGGGCGCGCCCCCACAGGTAAATAGGCGTACCGACCGCCCTTCTGTATGGTCAGCCATGTCAGTGTCAATTAAACCTGTGGCTACTGAGCTGGTATTGAAACATCTGCTGCTGCCGCCGGCATGGTATGGTTTAGCGGAAGGAGGGGCAAAGCAGGATTACCTACAAAAATGGGACATGGTGGTGGGAAACGAAGACCTCATTTATTCAGCCGACTGTAATGAGGGTGAGTTAATAGCTGAGTAGTTCATTTTTGTTTTTGCTGTAGGGGGGAAGAATCCCGTGAATCACAGGATGTTATAAAACTCATAACGTGACAGGAAACGGAACAGAACAGGAAAGAAGAAGAAAAGGGGGAAAAGCTAGACACGATATCCTACTTTTCTGAATCGAGTTGGTTTAGATAGTTGCACTATCAAAGAATGGATGGCCTTCTTCAGATACAAGTCGGATATGTTACCAGAAAAGTGTTACATGGCTGTAGGACAGAGAAACAAGCGAAATATACAAGAAAAGTGGAACAGAATAGGGTCTAAACAAGAAAGGGGCATGTTGGTCAAATTTGCGTTCGAATGATGTCCTCGCAGTCCGGAAAGTCGTCTTCTGAATCCGACTCTTCGAACAGAAAATTTTCAATGTCGCTGAGCTCGTGCGAATCGTCTCGCCCAAGTCTTCGGTGTCCGCTGAAAATGAGAATTTCAAACTCTTAAAGTGATCCAACTTTCAGACTTACTTTGTGTAATCAGCGAAAAACTTTCGGTATGAAGACTTTGGCCAAAACTGATGGACAAGGCATGACAAGGCGACAAAGTTTGAAAACGTGGTTAGAGCTGAAATAATGTACGTAATTGTTTTTTTTCTGGAATCCCTTCAAAAGGTACCTAAAATCAATGAAAATCTCCAAAGTTGCGAAGTGAAGGAGGCGACGATTCCGATGCTCGGCAACGAGACGAACCAAACCAGAAAACCGGCTCCGAAGTGGGCAAGAAACTCGGCTTTATGACGGTTTTGCTCACTGCAAGAAGATATTGTTTCAATGAAAATCGAATTGGAATGTCGGCCTACCTGTCAATAAGCTTTCGGATTGCAATCAGAAACCAAATCGCATAAACGATTCTGATGAGGATCATTGCATGCCCAGGCCACGCTGAGTAAATGTCCACGTCGTGCAAAACGTCATAAACAAATGTCTGAAAAGGAAAAGGTCATGCCGCCTCGAAAATGTTCTTGAAACTCACGCAGTTGTAGAAGAACAGAATGGTATCGAGTCCTGCGAGGAAAGCCCACGGGTACAGCACGTTTTTGGGGTACTCGTTGCCCGGGTACGAAATGTCCCATCCTTTTGCGAGCAAGATCAACAGAAGGCAGTGCACTTGCACAGATGTGTTTCTGAGCACTTCTCCCGTGATTCTCGCAATGAAGAATCCCTGTCCGTCATACGCGAAGAGCAAAACATTGAAACACTGCAGACTGAATCCGATCAGTTTCATTGTGATGATGCGTGACAGTATTCTGAAATTCTCAGAACATGTCTGCTGGTGCTCAATGCAGATATACTCACTGGCTTCTAGGAGGTACTTGCCGGTTCTTGAAGTTGGCACCCGATTGAATGATGGATAGAATTGCATAGGCGACAACGGTGATCAGAAACATTTGTACAGAGTTCTGAACAAAACGTCCTCGTAACGTCGCAGTCACTCAATCCATCATTTTCTCACCTGCTCGTCGAATGAGAAGTTGAAGGTGAAAAAGCTAACGGCCGGGCTGTTCGGTTTGCCGTTCGTCAACCAGATGTCGTAATCGATCGGAACGTTTGGCGTCGAATCCTTCCACTCACAATTGGCATCCAAATTGCACGCGAGAAGCAGAACAAACCTGCCGTCATTGAAATATTGTTGATTTCGAACCAATCTCAAGTCTTCACCAGTGCTCAGGATTGTAGAGCTCTTGAACTTGCATTGTCATCTGATATCCGGGAATGACGTTTGCAGAATTGTCCTCTCCTTTGCACAAATGGCCATCTGGGCATGGAATCCACCGGAAGACGTCACTTGTCCCATTGGGCAAACAACGCGGCTCGAACCCTTTCGTGGACAGGTTCTGCAACAGTATTCGTTAGAGCATTGCAACCACATTTTGAGGACGAAAACGAACATGAAGCATGGATCCACATGACATTTGGTATTCGGACTGTGTTCGAAAGATGTCCATGTTCTCAGATGACACAATCGCAAGCAAAACAGGGTCTGAAAAACGAGTTGTTTCTGAAATTTGGAAGTTTTTCTCACTGGAATAGTTGAACGTCGTTTGTGGCAAGAAGTGCCCGTACAGAAAGCCCCTCGAGTCCTTTTCATATTTTGCTGACGTTTGTTGATATCCGAACTTGGTCACCACGCGGACCTTCTGTTCCGACGGGTTCCACGATCCTGAAAAATCGATATTCCGCTGAGGAGGGCCGCAAAACCAACAGTACCTTTTATATGTGCACAGTTGATGCCGTGTATTCCAACATTGAGAATTAACAGTAAACGGATCCATGTCCTCATCATAGCTATGTCATTCTGAAAATACACAAGAAATATACAAATTTCGAGTGAAACGAATGCGGAATTGTGGAATAGAGAGGAAAAACGATAAAGCCGACGAATTATTTGACAAAGTTGGCGAAACCCATTCATACAAATGTCACTGAACTATGATTGACACATTTCCACCGCGCTTTTCAGCGTTTTCGATAGTTTGGGAGGCGAATAATAGTAAGAAATGAGAGGAGGCTCAATAAAAGAGGGCGAGATAGAGGGCAGCGAGAGGAGGGTGAGACAGTGTATTGCGTTGCAATGGAGCGCGTTTGCATTGTCGGGCCTGTTTGCACACATACACCCTCACATACGTACAGACACACGGAAGCACTTGTCTTGGCGCTTTTTTCGGGTGCGGGTTGAGGAGTGTAATGAGATGTCGCGTCGATTTCGCTTTCATTCGAACAGAACAATATGCATTTCGTGTCGAATTGATCGAATCGCATGTGAATAATGTGAATCAAAATATGTAGATGCTGCTTGACAAATTATTCGTTGATTTTTATCGAAAAAAAAACTCATTTTTGTTCGTTCTTTATGTTTTTTTGAATTTTAAGTGTTGTTTTTTAATCTCTGAAGTTTAAAGAACGAGGGGGGGGGGGAGCTAAATTTTTAAAAAAATATTAATATACGGTTAACAAATTTTCCGATTCTTGTTTAAATTACCTCAAAACAAACTAATTCAGGGAATAGGGGAACTATTTGGTGCTATTCTGCAAAAGAAAAAACGACGAGCAGCCTTAAAATGGGAGAAGAACAGAAACGGAAACTCAATTACCAATGAGGATGAGCTCTTGAGCCGTCGGCTTATTTTTTCGAGTCGCATCTCTTTTTTTTTTGCAATGAGCTTTTGTAGCAAATAAAGATTCCAGATAGGGGTTCTTACAGATTTCAGACGGTCTTTGACTTTTCACAATAGGTTCTCACCGCACATTTCCATCACAAAAAGCTTTTAAGAGAGAAAGAAAGAAAGATTGATGGTGATGTGGTGGTTGGAAATGCATTGATAAACATGACACGTTTTCGAACAGGTGTTTTGTTTCCGGTGGCTTTTCGCTTCTCTCCAATCTTTTTCAGAACTTTGATTCTTATCTCTTAACAATCGATTCTTCCACTTTCTCTCCCATCCAGCTGTTTCTTTGGACCCATTTCAAAATGTGAGAGCGTTGCCCGCCATCGGTCTCTTCTTCTTTTTTCTTTTCACATTTCGTTCGGTTTCCTGAATTGGCTGCCTTTTGCCTCTTTTTCTTTGCCTCGAGCAAGACTTTGCATGGCATGAGCACTGCATTTTGGGGTCGCTGTTGAGAAGAGAGACAACCGACTGCTTTGTTGTTCCCTATTGATTCTGTGGCCTTTTGGTGTCCCGGCTCCTTGCAATTTCTCTCACGGAAAAAAAGAGAACGGTGTGTTCGAGACACGCAGACACCAACAACGTCGGTCGCTAGCCGCCACGTTGTTTTTGGGAGAGCGATGGTTGTAGCCATGCCGAAATGAAGAGATGTCAGACGACCGGAGCGCTGGAATCGAAAGTGAAAAAGAGGGAGCGAGAGAGAGAGCCGCCGCGACATTTCCTTCCTTCCACTCGATGCACTGATTCTGCTCCGTGGCTCTTTTTGGAGCAAGACGAGTGAGCGCGCGTGCGGAGAAGAGAGCAACCATGGCACGCTTCATTTCCTTTGCGAGCCTCTTCTCTCATTACATCCTGCTAAGCGAAAAAGCGACAGCTCTCCGTTTTTCATTTCTCATTTCACGTTCCCGCATCAAGCATTTCCTACACAAGGACAATTTTCAGCATAATGAGAGTTCCAGTGATTGTTCACAAGCCAGGAGCATGCTTTCCAATCATCGACAATCATATCAAGGTTTACGCCTATGAAACTGACGAAGAAGGGGTAACTTTCCTTAAAAAATAAGGGAAGCAACAATTGCACTTTTTAGGCAGTGGTCCGAGCTCAACTACTCACAATCCACGTCAACTCGAAGCTTAGCAAGCTCCGCGAGATGTACGCTGCCATCTGGAACATCGTCCCGCACGACATCGAGTTCGTTGACCCAGAAGTAATTGATGTTTAAATCGCTCTACTTACAGCATGTTTTACGACGACAAAGAGGTGTTTGAGGACGAAACGTGCCGTTCAGCTGGCATCCAACACGAGGGCATTGTTCGGGTAAGTGTAGTCATTGAACAAGACAACAAAGATCAGGAAATGTCTATTCCCCTTTTTTCCAGATGCAAATCTTTGACGGCGATGTCGAGTGGAAGCCCGAAGACGAGATGGACCGATGGGATGAGGAGAACAGCTCAACAAACTCCGTTTGAGGCGCACCTCTCGATTAGTCCCTTTTTCATCTGTATTCTTCTTATCCGCTTCGCACTATGATCCATCCAATGAAAATAATTATTTATTTATGTTTTACAGCATTTGCCAGTTGGTATTCTTTCTTGAGACATTTCTCGATTCAAAAACGGGAAAAAAGAGACGGGCAAACCCTAATTGGGCCAATTTTTGAGAGATAGCCTCGTCACATCGCGTGTCGGATGTCGCCCCACGCCGCGTTTTCTTGTCGTAAGGTTAGGTAGTAAAGCGGATGTTGGAAAAACCAAAAATGCTGACTCAATATGTTGGAATTCCGAAAATTCACTTTTCACGACAGGAGATTCTTATTTTTCAAATGCATTTATCTACTTGATTCGACTGGAAAAAAAAACGTTTTTAGCTTTAAAAATAGACACGTACATCAAATTCTTGGGAAAATGAAAAAGAATCGAATGGGTTTGGATGCGGGAGCTGATTACAAAACTCGGTAGGGTAGAGGGGAATGGAAGTAAATTTGAAAAAGAGAATTACAATCCCTTGTTGCAGAAGAGCTGCTTGGGCGGATTCGGCAAGTTCTTGAGCTTCTGCGCGAGTTCTGGTTCAATCTGGTCGAACGAGACGGGAGTGAGTTGCGGGAAGAGAGCGCATCCGACTGGAGTCGACACCGAGAGCACCAGTCCACAGAGGATCGTCTGGAGCGGCAGGAACATTTTCGGGTTCGCCTTGAAGTATGGTCTCTTCTCGAGAGCGTTCACCACGACTGGGATGAATGCGAACGTGGGAGTCGCCATGAAGACTCGGGAGATCACGACCTGGCTGATGGCCGACTTGGCTACTCCTGGCGACTGTCCGATGACTTGACCGTTCTCATCCAGAATATCGATTCCGTCGGTGAGCTCTCTGAAAGTAGCGGGCATGTGCTCCATCCCAAAGATCACAAAGTTTCCTACCCTCTTCTCATCATCGGAATGTTGATCGCGTTGGCGACGCACACGGCGACAAACGGCACGAGGCGTCCGACAAGTGGCGGGGCTTTCTGAAGAAAAAAACGGCTGATGTAACAGCACGCGCCTAGTTTCGCTGGCTCTTTACACCAGAAACCCGGAACAGATGCCGCCTACCCACCTTGACGAGAGAGTTCAAGCCGAGAGCAGCTGTGAGGGCTCCTCCGGTCGCCGCGCAGTACGAGACGAGCAGCTGACTGACGGATCCGCCGTCTCCGGAACGGTTCGTGTAGTTGACGACGGCGTTGAACGACTGATTGAGCCACTGCCAGAAGATGACGGCCATCGGTGATTTGTAGAACGTGAGCATTCCTCCAGTGATTGCCATGTTCATCGGCACCTGAGCTGACATACGACCGACCATCAGCATCTTTTCACCGGTCGACGGATGGAACGCCGAATCGACGACATGTTTCGCCTTCCAGAGTTGGCTGAGAGTCAGGTCGTTCGACACTTCGCCCTTCTTGTAGTCTTCGACAATTTTCTTGAAGTTGTCAAGCTGATTGTCGCCGTAGAAAAGGTTCAGCGGGTTGGTGACAGCAAAGAAATGCTGCAAACGCACAGTTCAAAAGATCAAAAAGGCAAACACAAGCTGTCAGTTCTCTTACCTGGGCTCTCCCTTCGAAAGTCGACTGATCCCATTTAGGCTTGGAAATGTCCGGGCGAAGCACCAACGTCTTGACAAGTTCCGACATTTTCTGTAAAATTTTTCGATAAAGTTTCGTAGAAAAGAAGACAAAACACAAGAAGACCAGAAGAAGAGAATAGAAGAAGAGAAGTGATAACACATAGTCTTGTCGATGGCGTGTTCACTAGGCTGCGTGAATGATGTAATGTGATAAGAGTGTTTCGTGCACTCGACGAATGTATAACGAAAAAGAAAGTGACTGCGGCAGAGGCGGCAAGAAGGAAATAGTCACGTGAGCTAGTGTGGGAGAATCGGTAATGCCAGCATTGGCTCATTGTTGTCAGAACGAGACGGTCTGTGAAAATCGGGCATCGAACTGATGCACAAACGCAGTACAACGACCAACTAACATTAAACCGCATCGACCGCGCTATCACCGTCTTTTTGTTGGAAAAAATGGAGAGAAAGAGGAGAGAAGGCAAGCGGAAACAATTAGATGGAAAATCTCTGTCCGACGCGAAGAGGGGAGAATGAAATGAAAATGGACAAGGCGAGAAGAGGGAAGCAGTGAGAAATTCAATTTAGAAAATGCAGCACCAAGCTCGGAGATTCTGCGCACACTGACTGACTGAGAGCAGACGAGTTGAGAAGGTTACAACAAACTTCTCCTCCCGCGAGGGCCCCCACGTGTGGGTGATGACTGAAGATGACGGAAGAGATAGTTTGTAGATGTTTTCTCTTCCTCTCTCTCTCTCTTCCGCCACGTGCGCCTGAGTGCCGATGCGAAACAAAAGTGTATTTCTGCCTCTCTGCGGTGAGAGTGTCAGCGCGAATCAGTCCCGATGGCTGAAGCTGCTACCCCCACTCTGTTTGTTTGGAAAAGGGTTATTGTTTGGCAAAGCTTGAAAATGGGCGAAAAGGCAGTAAAAACGTGGGTTTCGGTTATTGCGTTTCGCAAACTCCCGGGGAAACCAAACGATCATCGTTTTTGGAAAAAATCGAAAGTGTCGCGATCAAATAATCATTGATTGCCGGGTATTAATGCGAGAAAGCGAGGAAATAAAGCCAAAAAAGAGTGGAAAGTTGGAAACACTGAGCAAGAGCGTACAAACAAACAATAGCCCTTATCGGGAGCGCAAAAAACGACACAGCCGTTCGACCAGCGACCAGTCGAACGAATGACCACCGCTAGGTGTTCGCGCGTTGGTGTGCGGCGGCACTGAATTGCGCAAACTGCACAAAAAATGCGCCAGTCAAAAAAAAAACCATGCGCTGCTCTTGTTCTCAACGAAAGACCAAAGAGACTGTTTTCAAGTGTATCCAAATAATGAAAGTAAGCAATATCAGCTACTAATTCCGACAAAATCAAACAGAAATGAAATAGAAAGAAGGAGAGGAGCGGGATGCGACCGGAAACCTCTTCAGTTTTTCTTCCAGGTTGTTAGTAAAGAAACAAGACACAGTTAGAAAATTGTAAATCGAATCACAACGCGTGCGGCCTTGACTAATTCATATTCATATTCGCAAAGTCCTAACCTCATTCGTCGCCCTCTTTCATGCATTGCGAAGTGACAAAACTTTATGTGTCTCTTATTCTCAACTTTTCTTTCTTGTTCCATTGCCCTCTCCTCTTCGATTCACTTGTTTGAATCTTTCTTTTCCTCGTTTTCTTGTCCGGAAATTGGAATCAGAATCGGAATCAAAGGCGGAAACACGAGGTGCAGTGCTAATCCTGTGCCAAAGATTTAGAGCATCGTTAAGCTCCTTCATCTTCTTCTTCATTCTCCATTCATCAGTCAGGACACTGAAATGTTTGCCGTTGCGACTGATTAAAGTGGAGTAAGCAGTCGGTGTCTCTCTTCCTCTCCCACAGTTGTGATGGTCACCCCCCTTCCGTGCGTGTTTACATGAGAATAAGTGCAAGCAAAGGCTCACAAAGTGCCGACACAGTGGCCGCCCCGCGCAGAGTGAGAGGGACAGAAAGATCTTTTGTACCGAATCAAACAAACGTTCGGCCGCGCTCATTTCGAGAGGAGCCAGTGATGCCCCTCTCTGCGTTGACTACTCCGGTTACCGGGGGAACCTCGTTTTTATGGCTTTCGCGCACCCGATGTGTGCTCCCTCTCCTCCGTTCTCTTGTGTTCAAAACACTGATTTTTGTGTTTCATCTTGTTTTCTTCTTCTCCCCTTCCTTTTGCGCGCGAAACCCAAGCATCGTTTCTTCCCGCCTTTCCTTTTGCTTCTGTACATTGAGAGAGAAAAAAACGAAAGAAGCCTCTCGTTGGACAATATTCGTACTGGCCTCCTCATTCTCACAGAAACTGACTCACTTTCAACGTTCCGTTTAGTTGTGTCCAATCGGTTTACAGCTGTTGTAACTAATCGCTTGTGGCCGGCCCTCGCTCCCCCTCGCTCCCCCTCTCCAGCTGTCCGGCTTTGAAACATGAGCATCACAATTTTTATATTTCAACTGGATACAAATTGCTCGGGAAGCACACGCACGCGCAAGCCGATCGATGTGTAAAGAATAGGGTGGACGGGATGCTCGAAGCTGATGTCCACTCTGATTTTATATGTGTTACACATATCCGATTCACCTGGCGGGATTTTCTCATCTCTCCGCCCAAACTCTGATCTTTCTGACGTCGAACGCTCGTTCGTTCGTCATTCTGTTTTTCTCCTCTTCTTCTTCTCAATGTCGAGCAAATTTGTCAGTCAGCGTCCGCGCGAAAACTAGTTCTCACTTTTTTCCAACGTTTCGGCAGGTTCAAAATAGCACTTTCGCCTCCACCAATCGACCGATTGCCTCCTCGTATTCGCTTGATAGACATCGCTTGCCGATTTTTCATGGGAAGATGTGAACAAAAAACTCGTCCACCTTTTACTTTTTCTGAGATATTTTCACTTTCTTATCGATCCCTTCTCATCTGGAAACGTCTTCTCGTCGTCTTTCTGCGACGGAAGGACATTCTCAACAGTCGGTGGTAATCAAAGGTTGTTTTCTCATTTCCACTTCTATTCTCGTGTTCCATGTTTTCTTATTGTCGATGCTTGGTTCCTTGCCTAGTTTTCGGGGATACAAGTAGCAAGTCTCTCACGTCTATTGACCTCGAACTGAATAATTCAAACGGCCGCTCCGAGTGGTGCTGGTAGTAATTACACACTGGCCTCAAGCTGTCATTCAGTTGGGAAAGGGGCCCTCCTACCTCACACCAAAACCTAGCATTTCCTCCCGTTGCGCTCGTGTTTTATGGCTGTACAAAGGCCCGGTGGTCTGGATTTGAAAGGCAGTTTGAAAGTGGTCTGGTGCCTGGTTCGGGGTTACTACATAGTAAGCAGACCAGTTTTTTTTTTGAAAACGTTTCCACAGGACAGTGATACACTATTTGCCCTCGCTGAGGAGAAGAAGCTTTTCTCTTCTGTAAAGAAGAGTCTCTGCATCTTTTCCGCCTCCGCCAGATCCGATACGGTGACAGGTGATCCTTTTACAGCCTGGTATTCCCGTTTTGACTACTCCGCCTGTGGGGCCGCTCGCACAAAGACGCACAGCCAACACACAAGCACTCCGCCTCGACTGCCGGCAGAGAATAGAGAGAGAAAGAGAGAGAGAGACGAGTGTACGGCGGGGGGATTGCTTGTTCTGTCGCACTCTCCGCCCGCACACTCATCTCTCACTCATTTGCATCTTTCTCTGCGTCTCGTTACGTTCATCAAATTCCGAGTTAATCTCTTGGGACCATATATTCTGATTCGCTATTTCACATAACTGCCTGCTTTTTTGTAGCGTCTTCGTTTTCTTTCTCGTTTCCATTTCCCGCCCACTTCTTCCAAAGACCTTCCCGTCCGTTATGCATTTTCTCCCCAAGTTCCCCTCTCTATTTCGAAATTAGTTTCCGGACAATAATGCATTTGAATATTCAAATTTTCGTTCCAAAAAATAAATCGAAGCGCTTTTGACGACGTGTCGTTTCTGGTACTTAATCGTTATTTTTAATGCTTTTTCATAATTCTATTTAGAAATTCATGTTTTTTTTCTCAGGAGTTCGCTCGAAATGGTTTGAATGCAATCGATGGCTCAACAAGATGACGGTTTGAGCGACGAAAACGTACACGTGAAAGAGCTAAAAAGGGTAGGTTATCCGTTTTTTGCCGTGTTTTTTTTCCATCTTTTTTCCAATATGGAATAGGCAATTTAAAATGGGAAAAACATGTTTTCGAGGCCCGTTTTTTCTTTCACAAAGCTTATTGATTTTTGTTGCAGTTATTCAATGGCTGCGATACACATCGAAATGGATTGTTAGATAGAGAAGGGCTTCTGGATCTCTGCGACAAGCTGAGCCTTTCAGTGTTTGCTGGAAGCATTATCGACAGAGTTCTTGGCAATGATCATGTCATCAACTTTAAGGTTTTCATTGCTGTTGCCCTTGCTCCAAATCGGCTAATCGAATTTCCTTGCAGCAATTTAAAGACCGCTTCCTGCTATTTCTGCCGGAAATCATCGACCTAGCTTCCGGAAACCAAGACGAACTACTGATTGCTGCCTACAAATCCAGTTCCTCCCTCGGCATCAAAGACACGCAACGGTATGCGATGGCGTAATTGTTTCGGCGCAATTAGATTGATGCATATTTTGTTGCAGACTGACACGTTATGACGTTCATACGATATGCGAGTCGACGTCGGAGCTGGATCTGCTGTCGATGGGCGATGTGAACGGCATCTTCGACAAGTGCGCTACATCCGGCAAAGTGTCGTTGAATGACTTTGTCTCGCAGTACAGGGCACGACAGAAGATGTCGGAAGAAGTGAGGATAATCGTTCGTGTCACTCCGGCAGTTCACTCGTTATTCATGTTCAGATCCATTTCATCGCCGATTCATACCGGATATCCAGTGTCAACTTGTTCGAATCTCTCGATGTCAACAATACTGGGTGTGTGGAGGCTCAAAAGAGCCGAAACTTTCAAAGAGAAGGCTTGAATAATTAGTTTCGCATTTTAGAGAAGCGGATCATTCGGCGGTCATTGAATATCTGACGACTTCGGGCTTGAAACTGGAAGAAGCCATCTCTTTGTTGAAGGTAAGGCGCATTTCATGCCTCCGCGAGCACTCATTGTCTTTTCTTCCAGGACTTTGGACAGCCGACATCAGCCATGATTGGGCTCGTCGGACTGGGGAACTACCTGGAGAATACGCTTTCCCATCTCCTCAGCTCATCTCCAGTTTCAGCGAGAGCCGCGTTTTTCTGCATGAAATCTCTCCTAGAAAATTATAGGTACGTCAGTTTTCACTGGAAAGAGCCATTCAATTTTGAACTGATCAACGTTTTTTCTTCCAGATGTACCGTTCGAGAATTTGAAATGCGATGCGAACACATGCAGAAACAGATTCATATCGCCAATCAAAGGAGGACTCTTCTCATTGAAGAACTCGACCAAAACCAGCAAAGCATCGAGGCTAGCTACAACAACCGGCTCAAGTGAGATTCGATTCTCTCTCAAACCAATTATATTCGACCAATCATCCTTTTCTTTCAGAGAGATGGAAGACCGATGCAGAGGGCGAATTGCGGCGATGGAGGAGAAATTCAGGCAGGAAAGGCTGGAGATGCAGAAGGAAATTGAAACAGTGCGTGGGAATGAGGATATCGAGTGAATCGAATTCATTTGATTGATTGCAGATTGAAAAGGATCTTTCCTACGTTCGCCATAATGAAACATCTCTCAAGAATAAGCTGCAGTTGGTGGAACGACACAATAAGCGGATAACGACGGAATTGGAAGATCAAACGGAAGCAGTCGCCGTTTTGGAGCAAGAGAATCGAGAGCTCCGGGCAGAACTACGAAAGAAACAACAGTTCCGTGTTTCCGAAGACAATGCCAAGATAATGGCTTGGAAACAGAAAGTGGAGTTGATGGTAGCTCACAACAAAAGGCTTCGGGAGAAGCTTCGAGACATCTCAAAGAACTCCAAGTACGATCACTCATCTGACTCGTACATCCAATGGACACCACCATTCCGAAGTCAGTTGCTGTTGATTCGGAAACGGCGTGTACAGAAAGGTGACACGTTATCGGAAATGGACAGCGAGCCGGAATCGATATTCTATCGACGAAGACGAAAACGGCTACACAAAAAACGGGATCGCATGCGTAGATACGAAACTATTCATAACTTACAATCGGGTTCAAGTCGTCAGTTTCCATGAAACAAAAGAAGTCTCTAAACAATTAAACAATTCCAGGTCAAAACGATGATGGCGCTTTGGCGACATTTGCTGAAAACAGTGTAAGAAAGTCATTGTTGTCGCCGAGAAATCGAGGGATGCTGATATCATTGAATGACAATGAGCAGAACCTGTCCAGCGATCGGTTGCTCATTAATCGGGCCAAGGTGAGAAATTGAGTACAGTCGCATGAAATACGATGAAATTCTCGGAAATTCCAACTTCAGTCATTACTCGAAAAGTAGGTTAAGGCAAGTGATAGACAAGTAGAAGTCGTTGGTGCCTGCTTGTTGTTATTGTTGTACAGTGAGAGAAACCCCCCAAACTAGATGACTATGCTTTTCATTTCGCATTTCGCACGAGCTCGGCTGACTACCATTACAAAACTCCCCGTTTCATTTTCTGCTTTTTCCCCAATTTTTCTCCCATTTCGGTTCCGACGTTCAGTTCGATGATTGCGTTGATCAATGGAGTAGCAAGCACAGACATCCGCTAACGTCGCCGTGTCGGCGTTATTTGATGAATTAAGCGAACGTTACAGAGCTCGGATCGAAACAAAAAGTCCACAACCGCATTTGACGAACTTCCACATGTGAATGACTACGAGGTTGAAATTAAGGTTCGTCTCAAGAAATCTCAATGTATTAGTTTACGATTCACAGACATTACAGATGTTGCATTCATCAATTGCCGCCCAAAAACAAATGTACGAGGGTCAAATTCTCAACTTGACCAGAAAACTGTCGCATATGCAGAGTTCGGAAGAGCCCTCCATTCGCCTTCACAGTCTGTTCGATCGATATCGAACGAACGATACCGACGGCAAGTCATCGAGTGCCACAATCGGTGTAGAAAAAAACGGGTCGTCTCGCAACCGAATAGCCACAAACTTCTGTGCTCGATGCATCAAATTGGAGCCGAAAATCAACGAGTTGAACATAATTGTGGGTGGATCCATCAAAAACATGACGATTGAGGATCCCGTGCCGACAATTATGCACAATGTGAGAAAAATTAATGTGGAAACAGGAGACCATGGTTTTTTTCAGGATCACGTCTATCTCCACACTGAAATCGGCAGATTGAAATCACGTCTAACTTCTGCGAAGGGTAAAGTGTCCGAAATAGTGGCTATGATGGCGCTGCCACTGTCAGTGCCACGTCATCAATTGCAGTCATCCAGTGACTACCAACCATCGAAGTCGCAACCATTCTCCATCCGGTAAGACCCATAATTTCCATTAGAATGAGCTGAATCATCAAGCCTCTCTTCAGAAATCAGCGATCATTCGCCGATCTTCGCGAACGGACGCCATTATCCGAAAAGTCTGAATCATCGCGTGATTTGGTCATCGATCCATCTCAATTCAACCCATCTAGCATTTTCAACAAACCATTTTGAGCCCAGTTCCTGTAATACTGATCATGTCGAGTAATCTTTTCATACTGCTTTCACTTACAACTCGTACTGCATTTCCCTACCCCATTCATTACACTTCTTTCTCTCATATTCAGAAACATGTTCCGAGGGTAATGTATTGATCGTGAGCTCTGTTGTAAATACGCCTGTCAATACTAGCATCTTTCCGACGTTCGCCTTCCCCTCTCCCGAAAAATGACTGATTCCGTGTTCTTGTGAAAATTGTGTGTGTTTTCTCCCCCCCCCCCCCCCCCCCCCCCAGAAATCTAGTCGAATGTCTTTCTTTCAAACAATGAATTTTTTGGATTTATGACTCTCATTTCTATGGAAATTTCGAGTTCGAGAGCGGACTTTTACGAGCGCACGGGACAATTTTCGAGTGCTTTTTTGCCCAACGTTTTGCCAAATCCTCGCGTCACTTGGAAGAAGAGAAAGAAGGAAGTAGAAATTTGAAATCGAACATGGAAAAAACACAGGAATGATAGTTTCCTAATGATCAATGCATATAAGTGGAAACGTTTTACAGTCTCATTCAGATTACGTGCTACTTCAGAGGATCGTCCACCGTCGTTTCAGACTCATTTCCACCCGTCGTCCGCTTCTGGTTGTTCGCTCCCACTGACTAACATCAGCTAATCAGAACTGTCCCCAGACCTCTTCTCATCGATTCCAACTGAGTGACGTGGTGTCCCCTCTCATACGATTCTTGCTTCCCAATTTCCGGTCCCGCACATTTTCTCATTCCTTTTTTTTGGCTCCGTGCGCTCTTCTCGATTCTTGCCCTCCATTTTTCATTGTGCCTTCTTCGTTTCTCGCTTTCCGTTCGATCGCGTAAATCTCTGACATAATGGAAGAAGAGAAAATGAAGCGCTCTTCCTCCCCATTTTCGCTGCCACCATCGAAAAAAAGAACCTCATTTCCGAGCCTCATCCATTTAGCGCCCACGACTTTTCGCCTCGAAAGCGGGGGCAAGTCGAGAATTGAGTGGCATACCATTAAAAGGGCCCAACGGCGGTTGTTTAGACACACTGTAATGAGCTTTACGAATTCGCGCTTTCCTCGAGAAAACCAAACGACTGGGAATGGGGTGTCAATGTGATTTCACCACTGGCACCGCCTGAAACAAATGGGATTTTGAAAGGCAGGGGCCGCATTACGCAAGAAATCGAAGGATGCTTCGAAATTCATCATCAGACGCCCTGGGGCAAAGGCAGATGTGCATCATATTGAATGATGGATCGAATCGAAAGGCATGCGTGTATATTCGTGTTCTGCGTGCCCCCTTTGAACGACAATGACACTGTTTGCGTCAAGAATTCGGTATCACATTCTTTATGACTAGCAGCGCAGCAGGACCATCTGTCATCAGACGATTTGGTTTTCGCGCGGCGAATGAATGGACGCAGGCTCATCCGCGCGCGAGGGCCTGTCCGACTCCTCCTCCTTCTTCTCCTTCTTCCCTCAAACGCTTTGTTCCCTTCTCCCCTTCAGTCCTGCTCCCGTAACCAGTCTTAAGACAGTTGTCTATTCGCCACCCCCCTCGTCCCTTTTCTCAACCTTCCTTCACTTGTTTCGATTAAAAACGAGCGTCATATTTCATTCAAGAATTATTGAGAGCTTTCCGTCCCAAATCCTCATGCATTCGGCGTCTTTTCTTATGTATTGGCGGAGTAATAACTCATTCTGTGCACTACCACATAACTTTTGAGACATTTTTCCACAATCCAATTTCCTGGCATTTCCTTTTGGCGGTGCGGCCGCAATGCTGTGACTGAGTGACGAGCTGTCTCCCGTGGATACCGTAGCTGACACAAAGGATTTATGACCCATCTCCCGCTTCTTCAAGGAGCTCCTCGCTCCTCGAGCATCTCATTTTCCGCTCTCATTTCTTCAGCCTCACTCTGCTTTCTCTCCTCTCTAATTCTCAGCCTCTCGCTGTGCCACGTCCCCGCTCCCCTAAGCCACGCCCACTTCAGAGAGCACCGCACTCTCGAGCCATTTGTGCCTTTCACTGCAGCGCGGCCCACTACACAAAAAATGTGGCTCGCTCAACCGTCTCAGCGCACTGCCGTCATCGTCATCGTCGTGATGGTCGCAGTCACCTGCACGATGTTCTCAATCGTCTGCTTGGGACAGGACGCCGCCGTCACTGCTCTAACAGGTATCACTCTTGAACCCCTCTTAAACACGAAAGTCACCTCGAATGAAGTTGCAGCAGTGGCCATCTTCATGTCGGCCATCGGGATAACTCTGTTGAGTTATTTCATAGCCGAGTCGAGGCCCCGATCGTGTGTCCAGGCGCTTGCGAGCGTGTTCAGTCGCAACCCCGAGCCGACACCGCCTCATCGCCCCACTCCTCCGCATCCGGTTCCCGTCCGCCCGATCGCCAACCGTTTTGTGCCCGACCGTCCTCCCATTCCTCCGTGTAAGTGCGGGTCCTTCACAACTTTAACTACACTTTTTCCGAATTCTCAAGTGGTCTAAGCTAAACCAGTTTGAAAAAAAAAACTTGAGCAACAGCGGCTCGCCTAGGAATCCACGTCATCAAAATCCGGGAAGAAGGGAAAGCGTGGAAAGAAAACACAGAAAAGCTAGAGAGGGATAAAGGGAAGGTGACGTTAATTCAGGGTTCTTTCAACTCTCAATTTACATTTCTTGAGCTCTTCCACTTTTCACAGAAAGCACCCTTTGTAGAAGATTATCGGGAGGAAGAATGCGAGCTGAGTGATTGTTAAATTGCATAGTGCACGAAGGACAGTAATTCCCGTCTTGTCTGTCAGAATACACACTCTAACATCTGTCCCGCGACGGTTTTGCATTGTGGGCCGCGCTTGGATGTCGGTAGGCTGGTGCGCCCGACAAGGGAACACAAAGCCGCTGCGATCAGCTGTTCCTTATGTTCATGCACGGTCAGCCGTGACGTCACATGCTAAATTTCACATATTAAATGGAATATTTTGGAGAGAGACAAATTCAAAATGTGAAGGAAGTAAAAGAAGACGAAGGAGGGCCACGAGGCCATTGAATTGGATTGATGCGTTTTAATTTGAATAAGCTCGTCTTCCTAGAAACGTTAAGGGCCGGAAACCAATTACAGTACTCCAAGAACAAGAGAGCTAGATTTTGGTCCCAGGAGGTCTACCGAAACAGTAAAGCGGTACCGTTCCCCACTTAATATATCCGCAAACACACATGGTGTGGAAGGGGGGGGGGTCTAAGTGGCAACATTGCTGGCATCTGCTCTTCCCACCGAAGACCGTTTTATTTGCGTGGGGTTACCCATCTTCCCGCGCGCGTGTCTCGGAAGGCTGACTGTTTCTTCGTGCGACCTCTCCCGACCTTGCCAGAATATCTGACATCTGGCCGCATCATTGCCAATATAATGATCATCCTCTCGCCCGGCATTATTTTCTGAGCGCGTTCAGCGAGCAGAAGTGTTTGCCGGAGGGAGAGACGAATAAAACAATGGGACATCTTGCACTCGAAAACCTGACACCCGTCTGTTACCATTGCAATTATTTGGGTTTAATAAGTGAGCTAAGTGGATTAATTTGTCACTGCGGTCAGCGGAATAGCATAGACCCCAGGGGAAAACACTATGCTCTGACCTAGGGAATGGAAAGTTTTCAGATCTGCCATCGTTCATCCCGTTCCCGATGCCGCTTCCGCAAGTGGTCGCCGATGATGGAACCATCCTCATCCCACCGCCGCCGAACCCACCGTCTTACGAGGAGAGCGCCGAAATTGAGGACCGCCGCATCACCGAGTGCGTCTTGAGATGACGGTCTTCCGGATAATAACTTCTATGTTTCTTTTAGGCACTCCAACGCACCGCCCGCCTACAACCGCACCAACCGCGTTTCCGACAACAACATCGCAAGCTTCTCTCCTCCTCCGTACTACAGCCCCGTCAGCCCTTTCTTCGGAACATCCGTCCAGACCTCGACCATGTACCTCTCCGCCGAGAATGTCGCTCCCGCTCCTTCCCCGGCGCCGCCTCCGCTTCGTTCCCCTGTTCGAGTCCGCGATCCATCCCCGGTCCGTCGTCATCCCGCTCGCAAGGCTCGCCGCTCTCCCCGCCGCCCGCGTGACACCATCGTCGTGATCGATGACGAAGCGGGAGCTTCCACCAGTACCTCGACAGTCCCGAAGCCCGCAACTAGGTAAACAGGCGAAAAAAAGAGAACTGCATCCACTCTCCAATTCATTCCAGAACCCTTCCACAGCTCTTCATCGACTGCTCGAAAGCTGAGCCAGCCTTGTTCAGCATTAACGGTGAAGAGTCTATCATCTAGGTCTCTTCATCTCCCACTTTATCCACGTTTTAGGAGGATTGTGGAACAACTAACCGTCTGCATGCGCACCTTGTATTCAATGATCTCGTTTCCTTCGTATTTCTTTTCTCTTCGCCGTTCAACTTTATCTTCTCTTCCCCGCAGGCTCTCCTGCCGTTAAAAGCCCAGTTGGAGTTGTGAGACAATCACACTCCCTATTAGCCCCCCATCCATTCCAACCCGATTTCCGTCCCTGTTCCGAAGCATCTTTTGCACACTTAACCAAGAATTCAAATAAAGTTGGAAACTGTTATGACATATGTTTATTGAACTGTGAAAAATATAAATTCAGGAAAGAAGAAGCCGTTTACAATTCAAAGACCGACGAAGGTATCCATCCGATAGTGTTGTCCGATTTGCGACACAGTGCAAACTTTTGTTCCATGCTGAGAATCTGCAAAAAGAAGAGACCTTATCGGCGGTGTTAAGGACATAAAGTGCCTTAAGACTCTTAGGCAGAAGAGAAACTAACATCAACACTTTCCATGGCTCGAATGCTTATTTCTCCTTCTTGTCTCGACTCGAAGTTGTGGCGAGCACGTGCGTTGATGGGACGGAAGTATGGTTCGGGCTCTCTTTGCTCTTCGATCCTCGAGAAGACATCACGCCTGAAAATAGACTCTATTGCAAACCGTTGCAAAGTCCGAAAAGTCCAACTCAATAAAACTGGAACCATAGAAACCTTCGACCGATTTCGTCACCGCAAAGAGAGCAAATTCCGATTTAGAAAGAAGTTTTTATGGCGGCGGTGTCGTAAAAATTTCAAACTTTGATTATTGCATAATGGGGCGATGAAAAAATGCGCACGCGAAGCAGCCGGCACATTATCAGGCGAGACCCCCACGCAATTAAAAAGAGACTACCATCGCTGAAAATGTGATGCAACAAAGTGACCGACTTACACATCTCCGCGCTTCTTGCGACTTCCTGGATTGGAGTGTTGGTTGGAAGGCTGCACGGCTACATGCTTCTCCTTCTCCCACGAATGGTATCTGAAAACGAAACAGGAAAGCTCTATCGCAACGTCATTTTCTTGCCGCCACCGCACGCAAAGAAACCTATTGTTTCCGTAAAAGATTAGAGGTGTTGCTCGCCACCGGCGGTCTAATTTCCGGCGGCCAGTTGGATTACGCAAATACCAGAAACATGATCGTTCCTGTTGAGTCAGAAGTAAGCAGCGGAAGGAAACTCTCATACCCGGGATGAATGTCGTTTTTCTCCGCTTCCAGCTGCTTTCTCATTATCTGACATATTTCGCAATCGTCGATTCCGCGATCGCCTTGAAGAGTGTCAAACTTTTTGTGATTTTCCAAATGACGCAGAAATGCTCTGTTTTGATCGGAGGCTACAGGCGCCGCTGCAAAAGAAAATGGACATGTTTTGTTTTTCTCTTTTCTGGTCAGAAGTTCGTTATTTCGCAACGCGTTTATGTTTCTGTTATTTGTGATGATAGTGTGCTAGAGTGATTGATTGTGTTGTGAATGCAGAAAAAGTGTTGAGTGTACATTTTGATTGTCAACATGTGATCGTTTCGTAATTTGCTAACACTGTCCCGCAAGTGTCATGAAACTGCTAGTTAGACGATTTACTCCATAAGCAGCTACCAGAAAGTGATAGCGTTGCAAACTGGCAGAACTAGAGAAAAAAATGAGACGCCGGCTTGGCGGCGGTCCTCCTTATCAACGGTTCCAACTTTTACGATCACTAACAGATGAAGCGTTTTCAGGAGGGAAAAAAGAATGGGGAAGAAAACTCTCGGAAGTGAATTCCTTTGTCGGCTGATCACACTCGAAATTCTTCGAAATCACATTTCCGATCAAAAAAGGGGAGTGAAAAACGGTTCGAAAAACAAAAATAATGCTGACCTGCAATTTCAAACAATGGTTGGATTGGGACAAGTGGTGTTGCAATTCCTGGAAGCACCGGGACTCCGATTTGCTTGATGTGCTCTTTTGTGGATATGTGACGTTCTTCTTCCTCGCGGTCCTCGATGTAAGAGTGTGTTTTGATCTGGAATTAGTAAATTGACAACTGTCCACGTAGTATTATGCGAGTACCTCTGGATAGTTCGAGTTCTCGTCTGGAAGTCTTGGAATCGACTTGCGCTCCAGTTTCGCGGGTCTCTGGTAATTCGACTGTTGAACTCGGACGGGCACTTGAGTGTTAACTTCAATCGGAATCCGGACAGGTGGCATTTCCGGCTCGATGAAAACGTGATCGTTCTGAGGAGCGAACTCAGTTCCGATGTTGTTAAGAGACGGTCGGTTCTTCTGTTTTGTGTATTTGAGAGTGTAGTCGGGTGTTGGAATATAAGGGTTCTTTTGTCGGATGGTAAAGTCATAGTCAGGTGCTGGCACATGAAAACGAGACATGATCGGGTGTTGGGTGGGTTGCGTGGGGTAGATGGGAAATGAATGAATGAACAAAGCAAGGGAGGCGGCGAGCTCGTTTTTTTGTTGTGCTCTTTACCGTCTCTCAGTTTCTCTCCCCGCCTCGGCCTGTTTGCTCTTGTTTCAGGGGGCGCGTCCGCCTTTTTCTCGTTTTTCCTACATCATTACTCGTTATCTATCATGTGCCCTCTCGGACGATAACGACATTTTTGCATTGGGTGTGAAAGTGGAGAAGAATGGGCCGAGCATGATGACGATGATCATGATTTCATGATTCATAATTGTTTCAGAGAAACGTCACTGTTATTGGTGAAATTTCGTGTAATCGGGTTGACATTTCAAAAATTGATGCGTAACTCGTTTTTGAGAAAACTAGAAATCAAAATGTCAATATTTGTGATTTCATGAAACGTTCACAGTTACGTAAACATACACTGACCACACTATCTATAAGATCTCCCATATTATTACCGCTTCGGCAAAACAAAAGGAGATGTCAAAATTCTGTAACCGCGTTTCGATTCAAAATACAAAATAAGCCCCAGGGCCAAAAATTCAGGTCCCAGCGATAAATTTCCTTTTTTTTTTGTTGAGTATTATACCGTTTTTTTTGAGTATTATACTGTTTTGTTGAGTATTATACTGTAGAAAATCAAAGTAAAAGTGACAGCAACATGTTTTCAAGCCGGATTACGGCAGGGTACCGTTCGTATTGAGGGTGCGGCTCTATTTCAAGCTTTATCATATTTCGACCATTTTGATTGCATAAAAAACAAAGCATGAACAACTTGTGTGAAAGGAGGAGATGATGAAAAATGATACAATGATTTCAGAATGGCAAACTCTCAAATACAGAACAAAAAAAATTCTAGACAAAGAGAAAAAAATAGAGAAGAACTAAAACTGAAAAGTCGTATATCAAAGAATTCGAATATCCGGAAACTACTAGTCAGATTAATGTTTAAAAGATGAATGATGGAAGAATGAAAAGATAGGAAACTGATGGAGGGAGGAACTGAAGAATGGCTGTTAATTCTTATACAAAAGAGTTTGAACGACATCATATTATTGCAACAGTGGTTACTCTACACGTCGTCTCTTTAAAGGTGTCACCTCTTCGATTGGTTCGTTCTTCACAACTGGTGATTTCTTCCTTTTTCTCTGTTCGAACACATCATCTTCGATCACAACTTTTAAATAGTTCTGGCTGTAAACGTTTCGCACAAACGCTTCTTCTGGCGTATCTGGCGTTCTGGGAACACGGATGATATTCTCAGTCTTGTCGAATATCTCTTCAGCTTGTTCCTGTTTGAGACCTTTAATATGCAACCGAATTCTTTTAATCCTTTCGGAATCGTAATTTCTGTATTTCGACAACAAATCCGCCATTTGTTTAACATTGTATTTACAATCGTTGATAATTGTAGCTGAGTTGTTCATAGTCAGAATCATTTCTGGGGGTCAAAAGTGTGACCTCATAGATATCCAATTCCGAAATATTGTGAAACTGAAAACGTCAGAAAGAAATGAAGAGAGCGATGAGCTAAGTTACCTTTGGGTAGTCGAGTTTAAGTTTCGAGTCACAACAGAAATACCCGCCTTCGTTAACTAATCCAAAAGTTTGTAATATTAACGATGAAATACTACGATGTTGTGAATAAAAATTCTTGGCCGGCGGTCCGCATATTCGTACACCGCGAATTGGTAAAGCCGGACTATTCTTCAAAAAGTGTTTCAGCTCACAGGGAAGTTTTTATGCAAAGCCAACTTCTGTTGATTAACAGGGAAAAGATACCAGCAATAATCTCTCAACGTTATAAATCCTTCGGCCAAATCGGTGCAAAAGCAGTTGAGTCTTTCTGATATAATTCCTTTTTTACCAAGCCTGGAACCAATTCAAGTCAAGATTCAAGTCTTCCGAGATGCTCCAATAGAAGTGCTCAGTCGAACCATAATAATAATGCTTTATTTCGATTAAAAAATCCGGACTCGATAAGATCAAAGTATAACAGTTTTTGTCAGTCTGGTAATTGTTTTTAATCGTGTTTCTTGCATCCTCCGATTCAATTCATTCTTGGAACCTTCAATTTAGATTGGCATATTGTCGTTTTTTTCGGGGTGCAGTGTGTGAACTTCCACGTATGCCGAAATTTGGGGGCGCGGCCAATTTGCAAGCCTCGGACAGTTTAAACTCCCGCCCATTGCATTTTTGTTTTTACACGTGACGTCGCCAATGAGTGCGCGTGACCCCGCCTCAGAAACGCGGTGATTGGCGAAGCCACGTGAAAAAGGAGAAATGCAATGAGCGGGAGTATAAACTGTGCGAGGCTTGCAAATTGGCCACGCCTTCAAATTTCGGCATACGTGGAATTTCCCACACTGCTCCCCGAAAAAAACGACAATACTTGTTCCGGGTTATAAGCACTTACAAATGACCAATAGTCATGAGCTTCAGATCTCTTCCTTGAGGGTCGGAAGCTGCGATATCTCCGAGGACTCATGGCAGTGAAATAGAGGGACAAAGCGATGGTTGTGCGCCCGCGCCACTTTCTTCTTTCTTTTTGTAATATTGTAATGTAGGTTGATTCTTGAAAACTTTTAAGACATAAAGTGATAAGAAAACCACATTAGGATTGTGTTCACATTTCTGCCTACTGCCAAGACGAGATTTGTGTCATTTGGCAACGCCCATAAAACCTTTATGTGAAAAAAAAAGAACGGAGACAACTTTATTTTCTTGTTACTCAATCAATTCACTGCATTTCATTTTGCATTTCACTAATATTCACTTCGAGCGAGATCATCAAAAAATAAAGATGTAGGCGAATCTATATTCTCCTCTCGTTTTAAAATTGTTGTTGCTCGTCAAATAGGGCGCATGTGGTGCGTCTGTAGACACTGTGTTTGCGGACACAGGTCATTCGAGACGAAACATTTCGAAACGTTTCTCCTATTTCTTCTCCGATTTTTCCAGTTATGGAAGAATTAACAGAATTACGTGGCACCGTCGAAACGGAAGAAGTAAGTGAAATAAATCGATTTTGTTAAAATTGAAGTGGTTTAAGAAAGCGATGTTTGGATTTAGTTCGAGATGCACTGTGTATTGTGAACAACAATGCAACCACAAAATTAAAATGGAGACAGATGTGCCTGATGAAAGCGTGATTGAACAAAAAATGAAAAAGCATCAGGAACAATGTGCACATGGCACTATTGATCAAAGGCTAGCGATGAATGGGAAACCAGTTGGTAATTCGAAAGAAAAAAAATTATCCGGCGAAAACTTCAATATTGCATTCAAGAAGATCCAAGAAACACGTGACTTCAATCCGGTGAGATCAGAAATTTGATTCGATTTTATATTTCTGTTATTGGAATTTTTGCAGCGCAAGCGTATTTCTCTCGAAGGTGATCTGAAGGGCAAGCCTATTTATGAGTTGTAAGTGCGTCTAAATCGAAACAAAAATGTGAACCTGAATTGAAGGTTCGAAGCAGCGACTTACTCCGACGAAGCGAAAAACACTATCAGAGACACACACGATCCCCAGTTCGGCGACAATTGTTGTACTTTGTTTGCAAAGCCTAATTATGTGACAATGTACATTCACCATCGTAATAACTTGATTCATTCCTTCCAATGGCGTGTCTTTGAGGACATCGAAGAGCTAATTGGAAAAAAATTCAAATCTTGTTTCACAGCAGAGCTTAACGGAATTCCATTCATTTTCCAGTGAGTTAAACAAAATAACACGGAGCTTCTTTGACATCTCGCTTTTTGTAAATGATATCTTGCCTTTTGTAAATCAGGGAAAAGTGTAGCTCGACTTGAATTGGTTTCAGGCTTGATAGAATAGGAATATACGACAGACAATTCAACTGCTTTTGCACCGATTTGGCCGAAGGATTCGTCGCGTTGAGAGATTATTGCTGGTCTCTTTTCCATGTTAATCAACAGAAGTTGGCATTGCAATTTATATGTAGTCGATATTGTTATGATCTGGAAATCGTTCTCAAGAATATGCCGGCTTCGCCAATCTGCGGTGCAGAAATAGGTTGTCGTGAACCCTGTAGTATTTCATCGTTTATATTACAAACTTTCGGATTAGTTAACGAAGAAAGCTATTTCCATGTTAGTGAAAAATGTGAACTCGACTACACAAAGGTAACTGAACACGTCGTATAATTAATTTCTTCCCCATGTTTTCAGTTTCACAATATGAGGTCCTTGAATATCTATGAAGTCACACCTTTGACACCAGATATTATTCTGACTATGAATAACAAAGAAACAATTATCCGCGGTTGTCAGTTCGACGTTGAACAAATTGCGGAGTTGTTGTCGAAATACAGACATTACGATTGCGGAAGGATTGAAATAATCAAGTTGAATATTGAAGGTCTCAAAGGGGAACAAGCTGAAGAGATTTTCGACAAGACTGAGAATATCATCCGTGATCCCGATATGCCAGAAGAAGCGTTTGTGCGAAACATTCACAGCCAGAACTATTTGAAAGTTGTGATAGGAAAGGATTTGTTCGAACTGCGAAAGAGCAATGATTCAACAGTTGTGAAGAACGAACCAATAGAAGAGGTTCCATTTGCTGTGAAACAGGAACCGATCGAAGAGATGGAATCAGTTGTGAAGAACGAACCAATAGAAGAGGTGGCATTAGTTGTCAAAGACGAACCAATCGAAGAGGTGGCATCAGTTGTCAAAAAAGAACCAATCGAAGAGGTGGAATCTGTTGTGAAGAACGAACCAATAGAAGAGGTTCCATTTGCTGTGAAACAGGAACCGATCGAAGAGACGGAATCTGTCGTGAGAGACGAACCAATCAAAGCGGTGACACCTTCAAAGAGACGACGTGTAGAGTGAACAATGTTACAATGATAAGACGTCGTTCAAACTCCTTTCTATAATAATTAACAGCCATTCTTCAGATCCTCCCTCCATCAGTTTCCTATCTTTTTATACTTCTTTCATTCATCTTTTTCACATAACATGTCTACTTTCCTTAATATTTTAATGCCGTTGTATAATAATTCTGAATCACTACTCAAAAATTCACTCTCCTCACGCTAATTTTAAACTTAGGGCGAATTCTCGAGTCCCCATTTAGATACTTCTGGAGAAAGATTCTTTAACGCACAAACATCCCGTTTCCCTCTTTTTTCGATCGTCTCCGCATTCTCAATATTTTTTCCATCCGTCATCGCAGGCTAGAGGTGCTACTTCTCTTGCTCTATTACCTCCTGGATGACATCTCCTTTTTCCCTACGCTTTCCAATTTTGTCAGACTTTCAAACTCTTCCCGCTGTCCCATGTCTCCATTGTCAAACCACTTCTGAAGACTTCTTCTCCCCCCAATGTTTCAATGTGGAACGCAATTTTCGCTTCATCTCCCGTTATTTCTCCCTCTCTCCCCCTCCTCCCGTCTAAATGAATAAACATGAGTTGTTTCATATTCGTTTCTCTTTATTTCAAAAAATGTTTTCGTATTTCAAAGTTTCCCACCCTAACACAACGAGCAGTCAACACTTTCATACGTGTTAATGATAGGAGCCAATAGTTTCCGAATTCGTAGCAACTACATACACACTGACCTTCTGCAACGTATTTTTCTTACTTCTTGTTTTATAACAAACTTCTGACAGAGACAACAAGAAAACAAAAAAAAAAGAAGAATGGCTCACTTTGGCATTCTTAACACTCAACTTTCTAAAACTCGACAACACAACATAAGAAGTTTATGCGAGAAAAAAAACCGACAAAAGAACAATTTATTTTTGTTTTTATCTTCACTGGGTGGCCGCTAATTACGAGCGCAAACGTTCGGCAGCATGGTGTTCGAAACTGGCGGTTTTTTGGTCCGCGCTGCTTTCTTTTCATTAACCGTAAAACTTGTATTAGAGCGGCATCCTGGTCTAATTTTCAAACCCGTTGCCTGAGACGCCGTTCCATTAGAGGTGCCGTTCCATTTTTCAACCCATTTTTTTCGAACCGGCACTGCTGAACATTCAAAAAATTAACGAATTTTCCGGACAAAAATTAACGGTTTTTGAGGAATTTGCAAGGAAAACATTTAAAAATTGGCAAATTTTTTTGGTGTACACCACTAATGTTCATCTTAACAGTCATCGGGTACTTTCCTGACTTTTGCTGTGTTTTAAACCAAGGACTTGATTGGGCATTTCATACCGGTGATAAGTGACACAACCATACCGTTTTCAGTATTGTCATTCACGTTTCAACGAAATACAAGTCATATTCGACAAGAACGTTCTTTTCAAATGTAGAGTCTTTTCAACAAACAGTTTGGAAGTCAAAAAACACATTGTTTTCGAGCCATTTTATTGCGAAACAAAGTGAAGAAAGAAAAACTTGTTTGGAAAGAGAGAAGCAAATATAAAACAATTATTGTTTCATTCATTCATTTAGATGAAGGTGTGCAAGGGAAATGCCAATACGAAAATGAAGAATGCGAGGGAAAGAGGGAAGAATAAGAAATACCAGGATAAATGAAGAAAGGAGTGGAGGTAAGCTGAAGTGTGGTGATTTCAGGGTGAGAAACTAGCACCTGGTGATAGCCAGGGAGAGAGCAGATTTAAATTCCACAGGGGGAGAAAATGGGGAGATAAATGAACATGGAGTGCATTTCGAAACATTGGAGGAGAAGAAGTCTTCAGACGTGACAACGGAGGATAATTGTGCGCTCAAGAATCTTTCTTGACAAGTATCTAAGGGGAGGGGACTCGAGAATTCGCCTAAGTTTAGAATTAGAGGGAGGAGAGTAAATTATTGAGCAGTGCTTCAAAATTTTCATAAAATAGCATTAAAATATCCGGCAAATAGTCATACTAATGGAAAACTGAGATGAATGAAGGATGAAAAGATAGGAAACTGGTGAAGGGGAAAACTGAAGGATGGGTGATACTTCTTATACAAAAAAGTTTTGACGACGTCATATCATTGTTGTTACTCTACACGTAGTTTCTTTGAAGGTGCCACCTCTTCGATTGGTTCCTGTTTCACAGCAAATGTCACTTCTTCGCTTGGTTCGTTCTTCACCACTGATGCCATCTTTTCCATTTCGAAAAAATTATCTTCGATCACCACTTTGAAGTAGTTCTGGCTGTGAACGTTTTGCACAAACGCCTCATTCTCTTTCATTCTGGGAACACGGATGATATTCTCAGCCTTGTCAAAAATCTCTGCAGCTTGTTCCCCTTTGAGACCTTTAATACTCAACCAAATCATTTCAATCCTTCCGCAATCGTAATATCTGTATTTCGACAACAACTCCGCAATTTGTTCAACGTCGAACTGACAACCGCGGATAATTGTTTCTCTGTTATTCATAGTCAGAATAATATCTGGTGTCAAAGGTTGGACTTCATAGATACTCAAAGACTCCATATTGTGAAACTGAAAACATGAGAAAGAAATTAATGAAACGACGTGCTCAGTTACCTTTGTGTAGTCGAATTCACATTTTTCATGGACATGGAAATAGCTGTCTTCGTTAACTAATCCGAAAGTTTGTAATATAAACGATGAAATACTACGAGATTCTGAACCATAAATGCTAGCAGAGCGGATTGGTGAAGCCGGAATATTCAAAACGTTTTCCAGCTCATACGGAAGTCCAGATGAAATATGCAATGCCAACTTCTGTTGATTAACAGGGAAAAGAGACCAGCAATAATCTCTCAACGCGACGAATCCTTTGGCCAAATCGGTGCAAAAGCAGTTGAGGCTCTCTGATAGAAGTCTCTTTTTACCAAGCCTGAAACCAATCCAAGTAGAGCTACACTTTTCCCTAATTCCTTTACAAAAAAACAAGATGTCAAAGAAACTGTGTTTTTTTGTTTAACTCACTGGAAAATGAATGAAATTCCGTTAAGCTCTGCTGTGAAACAAGATTCTAATTGATTTCCATCTAGCTCTTTGATGTCCTCAAAGACACGCCATTCGAAGCAGGGAAACTGGATATTACGATTATGTTCAATTTCAATTGCCAGGTGATTAGTCATTGTAAACAAAGAATAACGATTGTCGACGAACTCGTGTGTGTCTCTGATAGTGTTTTTCGCTTTGTCGGAGTAAGTCGCTGCTTCGAACCTTCAATTCAGGTTCACATTTTTGTTTCGATTTAGACGCACTTACAACTCATAAATAGTCTTGCCCTTCAGATCACCTTCGAGAGAAATACGCTTGCGCTGCAAAAATTCCAATAACAGAAATATAAAATCGAATAAAATTTCTGATCTCACCGGATTGATGTGACGTATTTCTTGGATTTCCTTGAATATATCATTGAAGTTTTCGCCGGATAATTTTTTTTCTTTCGAATTACCAACTGGTTTCCCATTCATCGCTAGCCTTTGATCAATAGTGCCATGTGCACATTGTTCCTGATGCTTTTTCATTTTTTGTTCAATCACGCTTTCATCAGGCACATCTGTCTCCATTTTAATTTTGTGGTTGCATTGTTGTTCACAATACACAGTGCATCTCGAACTAAATCCAAACATCGCTTTCTTAAACCACTTCAATTTTAACAAAATCGATTTATTTCACTTACTTCTTCCGTTTCGACGGTGCCACGTAGTTCTGTTAATTCTTCCATAACTGGAAAAATCGGAGAAGGCAAATCGAGGTGTAGTTTCGAACAAAAATAGGAGAAAGGAAATATTTCGTCTCGAATGATCCGTGTCCGCAAACACAGTGTCTACAGGCGCACCACATGCACTCCATTTGACGAGCAACAACAATTTTAAAACGAAAGGAGAATATAGATTCGCCTACTTCTTTCTGAAAATCCCGCTTGAAGTGAATATTAGGGAAATGCAAATTTGATAACAAGAAAATAAAGTTGTCTCCGTTCTTTTTTTTCACATAAAGGTTTTATGGGCGTTGCCAAAAGACACAAATCTCGTCTTGGCAGTAAGCATTTGAAGGAAAATGCAAGGTGAATGGGTTAGAAATGTGAACACAATCCGCTTTTGAAGACTGCCTATGGCTTCAATGTGGTTTTCTTGTCAATTCATTTCTTAAACGTTTTCAAGAATCAACCTACCGGCGATTCCAATATTCCAAGAAGAAAGTGGCGCGGGCGCACAACCATCGCTTTGTTCCTCTATTTCACTGCCATGAGTCCTCGGAGATATCGCAGCTTCCGTGGCGCAATAGGCAGCGCGTTCGGCTGTTAACCGAAAGGTTGGTGGTTCGAGCCCACCCGGGAGCGAAATCTTTTTCAATGTTGATTAATCAAAACAACTGGTTAATCTATTTTACATTCTGAAAATGAGATAATGTGTCAAAAACATGAAATTATTGAATTCCGACAAAACAAGTTTATTTCGAATTTTTAGAATATCACGAGAAATTTGTTTAAAAGATTTTTTACTGCTTGAGAACATAACGTTGAAAAAGTATCTAATCTTAATGTCAACTCAAAATAGTACAAGATTTTGTTCGACTTCGCGAAGAGATATTTCGAAATTGGGTGCTATCACACTCCAGTTTTTCGCAATGACCCGATCTGTTAGCACGCCATATTGCCGGCCGGCGTCTTTTTCATTGCATTCTACTCATGCGCTTTCATCTGCTTCCGTGGCGCAATAGGCAGCGCGTTCGGCTGTTAACCGAAAGGTTGGTGGTTCGAGCCCACCCGGGAGCGAAATCTTTTTTTTATTTTTCTATTCATATTTCAATCAAAAAAAAGTTCATTTAACATCTAGGACCGTGTGTTTTACTCGTGAAATGTTGCGGGAAAAGATTGCACGTCGGGTTGGCTTGGTTCGTTCATTTCAGAACATTCGCGGGAAAAGACTCGTGTCACCGGTTTTATACTCGTTGTCCTGAATTTATTCAAACTTCAAAAAAAAATTTATGTTTGTAATGAAATCTCACCAAATTCTTGGCCACTGGTCCCCTGCACATGGGACAAGTCGTGTTTTGATCTACCCATTTCTCAAGACAATCTTTGCAAAACCAATGTGAGCACTCCAATTTAATCGGTTCATGCAAGAATTTATGGCATATCACGCATGGGTCTTCACAAATTTCGTTCCCTTTTGCGAAATTTCGAATTGTGCTGCCCTAGAACGAATTGTAGGTGATCGGAGAGCGATTGAGCTGGAAACTCACTTTCCAGAGACACCAAATTGACTTTTTTACAACCATCGCGTAACGGAACACTTCGGCCAACTGAAAACACCTTTTCCCGTCAAGTTTTACAAGGGAAGAAATGCTCACTTTCAGCAAAAAATACGTGAACGAAAGAAGATAAGAAATCGTGATAGAAATGGGGTCGACATATAGCAAATAACGGAGCCAAGGACCAAAAGAAAGTGTGCTTCTGTAAAGCTGAAACAAAAAATGAATAGTAGCTGAAAATAGGCACACTGAAAAACGGTCAAACTCACTTCAGAGCAATATTCCATCAGCTGTAACAGTTTTCGTCGCAATGGTGACGAAATCAAGGCGTTGGGTAGCATGGCCAACTAAAAATACGTTCAAATCGAAGATATCGCTATCAGCTCTAATTACCATCCATTTCGGAATCACTGTCATCAATTTTGCGTAGGTATCAATGACGACGACCGCGTAAAGTGTGGATAACATAGATATATCGCCAACTTCCTCGTAAAGAAAGTGCTTCAAATGATAACATTGCTTTTTCTTCCGGTTTTCCATTTTCTCTTACAGGAATATTCAATCCGAAAATGTAGGAAAACTCAAATGTATCAATTTGAAATGCAATACCGGTCAGAACAGCTAATCCAACGAAATACACGATTTGAACCATCTTTTTGTCAGAAAATCCTGAAAAAAACACAAATGTTCGATAAATTTCGCAACATTTCAAATAACCTCTAGATCCGATTTTCTGTATGTGAAAGTTCGCTTGAAAGAATGCACCGAATAGCAGCATGAATCGAAGTATATCATGAAGATGATCGATAAAAATTTTGAAGCCAAAAAGTGCTAAAAATGGGACGAATGTGTTCCAATTGTTGACGAAATAGGTTTTAACGGCATTGAACTCGGTCTGTCGTTCGTTGAACACATTTAGGTTCATTGCGATTCAGTCCGAACAGTAACCGTCGGAGAAAGACGGAATACAAGGGAAAGGGAGGGTAGAGAGAGAGAGAGAGAGGGATGAGACACGGCGGTCTGCCAAGGACGATTCGCGTCCATCCGATTGTATCGGTCTCTCATCCTCCCACGCACGTCCACACAAACAATCCGCTCTCGTCCTCATCCTTTTCCTTCGCTCCCTTCACTTTTTCTGTGGGCATGTTTCACGCTTTTCTCTCCGCCCGCATGTTTTCGTGTTATTCCGAAACTCCTAACCCTTAACAACATATGCATACTAATTCGGAAATGTGTGCCTCGGCGTGTGCACTCGGTTCTCGCTCGGCCTTCTTTCAGGTGCGCCGCAACTCATAATTAACATCGGAGCGGAAAGCTAATAGGAAATGAAGGAGGGCGGGGCTCTTGCTCGTAGGGGCCGTTGCTAGGGCAACGCGCGCTCCAGCTGCTCATTACACGCCCAACGCCCCACCACATTACGTTGTTGTCGTCTGTCCTCTTTTCTTGCATTTTGACATTTAAACCGATTCGTACTAGTGTTTGGCTGATCAGAACCTATTCTGCATCCTTATTAATCCGCTAGCACTTCATGCCATTGCCAAACGGTAGAAATGCGAGTGCGAAGTCAATTCGCTCGAAGTCGACTTCCACAGCAACTGCAGGTATTTTTTCAAAAACTATTCATCGTTTCAAATAATGTGGTATACTCATTCTTATGAACAAAAAGTAGAATCCCATCTGAAAACACTTTTTTTTCTGAAAACAAGATTTGTTGATCGTCTTCTCGTCTCTTCCCCTCAAGGAGTTATGCCTGTCTGTTAGAGTGGAAAAAACTTTGAAACTGAAATTTCTGATCAGTCATATCTAGCAATGTTGTAAATTATCGCTTCTCTTATGAAATATGTGTATTCTTTCAGGTAAACTTCCACCTGTCGTTTCGCAAGAGTCGCGCGAACGAGCGGAAGCCATGAAAAAGGTACTCCAGGGACGTGAAGGCTTTCGATTTCGTAATAGTTGCCTTCCGTGCCGAGTCCCACTCAGCTATACTCACTCACTTCATCTTTTCCAGGCATTCGAAAGGCCAAAAACCGCACACCGGAATTCGCGGCCACAAACAACGAGTACGCCATCATAAAGAAAGATGGAATGCCCTAGAAACCCATCTTTTTTTACAGATTTCGCGCTGCCAACGTTCGGAAATGGACGTCTTCCGACGACTTCGAAAAACATAAAGTTAACGATGAAAAGATCGAATTCGGAAACGAGACCACTGCCGAGAATTGAATACGGCCGCTCGGCGAGTCGTGAGAAACTGGCCGACTTGCGTGACGAGCTGTTTCAAACCAAAAAGGTGGCTATCGTAACTCGATTCGAGTGCAGTGTTTCAATTCTAAACTTGTTTCTTTTGCAGAAAGTAGCCAACTATGAGCTCGACTTCAAAAAGCTCAACACCGAGATGCAGCGCTTGAAACGAGACGCAGAAAAGCGGGAGACGTTTCTAGAGCGTATCGTGACAGCACAGGTACGAAACGTGTGTCTCAAAGTACACTAGACGCATACTTTTCAGTATCACCCCACGGAATTGAACGACACAAACTTGGCGCGTACTTTGACGTCAATCAAGAAGAAGGAAATGGCAAAGGAGCAAATGATTGAGATCCAAAATCAGGAATTAGAGTGAATCTCCAGAGACGTCTGTAATGCATCTAAGTGGTTTTTTCAGACGTCTTCGAGTCCTCCTGAAAGACAGAAATAACTCGATTACGGACGAGAGACGGATGTTAGACGTTCCAGAATCTGCGTCCGGAGAGGAATCGGATTATCCCGAAGGTAGATGAATCACAAATTCCAATTGAGATTTCGATTCCACACTTTCAAATTCAGAGCCAGATGCAGTGAAAACTAATGGAATTTTAAAACGGAATGTGGAGCCTAACGCAAATCAAAAGACGAGCGTATCCACAGCAGATCGCTCTATTTTAAATTCTGATGATGATAGTGATGATGTTGATGACGTTGATGACGATGTGTTTGACGATAAGAGCATTACTGGAAAAGACGCTGAGAAGATCAGAGAACGGAATGCGTATGAGATCTGTGTAAGAAAACAATCAATCGATTGCTTGAATTTCAGTTTGGCGAAGAAATATGCGGAACAGAATGCAAAACTGAAAGCGAGACTAAAACAAGTGAAAGTTAACTATGTGAATATGATGGAGAAGAACAAGAAGAAAGGAGAAGAGTTTGTCAAGCAGAGCGAGAAATCGAAAGCCGGTAGGGATACAACTACATATTCAGACTGGTCTGAGATGATTGTTCGAGTTTTCAGTTGTAGAGAGAACCGTGGAAATAAGCGGTGCTCTCGAGTCTTTGGAAAGAGAACGCGAGGATTTGAGTGAGACTAATCAGCAGAAAGAGACTCGCATTCAAGAGTTGTCCGATAATTTGACAATGGCACTCAGTGACATGGCTGCTCTCAAGTGAGTTTGCTCTTCTTTCTTCAGCATGCGTTGCCGCAATCCACATTTCAGAATGAATAACGAGCAGTTACAAGATAAGGTGGATGATCTACAGAACCAAGTGGATTCATTCTATAAACCTATTCCACCTATAAAGTGATCGACCATATCTATATATCAATTACGACACTCGTCGTTTCAGTATTCCACGTCTCGACATGACTGATATTGATGCTGATATTTGCACGTTGCACGACATCACGGAAAGGAGTATGACCTCCGAGCTCTCAGAGTTTGATCACGAGATGCTCGCGGATGCGCTGGCTGAACTAGCCGGCGGCTACTGCGAGCGTCTCAGTATGATCTCTCAATGCTAAGGTGCTCTTTCCACATCGTCCCCAAACGCTATCCACCCTTTCCTGTCCACGACTATCGTTTCCTCGCTCGTTGTGATACCAAATGACACTGGTTCGCCGTCTGCTTTCTGTCCCCCGATCCCTTTCTTGTCGCTTTCTGTGAGCACTTATATCATTACCTACATGTTTTGTTAATATTTATTTATGAAAAATAACTATTCGCTGAATTGTCATAGCTTTTCTCGTCTCTTCGGGGATAGAAAGCCTTTCAACCCGAAATTTATGTTCAATGAAGTGTTTGATACCGCTCGTCATCAGTCGTAAAATATGCACAAAAAGAAAAAAAAAGTCACAACGCAATGAAGGAGGCAAACTGCTGATAAAACAGCATTTTTCTCAACTGTTTGATCATTATTTTTCCTCTGGGACACTTTTCATCTTCGGTTTCCATCGACGACACTTTTTCATTTTGAAGCCATTTATTTACACAATGGTTTATATCTGAATAAACGTCCCTTTTTCGTCCGGAATGGCTTTTCGGCACTAAAACATGCCACGTCATCAGGAGTTTGTTGAAAGGCGTTCAAACGTATTTGCTAGCCCTGTTTGCGTTTTGCAATATTCCGAGCCGCCTCATTTTGTTGTTTCTAGCCGATTTCCTCTTATCGGGTCATGTTTTTTATGGAGGAAGGCACATTTTCATGATTGAACCGCGCCCTTTCTGATCACAGAAACATTATATGTGATGATGATTATTACTGTCTTATTCCATACAGTTGTTAAATCTGCATAATGTTCCGTTTTCAGATGATAACTTGATTTGTTCACATGAATTCTAACCGTAAGAACAACATCAAGAGTAGCAGTAGTTATTATCACTCAAGACTGAATTATGTGTACACATCGCGTCAGTGTGACGAATATCTGAACTATTTGGAGGATTTACGCCGTATCATTTTTGGCGCGGACTACTCTTCTTCGTCAGAAACTATGCCAACAGGTTGGTAGATCAAATGTAGCTAAGCCTGCAAATACTTTTTTCTAGAAGTTCCGGCATCTAGTTCGATCCGTTATCACATTCCCAATGGCAGAACCCTTGTCTACAAGCTAGAAAACGCGTCCAATTACGGAATCAAACTCTCGCCAGTGCCTTCTGAAACTGAAACAATCAAAGTGGAAACCATCGAGCATGAAGTACTCCCGGAGCCTGAAATGTGTCATCATCTCCCACAGAAGTTATGTCATCAGCTTCCAGCACAAATTGAAGGTACCTTCGTAGCTGATAAGGGTAACAATCGGCATTCCAATGATTCAGAACGTATGCGAGACTGTTTGCATTCTTCTGCGGAAATTATCAGTGGCTCCTTTTATGGCAGTTATCTAACTGAAGAAGAAGCCACTGGAAGTGAGTATACCTTTCAAACTGACTGAAAATGAAGTTGTGATTGCAGGGAGAGGTACACCAGAAACTTTCCGCTTCTCGAACATCCATCTCAATTACAAATATCAACCGATTGATTTGAGCTCTTCCGAGAGCTCACTTTATTCGGAAGATACTGCTAATTACCGAGAAGAAGTGTTGTCTGATGATGTCAGTGAGGAGTTTCTGGTGAGGGAAGACTTTTCCACAGTGCTAGACGACTCAGAATCCGTGTTCGCCGGTGTTGAAGATCACACAGAAGAGGTTGAGGACTTTGTGGTATCACAAGAAGAAGTCGAAGACGCTTTGAGTCAGTTGCACGGGGTTGTTGAAGTTTCCAAATTTTCCGAGGAGCCAGCTTACTTTGAGCCATTGAGCATGTCAGAGAAGATCGAGATCACACATCTTTCGAAACCGTTCATTTCTCAAAAAGTGGACGAAGAAGAGCTTTCGAATTCTTTTATTCCGCCAAAACTGGAGAAGACAATTGATACATTCATCGACGACACAACATGTTTTTCGCAAGCAATTGATCAGAAACTCGAATCTTCGGATTCGCAGGACGTACCATCAATTGAAAGTGCATCGGAAAGATTTGCCGAAGATGATTCTGGCCATCGAGAGAACATCGCACTACTGAGTTTTTCGTCTTCTGCGTTGGAAGCCACACTGGAAGATACACATCTTTCGAAGGAAGGCGATAAACCAGTTATTGATTCGTCTCTAGCGTCTTCACTGTCATTGACAGAACACCGACAAATTCCACTCGAAAACATGATACGCGACTACGTGCAGATGGTGATCAACGCGCCAAAAGAGATAATCCCAGAAAGTCGAGAAGAAGGAGAAGAAGACCTACATGGTAGAGTTGATCCAACGAAACAGATAATAAGAAAAACATCTTTCAGCCGTTGCCCGAAACTCTCCAGTGTCACATGCTTCTCACGTGCAAAAGGAATTTGAAGATGATAACGAGGAAGCGCAAACAGAAAAAGCATCTGACGAGGGATCGAAACCATGTGGAGTTACGCAAGAGTCTATTCTGTCAACATCTGAAATGCAACAAGAAGAAAGGGACTTTTCGAGACATGGTAATGAGGAGACGGTTGAAACCACCATCGAATTGGAACACGTTTCGGAAGAGTATTTTCACGAAGAGTATTTCCCAAGACCGTTTTCTCCGTTCACTCTTCGCTCGTTGAGCAGCTGTTACGACGAACCGGAAACACTTCTGTTTTACAACTACGCGTTGGACACTTTTGAAGACATGTCCCCAAAGCCTAACTTCTCCTCAGAAGAACCGCCAGTTGTTGTAGAACAGGTGATGGAGAGCCCGGGAGAGGAAGATTCGGAAAAGGATGTGATCATGTACGATGCTCGTGATGAAGAAGAATCCTCTGTCCATGAGGAACAAGCTCCTAATGGTTAGTTTTTAATAAAATAGTAACACTTTGGTTTTGCAATGAATTGTTCAGATGATGAATCGGTTCTACTGGAAGTTATCAATGAACTCTTGGAGGCTGTTGAAAACGTGCCACTTTCTCTGTCCGACAATGATTCTGAGTGTGATCACGATTTCCCCACAGACGATCCAGCTGAGGAACTCGAAGATCTGAACGTTCTGAACACCGAAGATTCGTTTGAAACGGATGTCGGACCAACTGTTGATATTTATGAGAGCGACGACATCGAGGAGTTCGTATTGCTTCAAAAAGATGATGCAATTATGTGTGAACTCATGAAAATGGATGGAGACATTATGGAAGCTCCACTGAATACCGAACCAACAACCGTTCCCTCTCCGCAGAAAACCATCGAAACGGAACATGTCAGACCGCAGTTTGAACAAAATACGGAAGCTCCCACGCTTGCCGACATCCGCAACCAACTTGATGAATCCGGCCAAGCTACAAACAATGATGCCGAGTTTGTTTCAAGCCCGCAGCGTTCACGCCCGAATTCGTTTGAGAAGATGTCAGCTGAACGAAATGAGTTGGATGAGAAGTCTGGAGAAACGATCACAGTCACAACGTCATTCGGAAACAAAGAAAAAACGTTAACAGCCCTTGGGAAGATGGATGTTGAAGAGTGTGACGTTGGTGACATTGTGTCAACTCATGCGCAGCTCTCTGAAATGACCACGAACGATTATTCCTCAAACCCTGACGATAGTCTCGTCAATCGCACCTGTTCGGAATTGAAAAGAGCTGAAGAATGTTGCGCCGTCGAAGACACTTTGTTTGACGAGAAAAAGCACGACGAAATGACATCATTTGGAAATTCGGCAAAAGACCAGAAGAAAAACGACTTGCCATTTTATGATGATGAATTTTATCAGGAAACAAGTGATCTGGAAGAATCATCGTCAGTTACTGCAATGGTTCTCCCTGAAACATCAACCTTCGCTTCTCCTATGCTACGAGATCATTTGGAAGAGTTCGCTCGAACCACGTCCGACGTTATTGTTCACGATTGTTTCTCCATTCTGGCTGTGATGTCTTTTCCTCCACAGACGGATGATGAACATGGTGTTGAGATGGATTCAGACGAAGAAATGTCAAGGCCAGTGACTGCACTTTACTTCTCCGATGGCAATGCCGACTATGTCGATTATGGCTCTAACGAGCCTACTGATGAGCATCTGTTGTTGGACAAACCAAAAGAACCGCTAGATCATGAGACAACATGTGACACTTCAAAGGTTCAACAAGAATTGAGCGAACCTATCAACGTGTTAGTCAACTCTGAGAATTGTGGTCAAAGTTCCGAAGTTCAAGATCAAGAAACAACGGAGGTCGACATGAGCCAAACACAATTTTCTAATCTTAAAGGAGAGAACGACTTGCATTCGAATGTGATGGAGAATGTTGATGCACCAATCCTTCAAGAGATTAAGATTTTCGATACCGAAGATTGTGTAAACTTGGTGGAGAGAAAATGTTCAATAGAGGCGAATTCCGTTTCCGATTCATTAGAGAGTAAGGAGCAGATCGATACGAGCACGCTGAAAAATTTCGAAGGACAGCAGCCGGAGCTAACTGAAAGTGTAACATCAGTAGCTGAAACGTGCAAAGAACAGTATACAGAAACCGAACTTTCCAACGATGGTAAGCCATTAAGTAGGTTTTTGTTTTTGAAATGCTTTTCAGACATCTCTCCTTCGGAAATTTCTCGGCAGCAGTCAAGTTTGAGCGGGGACTTTACTGAAACATCGAGCGTTGCTTCGTTCGTTGTGCAAGAACTGATAGAAGACTTGCTTGGTAATGCAGATGCTTGGGACCTCAGCGAAGAATCTTCATCCGATGGAATCAACAGTGTCGGTTTATCACCGAGACATTCGGACCGTCGTAGTCTAATCTCTTTGTTGCAAAATGAAATGCAAGAACGGCCAGCCAATTTGTTCCAAGAGAAAACGTCATCAGAGATCAATTCATCCTCCTCACAACCGAACATTGGGATTCCGGTCGATACTTGCCCTTTGAGTCCCGCAATTCCAGTGTGTCCTGATACAGTTTCTATCGACTACGGGACAACCGCAAAGGCATCAATGGAGGTTTCAAAACAGGTAATTTCAATGCTTGCTTATTCAACAATTTCAAATTTATTTGCAGTGCTTGGACGCTCATTCCATGAAAGTTGTGGATGGTTTCAACCTGAATGAGGTCGTCGAGATCAGTGAAGAACCAAAGGCTCAAATGGTTGTAAAAAAAAGCAACTGTATGGAAGAGAATAGAAACGCGGAAGAACACGTTTCCTTGGCCTCGGATAACTCCGATGAGCTCGTAGAAGACCTTCTAGACAACATACCTGCTCAGAACAACATCCACGAAACGGACGATTCTACCGGCGAAATTCGCTCTCCCGAGTTCCAAACATCAAAGCCACTGCTCGCTTCGAATATACCATTCACTAATTCACAATCCTCCTCGGAACTCAGATATTGGACGACTTCCTTGTTTGTGTTATCTCCGATTGAGGAAATTGAAGAATACACTGTTTTGCCGTCGCCTGCCCCCGAGACTCCCTGTTTTTCACGGTAACCACCTCTTCGCCGTAGCGGCCACCTATATTTGTATCTTTCAGCTCTCTGATGGCTGAGCTTCTCGAAATTCCCAAGAGCGTCCCGCTTCAGCAGTCACTAACCGACGAAAAAGAAGAAGTTGCAGGTAAGAGTTATTCTTGGATAAAATACTTGCTACAAGTCTGTTTTTCCCAGATTCCACTTCTCTTTCAACATCGGAGATGTTCAACAGATCGGATAATGCTTCAGTCATTCACAATGGCGCGTCAGTGATTTCTGGGCATTCCGACGTCCACATTTCAAAGTCCGGTGATGCTAGGCCCCACAATGCTGAAAGTGTTCCGACAAACGTTCCTCAAAAAGAGATTCTTCTAGCTCCCACAGAGACCAGTTTGACCGCTTCGGAACATCCAGAAACTTCTTCGGTAAGTCGACTTCCGCCCTTTTGAAGTGATCATTGTCGTATTGCAGGTCGCGGAAGAAGTCTCTTATTTTCTCACAACCGCTTGCGTTGCCGCCCTTGCATTTGTAGCTCCCACATCAGATAGGTATGTGACTTCCTCATTTTGACTCCAAATCCTGATTGTTTTCTCGTTTTCTGTTTCAGCTCTTCGTTCAATAGTGACATCATTGAGGATGCCTCAAAATACTTTTCCGACCATCGGGAACCAAAAGACCACAGTGCTATGTGACTATCCCAAAATTTCGCTTTTTTCCCCCGTTTCTATTTCTAAATTACTTCCCCTTCAAATAAACGTGTTTAAACTTTCATTCCCGTTTCGCTTTTCTGTCAATTGGATACCACCCAGGCGAGGTTCATACCACCTTTTCAAACACATGAATCATCTACACTTTCATTATTATCATCATCCTACCACCCACACTCGAAGGGTATAATAACGAGTGTGAGTGGAGCACCCTTTCCAAGTTTCCAACTTTATCAGTCCCGTCCCAGTCAGTGACTCTCTCTCACTCTCTCGCTCTCTCGCGTCTTCATCGCACTCCTCGCTCATTCAGCCAACAATTAAAGGCGATCGCTCACATTTTGGCGGGCAGTGAGTGTTATCAGTTGTGTGTCGAGCCGTACGTGTGTCTTATTATGGCCACACTTTCCAACTTTGTTTCCAAAGCTCACCATACAACGCCGCCAATCAATATCGTACTCGATCATACACTCTACAATTTTTGTTTTTGCCTTTGTTCACATCCAAACTTTTTGGCTCCCACAGTCAGACGTCATTTTTCTCACGGGGCGCCGCCTTCCAACAGCGTAAATATAATTGCGTATTGTTCACTGTTTCAGGAAAATGACGGACCGAGACAAATATTCGAGATCTCCGTCGCGGAGTCCAAATGTTCAAAGAGCCACATCGTGTAAGAATTGTATTCTTTCGCTTTGCGTCTTGAATTTTGTTGTTTTTCAGATAGTGGACCCAGGTTACACTACAACTATACTGGAACTGCAACTAGAACAAAGAGTTCTCGTACGGACCAATCCACGCCCAGAATGCAACAATCGAACGCGGCCGCCGGTCTTCAACGACAATCGACTTTCGATTATGGACTTGCCCAGCCGTCAAATGTTTTTCCAACTGCCTCCACCTCCTCAAGACACTCCGCATACACCGAGTATGATCCCAAAGGGAGGAGCAAAACGGAAAGTTCGGTCCCTTACCAGTCAGTGACGACTGTGTCTTCTTCGCGACTGCAAGTTCCCGGCCACGACGGGTCCTCTCCTCGCATTTCGCATCGCACAAAAGACGTCGCCCTGGCAACTTCCTCGCCCTCTTCATCTTCCTCTCCGCAGCAAGTCTCACTGGCCGCCCCGCCTTCAGAGACGAGAGGAGCTGCCACAAATACGCTCGTCACAACGAGAGCTAATTCGACAGCAATGAGTTACGGCGCACGGGATTCGTCTTCTTTGCTATACTCGTCATACGACTCCAGGAAATCGGTTGTGCCAGAAAACACATCGCGACACGGACCTGCGCCGTCAAAAACATCGCAAATCCCGCAACCTGCGGTGATACACCCATCTTCCACTTCGTCTTCATCACGAACCAACAATCCCTACGAGCTTCTCCAGTCCCATCGAACTCAACAGCTGGAGGCTGTCCCGCCCCCTCCTCCTGTGCGGACACTGGCTCAGCCGAGCTCTCCACGCCCTGTTTGCAGTCAAACTCAACCACGCGTGCCAAGTCCGGAGTCTGAGGTTCGTTCTCGAATCCAAACAGCCCACCTCCCGCCAGTGCCAGTTCGACATCCAACTCAACCTCTACCCACTTCTCCACTTCCCGTTCGAGCTCAAAGCTTGCTTCCACAACCTTTGCGAGTTGAAGCTCAAGCAGCTCCAATATCGACACATCATCCACCACCACCACTTGTAAGACAATCCTCCGTGACCACCGCACCTGCTCCGAAACCGCAATCATTGACGTCGCACATCCAAATGAACCAGCGATCGAGGACTCTCAACATTGGATATTCCTCCCAGCAGCGACAAGAAATTGAGCTAGCGCAAGCCAAATTCGCCGAAACTATCAGAAAACAAGAAGCTGAAACAAAAGCACGAATGGAGGCCGAGAAAGCAGCCGTTGAGGCGGCTAGAGTGGAGGCAGCACGAAAAGCGCAGGAAGCAGCGAGAAGAGCGGAGGCGACGGTCGCAAAGCAAGCGGCGGAAGCCCCACGGCGATCGGCAGACGACGACGAAGATGTCGAAAAGTTCATTCAACGGCTTGAGCAGCAAATTAAAGACTCTCGGGAATCAAAAAACGGGGAAGGCGCTCTAGCAGGGCGCCAGACCAGTACGAACGTGAGTGGTCAGGCCTCCTCGCCAAGTTTCCGCCATAAAAGACCTGTTTCAGCCTGCCGCACTTGTGGAAAGTCTCACAAATGCGCTCAAGAATGATGAGAACGACGAGTTGGTTGAAGGTCGCGATGACGCAGATGGGAACAATGTGGAAAAAGAGGAAGAAAAAGATGAAAACTACGAAGACGAGTACGAAGACGACGTATTCGAAGATTGCGAAGACGACGACGACGATGATGATGATGACAGAAAGCGGGTAGGTATCGTTGTCGTAAACCGGTGTTTATTGCCTTTTTAGGGGAAGAAGACTGCAGAAGGCGTCGCCGACAGCTCTGAGGAGTACTCATTTCTCGAGCGAATTGTACGTTCTCAAAACCCCATTTATCGACCTACACTTGTTTTTCTGCAGAGAAACATGCAAACTGATATGAACGCAAACCGTCGGAAGTTTGCCGAAAAACATATTGAATACACGGACGACGAAGATGCCGACTCTGAACTACATTCATCGGTAAGCACTGTGACTTTGACGTGGTTGTATCAATGAAGACGTTTCAGAATAGCATAAACTCATTTTTATCAACTGTACCTGAGGAAGATATGGACGACCTATCTTCAAGCCTACACAACTCTATAACCGATTCTCGAGTGAGGAACTAAATAAAAAATGATCAATGAAATATGCATTTTCAGACTGAACTTCTTTTCCCAAGTGTCATTTCTTACATCCACGGTCTGGTGGATGATATCTTGTCTTCCTTGGACAAGACGGACTTTAAAGAGTACCTGGAAGCTCATGAGAAAAACGATAACGTGAGAAAAACGTGTTACTATTTCAGCTTCGAGAATGCTCTGTTTCAGGAGGACCTCTATGTCAACGACACTTCTTTCAACTATTACGTCATTTCGGAGAACGCGAAACAGTTCTTCACTCCGCGCACGTCTGCAGACAGCGATATTATCGACCCGACGTGTCATTAATACTTTATGATAGACAAATGTTCAATGAACCATGCTACGTTATTATGGTTATTAGAGCCGCATTGTTTACTTTCCGCAGTTGCCCTCGGAGCACATGATGCCGTGACGGTCCAGAACATTCAAAGTGTAGTCCTCATCGATGGCAGTCAGGAACCATCCGTTTCCAGTGAACTTGGCCTGCGTTTTCTTCTTGAGCACCCATTGATTGTTCTGCCATCCGTAAATCATGAACACCCAGTGCTTCTTCTCGCAGTTCTTTCCCTTGATCTGAACACTCGGAATAGATGAGATGGTGTTGTTTTCGAACGGGTTATCTCACGTTAACAGTCTTCTCCTGCTTCCACTCGGAGAGAATAACTGGGTCAGACATGATCGAGAGAGACGGGATGAGCAGATCGACACGGACCTGAACACAAAGTTAGCTTCTATCTGGAACCATTCATTATGATACCTTTTGATGGCCATCGTGACGGAACTTCACTTGAATCTTGCAATCCAAGTTCCATTGGGTCGAAGCGTACCCGATGAAGGCGGCGAGAAGCAGAAGTTGGAAGGAGTTCATTTTGAACCTGCCTCTCGCTTGTTCCGCCGCCTTTTATGAGATGTATTCCAAGAAATAGAGGTCACTGGGCGGACAACTTTCGATTGAAGCAGCGGCAAGTCCATTCGAACGATAAGATGTGATCTAATTGAAACTGACCAGCATATCGGCCCGAGTGACCCCGGCGGTTCACCCATATTTACGAGATAAGACACGTTTTGTGTGTCCGCGAATTATCGTTAAGCTTATCTGTTTTCTTTATATCTATTACGAAAAACAAAATAATAGAACAAACGGGAAGCTTGCTTAAGTGGACTGAATTGTAGTTAATCACCCATGGTTACAATAAGATCGATACTGAAGTGAAGTTAACATTCGCAAGATTGGTGCCTAGGTGAGTTTTCCCATTTGTTGCTTCTTAACGAGCTCCGATATCGTGAAGAATGTGGAATCGATAATTCCGGCCACAGTGAACGTTCCTCCGACGACTGCGCAAATCTGAAACAAAACCAGTTTGTAATGGTAACTCAGCGAGTAATGAGGTACTAACGGAAGTGAGGAATATGTAGAAAGACTGTCTTTGTTCGGTCTGTTTGAGAGTGATCGGCTGCAGTTCGTACTTGAACCATACAGCGGGAATGATCTTTCCGGAATGGTGATAGGTGAGGTATGACTTGTGTCCAAATGTGTACTGGTAGCTGTTGAGAATGTTTCCAGAGTAATCTTCGAACACCGAAGGGACAATCTTCAGAATGTATTCATGAGTGTTCAGTCCGTTTTCCTGAGAAGTGTCCCGAGTTGCCAGAGGGTCGAAGCTTCCTTTCAAGCTCTTATGCTGAAAATAATCACACCAGTGTAGTTTCGTTTGTTTTCCCGCTTTGTTTCCGTCACTCACTGAAACATCATCACCAAACTTGATGGAATGAATGATGTGTCGCATGTCATAGTTTTCCGGTTGCGACGCTGCGGAATGTGTCGAGAGATGAAAGTTCCCCGGTACTTTATTGATCTCGAATCGGCTCTCGAATCGGCACCCCTCGTCGCCGATGGGCACCTTGTTAGTATGGTCAACAAATCCGACCTCGTGGCGGCCGTTTTCATCTTGTATATCCACTCCGAGATCTGAGAAATGAAGATTCGGTGAAATTTAGTGAAGGATCACACGTACACTCGCAACGCATATGCGGAAAAGACACGTTCACTTGAACGTCAATTTTGCCTTCTCTTCCTGGATCGTCGATGAAAAACTCGCTTCTTCTAAAGGGAAACGGATATTTGTGGTAGTTTTTTAATGAGTTTTTCTCACTCACATATCTATGAAAATGTAAGCGAGCACATCATTGAATATCATAAACGCGATGAAGGCGACGCAGACAATCGAAATAAGCGCTCCGGCGGTTGTGGGTTGTGTCAAGTCTTTCGGAACCTTCCGGTAAATGTCGAACCTATACAGGGAAACGGAACGGATCTTTTTTTCGCAATGTTTGCACAAACCTCCGAATGTCCAGCATGGTGCTATCGAATAAAAAACCCTAGAAAAGGAAGGAGAAATATCCGTGAAATAAGAGCGAAAGGAAAAGAACGCTAGATTGCAATACAATATGAGCGGATGAGAGTGGCAAACAGATTGGCCTCGATGCCCAATGGTATGGCTAAACCAAACAGTCGAAAAAACTTGATGGAGAGAGTAAGTGACACGAGGAGACGTTGACGACTAGGGTTTGCACACGTCGGGCGGATTTGTGAAGGAAAAGAGAGGGAGAGAGGTAGAGAGCGCCTAACGGTCTTTTGCCACAACTCGCGTTGGTGCCACCTAATCGATTCGTGATGGTCAACGAGCAGATGCTCTTTTTCCCGAAGGGCAAACGAAAATGAAAGCGACTAAAAGGAGAAGGGATGGGACTGAAGCCGTAAAACTGAGAAGAGAGAAGCGTTTTCTCTTTCTGCTTCCGCTCCGAGAGCTTGCTCGCGGTCGAAATTGAAATGAGAGACCCGTGTTCCCAGGGTGACACACTATTCAACATCGCGGACTGGACACTTTATTTCGTCGTACACAAAGCCAAGCTCATCTCTTTTTTCTGTTTTGTTTTTGAATGGAAAAATGTGAACCAAGTCAAATGTGCACAAATATACGGGAAGTCGTGAGGCGGGGGGCGGATGGTTATTTTCACAATTATATTTAGAACTAACCAGGACTAACAGGAGAAAATAACGAGAGTTTGAAAGAATAACAAATGATTGTTAGTACTTTGTCGGATAATTTAGAGGCGGCGATTGGAATGGTCCGGTTCCAAAGTGGTAATGTCCGTTAGCCACTGGATAGGCGAACGACATCTGGAAAAAGGGGAGAAACGAAATGGAACACAAAATAAGATAAACAAACATTTGAGATGGCGGAAGAGCTGCCAAATTTGAGCAGCTCTTTTCTTTGGTTCTTGTCCTTTCGTCGGTTGCAGAGCCAAAAACCCATCCAGAGAAAAACAGTCATGATGACGACCAGCGAAAACAAACAGATTAGTGCAACAGCCCAGCCGTACTTTTCTTGCCTGAAAACAACAATTGACCCTTGTGACAGGTAAAAAAAGGCTGCAGACCATTCCGTATTGCTACAACAACCGCTCGCACAGCATCCGATGTCTCTATAGCATTGTTCGGTGATCGTTTCCGACGAGTCGGCAATCGAGTATACGCAGTCATAGAACGAGGGGTCGAAAGCTGTAAATTTCATTTGAATTGCGGTTTCTTTCATTTTTCGGGCGTACCATTCACTCTCTTCTCGAAAAGGACCAGTCGAGGCGCTTCAATGGCATCAGACAGAAGTTTCTCGATCGTTCGAAGAGAGGTGATGTTTTTGGGCTCTGCAAAACAGTGCGTCTCGTCTTTCTGATTATTTTTTATGTTTGTTTTTTGTCTCAGCCTATCCTATTTTGGGAAAGGACTAATGGTGATGGGGTGAGACATCCAGTTACGAAATTTTCGGCTGAATACATAAAAAGCAAGATGACACGAGATGAAGAGAATTGAAATGCTGATGATGAAATTTTAGAATGAAAGAAGTGACTGAAGATATAAATCAAGATCCTTGACGTTTGAAATTACCTTCAAATAATGGGAACTTCTTTCACTAGAACTAGTTACTATATCTAAAAAGTGTAAAAAATTGGAAAATGAGCCGAATGTAAAACTAGGTATAGTCGTAACTTACCAGCATCAGGAGAATCCCAACGGCTCCACAAACTGAGAACGCTCATTCTTTATCGCACTTCAGAAATGCATCGACGTGTTAGCCGAAATGCGGTCGACTCAGAATAATTTGGTACGGCTGGACAGAGGCGTGGGGCGTGTACCGGCAGCGGAGCGCGCAGCCGCAGACTGTGCTTCCTGCGCCGACCAATCCCTTCCGACCGGAATAGGGAGCTCCCACACGCTTTTTGGGCTTCCCGCGGTGGAGCCTCGCCACCCAACGTTTGTGTCGTCATACACCGGTCTCTCGGTCGGCGCGCAGAGCCCTACGCGCATGCAAAGCGCCAAGCGTTGCTGCTTGTGTGAACAGCGAAATAATATGGTTTTTTTGCTGCGCGCCCGCTAAGCTTGATAATCGAGCCGGCTAACTGCTCGTCAAAAATGCAAATAAGATGCAAGTCTGTGCCGCTGAATGGACTGTGTACTAACTTTCTCTATAGGGAACGTGTTTCAGGCTTCAGGGAAACAGAAATTGTTTATTAAGCAAGCTCGAGAGAAAATGTGACACTAAGAACGATTAAGCTACGAGATGTGGCTGAAAAACCGGTGTTGAATTGACATATTATGATTAAGCTCGACAGAGAACGAAATTAAGCTCGGTTCAACAGGTTGATGATACAATTACATGAAAACAGTGAGAAAAAAGAAGGGAATGACCCGTGGAGAAATGGAAAGGGTGGAAAAAGTAGAAATCTGATAAATCGGAGATGGCAAAGATGCTGTAACACCCGTTGAGTCGCAACTACATTGAGAGATGCAAACATTTCTATCGTTTGTAGTAGAACGTCTCCTGATCTGTGTACTCGTCAGAAGTTGGGTAGTTTCGATGGTTATGAACTTCGAGCGTCCGATATCCGCCATTGTAGATTGAGTTGTTGTTTCTCTGTTGAGTCCAGTAGGGGTGGACAGTGCTGTTGTCATAGACGTTGGAAACTTCGTCAAATCCTTAAATACTTTTGTTAGAAGATAACACCATGATTGTCAGTAACAACTCACGTCTTTCGGCTCTAAGTAAGTTGTTCCTGTCCATGGTAGCAGCGTGGAACTTCATTGGAGTCGTCTGCTTGAACATGGCATTATGCAGCAACAGTGGTTTTGATGAGTGCAGCGTTCTGTCACTTGTCCAATCACTCTCCTGAGGAGCAGCTGGCGGTGGCATTCGTGGAGGTGGTGGTGGCTTCAAGTCGAGCGTTGTTGACGATTCTTGGTTCTTTTTGAGCCAGATGATTGCCAGAATAACAATGAAGACGAAGATAGTGACAACAAGTGCCAGAATTAATAAGAATCCGTCGGATTTGAATGGAAGCGCAAAGTCAAAGGACGAGAGTACTTTCAGCTCAGCAGACTTGTAAACAATGGCTCCTTCGGCACTTGTCACCACACATATGTACTTTCCAGCGTGATGATAGTCAACTTTTTGAATAGTCAAACGGTTCGTGTATACATTCTCCGAATCATCTTGAGGAGTGGTTGTTTCTGTTTGAATGTGATCCAAGACCAACAGATTCATTCCATTCGCATGGAGAATTGTGGCGTTCGGATCCTTGCGACGGATGGAGTGTGGATCAGAAACTTCTTTGAGCCATTTGATCATCGTATTTTCGTTTGACTTGACTTTGCATTGGAACTGGGCAGTGTGGCCGGCGTAGACGCTTATGTTGTACGGTGTATCGATAATGGGCTCAATGGTTTGTTCCTCGCCATCGAAACCCATCAGATCGGGAATCGGAGGGTCGAAGAAGTCTCCAACGGTCACATCGAAGGCAAATGACAGCGAACCAAGTGTGTTCTCCACCACACAACGATATGCTCCACTGTGAGAGCTATCGACTGGCTCAACAGCAATTGAAGAAACGTGTTTGTGAGTTTCTGCAAGAAAAATCTCCTTTTGTAACTATTTCCGCCCGTCCAGTCCTCTTACTTTCGCTTATTTCTATCTCATTCTGATACCATCGAATCTCCGGCAAAGGGTTTCCTTGGGCCGGACAACGCAACTCAAGTTTTCCGCCGGTGTTGATCTTGATAGGAGATCTCCATTCCGAGTTCATGTCAATCAACCAACTAGGGCTGGCAGCTGCAAAAAACGTGTTTGTTGCAATGTTTGAAAGGAGAAAGTAGTTACTTGAATTGGAGAGAACCAAGTAGTCTTTAACAGAGTTTCCGCGATCGTTTTCATCATGAACATGAACGATGAACTCCAACGTTTTGTGTCCAAATCCATTGGTAGCTTGACATTGATATCTGCCACTATCTTCAAACTTCACCGGCTTCATTTTCAGTTCAGTGTTGTCTTTGGATAGTTTGTACTGACTGTCCCAATCAAGCTGCAAGTACTCTTTTATTCATACAGCCTGCCATGTCTCGTTTTGCATCATATCGAAAAACGTATTGAATGATTGATTATGTTTTGGTATGGTCTCGAGGGAGTCGGCTTCCACCAAATGAAGCGAGCAAGAAGGCCATAATCTACTGCACTAGTAGTACATCCATTTTTGAAACTCTCGTCCCTTCCCGCGCTCTCTCTGTCCCGCGTCTGATTCAATCGCTGCCCAAGTGTGGGCCCTCACTGCCGCACTCCATCACACTCGGCATTACAAATGACAATGATGGATGACCTCGCCACATACTAACATATAACCGAAATGAGGTACTACTACCACCTAGATAGATCAAAAGTAGGGAGGACGGTACGCGCGAGATGCATACGAGATACAATACGGACTTCCTTCCGGAGATGGTTCCTACCTGTTCGCCATTCTTGGACCATTGAATCATCGTGTTATCCTTATCACTCGCAATAATGGGGCACGTCAATTTGAACTGTTTCTGTCCCAGTGGTATTCGAAACTTGGTTTCTACATTGGATCGCATTCGTGGTGGCACTGAAAAGAGATGATTGGATGTGGCTGCTGCCGGTTTCCCGCTGTGAAAAGTGGAGTGCAATTTCAGAGGGTATTGTGTCATGTTGCTGCCTGCTGTTGGTCTGCCTGCTGTTCGCCTGTCACTACTCCGCACGTCTCCAATAGTCCCTCCATTAGCACCCTCCCCCCTATTTCATTGTTCTCCGCAGCTTGAGCGACTTCTTCATATAATTAAGATGCACAGGTGTCTAATGAGCATTCTGGGTTGGTGGCGGTCCCGGTGTTGAATTACACGTGGCTAAGACGTTTGACTTCGCCGACCTTCCTTCCCTCACGAGTATCTGATGTCGTTTCTTTGTGTCTCGGTTGGAAACGGCAGGTGATGTTCGTGATTGACGTGTCCCGTACAGTAACCCGATTCTCTCCCCTCCGATGACACTCGTCGGTAAATGTTTCATATAGAACCGAGTGCCAACTACCAACCGAAAATTGTATGCTTGAGGGCATTTCAATTGAAAAGTAACGTATATGCATGGCTGAATATTAACACTAGAGAGAGGAGGCCCTGGTAGACTAAACCTACATGTGTGAATCGAATATTCCTTTTATTCTCTATCTCTCCCTCTCGTAAGCTTCCCGATCTGTGTTTATCTCACTTATTTGTTTGGATTGTATTTTAGGGGAGGAGATATAGTGAGATGGTGTTGAGCTCACTTGAAATGTGGTGCAATGGACACGTGAATGGTAAACATTGAAGGGGGTAGTGCACAATGCAGCTGCTCGCGCACACGCGGCCCAGTAAGTAATGAAAAGGCAGCTAATTGCCAGGAAAGCTGCCGTAATTTGAGACCATCATCTCGAGAAAGAGCTCTCCCCCGAGCGGTCCCTTTCCACTTGTTCCTCCTTCCCCCTCTCTAACACAGGCCCAGACAATTTATTCTGGATTTGAAAATCGAGAGTCTCGCACTACAATTAGTAGAATCAAGAGTAGAATGCAAATGAAGATTCCATCCGGACACCGGAAACACTGAATCCCTCTTCATTCCCCCCACTGAATCTAGGACGAATGAAAGCGTTGAAAGTTGGTAAATCTATTGTGTTGGGATGAATGGTGAACACATCCACAATTAATAAATGTTGTTCCTGGACAAGAAAGGCGACGGGGGGAAACGGGGGTGCTTCATCGTATTCTCCGAAAAGCAAATTACCAATTAGGACGAGCTGTGCTCCGTTCCGCAAAGCTGTTAATAATATTCGGCACGTCTGTCACACACTTCGGGAGACGCCGCACACACGCACTTAACGAATTAACCGTGTGCTCCTCCCTTCCATTTCCCGCTACTTTATTCAAATTTGTAATTAAGTGTGTTTGGGGGAATGAGAAACGGGAATGACATGGAAAAAGAAAACGAGAAGACGTTGTACGATGCTGGTGGCCCCGTTGCCTTTTCCTTCTGATGCAACTCGGAACAATAGGTGCGCATGTGTGTGTGTGCTGGGCAGCTGACCCACAAGAGAGCATTCTAAAGGTGAGAGCTATGGCGCAATAGCAATGACTGCGGTGACGTAATTATGGCTCGTTTTCTCTATAGGCACTTGCTAATACACTCCAATTACCTATCGTTCGGTCCCAAACAGCAGTCTCAAGTATAACTAACAGATCTTATATCAGGTCAGGATAACCATTATTATTATTCCGTCAGGCTCTCGAAACGTCTTGTCTCGCCATGTCTTGCGTTGGATAGTATCCTTGAGAAGTGTTCTACTGTCTTAGATAATAACGGGAAGGTGAATGACATATCGTATCTCTCACATCAGTTATCAGAAATGCATATCAACCGAACCGGGGTGGTCTCGGTGGGAACCGGGAACAAAAGAAAGAAGACGGAAGGAAGAATGGGGGGAGACGGAAATTCTAATCTTGGCAGCCAATCAGAATATGAATTATGCAATGACAAGAACATGTCTCATTCAAATTCACTTTTCAACCGGACACTTCCCCCTTTCCCAAAACGAAATAGAGAAGAGGAGGGGACGGCAAGGCCAGGGATTTGGGATGTCAATCAAAAATGCTTGACTTGACTTTCGACTCGGTTTTCCACTCGTTTCTCGACCAGTTTTCGAGGGTAAAGACACGAGTTGGGAAGTCTCCACTGTTCTTTTGTGACATATGGAACCTCTTCATCGGAATTAAGCATTCACAAAAGGAAGGCAGGCGAAAACAATGCCAAAAACTGTGCATATGGCAAATTAGCTCTTGACATGCTAGGCGGGTCAAGAGGACGCGCGTAATCTACGCTTCCAATGCGATTGGGAACGTACCTCCACGAGCTGCCTCAACGTGCGGACGAATGATGGCCGAATTGACCATCGTGATGATTAACAGAAAAACAGCACCCATTTTGTTGAGATCTGAAAAAAGAAACAACGATGAAAGTATGATGAAATGGTATACATATAAGTGTGAAAATAAAGAGATTGCGAGAGAAGAGTGAATCGAAAGGCGAGGTTCACCGCTTTCAACACCTGGGTAATCGCTTTATCTCCCTCTTCACCCGCTTATAAAAGTTGATAAGAAAGTGCCCAGCTTACAATACATAGAGGAAAGAAATGGGCAAAAAATAGCTGCGTGCATGCGAAAAGTGCATTAGGCAAAAAATTTGGACTCACCACACATGATTATATAATAAGTTCGAGATCACAGCTATCAGATCGTATCATCCGATCCGGTACCGCTAATTTGTTTTTGGAACGTAGCCGCTAAACACGGGCAGAATGATTTATAGCCCCGAGACGACCACCGACTTGGCGAAATTTTGATTTACGATGTGCGTATGTGTCTACGATGTGGGTGGGGCCTAGTGGTGTGTCGGAGGGGTGCGCGAGAGAGAGCGGGTGACGAGGTGACGCAGAGAAATCGGACGAGAGACACCCTCTCGCGCTCTCTCCTAGTTAATGAAGATGGTCAGCTCTCTCACGGCCCGATCTCTCGTTCGGTGGCCGTTGCGCAGGGAGTTTCCTTCCATATGGGGTAAGACAGGACTACGATGAACAAGGAGATTAGGATCGGTGACGTGGCAGGCCCTTCGGTTTCCGGGATTAGCATAGGCACAAGAGCAGGTGGTCCGTTATCCCAGTGACTTTTAGAGCCTACTCAATCGGGTGTCACTGCTACCATAAGTCAATTAAGTTACAGAAAATACTAGTCTCTCAGCTAATATTGTATATTGACCGCCTAGCCTTCATCCCAATCCTCCAGAGGAAAGACACATGTTAACAAAACTGTAATCCAAATAGACAACTTAAGCCGACGTGTAAATACAGCCACTGTGCTGGTGGTGGTAGTAAGGAAAGAAGGGAAGGAAGGATGAGGAGAGCAAGCAACGGAAGACGGACCGACAATACCAATATGGGGAAAGATGTAGGAAAGGATACAGAGGTGAACAACAAAAAGAAGACGAAAACGAAGAAGAAGATATTCGGAAGCGATGGAAGTGTCAAGATAATCCGGAAACTCAGTGTGTGATCATTCAAAAACTCAATGTGCTCAATCATTCGAAACGACAGCTTGAGGTTGTAACATTATTGATGAGCTTTCCCCCACTTTCTTATTTTTGCGTGTTTTCCTGCTAATTGCGCTGTTGCCGGGGACGCGTTCTGAGAAGTCAAACAATTGAACTTTTCGCTTCCTCTTCCTCATTCTCCTTCAATAATGCACATTATCGCGCATGACAGGTAGCTGTTGGAGAAGCTTGTTGGCTCATACCACCGTAAACAGCGCGCCTGAAGAGGGTTTGCTCTTAGACTGCTCGAATAACACAAGAGGCCCTCTCCCCTCCCACTCGTCCGTCTAGTGATACAACCTGGAGAACACACCTCGAGAACCTAACCTTCTACGTACTTCAGTCCGATTTCGAGTGATACTAGATACCATCGCACACGGAATCACATTGCACAGAAGGAGGTGGGTATTGTTGTCGCCGAAACAATGAACAGGATTTCGGAGGATCGGAGAAGAGGGGCGAATAGGTGAGCCACAACACAATTGTAACCACCGCCTTCTCTCTTTGGAGTGGTGTGTGCAAATGGAGCGCGTCCGGAGGATACGAGTGTGGAAGGAATGAGAAAACAGGAAATATACATAAGGTGCTAAAAGGGGTGGTGCCGCAAGAGACGGGACGGAAGTGGGGGCCCCCCGGAGCGTTGTCGGTTTGTCGTCGTACCCGTTTATGAATAATGCACTAATTGCTGAGTCAGGTGAAGAGCACCCCTTCGACCATATGTGAAGCGGACGGATACAATTGGAGGGGACAGATGTGGAGGACGAAAAGGAGGAAGCTGTATAAGGAAGAAGAAGAAGAAGAGCGCAAAAAGAAGTGGTTTGCAAGAAGAGAGTTATCCTTCAAATTGGATGAAATTGAATTGGATTCAAGAATCGAAAAGTTGAAGATCTCGAAGGGACGAATACACTTCCATACATTTGTAGACTGAAGCAAACAACAATGCACATCCTGAGCAATCAGATGACGCATGTTTTCAAATGGTACGACTGCGTGAAGTTTCTCATTTAGCTTTCGTAACACCAACCTACATAAGTGCGACCTTCAGAATCTTTCCTTTTTTTTGAATAAGCCGCCTCGCCTCGGAAAGTAGTCTTGAAGAGAAACTAAATAAACAAATCGTGGCCCGGGGGGTGAAGGGACCAGTTTCTTTCTCACAAATTCATTCGGCGCCAAACTTGATGAAAGTTAAAAATGCATGCGAGTTTTGACGCTTCCAGGCCCAAATGAAAACGAAAAACTAAAAACTTGTTTTGCTCCTCTGGCCCCACCTCCTGCCCGTTTTCCTTGCTTTACTTCTATACGAATTTTCGCGAAAACTTGGATTGAGCAGGTGAAATGGAAATGACAGGAAATTCCAGGTTATGGAGGCTCAGCAACGAAGGGTAGCTCGAATATTAAACGAGAAGAAGCCTGAGAGGGGGGCGAGGAGCACTTGTGACACTTTTGACGTTGATGATGATGAGTATGACTGACTGCGATTAGTTAGTGAGAGCTGCTCATAATTTAATGTGCGCCAAGCGACGATCAGGTGCAACCAACCGGACCGAACAGCAGTCGAGAAAGATGAATGAGGTGTAATAGACCGAGGGTCCGTGCGGTAAATTGAGACCTTCTGTAAGGTGCTCTATTTCAGAGTTGTTTTTGTAATATCGTTACTGAAACTTCAATATGAACTGCTTTAACCTTCTGCTAATCGGATTTTCAACACTTTTGGCGTGATGATCCGTGCCGGGTGACTCTTCTTGACATCACCCCAAGTTCGATACATTTATCACTCCTTTTTTCCCATTTTCCACCCACAGTGTACTGATAAGAGGCGAAGATAAATTCGAATGCGTATTGTTTAGTTATGATTGTCGTCTTCTTTCAATTATTCTCAAAATGACAAAGTATTTGAGAGTTAAGGAAACTTATTGTGGCTTTATTTCTGTTCAAGTGAGTTTTCCCGTTCATTGAGTGGTTTCAATTGTTTTGGATTTCAGTATTTTGCTATAATTGCGAGTTGCATCACTCTGGGAACCCAACTGTCGTTCTCTGTATTTTTCCTTATTTATGGACAAATGTGGGGATTGATACCGCTTTTCGCGACTATTGGAAGTCACCTCTTCTTCATGATTACGATAGCAAGATGGAAATCGACGATTTCAATGTCAATTTTTTCGGGGATAGAGGTAAAAAGTAAAAAACTTTGACTTCTTGATTGAATATGACAATGTTCAGATTGCCTTTGCGTTTACCATGTTGGGAATGGCGGTCTGGATTTTATCCTGGATTCTTGATCCTCAAACATCGTTCCTCTATTCTTTTTGTACTGATACGTTGAAATACACAAACTGTTATGGAAGTGAGTACGCGATATGACCGGCTTCCATTCTGAATTCTTTCAGGAACTCAAATCGACTCCCTTATTTGGGGATGTCTGTTCATTATCTTCTTTTTCGTCAGTGTTATTATGCTTCCGGTCTACAGAAACACTTGGAGAAACATCAAAGCGACCCGAAAGTCGTCTTCAGTGTACATAGAGAGGTAAAAGGCAAAAAGACCAAAATTGAATCTTTCGAGATCATAAAATGTCATTTAATTGATTCAGAGATAATAACCAGTCCGCCGCGGTGCAGCCAATCTTCAACATCAACGCGGCGCCCCCAACACAGCCAGTCCAACCGCAGATCTTGTTCCCACAGCAGTTCATGCAAACGCAGGGCATGTCAATGCAAAATCCTCCTCAACGGCCGGAGCAACTGTTTCCGGGACAAGTACCAAGCATAATGACTCCAGCGGGTACAATTCAATTGAATCTCTACACCATCCAACTGCCAAACGGAAACAGCGCGCTTCTCTCGCCAACTACACCTGTCATCGAACAACTCAGTTCCAATTTCTCTGATAGTGTCTCGCAAGCAGAGCAAGTGTTGGAGAGGCTATAGTTTTATCAGAAAACGCATTCCACAATTCCACAATTCCACAATAAACGTGATTTTTGATCATTCTTATTATCGCCATTTTTGTCGATTTCAATCTGGAAGGAGACTATCGTCGAATTCGCCAAAGTCATCGTCTCTCTCAGTGTGCATTTTGCGCGCGCCAGTCTTTGGTCTGCTCATGTTGATTGCCACCGGGTCATCGTACGAGAAGTCCTCCGATCCTGAAAAGAACAGTTGTTCATTCCCTAATCCGAACCACTTTAGATTGTCCTTACTCATGTCACGTTGAGTAACTGTGAATGGGACACTTGTCTCGGGTAGGAGAGGAACGTGTGCACTATACTGACGACCGCCTCCACTCGAGCCACCTGACCCCGAACCGAGACGAGTCAGACTGCTGCTCGGAGGAAGGGAGTGCGTCGAATTGGCTGAATGCCGTTTTCCTTGACTTGAGTCACTTTCTCTTTGAAGACGCAATTGGTTGATTCTGAATAGTTGTACAGTTGCGAAATAAGGGAGTCTGGGAAGTTCACTTTTCCGCTTTCTCCAGTTTATCTTTGTATTCTTTGTATTCGGTCATTCCCAAGTCGCCGGCAATTCTCACGAGGAACTTGAGGCAATCAAGGTCCGACGGGAATTTGCGATGTATCTGACGATAAAGCTCGAATGCTCTCTGGTAATTACCCGTGCGTCGGAGGCACGAAGCAATCATCATTTGCCATTTCGAAACATTTGGTCTGAGAAAGGGGGTGTGAAAACAAAGTGGCAATTATTACGAAATCCTCACTGCATGAGAGCCGCTTTCTCTAAATAATTAATGGACTTTTCGGAGAATTGCGTTTCGAGGTAGTAGGATGCCAGCCATTCAACTGTTTCAAGGTTCGATGGAAAGTAGCGATAACTCTGAAAATAAGGGAGAGAATGAGGAGGCGTTGGGATGAGTCAACACTGACGTCATAGTGACACTGGAATGCTTGCGACTTGTCACCCTCTTGATCGTACAAATCCGCCAGTTTGGAGAGGATTGCCGGGTCATTAGGGACCAGACTGTTTGCTTGACTGTAGAGCTCGATTGCTTGAGCGGAATCTTCCAGTAGCTCATATCTGAACGTAATTAGTCATTGCTAACCCAAATTACTATCTTACATAGACGCCAACTGCACCAAAACTTGTACATTATTTAAAAGGACTCCGTGAAGTTTGTAGAAGAACTCGAGAGCTTGTTCCAAGTTGCCTTGCGCTTTCGCAGTCAGCCCGATGTTGAATAATGCTTGAACGCAGCTCGCGTCATTGTTCAACGCTTCGCGATAATTGCTCAAAGCTTTGTCTAAGTCACCGTCCATGTAGGCGATGTTGCCGAGATTCACTTGAGCGTGTGAGTTGTAGCGGTCAATGGCGAGCGCCTGCTCGGCGAACTGCTTCGCATCGGGCAGTCTTCGTCCCCCTTGCTGCAAAATGCGAGGTTGACGGGGGACCAATAAGCAATCTAACCAGGAATCTCAACATGCTGAGGTTGTTGGATGCAGCGCTCGCAGTTTTCGAATCTTGTGAATTGAACACTTTGAGCACTTCTATAGCACCCTCAATATCTCCATTCTTCATCAGCTCTCCTGCTTTTGTCATTTCCAACTCGATGGCAAGCGGAGCATGTACGGATTGTTTCAGGGACTCCAAACACCATTCGTAGCCGATCGCATAACTGGAAAGAGAAATTTCGGGTGGTGGTCTACTATTTCAGAAGATCTTACTCTTGCGCAATAACAGGGCTGATTATCTTCACCGCAGTGATGATTGCCTTCTCGATTTCGTTCTTCTTCTGTTTCTCCCAGGTTTTCAGCATATCGGAGTTCAGAGTTTGGTTCAATAGAACATCATCGTCATTGTTTTCTCTTAAGAATTCATCTTCCGGATAACCGGGAATATCAATCAGTTTGTTGAATGACTCTCTCATCTTTTCCGCGTCTTGAGCACAGAAACTGACCAAAACTGTAATTCTTAAAATGATAAAAAAATACGAGAATTCGTTAAACAAACTCAGATTAAGAGCAGTTGTGAATTCGGGACTTTCTTCAACGCAATGCTCAAAAGTGCTTATCGCATCGTCATAGTTTCCCATTCTCACGAAAGTAACACCGATGTTATTGAGAATCTTAATACGGGTGTCTTTTTGGATACTTGGCACCTGATCCAACGCCATTCTGTAGTACTTGAGAGCCTTCGTGTATTCTTTTCTTTTGAAATGAATGTTTCCGACGTTCACTCTCAATCTTCCGGAATTCGGAAACATTTTGTTGCGGACAATAATCTCGTAGGTGTTCAATGCCTCGGTTGTCATTTCGTTGGCTTCATATTGTTGTGCCAAGTTGAAAAGAACGGTGAATGTAAGATCCAAGTTCATAGACTCAACGAGACCGTGCTGTTCACGATACTTCACCACAGCTCTCTCACGTCTTCCAGCTTCTTTCGCTTTATCTAACGCCTGAATCAGACAAATTCAGTTTCAAACAGAAAGTGATTTCTCATGCCTCTTTCAGTTTGTTTTTCTCGTTGGCCAGTACACTTTCCTTGAGCATATCCATCACTCTGCTTTCCATTTGTCGAGATTTGTCCTCCCCACTAGAAAATACATACTCACTTTTGAAAAAAACGCGCATGTTTTCGGGAGAAAACTTACTTTTCTCCAAGATTCTCAGTAGCCAACGATCTCTCCGTTGCTTGAACTGAAAGAAAAAGTAAACGCGCGTCGGGTGTTTTTCTCCTGTTTTCGGATAACGCGGGTGGGGGGAGGAAAGTAAACGGAGGACTTGCGAGGATATCTTACTCTTATTTGCGAACGATGTGTATCCGGCCGCACGGACAGCGGTCATCGGTCTCGCTGGTTCGTTGTTACCCGCCATCGCAGTCCGGCCGCCGCCCATTCGGCTTTGCACTAGAAAGGAAAAAAACATGAGGAAATTGCGAAATATTGGGTTACTCACTTGACATCGTAGGCGGAGGTTTTCCATAAGAGGATCCCACGTCTCGGAAACCCATTTGAGAAGCAGTCTGCAAAAAACCAGGTTAGAAATGAAGAAAGTGAACTAGAAGGCTACCGGACGTCTTCCATGGCTAGAACGAGCAACTGCTTGTTGAAACTGCTCATTTTGGGTTATGTTCTGAAAATTTAGTTTTTGACATTGACTTCCAAGAAAAAACTGCAAACCTGGATGTTGTAGGCGGGATCATAACCATCAAAGTCGTAAAAGTCGTCGTCATCATTTCGAGCATGTCGCGAATTCATCCTTTACAGTGTTCGTTCGCAATCGAATACGCTTGTGATGAAACTAATGCGGAGAGGGGGCGTTCAGGTTGCTATGGCTCCCAACGGACAACAATTTGCTCTCGGAGAGACGACGACGGCGTACCCTGCTTTCGTTTCCATAACAACGCGCGAGGCGAGAGAAAGAGACACAGAGAGATTCAATAATTTATACATGTAATTAATGTGAGTGTGTCTTTTGAGGAATAAATGGGAGGAGATTACAAATGAAAAACGAACAACCATAGGGAAATGATAATCGAAGGCAGAAGAGAGATCATGGAAGAGGAGAGGGTACAGAAAGGGAGATAGATTTGAATCGGTCGTTCGACGGCTTGGATCACTGTCAGGAAAGATCCGAGTCCACAAGTTGTCTCAATAGCTGGACGGATGCAGTCGGTGTAAGATTGAAGAGCACTGGAAACGCATTTTCACAAATTAAAGCGATATGTTTTTCAAAACTCACAAACAAGCACCGGCTCCCGATGAGTAATCATTATACATTTGCTCAGTGTTTCTGGCGAGTTGGGTGAAACTGGCCTCGCACATTGCGATCTCTCTGCTATCAGCCACTGACAGGTAGCAGTTCCAGTTATTGAGCATCGCTGAAAAACAATACACATCAATTCACATTTTTCTCAAATTGATTCGTGTTCTCACATTGATATCCCTCTCCGCAGACATAATCGAGGACCGAGTCGACGACAGAGTATCTCGACTTGAGCGGCTCGTGCGGATAACAAGCCTGTTTGATGTAGCTGCCGCCAAGACAGTTGTTGAATCGCTGGTAGGCTCTGCAAAGAGGACGACGTGTCATTCGTACCTGAGAGCTCGCGGTAAGATTAATGACTTACCCGCACATTTGCACGAAATGAAGCTGGGAGTGGGTTTTCATATCGGACAATGTTGTCTGCTTCCCGCCGTCCGGACTAAACACTCCCATCGTGGTCAGCTCTTCGGAGCACATTGCAATCTTGTTCTCCGCTTGAGCATCACAAGTCGATCCGTACCCGACGACGCTTCTCATCAGACTGTTAGTTTCCAGAGGCACGTACCCTATTGCTGGAAATGGGATGGGAAGGATTGAAGACGAGAACCACGAGCGAGTTACAGTACCATTAGCTGTTTGGAGAAGGACCAATGGAATTAGAGAAAGCATGTTGTGGTCGCGTCGAGTCGGCGGAATGGTTCGCAATACGGAAGGGGCGCCCGAGCGAGTATGAGCTGTCACTTGTCTCGAACGCTGCTTCTCCCGCCCCGGGTGTCAAAAAGCGTATCATCCCCCTTTTCCGCGTGTAGTTTTCGCCTCACAAAAGTAAATATCCGCGCTTTGTAGTACATACCAATTGTGTACTCATGTCAGTGAAGATCACGTTTTGGTGAACTCGCCCCTAGTCCCCGTGCAGCATAGTTAAAAATCTTTGTACCCAGAAGGGAAGAAAAAGATAGATCAGTTTCATTCAGTTCAATAACACTATCACTTCCGAATATATAGTTATGCGCTCATGAAATTTTTTAAAATTATGCAATAAGTAAAGCTTGAAAGTAGAGCAAGAAAATAAAATCAATGGGTATCATTAGTTAAAGCGTAGTTCCAAATTTTAGTTATGACGATGGTTAAATTTCAATGATATCAAGATAGTTTCACAGAGTTGTCCTTTTTCTTCAATGCTCAGCTGCTGACGAGTTGCCATTTGCCGATCTTTTCGAAGGACGCAACACAAGATACTCGATCACATCAGATAACGAAATGATTCCCTGAAGAGAGCGACTCAAGTGGAAACTTAATTGAATGTACTTCCACCCACTTTCAGAAGTGACTTTTCGTCGACTAAAAAGATGCGGTGCACGTTTTTGTCGATGAATACTTCGATAAGCGACCAGAGAGTGGTGGTGTAGTGTGAAGTAACGACGCCGTCACGACGGATTCCCTTAAAACGGAAACTTCTTTCGGATGTGACTGAGCTAATTCCTACACAGAGCAAATCTCTATCCTTGATGGCGGTAGAAACTGGAACACTGAGGTCAATGTTATCGGAAAACGCCGCTGACGCTGCATCAAATCTCGTGTACACTTCGATTACCTAAAGAATCCACCGGATAGACTTGAGCGTCCCTTTATTTTTCATTTCTGTCCCAACTTGCCTTCAAAGTGTTCGTTTTGACAATCGGAATGCCGCTGATGTTGTTGTCGATCAACATGTCAAGACAGTCGATCAGTGGTGTCCGTTCGTCGGCCTAAAGTTATTTTGTTTTCGTTTTTCGATCAAAGTGTTCGAATCATCGACTGACAAACAACAAGTTCTTCCAGGTTCCCATCTCCAGATCGACCACTCTTTGCGCCAAACAAGCCGGTTTTGGGAGAAGAGCACACTGAAATCAAGTTCAAGATACATACATAGATCACGCTAAATGCGTTAAACTCTTACATGCTTCCAGATATAGTGGAGGATTCTGCGATGCGTCAGAATGTACGCACAATCCCCAGTATTCTCGTCCATCACCGGAAGTCGATGAATTCTATATTTGGTGAGTAGCTCAACTGCTCGGAAGATGCTCTCTTTCAATCCAATGTTCACGAATGGCTTCAGTTGTCCTTTCATCTCGAGACATCCTGAAACTTTAATTTGATTCCGACCGCCTCGTCTCCTCCAATACCCTTCCATCTCGAGATTGGCATGTACGCGACGTCCATCTGCCGGAAATCCTCGTGGCTTAACGGAGTGCCTTTGAGCTCGTCAAGATTCTCACGATACTTCCACAACATCATTAGAATCTGGGAGTGTGAAAGGATTTCGTGACGTCACCAGCTTTTCTTTCCGCTTACCATGATGAAATCGGTAACTGAAAGTACGCCGGTAATCTCCAATGTTTTCGAATCGGCGACTAGTCCCGTACGCATGCCTGTGGAATGATTCTTTGATCTTGTGAAAGTCTTCTTTCTCACAGTTGTATACTAATCCGTTGAACGCCTTTCGCACCGATATATCATCCGTGAACACGAGAAGTTTGTTATTCCGAGCCATCGACTCATAGCACTGTGACAGCTGGAGTAAATGGGTGTATACCATGTCAGAGTTCTCTGAAGTCGTCACGAATGGTTGATGATGTTTTGAGGTGGGGATGCACTCACGGACACCTATTCGGAGAACAGTTTTGAACATGTTCTCGAGATCTTGTTTTTCGTTCTCGTCTGGCCGCTCGTCATTTGCGTATTTGACTACAGCGTGTTCGCTGAGACGAGAAAACACATTTTGGCTTCACATCTCATTAGTCTCATGACTAACCTGATCGCAGCTCCATCACGCTGAATGGCTTGAATGCCGTCCACTGGAGCCTTTTTCTTGCAGAATATGAAATGATGCTGGAGATCAAAGAATGCTGAAAATAAGGGTGGAATTGATGCGAAAGAAGTGAAAGAAACCTTTTGGAATGCTTGGAGATTCGAAGGTTGTGGCCTTATTGCGCCTGAGTTTGCCCGTTGTGTTATTCATTTATACTCGCTCATTAGATATTCTGCAACGGAAAGAACAAATTAGGTTAGTGCAAAAGAGCCAGAGCAGCAGGAAAATGAAGGGGAATAATATGGAAGGTGGTACGGAAAGCATTACGCACTCGTCTTCTGCTCGGTCGTCGCTAAGCGGGTCCAAAAAGACGAAGAGAAGACGACTCTGACCGAAAAATTGGGGAGAAAAGGGAAAAGGAAGGAGGGAAGCGGATAGAAACGAGGAAAAGAAGGAAGGAGCACATTGAAACCCTCAACGCGCGCGCAAGAGAGGCGAGTGTCGTTGACTGCAATTAATCGCTTTGTGCAGCTGAAAAAGAGGATTTTATGAGATTTGAAACCACGCATAAAAGATGAGGTGGACTAGAAGAGCTGTTTTGTTTGCCCTTCTCTCGCATTTCGCCTCTTCGACATAGTGAGAGCATGTAGAGGGCTGAGAATTAACGGTTCACCGACTTCAAATTCTCCTCCTTCGAGTTCGAGAGTGGGCGTTTCTTCACGGACTCGAGCACTCGCAGCTGCTGCTCTCAGGCCGCCGGAAAAAAGAAGGCGTTATGCAAGCGGCCGCACAAAAGACGGCAAGCCGAGAAGACGAGATTTCTGCCACGAGAATTTTCCGTCGGATGTTATGAATACAACTTTGTTGTGAAAAGGAAAGTGAATCGGGACGAATGTACAATGGACGTATTATCGAAAAGAGCAAGTTTCAGTGAGCCGGCGGAATCGCGGAAGAGAATCGAAGGGGGAAGGTAGCACCTGCTCCGCATAGTCGAGACGGCACCAATTGGTTTACACAGAAGCCGGGGAAGAGAAAGAAAGAGGAAGGAAAAAAGTGGAGAGGAGATGGGCGAAAGGGACCCTTGTGCTCGCCTTCAAAAAAAAAGTTTCGCTCTTCTTCTCTCCCTCCAATTTATGTATGTGATAATGATTTATCGGGCGCCAAGGAAAGAAAGCAGGAGAGATGAGGAAAGAGCAAACGAGAGGAGGAGAAAGAGGAAATGGAGGTTCCCACCGCTCCGAGTCTTTCTCGCACAAAGTTTCTGTTCTGCAAAAGGACATCATGGGAAATAAAGTGCGGAAGATTGGCACAGAAACCGCGTTTCTTCGCACTTTCCACGAGAGAGATAGACAGCAAGAAAAGAAACACAAAAACGCCAAAAAGAAAATGTTGGTGAGGACACACGCAAGTGCTATTTACTCAGGACTCCTACCTCTCCAGCGCATTGTTGCAAACCCCAAAAAACTTCGATTTGCAAATGATGTTTCGCAACCCGACCCTGTTGCTTTTATGACGATTATTTCCGTTTTTATTACATATGTCTCAAATAAAACCGAAACAACATTAGCACTTTCAAAGTTTGAAATACGAGTTAGAAACGAGACGTTTCAAAAAAAAGGGTGAGTGAAGAGAGCTGGCTGCCAAACTAATATTGAAACCTTTTTGCTGCTTATTTGCTCTTTCTCTCTAGCGGATTTCGATCAAATTGAGAAAGTAATGAAATTTTCTATTTCCCTTTTTTCCTCTCTTAACTTTTTTCTCTATCTCTCTCATTCTCTCTATCTCTCTTCATTTTCTTGGAACTCGATATTTGTTTGTATGTGTGTGCGTATTTGAGAAGCTGAAATGAGAGAATTATCCGATCGTTTTGCGTGGCGCCGCGCGAAAATTTCTTCTCAATCATTTTCAGATTATCACTTTTTTCATCCCTTCCTTGTCGTCGTTATTATCTGTTTTTCATATTCCAAGTAGCGATGGATACATAGAAAAAAGAAACGAGAAAAAGGCGAGAACGAGGGGGATATATGTATGACACTCGACGATGAGTCATCAGCAGAACAAATCGAATCTCCTCGTTTTCCAGTGGGAATCTAACTGAAATGAATCTGTATCAAAGACCATGTTATGAACACTCGAAAACAATGAAACGCTGTTCTAAAGACCTTGAACATCACAAAAACCTCACTTTGTCGGTTGGAACATGAATATTCTTTTCATTCGGTTGCCTCTCCCTTCCCAATAGCACCACCTAGAAAAACCCGCCACCCAATTAATCATTGCCGACCACACCCAAAACTGTTTCGTTTTTCTTCTTCTTTTCCTTTTTCGTCGTCGCTGTCACAACGAAGAATGAAGTAGGTGGAGCTAATCATGGGCGATGCATCAAAATAAGAAGACGACGAAGAAGGGGCTTCGAAGCCATTCATTCGGTTTCACCTGCTGCTGCAACCGCTTCGATAGACGTCTTGTCTTGTGTTCCGTCATTTCCTTCCAAATTCAACCGCCCACTTCAAAAACCAATTTGTTTGGATTCAAAAGAAACTACAATACTTGTGTGAGTCAGAATTCGAGTGACGAGAGTCAAAGTTTAAGTTAGGTCACAAGGAAATCGAAATGTCGTATGTGTTCATGGAGACGAATGTTGATGTGAAATTCGATCACAAGGTCGGGGTCAGGCGTCCCACGTCGAAAAATATGTCATTTCACATTTTTTTCAGCGCCTTGTTAGTTCCTCCGACGCCCACGAACCAGCGGCAAGAAATGTCCAAAAACGACTGGTTCTCGAGAACTTTGATTCTTTCTGTTTGGTGAGCGGATTTGTCGACAACATCCAAACGAAGTCGCAATGTACAATACCCGATTTGTATCTGAACAGTCGCTGTGTCTCTGGAGGAGCAAAACAGCTAGTCACATTCATAACAATGCCCCTCCATGCGTCTCTCAGCTCTCTCTTATTCTATGACTCAAAAATCGAACACCACCGACCGGAGGGTGAAAGAGAGGAACACGAGCCGCCGTCCCGATTTCGTCATGAGGCTTTTGGGACATTGGCCGTGAGCTGCGTGAGCTGTGACAGCGTTTCAGGCACGTGAGTCTCTCTTTCTTTTCATACCCACCAGACATGCCGCTCACACTCTCACTCACACGCACACTGTCGATGGGCACGAGGTTAGGAACACACGCACAAACTCGTCGCGGTTCTAGAAGAGGAGCGGCACGGGGTGGCGAGAGAAGAAGAGACATCGCTGCCTCTAACACTTTAGGCGCCCGAGGCCCCATCGCGCTCCGTCGCCGCCGCCGTCGCTCCGATTTCTAGTGTTTGAACAGTGCGGCAACTTTTTTTTCTCGACTCGCGTCACCTAAATTGGCGATTCTACTGCTTTCGCCTAACACTGTTCACTATTTCGTCGTTCAACATTTGTTTTGTTTGTTTGTCAGAGTGACAAAAGCTCCGCCCATCAGCCGAAATTTGTGACGTGTATGTGTATGTAAGTAAGGCAACATCAAGGGAGAAGGGGATGGGCGCGTCGCCCGCCTCTCTTCTCTCCTTTCCATTCTAAAAGTGGCAGTGAGAGCGAGACCGCCGCTGTTCCCATCCTTTTCAGTCAACCCTCGCCGTCAGTCCCCAGTGTTCGTTCTCGTTGTTTTTGTCGTTGTGGTGGGTTGGTTGGCAGCGTTTGCCTCTTTCATCTCTCGTCCTGTTTTTGTGATGGCGATAACTTTTTTTCAGTTGGACAGAAAACGAGAGGTCTTCTTTTTTGTTCATAAAAACTGCCGATCGCACTGTTTTCGAAATGCAAAAATGCTGATAATAGACGACACTGCGTTCAGTTCAATTCGGTCGGTCATAGGACACGAGACAACGTCGGACACGGGTGACAGCGGCCGATTGCACTTTGTTGTCGCGTGGTTCGTTTCGCAACCATGAAGAATCCTTATGACACAATCCCAGAGTCCCCTCCCCTCGGTGCCGCCTCCTGGCCACATCCCTCTTTGCTACATCGCTTCAGTCAGTCGAGAATGAGAGTGTTTTGTCATCACTAGTAAGAAGGAGAAGGCATTCTGTCTCATTCATCTTCTTATTTTCCTATTCTCCCTCTCTTGTACTGGCCCCGCATTCCCTCTCCCGTGTGTTGCCCCAAACGATTGAGTCGGTCACGGGGTTCTGTTGATGAACGGAACATGGAAGAGGAAAAAAAAACAAAGTAAAAAACACATGAGCGCTGCCGAGGGGCGGCCGCTTCTCGTTCTCTTTTCCCCTCTCATCCTGCCGCGGTGTTTCCTCTTATTCCTTTCCACGCGTCCGTCGACATTCACTGAAAGCTAGAAAAAGGATAACGCGCAATATGGAGAGGGAAAAGAGAGAGAGGGAGAGAGAGAGCACCGAAAAAACATCGTTTTTGCCACGACTGCCCTATCAAATATGTGTGGGTGGATATGTGTATAAATATGCATCTCTCCGGCCAACCATTCCACATTAATGAAAGTTGTGTGGAGAATGAGGACTTCTCCCAATTTTCGTAATGTCTACTAGTTTCCTTCCACTCCGCCCGGACCTACCATTGTTCTCAATTCCATCGTCTTCCACAGCGAGAAGGGTATATAAACCGTGCCTGATGGAAGCGACACTATGGACTACAATCCTAATAATTATTTTTCAGACAAACCCCTCGGTCCCTCAGCAGTTTGGAGTGTGGCGGTTGCTAGCAAACAACCGTCTTGTCTCCCGGCTCGTGCTGTTGGCGGCGACACGTCTATTTTGGCTCTCTCCTCCCGATTCTCTTCAAATCCCTTTCCCCTTCCCCTATTCCTTTGCTGCTATTCGTATTTCATACCCGGACAGTGCTCGGAAGGCAGTGTGGTTAGCTGGTTGCATAATGTTTTGTCAACGGCTACCTCCACTGCCACCCCGATCATGTAGTCCATCTTTGAACACTGGTGAGTTATTCAAGAGGGTTAGAGGCAAGAAGAAACCTTGAGAGAAGGAACCGAAGAAGAGAAAGTTTCCCTTTCTATCGGTTTGTGTGTGTGTGTGTGGGAGGTTAGAGGAGTTCTTTGAAAGAAGAATAGAGAAGGGGGCAACTTGTTTGTCGTTCTCTTTCTTGAACCCCCGTTTCTTGAAACCGTGCACCGATTGGAAGGAGGCGAAAAGCCTATTTGCTCTCTACCCCATCGAGCAACTTTTGTTAGTTAGTTTTAGTATAAGTTCGAGAACAGTCATCAATGTTTGAACGGCATTATCAAAGCGCCCATTTCGTTGTTTATCACTGCGCCCCTTCCATTTCCAACCCAACTTTTTTTTCAATTTTCAAAACGGGATCTGCTGTAAACAAAAGTTTGCCTACTGTCAGTCAAAGGCGATTAGAGAAAGAATGAAGAAGAGTGTCTGCAATAAAATGATAATGTAAGGAATGTTCTCTGCCCATCCCAGTTTCGGCGGGGCGCGCTCGTTTCAAGTACTCAAAGTAACAGCGACCTCGAGACACATTCAGCGAGAACGATGAATCTCGGCCCAACGACCACACCTTCTCCGTCCCCCCACTCCCTTCGATGTGTAATGATTTGATCTGATTGGTGATCACAAATCGAAATCAGTAACAGAATCAGTGAATGCAAATGCAAAAAAGGGTAGTGGGGGATGTGGAAATTAGGGAAGAGTCAACTGAATCCAATTTCCATTCATTATTCATTCATAGATCAAAACCAAAAAGAGAGAGGGGTCAAAAATCGCAAATTCAAATCAAATCGACAGGGAGAAAAAAAAACAATGAAGTGAGATCCTCTAAAAACAGAAATAGGGCGGAAGAATGTTGATGACACTAGATATCTTCACACCGAATCACAATTTTACACATTATACAGTAAGTGGGTTGTCGTCGGTCATAGCAATATTTCGTCAGATGACGTGGAAGACCGATCGTCGTCGTCGTTGTCGTTCTCATAGATTTGACCTACAAACACTGAAAGTGTGACTTTTGATCATTTCCATGAATACCCGGTTGATTTCCATTCTGTTGCAAATCGATGAGCGGTATTGTTGTTGTCAACGTTGTCGCCGTCGAATACGTCATATTCTCATCTGTAAAAGACGAGTGACGCAAGAATGTGAAAATCGGATATCCATACCTGGAAGCGGTTTATAATTCCCGCTGAGCAGCTGAGCATTCATATCATCCGTCTCAGAACTTGACGTCAACGCATCCAGTCGCTCCCTACATTCGTGGATTTTCTTCTCTTTCTGAAAAAAAGAGAAAACAAGATGATATGTTGTTGATATTTGGTCGCTAATCCCGTTATTCGGATTACCTCTTCGATCTGCTTTTGCAGCGTCTCGTTCTCTTTTTTCAGCATGTCGTATCTCTTTTGATCCACTTTTGACATCGCTGCCGCACCGACGTTACCATTCTGCTGCATCTCGTCGGCGCTTGGCGGCACTTTGATGATATGCCGGATTTTAGGTCCGTAGATCAAACCGACCGAGATGTACGTGCAGATGAGCACTGGAAAAACAACGGAATGAACCTTAAGCGTTCTGGATGAGGGAAGATCACCTGTTAAAGAGATGAACGCAAAATTGGCGTCCACTTTTCCGTGAATGAGAAGCGTGACAACCGGAGCAGTGACCAATGTCATAACAGCTACGTTGTAGATTGCCAGCCCAACGAATCGCGAGTCATTTATAAACCGAAGTTTGAGATTTCTCGTTTCATACGAAAGGAACGTTCCAAACACTAGCAGTAGACATTTGAAGCCCATAATTATACCTGTAAGTTATGAAAATCCCAATCACTGTTTTCTGTGCTTTGATCTACCTATCCAAACTTCTTGTTGATTACTTTGACATTGCTGCAGCACCGGCATTATCATCTCGTCTTCTTCGCTATCAGCGGGCGCCTAGAACGAGAAAAATAACACCGTTAATTGCAAACGACGTGTTATTATTAGAACCTACCAAAAGAGGGAACTTCTGTTCGGTAAGCTGTAAGGGATCGATGAGAATCCAGATAGAGCACACGAAAACGTCAACAGCGGTGAGAGCAGCCACAATAACGTAGAACTTGGATGGAGCGATCGGCTAAAAGATTCAGGTTCCATCGGGTTGAGAACGTGGTGATTGATGTGAATCTAGCTATGAATCAGCAATATTGCATTCGTCGCTCATTATTCCATGCGTTGAAAGAAATGGAAAACCAAAAAAAAACGTTGTAAAGTGAAAAAAATTCAGGCAGTGTATTCTTTTTGTTGTCGTTTTTTAAAGAGAAAATGAAAGAAAGAGAACAATTAGTAGCACAGGCAGACAGGCATGCTGATGAGTCAGAAGTCTGAAAGGATAGTAAGAACTGCAAGACAAAAGTAAAACCTGGTGCCAGAAGATAAGAAGACCGGAAGAGTGTTAAGAAAATGTGCGAGCGGAAGAGGAGTAGTAGTATTAGTAGTAGAAGAAGAAGAAGAAGAAGAAGAAGACGAAGTAGTTTTTGTTAGAAGGTGCTGTGGTGGCTTAACGTGAGTGTTGTAATTGTGTGTCAGTGGTGTGAAAAATTGATATTAGTACTACATTCAAAACATGTAGAAGTAGTGGTTCACGGCCAAAAAAGAATCGGGCAAAAGATGACTGTTGTCAGCACCTGATTTAAAACCGTGTTCCGCTTTTCGAGCAGTGCACCGTACGCTTGTCCCGACGATTTGCGCATTAGTGCTTGACGACCGACCATCGTGGATATCAAGGTTCGGATGCCTTCCCAAGGGGTGTTTTCTTCCTGTTAGGTTATTAAATGAGATACCATTAGAAGGGGACATGGAATCAAGTGAGAGACGAGAAGTGTAGATCAATTGAAATCAAGAGTTAGCACATAATCGATGATGGTTACAGAGATATGGTACGAGATTTACGGTAGAGATCAAATCTGAGTAAGGGCCAACATGCAGCCGGAATTGCAGCCGTAGCAGTCCACAGCTATCGAATTTTTGAAAACAACTGTTTCTCAGATTTCAGTGGGCACAATAATTAAACCTTGCACATGGGGGGTAGGTCAAATCAAGGAGTTGCAATAACCATTTGGGTAGGAAAGATAGAAATGGAATCTAGGAAGCTCCGGTCATCGGCAACCTTTCTTTTATCATCAAAGCCGGGCTCATTCTCATTCACAACTTACCTTGTCTGAGAAGTTACTCAATAATGGTTTTAACTGGAATTCACAGAAAGAAATAAGAGAGATGATTGGAGACGGTGGAAGGTTTTCACTGAATTTCAAAGCTCACTTCGTCTTTCTGTCGACTAGCCAATTGTTGGTTTTCAGTGGCACCCATTCGATGCACTATCCAAACTTTCGCAAACATTGACCCATATGCAAAAGTGAACCCAAATAATAGAATAGTGAGACGAGCCTGAAAAATGAAAAATGTTGGTAAAAGCGAGGAAACGTCGGTTACGTGGCAGAGGAATGAGAAAACTGAATCTGGAATGGAGATGTCGTCGGATGGAAGTCCGATGAGAAGAAGAGAGAACAGACACAGTGAGCAGCCGATGAGAAGAATATTGTTGCACTCCGCTTGCGACTGGTAAATGATCAATCGATCCCGATGTTTGTGAGTGAATAGGTAGATCAAAAAACATGCCACAATTCCAAGGAGCGAGAAGAGTATTGTCGGATAGTAGAACTCATTGGAGACTGTCATTGCGTGCTTCTTGATGACCGTCGAGTCGGGAGGAGGACCTCTTCCATTCAGCCATTGCTCTTTGTTGTACCATTCCAAATCCCCGGTTGTCGTATCATAGTAGCCCATTATCTTATACTTTCCTCCTTGCATCTGTTCGATCTGTGTGCGAGCGATACGATCTCCGGAATCCGAAAACATCACTTTTCCCTGCAAATCCGATTCGTTTTCTGGTTCCACTTCTATTCTCGACTCACTGAGACACCGCGAAAAGAAGTGTTCTTGACACATTCGAAAAGAGTGTCAGCTATGATTTTGTTGTCGTAGGAGAAGTTCTCCAGTCGGATGTGTGATGGCAAATTGTTCCGGGTGCAATTAAATGCTAAAGCAAGAGCCCTTAAACAGAACAATTCTACCAACTTTCAATTTAAGTTTAATGTGCTCACCAAACAGCGTCATAGGCAAGGGGCGCCTCTGGAAAGCCTCCGACATTAGCAGTGTCTTTTTGGAAGTACCGAGTAAGACGCTCTTGGAATTGCATGCCGGTCATTTCGGAAATAGCCGGCGCATTGTCCCGAGACAACATCACACTTTCCGTCGTGAAATGGTATTCAGCAGCTTCAGCCATCTGCTCCGCAGTGCAATTAAGGTGCTCTTCCGGTTGAGGAAGGTACCAAGTGTCCGCATACCATCCGATGAAGAACCACACATAGCGCCTTCCGTACAATCCATGGTGATATGCCTGAACATTGACTTTAACCGAGTAGACCGGAGAAGCAAGATTAACCTGGCATAACACTTTTCTTGCTTCAGTGACATAGAACAGTCCGACTATTATACGCGCGTCCTGTCGTTGTAAAGTCTTGATTGCGTCCGTCGGATCTCCGTAAAAGCTCTGTCTATCTACTTTGATGCCTTTCTTCCTTGCAATCGCCTCGAGATCCTTGGCAGTTGTCACGAACACTTCTTCTACTGACATCAAGATGGTGAACCTCTTCCACTTGAACTTGTCCATTATATGAATTCGGGTAGGGTTTTGCATATTGGCGGATGGATGAGTTCGAAAAAGAGTTGGAAAACGGTTTCTATTAGATAGTGCTGGAGAACTGCCGCCATACGATAACTGAATATTAAAAAGATTTGAGCAAAACCCATGGCGGGATCGAACTCACAACTACAAGTTTCCACACAGGAGCAGCTTCCGCAATCACAGTAGTAACTGGACTACATCCAGTCAAAAGCATCAGTTTCGTAGGTGGTTTATATAAGAAATCGTACAATTGTTGCATAGCGAGACCAGGTTGACACTGTGAAATTGAAGGTTTAGTCGTGAAATTGTAATTTGGTCTACCTGAGAGTTGTGGTTAGTCATATTGAGAGTGTATCCGGGGAGAATGTCGAGACGACTGTTCACATCTTTCAATGCCATCTCGACGGCCGGAAGACACGCCTCGCCACCTGCCCATCCACCGGAACCGGACTCCATCGGGAAAGTTCCACCTATATGAAGGGTGACCGGCTCGGCGGAAACCCACACGATACTGCCCCATAGTAGAAACCAAGATGATCTAACGAACATCTATTTCATATCTGAAACTGAGTCCGGTTTAGTCGACTGTTTTTTTCATATAAAAAGAAGAGAGAACGTGGTAAAAGCATGCAGTACTGCCTCAAAGATCTTGTACGCAGAGAGGGGTAAAATGAGCAAACGTTGTTATTGCGGCGGTTAGCTGGCTGTGGGCAAAACGCATGTATAACATCGCCTACGCCCAGTGCGACACAATTCGTTCCCCTGGGACAGTGGTCTGAGATGGCGAAACCTTGATTCAGCGACCAGCCGCCCACATTCTAAAAGTTACATCAAATGTGCGCGGGTGTCTCTTGAAAGAAGAAGAGGAAGAAGATTTATGTATTTGAAGGGGAAAAGGCCATTGGCTCCAACTCGGAAAGAATTGCGGCCAAGATTTGAGAGACGATATGTTTTAGTGTGGGGACAAATGTACAAAGTGAAGAATCTTTTCTGGTCGGAGCACAGTTTACACTTTGGTACCTAGTTCATCGAAATTAAACAAAACGAAAAGAGGATTGAAACACTGCCTCAGGGAAGGCATATGGTGTGCGAAAAAAGTGATTTTGAGAAGAAAAGCAAGAAGGACTCAGGAAAAAACCCATTTGTGGGAGCGTTTCTTGCTCTCGGGGGGTCGTAGCAGCAGAAGAAGCAAGAAGAAGAAGAAAGAGAAGAAAAGTTCACAATTGGGCTGCCGCGCGACTTTTCGAGAGCGGAGTTCAATAGTGCATCACGCAAAAGAAGAGCGGCAGAAGAGTTCGCAATCAAAACCAAACTCGTAATGAAATTGCGGGTAGCGGTTCGAGAGCTGCTCTTTCTTGCTCACTGAGCTCACTGTAACAGAATCATCGGAGAGCAGCGAGGAAAAACGCAGAAGATTGAGAGCTACTCTGATTGTTGCTCCCAACTTCCCGCATGTGATTAAATTAAAAAGGGAAGGGACCGAAAACTGGCCAAAGTGAAATGCGGCGCTCTCGATTGTTTATGTGAAGGCAAGTGGAAGTCCCGAAGACGTCTTTTCACGGAGCATAAACTCAACAGGGCGCTTCCAAATATCTGGTCACCAATTGATTCCATGTGACCGGATATGTATGAGAAGGTACCTTCGGAGGGCCTCATATGAATTATTCAAAAACGAGGTGAAAGTTTCCAAAGTTTTTCACCTCTTTCCTTCCAAAAACCTTGCCTCTCGCCTTTTCTTTTCCAAGCAAGAATGTCTTCGGCTTCCGAAGAACGAGGCGAAAAACTCCTTTTGTTCAGTCGTCCGCTCCTGTCTCTGACGGACAGACAAATCATGTAGTTTTGATGGATTAGACGGGAAAATTACGGGAAATCGAGAATATAACGAGAAAAGCGAGTGAATGAGTGAGAGAGAGTGAACGAGAGTTAGAGACAGAGTGCACAACAAATTTTCGAATCAAGTCATTGTGTATTAATGAAATGAAATGACGGAAGTACTTCGTTTTCGCAATCGGAGCCGCAAGAATAACGCCTGAAGCCGTTCGTGCGCGTGTTTTTCACACCTTTTCGGCCAGATGATGAGATGCACAAAAAGCCGATCGAAGAGTGCTCTTCAGAAGACTCTCCGACGCATGAATAAAACGATTTGGCTCTTATTTTGAGAGGAAAACTGTTGAGGAAGGTGGTTACCGACATTCTCTCTCGTTTGTCCGTTTTGGAATGTCGAAGAAGGAGAAAAAGAGGGAGAAAGTTCTTCATCTTCTTCTTCTCAGCTATGAATACTTCAGTTCGGTAGGCGGAGAGGGTGTGATCAAACTCGAATGAAATTGTTGGTGAAAATTGGGCATTTCGCCGAAAGGGAAGATAGGAAAAGATGGGTGGAAAAGGGAAAACGGAGGCGCCGACTGAATATGATCAGTGGTTGGTATGAACCCCCTTCCAGACACAAAACGGAGAAGAGCCCTACACGAGAGAGCGGGAGAAAAAAAAACGATGTGCCGCGCCGCCTAATCGAGTGAAGATGGGTGGGCCACTGCAACAAAACGTATGCTCCCCTTCTGCTCCACAAGGTGGGCGCCGTTTTGTGCATTGTGCTGCAACGTGCAACATATTGCATATAAATTTTGAACAAGTGATGGGGTAAGACGTGAAGTGTGCGAGCAAAACGAGTGTGAAGGTCCTTAGAGTGTAACTATGAAGGGGGGAAAGGAGAAGAAGAGGAAGAAAAACTGCCGGCGAGAAGAAGAAGAAGAAGAAGAAGAATGGCCGCAAAGAAAAACTGCGCGAATTGGAAGAGCATTGCCCTCGGGGCGCGCGCCTAGTTCACATCGTTTCGATGCGATTCACATACGCGCGAATGAAGTGGAAAACACCCCGCTGCTGCTCCTCCTCCTCCATCCTCGTCCCCATCGTCTTCCCACCCAATTTTTCCCCCCTTCTCTTCTTATTTTATCCTTTCCTTAAGATAGACTTGGGAGCAGAGAATGGAAGAAGAGAAGCCGAAAAGAATGAGGGTAAGAACTCGATGGGAATGCACTATTCACTTTCTCTCTCACTCACTCTCACTTTCCCGATTTTCTCAGCTATTTTGAAACAGAAGTCGATCAGAGTAAAGTGCGAACGAGAAAGTCGGAAGGAAGGTGCAGTGCGTATGTGTGTTGTTGAAATGAGAAGCGAATATTTAATTTATCGGGGGGTAAAGTGGGAAGTCGAGTTGAGTTGTGCCTTGTGCAGTTTGCTGTCTCCAATTATTCTCAAGCCTATTGGTGCGATGAATGAAATAAATTTGAACTTGATAGGCAGCGAGGAAAAATGGCGACAGCTGACGGGGCAGCCTTCCGGGTACTATTCGAGCAGCGATCCCTTACTTTTTGCTCATTCCGCTTTGCTCACCCGCTGTCAGTGTGTGTACATGTGTGTGTGTGTGTTTGTTCTCGTGTTCTTATCAAGCTTCCAGATCTTCTGTTATTCGTAACTCTTATCAAATCAGTTGTTGATCTGGCTTGTAAGTGACTTGTAGTTTTTGGGGTTTTTGAAAAGAGTTGAAAGTTTGAAGAATAAAAAATGTGTATGGATGATGATGTTGCGAGTTGTTTATTCGTTATTCGTTGGCTTTTGCTTTTGCTTTGGCTTTTGCGCTTCTGCTACATTAGCTCTCAAAAGTCATCTAACGACGATGTTACATGCAAAACAAGTAGAATTGTGCACCAAACTCGATGAAAACAAAGCCGAAATTAGGTTACATCGGGGGGCCCTAAATCCATTTGGCAGCTCTTCTTTCTCTGTACACGTTGTTGAACGTCTGACTGAATGCAGGAAGAGGAAAAAAAAAAGAGAAAGGAAGGCGAGAAAAAAGAAGCTGCAAAACCAGGAGACAACAAATGACAGAGAGAGAGAGAGAGAGATCGAGAGTCGAAAACAAAGTGGAAGGGGGGAGAAACGTGAAAAGATTAGGTAGTTGTCAAAAGGGCTCCTAGAGGTTAGATGTGTTGGTTAAACATGTCTGTCAAATCCAAGAATGCGGCAGGAAAAGGATAGAGTTCATTGTCAGTTGGGAGGCAAGCCAAGACGTTGGCGGAAAAGAGCGAGACGAGGACCCTCTCTGATGATAATACCCCCGGCAAAGAAGATGGAAAATGAGAGGCCAGAGTAACAGCAAAAATAATGGAACACGGAGATAGAGAGCAGTGAATCGAGAGACGCGGATGATGCGAATTCGTAGCCGGGAGGCAGGTGAGAGATGGTTCGAAGGGAAGAAGAAGAAGATGAAGAAATATCGCCGCATTTCGTGAAAATCAGTCTACGGCTCAACGTTTGATGTGTTTTGATTATTAGATTGATGCGATCCACACGTTGCAGCAAAACAAAAGATGCGATTTTTGAAACGTCGCTTTTGAAAAGAAGATTGAGAGTTGAGAAGTGTTTATATTTTAATAGATAAATTCATAAAAACTAAAAATGTTAAAAAAACACTGCATCAAACATGAACACGCAACAAAATTTTGCCTTGATTAGAAAATTGGTTTTTGACAATCATTAGATGTTCATTTTCCTGGTAACAGTTAGGAAAGTTGATCTGCCGCTGCCTTCGAATCTTCTCGGATTTCATTAAAACCGTCACAAGGTGTGTCTTGGTCAACGGTCGGTTATCATCTTATTCCTCACTTCTCGCAAATCTTTTTCAAGAAAAGTTGTAGTTCCAGAACATTCTGAAAAGATGACGCAATCTCATCGGAATATTATCCGTTATATTTTGTTTTTTTCCTCCAGATATCTTAACGACTGCGACGGAAGTTAAATAATCGGAAATAGAAGGTGAATCTTTGTTAGATTACACAAAATACCAAACTGTTATAAATACCGTTTATTCAATTAGATGAAAACAAACGTAATGAGTACAACATTATTCGTTCACCAGGTCAGCGAGCTGGGACTTTTTTGACATCGTTCTCCGCATCCGTCCATTCGACTACTGCTAGCCCGACATTTTCCTGATTAGTTGTCTTTGGTAGAGGAGGAGATCGTAGTCCAACGATTCCTGTGGAGAATGCCGATTTGTCGTTGTCTTCGGATCCCGACCCATCTTCGGTTTCGTTCAAATTGGCACCAGTCGAGTTCTGGTCTCGATCCACTGATGATTGGGTAACATTCGAATTGGAAGTCATCTCATCTGTCACTTCTTGAAATGCCAACAACGTGACTGGTTTCACATCTTTAGTGGTCGGTGGTGACGTCGTCGTGCTGGTAGTTGTAAGAGGGGTTGTGGTGGTTGAAGGTTCAGATGTAGTCGTGGATTCAGAAACTGTAGCAGTTGTGGTGGTGATGACAGTGGTTGTTGTTGTTGTTGGAAGTTCCGTTGTTGTAGTGATTGTTACGGTTTCAGTAGTTTCAGTGCTCGCACTTGTCGTTGTTGAATCAGATGTTGAATCTGTTGTGGTTTCCGTGACATCTATTGCAGTGGTAGTCGACATTCCAGTAACTGAAGTTCCGAAGATTTCCGAAGAGGCAATCTCGTCCTTTTCGGCGATTGAAGGCTCTAAAGTACTTGTTTCTAGGTCGGTTGTTGATGTTGGTGTCGACTCGGATTCCTCGTCTTCATCTTCTTTGGAACGACCTTCAGATGACCTTCCGGGCAACAAGTCTCCATTTCGCAAACCACCTCGTTCAGACGAATCGCCACTATGAGCGGCCTCCCGCTCCTCTTCCTCTTCGCTTTCATTAGTGGGTACTAGAGTTGGAGAAGGAACAATTGGTAGAGTTGACACTCCCAATCGTTCTAAAAACGTTGGGTGCCGTCCACCAGTTGATGGCTTCAACACTTCGGGCTGTTGAGTGACAAAAAGCGCTGATCTTTCCAGTACGACGGGCGAGAGTGTAGGCTTTGGCTGCATTGTGGCCAGGTACTTGGGTCGGCCGTAGCTGCCTTGGTTGTAATCTGGAGGCGCAGTAGCGTATCCGCCAGCTTCCGTTATCCATGACGGCCTGTTGTACGACGTTTGGTAGGTGTTGTGGTTTGGAGAAGAAGATTGCCACGTGTGTTGGTGCTGATAGCCGTAAAAGTATGGAGAGTAGTTTTGATTGGTCTGCTGCAAAACCAATTTGATGATCAATCCGCGCCGTTTACGAAAACCTGATATTGTGATGACCATTGCTGAGGCTGTGTTTCGTAATATTGCGGGGTTTCGTAGTAAGGCGTCACTCCCCAAGTGTATTGCCTACGGAATCTGAAAGTGATCAAATGTGATGTGACCTGAGACGGAAGAAGGGGGAAGAATCTTCGGTTTTTGATAATTAACCAGTTCTGACAGATAACGTTTTCGAAAATGAATCAAAACAAGAGAAAGTTCGAAGATTGCAGCGACGTCCCCTTCCGAGTGCTGAAATACTCACCGTGTCTGAATAACACTGGATTGCGACACAGTTAGAATGGTGCAAAGTAATGTGACAGATGTCGACATAGTGGTCTGCGCAAACAGTTCTGTAATACCTACAGGAGAGTGTCTGAATAAAATCGCTCCAATTGTGTGAGGGGAAGAGAAGGCAATTTCGGAGAAAATCGCACGCTTGTGTCAAGGTTACAGATTAAGTGTCGCCAAGTCATCGGCTTACCATCTCGGATTTATATCATTCATCCTCTTGTCCTCTTTTCCGGTGTGATTCATTGAGACGCGACAGTTTGGGGAACTTGCGCCAGATGTTTCCGAGATTTGAAAGACAAGAGAAAAAAGATCGGCGTCGCATTTGAGAGACGAAAACAGACAAATTGATAAGGGGTGATGATGTAGTGTTCGACGATCTCGATTCCGTCTCGAGGCATTATAAAATGGAAGACGTTTTTCAATATTTCATCTTCCGAATCAGCATTCTAAAAAATGGCAGTTTTTCTTCTCGCAGTCCTCGCACTTATTTCTTTCACTGAGCCGGCTTCATTGAGGTAAAGTTAATTTTAACTGGATTAACCACACAACTACTCAACTGTTTCAGATCAAAACGTGGATCTTACGGGGCACCTAGCAACTACAGCCCTCCGGAAGGACAGTTCGGTTCATCATACGGTCAGAATGCACAGTATGGACAAAACTATGGGACAGGAGGTGGCGGATATGGAAGACCTGGAGGAAGCTACGGCCGACCGGACAGTGGATACAATCGTCCGCAGCAATTTGGTTCTGGAGGATATCCACCGAATGCAAACTATCCGGGAGCCGGATTTCCACAAGGAGGACCTGGTGGATTCCAAGGCTCAAACGTAGGTCCAGGAGGGTTCCAGGGATCGAACATAGGCCCAGGAGGGTTCCAAGGAGACTTCCAAGGCGCTCGCTCTGGAGCCGGATTCCAAGGTGGACAAAATGGATTTGCTGCATCGCCACCATCTCCATCAGTTCCATCGATCCCATCGGGTGTTCCACCTCCAGCCCCAGGAGGTGTTACCGATCCGGACTATTCTACTGTTGGCCAGAAAGCACCAGTTGCGGCGCCTGGAGCTGCAGACTCCGGACTCTTCGGAGGAGCCGCGGCGAGCTCCGGTTTTGACGACCCTGCATTGGCAGCAGACACAAATCCAGTTGCCGGAAAGACAACTGCTGACAGCGTTGCGGAATCGTCATCCACCGGACGAAGGAAATAGATTTTGAGAATGTTATCTATTTCAACTGTATGTAATCACATAAAATGACGAATGAACAGCCTTCTTTTTTTTTGAGAGAAAATGAGAAATTAAGAGAAACAGAACGATTTCTCTGGCAAAACTGTTCTTAACTTGCGATTTCGATGGGAGCACACCTTTGAAAAACAAAATCGACCAGCTTTTTGCACAATATTCTCAAAATGGCGCGACAAACGTTGAAGAGCTTTTGATAAGTAAACAGTTCATCAACATCAACAATTTGTTTATTTTCGAACAACTTTCAATCACTTTGCAAGTAGTTTTGATCGAAATCTCTCACAGTTGCGGTCTGAAAATATTTTGCTACTTGTGCGAGAGAACTGGATCTTACGATTGAGCAGGGGATAACGCGAGCAATTCCTCAACTGATTTCAATCTCGAGTTGAATCCTTTCATTGCGTCCTGAACACTTTTTTGATCCTCTTGAAGGTGTTTAATAATCGCCTTGGCGCCAATCGCCTCATTCTCGAGGATTCGGATCTTTTCATCTTTCTCTTTCAACGATTCTGCGCTCTTTTGTAATTGTATCGATAGATCGTTGTTTTTACGTCTGTCGTAATTCATTTCATCAATCAGATCCTCTTGCTTCTCAAGGAGCACTTCCTTCTCGCTCTCGAACTTTGCCTTCATTTGTGACTTTTCTTTAAGCAACTTCTCGATGATCGCGTAGCCGGTATTCGCTTGGTTGTTCTGTATTTTCTTCGGCGCACGACGCTGAGCGGGAACGCGCTCCGACCCTTCAGTGGTCTTCCTTCTTCTCGACATTTCCCAAATTTTCTGTAAATATTGTTTCATCTTCCTTTGAATAGATTAGAAAAAATACTGATTAGCACATAAATCAGTTTTTTGCAAGTGAAAATAAAAGGAAAATGAACAGAAAGCCAAATAAAAAGAATGCAAACCTCGAAAAAATGTTTAAATCATCTAGGGCAGCGTGCGAAGAAAACGCGCTCTATTGCACTTAGATGTGCAGGTTGTCTCATAACAATCGTTCACGGACCCGCCAATTTGAAAACGCCTCAAGTCGATGACAATACTTCATCACTCTTTGATAGATTGTTTACTGATTATTTCTCAGCTGGAAGAAAAAAAAGAAAGTCACTGTCAGAATAAAACTTTATTGTTGGTTGTGCACTAAAGAAATCAAGAAAAACATTCTTATTCTCATAGTCTAACGTAATAAAGAAAGTTTGGATGCTACTTGTACATTGTGCATGGCGAGTAAGAAACGGCTACATTCTGTTGTGAAAATAAAAAGAGTTCGGTGCGAAGAGGCGTGGCTTAATGTAAACCAGGGAGACAAAATAACCGATTAATTACAACAATAGATTTTGACGGTTTAGAACATGTGCGAGTCGACTCCCTCCTCATCGACAGTCTCCAGAATCGCGTGGCTCTCATAGGTGGAACGATGGCGCGAGAGGACACGGAGCAGGGGACGGAGTCCCATCCACCACTGGCTCGTTGGCAGACGGTGCTCGAAGTCAGTCTCCTTCTTGAGCTCTTGAACCGGCGTGAAAACCACCTTTCTTCCCTTCAGACCGAGAAGCGTCGCCGTGTGCGGCGTCTTGGCGATAACCTTGTTCTCCGAGTTCAAGTTCTCCTGAAATTTGATCATTCTATACGCACTTCCTTTCAGTTTTTGGTTTTACCTTGAGCTGTATGAGAAGGAACTCCAGAGCGCGCGCGGCTAGCTTCGTTCCCATGTTTCTGTCGAACGGTGTCGGCGAACCTCCCTGCTGAACGTGTCCAAGCACGTTGACACGAGTGGTGAACTGCTTCTTTCCCTCAGAGTCAAAGAGGTTTTGCACAAAGTCGGTAGTCAGATGCTTGTCGGCCCACTCATTGCGGACGACCAGATAGCGCTTGGCGCCGACTTCCATTTTCGAGAGGATCACTTCAACGTCGTCGGAGAGATCCTTGACAGTGAACGGCTCTTCGAAAATGTACGCGTTATCGGCTCCTGAGCTGAGGGCGGAGACGGTGGCCAAATATCCGCAGTAACCTCCCATTGTCTCGACGATGAACACTCTTCTCTTGGTTCCAGTGGCCGACTGCTTGATTTTGTCTATCATCTGGCAAATCTCATTGAGAGCGGTGTCGGATCCGAGAGAGACCATGGTTCCTGAAAATTCAACAGTTGGTTTCTTGTTTCTATTTTCTTTTCGATTCACCTGGAACGTTGTTCGAAATGGTGCATGGGATGACGACCATTGGAATGCAGAACTCCGGGTACTTATCACGAGCGTCGGCCAAAAGGATGGTGCTGTGGTAGGCTTCAAAGCCTCCGACGAGCAGAAGAGCTTGGATTCCGTGCTTCTTGAGCTGCTCGGCAATCTTTGGCATGCTGTCAGCGGTCGGGAGGCTCTTTTGAGTGCCAAGGAATGATCCTCCGTACATGGCCCAGTTGGTCACATCCGACCATTTGAACTCCTTGAAAACGCCATTGCCAAGTCCCTCGAAACTGTCCTCGATTCCGTAGACAGTGCACTGATGGTAGAGAGCCATTCGCACAAAAGAGCGGACGGCGGCGTTCATTCCTCCGGCTGGAGCACCCACATTGATCACGGCGACTTTGAATTTGTGTCCCTCGGACAGGTTATCTTTCTCAACCGTACGCATCTTGGTGAGCAACTTGTAAGTCTCAAGATTTCTCTGGAAGCTGCGACCGCGAAGCATGACGGCAGTAGTCCAGTCCTTCTCGGCCATAGCTTTTTGCACCATCTGAGTTCTCTCCACGCACTTTGTCAGTGGAACACGGACCATGACATTTCCATCGATTGAAATGACGCATGGTTCCGACTCCTGAAAAAATAGAACTAAAATCCAAAAGTGGACAGCGCCTGACAAACCTCAGTCATCTCCATGAGCGCGAACACCGCCTCAGCACCCATTCTGCATCCAAGAAGACGGTCGAAAGCTGATGGAGCACCTCCGCGCTGAACGTGTCCGAGAATGGTGACTCTCGTGTCGTACTTCAGCTTCTCTTTCACAGCGGTCTTGACGTCTTCCGCCGTGATCGGCTGTCCGTCACGATCTATGGCACCTTCGGCGACGATGATGATGTTCAAGCGCTGTCCTTCGGCTCTCATCGATGACAGCTTGTCGCACAAAACCTGACGCCAGTTCTCCGGCGCCGGCCACTCCGGGATGAAACAGAAGTCGGCTTCAGAAGCCAGAGCAGCCACCAGAGCAAGGTATCCACAGTGGCGACCCATCACCTCGATAACGAAAGCTCTCTGGTGAGACTGCGCAGTGGCGACCACAGCGTCGATTGAGCTGATGATTCTCTGAAGAGCAGAATCTGTTCCAATCGTCATGTCAGTTCCGCAGAAGTCGTTGTCGATGGATCCGACGAGTCCGACAATTTGAATGTACGGAATCTTCTTGGCGAGCGCCGGCGACACTCTCTCGGTTCTCAGCAACTCCTGCACGAGGTCAGACCACTCTTGTCGGAACGTATTAGCTCCAGTCAGAGATCCGTCTCCTCCAATGCACACGAGACGTCCGATTCCGCGGTTGATCAGATTGGTGGCCGCCTTGAGACGTCCATCGCGAGTTCTAAACTCCGACGATCTGGCGGATCCAATGATGGTTCCTCCTTGTTGGATGATGTCAGAGACGGTGTTCCACGTGGCCTCCTTGATGAACTCGCCGCCTTCGATCATTCCTTCGTATCCTTCGAAGATCAAGTAGACTTTGCATCCACAGTAGATGGCCATACGGGTGATACTGCGCACAGCGCTGTTCATTCCTGAAGACACATTTGCTCAGCTGAAAAAATCTGGAAATCGATACCTTGCGAGTCTCCACCAGAAGTATAGATGGCAAGGGTTCTTCCCTTGAAGATGTCGGACGCGATTTCGGTTCCTTCTCTTCCGGCAGTCGGAACGATCGAGTCAAAGCGACGGAGCGCCCGTTGACGGATGAACTCGAGCTCTTCCGGAGCAATCGACACAATCTCTTCAGAGGCCATCTTGAATTATGCAATAGGCTGAAAATCAACAAAGTTTTGTGAAATCATCAAAAAACAAATGGCAGAAATATAAGAGCACACTCAAGAGGACGGCAGATAGGAGACGGGGAAGGCGCGCGAATGAGATCCAGAGACTCATGTGAAATCAATATCCGTGTAATACAGTGTAGCGGCGCGGACCAGGTGTCCTCCTTCCGGGGACCCTCCGAGAGACGCAGACAGTACAACAGAGCGGACAAGACGTTGGGGTCACGCCCCGCACGTCCCGACGTAAACAACTGTCTCTCTGTTCTAGATTTCGGTTTGTCAACAGTGTTTTGAATCAAAGAATCATAATGATGATGCATTTCTTTCCATTTCAAAACGACTAACACAACAATAACCTGTAGAGATATGGTGGTAAAAGAACGAGGGAAGTGAGAGGAACAGGAAGAAAAAGTAAATAGACAGAAAAAGGGAAATGCGCAGAATGGAAGGGGCATTTTTCGCTCGATTGTGGGATTTCGAAATTCGGCCTTGCTGCCAGAATGATGCAATGCGCACGTCCACTTCATATTCTAATACCCCGGAGAGTGAAACTCTTTACTGGGACTAAACAGTGGGAATGAAAAGTTGGACTTTTGGACTGCCTCGAAACACAAGAGAAGAAAATTGACGAAGATTGCATTATTCAATCGGATGCGTCTCCTACTTCTATTCAAGAAAAAAAAACGAGGAAAAACGAGGAGAAGCAAAGTGCGAGAGAATATGCACGCCAGGGAGAAGTCGGAGAAAAACGACAAGGAAAGAAAAAAACAGACACGAGAGCGCGGGGGCCCTCGCATCCCTTCTCTCTCTCTCTCTCTTTTTTTCTTCCCAACTGCTCAATGTTTTCGACGTGCCAAAACGCATTTTGGATTGAGCCCGGGCGAAGAAAAACGAAAACGTGAGAGTCGGCGGGAGAAATGGAAAGGAAACGCGGAAAGAGTCGATCTCTTGAATCCAGTAGCTGATTTGCTTAATCCAAGCAGGAAAACTTATCAAAAACGACACGAGACACATTTGAAGAAAGGCTGAACTGAAAGAATACGAAAGAAAAGGTTGGATGGATGGCACGATGGAAGAACAGCGACTGTTGTTAATGCGGGTAAACAGTCAGTGGAATAGCAAACACTTCCCTCTCATTTTTTCGCCCGAACCCAGAGAAATAGTGAAAAAATGCGCGAAATGGAGCGAACCGAAGTAGCAGGCCAATTTTCTGAGTTTTTTGTTTAGAAATCAAACTTCAACCCCTACAAACATACACACACGGACGCGCGCACACACACACACACATGACTTAGATGCTACATTGGCCACATTTGCATCTGTCAGAAACTAAGGGTTTGGGAGGGGATGGACTGGAACGAAAATCAGAGAGGGATGTCATTGCGATGTTGTGAAACGGCACGTACTCGAGAGAACTTCCCGTCTCATCCGTCTTCTCTCTTGCCATTGCATTAGAAAACGGAGGGAAAAAAAGAGGGGACAACTGAGCCGCTGGCTGTTTTTATGCGGCCCCTCTCGCCTCTTCCCCAAAAGCTTTCGATAAAACGTTTCTGGTCTCGAAGATAGAGGAAACGACCAAGCCAAGCTAACTAATTCGAATCGATTCTGAAAGGTCAAAACGGTCAATGATTTATTAAGAGTAAATAACGAGAGATGCGAAACGAGTTTGTATCAATTCGCGTAATAAACGAATAAAAATAACAACATTTTTTTCAAAAGATTTAACATTTTTCGGATAGGTGAAGGTAAAGAAATACGGGACTACATAGAAGGAGGCGCAAAACGGAACAAAACAGGTGAATTGAATTTGAGACTGGAGGGGAAAGGAGGCAGAAAAAGTGTGGTTTACTCTTTGTAACACAACGCAATCAACATCAGTGCTGACCTTGATATACATTGAAATGAAACGAGAGGGGGGTGAAACAATTGAGTGTCTGATTTCTGACATTGATATTATCTATTTTTAAACAAAAGGGTTTGAACCAAATAAAAAAGAAAACAATCGGAAAATGAAATGACGTCATAGAGAACTGGATGGCTCAACTCCTTTCCAGGTAGCGTGTGTAATCAGTCGTCTGGATGTACTCTTTCAGACTCTTCAGTTGCACACGTTTTCTGTAGTTGACTTCGGTGTAGGAGTAGGTCGCAAGCATCGCTCCAATCCACGAGAGGTATTGTGTCGTCTTTTTCCACTTCCTTCCAAATGTTGCAATGAATCCGGCGTAGACGAAAGCGGCGATAAGTTGGCGCCGCACACGCAATCTTAAACATTGAACTTTGAGTGTTTTGATTCTTTCAACGAATTAACTGACTTGAATAGATTTGCTTGAGATCTTTTGACGTTTTCCAGACTCTCCTTCAGAATGTACTTTTTGATTCCCATAACATAGTCGAACAAGTAGGCGTCCCAGTTCACTTGACGCACATCAAAATTGTACTCTTTCCGATCTTCAAGCGTCATTCTCTCGTAGAGCTCCGGCATTCCACGCGAATTGAAGTTCCAGCCGCGAGTAGTGAAAAAGTGCAGCGTCTCGATCATTTTCCACACTTTTCCATACAATTTGACATTGCTGATAAGGCAAGTTTTAGATGATGATCGTGTTTTTTTTTCGTTTGTGACCTACTTCTTTCGTTTTCCGACGAATCGAGCAGCAATATCTGAAACTGTGGCTGGAATGTGATGCTTGACGTAGTAGTTGATCAGGAAAATGAGACGGGATTTGTGGAATCCAGTTGATGGAACTCCGAAACATTGCTCCATCGGGTACTGCAACAACCATTTAAATCAGCATTTATAACATCCTTTTTACTTTTTTATAGAATTGTTCCAAGAAAACGACGATATGCCCCCAGTAAAGTGGGTTGAGCTCTCCAGACGAACAATGAATCACTGGGATTTCCGGTGGACTGAAAAGTTATTTCAGTGAAAAGATGATTGCAGCATGTGGGTGTTACTTGATGGTCACCCTATGCGCAGCTGCAGTGATAATCATGTTAGCCACACAGTCGACTGGAATGATATCCGCTTTCGATTCACTACTTCCGCACATGTTAGTCAGGACTCCTCGTCCAACAGCAGCAAAGATTCCAGTTGGACCATTGATGTTGTCAGTCCATCCCGGAAGAGGACCTTGCCACATGGCTCCGACAATCGACGGTCTGACGATAATAACTGGAATACCCTTGGCTTCAGCTTCGATGGTGGACTCGGCAAGAGCTTTTGTGAGGGTGTAGGTGTTTGGACGGAGAGCAAGTAGTTTCGGGGTGATCTGAAGCAATCTCCCATTTCTAGAAACAGCAGTTTATGTTTGTTGCTCACTTTGGTCAATGTCTCATCGTCCATCCAAGTCATCGCATCCACCAGCTTTTGAGGCGGCATCGGCGAACGGTATATCTGAAGTTACTCATCGTTTTTGCACTTCCGGTCAGTTACTCACTCTCTCCGATGTTTCATAGCGATCGCAGTTTGCATAAGCTGTCGAAACATGCACGAGAACCTGAGAGTCTTCCTTGTGTCAATATCAGCGAATAATTTCAAAATTACCTTGAGATTCTTGATTTGATGGCAAAGATCAATAATTCTCTTGGTTCCTACCACATTCATCGTCACAGCAGCGCGAAGATGCTCGTCGAATTTGACAGTGGCAGCACTGTGAATGACGACGTTAACCTGGAATTGACCAGTTCATGGAAAACCCTCAGGTTAGAGTTCACCTGTTCTTGAATCATCTTCATGTCGTCCGGGTCCATTCCAAGGTTCTCAACCATCATATCACCTCCAACAGCAATGAGTTTTTCAAAAGCCTCCGGTTTTTGTTGACGAAGACGAGAGAAAAGCGGATCCTGAACCGAAATGTATAACTATTCCATCTTCCAACATTTGAATGTTCTCACATGAAGTAATCCAGCCAACCTCTCCTTCGCACACTTTCCTTTTCTGGTTCTGATCATCAAGTAGATGTTCTCAATGTCATCGATGGTCCACAGTAGTTTCTCCACAATCACCTTTCCGAGGAAGCCAGTGGCTCCCGTGAGCAGCACCGAGCTGCCGGCATAGACGTCTCTTACATGAAAAGCCATGCGTTGTTACCTAAAAATTGCAACAATTGACAAATGCAACGTGCTCTACGGCCGAAATAAAAAGAGAGTGAGCCGGGGGGAGTCAGAGGAGGTTTGACTCAGCTATCAGTCGCAACATTTTCGTCGATAGGGGAAAGCGGCGCCACGAAAGAAGAAAAGAAAGAGCACCAAATGCAAGAAATTGACAGACTTGGCCAGTTTCCAGCAATGAAATCGGGGCAGGATGAAAAGGATTGGCAGCTGGCCTCACGTGGAAGCACCACGTCGGAGGTCATCAGAGAGCAGCCGAGAATGTCACTCTCTGCTTCCAGGAACCAACTTTCACCTATCTTTCTAGTCAGCTTTGTAATCTGTCCGTTAATCGCCATCGGTATTTCTTCAGCGAAAGAGGGAATCGAATATTACAAGAAAGATAAGAAAATCATCCCATCAGATGAAAAACGCTTCAAGTCACACGTTACACCCACTCAGCGTTGAAAACAAAGCTAAAACGGCAAAATTTTTTTGAAAATGCAGTTCTTATCAACTTCTACGTGCGGTGAAAGCACTTAGTGCAAATTGTTGAATTCACTAAAAAATTTTCAAATTACCGCGTTTTCATGAGCAGAGAACATTTTTTGAGAATGGGTCTATGGCGAAATTTCGTGTTGCAATTATCTTGAAAATTCGCGTCATAAAACAGTATCTCGGAAGAGCGCAGGGAAGAAAACGGAGAAAAAAGTGAAAACTGGCCGTCTACTCTGCACAAATCAGATAACAAGGTCAATCAGAATGAAAAAAATTATGAAATTGAACAAAGATACTATAGGGAATAGTGGTTTGATCAACATTTTGGACCAACGTCGTTAAACTCTATTATCAAAAACGGAAACCTTTGATCTTCATCCGAAAAATGCTCCGAAACGTAGTCTACTAAGGAGGTCTAGAAATGCGAAAAACGAGGGGTGTGGAGCAGTGATGTACTTGCGACCTACGTACATATACCAGCGGGGACAATGTCCACTCGCTGATAAATGACAAGCCAAAGTTATCAATGAGTGATCACGCCATTCTCCTCTTAAACACACACAACCTAAATGGAAAAAAACCGCGTTTCTCTTCACACCTTTTTCAACCGGAAAACAATAAAATGTGAGACGATAAAAAGAGCAAGGCCTCATTTTAACAGTACTTTGAGTGGTTCGGAATTAAAACCAATGGAAAAGTGTGGAGGACGGGTGGAACTAACTGAAAACATTCAAAAAGTGTGGTCTAATACGATTGAGCAAAGTGCAAACAAAGCATTTCTGATTGACTGTCATTAGATGGACACATTAGGAGCAACGTCAATCGGCCAACGGAAATGCTTGAGTTGCAGAAGTTGTAGTGTGCATCCACAATGATTTTGCGGACTCTCGAAGATCTGGAACAGAAAAGACTGCGGTAGAAATGAAATTTAATCCGATTATGACTGTCTGGAAATGGAAACTGAATTAACTGATAAGTGGGCTCCCTTCTATACTATTCCGCTTTCATTTTTCAGGTATTAGTAGTATTCTCCACTGATGTCGGTAAGCTTTTCTGGTTTTCAATACAGTCGATCATAATGTGTTCTGGCCCATTTCAGTGTACGAAAAGTCAGTGGTAAGTGGGTGAAAGTGGAACAAACATTGTCATTCACCCGTTTTTTTCTCTTTCTCTGTTTGCAGTAAGCATTTTTCAATCTCATCCTCCCCCCCCCCCCCCCCCCCCACTCATCGAGCCTTGTTCCCACCGTTTCCCTAAACTAGTGGTTTGTGCCGATTCAACAGCTTCACCATTTTCCAATTCGACAATGCAGACATGGTAGCTTTAATTATATGTTTTTACAAACATCTGTCCAATCCAACAGCTTCATTTATTGTGCACCTTTATTGGCAGGTGTGAATCGTTTTTCCTGTGTTGTCCCAGTGTTCCCTACCTCTACCGCACAACCCCGTGTTTAGTGGGATATGCCCGGTCGACTGAATCAATCGGTCAAACGAAGGGCTGCTGGTGGAAAATAAAAGAAGGGGAGACGATGAAGAGCACGAGTAATTACGTCACCACACTTGACCGTGCTGAAGGAAGCGGATTAGGATACCGCGAGCCGCCTCCCGCCGGTTCCGCCCTTTTGAAGGACCGCCGTCTGGGGGGAGGTGTCGGGAAGTCAAATAAACACCTCGCATCCGGTAATGTTACTATACGTATATGCAAATGTATTAACCCCTTCTCATTGTTCATCTTAATTTCATCGACTTTCTTTTTCTCCCATGTTTTTCATTGTTCTCACTTTTTTCCGCGATAAATTAAGTTGGCACGTCGACCACCCAGCGGAGTGAGTTATCTGATTAAATCTCATCTTGATTTCGGGTCGGGGGGCCTACGGAACCAATTTGTCGCAATCTAACTGCTCGTAAATTTTGATGGTCTCGCGGAGAGGCGAGATGTGTGATGACTTAGTTACAAAATGAGGGAGGTGACAGAGAGAAGAACATAAAAATTGGAGAATCCTAAGGGGTGATCTGGATTGATGGCCACTATTGTCCGGCCCCGTTATCTTCTATCTTGCCACCACGTTTCGCGATTTTCGCGCAGTTTCGTGGTCAACCGGTGGGGTCTGCTGTTTGGGTGGCTTTGCGTGCGCGCACGCGAGTCGATCGTAAAATGAATTACAATTCAGAAGAGGAGGAGAGTACGGTAGGATTAGAACCCCGCCAACCTGTGAGGCGCCTCTGTTCGACCTATTGAGGCGGACTACTGTAGGTTTATGGTTTCGCGCACACTAATGATCGACCCTAATTTGGAGTGTTTTCTCAATCCCCCCTCTCCTTCTCGATTGGGCTTCCTCCCAATCCCCCAGGTGCCCATAAAAACTAGTACTCTTTTCTTCTTCTCTTCCTTCATCATTTTCTTCTTCCCCTTTTATTTCATTGCGCTCACTTTGCAAAACAATTACATATGTATTTGTGACCGAGTTGAGTGAGCCCTGGCGTGTTTCTCTTTTCCCACACCATTGGACACGTGCGATTGACGGCATCGGCTTGTCGCCGTCGACAAGTCAATTATTTTGTCAATTCAAAGTTTCATGTAACTTGTCAAGTGTCCAGCCGCCGCACTTTTCCTCATTGTCCAGTCCCGTCCACTCGGCACCACTCCCGGCGATACATTTCTTTCTAATAGAGACGTTTGGAATACCGCCGCGCAATACGATGAGGTACGTTTGACAGATGCCTTAATTAGAGAGTAAAACCGCAGAAAGGAGAGGTCTGTCACAGATCCGTGCGATCCTAGAGTAAGATTAGCTATGTTCGGTGCTGACATGAGGCGGAATACGGAAACAGGAACGGTTAGAAACGCCCGTCTATAGGCAAAAAAACTGAGATACCCGTTTAAGAGCTTACAGGATTTGTGCTTGACCATGCCTGGTTTGTGCAATTAGTAGTCAATCAAATCACATGCTTCATTGCACCTTTATCGTTTTTTCCCTCTCTACTAGTCCCTCTACATGAGCTCCTTAGCCCCATCACCACCTGCCATCTAATACGTTTTTCCTTATTTTCCCATCGACCAAGAAGGGAAAATGCGCCCCCATTCGCATAGATTCTCACACGAATCTATGGATTTCTCGTGTCGTTTCACAAAAACAGGAGAAAACAAGGAGACCATCGTCCGGTCGACTCTTGTAATTTATTCTGGATGCGCATTGTACATTGTCGCAACATATGTGTCAGTTTGTCTAATTGGTGAAGCTTCTCCTTCTTTTCGCCAGCACCCAGTGCCTTGTCAATACAATTTGACTATACACGGCTCGAATAACAACACGTCAACAGCTGTTACCAAAAAGTTAGTGGGTTGGTCACGACTCCTCTCGTGACATGAACCCTCAACTCTTCTGTCTCCCATCCTCTTCCTATATCCGCTTTTTCGTCCGGTTATGGGCCACCCTCACTGGCTGCTGATGACTGCTCTAAATGTGTACTGAATCAGCACCAATGCTCGTTTTCTAATGTCTTTTTCCTTTCTCTTTCTTTTGGCTCCTTTTCGCTGCCAGTGCTGCTTTTGGCGGGGTGGTCCGATCTCAAATTCAATTTGAACGACTACCAGTCGTCTTAGTTTACCTCAAAACAAAGTTTAGGATGGGAATCTTTAGTCGCCTCGCCTCGCTTTTCAAATTGACTCCGTGACGCGTTCCGGATGAGTTGGCTCACAAACCAACTTTTCATGGTCCCATCCTTCCCATTTCCCATCTCCCACGATTATCTGTCAGCCTGAATTAGCATATTGCCGGGAATCGAAAGCGCGGCCGCACCGGACAAATTGACGAATAATAGAAGATCCGTGAAAACTGACTCCTCCAGTCCATAGTTTGCTTTCCACATCCCATCCACCCCTAAACAGACAACCCTTTTCAAGGGTTTATATTCGTTTTCTTATTCCACAAAAAAGAAAAGAAGAAAAAGAGGAGCATTACGTTTTTATAACGGGAAACTTCCTTGCGATTAATGGGCCGACATCCACGGAGCAAGGAAGAGCAAGAAATTGAGCCTGAGCCCGTTTCGCGAAAGAAACTCTCACTTTTTGTTTCCTTTTCTTCGTTTTTAATATGTATACGTTTCCGGGATTTCATTTCCACCTGACCGAAGGCGATCTTAAGAGTTTAAACGATGCCGCCCAGGAAGCAATCAAAGAGGATGTTTACTCTGAAACCGAACCTTCTTCTCTATGCGTTCAGTTCGCATTCGGGAGTATCACTTCCTGCGAAACGGCTAATTGGAGCCTTCTCTCTCTCTCTCCCTCTTAGAGGCCGCTTCCGCTTCGACAACACCTTAACCCTTTTAGCAAGACGACGTCCAATTTGCTTCTCGTTCTCATTCTCTCCTTCTTTCCATTTGGTGTCCCCTTCCTTTGCTTCCTCTAGTATACATTTCTTCTAATTCCCCATGGGACATGGACGGCGGCAGTAATTCTTTACCCCTACTTGAGAAACACAAAGCTATTTCTCAAAATGTTTCAACACCATTTGATGTGTGTCCCATGGGCGGGAAGGAAAGGGGGGACGGAAGACGAGGAGGAGGAAAGAACGCAACGTCTCGGGCTGTCCTCCTCGTCCGTCAGACTCCGCCCACCTTCCCGCCGCTCATCGCGGCACAGGTTAGCGAGTCACTGTCAACTGATTCGCCGCGGGCAGTTGTAAAACCCTGATTGGCTGGCATCTCTTCTTTTCCTTCCTCTCCAAATCGCTTTTCTCTGACCGATCCGTGAGCGTTTTTTATTTGCCGACTAATTTTTTTCATCACTCTCAAGAGAAATTAATATCGGATGGATATTTGTCTACGTGAAGTTGTATCTTATTGAAATTCGCAATTCAACAAGAGAGAGAAAGAGCTCTCCTCCTCCCAGTTTTTTCTTGCTCAAGCGGAAATCTTGCATGTCATTCTCCATTCTCGATTCTTTTATTTTGTTTTTTCTTCCCCTTCTCTTTGAGAATTTCAAATCTCATGTCATTCTTTCGTATTTCAGGATGAAGTATCGAATTCTTCTCCTCTTTTGTTTCTTGGAATGCATATCGACAGCTCCCGTTTCGAGGACTGTCAAGAAACGATTTCCGGATGCGATCATAGTAGGTGTGAAGAAGTCAGGGACACGTGCTCTTCTGGAGTTCCTTCGAATCAATCCGTTAATCAAAGCTCCTGGACCAGAAGTGCACTTTTTCGATAAGAACTTCAACAAAGGATTGGAATGGTACAGGTCAGTGAAGCTGCTAATCCGTTGGATTGTTTTGATTGGGATTAATTACGCACACCTTTCAAGTGCGTTGCCCCCCTTGATTCTTGATACCCTCTTAGAGCTGATTGCGCCATTCTCGTTCAATCTACCTTCCGTGTTAGGTAACATACGTACGGGAGGAAGGGTGGAGCAAATATGTGGCCCACGCGAAGAATCTGAGAAGCGAAGAGAGCCGGAGCAGCTGTCGGGAGAGGGTTGCCACTGCTGGGAAACGGAATAGGAATCCGAATCGGCATAGAAAACGCGAAACTGAATTAAGGGTCTTATATTCCTGCCGCGAGAAAGAGAGTAAATCCGCTTTGTGTCAGCTAGCACCTCGCATTGTTCCTGTCAATTTCTTCCCATTCGAGCTCCCCATCGACTTCAATTAGGAATTCGTCACATGCTTCAAGTAGAGCGCCCATAATTCAGTTTTACAATCCTCCCATTTACACCACCTGCTGGCGATCTGCGCTCCGTTTGGGAACGATAAAACACATATGCAAAAAAAACAGTCATTGAGGAACGAAAACCCCAGAACAGAGACCTTATGGCGCCATGAATGACAACTGACAGTTGAGGGGTGGACTCCATAATTAACCTTCCTTCAAACTTGGAGGTCTTTGGTTTCGAAGGGGACTGTGATTCATATGGTATTGACCGTGTTACTCATCAATCATGGCTCGAATGCAGTTCATAAACAAGCTCATCGTTATACGATACGATCACGCACAGCTCGGAGCGAGACAAACATCGACACAGGTGCCCCTCGTCCGAGCTGTTCTTAGCGGGAAGTCATATCGAGCAGGTGATGAGGAGGCGAGGACGCTGGTCAAACATGTCTCGGCGGTGTTGTTCATCAATTTCTAATGGGACACCACATATTCTTATGTAAACTAGAAGGCAGTCAGTCCAGAGGGAATCGAAGGACCGACTGGTAACTAGAGATGTGTCCCACCGGATGAATTAATCAGCGGCGTTAAGAGGTCGGCATCTTCCTCCATTCGCACACCCTTCGATGAGCCGGCTGGCGGTAGCCAAACGCTTACCTTCTTTCCACCCACGCTCATTTGTCTTGTGCATACGAGCACTGACGACAAATTGGCTCGGCTGCCACGGATGCGCCTGTTGTTTTGTGCGCGCTGAGAAGAGGCGGATGGGAGAAAAGAGAGAAAACTCATAAATCGCGGTGCCATCCTCAAAAGTCACCGCCTGGGACGCGCCCTTCCGTCTCACCATTCCATTCGTTCCCACCGTCCTTTCCCAATTAAAAATTCACTCTTGGCCTTGGGAAGGTAGGACGAGAAGAGATGGAATTCGATTCATTTGCCCAAGTTTGGGAGGGAGATTAGCTTTACGCCGAAACGCTGTTAGTCAGTGACCCTAAATGAAATTACTAGCGGATAATTAGGTTTCTCGAGGGAAAACGGAAATGCGGGACGAGGAAAGGATCCGTCCTAATAATATTATGCACTTAAAACATATTTCCGACACTTGTCTTCCTATTAATTAGCATCGAAACAAGGGAGACGGCTCCTAACGAAACTCTCTTAGAAAAACGTCTCGCGGTGGGACCAGATTGTCTACCTAGACCCTCAGCTGGCGGGATTAGCCGGCGTTTTCTTTTGACAGTGCAGAGAGCACCAAGAACAGCTTGTACGATCCAATTACGCAACGGAAGTACATCCGTCCGCGTTCGGTACCGCTGTATGCATATATTATGAGAGAAGGAGAACCAGGGACCATTCCACAAATCCTCAAAACATCTTCTCTGATTGTCTCCACTCAGTAGGTGTCAGTTCTAGACAAAAGGTGTGCTCGTTAGAAGTGATGAATGTGTGATGAGGATGCGACGCGGAGGCACGACGGGTGGCCTTCTGTTGTACAGTGCGCGAAGAGAGGGAGGAAGGTCTTCATTGTGAGCGTGGCATGTGGGTGTCACTCCGATCATTGACTGATAGAAAACAGACTGACTGATGATGGATACGCTCGAAAAGAGGCTTCTCCGTGGCGTTTTTGTGAAGTGAAATGTAGTGAAAGGCCTTTTCAAATTCTGGCAGATGGCTGTCATTGCGATGAAGTTTTTCTGAGTGACGTTCGATTCCTCCTCTTCTTCTTCCCGAGAATCTTGCATATCCCAACTTGTGACACACCGGCCAGAACATCTCTCTTTTTCTCCGCGCGGCCTTCCTTTGTACCTTGTCGAGCGGCTCGATCGGTGTAAATTCGAGACGATGGCGCAACAGGTCGGAAGTCGGTAACTGACTGACTGACTGACAGGCAGGCTCACCTTTTTCACCGCCTGTCACCGCCAATTAGTCGATAATTAGAGAGCAAGCAGAGGGAGAGGCAACGCGATATCTGATTCTTCTCAAGACACGTGGAAGAGCAGATTGGAGCTGACGGGATTATAATTAGACGTGATGAGATAGAAGCGTTCTGCTGCTCTTGACGCTCATCATCGGTCTCTGCTGTTGTTGACGCATCCATTTTCCTCCTCCCCTTTGCATTTTCATAATTATGATGACGACCCGAGAAGAAGAAGAAGAACGGATAGGAAGAAGACGGCGGGAAGTAGAGGGGTGCGTCAATCTCGGTCGCACATTCGGGAGAAAGAGTCAATTAAAGGAGATAAATGAACTGGCGCAACACCTATAAATCTAGGATAGGCCACCGGGTGGTCTCCTTTCCGAGAAAGCAGATAGGATCTTGATCCGTAATTGGAGAACTTGACACCTATTGGAGGAGGAAATGAGGGAGATAAAGTGGCGAGGGGCCACTTCCGAACAGGTGGCTGCAGATCTGAATATGAGTTTACGATTGCGCGCTAAATTGCCCTGCCCTCGTTTTGATCTACCCGGTTTGTCATCTGCTCTGCAGAAGCACTTGGTTTTATTGGTTGTTGAGCAGCTCGTAAACTCAGATAACTCCTGTCGCGAGCCAATCCATTCCATAAAACCATCATGAGAGGTGTGTCGGGGGGTTCTTTTGAGCGTTTCCGCCTCATGTTTCGCAGTGCGCAACTCTGCGCGCAGGTCACGCCGTACCTTGAAACCGACACTCGATTGACTGAGCGGGGCACAGTTGCGTAACGTGGCATTCAAGATAGCGGGAAAGAAGAAAGACGGTGACGACGGCGATTCAGATTAGATACACACAAAAACGATGAACGACAAACGGGAAACGGAACCAACTAATTGAATGATTTATAGGGATCAAATGCCGGAAACACGAGTTGGCGAATTGACGATCGAAAAGAGCCCAGCGTACTTTCACAGTAAAATGGCTCCAGAGAGGATCAAATCGTTGAATCCGAACACTAAAATCATTATTGTCGTTCGTGATCCCGTCACAAGAGCAATTTCAGGTACGTTCCGATCTTAAAAGTCGATATCTTATCCAAGTGACATCATGATTCCAGATTACACTCAATCATCAAGCAAGCGAAAACGAATCGGCCTGATGCCATCGTTCGAAACAATGGCAGTTGGAGATTGTGCCAATTGGCTGCGGGCCAACTGCACGATGAAAACGAGAGGAGTGAACGCTGGTTGGGGTGCCATCCGAATCGGAGTCTACCACAAACACATGAAACGGTGGCTGGAACACTTCCCAATTGAGAACATTCACATTGTCGATGGAGAGAAACTCATCACCAATCCAGCAGACGAAATCAGTGCGACAGAGAGGTTCTTAGGATTGCAGCCAGGTTTGTGTCAATAGCCTTGTCGAACATTCAACTAATCTCTCGTATTTCAGTCGCAAAACCAGAAGACTTTGGAGTGGATCCAATCAAAAAGTTCCCTTGCATAAAGACAAACGACGGGAAACTCCACTGTTTGGGAAAAACAAAAGGAAGGCATCATCCGGACGTAGCTCCTTCGGTTCTGAATACTCTGAAAGACTTCTACGGACCGGAGAACAAGAAATTCTATCAAATGATCAATCAGTGGTTTGATTGGTAGAATCTGAGTCCTATTTTGTTGTATACCAGTAGTTCCCTGTCTATGCTTGCCTGTTTCTCGTTTTCCTGTTAGCTCTTTGACATTTCTTGGTGGTTTCTATTTTACGGGTTGCTTTTCGCATTTCTTCATATGTTCAAGTCACATAAAGGTAATAAAAATTATATTTTAAAATTATTCATCCAGAAAATAAGCACTGACACAATAAAAAAACAAATCGATAGAGTCTCACAACCGAGTGCAATCGAATTCTGAATGTTGACGGGAAGCGGGTTTATGGATGACATACGGAGGGAGGAAAAGTTCCAGAAACCAATTGTTCAATTGACTTTGAATCCTTCTCATAAGAAGTGATAATTTTGGATGGGGGGAGGCGCGAGCAGAGTTACACATACATTTACACATTACGGTAAGGCTTGTTCAGAAAAAAAAAAATGGTTGGGAAATAAATATTATAGGCGAAGGGAAAATAAATTATGTGATCTCTTCCAAAAGCAAGCATTTCGGATATGCAAATATTATTTTAATATGGAGCAAATTATTTCTGTTTCGGTTTTTTTTGGAGGGGGGGGGGGGGGGACAATTAAAGTGAAAGGAGAACGTTTCGGAAGGGAAACGTGGCGATTTGTGTTGTGACATTTCGATTAGCAATGACATGAGCAGGATTCAATTAGTTCACCGACATTCCATGTTCAGATCCGGATACTGAAAATGTGGAAATGAATGCGCTAGAATAGAGAAGCGAGCGGTTGGTACCGTTTGACTCGTTTTCGTCTTCACGCGTCAAATTGTCGCTCGATCCGGGAATCTCGAAGCCGCGACGAAGGCGCATGTTCTCAGCACGTCTTCGGCTCGCGTTTCCTCTGAAATTATCATTGGTTCGAAATGGAACAGTTCGATGCGTGTTACCTGAGGTTCATGAGTTCACGGGTGAGTTGTTCGTTCGCATCGAGAACATCGTCCTGTTCGCGTTGAAGAGTACGGAACTTTGTTCGTTCGCGGGACACCTCGTCCTCGAGCTCTTCCAACTGACGGCGGATGCTTCGGTTCTTTATGTTGGACTTCTCGAGCTGTAAAACAACGTTTTAAACATTTTCAGTTGATTGCAACTGTTACCAATTCCTTTGCTTGTTCGCTTCCTCTCTTCTCATCTTCCAATTGCTGAGTGACGTCGTTCAATCTCTTTTCGAGTCTGCGAGCAGCTCTGTTTGCAGCAGTCTTGTCCTGTCCTTCTGTGTTCAGCTGATCCTCGAGGTATTGAATCTTCGCCTCGAGAGCAGCCATCTGAGCACGAGCTCTGGATTGGGCTCCCGACTCGAGCTCGGTGATCTTGGCCTTGTATTCTCTGCAGGTTCTCTCCAGACTTTGCTTCTCGGAATCGGTCTTCTGGTTGAGATTGCGTTCCATTGAGAGCTCAGTGGTGACTTGCTCGAGCTGAACTTGAGCTTTGCGTTGCTTATCGATCGCGATTTCGCAATTGCTCTGCTCTTCCTCAAGTTCTTCTTCGAGCTGAGCGATCTTCGTCTCGAGGCGTCTCTTTTCTTCAGAGCTGATGCTTCCACCCTTTGATCGGAGGTCTTCGAGCTCGTCGTAATCCATCTCGTAGGCTCTGCGAGCTTGCAAGAGTCCTTCGTTAGCTTCACGAAGTTGCTCTCGTTCGGCTTCCACAGCTCTGAACTTTCTTTCGACTTCTCTCAGCTGAGCAGCGATATCTTCCTTGGCTTGACGAGTTTCTTCGCACTCGTTCTGGTAGTCCTTGATGATTTGCTGATTCTTTTTCAACTGCTTGTTGTACTCCTCTTTGAGTCTGTTCGACACTTCCAGTTGCTGCTCGAGTTCTCCAATCTGGTTTTCAATCTTCTTGCGAACGCTGACCGCACCAGATTTTCCTCTCTTTTCGTTCTCAAGCTCGTTCTCCAAGTCTCTGATCTGTTTGAGAAGACCTCGTCTCTTCTCTTCAGCTTCCACATCTTTGTTACTGATGGCACGATCGCTTTCAGCTCGGAGAGCTTGGTTGGTGACTTCGAGACGGAGACGGGCATCCTCGGAAATTTGGAGATTGTCCTCCAATTCCTCCATCTGGGCTCTCATATCGAGCAGTTCAGCTTCCAGAGACCTCTTAGCCTTTTCGAGCTCATGAACGTTCTTTCCGAAGTCGTCCTTGTTTGAGATGGAGTCTTGAAGTTCCTGTTGAAGCGACCGTCGGATTCTGTCGGATTCCTCCAATTGCTCCTTCATGTTGTCGAGCTCGTTAAGGAGTCCGAGAACGCGCGTTTCTCTGTCTCTCAACTCCTGGCTCATGTTGTCACGGTCGATAAGAGCTTTCTGTACTGAAGCACGCTCTTCAGCCATTTGAGTTTCAAACTTCTTTTGTTTCTTTTCGGCATCTCTGTGCGAGCTTCTCACATTATCAAGCTCCATGGAAATGTCTTCAAACTCCTGCTGGATCTTCTTCTTGCTCTGCAGAATGCGTTCCTTGGTAGCCTCACTTTCTTCCAACTGCTGCTGCAAGTGTTCGATGTCTCTCAGATTCTTCTTTCTGATCTCCTCGAGCTGTTGATTCACAGCTTCCTCGGCCTTCCTGCGAGCATCACCGGCAGCACTGCGAGCAGCTTGGATCTCCTTTTCGAGGTGAGCACGAAGCTGTTCGGCCTCTTCCTTTTCGTCAAGGAGAGCGTTCTTTTCATCCTCCAGTTGACGTCCTCTGTTGATGTGAGCGATTTTCAGACGTGTTTCCTCTTGGATCTGCTCGTTCAGTTCCTGAATTTGAGCTTCTGCTGCCATCACACGACGTTGCATGTTTCCGAACGCCTGCTCCTCTTCTTCACGAACACGGCTCAAGTGATCCAGCTCATCGCGGCTCTGTAAATGTCAAACATAGAGTGAAAGTGATTCTTGATGAGAAAACTCACTCTCTCCAACTGATCGAGAATGGCTCGCTTCTGTTCGTCACTCTCGGCCAAGTTCGATTGAATTTCGAGCAAATGAGCTTCTTGGACTTTCCTCTTCTTATCGATTTCTGCACGGTTGGCTTGAAGAAGAGCAATCTCTTGAGCCATATCAGCACGCTCCTGATCCGCTTGATTCTGTTGTTTCTCCAACTGATTTCTTTGCTTCTTGTGCTGCTCAATTTGGTCATGAAGCTCTTCGACTTGACGACTGAACTTGGCTTTTTGTTCCTCCATCTTGCCTTCCATTGTGTGTTGGATTTGCTCGATGGCTCTCTGAAACAGATAGTAAACTATGGGTTTGTTTCTAGAAACGTTAGTACCTTGGTTGCATTCACTTCTTCGTCCTTTCTGGCCATAAGATCTTGAAGCATAGTTGCTTCATCCACCTTATCGAGAACATCCCCCTTCACCTTTTCCAGTTGAGCAACGACTTCTCTGAAGAGAAACTTTGGAATAATCAGATAAGCAGGCATTATGATCAGAATGAACCGTCCAACGGTCGCAACTGTCACATAGTGAGAAAACAAAATAAATATTTCTCCGTGCACAATAGCCGCCTAATGATATGCAAACATCAAACTGACCTTCTCGTCATCTCAGCTTTGTTGCGAGCGTTTCTTTCAGTCTCAATATCTTCGCGAAGTTCGTCGATGGTCGTCTGCATATCTCTCATCTGCTTCTGCATCACAGCCACATTCGCTGACTCCTCGTCGTAGCGTGTTAGCTGGTGCTGGAGTTCCTCGTCACGCTTCATCAGTTGATTGTTCAACTCTTCGACCTTGCTCATCTTCTCAACCAGATGGTCCTTGCTGTCTTCCAACTCTGCCAATAGCTTTCTTTTCTGTTGATCGAGTTCAACTTTGAATTGGCGTTCACGGTTGAGGTCTTGCTCCAGCTCATGCAACTGGTTTTCGAGACGTCCCTTCGCCTTGATTCCGTGCTTGGCTCTCTCTTCGTGATCGAGAAGCTGGTTGGTAAGGGCTTCGACCTTGTCCTCGAGGATCTTCTTTTCCTTCAGAAGCTTATCATAGGCGTCTTGAAGCTCAACAAGTCTGTCTTCGAGGTTGCGAAGCTTCTGATCGACATTGGTTTTGTCCAGAAGCAGTTTCTGTCTGGCTTGCTCCTCCTGCTCGAGTTGCTCTTCCAAATCACGAACGGTCTCCTGAAAATAGTTATTTGAAATGAGTGATTCATTGCCTTGAACCTTACCAGTTGCTTTCTGCGCTCCTCGTTGCTCTTTTCGTTCTGTTGTTCTTCCTCTGCCAAACGCTCACGCATATCATTGACAATGAACTCCAGCTCGTGATTGCGAGTCTGCAGACGGTTGCGGAGATCCTCCAGCTCGGCACTGTTGTCGGATTCTTGTTGGAGCTGCTCTTGAATGACTGCCCGCTCGACGATCACCTAAAAGCCGCACCGTGAGAAAAATCTTGCGTGATCAAACACTGATATCGCTCACCTGATCCAATTTCTTTTGGTTGTCACGGAAGTCGTGTTCCATCTTGAGCATGCGTTCCTTAGTCGCACGAAGCTCGTCGTCCTTTGCGCGAATCTCATCATCAGTTCGGGTGACTTGGAGAAGTGGCTTGACTTTGGTGAAAAGACGCCACCATTGCCAGTTTCGAAGTTTGAGGTAGGCCAGTCCGTTGCGTTGGATTATTCTGATGGCACTGGATTGTTGTTGTCTTCTGGTGTACAGACGTCTCGAAAGGAATCCTCTGCACTGAGCTTGGAAGTTCATGATGAGAGCGGTCAGTTTCAAATCTCTCTCCTCCTCAAGATGAGCAAGAACTCCGGTTCTGAAGAAGATCTTGGACTGTCCGATTCTGAAGAGGTTCGGTTCAATGTCCAAAGCAGCGATCATTTTGCGAACAGATTCCTTGCCGTCGATGAAATGTTTTGGAATGACGTCCGGAGTGAGGATCTCGTAGCGATGACGGAATTCTTGGAATGGCACACGATTCGGGAATCCTTGACGGCAAATTCGAATTCCTTCAAGAACTCCGTTGCATCTCAACTGTTCGAGAACGAGATTCGAATTGATCTTTCCTGGCTTCTTTTCGTGATTTGGAATGATACAACGGACAAAGTGAGGAGAAGTGTTGCGCAGAGTATGCATCAGTTTGGTCAGTTGTTCCTTGTGCAATTGAGAGACAGTGCGGAACATTCCCTTGCGAGCTCTCATGCCGAAGGCGGTCTCGTTCATTTCAGTAGCACAAATTCCAGCAAACTCGGCATCCTTCCAGATTCCTGCGACAAATGGATCGCTCGAGTTCTGCATGAGTCCAACAACCATGTCATTGAGAGGGTCCCTGTTCTTCATCAGCCACTGATCAGCCGAGTAGTCAACACGTCCGGCGTAGTGAACGACTGCGAAGTGACTCTTCGATCTCATGTCCGGAACGATGAACTTCGGATGCTTATTGTGCGTCTTCTGGAGTTTCTCGACGAAGGTGTTGTCCGTGGCTTTCGGGAAGAGACAATCCTCATCCAAGAGGGCCAGAACTCCCATTTGCTTCTCAATAAGATCAATGGTGGGCTGGAGATCGAGACCGAAGTCGATGAAATCCCACTCGATTCCTTCTCTTTGATACTCTTCCTGCTCCAAAATGAACATGGTGTTGTTGAAAAGCTGCTGAAGCTTTTCATTCGTATAATTGATACAAATCTGCTCGAATGAGTTGATCTCAAAGATTTCGAATCCAGCGATATCAAGAATTCCGATGAAGGAGGCACCTTGACGGTTGGTACGGTCAAGCGACTTGTTGATTCTTGTGACGAGCCATTTGAACAACTTCTCGTATAACGCCTTCGCAATAGCTTCCACGGAAAACTCAGCTTGTTCCTGGTTCTGTGCCTTGTTCACGTACTCTCCTCTACCGGCCCTGATACGGGGGCGAAGGAACGCCTTCTGAAGATCTAAGATCGGGAGCCCGAGAAGATGGCAGATCTTCTGAATGACACGGTCATCCTGGAGCATAGCCTGATCACTCTTCTTCTCCTGAGTGAATTCCAAATTTCCGAGAAGAAGAACAGCGGAAACGACACGTAGAATGGCTAAAACAGTTCTTTAATGCACACTGCTCTGCAACTTTAGTAGCTTACAAGAAATTTCGTCATCAGCAAAACCCATAATCTTCATGGATTGAAGTGTGCTGTGGAATTCTTGAACATCGTCGACATTCGGAAGAGTGATTCCTTTGTTCACCAGGAATCTGTAGCTGTCCACGGTTTCCAGAAGATATTCGCCTGAAAATTTGATTTCATGACACATTCCAAATCCCCCCTATTCTTCTCTTTCAACGATCTTTTTCCGTTGTCCCGATTGCGATTTGTGATTCACAAAGAGAAACAATAAAACACGGAAAAAAGAGCGATGAAAACAATCTATCTTCATCCGTTCCCCGAATTGAATAGACAACCGCCGATTTTATGATTCAACCTACTTTTTTCTTTAGCACTACATCCTCTGAGAATCTGATAGAAGATGTGGAAACTGCGTTCGTCGTGGGCCTGTCGGAGGACGCGTGACTTCTCGAGCAGATAGAACTCGATGTTCGCTCCACTGATGTATCCGCTCATGTCGAAGTTGATGCGAATGAATTTTCCCTAAAAGGTTAATGAATCAAGGATTAATCGCTTCAAAAGTGTGACTTACGAATCTGGAGGAGTTGTCATTTTTCACAGTCTTCGAGTTTCCGAAGGCTTCCAGAATCGGATTGGCTTGAAGAAGCTGCTGCTCGAGTTCTCCCTGAAACACAAACGATCAGTCTCGGAATAGGGATTTTTGGCAGTGAATCACACAGCAGATCATTTTTGTGATCAGCAATCTGGTAGTGAACAAGAAGAAACAAGAGTTTGATCGGAGTATAGCATTATCAGGTATTGGATAAAGCTTGTTTATCTAGGACGAGGAGAATTTTGAGAGAAAGCGAAATTTGCAGCAGTCCGGGGGGAGAGTTGAGAGGAAAGAAGGCTGTGATTAAGGTGTTTGAGCTCATGTTTGTCACGTTTTACATTATTGATTAGTCACATTTTTTCGCTGACATATTAGAAGAGACGGAATTCGTTTGTTGGTGTTTTACAAGAGAAAATGACAAAATGATGAACGACAAGAAAAATAACTCGTTACAAAGTCACAACATAATGTCACGACAACAAGTCACAACAAGAAAGTTCACAAGTTTTAACTTACGATCGGATTCCGTGAATCTGGCTAAAAACGTTTTTAAAGAATAGTATCATTGTTTTGATTTCAATCCAAGTTGATTGATAATGCCGCTAGAAGGTGATGACTAACCTTCTGAACAATGTTCTGAACAGCCGCTGCGTTCATTCCCTTGTTCCTGGTGGCGCCGGCGACATGTGCGAGGTACTGAATCACTTTCTTTGTGTTTTCAGTCTTTCCGGCTCCGGACTCTCCCGTGCACAGAATCGATTGATCTTCACGCTCTGAAATAAGAAATTTCAGGTGATGAGCTGGAGATTTGAGAGAGTTTGTACCTTGAAGCATGCTTCTGTATGCAGTGTCGGCAATGGCAAAGATGTGCGGAGGCATCTCGTGTCTCTTCTTTCCTTTGAACTCTTCAATGAGATCCTCCGAGTAGATCGGAAGCTTCTTGTACGGGTTGATAACAACACAGAACAGTCCGGAGTATGTCTGAAAGTAGTCACTTGTTGCTAAGGGCCCTTAGAAAACGGATGTTTGTGTGGCTGACTCACATAAATAAGACTGCTGTAGTATCTGTCTTTAAGGTTATGCAGTACGGACGCTTCGTTGAGGTAGGTCAGCTCGGACATGTCTTCGATTTTGTCGAACTTGGGAGGGTTCGCCTTCTGAACGTCATCCTTGCTCATCGTCACTTGACGATTGCTATCACACAGCTCCACAAGCACTTCATCGTTGGCTTCTCGTCTGAAAATGGACAATGACTAACAGTCATCCGGGGTCTACAGGCTCACTTGATGGATCCGTAGAGGAATCCTTCGTTTTGGTCCGGCACCCAGCACAGTTTTCTCTGCGCCCATGCGGCAAGTGTGGCAGGATCGGCAACGGCGGCCCGTTTAACCTGCAGCAACTGCAGGTCAGCAGCCATCGAAAAAACTCGAAATAGCTGAAAAATGCAGAATTTCCAGAAGTGCACGAAAGCGGCAGCTGAAAGAAGACCGAGCGGCTGCCGGTTGACGAATGTAATGGAACATAGCAGAGAAAGAGCTGGAAAGGGGCGGGCGGAGATGGACAGAAACAAAAACAAAAAGGCGTCGTATAAAAAAGGGGGTGGAGCGAGTGGAAAGACGGAATAAAACAATGCATGACTCATATGTACAATCGATCGGAACGAATCAAATTTAATAAACATTTCCTTTTATTTTTTGGCGGGACATGTACAGCTTTATGACTCGGCCCTTCTGAAAGGAAGCCAACACGGAAGGCACCACGCGGTGAGAAAAATCGTAATGGTTGAGAATAGTGGTCAAGAAGTGGTCACAAATCCATTTCTCGACACGTTTCTTCGCGTTTTTGATCCGGCTCAAACGAAGATTTACCATACAGGGTGATGCTCGCAAACAAGAAAATCTAGACTTTGTTTACATATGTCAACGCTCGCAAAGTTTGCGAAATCATATTTTTGGGCCTACATGCTAGCAAGTGTCAATGTGTTTGGGACTATCGACGACAAAGACGAGATGGAAGTGGGAGAAGAAACGGAAACGAGGTCAAGGGATGTAACGGATTGGGCGAGGCAAATTACTGGATTATAAAAGTGTTTGGTTTTCGAACAAAGACTCGGAGAGGGAAGCGATCATTTGGTGAAGCGATGCGAGGGGAGAGTCTTTTGGAAAGTACGCGACGAGGTGTCCAGTTGTTCTCAGCAAGAATCGGCCTAAGCGGCTGTTATGTGGTACTAGACGTATCGAGGACGTCAGGAGACAGAGACGGGCGAGGGTGTCGAGTTGAATCGCGCAAACGCCCAGGGCAGTCTCCGCGCGGAAAGTGAACAACGAACAGGGAGAACACGGTCGTCTCTCTGCGCGTCGCCAGTCAGGTAGTCAGAATCACAGCGAGCGGTAGAGGTTCGTCACCGCCCCGACCAATGGAGGGCAGCTGGATTCGGAAGGAATGAGAAGAGTGTGAGTGAGGATTGTATGAAGAATTGATGTCCTTGATTCGCGCGCCAACCTCGCTCTCCTTCTCTATGTACATCTGACTTTTTCCTTCGTTCACACACACACACGGTCGCACTCACCGACACACTCACACACACACACACACATACACGAAACTATTTGTCACCTATCCCTATTCTTCCAATGTTCTGTTGCGTAGTCCGGAGAGATGACCCGTATGATGTGTGTGTACTTCTCCGGATATGGATATGCAGAACTGAACGGCCCGCACAGGGACGGAGATTATGATCGCCGCCTTAGGGTGAACTTGACAGGAGGTTGACAGAACTTGAAATCAGATATGCGAGGTTGATGAAATGAAGTGTCAAGATATTCATTCAGCGAGCGCGAGGCATCTGATTTATTAGAGGGAGAGGGACAAGTGGAACACGGCCGGACAGTGTAAACTTTTGATGAATCATTGTCCACCTATCGGAAGAGGCGCGAAAAAATTGTTGTGCTGTCATTACACTATCAGTGAATACGAGGGGGTTGGAAACAAATCGATTCGACTCCGCCCGCCCGGCTGCTTATCGCGTCGGAAAATTGGCATATTTTATGACTCATGCCCAGGAAGTGTTGGCAACTGACGCTTTCCTACACTCCCAGTACCTTGCGAAAAAAGCGATCAATCGAAAGACCCAACCCAACCCAATCTTCCCCGAAAAGACAGAGAGAGAGAGAGAGGGAGAACGAGGGAAAGGAGGGCAGCGGGAGCGGGCTTCTTCTCTCTCCATGATGATGTTTACCCTAACGATTTATGTTATAATTCTCTTTTCAAGCCAGCCTACTATCCGCCGTGAGGGGAGGAAGAAGGCCCTCGCATAAGCATTGCCGAACAATCATGTCTGAACAGGATGATCAGCGCCTACCGAACATTACGTTGCGGCGGCGACGGCGGCGGTCTAACGACAAGCGGTTGCCGCCGCGCTACGTGAACGATCCCTTCTGTAACTCTATGCTTTACTTAGAGATTTTTGGAATGTTTTCAACAATTTGAGAGAGAGAGGTTTGTAAACGCACATCACGGATTGCATTGCTGAATCGGAATGTTTTGGTCATCCAAAACAAACAGGTGACAGCAGTCGAAAAGGAGAAGAACGATCGAATGGTTGGGGGGAGAGAAGGAAACGAAAAACGATTCAATTCACAAGACAACACGGTGGGAAAACTGTGAAAAAGTGGATAGAGAGAGAGCGGGGAAAGATTCTCGGGAAGAACACGAAAAACACCGAGTCGATGAATGGGAAAGGGGAAGAAAGAATGAGAATGAATGTCCGGGCAAGGGCCGAAAAGTAAATGCGGCGAGAGGGATTGAGTATGGAAGATGGAAAAAGAAAAGAAATTGCCATGTGTCTAGACCACAGGGGTTTTGTTGTTTCCGCCCCGCCACGAAACAACACAACGCGGACGGTCAAGTTGTTGCGGCGTGGCACATCCGGAAAAATGACCTCGCATTTCGCGGCGAGGAGACAACCCTCACCCAACCTGGACAGCCAGCGATCGTTTTTGAAACGACTGGAAGCAGACGACGAAGAAGAATGAGGCGAAGCGACCGGAACAGCGGGGGTAGTGAGTAAAAGAGAATGAGTCACACTCCCTCCAACCACTAAACCTAAACGTCGTGTCATCGGTCTGCTACTCATTCTCATTTATAAATAAAACGAAATAGAACGCGATGGCCAGCCAGAACTTGATTCTCCTTCGTTTTCTCACATTTCTGTTCCGATGCGTCCACACCCACACCGACATCATGAAGCATTAGTTGAAAGGATGTCTTTTTGATGAAACGAACACAGCCGCCTATCCCTCTTCCCTTTCTCTCCTCGAGGGGCCGACGAGTGGCGTTTGTTTCGAAGAGAGGGAGAGAGAGAGAAGGGATAAAGGGGTATATGTTTCTGCACTGGTCATTGACAAATGACAAAATTTTGAGGCAAACATACGCGCCGGACCGAAGGAAAGAACGAGAAACACTCTTTGAAAACAACACTAAAACAATAAATTTGGAGAGGAGCACCCTCGACTCGGCGTTCTCATAGTATCTGTGTTTGCGAATTGACTACAGGACAAAAAAAAACCGACTGATAACAAGACCAAGAAACCCACTCGTTTTCTGTTCGATCGTCCGATGTCGTGTCTGCGGATGCTCGTCGACGATTACCGCTTACCTTCTGCCGATGGGACCCGTAGTAGTTATGCAATGGCGAGAAGGGAAGAAGAAATGAATGGTCTTGATAATAGGGTGAAGAGAGGCGGTTCTGGTATGCAAGACAGATTCAAATAGATACCACGGGCCGGCGAGAACAACAGTCAAGACCCGGAATGATACGATCTACATTCCCCTTCCAACAACACTCGGGGGGCCATCTCGATATGCATTTTCAGATAAAATGATTCGCATTCCGCGAAACAAGAATGAGGTCAGCTATTTTGTAAGTTAACAAAAATTGATTGGAACGAAATATTTCCGAGTGCATACAATGACTTGAAACTATGTGGATATGCAAATGTAAAAAAAAATATTCAAATTTCTGTACACTGCTTTTCGGTGTTTGTTTTTTCTTTGTTTTCCAAAGCGGGAGATACAGATCGGCATCAGTTCAATATCAATTTTGAATTTGCCGCATTATCATAATGCGATTTTCTGGTTTAACTCCAAAAACAGTTTTGGTTTTATGTTGGAAATTCAATTGGTAAACAGGACAGAACATTAAAACACGGAAAAACGGACGAACGAACCGTTGGATACAGTAGACGCACAACTTTCACTAAAAAAAGAGACACGGTGTTTGCTAATCCAACTGGATAGGTCGTTCCATCACAACGAGAGTGTTTAGAGGTGTTTTGTGGAAAAAAAGGGAAACACGAAGGAACAATGGTGTGAAAAAGTGTCTCGATTACACGAACCGAAGGAGGAGAAAGAAGGAGTTAAAATATGGGCAAACATGGAAATAATCGACTGTGCGGGCGGTGGGGAAAAAATGGCGAGCCAACCTGGGCTGGTGGCCCGGGGGAACTAGAGGTTTTCCTTGTTTGGCCATGGCTATGAAAGAGACATCGGATGAGGCGGACGCGCAGACGGTGCGGCCCGGGTGAGAGTACGCGGGTGTTCCGGAGGGCACAGCCGTTTGTAGACGATCCCGCGCGGGGTGGTATGATGGGAAGGGAGGAGAGGAGGTGACCGCAAAAACAGAACGAGGGCCTCGAATAGTGCGCAGAGAAATCGTTGTGCTCGGCCAGGGAGAAGGAGGTTTTTGTGTATGTGTGTGTGTGTGCTTGTTCAAATAGGTGTGTGCAGCAACGCGCAACGGTGACCGGCCAGCCGATCGCGCACTAGCCGTACAATTCGATGCGGAATATATGGAGCGATAAGGGAGGGGCGGCTGAACTGGCGGTATATTGACTTCCTTCCATATGGAGGCCCTTTGCCCTTCATGAAGCACTCCTATGGTCAAGCCGAGTGACGGCCACCTGTTGCACGGATTACTAAAGATTGATTCGAAGCGCGTGCCACGTCGAATATTCCGATTCCTTTTCGCCAGCCCGGTTTTTGATCTTGCTGAATCACTGGGAAAACATTTTCCGAAAAAAGAAGGGGAAAAAAGAGATCGTGCAATGTTTCATTTCCATCTTTCATGTATTTCCCGCCACGCGATGATTCATTCAAATTGAAATATTGAATCGCCTTGAGAAGAAACAAAGCCAAATCGGAAAAAAAGGAAAAGAAAGGAGGGAAAAAGAATGAGAAAAAACAAAAGGCGTCCAGAAATGGGAAAAAAGTTTTGGCGGCCAGCAAGAATTGGGGGAAATTCGACAGAAAAATTGGATGCGAGGGGTGGTCGGACACCCTGACCACTAAAAAGAGTGATAAATTGCTCGGAAAACGCTTGCCAATATGGGGAGAGAAAAGGAGAGAAAAAAGAGAGGAGAACGAGCGTGTGCGCCCACGCTCGGTTGGTACTGGAAGGACATCGGAATGATGAATGAATCATGGGTGAATGGAAAGAAATGAAATTCGGGTTCGAAATGGGCCGGGATAACAGGAGGACCTACCCGCGTGCGTCCCAGGACATTTCTCTTTCTTTCTTCCGCACATTTGAATGGGCCACACGGAACGCGGAGTGTCTCTGCGTCTCTAGCCGTCTTCTTCCGCTTCTTCTCTTTGAAGCGAATGAGCTCATCGTGTCCCTCCGAGAGCACATTGATTTTTGCGAGAAGAACGGGGGAGAAGAGGTCTCTCGTGTGGTCACTTCTCCACTAAAAGTCTCACCATTCAGTGAGTGGGAAATTGTTGTTCACAACTCTCATTTCGCATGGAGTCGCTCTTCATCAAAATCCTTGCCATCGGCTTCTTCATCACATGTGTAACAGTGAGTTTCATCGCTTTTTCATGAGCTACGTCCCCTTCAATGAATTTATCATTAGAACTCGGCAAAGAGAAGCGAAAAACTTTTCTTTCTGGAAAAATGTCATTTTCAGGTCTTCTATAGTGAAGTTTACGACTTTGTCTCGGAAACTGCATACGGCTCATCGAGTCAGCAATGGTTGAATGTTTCGCAACAAGAATGCGAGAGTTGTGACAACGGAAAAACAAGGAATTGTTATCCTCATCCCGATGATTCACAACTTTGTGGCAGATGTTTCGCAACATGTCCGAAATGGAGAAAAGCGAAAAAGTTGGAAGAGGAGGGATTCCGATCGAAAAAGTGAGCGATTTCTTCAAAATTGAATGAAAAAAGAGAAAAGATGAGAGCAGCCGATGCCATTTGCCTGTCAAAAAAAAATAACGAGCAGCTCACATCTCGGCCATCGCCAACTGACCTTTGATGTCAGAAAATGAAATATTAAAGAGAAATTCTCCCGTCTTATTCCTGCAATTATGGAAAATCGAGTCGCTGATTGTTTATAATTATTCTGCCCCTTCCTTCTTCTTCTTCTTCTTATTCGCAGCATAAATTGTACCGAAAGTCTCGTTTGCAAAACGTAAACTTTTGATCTATCATATTTTCCGGTCACATGACACAAATTATTTTCGGAAAGACGAGAGACACGTCCTCTCTTCTCACCGACCCCGTTTTTACCTTTGAACCTTAGGGGGGAGAAGTTGAACGAGGACGATCCCTCACGTTTCTTCGCGCCTTGCGGAAGTCAACGATCACGTAGGAACAAGTGATCATCGTTTTTAGTTCCGAAAAGTCACGATGATCCCATACTATAGACAATAACATGTATTCAATCAAATACATTCAAAAATATGTTTTAGAAAGAGTGATCTCGTGTTTGCACTGTCTGCCACAATGCATGACGTCAACAAGCTTCTGGTGCTCATCGCCTCCCTTCACAAACACTATCCAACCTCCAAGCTCATCATCTTCGACAGAGATAACAGGGTGTGTGTTTTCGTTCTCTCCCTTCATTCTGAATCTCGCAAATCACCTCGAGGTCATCCTTTGTCAGAGACAAACCGGGCAAACCCAGTTAATTTCGACGAAACGAAAAACGAATCTCATATGATACACGAGAGAGAGATTTGCAGGAAAAAAGAGTGTACACGTCGATAGAAAATACTTGATTAAAACAAGAAGTCGTGTGAACGGTAAAAAAAATATAAAAAATCTCGTCAAGGTGTTATCGAAAGAACAAAGTATGATATTAGTAGATCAAAAAACTTTATGCTTGCAGACCGCACTCGCACACCAGCTCATCAGTATTCGGAATGTAGAAGTAGTCAGTGGGATTGCGTTTCGAGGTTCTGAAAGAGTATACAACAGGATGTACACTGTCTACTACCTGCAGGTGAGAAATGGATCCCCGGGATCTCTGATGGGGGAATAAGACCGATCCTCTTGATCAAATGATACCGCGGAAAAAGAAGGAGCGTGGCATAAATCTTCTCTCAAAGTGATTCATCCGAACAAGAAACGATGATTTTTCGACGACAGAACTTTTTGAACCAAAACGTCAACACAGATCATGACGGTTCAAGACCGCTTATTTACTGGGACCGACGTCATCCCGCTCTCACTTCATTGTGATCTACAGTGCTAATCACTGGGAACACACGTCACAAGTGTACTGGAGACCGAAAAGAAAGCGTTGTTAACACATGGCGTCTCTCCTTCTCTCTTGCAGACTCGTTTTTTTCAGGAATCCCTCGCTGACCATCAACAAATTTTTTGGCTTCCCCCCGACGTCGAAGTACTCAACACGAAACTGTTTGAATCGGCCGCTTTCAAGGGTTCTTCCTCATACGCGGTCGCATACGTTTCACATGATAATCGTCGAAAAATCACGTCTTCTGGTAGAAACCCGATCGTTCTCTGGGCGATCACTAAATGACACAATCCGTTACAGGCTATCGGGCGTACTTCCCTTCCTCCAGTTCAATGAGGTCTCCCGTCCCACTGGCAGTGCTTCTGAAGAATGACGCCAGGCAAATGTTGAATTGGTGAGACATCGAGTGCAAAGAACGACCATCCTGGACACGAGTCGGGGTGACACCAGATTTCTACGTTTGGCGTATGATCTTGAGAACCAAGAAATGTCCCAGTGCAGACTCTCGTTTCATTGAACAATTCACGTCTTCAAAAGTCGTCTCCAACGATCTTCTGATTATTTGAACACTAGGCCAACGGGGGGAAAATTGAAAACACGGCCGCTTGTGACGTCGTTCAGAAGTGTACATTTCAGGGTCGAACGATGCGCGTTGACGCCCGAATGCTGGAAATGCGATACGGCATCTGGCAGTCCAGAAGATTGCACATGGATGGTGTTACAGCAGATAGCTCGGGACCACAAAAAGTATGCATTTCTTGCCGACGTCAACGGCTCCATCAAGCCGCAGAGCTGGGGACCTCCGGAATGCGACTTCTACTGTGCTCTCTACTTGATTGCCATTACTGTAGCTGTTGTGGTCGGGTTCGCTGCACTTGCATTGGTCCTCTTTCGAAAAGCCACAACAAGGGAGAAAACCAATTGAATTCGTTCTTTGATAGGTTATAATTGAATCCGTACTGTGTAACAGGTCTCTAATTTCTTCTTTCATTTGCTGAAAATAAACTTTTCTCGCTGAAAGTTTTTGTTTTTCAAAAGTGAGAAAAACATCATTTCTCGTTAGTCAATCAGGTTTTTTCACATCCTCCCTTCACACAGTGGACGTTTTCATTTTGCTGAAAATCTGGAAAAGTCGAACATTTTTGCATCATGTTTTGGATCGAATGGTCGGAAAGCGGTATCGTATTGGCGAGGTTTCGTTGAGAAACGATAGGAGATGACAAAGCCCAAAGTTTAAACATCTTCGCTTCTCTCGCCTTCTTCATCTCTCCGCCTCGTCTGATAGTATAGTACCACCCTTTCTGATAAAGATGAAGAAGGAAATCATCACCTTTCCCTCGCCGCGTTGTCTCTCGTTTTTTGCGTTTTTCTCTTCCACCCTCTTTTTATCATATCTTCTATTTAAACCGGCAGCGCATCTGTCAGTCAGTAAACTGTTATCTTCACTCTTTCAACACTTCCGTAATTGGACCCTCTGGCGGCCCCGAATTCGAAGTCAACCACCAACGACAACAACCTTTCAAAAGCAATCATGATGTCACAGATGTTCCGTCAAATCATATTCTTCAACCTTATTGTCACTATCGTCTCCTCGATGAGCCTTCTCGACGCCTACAGATCGGAGAAGCTGACGCGTCGTCGGATAGGAATGCAGAACACCGACTTTCGACCGATCTCGCATTTACGCGGAGAAGACGACTGGGTAAGTGATAAATTGTGCGAGAATGAAGGATCTAGTCAACGTTGTTTTCTTCCAGCAAGCACAAATCAACGACCACTTCTCACCGAACCAGTTCATGGACGAGAATGGTATCGTCTACGACATGGACCCTACCATCAACGATAGAATCTCGACGTTCTTCAACAGCCAGAAAATCACGAGCAGTCGGTTCGGCCGGAAGAAGAGGAGTCTCCTCTTCCCGAAGCTGTTCCTCTAATCTCTTACTGACTTTCCATGCAGTGTACTCTCGATTTGACATGTTCTCCATGTTACGGGTAGATCCTGATGTACATCTACAAACATGCTAAGTCAGCTTCGAAAACATGCTACTCTTTTCGTCGATCTCAACCTTCCTTTTTCCAATGTTCAACACAACAGTGAATAAATCTTCTGATTTTATAAATTCAAACATAAAACAAGAGTAAAGCTCAAATAAAGCCATAAATAAGAAAAAAAAAAGAAAAAGTTCGACTTATGACGGATATAATACTCGAAGAATGTGACGCAGTGCGATAGAGATGTCAAATGTAAGCCATCGTCGTCTCGTTTTCAGGTGTAACCCGTACACAGTAACAGGAGGGTGTGTAGAAAAGTAATTGAAGATTGAATGGGACAGAACAACAGAGGGGAGAGGATATCGGTCTTTGACCGATTTCACAGAGGGACAATACCGAAGGAACCAGGTAGGGACAAGTTTTTTTTTCTGAAGATGGAGAAGAAGGAAAAAGGGTGGGAGAGAGAAATTGAATCCTTTGGTGTGAGAGGGGGCTTAGACCGCCGACTCGTTGCTGATCTTGAGAGCAAACTTCTCGTTGGCCGATCTGGTCTGCTCAGTCAGATTGAAAAACGGAATGTCCGAAATGGAGCAGACGAGTTGAACTCCGCAATCGATGTCTCCATTGTGTGACTTGAGAACTATGTAGGTGCCGTTCTGGACGGCGGATGAGACCGGCTCGTCGCAAATCACCGACCATTTCGATTCAGGCACCACTTCCGGCTGTGGAATTCGGTCGCTGAAGAAGCGTTGAAGGAACGTGCGATGGGACAACTTCAGTGTCAGACATCTGGAAATAGACTGGTGAGCTCTGTTTCGAACTTCTCTTTGAAATTTACCTCTCAATATGGCGAGTGACGTCTCCAGACGGATGTCTAGACTGCAGACGCGTCGTTTTCAGATACTTGGTGAGCGGGCGAACGATCCAAGTGAAAACACTTTGGGCGGCCGTGAGCGAGTCCATCTGATTTTTCATTCCTCCTTTCTGTCCCATCTCGGCGGTGTTCTGCACATGAGAAAACGCGTCTTCGGCAGATGCAATCAGTCGGTATTTCCGTTTCTTCAACCGCTTCTCAAAATCGAGCTCTTCCTGCATCACCTCCGCGTATCCTCCAATTCTTCTTCTCGCAGCCGCCTCCATCAGAGCGCGAGTGTTCAATTCGGGAACCGCTTCCTGACCACCAAACTGTTCGATGTTGTACATTTTGAAGCCAGTGGTGCCTCCTTGCAATCCAGTCTGTTTGGCAACTGCTGACTGACGAGCTTTGTCCAAATGGATGTTGAACGAGGAGAAACGAGTGGTGTAGAATCGGAGTATCTCAGCAGCGGCCTCTTGAATGGATCCAGAGCCAATGTTCAGCGTGTGCATTTCACCGTCGGGGTCCCGAACAATGGTCACGATGAACTGAGATCGGAGACGTCGGAGCTCGAGAAGAACCACCGAGAGATAGTGGGTCCAGAGAAGAGCATCAAGAAGCGACGTCGAATAGCTCACAATGTACTTGTAGTTGTCGTATCGTTCGAACATGATGCGAACAATGTAGAATAGCCAGAAAGCGAACAAGATGAACATGATAAGGAATGTGAGAGCGGCTCGGACAAAGTACAATCTCGGCATGTCGGCCATCGCTTTCCTAAAATAGAGCACTCCAATCGCAATCACCAGGAACACCGTTTTCACAGCCATCAAGAACAGAAGACCTTCACAGTCAACCTGCAATCCATCAAATTTCGAAAATTCGCTCATAATTCATCATAAGTACTCACGTCACATTGAATTGCCGGCATATTGAAGCCGAAATGCGGCGCAATAATTGGCAATGAACACATGATCGGTGCGCTGACCACGGAAATAATGCATAGGAGTGACGAGGCGAGCAGCCAAACGAATCGGGAGCATCTGAAATTTGAAATGAGTGTTGTTGGGTGGAAAAACATTCGTATAGCGCGTAAATTACCTTCTGCCGACGACGCGTCCAAGCGGTGGAGAATAAATCACTTTTTCTTCCATATTATACGAGTCCGTGGTCATTCCAGTAAGGACAGTCGTGTTGTCGGCCCAGTCGTCGTTGATTGGAGGCAGTTTCTGACCCTATAAACGGATGGAATGAACAGAAACAACGAGAGTTTGCTCTATTCCTTTAGATACGATTCTTTGCAAACCGCAAAGAGCTCGAGATAAGATAAGATGACAGCGAAACATTTGGTTCTCCGGCTATTCGTATTTCTATCTTATCCATGAGCGGGTAGAATTGCCAATAGCATTTTGAATGTCATAGCACGCAACTCATACCTCACTCGCAATAGCCGAGAATTTGGGAATGAACGGTTCGCCGATTTCTGACTGTGCATATCGAGGTCGAAGCTGCTTTTTGTGTCCTTCATATCGAAACCCTCCAACGCAACTTCTCGAATCTTTTGGAAGCTTCCTGCCGTCTGGATACGACATTGAAGTGCTGCAAAATCATTGAATTCACTTTTTAATACTTTGGTAACTTTGAATGTTCGAATCGGAAAAAGAAGAAACAAAGAGAAGGAAAGAGAGCGGAATAGGAAATAAGAATGAATTGCACAATTAGAAAGAGGCGATGGGGTTGCGAATGAATAAAATGAGAGATAAAACGAGCCGAGTAGCGTACGCCGCCAATTCGTTCGCAATGCCCGCGCACACACACACACACAACCGCAAGTAAACGATCCGGAGGCCGCGCTCGTCGGCAATCAATGAAACGACGGCAAGGAAGACACCGAAGGAAGGAAGACGAAAGGGGGCCCCTCGAAGATGACGAAAATAACCGCTAACACATTATGCATCGCAGGCCTCCTCCACCCCCCAACGTGGCCTAGCCTATTCCGTTCTGTGTGTGTCCAAAGCGTATATGAGTGGCGTGGTCAACGGAGGCGAGGGGGTCGACTGGACGGCAAGGGGGGACGAATGAGAGATGGTGGGTATGTGTGTGTGTGTGTGTGTGTCGTCCCGTTTCCTTCGGGTAGGGCCCCACCAGATGCGGGGTAGCACAGGGCTTCGAAAAACGGCCGGAGCCGCCCATTGAGCTGAGCCCCCGTCTCCCAATGGTCGTCAATTACACACGACACTCATTGGTGATCTCAAAGCGTATCTGTGGGTTGGCCAGCGAGTCGGCTCTGGGATATGAATGAGCCCGCCATTTGGCGACACCAATTTGAACTTGCTTCCCACTCACTCCAACTAACACACAAACACACAAAGAAAATCGTAAAACTGCTCGTCGCCAGAAGACATTTCGAGTTGAAAAACATGTGAAATGTCGAAAAAGCAAAACTTAGAAGAGGGGCGGGTTTAAAACCAGAATGTTACTGGATGAGATGGCTGAAGAAACCGATAAAATTAGCATTAATCCGTTGAGAAATGCGAATGAAGAGAGGCAAGAGAAGAGCGGTGAGTGTGACTCTGAGTGGGTGCAAATGACGTGGAGAGTAGAGAGGAGGTAAGGTGACCGTTCACACTCAACGCACCGCAACGCGCGTTAGGTGTGACAATGAGCACAGTGTTGCATAATATGATTCAAATAAACCATTTTGGAATCGAATTTCCTCAAGGAATTTGTCATCGATATCGTGGGAATTGTTTATCGAACAACTTGAAATCGTTGGAGAAGAATGGGAACGTTGTGCGTCGAAATTTGAATATAACACATTTCCGCCGGTACCGACAGAATGCAAATATTGAAGGGAGCATTCATTAACAAAAAAAGGTACGGTAGCCGATGTGAATAAGAATCGGAAACTTGATTGTTCTCACGACCTTTATTGCGCAACTCAATAGTGTTCTTTTGAATAGCCTACCGTGACATTATTCAAATGTGCGCGCAACGGTAAAAGATGGGGGCCTAGGAATGCACAGATGGCCTAGCAAACGACGAACGACTCCGCGAAGGACGCACGTCAATTAACGGGCCAAATCTGAATGATAATAATTGGTGGTGACAGTGATAAGAGTTATGGTCTATACGAACGAATAAAAACCCAACGTTACTTTTTACAGATAACATCTGCACAGTTCGCATCTGTTGTTGAAGAAAAAAAAGAGGGAAAAGTGAGAAGGCCTTCCACACAAAAAGAGTGTCGTCCTTCATCTATCAAGATTGAATGTGTCGGTCTGACTCCGGTCTGTTTGTTCTTCTGCATTGGGAATATTTCGAAACGATCGGATGAAATGGAATGGGCCGAAGAGCGAGCTAAGGCACTCGAGGGGAGACCTCAGCCGGACAACACCTGGCTTGTATTTATGGCTTTCCGTGCCGGCTGACCTCACACTGCCCTTTCATTTGCTTCAGACGACATCCTGCTGTCCCAAAAAACCTGCACTGTTATACGACCGCTTTATGGATCATTTTCGATTTCCGAAAGTGTGTTCGCTTCCTTACTTCATACCGAACCAGTTTTCAAAAAGAGGGTCAGGACAAAAGTGTTGTTCGGTAAACCACCATGTCGATTGTGGCGAATTCCTGCTTTATTAGGACAATAACATCTTCTTTTCTCAAGAAGTTCGGTTTTTCAATCGTTTCGAATCACCATTCATTCTTTTAGTCTCCAATAACCCCTGAAGATGGTTCGGTCCATTAGTTCTCTTCACAACCATTTGCATTTTCATCGTCCGTCTTGATTCTTTTCCCGAACCACACCCTGTCAGTGATCCCCCCGGTTTTGTATTCTCCGTCGAAACCGTATATTGCAACACTTGCGGTTTCCTTCACTTATCCGAGCTATCCATCATTCTAAGAAGGTCATGTCATCAGTGGAGATGGGGGGAAAAGATCTAAGAGGACCACCGGAGATATAGAAGAGATAAATTGGCCACTAACCCAGGTCATCATCAAGCCGACTCTCCTCTTTCTCCTCATGTTGAAGGAGGGAAAGAGGCGGATGAGGGGGGATACAAAGAGGCCCCTAGGAAGGGGGGGGGGGGGGGTCATATCTGATGACCTTGTATGTTTTAGGCATCCGTGCGTATAGGCAGCGAGGGGGGAAGAAGAAGACGGAAGACGAAGAAGAATGCGATCGGCTTCGGGGAGGGGGACCCCGCGTACGGTCCGATATTGTGAGTGAGTGTGTGGCGAGGAGGTGTGTGAGCGGTAAGAGTGAGTGGCCGCTGACCCCGCCCCAGTCTTTCCGCGCGCTGTGGACTGTGCGTGTGGGTGTTGTTCGCTTGAGTAGACCTTCCTATACCTCCTCCTCCCTCTGGTGTCCTGCATTCTCATTCACTTACTTATCAGTCTCACTCAAGTTTCAGTTTTATTCCAGGGTTCCCCAATGGTTTCGTCACCGATAATCCTCTCGTTCGCCACGGTGTTCTCACTGCTCGGCCTGGCAATGGTCATCGGTGCTGTTATAACTGATTACTGGAGCGAAGTGCAGGTGGGTACACTGATGAAATATGTTGTTATCCGCTACATATGCAATTCACATTGTTCTGACAACATGCCTGAAACATCCTGAAGAAATGGAAATTGCCACTTTCAATTCCATTCCAATTCCATTCAACAATAGGTGATTGACAGTTGTCCATGTTTCTTCAGTCCGTTTTTTGCCTCAACCTCTCCTCAAATTCCTGTTTTCTAACTATCCAATCATTTCGTTCGTTTCGACGTTTTAATTGGGAATTGAATTCAACATCTTTTACACCATACAGGTGAATTTTTTTTTCACTTGTCCGTTTCCCTGTTTCGAACAAACACAGACAAAAACTTTCGCCTCCCGAAATCTCAACAAGTGGCGGTGCGGTTACATTGCGGAAAATCGGTTCACACTTCAGACAAAAACAAAAAAGGGACAGAGGGAGAGAGAGAGCTCTTTTGCGGGGGGAGACTCGCGATTCTTCCCACTTTTAGCTGCTCTTCTTTTTGTCCTGTTCCTTCTCATCTGCCGTCTCTATCCATCCATCCACCTCATACTATATTTGTTGACAACACCGCTGCGAGACTCGAGAGTCTTCAAAAGAAAACCGGCCCTCCGAGAGACCGAGAGAAGGGCTCGTACAAGATAGCCGAATGTTGGTGGTATTAGAGGCGGAAATTGCCATCTTGGGGCAGTAAACCTTGCGGAAGAAGATGGATTCATTCGTTCCTTTTTGTGCTCGTCTTCCTTTGTCGCCTCCCATTAAAGAAGAGGTCTGAGCGAGGGCGAAGGCATTTTAAAGAAGGACAAGGTCAGATATGCGCGGCCCGAAGAATAGGGCAAGTAACAATAAAATGGCTGCTACCGCCAGGATGTACAAGATGTCGTGATCCAAGTTTTTTTTGTCTGCCTCCGGCCTGCCGACTTTGAAATGAATGAACTGCGTCAAATCGCGCGCCGTATTAGTATATAGAGAGGGAAAAGATGATTCATGCAGGACATGATTGAAGAAAAGAAGGACATCGTTTAGGACCCCCTTAAGTTCTTTATGTGCAATTGCTTTCAAACTTTTACGACGACATCCCAATTACAGGTGAACCGAAGGGAGATCATCAATGCGTTCAAAAGAGAGCCTGAAACTGCTCTTCGTCTGCAACAGGCATTCGGCCGCAACATTATCTACTTTTCACGCAACGCTGGAATCTTCAACTTGTGCTTCCCTGATACCGTTCCACAAGGTTTGTCATGCGTTTAACTTAGCTTAGCTTTTGCCGAAAACCACATTAATCCGTTTTGATCGGACAGACTTGCAAGACAAGGTGCTAATCTTCTTTCACTAGGTATTAACGTAATGTTCCGACACTTTTCGCTAGAACCGAAAACAAGTGAATAAAGTGCCTTTGTGTGACTCGTTACCAGTTAGTTACAAGAAAACAACCAAGGTCAAAACCAATAAAATTGATCGTTGCATTGCAAAGGTGTTACAAAATCGAAACAGTCAAAGAATCTGGAAGATCAAACATCGTTTCAGAGATCGGAAGTTTCAACAAGTTCGGCTCGCCGTGCATCTGGCAACACGAGTTCAACATTCCAGAAGCTAAAAGAGAAAGCCTTCAGGGAAATGAACTCGTCCGTCATTACTGTGCAAAGGCTGTCATCGGATTTTTCGTACTCGGTAAGCACTGGTGTTCGAACAACTTAACGACGATAAGACAATCCGAATAATGCTAGTACTTGTATAGGATTACCTGTACAATAGAGTACAATAAGGTGTCACGAATCCCAACTAGCCAAATATTGACTTAATGCACATTTGATTTGTTCAGGAATCTCATTCGTTGTGGTGAGCTTTTGTTCCGGACTTTTCGGATGCTGGAACAGATCCCCGAAACTCATTATGACCACAGCCATTCTTCTGATGCTGGCCGGTACGATCATTGTCTGAAAACCCGAAAGATCTATAAATTTCCAGGTCTTTTCATGTCTTTGGCTATGATCATGTGGCACTACGTCATCTATCTTGAGAGACACACTCTGGATGTTGAGCCGTATTACAAGTCTTGGGAACCAGTAAGTACACTACAGTTTTCTGATGATTCACGCCGAATTCTCATTCCTCGTGTGGTTTTGTCTTTTTTTCCACCGTTGAAAAACACTTGAAACGTTGAGTTACGTAATAGTTCGGTAAAATTCTCAATTCGAATTTGTTCGGAATGAAAATCACAAGAAAACGACGAGTAGGCATGCCAAGACATGAAGAGGCGAGGAGTCACTTGAGTTTCGGGGCCCGATGTTTACAAAGCAGGATGGACTCTTCCTCGCTTCATGTAGCCCTCGACACTTCTATCAAGTGTTGGAAAGGGGAGACAAAGTCCGGACAATCATACGCAATATTTTTCGCACAGACCAGGGGGACCAACAGAATATGTTTTCAGGTTCTCAGATTGACCTCTCACTCTTCCTTTGGACTGTCGTACTTTGTCTCGTGGATCGGAATCGCGTTCACCCTCATGGCCAGCTTCTGCATGTTCTTCGCTTATCTCGCAGTAAAGGTGAGGGTGCAAGTCGGTTAGGGCCCATATCTCTCGGATAACTATCTTCCCGTCTCCAATGGAATGTTCGTCGCATCCGCGCGCGCGCGGCGATATCAAAATGTTGTCCTTGAATGCCCCCCTGTTGCGAGGGGCGACAACAATCCGTTTTCGCTTATAACTGTCCGGATTATTACGAATTTCCTCTCCAAAACAGACATCCGCCACCGCGGCATGTTTTGCATAATTGTGAAATCGAACAAATCCGTTGGAATGCCGAATTGTAACATGAAATAGCCTTTCGGAGATGTAGATATGAAAACGGAAAGGGACATGTAGAAATACGACATTGCGGCTTCTAGGTTATCAATGAACATCTTAATGTTCGTTGTTTTTCTTTCTCCCTTACAAATCCAAACCCTACGGTTTGTTCAGATCAACAAAATAGTTAGCTCTACTCCGCCTGGCACTAGAGAGATTCGTTAATTCGTTTCAAAATTAGGTCACACTAGCGCAATGGGTCTTTGAAGATTGAGAAGAAACGGTTTTGTCGGCGAAACGACAGAATTGAGGGGGGAATGAATAATAACTTGAAATATGAACTCGTTCTTTTTCAGAAGGAGGGAGAGAAAATGTTGGCAGCCAAACATGGAGCCTACCTGATGCCAAACTACTATGACAAGGGAACCGGAGCTCTTGTTCCATACAGTTACAACACCTATGGAGGTAAATGACATGATTTCCCGAATACACAACATGTTTTTTTGTTGTTCAGGATACGGAACACACCCATACTACAACAACTACAACGCTGGGGCTTACTATGGATACATGACTTATGGCCGTTAAAGGACATCTATCCAGAAAAACCAAACTTCTTCTCATGACAAGAAGTCGCCTACTTACTTACGCACTGAAAAGATATACTTATTTACAAAGAAAAAACAACGACGAGGTCCTTTTCACAAATATTTTAACTCACCAAAAGTTTTTCACTTTTCCCAAATTTTTGCTGTTTTGAGTTTGAATTTCAAAAAAAAAATCTTCTACTTGCCAAATTTCAAAATTTGCCGTTTTGTCACAGTTCGCCCTTTTTACTTAACTCTCAAACACACAATTATCGTTCCCCCCCCCCCCATTCTTCCCGCTGGCATTTCTCATTGTTTTTCTCACTGCCTTCCTCAGTAAAGCTGCTAGTTTGAAATCAAAGTTGTGCTCCCAATCCAATGGTGCTCCATCACTTTCTTTCCCAAAAACCATTTAATCGCCATCGTTTCTATTCCTCTGCTTCTTGTTCAGTTTGCCAGCTTCAAATGAATTACAACCAAGTTTAAGATAATCGATACTCGAATACTCCCCAACCTCAGTTTCCTATTTCCTTTTTGATGTTTGTCATATTTTCATTTTCATTTTCACCTTTGGATCGATTCAGTTTCATATCAATCAAGCAAACGTTTCAGTCTTATTTCTTCTAAATAAATGTTCAAATTATTACGAGAATTCAAGTTGTCTTTTGATCTACGCGGTGGAAAATGATCCCAAAGAGCAACAAAAAGCGGAGCGGAAGACATTTTTTTGGGAATTTGAATGGAATGAGCGCATCTCATTACCGGTTGTTGGGGAGCAGCGGATCCATCTGTCAGTAAGTTGCTTAACCCTCTGTCTCCAGCTCTCGCATTGTGTTTACCCTCTCGTTTGCGTTCACTATGTGTCGCAGTGTTTCTTGGCAAACTCTCGACTTCTTTTCCGCTCACCGGTAGGACGCCTGCTGCTGCTGCAGCGACCGCCGCCGCGGCCGCGCATCGAGTCTTCAAGCCTTCATCGTCGGACGTACTGTTTGCTTTCGACTGGCACACACATTGCGTCCCGCAGCAGCATTCACTACAAACCTCGCCTGATTGCTAACCACCACTTAGCCTTTCCACTCACTTCTTCCCCTCTCTTCTTCTTCTGCTCACAGACTCGACACATTTGGCTTCCGTACATGTTTCTGAGAAAAAAGCACGAGAAGTACGCATAATGGATCGCAATGTCAACTCGCCACGTGTACTCGCCGACCAACTACGGAGGTTCATTCAGAATCCTGATTCGACTCCCTCAGGTAAATAGAAATACTCTCAATGACAACTCAAGATGTTTCAATCTCAGGCAGCCTTTCAGGGAGCGGCATTTCACTATCAGACGCTGGATTCGTGCTGCTCTCCTTGAAGGATCAAGTTCTAGCTGACAATATAAAGTATGTTTTGTTTCGTCTTTTACTGTAAAAATCTTATCGTAACTTTGGAAGATCTCTGGAACTCTCGAGGTCCTAACCAAATCTTACAACCTGCTTGTGTCAATCATCAAATTTTGAACTTGCTAGACCTGCTAGAGCCTGGTAGTATCGCACGTTTCCAGAATTTGTTTCTCTGACTATTTTTGTTTGCTTTTAGCCCTTCCGTGCACTCCCTTGGCCATTATTTAACTCCGAGTGAGACATAAACACAACATTGTGACCGGTTCTAGAAGCGTTTCCTCCCAATGACTGATAGCTAACAATATTTGCTCCTGTCTGACGTTGCGGCATTCCAATCGGAGCATCTTTTTGTTTCCAGAGCTCAACATTTTTCCCATGAGTTTGTTTCGAAGCCGGTCAATGGTATCGAGCTGCTCAGCAAAGTGGTCATTGTGCTCCAAGGCATCGTGAACAGTGTCGAGGGATCCGGATCCAAGATCTCGTATCTATTGAACAGGAACTCTACGAATGCCAATCGAAAGCGAAAAGCAGCCGTGGCAGAAGCGGACTGTATTGAAAGCATCAAATTGCTGTTGGAGAAATCTGTAAGAAAAAAGAAAGGGGGAAAATGATGATGAATTACCGATGTTTTCAATTTCAATAGGATTCCTCTTGGAAGTCGTTTCTCGAAACGTCAACTGGATTGGATGCCATTATGTATTCTATTCATTCGCCACAGCTGGACTCCAAATGCTACTCATTGGAGGTTGCGATTTCGATGGCAAATTAGCATATCATTCTGTCGTTTTAGATTCTTCTACTGCTACTAGAACAACCGCAGGGATTTGTGATTCTATTAAGAGCACTGACTGTTTTGGCAGCTAGAAACAGAGACTACTTGAGATTCTCCATTTTTGTTGCACAATTAAAGCACGGACTTCATACGAAAAAACTTCATATACAGGTAGATCACACGAATATAGGACAGTGATTGAAGTTGGAATGGATTTTCAGATCCTTGTTGCCCGACTATTCAACAAACTGATCGCTAGTGCTCCGACACCTGTACATAGAGCACTTGTGAAATCAGAAGTGTCACTCGCACAGTATAATCCTGATTTTGTCGAGAAAGTAGCCGACATACTCTTTTTTATCTCAAAATTTGGCTTTTTCAGTTGATTGGATACCCAAACTCTTCCTACGGCGGAATCGATACATTGATCGATGAGCTGAACGCATGGAAGGCACTGAATCAGTATGTCGGAGGAACTTCTGGTACTGTCGAGCACAACCACATTTACGGAACGTCGGAGGTGGACGGCAGCAGTATTTCTGAAAGAAGTCGTCGAATTGCTCCTAGTTCAAAGATGATGGTAACCGAACATGACAAGCCGGATTTCTAAAACGTCAATTTTTCAGCCCGTCACTTCTGTAGTGAAAAATGTTGAGAGGCAACGGTTCCGTAAACAAGGTGCTGGTTCTGGCGGAAGAGCAGCCGGCAGTAACTACTACTTCGAGGGAGGTGGCGGGCCACGCTTGACTTATGACAGAAGATCACAAACACTATCGCATGGCTCTTACGCTGGTGGGAACACTGAAACAGGGAGAGCGAACGAAAACATTAGTTCAATGTTTAGAACCATCCTCGCCGATTCCTCCCACACGAATCGGATATGCAACCGAGAGACGGGAACCATTCGGAGCCATGCGACGGGCTAAAAGTGAAAGCGCTATGGTTTTTAGAGAAAAGTGAGGAGTTAACACAGGAAAAGGTGGGAAATATTGTATTTACAGCAGAGCAGAAGAGTTTGATTCTGAGTCACCGGAGATAGCGCCAAGAGGATTGAAGAGATTCGGGAACAATAGTCAGAAAGAACAAGTGCACTATCACCCGATTCAACAGGTCAAAACACTGTCTCGAAGTGTCCACGACTTTGCAATCCGCGATGACGACGCGGGAAGTCTTCTCCGTCCTGTCTCGGCCAGGCCTCCATCCTCGGCATCAAGAACACCGTTCCGAGGAGTGTCTCCCACTCCAGTGTCACCCATTATCAAACAAGACACAGAAGACAGACCTTCCAGACGGTTATCTAGTGCGTTATCGCCTAGAGCCAGGTTTGCAGATCCTCCGATAGTCGAGGCTCAGCATCCTCATGCTGGATTCTCATATCTGTTCCCTCAACAGCCCGTTGTTAGTTCCGTGTACTCCAAGAAGATAACATCACCGGAACCGAGAGAAGTATCGGTCCGTTTCTAGTTTCGCACTTTCAAAGTTAATTTTGTTCGCAATTTCAGTCGTCGACTCTCAACCGTCCAGTTTCCGCTCCGTTATATGCTGTAGCTGGAAACCACGAGAGTTCGAGCCGTCCTCTTTCTCCATTGGAAATCCAAAACTCGATGACAACGATTCCAAGCCAACAAGATTTTGATATGCCGGTGGCGTATAGCAATGAGAACGGACAAGTCGTCTATGTTCCTATCAACATCGAAAGCGGCGTTGGAGCAGGACCACGAAGGCTGAGCAAGACGGCAAAGTATCGATTTTAATAAAGAATGTTATGAAACCGTTCGTTTTCAGGTTTGATTACACTCCGAACGAATCACGAAGCAACAGCCGCGCCAAACTTCGAAGTCCAAGTATAAACGGTAAGATTCCAAATGGAGGGTTCAGTTTGGATTTTATCTTTTCAGGGGAAGATGTTCGGGATGCATTAAGTCAGTTTGACTACCTGTACGACTATGAAGGCGGATCAAGTCCGCAGCACAAATCAACACGCGAAGCTACTTATCACTTGTAGATTGTCATTTCCTCTTTACTTTTTTCATTTCTTGGACAAACTTGTATTGCATAATCGAGATTAATTGCTCAAATGATAGGATATTGAAGATGTAGACTCCCTGAACTTTCCACTTGTATTCGCATGATTATTGACATAAAACTAATGATTGATCCCTTATATAAATCGTATTTCTATTGCTTAACTATGCGTTTCGGTAAAGTTTCAATCGGCCATCGGCCCGCACCCGCGTGCGTCTTTCTTTTTCCTCCACTCTTTTGTCCGCCTCTCTAATTTTATTTGCACGGTAAACCTCCAACAACTTGATTTGAGAGACGTCAATGGGGATAACCCTGAATCGATTGCGTGCAACCGAAAAACAAGGCCATCGGAATTAGAGGTTGGGGGGACAGCGGAGAAATAAGAGAGAGGATACTCGTCAACATTGTTTTCTTCGTTATCAAACGACGGTATCATGATGACCCTCTGATTAATTGGGACGACCATATCTTGTTGATTGGTTACTTCTTTATTTGGAAGGAGGGACAAAACGATATGCGGTTAACTTTTTGAAACCATTGGGAAAAGAACAAAACAGAAAAATTGGCAGCGACAGGAAACTTGAGACGTTCGAGAAGACAGAGAGAATTGGAACCTAGATAAGAGCAATGGTCAAGGTTCAAATGATTCAGATGTTTCTATAGATTGGCTGCGGTGGCGGTGCTTGCTCGTAGCTCCATGGCGGCCAGACAAATTTGAAACAGCAACACTGCACTCGGTGATGCTGGATCGGACGAACAGGTCTCATATCCGAATGGAACACTTGTGGCTGTTGAGTGATGGCACGTGAAGCGCCTCCGCCATAAGACGACTCGTGACCTCCACCATGAGACTCGTGATGGGATCTGTGATAACTGCTTGATCGGTAACCGCCGCCGCCGCCGCCAGAAGTAGCCATCGCTCCTCCTCCTCCTACGCTGGGTCCCCGATAAGGCTGTACAGTGCCAAAGTCGTCTCTCTCGAAATCATCGAAGCCGCCTCCTCTCTCGTATTCTATGGCACGTCTTTGGTTATCCTTGAAGCGAGATGAGAACGATTTGGGACTGTCGCCCTGTCCCATACGACCATCGAACGATCTTCTGGGACCAAAATCTCTGCTAACTTGATCCCGGTTGTACGGGATATGTACTTCTTGGCCAGTTTGTGGACGACGGTCATCGAACCCGTACGGTTCAACTTCTCTGGTGCGAGTTTGCGGAGAAGCGCGATAGTCGTACTGAGGTCCACGGCCAATTTCACGACGGATTGGGATGTTCACTCCTTCCGATGGGTAATCGCTACGATAATAGCCATCATCACCGCCCCGGAACTCACGAGTGTCCAAAGATTTACTTCTGAATAGAGATAAAGATAGAAACAAGGATGAGGTGACAATCTAACCTGGACTTGGCATCAAGAGTTCTGTTATCGTAGAACGGTTGTGGCTGCGAGAACCGATCACCGTAATCCTGATCCATATTGGTTTGAGAGCGAGACCGGAGAGGCGGATAATCACGACCATAAGCATGAGAGCGTGCGTCGATTCCGCCACGTGGCGTGATCTGTTGCGACCGCGAGTCCCGATAGTTCATGGTACGATTCGAATAATCAGGGTTAGCCCCTGGCGAATAACGGCGATCGTAATTCATCACCGTGCCAGAAGAAGCGTGGTGATGAACCGATTGTTTTTGTTGGCTGATAAACAACAAATGATATCGCCCAGTTTCCCACACGAAAATAAGTCGGTCGTTCGGGAAGGCGGATGGATGATGGGCGAAGGAAAAGAAGGATGCGTACGGCGAGGCGTCTGCGTGCCGCCCAGATACACCGAAAAATGGGTGGGAGTTTCTGGGCTGATTCACGACAAATAGACGGCGTCAACGTCGTCGGCGGAGACGGGCGTGGCGCTTCCCTTTCCCTTAAAATTGCGTGTGTTTCTCTCTCTCTCTCTTTCTTTCTCTCTGTCAACCTAACGGCCCATCGCTCGTGTAGTGGTGTTTCATCTAATTTCCGTCCTTCATTGGGTATTAGCGGAAGAAACCCCGTGCGCGAAAACGGTCGTATGGGGATAAATGACAGTTGACACTTATCAATGACAAGTTAATGGTCTCAAGTCTCAAGACTCCATAAACCGAAGATGAAGTTTCAGACCAGATGGTGGAGTAAATCTACAGTACTGTCAAACTTGTTTCTAGTCTGGGAGAAAATTGAGACTTGAAAACCGGTGATGTGTGAAAAGTAACACACAATCATTCATAATTTCTTGATGAAGAGCGGAAGTTGATCGAAACTTCCTCCCGCGCTGAACAGGTTTCACTGATTGATTTGTTCTTGCTTTTTCTCTGGAGATTTACTATCAAGACCGGTTAATGCCGTACAGACTCTTTCTTCCACAAGATATCGGAAGGATGGATAAACGAAAGGGAGTCTGCAAAACAACCTATTTACACATGGGAAAGTGCAGGAAACTGTAATAGGATCCCTCCGGATCTTTCTCCCATCTCATTTTTGGCGTCGGCTGACCGACACTATCCAATCCGATGTGATCCGTTTGCTTTTCTCAAAGATGTGTGCGCGTGTGGACACGGGTCACTCGTACCGAACACATTTCCGTTTTTCTTTGCATGTCACGGAGGCCGCCGACGAGCTGTCAAAACGGGGAAGGAGACACGATGAGACGAAGGGTGGAAGATTTTTTGACAAGGGGCTCCTCGTCCGAGCCTCCCAATCGGAGCACACAGTTTGCTAGATTAGGCTCATCCTCGGTCGGACTCGTTAACAATGCGGACTGCAGCACCGATTGTATTAACTATTATCATTGTCAACTCTGTTGATGGGTTCATATGGCTTCCATTTGTAAGTTATGAAATCAAAAGTATATTTAGAAAGCTTTAATCTTTAATTCAGGCGAATTTGGGTTCCATGTTCGAAACGTTGAAACAGACAGCTTTCCATGAAAAGATGGACTTTAACGAGCCCGACTCTCCATACTCATTTCTGGAATTCGGTACTTTTATCCGTTTTAATTTCCAGTTTCCAATTGATCAGGTTCAGGAAAGGAGTTTTTCAATGGAATCGGCCAATTTTTAACATCTTCCTTTGGTAACGATGACAAAATGAGGCTTGCTTCTAATTTACGTGAACTTTTCAATCTTACAACAACAGGTATTTGAAGTTGTCATCGTCCATGAAGTATCAAATTACAGCCGCTCCAAAAACGCAAAAAAGAATAAGACCCAAGATCATTCCTGTCGACAAGCCAGAAACAACAACTCGTCCCACTCCAAGAACCCTTCCAAGAAGTTTCACTCTTCCGTACACGACTCCGCGTTTTTTCACGAGCACTCCGGCCCCGGAAATCATTACCACTACTGATCCAAAGCCGAGATTCCGGTTTACGACTACCACCGAACCCGAGATTATCAAGTTTGTCAAAACGACCAAACCACCGACCACAACCACTGAGCGTAGCGCCTCTGAAGAAGATGGTAACAGAAAATGAACTGCTTAATCGTCATCCTTTCCTGCTTCTAGGTATTATTAGATTCACTACAACGACTGAACGGATCAGATTTGCCACTTTTTCTCCGAACATTCCGATGACAACCAGAACTCTGACAACCACAACCACCAGGCCGACAACTACAACCACCCCAACCACCCCAACCACCACTACTAGTCGGACCACTACAACTTCCCCTACTACAGCAACTTTCACTACGACAGTTCCGACAACTCCGACAACTACCTCTACCGCAACCACAACTTCCGTGCTGCCTCAAACTGAGCCACCAAGGATCTTTACAAGACCGAACTATCAAATCTGGCCGACTACCACAAGGCCCACAACAGTGGAACCAGTACTCAGCACTACTGAGCAATACATCAGACCATCTTCCATCATCCGAAACAATGTCTGGAAAAAAGTGACTCCGTCGATCACACCAGAGTACACTACATCAATCGTCTGGACTACACCGATGCCAGTTCCAACCGAAGTCCCCTCTACCGAAGAACAATCTACCACAACTATGACTCCACCGACTCCCCCAACTCCTCCAAGCGAATCTCAGGTCGGATACAGTTCAACCGCAGGACTTCCTTTCATTATCAAAGTATTTAATGCTACATATTCAGTTTTCACTCCACATTCTTTTCAGGCAAGAAAGTTCACTCGTCCTCCAATTAATGAGAAAATAGCAGTAACATCGACACCTCAAGTCAGCAAATATGACACATGTGGTACTAAAAGTGGATTGCCCACTTCAAACCGCATCCTCGTTTCAGTTCCCGACCAGAGATGCTCAATCAAGCTGAAAAGTTTCGAAACGGCCGATCCGCTTTTCCAGTACTGTTACAGTCACTCCACAATGATCGATGATTCCATTCAAGACTTGCTCAGAGTAAGTCACGAGTTTCAGTATTGTACTTTAAGAATCTGTTGAAGGATACTCAAACGGCTTCGGTCCTACCGCAACACATTTCGTGGCATAGTTCTGTGACTCCGGAAGTGGTTCAGCTTGTTCAGACGCTTATGGCTCTTTATCGACCTTCTCGATGTCTTGTTATCGGTTCGATCCATCAGTGTTACTTCTTTGTCGAATCGTTTCAATTTCAGGCGTTTTCACCGGATTGGGACTTCTCGGCGTCGCTGAAAGAGTTGATTCTCGTGGAATCGTCGTCGCTTTGGAACATCCAGCCTACGCCGTGTTTTGGGACAAAATCGGACAAAAACATGCGAGAAAACTGACTGCGACACAGATGTCTCGCATCCAGATGCGAACTTCCGAGAGCATTGAAAAGTCTCTTCCACGACTGGCCACAAACGAACCAAACACATTCGACTTCATTTTCCTAGACGATTTCAAGAGAGAAAATTATTTGGATGACTACGAGCATGCAATCCGATTGCTTCGAAGTGGAGGTCTTTTGGTCATCAACCAGGTATACTTTAAATGATACATTTTAATTGTCATTGATATTCGTTTCAGGCTCTCAACGGTGGAGGAGTGATGTCTTCGATAGATCACATGACGAATGACGACCGCGTCATCCGAAACATGAATATTCGCATCAAACAAGACCCTCGGGTATAGAAATCGAGCAATTTACTAAGAGCTTTCAAGTGTTTCTTTCAGGTGTCCGCATCTCTTCTTCCTTATGGAGGCGGTACTTGGATCGTTGCCAAAAACTGATATCGTATCACTAATCATTTCTTCGAAATCTACATTCAACCCGCCACGAGTAGTTTCAGTGGTGTTTCTCTCCCGGTTTGAACGCGAAACCTTGACAAAACAGTGAAAATTCCTTTATAATAAACTAATTTCAAATGTGTTTTTTCTCCATTCGGAGATACGAAAAGAAGAATTGAGGGTCATATCCATTCCATTACCCTCGTTTTCCTTCTTCACAAACCATCTGCTGGTGGAATATGCGCAGACTGCCTCTCTTCTATCCGGCCATTCTCAGTGTTCCTTCGGAGGTACTGAGCTTTTTGAAACTTTTTTGTGTTCAATCAACACTTTTGAATATAGCATTCCTTCAGGACATTTCTTTATGAAAATTTAAAAACAAAATTCACCTTGAATATTCTTTTGCCGCGCTCCCATGTCTTTTTTCGAACCTCCTCCTTGTCTCCATTTTTGTAGAAACCGTGAAAATACGTCGTTGCCTTCTTTCTGATTCGAAATTGCAAAATTTCATTCAAAAAACCGTAGAAAAGACTAGAACACGACGTGCGCGTCGAATCGGGTGTTCAGTCTGCAGAACGCATGCGATGACGCACACTTGCCATTGTGGCGCGCTGTTCAGTTCTGCCACGCGACACACGGCTGTTGTCTTGTTGTCGACAACCAGTCGTTGTTTTCCAAAAAACGTATCGATTTTTCCAGAGAACATCTTCTCATTTGCCTTTACGATCGTTCAAGCGATGCCCAACCAACAATCTCGTCCTCTCGTAAGATATCTTTGTCGTTTTTTTTGTTGATATTCATTTCGATAACTTCAGCAGGACGGAAACGAAAGTCGCGAATTGAAAATGAAAACGGAAAACGGTGAATGTTCTTCGGGAGGAGCGAGGTTTGCACAATTCAAGTTACAAACCCAAAATCGAAATCCTGAACTTCAGAGATCGTTACGATTACCCTCCGAACCTCTCCACCAACTTGACTCGAAATAACGACCATATGGCTCAGATGAGCAACAAAATTGGATCGATGGACGGCGAGACGGACGACGACGAAGAATATCCTCGTGTTAAGTCATTGGGTAAGATGGAACTTCCAGGATCGCGTTCGTTGCTCTCGTGGAATGAACTTCAGGGAACTTATACTTGCAGAGCCTGTACAGAAACAGGGAAATGAGGAGCCCGCCAAGCTGGACGGAGTCGGAGAGCTTCTCGGCGTCTTGAGAGGAGAGGTGCTTCCGCCGCAGAAGGAGAGAATCGTTCTCGACGAGCTGGGCTTCCGTGACAGAGACGCTTCCAAGTTTCCGCCGTGTCATATCGACGAGTTCCAGCGATCTTATCACGGACCCACTGATTCAAATGATGTTGAGATTCCGGCACCAAATTTTCCGACTGATGTCCGCATCGTCAGGAAGATGATCCGACAAAAGATGATCAGGTGCAAGAAATGCAAGAATCGGTTCATCGAGAAGAACATTTACGAGAGACACTTGCGAGACAAGCATCCGGAACAGCACGAGAAATACATTCAGGAACTCCGAGATGAGATGGAGGAGCAAAGACTGCAGGAGCTCGAGAACAACCGTATCGAAGAGCTGCGAACCGGAGGATTCATTCCGCCAGAGAAGAGCGCTGCCGAACAGGTGGATGACCCCAACTAGTTCGTTGAAAAGCTCAAGTTTGATCAACATGCCATCAACTTTCAGCGTTCCGCTTCCGGGAGAGGAGAACGGGGGATATCCGAAGATGAACTACTTCGAACGGCTCAGATCTATGAAGCGTCCGTACAAGAAGAAAGCTTCTCCGCAGTGTCCGTTCTGTGACAAGCGTTTCCGCAACGAACTGTCGCTGTCCAAGCACATTCTGAAGGCTCACGAGGAGATGAGCGAGTTCGAGCAGTGTCTCAAATGTTTCAAGTGCGTTGCGGACAAAGCTGCTCTGGACGCCCACAATTGCGAGCTGGTTGGTAGAATCGATAAGTGATAAGCAGCCGATACCGGTTCACTTTCAGACTTATGTGTGCTTCGAGTGTACTCCTCTGAGAAACATGTGCTCGGAGCCGAGACTGGTCAGACACCGTCAGAAGTTCCATCGCGGAGCCAACTCGGGATTCCGTTGCGGCGATTGCAACATGAAGTTCCTGACACCGCGAAAGCTTCGCAAGCACAGGAAAATGGTGCACGTGTTCACAAAGACCTACAGCTGCCACTTTTGCGACGAGATCTTCATTAGCGAAGTTGGAGTCATGACTCACGAACGTATTCACACCGGAATCATCCGTTTCGAATGCAAAGTCTGTGACTACACCGCAAATCGGTACACTTCGATGGTGGTACGTTTGTTTTCACAAAAAAAAACACATTCATTAGGTCCCCATTCTCCCCGCACCAATTTAATGATAGTCCGAAAGAGGAAAAGACGATGAATGACATTGGATTAGTGATAGAGGGCGAGAAATATGAGAAAAACACGCATATTACGTACTTCAAGTGATTAGAATGTGCGGATTCCGGATTCTGGATTCCCTATGATTAAGCGGAATGATCTTTTATTTTTCAGAACCACCAAAAAGACGACCATGGCTATTTGTGTTCTGTCTGTCAGGACGCTTTTGCCGAACAAGAGGAGGTCGCGCAACATGTGTACGATGGGCACGGAGGATATCTGGCGTCTGTTGAGGCCGGTCAGTGTTCATTTTTTGAAATGAACTACTAGAGTAACACTGAAACCATTGCAGGATATATTGAGAGTCCGCGCACTTGGCTGCTCTACAAAGGCGAATGATTCAGACGAAGCAATATCCTGGCTTTCTTCTGTTGAGCGCCATCTCTCCCCACGTTTCTAATTTTCAGTGTTTATCTCCCTGCTTTCCAATCTCATTTCACGAGAACAGAGCCCCATTCTTCATCATCGCCTTAGAGCGATTCTTCCATTCTTCCAGCTCTCATTCCCTCTCTTCTCCCACCCCTCGAGTTCACGATCGCATATTTTTGTATTTTCTCCAACCCGGCCATGATTTTTGTAAGGTGTAAGTATTATTTTTCTATATAAAGCCGATGAACCACATCCCTTCGGCATATGCATTTGCAACACTCGTCAAAGAAATGTGTGTCGGTGTCAAAGAAAAGTCGGAAAAATGTATCATCTTACACTCGCGCATATCTGTCGAGGTCATTGCGGGCATAATTGGATGAATTATTTGTATTGTGTTATTCGAATCGCGGAGCACGATATGTTTCGTGACACGGAGGAATGTCGTGGTGAGTGTGAGTGAAGCCTTATGAAAAACTGGCGGGAAACGCGAAAAGAGAAATATTTTCTTGGCACACGCAACGCGGCCGCGCTCGCGCTCTCGCCTCGGCGCCTCCGCCGCCGTTTCGCCCCGGCCATTGTGGTGGTGTGAGAGGAGAGATTGTGAAGAAGCGAGAGTTAACGGGACCCGGCGGCATGCTGCATCACAGGAGGAGGAGGCTACCAAGAAAAAGAGACAGTGGTCGGGTTTTTGCCTGTGTGTATGTCTATGCGTATGTGCGGCCCGGCCGGGGGCCGGGGGCCTGAGTGTGAGAGGGTGGGAAGGGGGAGGGAATCGAGACACAGAAAGAAGAGAAGCGTGTGCGTGCGAGCGCCTTGGCGGTGAGCGGTTAGTGAGTGTATTTCTATGCGAGCGTGAGAGACCTCGAGCGGGCAATGAGCGTTAGTGAGTGAGTGGGTGAGTGAGTGTGTATGTATGTATATGTGCGTCTGGTGGTAAAACTCTATGCACTCTCTGTTTTAACTTACGACACTATCTTGTCGCATTCAGGCGCCACACCAACACAGCAATGGCTGCGCCACGGCAGCATATGGGCCTTGAAAAGGTGGGTGTTCCTCTATTCATGTTCTTCTTTTTCTTCCCATCTGTTCGGGGCACTTAATTAGAGGGTGAATGGGGCTGCCTTATTTCATTCAAGGCTCTTAACGATGTTGTTCCGCCCTCACTTCCGCTCATAAAATGGGGGTGTAAATGAGTCGAAATGGGTTGAATTGCCCTATTAGATGTCTGCACTGTCTTTCCTCTCTCCTCCGACGCGCTCTTTTTTCATCCCTCCGTTCTTTCGCTCTGTTTAATGTGCATTCCCGTTCCCACGCATCTGTCGGGCGTGGGCGCTCGAAAGTTTAATGTTTCCGACTTGAAAACCGAAAGGAATTCAGAAAATGCTAGGATTGAGAGAGAAAGAAGACATCTGAAAAGAAAAAAAGCAGAAACACAAAAAAAAAAGATTATTTCGTGATTTGATTCGGTTCCTGGATCAGTCCAAAAAGTTCACATGACCCTCACTTCCCAATGTTGAAAATATTGCTTAGTTTGTCTCGATTATTCACGCCTTGTTGATCAAGCGTTTTTGTCGTTTTGTAGGCGATTAGGCAAGGCGCCCCGCGCGAGAGTCAACTCTTTTCTCTCCTTTCCTCTATGATTTTGTCAATTTCTTCGCCCTTCTTCTCACTTCTCCGCCTCCTCCGCATTTCCGATGCGATTATGCACTTACTTGTTGCATAGAAAATTTCGCCTCTTTGATAGAGCTCACGAGGTGGATTTCGCTTCCTTCCTGCCTCGCTATCTCTTGTGCATTTCATCGGCCGATTCCTAAGATCTTGTCGATCTCATTAAGTGGGCACGGCCAACTCGATTAATTTCTTGACACATACATGCACACCACGCATACATCAACATCGAGAGAAAATTCAACACATTCGTCCGGAGAGTCAGTCACTAAAACATCGCTTCTCTCTTATTCTCCTCTCTTCCTGTCAAGTGCATCTCATGAACTCTGCACGGTTTTCGATCGCCCGTTGTTCACCTTCTCACTCGCCAATGCTGAACCTTAAATCGACACCTCGCCGCCTACAGGTCGGGTCTTTGTTGTAGGTATCGATATTGAGAAGAGGAGGGTGTAGTGAGCGAAAAACAACATGTTACACAATACCACCCCGTACGCCTTAACTGTTGATATAATTCGATGTGATAGTAGGACTGTTTGCATGATCAAAGTTTGACAAACTCGTATTGAAAGAAGAGAGAGAGAGAGAAAGAGCGTGAGGATATTCTGTATTTGTGTGTGGCCCTCTCGCTGATGTTGATGTCGATGAAGATGATGAAATGAGATGAGTCAAAATATCGGGGTCGATTATAATTGAATTCTTTGCACGCGCTCGTTTCCACTCCCCCCGTTTCCTTTCCTTTTCCGTCAGGCGCATATGGGGTTGAGAGCGGGGCGCCGCCAGGCCGAACAATTCATTCGCAAAACAAACATTGCTAATATAATCAACAATGGAAATGTTTAGTAGTGTGAGGGAGAGGGGGGCGGTGGTTGCGAAGGTGGAGAGAACACGGAACGATATATGTAGTTCTTGATGCAAAGTGAACCATTTCAGATAGGTCTGTATCATGTCGGTCGGGCGATTGGCAAAGGCAATTTTGCGACAGTTCGGATAGCACGCCACAGCATTGCCAAGACCAAGGTTCGTTTTCTCTCTTTGTATGTGGTTTGCCCTTTGACTGATTAAACTCATGATTGTCATCTCGACGGCGATGGAAGAGTGAAGTTGAACGTCTTCTAATCTCATCAAATATGTTCTATGATAGGATCAAACTTTAGTTGACCTTTTCGGACACATTTCTCGATCCGCAACGTCTTATTTGACAGGTGGCAATAAAGAGCATCGATGTGTCAACCTTGGATAAGGAAAACCTGATTAAGTTGGAGAGGGAAGTGAAAGTAGTGAAGATGATCGAACATCCTCATATAGTCAAGATCTACGAGGTACAACAGGAACACATCTGAACGCTTCTCGACAATCAGATCTCGTTTCAGGTTATGAGGGTTGAGAACATGCTTTACATCGTCACTGAATACTGTAACTGCGGAGAGTTGTATGGTGAGCAGATCGGGCTCATAGCGACAGAACTGAAACCGTTTTAGAAATGCTGATAGAAAAGGGACGAGTTACCGAGGAATGTGCACGGAAATGGTTCTCCGAAACTGCTTCCGCTGTTTCCTATCTTCATTCTCAAGGGATCGTACATCGAGACTTGAAAGCGGAAAATATATTATTAGGCAGAAATTCGGACATCAAATTAATTGGTATCCAGAACCACTTTTTCAATGGAGTTTGATTCTTATTTCATAAATTACAGATTTCGGGTTTTCCAATTTCCAAACCGGCGATCAACTTTTGAACACGTGGTGTGGCTCTCCTCCCTATGCAGCACCAGAATTGTTATTAGGTAGCCATTGATGATCATCTTGCGAATTGTTATTCATCTCGTTTTCAGGTAACTCGTATGATGGCATGAAAGCTGATATTTGGTCTATGGGGGTGTTGTTATACATTCTCGTGACCGGAGGATTCCCTTTCCCGAGTGATTCAGTGAATAAACTCAAGAGATGCGTTCTCTCTGGCGTCCTTAAAATTCCGTATTGGGTTTCTGTTGGTATGCGCTCATTAGAGAAAGTGCCGGGAAACAATGATGCATCTCGTTTTACTTTCAGAATGCTCCGATTTGATACGAAAAATGCTCGTGTTGAACCCATCGAAACGGCTGACAATACAGAATGTGATACAACACCGTTGGATGCACATTCGGAGCAGTATCCCGAAAAACAACTCTTCCCAGCTGTTAGAAGCGGTTCCCACAAGCTCCATCGATATCCGGCAGCAGTCGACAAAACTGAATCCAACAATCATGATGTTCATGCAGCAACATGGCAAGTGGTCGGAAGAGCAGATCATTGACGTGAGTGAAGTCTTCTTCGGCACGACGTCTGAAAAGAGAGCTTCCCTCGTTCTGCTCCAGTCTCCAAAGAGTGTTTTCTTCTGGCATTAATCTCCAAAGAGTGTTTTCTTCTGGCATCCGACACGTCAGAAACAAGATCCCAAACGTCGTGTTGACCGTCAACAACTCTCTATCTCTCACTATTCCCGGTTTTTCTCTCCCTTTTTCGGGGGGCGCGCGTTTTACGTTGCAAACACAATTTAGTCGTTTCTTGTGCCTGCCTATCAGCGTTTTTGCACCAGACAACCACTGATATCACTGGCCCGCTTTTCGCGTTTTTGTGTTTTACCATGCAAAAAAATCGAATACCAAACAACCATTGCAGGGCAGAAAGAAAAATAACAAAGAAGCAGTAAGAAAGAAACGTGGGAGGTGCTAGAAATGGAAAGGGATAAGAATAGAAACTGAACGAGGCGACCAAAGTTTCGAAACTATTTCAGGCGGTGTTGGAGCGAGACTTCGAGAACCCGATCTTTGCGACATACGAATTGCTGGCGGACAAAGTTAAGAAGGGGTCACTGGAAGGGCCGGAAGAGCAACCGAGAAGAGGTTCTAGAGGATCGATTCTTAGTGGAAAAGCGAATGTCGACGAGCAACCCCTCACGCCGACTATTTCCGCACATCAATTGGCTCAACTCAATCTTTCAAGTCCTGATTGGGATTCAGACGACTCCTCGAATTCGGACCTGTTGGATGACTCTCCCATAAGCTCTTTACGACGATTCAACAATCATGAGAGACAATTCGGACTACCCCATGGACTAGATGTGATGGGAAATCGGTTCGAAAATAGGTATCCGTTGATCGAATTACTATTCGGAAATTTATGAGGAATTTCCTTTTCAGACGACACACATTGTGTGCAAGTGAGCAACTCCTATCCCCTAATATGATGGGCCAGTTTCCGCCACCAAATATGCTTCTTCAAAACTTTATGCTTCCTCCTCTTGGTTTTGCACCAATGCCTGAGGGTCAAACCGCCGACTTTCCAATGGCTCCTTTACACGCAGCTCTTGCCAATATTCCCATCGCAGACTATTCCAAAATGTTGCCAGTTCCGAAAAGTAACCGTTTTTTCTCTTTCCTGCAGGATTTCATCGATAGTTTTCAGGCGAACGAAGAGCTTCAGCGGGTGAAACACTCCTTCCAAACAATGCCGATTTTCAAGCACATCTCGCCAATCTTTCTGCCAATCCTATGTCATTCCCGACTGTCGAAGAAGAAGGAAGATCGTATCTCTCAAAATATGGAGGAAAACGGAATACTGTTCATTGTTTGGGCAACCAGATGGGCGGCGGAATCCAGAATCCGATTCCGAGATACCAGAGGACACCTTATGCAAAAGCACCTCCAACGGAAAGACGGAGTAGTTGGGCGTCTCCCTCTCTATCCGCTCAGCAGCAGAGTCATCTAGAAAAACTGTTCAAGCAGGCTCTGCAGACCAATAATGATATTTCGAGGCTGCACAAAGAGTTCAAGGGGCTCTCTCATGGATGCGCTCAATCACAGTGAGTATTCGATGAAGCTTATTCCGGCTGAAAAACAAAAATAAACGTTTGCAGAATCACTAATGAGGGCAGTTCATTAGCTTGCCCTCAAATATCCATAACCGATGAGTACAACCGACAACACAACATCGCTCCCTCCGCGTCCTCATTCGATCCAGTGAGCATCTTTCAGAAAAATGTGAGACACTTCCGGCCGCCGACTCAAATGTGACGTTAAAACGCGCGGGGGTTTTCAGGCGCAGGAAGTTGTGTTTGGACAGCGACCCGCCACTGCAATCGGATTCTCTTCCACTTCACTCTCCGGCATGTCAACTCCAGAACAAACTGCCAGAAGTATGGATGATCGAGTCAAGGTACAAAATACAAATGACCGCCGTGAATTCGAACAAAAATATCCTTTTTCTAGAGCATTGTGTGCACAATACCATTGGCTGATGTTGTGGAGGAATTGAAGACGAGTCTGAACATGATGAAGATACCGTACTCCGAGTCCAACGAGATGGTTATAGAGCAACAAGGTGCGACAGCTTGAAAATAAAGTAGATGTGTTCAAGAAGCATGTTGCAGTGACTGAAATGAGACGCCTCTCCCTTCCTTCTGGAGTCGAAATTGGTGTGGCAGTTCTACCGCCCGAACACAAGTCCCACGTGGAATTCGCAATTCTCAATGGCGATTCTCCAACATCCGAAATACTCTGTGATCAGTTGATATGCCGTCTGCGGATGATTGATCCCAATTGGAGCTCGGAATAAGAACACTCGATAGCCTCTTTTTCACCCCTGCGTTTACCAGTTTTGTGTGTCGCCAGATTTATTTGATATGATTCTGAAAGCAAACGTGTTCAAAGACAATTTGGCTGTTTGCCAGGATTGTCCAGTATTCTATAATATCACTCTCCCTCTCTCTCATTTTTTTTATTATTTTCCCACCTGCTCCATACGACTCAAAAATGGCAGCTCTTTTCTCTTTTCGACATCTCTCTCCACACCACTTGTGAGTAATTCTCTGCATCTGAAACCAGTTCCCAGCTAGATTAGAAACATTTCTGTTAGAATTTTCGTTATCCTGTTTATTTGAAAATGTACATTTCTCCACTGGTTCTGCTTGAAATATCGAGAATCAAACCAAAATGTCAACATCGTTTTGGCTTCAGAACCTCGCAAAAAATAAGCACCACCCTCCTCAGTTTTTGCGTGTACAAAAGAAATTACAAAACCGATGATCCAATCGCTAGTGTCTTTCCCCTCCATTAATCGTTTTTCCATCTCTCTCTCTTTCTCACTCATTCTAACTTTGTCGTTTATTATTATTTTTATTGTAAACTTTGTTCCTCCTTGATTCGTGTTTTTTTTCCTTTTCTGTACCATTCTTCTTCCTTTTTTTCTTCTCCTCCTGTTTATTCTTGTCTGGGAACTTGTTCATTTCTAAGTCATTTCCTCTCAAATTTGAATAGTCATTACTTGTACCGTCTAGTGTTTGTTTCTTCTGTCTCGTGATACAATTTTTCCATGTTGTGACTTTCCAAGAATACCGAATCTTTGTCATCTTTCTCCTCTTTCTATTTTACCCTGTAGTCGATTCGAAACTTAAATAAAATAACGGTTAACATAACATCAGTTTGGTTTCAAAAATAGCGTTTTCTGCCAAGATTAACAGATTTTCTCCCGTTTGTTTTTCTTCTTTCGCGCACACTATCGCATTTTAAATCTCCCGATAAGTTTTGGTTCTCCTTTCACTTCTCCCTCCCAAAAAACTGTCGTCTGAAAGCAGTTTACACCCAGCCCAGCTCCTCCTCACTTTTACACTCAAAACCCATCCTGCTTTGCAGAAATCTCAGTGTAACAGCCCTCGTTTTTTGCCCCTCAAGCGCCCTTTGATGAGAGTTCAGTTCGTTTTGTTCTCCGTCTCCGACAGGGCAGTGTAATAGGTTGCCATATGGTGGTGCTTTGGTGCACTGTGCAAATTGTCGTAGGCTGTGGTGTGTTGTCACACCACAGCGTTGGGACCAACACGTCCAGTCGCCCTTTGGCAGGTGGAACCCCTCACTCTCCCTCTCCCCCTTCCCCCAAGACCTCTCGTTATTTCTCGTTCTCTCGTTTTTATGTCATCGTTTCTTATCGTTTGGGTCGTCGACAAATGTGTTATCTTTTTTCTTGCCCTCCTATTCCGCCTATCATTAAACTGCCCTTCGTTGGAATCGTCTCCAAGCGAAACGTGCATTGATATCGAAACGTTTCGAAAAAAGTGAAGAGAATCGAAGAAACTTTTTCGACCGCTCAAGTAAACATCGAAGACAAATCCCCCGTCTCGTTCTCTCTCTCTCTTCTCAGAATCGCCTGACTCATTTCTCTTTTTCCCGCCCCAAGTGTTCTTTAGAACCGATCGTTTGCTGAGCTGAGCCCCAGGCGGGGCATTCGATTCGTTCGCGAAATGCGAAATGAAATGCCGCCGAGCAATTGCTAGCTTTGACTTGTCGTATTGATTTTTCAACGCGCTGACACCCCGTTTCATTTTGCAAAATGGGCCCCTCGTCTAAGTCCTGTCACCCTTCTCGTTCATCCTGACGTCAAACTCGCTGCGTTAAGTGTCCGACACTGACGCAAGACTTTCTCGATTTCATTATACACATATAGATATAAACATATATATGCGAAGAGGATAAGACGAAGAAGAAGACGTCGTCTTTCTAGAATGTTTTCATTTTCACCTAGCGCTCATCAAACGTAAACATGTGATTCCAAGTCCGTATGACTCTCCCGCCTCCTCCTCATCCCGTGCCGATAAAAAACCGCTGGACCCTACTAACATGGGGTTTGTCGAGGAGAACTCTTTCCAGTTTTGTTATTTGTTCTTCTCGCTTCTCTCCAGATTTTTTCCTTGTCCAGAAACGGAAAAAAGGAGACGGGCGGACGAGCAAAAAAGAATAAATTGTTTTCCAATGTATGTTCTTTCTCTATTGTTTTCTTTCCTCGTCTTTTTGCATCATAATCACATGTTTTCCTTATTTATCAGTTTTCAGACCGAAAATGGCGGCTGATCGTTCGTTCTACAAGAGAAACCCATCCGAGAGGTTAGTTTCTTGCTACTAAGACTAAGAAAAACTAATTAGCTGTCTCTCATGGGGGATGTTCATGTTGCACAATCTTCTCTTGAGTTCCTTCCCAAAATGAGCAATAGTTGGCGGCAGAAAGAAAGAACGGCTCCTCTCTTGTCTTCCTTCAACTTCTCTTGAGAATTGATGGAAAAAAACTGGGAGAGAAGAAAGACTAAGAAACAGAAAGGAAAGGGGGCGAAAAACTTAAGAACGAAGGAGCAAGTGTATGCTCATAGAAGCATGAGAGGCTCTCCTCAACCAAACAGCTTTGAACTTGCTACCTCCCTCCCGTTTTTATGCATCTCGAAACCCCCCTCCTTATTCGCCGTCGTCGCTAGCCGTTTCTTATTCAAAAAAGAGCGAGCGGAATGCTCTGTCATGCGGAAAACTGTGTGTGACGGCCCGAAATATGAAGGAAAGGTGACAGTTTTTCGGTTATGAAATGTGGGACTCGCTTCACACATCGCTGCGAATTCAAGGTTGTTTTTACGTTTTCACGGCAATGTTCGGATTTCTACTATCAAAAACGTAGTAGAGAAAAGCAATTTTCCCGTCACTTTTTGATCTGAAATCGGAAGAGACGGATGTTGGAGGTTTATGATCACCTTCCCCTCGCTAATTTTCTACATTTCCATTTCCAACACTTTATGGAAAGTGGGCGGACGAATCGCGTCGCTCCAAAAAGGCTTTCTGTATTGCCACTTTTATGTCCACCACAACGAATCGACCACTGATAACTTTCGATGTTTCGTTCCCTGGTCTCCCCATTCTCTTTTGCATCTGTCCTACACAAAGAAGGTGAAAATTCCATCAAAAGCCGGTAACAAAACCTCAGGTGTCACCACCTCGCCTCGTTATCAATTCTTATCATTTTTCGGCTGGAGTCAAGGGTAGAATAGTACTTCCATATTGTCGCTTCTTTATCTTCGCGACTTTTTTCTTTCACTCTTCTGCACTTTTTCTTTGTTTGGTTTCTTGTACCTAAAAAACTTTAATCATTTCTGGCGGCGCTGAACTCTCCCCCTTACAACAACAGAGATGGTTAGCTGGTCTTCCAATGCCGACGAAAGGTACAATCCCAGCCACGTGGTTTTGCATTTGCATATGACTATGTAGTGCTTGCTTAGCCACAAAATGCAGTGCTTTTAGGCTAATTAGAATCGACAGTATTCAGATGAAATGTTATGTTTCAGAGTGTTCGTCAACCGTTCGCTCCGTTTGGAGAAGATCACTCACTTTGGATTCGATATGGACTACACCCTCGTCCGTGAGTGAAGACGTCAACATTCAGGCTTCAGAAAAACATGATGACGTTTCAGAATACAAGACTCCGGATATGGAATATCTGGCGTTCAACATGGCCGTTCAGCGTCTCGTCGCCACGGGATATCCGGAAGAGATTGGCAACTTCAAATACGATCCCATTTTTCCAGTCCGTGGTTAGTGAAGTTTAATTGCTCACGTGCAGTCCACATTCCTTCTGAGAGTTGCGACATTAACTGCCAATCGTTAATGATTGAATGACACATTATCACCTTTTGTATCTTGGTTGTTACAAGGAACAGGAATGGATTCTGATGTAAAGTAGCATGAAACGTATCAAGCTATAAATCTTCCTATCCCTTTCTCACTTTCCAAACAACACCTGATCTGATATTTTCGTTGAAATCACATCTGATTTCGTCACTTTCGTTTGATGGTTAGCAACGACGAAATCGGTTGGATTGACCTTGTAAGGGCGACTTCTAATCTTTCGTGATTCGAAAAAGTTCATTGGAGGGTCGAAAAAGACCATAATCTGCTCGTAATCGGAGCTCATCGCTCGACTAATGCTCTTTGTCATTTTCAGGCCTCTGGTTCGAATTTCAATACGGAAACCTGCTCAAAGTTGATGGTTTTGGAAACATTCTCGGAGGAATTCATGGGCTCCGTTTCCTGAAGAGGTGGGTTCTATTGAACTGGACCCCAATCGTCAACTTTAATGTTTAGCAATGAGATCGAGGAGATGTATCCGAACAAGTATCTGCCGCTGTCGGACTCGCGTGTCTATGTGTTGAACACATTGTTCAACCTGCCAGAAACGCATCTTATCTGCCAACTCATCGACTTCTTTGACAAGCATCCCGACTATTCACAGTGAGTAGCAGTTTGCGTTTGCAGCGACCATTTCTCAAATCGAAAAAGACAAAAAACGCAATTATTTTGTTCCAGGCTCACTGATAAGACCGGAGTGAAGGGTGGCGAAGTGATGATGTCATACAAGTCGATATTCCAGGACTTGAGACGAGTGATCGACTGGGTGCACATCGAGGTGAGATTGAGCACTCCTTAGGGAATAACGCCGTCTGGTTCTATTCAGAGCTCCATGAAGCAACAAGTGATGGCCGATCCGGAGAAATACGTGATTCGAGACGAGAGGGCCGGACGCTTCTTGAGCCAGCTCCGTGAGCACGGAAAGAAGACGTTCCTTCTGACAAACAGCGATTGGGCTTACACCGATGTGATGATGACGTTCATTCTCGGAAACGAGTGGAAGAGCTTTTTCCACATCATTGTTGTGGATGCGTGCAAGCCGAGGTGGTTTGCCGAGGGTACCGTCTTCAGAGAGGTCAACACTGCAACGGGCGCCTACAAGCTGGGAATCCACACGGGACCTCTGAGAGAGGGAGTCGTTTATTCGGGAGGCTCCTGCGACGCCTTCCAAAAGATGATGAAGTGCCGTGGAAAGGAAGTCCTCTACGTCGGAGACCACATTTTCGGAGACGTGCTCCGCTCTAAGAAGTCGCGTGGATGGAGAACCTTCCTTGTTGTGCCGGAGCTCGTCAACGAGCTCACCGTGTGGACCGACTCTAAGCCACTTTTTGACGAGATGGGCCAAATGGAAAGCACTCTGGCTGACATTTACAAACATCTTGACGGCGCTTCCCGTCACAAGCCGGTTGTCAAGGATATTGTTGATAAGATTAGAGTGAGTGCAGTGTTTCCGATCTGACGGAGAGGGCTAAAGTACATTGGATTAAATTTGCAGAAGTTGACTAATCAAATGGACGAAGAGTACGGCTGCCTGGGAAGTTTGTTCCGCACCGGTGGCAGAACAACATTCTTTGCCGCTCAAGTCGAGAGGTGAGAAAATGAAATGATCAAAAATCCAGGAATTGTGATCAAATCTTTTGATCGGATATGAATTGGTCAGAGGAGCTCTTAGAATCTGCTTCTTATCTCATCTCAAAATAGAAATCTCATTTCCGCTGAGCGACTTTCTTTCTCAATGTGAAAAGCAGAGGAAAAGAGGAAGAGTGCAAAAACCAAATCATGTTGCAGATACGCTGACGTCTACGCCTCATCGTGTTACAACCTGGTCCACTACCCATCGTTCTATTACTTCCGCGCCCCGATGAAGTGCATGCCACACGAACTGACAGTCGACCATGCCTCCACTCTCCGCTCCCGATCGAACACGCTGGATCGTCAGGAAAGCGTCGGACAGCAAGTGCGCGGCTGGAACAAGAAAACGTTGAACGACCAGGACACGTTCTGTCACGAAGAGGAAGAGGACGAGGACAACACGGCCAGCAGTGGTAGTGATGGAGAAGCTCGGGTCAGTGTTTGCAGAAAGAAGTCGACGCATTTTGCAAATTAGAGCGTTGTTTCAGGCATCGAAGCGTGACCGCACCAAGTCAGGCAGCGACGATTCGTCGAACGCCAACGACATTGCCCCCGAGCAGCCGCACCAAGACGTTGTTACCCCAGCGCCAGCTTTCGTCGATCACACCGCATAAATACTTTCATTAGGCACCATATTCCTACGCAGCTTTTCAATGTTTCACATCCAATTGTTTTGCTTTAACTACCATAATTCATCCATCAACTACCATTCGCTATCCAAGTTGCTTCCCACTCGTTTCCATCGCTTTCAATTCTTATCTGGAGCTCCTGACGTTTTACATAAACTTGTTCTCTTTTTTCAGAACGTGTCCGTGTAACATCAATTATAGTTCATTCACTGAAAAATGTTCCCTCCTCCCCGTTTATTCATTCTCATCGCGAATAAAGGGAAACTGGAATCGTGTGCTTTCTTATCCATCGTGACTGAGTTCTCGGTCCACTTTTCCTTTTCTCAAAGTTAGTGGTGAATTCAACGTTTTTTTTCGGTAACCGGAATAAATAATTCGGGGAAGAACAGGATCGACTTCTCAATTGAGAATAATCAGGCGACTCCGACGTTTTCCACCTGACACTTGGCTCTCGTTATTTTCAGAAATAATTGTCGTTCCGTGTGTCTTGAGAAGTGAGAAGCTTTCACTCATTTCATTCGGATCATTAATTTGTCGGGTGCCCACCAAAAATTGAATTTGGTGTGGATATTTTTTTCTTTTTTTTTCGTCTTTTCTCCTATTTACACCGACAGCCTTCCCCCTAACTCTTGATTTTTGCGAGGGAAAAAAGTGAGACCATAATAATATTCCGGCCGTCTTGTGAGCACGCCGCGAGAAGAAGAACAAGAAGAAGGTGGAGGAAGAGAACGAGGAAAAACAGAAGAAGAAGAAGAAGAAGAAGCCTAACACTGCATTGGCCACGGATTTTGTCGAGGGGGGGGGGGGGGGCTCTGTAACCTTTTGTCTTCTGCTTCTTCCGCTGCCAGCAAAAAGCCCGTCCGTAACCTCATTTTTCTTCGTCTTCCACTCCCATTTCCCATGTAGGCGCCTATACCAGTACGCGCACTCCTTTGTGCATTGAATAATTTATAAATATGCGGGAGGCGGTTGGGTTCATTATTGGGAGTGAGAGACAAGGAGGAATGAGGAGAATAGGCGTCCACAGATGCTTTTTCAATTCATCTCCTTCCCTCCTTCTTCTTCGTCTTTCCTCTGTGGACGTCATAAGCTCCTACGAATAATGCTAAGCACACTTTCTGACTAGCTGACTACGGTAGTCTAGAACGAGAATATCTGAGCATTCTCTTTCCCTCTCTCCTTCTTCGCTCCTCCCGTTTCTCCCAGCCGATCACCTCTCCGCCTTCCATTTTTCTTCTCCCTTCAGCTACGATTTCAGTCACAAAAGAGAATTCTGATGTGTTTGGCTGAGGTGGCATAGGCCTCCCGCCACGGCAACGCGTCGTCTTGTGACTTGAGCTCTCTCTCTTACCGCAGTGATATGCAAAGTGCGCAAAGTACAAAGCTTATAATCCTGGATTTCGGGCAGCCAATCGAGAAAGAAAGCTTTGCCCGTGTATCAGTATTCGAAGACTTCGACTCATCCATACATCTCACTGTCGTGACGACATCTCAGATCCTTCTCCTCTTCTGCCCATTTCTTGGCTCTTCTTCACTTTTCTGTCTTCCCAATTGTTTGTCTCCAAATCCAAAGAAGCCTAATAATAAGAAAAAAGGTCAGAAATTCTGAAATATGCGGAAGGAAGAAAAATGCGACGAGAAGGTGGAAACGAAACAACGTCCACATCTATATCCTTATATATCCATTATTTTCCCACTGCAGAGCTTTTATAATTCTTTCCGCGGAAATATTCGGAAGAGATTCTTTAATGGGGGATCATATCCAATTCTCTTTCAATTTTCAGTCCTATCATCATTTTATCCGTACTCTTTTCTCCCTTTCTTTCGTCTTTCTTTCCCTTCTTTGCAATTCCACTTTTTTTCTAGTTCCAGAGAGAATATCGCTCGTTCTTAGATGACCATCAACGAGAAACCAACTACCAAATACGAAAGTTCGATGGTGTTAACTGTGTGTAGTTAGTTGGGACCGCTTCAAAATGCATTGCAACTTGCAATGAATGTCACTGGGCTCGTTTTTTTCTCGCTGCAGTTTTCCGAATTGTCTCGTGTTTTTGAACCGACTGAAAATCTCGGTCTCGAAACACATTTCTTGACATCAGACCTATTTCTAGAATTGGAAAGAAACAAAACAAAACAATTGTCCAGTCAATCTTCTTCTCCTTTTCCAAACCCGATATTTTCAATTTTATGGTGTCAAACAGACCGAATTGCTTTGTTGCGCCCCGACGACTTCTTTCTTCTTCCCTCTTGCTCCAATGCTCATCAAGTGCGAATCTGGTTGCGACCAGTTCTTTTTTTTCTGTTCCGACTCAAAGTTCCCTTCCTCTCGCCTAAGCCTCTTCCAGTTCATTCGAGTCTCCGTCTATTTATGCAGTTTTGCTGGCTCGTCCAAATTGAAAGCTCATCAATTGCGAGTGCTTCTTCCCCGGAGGTCTGCACCTATGCATCTTCTAGCTTTTTCCTCCCTTCCCTTCCTACTCTCCCATCTATCGTCGCTTTCATTGCGGTCGTTGCATTTGGATGGCTAGAAAGGATTAGGGGTTGTATCTTAACAATCCTCCCCGTTTCATTCACGGAAGGAGAGATTTTGTTCCCTATCCGTCGTTTTCGTGGGACGGATTGTAGATAGAAAATAACGTCAGGGAAAAAAATGGAAAAACACACATGTTAAGGATGATGGAAGAAGGATACGTGGGGTGTATGTTAGGAGCAATGTAATATGCAGATTACGGCTGGAGGTTCTAATCCGCCAACCACTAACTGCTCTTGCTCACTTCTGAGCCCCCGTCTCTCACATCGGGGCAGCGGATGAAGATGCGACGCGCGAGAGGCAAGAAAAACGTCGAGGATAAAAAGATATCATTCCGGTGAGAGAAAAAAGAAGTGTTTTCCTTCTTATATTCGATTCGCCTTCCTGCTCGCCAAGACTCATAGTCTATCATCCTCATATTCGGAAAGCGACGCTGCTCTATCAGCATCCCCCTATTCCGGAGAAGAAGAAAGAAGAAGACGGGGTGTGAAGAAGTCACGTTTTTGTCTGCAAAAGCAACGTGTGACGCAACCGACGTCTTCATCTTCGTCTCGCTCTTCCAAACGCCCCTTGTTCACGGAGACAACATCCACGACGTTCCCCCTTCTCCTCCTCCTCCTCCTCACCCTTCAATTAATATTCATCGTGATTTTTCTTCGCCTCGGACCAAGACCAAGATGGCTGCGCATTCTTCGTCGAGTCCGTCATCAACAACCGTAGGTTTCCGTCTTTCCGTCAAAACGAGGAACAAAAAGAACGGCGTGAGAAAAAACAATGGCCAGATTAAGACTGCACCTTCAGGGTGTCGGTCTAGACGTACATTCGTCGTATTCAACTCTCGAATTATTTTCCTATCTCTTTAATTGAAAACCCTCAGCTTTGTTTCTGTGAACTTTCAACTTCAACTCCAAACTTTGGAAAGGAAATTGAAAATTGGAAACTCGTAAAAAGGGCAGGTCGGGTCGGTTTGAGTTGACTAGATAAAATTAACAAGTGAAACTAAGCTTGCCGTCGGTCAGGAGGTCCCCCCTGGGGAAACGTTCGCGATGATTGACCATGTGTGCGCTTGCTCGAGCAGACCTTCGTGGGACCTTGATAATGAGCTTCTTGTTCTTTCCCTTTTCTTTCCTCAACATTTGTGTGCAGAATTGAATCCGTCCGAAATTCAACAAAAAAAAGAGAAGACTTTTCCTTTCGTTTAGCCCATAAATCGTCAATTTGAAAGGAAATCTCATTTTTATTGCTTATTGTCGTGGACACCGTGGCTAAATTGCTATGGAGAGGAGCTGCGAACCATGGAGAGCCGCAAGACAAAGAAAAAAAAACGTTTCGATTTATTGTCGAAGTCGGCTCAGCTCCTCTTCATTCAAACTTGGCCGCAGTGGGCTCTGTTTGCTTATTCGTGGTCCCGACGCCATGTTGAACTGCTTGCAGCCGAAGTCGGATTGCGACGAAATGTGCGAGGAACGGTACCGACTAGTGGTGCTCGGCTCCGCGAAAGTCGGAAAGACGAATATTATTCGCCGCTATCTCTACAACGAGTTTTCCAACAAGTACAAGGAGACGATCGAGGATCTTCATTCGAGAGAGTTCCGCATCCAGGTAGGTCAAACGAGAAGGCGAGTAACGCTAACTTTTAATCTATTCTTAGACTTGTTTTTCTCACAACGTGTTGTCTTGGGTTCTGTTTTTTGTACTAGATACAAACTTTGCTTATCGAAAAGTTACTAGAGTCTGAACAAAGGATAGTGAAACTGACCCTGAGCAAACAGAAACTACTTCTAGTTTATTTCCGACCGGAAACACAAAACACAGCTCCTTTAACATGTTTCTGGACACACAATTATAATTTTCAGGGTGTTCCGCTTCCTCTGGACATTCTGGACACCAACTTCAACTTTCCGGACATGCGCCGTCTTTCGATCAACTCGGCGTCCGCATTCCTGCTCGTTTTTTCGGTGGACGACGTCACCAGCTTCAAGGAGGTGAGTCGGCATGACACCTACCGTATACCACCACTTCCGAACTAGATTCGTTTTCGAAAATAGAATAAGACTTCCTGCTGCGAATGCGTGCGCGCGTGGGCTCAAACACGCTAATGTGGCATAATTTCATAATCGGCTGAAAATTCAGATGTCGGATATCTGGCAAGAGATATGCTCTCGTCGCAAGGACCTCAACGAGTTGCCCATTGTCGTGGTGGGAAACAAGTGTGACGTGGAGACCAAGAAGGTTACTTGATGAGGGATATCTGGGTGTTCTGTGACAGAATAATTGAAGATCTACGAAGAAACGGCTCTCGCCTTCACTAGTCGTCTATCTTCCGACGTTCGTTACATGGAAGTGTCCGCCAAGGACAACATTCGCATTACCGATGTATTCCGCACTCTTCTTGAGCTTTCCGGATTCCCACGCTGCAAGGTGAATAGCGTCTTGATTGCAACTTGAAACGAAATGTTCAGGCTGGCGGCGGCCGTTTGGACGATGTGGCCGAGGACGAGGAGACTCGTAGCAGTCCCTCAATCCGTCGCTCTGCCACTGTGCGAGCCAAGTCCTCTTCGAAACGGGACACGCGTAATGCTCTGATTGAGGTGTGCCTAATCGTGGAAAGACCGCAATTAGAAGATTGTTCAGGACGATAAGAAGACGTCGTTGTCGCCATCGAACGGCTCTCAATCGCCGCGCGACCAGCCGTCACTGGATAAGCAAGTCTCCCATCCGGTCCTTTCCGTGCCGCTTCATCTCGGAGACTTGAAAAGAAACCTTTCGTTGCGCGTATGTGACAAAACACATCATCCCCCCTCATACACTTTCCCACACGTGATGTCGCATTTATTCAGATGAAGTCACCGCGTCGTGACAAAGAACAAGTGGAGAGAAAGCTATCGGACGAGCCGAAAATCTCGCGCAGCTCCAGCATCATCCGGTTGGTTTTCCGGAAATTGAAAGCGGCGTTTCAAAATGTACATAGTTTGTTTCAGAAGAACCAAGCATCTCTCGCTGAAAATGCGTCGTCACGGCGAGAAGAGCAACCACGAAGAAGTGGTCGACGAGAGCGACTGCAAGATCCAATAAATCTTCCCACTCTTCTCATTTCTCTCCAATTCAACTTTGTCAGCCTTGCCATTTATTCATTATTAATTGAGAGCTGACGTGAACTTTTTTTTTTTGGTTAACACTTTATTTTGGCAAAATTTCTTGAAGGATGTTATGTGATGGATGAGACAAAATGTTTCCAAACTCCATAGTAAAGGAAGAAGATAATGATGATTAAAAATACAAAATATTGAGAATAATGATTATAATATTAATAGAAGTAATGTAACTTGTGTAACCATCAATAATTGATAGTTTGGTTTCAAATAAAGTAATTAACTGGGATGTGCAGCACTTTAAATATGAAGAGGAAAAGGTTCGAGAGAGGTGGGGGGAGAGAGAACTTCAGAGCAGGAGAATGGGCAAGAAATTAAGCATGTTGACGTTTTTCGCGAACGGCTGAGATGATGATGCAGGAGAAGATCATGGCGAGAAGTTCGACGAAGAGCACGATGATTCCGACGAAAGCGACGTAGATGAGGTTGTTCTCGAAAGCGGTCCAGAGAAGGGTGGCGCATCCAGGCTGAAAGTTGAGGTTAGATTCGCTAGTCGGTCCCCTCGAGTCAAACCTGCTGGATGGTGGCACATTGGCACGAGGTCGGGAAAGCTCCGTACGCGACATAGTCACTGCATCCCGAGGCACCGCAGCATTGCAGCTGAAATATTCTAATTGAATTCACGAAGTGGTTCGGTAAGTGACAAGCAGGTGGATTTTTTCTCAAAACAGCCAAAAAAGAGGAGAAAAACATGGAGGCCCGAGAACTTACGCTGGTTTGAATCTGGTCGAGGACTTGATGAATCTGTTGCTGGTTGTTATACTTGGAGACGAGCTCGTCACGCCAGATGGTTACGAATCCATTTTGAAGCTACAAAACTCATGACTTATTCTATGAATAGGCACACTCATCCCTTACGTTGCTCTTGTTGGCAAAGTAGAGGACGATGACAACGATTTCGGCAATGAAGAGGATGAGAACGAGGATGAAGTAAATGGAGATGGCACAGATGCTCTCACAGCAGCTTCCACAGCATCCGAAGAATCCGAGAATCAGAAGGGCGCCACCGAGAACGATAGCGACGTAGAGGAATGCGTTGAGCTAAATGTGAGAGTATGAGAAGAATAGTGCGTGTTCAGGGGACTACCTGCTCAATGTTGACTTGGCTAAGAACCTGGCTGAGATCGACTTTAACCGTGCTTGCTACGGTAGCCAACGAGTTCTTATCCACGAGCATCCATATCGAAAGACCGACAATGACCGCTCCCAGGACCTAAATTCCCATAATCGTCAGCCATCACAATGTTTGCTTTCACTTACGAAGAAAAGAAGATTTATGATCCAAAAAAAGTACTTGACGCACTTGTTACCGCAACCTTGAACCATTTCAAAAAAGACGGCTGAAAATGTATGAGAAATGTGAATCCGAATCCAAATGGGAAAACAGAGAAGCAAGCAGAAAAAAAGGAGTGAGAAGAAGAAGAAGAAGCAAGAAGAGAAAACAAGGAAAACCGAACAGCGATATTGAGCACGTAGAACTAGATTGCTCGAGAAATGATAATTGGCCATCTTACTGCGCGTCGAGTGTGTGCCCCCTTTTCCCCTCTTTTCGTCCCATCCACTACTGCCTCTTCCTCCTTTTCCGCCACAAATTCGTGGGAACTCGCTTGTCGAGGATAACGGGCCCCCTTCCTGCATGCACATTTTCAGGTTGACACCTCAGTCAACAAGGGACTACGGCCGCCTATTTATTCGCTTTTTTCCGCCTGATTCGCTTATGATCATTATACCGCGAATCTAAAACATCTGCCGTTGTTAACGCGGCGAGTTGGAAAAATATTATCATGGGTATGGCACCTGTGGCTCGTGATAACAAGATTTGTGACTGTGTGGGAAACGGAAAGGCAGAAAATTCGTAGTTTGACACACTGAGTAATCACATAAATGTTATGAAATCACGTGGAAAAGGCCGGAGATGTCTGATTGACATTCTCATAGGATTACTGATTTCGGATAAAGAAATCGGTAGGCGGGGCGCTTGTGACTGAAAATTATAGCGTCTGGCTTCAAATGGCGGAGTAACAATATCACTAGAGGAACAAGAAGAATAACAAAAGTGCTGAATGAATCAGAATCAGAGTGTATCCGATTATCAGCATCAATTTCCATTGAATCGTATTCTCAACTGATTTTTCGATTTGAGACTAAATTTGTGGTTTTTTCTGACTGAAAAGCACTTTGTATTAACAAGAATCTCTGAGATGTTTGAATTACTCACTTTTGTCCACTTAATGATCAAAAACGGATAAATTTATGAGAAAATCTTGGTACGGAAGGGGGTCGAATTGTTAACCAGGGTAGGCGGTAGTAATCGAGCGCATGGGACCAAAAGTGCGAAGCACACGAGCCGGGTGAAAAGGGGGGATTATCAGCGGCCCGCGGTTTCCCATAACAACAACGGGTCGTATGTGGCTTGCGCGCGGAAACGGAAAGAAAGCCGGCGTCCGTAGCAGCGAGGAGTGATACGAGTGTACACCCTTCCTCTCGCATCTGAAGTCTCGCACCACCGACATATATACGGGCCACGGTGTTGTGCTCCCGTTTCCTTGCCGACAGAAATGAACAATCACACGATGATGTCGATGGGCTTCAGACGACGTGTTGTGCACACATCTCACTGCCCAAAGGTGCGAATTAACGGGGCGAAACCTAACCGAATGACGACAGAACGGACACTGATTCACGTCAGAAAGCGTGAACAAGAGTGTTTTGGTATACTACTTGAGAGTGATTTCAACACTCTGATAAGCTTGAGTAAGGAGTAGATCAAACAATTTCGACAAACAAGCAGGATGTACATATTTGTGGTGTGTGAAATGAGACAAAAAAAGAAAGAAAAAAAACAACGATACAGTCAGCAACTTTTAACAGTGGGTCGTGAAATGAAAATTTTTGTCAGGAATGTGATGGCAAAAGGTGAATCATTCTGTTCACATGGAATTGAAAAGTAAAAAAGGAAGAATGGTACAAAAAAAACAACGGTTTTTGAAAACACTAATTGAAAAAATCATATGTTGGCTGTTAAATCTGACAAACCCAAAATAATTTTTCAGCTGGAACAGACAGAAAACAAAGGAAGTTCGTGAAAATGTGCTTATTTCTCCGAATAAGAGAAGAGAAAACTAGGCAGAAAGGAATAATAAGACTGGTAGGAAACTGACGAAATGAAAAAGTTTTAGTGGAAACAAAGCGCGGACGCATGCGAATCTCCTCAAGGAAATTGTTTGATTATCAGGGTTGATTAGCGAGGAAGGTCAATGTTTCGAAATCTTAGTTCCTTATAATCAACGGCTAGTTTCGTCTTCAAGCGTAAATGTTTTTTTATCGCCCACGTGTCCAGCTGTCTTTGTCGTCGTCATCGTCGAGATCTCTCATTTCGATCATAACCCATCCTGTCCGTTCGCTTATTTGAAGTTTTCTCATTTCGATTCTTTTGGAGCGAGAAGGGAGAATCGTTCAATGGACGTCCTCATTCTGAGAGGCGATGCGAGGAGAAACACAAATCTATCCAACGATTGTTATCAAGAAATATCCGCGTCGGAAAGTGACCTTTTACTCGCGTCCTGTGTTCCCCGTCCCTTCAATTCCGTGACTAGTCTCGGACATGTCCTCATTCCATTTTCTTCCCCCTCTTATCCGATTCCGCCATCCCACTCCGAGTTTAGTTTTATTATCATCTGACCTTCTTTTTTACGTCTCAACAACTTCAGATTCTTGTCGTACGTATCTATCTCTTCTTTTCCGAAAAGTCATCCCCCGATTCATCCCACATGACGCCTTCATTAACGCCTCTTCCATCGAATTTCCGCTTCTCGTCACCATCAATCCTCACTTTATCTATATTGAAAATCCAATCAACACCAGTGCCGCGACTTTTTCCGCAAGGATGTAGCGGAAATGAATGTGCTCGCCGGAAACGAGCCCACGCGTCCTCACACCTCGAGTAGCCGTGAGCCCTACTGCCCCCCCCCCTTCCGAAATTCTTCTTCTTCTTCTTCGGGCTTCCACTTTCACATTTTCGTTTCTGCGTAACTACTCAGACGTTGTCTATTGATTTCTCTGTCTCTCTGTCGTGGGAGAATGTGGGAAATAAAATGGAACTTCACAGTGCATCAATAGACCTTTTTGTGTCGCTTTTCCCCCTTCTCTGACAAGACTAGCGGAAAAATTTGCATCAGAAGAGACCGGCTCATCGATGCGTTTCCTCCTTATTCGTATAGATTTCCGCCCTTGCTTACGAGGGACGACACACTTGTTGAGCACGCTCCCTCATGCTCCTCTTCTTCGTCCCTTTCAACACAGACCTTTTGCGCGCTTCTTCCCCATAAATTAGTCAGTGCGCGTTGTTCCACTACTCCTCTTTATGGTGTATATTTACATGTTGGCCGCTGCTTCGACTGCCTCGTCTCCCAACTCTCTAACCACTTTTCATCTTGTATATTTCAGAGAGAAAACTGCTTCTTTTAACTAGACACTTCCATCAGCATGAACGAGCCGATAACTTCGAGAATGAAAGGTTCACCATCCAAATCTCCGTATTCCTATCCGAAACCGTTCTATTTCAGACTTGGTCCTAGCAAGAATTGATAACATCACATCTGACCACCAAAAAGTGAGTGACCTTCCTTGCATTCCCTAGTTCTTTTTTCTTTTTGGTTTTTTTCGTTGACATCCATAGTCCCCATCTTTTAGATGATATCGGAATGGAATGGCGTCGACCTGAGCGATGAGAACATCAGACATCTCTACAATCTGTTCACCAAGTGCAGCAAAGCCGACATTCGGATGTTTGAAGACGTCAACTTTCGCGACGACAACAAAGTTCTTGATGTGATCACGAAACGGTTGACACGGAGCGTCCAAGACGTGAAAGCGCCACATCCGGATAACGAGAAATCTGAGCGAAAGTAGCTTTACATATATTTCTGTCTTTTCTCGGGAAAACTCTTCTCTTTCCAGCAATGTAACCAAATCGAAAGCGCAGAAAAAGAAGAAGAAGAAAAAGCAGCAGAGCCATCCAACGGAAGTCGTCAGGTTTTTCGTGAATTCTCAAGGAAATTTGAGCATGCCATGTTTCTTTCAGTCCCACTAACAAGCCATCTGAGCCCTCTGAGACGATTGAAATTGGGGAAGAGACTGAGAAAGTATCGGAGCCCGTCGAGGAGACCGTGGAGCTCACATGCTCGGAAGAAGTGAAGATAGAGCCAACTGCGCCTCCACTCGAGTTGTTTGAAGAAGCATCGGATATTTCAGAGTGAGACATCTACTTTTCCATTGGTTTTTCGAAGAAAGGTTTAATTTACAGTATTCGAAGTGAACAGATGACAGCTGAAATAGTCGTGGAAAAGTTACAAGAAGAGAAACCGGAAACTCAATCTATTTGCAAAAATGACACTAAAACGCAGAGTTCTCCTAAACCAAAGAAAGAAGAATTATCAATCAATAACGAGCAGCCGATAATCCAAAAGGCTGTTAAGACAGCTCTGAAACATCAAGAACTGAAGAAAACATCATTAACGGAAAACAACGGACAACAGAAAAACGACCAAGGAGAAAACAATTTCATCGGGCACAGCGAAATAGAGCGAAAAGTGGCTGAAATTCTTCAAGAAAGTGAGTTGTATAGTGGAAACCAAAAACAGTGAAATAATTCAATACTTTAGAACGAGCTCAGAAGAATGTTGCTCAACCAGAAGCAGAACAGAAAGACAAGAGAAAGTACGTTTTTGTACATAGTCGTGAATTTTTGATCCCAGCCATTTTCAGGAACCCATTCGATAATGACCATTTTATAATTGAGCCACTGATCGACAACAAAGCGTAATTACTTTCGCTAAAACTCCAGAAACATCAAACAAGTTTTCAGAAAACTAAAAGATGAAATGGATGAGAAACTGAACGCTCTGGAGCGATTACCGGGACATTACATCAATCCGGAATCAAACAACTTGAAGAATGACCTGCATAAACTTGCTTCAGACATTTCCGTGCAGGAAAAGAATATGAGAGCAAGATTGCATTCTGGAGAGCCGGCGAGTGTAGACGGTGGCGTTTTGGCGGACTTCATATCCCGCGCCAACACGGTTCTAAAAGAAACTGAAGCGGTGACTGTTCGAAAGATCGCAGAAGCTGAAACGAAAAAGTTCTTCTCGACGAACAACGTTCAGCCCGGATTTTCAATGGAAACCATCTCAAACGAACTGATGCATGACATTTGGCCAAAAACGAACAAATGGAGAAGCATTGCCAGGTAAAAACTCTCCAAGCTGTAAAACGAGAATTATGACTCTGTAGAGACAAACATCATATCGAATCGAGTCGAGAAGTGGACCCAAAGACGAAGAGAAAGCAAGAGGACCAATTGGCGCGAACTGTTCAAGCAGCAATCAAATCAGCCGGAGAGTCACTCAATAAAAAGCAGATCGGACAAATCCGAAAAGCAGCTGTTCTGTACAGAGATTTTGATGCGCTTGATCAAAGTAAAAAGATGGCTAGCTAAATATTTATTCAAAATCGTTTACAGAAGAACTCGACTTCCGAAGTGACCAAACATCGAAACTGGTCGCTTACGTGTCAGCCTACGAAGCGACCAACCGAATGGACGAACTCACTCGTCTCCGTTTGGCAATTGCGTTTTGCACCAAACGTCGAGACTTTTTCTTAAAGGTGCAAGAAAATCTCGGGCTCAATTCAACAAACTTGCTGTTCAGACTCGTCCACCAAACTTCATGCAGTTCTCCTACATGTACATCTACCTTCTAGAGAAATTGAACAGCAAAACAGCCGCGATCTGTGCCTGTCTGAACTATCAGAGTACAATTAGCTCGGAGTTTGACGTGCTGGAAGAACTTCTTCTCAACCTCTTCCATGAAGACTTCTTCCTTGGCTGTACTGACGATTAATATTCTAGTTTTGTTATGACCAGTGACTTTTGATACGGTATTTTTAGAACTTTTTGAATTTGTGGTAAACGTTTTTTTCTTTCAATCCATTGAAATTCAGCAGTTTGTCAGTTATGTTTCTTGGTTCCACTCTCGATTCGAAAATGCCCGATTAGTGATCCCGGTCGCACGAGACACCTGCCGATCGAATCTTTCTGTCGAAAAGAGTTGATTCACTATTGGATAAGACAACGTTTTCAGGCCGTCCGTCCTTGACCTGTCAGATAGGAAACAGTCGTGTACTTCCGATCACATTGAAGATGGAAACTGTGAAATGAAGAGAAACAGAACTGAATGTGACTGACGTTTCTCGTCAATGTTCTTTTGATGGTTCTGAAGAGAAGGGAATCGCATTTCTTCATCAAAAGACAACGTTTCCTTTTTCAACACTTCAATTCCAAGCAGTACAATACTGACTGAAAAAGCTGAAAAAGAAGAAAAGTTTTTTTTTGATATATAGGTAAATGTGAAAAAAACCTTTTCATACTGATGATTCAAAAACATTTTTTTCGCTCTGCTTGTTTTATTTGTGATTTCATTCAGAGAAAACCTTACCAGTCCTCTGGAGTTATAGGCCTAATCTCCTCAAATGTCAATCCATTCGAAAAATCCTCTTCAGAATCATTCGTTTGCCCATTTTTCATGCTATTCGTCCTTCATCGTTTCGTTTCGTCTAACCGTGTACTCTGCGTCTCCACTTTTCATCATGTACGCCTCAGCCGACAATTGCATGAGACACAATTCACTTCCGCGCGCCAAGCAAACTTTTGCTGGCGCGTTTCGAAAAGGCAGAAATTCATTTGAAAATGGCCTACGTTTGGGTTTTCAAAATCATGTTTCTTATCGAGTTTTTTGCCGTTTCTTTTAAGTTTTTTTTAGCAAAGGCGTCGAAAAGAAATTCAATTAGATCATAGACTTGTCGGCTTAGCAGATTCTCTCCGTTCGCCCTTTCTATTCGTACACCGTCACCGTTTTTGATAAAATAGTCCTATTTTCAGAAAAATGTCATCGGAAGAGTTGGCGGCAAACGAAGCAGCTATCATTCGCGTTCGGGCCGATCTTCACGAGCTGTTTCAAGAACTACATGGTTCGTTTCATCGCCAATAAACTATTAGTGCGGAGCATATTTTTCAGACAACTACGTTCAGTCGTATCAAGTTCTGCGCCATATGGAGGCTTCGTTGGAAGCGCTTCGTCGCCAGGCGGAAGAAGATCTTCTTCACATTCAGACCCTCAACTTGCGCACTATGATGGAGAACAACCGTCAAGAGGAGTTCCAGAGAGAGCTCAATGGGCGAGTGAGGTTCGAAACGAAGCAATCTTTCGTTCTCAACGTGGTAGCTTCAGAATGGACTCCGACTCGTCTTCTGGAACCGACAACAGCGACATCGACCTGGACTTTGCGATTCCGGCGGCCCTGGCTCTGTTCCCATCCCCGCAGGTGTTCGACGAGGGACAGCAGCCAGACAATGTTGCCGAACCAAGCGGCGAAGCCAAGTGGGTTTCAGAGACAGAAAGGCAAAGTGATCAGGAAGTGTGACTACGGTTTCGAATTGATGTTTGAGTCTTTCCAACAAGAGAGAGAAGGGCGGAATCTTTTTGAAGTGAAAGATGAGATACAGTTTTTTTGAAAATTTTTTGCCGGGGTTCGATTGTTTTGACCTTCCTTTTCATCTTCCTTTACAGAATCGAAGAGAGTCAAACGGCGACCCCTGCAACTTCGGAAGAACAGCCATCCGCTCCCAGAATCCCCGATGAAACTGTGGCTACTGCTGAGAAGAGAAAAGCGTTGGACGAGCCGGTGTCCGCTCCTCCCGTAAAGAAACCCGCTACATTTGACAATGACGTCGCTCTGTAGAACGGTGGCATAAGCGAGAATGGCAATGTTCAAAGCCAGAAGGGCTTTTATTCTTATATTTCACTTAAAGTAACAATTTTTAGAATTATCATTTTTAGTATTTTTTCAATTTTCTCTTTTCTTCTTACTACTCTCAAATTGTTCTTTGGTTATTTCTACTTCAGCATCAATATAACATCACCGTCAATATTCTCACTTCATTTTTCATTCCGTGCTTCTCATATCGATGATAAAATAATGACCGGTTTTTTTTCACTATTGTTCCGTTTTCTTTTTCATATTGACTGCTACCTGAAGCACACTTTTGTCTATCTTTATTGTTTTTCGCCACAATCTAATGTTTTCTTCCAGACAATGTCCAAGAGCGCTTCAGGAAGCTCACCTGATAAGCAAGTCATGTCGGACGCTATCCAGAATCAGGAGGAATCGGCTCGTAAAGACAAGACAACTTCAAATCCCCCAGGAGTTGAAGAAGAGAAGGTCTCGATCGGATTCCGTATTCCACCGGGCCATATGAATCTCGAGGGAGTGGAGCCGAGAGTTCGACGCCAAAACCATGGAAACCAGATAAATCATAGAGAAGAGCGTCGCAGTAGGTCCGCCCCACCGGCTCAACCTCAAGCTCGCCAAGTGGACCAAGGACCAGAGCAACGTGAGGAATGCACTCGATCTGGTTCAGGAATCGTTCACATTTGCAGAACCGATTGTACTCGTAAATGGACGTGATGCTCCGTTGTTCCATGAAGATCCTCGCAACAGAGATAGAGATTCCTCATCAGGCATCGACACCGACAGTGAACATTCCGACGAAGCGGTTGACGAGGAATCCGAGACGGACGAAGAAGAAATCGAGGGAGGACTTCGAAATGTGCCCAGAATGCTTCGAAGAGAGTTGATGCGTCGACTCAACGAGTTAGAGTCGGATAGCGATGACGACAGTCAATTCGGCCGCGATTAGGGAAAAGGTGAAAACGATCAGTAACAGCAGGAATGTATTGAAATTCGTGAAGTGTTTGTTCGCTTCTCCCACCACGAACATGTTACTTTCCATTCTATCCCACGACTAATTTTCGATAATGCGAGGCGAGAAAACTCCATAAAACTAGTTTTTGCCGTTTTTGCAGAGTCGATTCCAGTTATGCCAATGACTGCAGCTTCTCCCGTTCTGCACAATCAGACCATAATGCAGCATGTTTTCGTGTATTACGTGTGAAACTAAAATTGAATTGAGACCGTTGCCTATCCTCTTTTGCCCTTTTCATTCAATCCAATTAGCCATCCATACCCCCTCCTGTCCCCTCTCTCTCTCTCTCTCTCTCTCTCTCTCTCTCTCTCTCTCTCCCTTTCTCTCTCCCTTTCTCTCTCTCTGTTATAATAGCCCGTAGGGCCACTTCATTCCATCTTTCCTGCCACACAACCCAAAATGGTGTCAGGTATTCGTTGCACGTCATCGATGGAAAGTATTTTTTTTTGAAAAGAATACGCACGCGAGAGAGTATGTGTGCGAGATCGGGTTTTTGGTCCACCGAAAAACAAGGGAAATGGCGGCGCAATGTCGGCCATCTGGCTCGCCAGAAACAGCTGCTGCCCTCGGTCGATGCGCTCTTTCTATTCACAACCCCGATACCTTCACCCTTATTAGATTCTTCCCCTCTTCTTTGGTCCATTATTTCGCTAGCAAGCACACGTTCATACCTTCTTTTTCCCTCTCTTTCTCATAAACCTTTACCATAAAATGCCTCTCAATCGGGTCATCGATCCAGGCACGAGAAGCACGTGCCGCTATTTCTCCTGGTTTATGTCATGCGATGAAATTGCGCTCCAAATGAAAGCGCCTTTGAGGGTCACCCTTGCTCAATCCAGGAGCTACCCCTCCTTCCGCACGCACTCTCCGACTCTCACCGTCTCTCACTATTTCTGCACACTCTCGTTACATTCGGGACGCCGAGAAATCGAGCGGGCCCATATATTTCGATGCCTTTTCTTTTCATTTCTCTTACCTCCTCCTCTTCTTTTTACTATTCTTCTTCTTCTTCTCTATCGCTTCTCTAATTTCAGTATCGCTTCTCGCTTATAACCTTCTCGCATTTTTTGTCTTTACATGTGAATAAATACATTTTTAGGTAACATCATCAACTTGCTGCTTAACAACAATGGCCGTTCAAATTAAACTGGAAGTAAACTCGGCGTTAATCGAGACTGTGAAAAGTTTCGATGAACAAACACTGACAGGTAAGCTGATTTCCAATTTTCAATAGGTTTTCCAATGTTGAGTTCAGATCTCTGCGTCGATGAAATGGAAAAACACATCCACTATTTGGAGTCGCTAGTGGAAGGATGGAAGACGTACCGAAATGCCGACAATGGTCATTCTCGGCTGCTCTTTCTGATGTTCATGTCAGAGGACAAAAGGCCGCTCGCTGAGTACGAGCGACTCGTTTTGTTTCCAAAGATGCTAGAACGTCAAAAAAAGGCTGCTGAGGAGTTGAAGAACAAGCAGAATACCATATCGACGACGGCTGCTGTTACGACACCCACGACGTTAGTTAGTTTTGGAGAGAAACAAGACAATCACGAAATCTGACTTTATATGTCTAATGAGAAAGTATACGATTCAAATTTCAGGGTTGCTCTTGGAGTACAAACACCGGATTCGTCGAATGGGGAAGTTTCGGGGTTCTCGCCGCCGCTACCCAAGCAGGAGCCTTGTGCTTCCTCGGACGCGACTCCGTCAAATGAAATGGCGTCTGCAGAAACATCTCCCTCATCGAGCAAACCGTCTTGTGCTGTGACCGAGAGTTTGTCAGACTCTTCGGGAGTTGTTCAAGAATCTTCCGAACGGGTTAGTGTTCACTCTTCCTTATCGAATTCCATATTTTCGTTTGTAGGAACGTAATACGGATCGCCATCGCCCGCAGTCAGTGCCAGGTTGGCGTTGGGTCGTTCGAGAGCCAAACAACAATCCAGATTCGTTGACAGGAATGACGTCGAATGGTGCATCTGAATTCGAGCCCACTGGACAGTTGAACAACATATCAGCTGATTGCGAGACGGCACTTATGCAGAAGCACGAATCGAAACTGGCCAGTGCAGGACTACCCTTGGTCAGAACCACGAGCATCACCAGAAGCATCACGAGAAACTTGGCTCGAGACAACGCTCCGGAATGCATCGAGATGCAACCTCTCAAAAATGGGAAATATGTCAAGAAACCTGAGGCTCTTCCCATCAACAACAATCAAAATGATTTACCGTTTGAAGAAGATTTGACAGTGCGGGGAGTTCCTCAAAACCCGCTTGTTGCTGGAAATCTTCTTGTTGCCGCAGCAGCAGTCAGAACCCTTTTGGACGACAAAAAGTTGATCGGAGGTGACGCGGGCGCTGTGCTGCAAGGGAACCAGTCAACCATAGAAGGACTGATCAACCTTGAGTCTCAACTCCGCAACTGTGTTGGAATGGAGCCTCTGCCTCCGAGACCTGTGATGGCGCCAGTGAAAACAGTCGACAAGGATGGTGCCCCTTTGTCTCGAGCGGCCAAAAAACGCGCATTCAAATCAGCAAAGAAAGCATTCGATATCGCCGAACGTGCATGGCAGGCCAACAAAAAGAAAGCAGACGCCAGACAACAAGCATTGATTGCCGCACAGGCACTCGCCACCCTCAACCATTCTCCGAGCACCCCGAGCACTCCAGCCGCACCATCATCGCAAAGCATGTTCTCGGATATCAACTTGACTGAGCTGGAAATGCAAAAGTACATTGAGATGCAAGAGTCTGGAAAACAGGACTACGAAGAGGGCTCGGAAGAGCATGCGATAATAATGAAGTTCAATCAGAACATGAACGCCATCAAATCAGGTCTCACCGAAAAAATTCGCGAGGAACAAGCACGTGAGTTTGAAAACACGCTTTTCCACAATTTTTGTGCTTTGCAGATAACAGCCGCATGATCAATGAAATGCAATCGTTCACCAAACAAATCAAGGGGATCGCCGATCCATCGCCTTTCGATGAAACTGCCGAGCAACAGTTCCTGATCGCCCGCAAGTTCATCGCAAGCAAAATCGAATACTATAAACAAGTGAGCGTTTCAAAACGTTGTCTGAATCAATATGAAATGTATTTTCAGTTGAACACTCCCAAAGGTTTGGAGTTTGTCGAGATGTTCGAGTACATCCTTCTGAATTGTGGTCCAGGTGTTGCCAAAACAATTTACGAGACTAGCCGGTGCAACGAGATCAGTCTCGAGTTTGACGAAATCATGCTCCAGAAGTACAAAGAAGGCAACATCGGCAACCAACCACAAAAAAACTGCGTCTGCTGAATACGACATCACTTTTTGATCTAACCCCGTGATCTCTTCGATTTCCCATTATGAACGGTGTTATAAAGAAAATGTGGCTTTTTTGAAGCATACTTTGTTACTTTGTTGAGTTTATTGACATTTCGAAACAACCAAATGAAGTTTTCTTGTGTCTTTCTGTTTCTTTTTTCTTTTCAAAATGGGGACAAGAGAAGTACAAGGACTAGAATGAAACAAAATGACAGAGGCAATTAAAAAGACGAATGGGGCCGGCCGTGTCGTCAATCAATGGGCACAACCACCTCAAGCGGTTTTTGTCTCGCAGCGTCTCTGGCTGCCTTTGCTGAAATATCTCAATTGGCTGAGGGGTGTGAACGACAATAGAGGAATACCTTGCGAGTAAGCAGAACGCATTCTCTCGATGATCGGTTCCTTGAACTTGCGTAGGAAGCCGCTGAAGAACTCGTCAAAGTCCACATTGAAGCGCCATCCTTTCTCAGTGTAGTAGAACATCTTCAGAGTGTGCATAAACATCTTATAGTAGCAATGTTCGACGATTATTTGCTTATTCCGCTACAATGATAAATGAGAAAAGTTTGGTTTGTGAGGACCAAACCATTTCGCCGATAGCCACAATGTAGTCGATGAGTTCCTCGTAGCAAGCGTGGAAATGGTCACAGCAAGTGACCAGGAACAGTTTCTCTTCCGGAACAATCAGAGCATGAATGTTAGTGAAACGGAGACGGCGGCGAGCCTGAAACAACTTGTTCCATCGTTTGGCACTCGTTTTCTGCGACTCACTTCCAGCGCTTCTTTTGAAGTTTCGTCGTCCTTAATGTCCAGTAGGGTGAACAATTTCTTCGGTGGTTCGTCGTCATTCATGCTCTGCATGAGCATCTGGTTACGAGCGTAGTTGAACGCCATGCGCTCAGCCTGAGCCTGGCTAATCCCTTGGTTAAGTTGAAGAGCCGGCAGAGTTGGCATGTTCAGTTGCAACGGGGGCACACGGACCACGGCCCCGTTGTTTTGGTTGTTCAACTCGTTTATGTTGTTGTTATCGACTTGCACAACCAACGGCTTCTCCGAACCCTCTTCCGTTTCGATTTTCAGCTTCTTCGAAACGATAAACTTCTGAAGAGCGTCACGAGTCTCTGAACAACAGGAACAATATGATTAGTTGTTTTATCACTGGATAAGTCACATGCCTTCATCGGAAATTTGTCGCTTTCTTGGGAAATTGACAATCTCCATGACGACAAATCCTCTTTAATTCGTTGGCGAGTTGAGTCTATAATATTAATCTTTTCAATATACGCTTGACGCTGAAAAAATGAAGGAGAGCGAGAGAGGAGAAAAAGAAGAAAGAAGAATATTCAGTGGGCATGAAATGTATGCGTCTGTCATGTAGAGTACTGGGAAAAGATCACGTGAGCCGTCGGAAAAGGGAAAATACAGGACGGAATAACTGAAAAGAACTAGACCCGCGTGGCATGTGCGATTCGTAAGTGGTGGAGGAGACGAAACGGACGGGGGGCCGTTTTGTTTGGGTGGCCGCATCGGGACGGAAAGGGCACAAGTAAATAGAATATGTATTCGCCATATGCATTTATCGACCGCATATATCCGAGTGCAATTATCTCGACCGGAGGGCCCATTACCCGGCGATCCTGACAAAAAACAATAGTTGTGTGTCCTTGGTTTGATGATATCAGTCGAGAGGGCGGACAAGTGAGTATCTCGCGAAGAGGAACGAAACGAAAGAGATCTAGCGACGCGGAATGTGGAAGGGGGGAAGGGGGTCGAATACTAGTGCAGGAAACACTCTCTGGTGTAATGGAAGGAGGCGAATGGGGTGGTGGAGGGGGCTATACGAAAGAAGAGGGGAGGGTGCGAGAAACGAGAGAAAGGTGCAGAAGCGGGCGGAACAGACAGCAAGAGCGGGGTGGCTTCCCTTCCCTTCTCCTTTCCCTGCTCATGCTTCTCCTGCTCAGGAAATTGAAAAATTATAGCCGGAAGGTATGAAGAGGAGAGAGAAGGGGAAGCCAAGCTCACGGAAAAATATTGCAAAATGAAGAGAGCAGAAGGCACTCTGTGACAGAAAAAAAGAAGGGGGAAAAAAGAGAAAAGGCAGCATAATTACTAAATTAAACGCATCGCCGCATACTATTGTTGGTTGGACGATTTTCTTTTATAACTGCATATTGTGGACTTTGGAATATCCCAAACCGCTTTATTTCTTTTTTTAGACACACAATTCAGAAAAATGAAAAAATCACATGTTGGTCATACTATAAAATCAGATATTGTTTCTTATTCGAATCACAAGTTACGGCTTCTCCAAACTTGTTGTTTTCCTGTTTTCAAGATGTGTTTCGCCTAACACGAAAATCTAGAATTGGAAGGGAAACATACAGATTCAGAGATCGTGATTATTGATGTCTCCTCGAGAATCGAAGGCGAAATATGTAAAGTGAACGAGAAAGAGTAGCAGAAACCAGCAACAATCAAAATCAAAGTGTTTGTTTATAAAAAAAAGAGAAGTGAAAAACTATTGCATCAAGACCCAATGTGTTGGGAAACAGGGCACCCTTCGAAAGGATCGTTTCATGAAATTTCCGTTTGAATTTTATTTCGCAATGCTGGCAGGGAAAAAATGCGGTTCCATTAGCTGATGATGCTGGAGTGGCAATTCAACTAGACGGGAAAATTCTAAATGTAATTGAAAAATGTGCTATTTTTTAGTTTCGATTAACTTAATTGCTCCTGATACTCCCTCCAAAGATGCGTTTCAGTCATCAAGTCGCATTGAGGCTCTTTAAAACAAAGAAATAGAGTTTATTGGAACAGCTACATTACAAAGAGACATTTACAGAATTCTGATTGCGAGGGTTAGTAAATACTTAAGAAGAAGAAGAAGCTGGTGAGGGAAAAGGTAACTATGAAACAGAAACACGTACAGATTCACAAACCGGCCTGATAACCGGGAGGCGTGAGCGCTTATTCACACAGGCGACGGGTTGGGTGGGAGGGGGACTCATTGGTGAATCGGAAGGAGGGAACGAAGAGTGCTGGTATTAATATTACATAGAAACGTCTTGCTAGTGGTTAGGCATGGGAACCCGCGGACCAAAGGAGAGGGCGTAGAACATAGATAGTAAAGGGGGGAAGGGATTAATGTACGGGGTGGACACCAAAAATGGCGAAAGGATGCAAACCGAGAAAATTATTGATTAACAGTTATTTGTATTCTATAGAAGTTTTCATTGAACATGTTGGCAGTTGTTTTCCGGCGAGCATTCAGCAGCTATCGACGAGCTCCACTTCACCGCTCACGTCAGCCGATCTCAACTGAGTAGTCGTGTCCATCTGCAAACTTTCAATGCTCAACCTGCTCGGAGAACGATTTTCGACGAACCGTGAGCTCGATCGAGCTATCCAACGTTGGTGAGTAAGGAGCATCGACTTGAGTGGTCTGCGTATTTCCGTTGGTATCCATGGTACTATCAGTGCTGTCCGATTCACGAGTGCTCGACGAGCACGAGCTCTCGTTAGACACAGTGCTGGCCCAGCTCTTCGGACGCTGGCGGTTCTCAAGCCAGGTATCCTGAGATGACTCGTTCTTTCCGAGGCGCTGAACCCATTTGGTTCGTGCAGCTGGGTCGACTGTCTCGATAACGTAGGCGTCCGTCTTGGCCTCGTCCCACACTTCAAAGCGGCCAGCTCCGGTGCGGGAAGACAGATCGTGTCCTAGCGAAAGAATCTGGAAACAAAAAGGACTGCATAGGGGAAAAAGCACTCGAATGACTAACCGGAATGCAGAACTTGTGCTCGAAATACTCTGGCTCGGCGTTCATGCCGGCTCCTGGGTTGCTGACGCGCTTCTTACAGAACATGACGGCTCCATCGAAGAAAAAGAGGAATCTCTTCTGCGCACGGGACAGCTTGGCCTTCTTCTTTCTGTTGTACGTGAACACGTCACACTCGGTTTGCAGACGAAGCAGTCCCAGAGACTTCAAATCGCCGTTGTATCCAGAAATGTGGAGCTGTTGCATTGAAGCGTCAATCTGGTTGAGCAAGTCGACCATGCTGTCTCGAGTCGTTGCCACCTCGTCTCTCACTTCAGGCGCGCAATCATCCATGATGTTTCCAAGAAGAAGCTGATACTTCATGATACGCTGGATCGGCTTCAGCAGGTACGAGCTCATGTCCATGTTGTGGTGAGCCTTTCTCTGACATTCTTTGAAGAACGGATGGTTCTTGACAGAGTCGCGCACTTTCTGGTTAGAGCCGTGGATTTGGCAGTATGTGCGGTACGTCATGTAGATTCTGCAAAAGAAAAACAGTTCGAAGTGATAGTCCCTGGGAAAGGATGAAACTCACTGATTGCGATGAACCATAAGCACACGGCACATGTCGGACAAGGTCGGAGCTGCGGCGAGATCTTCGAGAATGGTTCGGTGGTGGAACTTGTACATCTCGCGAACGTTTCCTGAAACAACGATGCTTAGTTACAGACATAGTTCATGTGGTGGAACTAACCGAAAAGACACTCTGGCTTGCCACGAAGAGCCTCCGGGAGACTGCTCTGGTTCTCGGGCGCCTCAAACGGCTCCAGATAATGTATGATGATCTCCTTCAAGTCCGCCACGTAGCTGATTTCCGTCGCAATCATCTCATCGATCGCGTTTGTCACTTCGCGAGTGTCACGTCGAGGACTGAGAGCTCCAGCTGGAGTGGACTCTCCCGAACAGCTTGGCATGTCTTTGACATCGTGTTGGAACACCTAAACAAACCCAAAAATCATGCTGATCCTTTAGATCTACTGTAGCTAAGACTTTGTGCCCAAAATAACTATTCCTCCAGTTAGTCTTACCCCCTTTCCCTTTCGAGATGCATCTGGCAAGCTTCAGAGCCGCCGGGGTTTGCAAATGATGGCTAATAATCGGCCAAATGAAGTGCGCCGCTTACTGGTCCCTTGGGCCTTTTTAACACATTTCGAGCAGCCGTCTCTCAGACTCATTATGGTGAGTGGCAACAATAGTACACCACCCACAATGTTTGCCATTTTCGCGCGAAAAGCCTTATCTATAAATTGATCTGTCATAGGGCGTTGTATGACATTTGTTTGATTGGGTGTTGAGGGTGGAGAATGAATGTGTTCAGAGGCGAAAACATTAAATTAAGTGCAGCGAATACTGCACCTTTTTCTTGATTTTCACGTTTTCTTTCCGTTTCTTGAGAAACGAGCGGAGAAAACAATACTTGGCAAGAAATGTACCCCAGAAACCATATTTCGACTGAAGTACTGGAAGGGACATCAGAATAGGTGAGAATAGGACAGAAGACGAGCAAAAGGGAATAACTGTTCAAACTTTGCCTTTGCTCAAAAAACGTCAATGCCTATTTCTTTTCCTTTCTCCCTCATCACGAAAGCAGCACCAATTCTAAACGCAAACAATTAGCGAAACACCAAAATCAACTGCTGCTGACGATTCTTCCCAGTGTTCTTTCCCTTTCTCTCTTTTTTGAATGCTCCGACAACCTTTTCGAAAGGAAAGAACGAGAAGATAGATGAGAGAGGGACCTTGAAATCGAAAGGGCATATTCGGATGTCAGTGTAATTAACATCGGGGTCGCGAAAGCAATGAATGTGCACCTCTATATATTTTTCGTTCCATCTTGACGCGCCCTTCCAAGATGGACAGGGACATACAACCCGCAATTAGTCACCGAGTCTTCTGTGGCTTCACGACTTTGTACGACGACCCTTTTTTTATTTCAACTCCATTTGGCAAAAGGAAAAGCGTGTGCGTCAAGTTTTAGAAGTTTTTGTGTGTACTAAAACAAACATCGTGTTTGTGGACAGAGATTTTTATCGCTGCCACAAGGGCCCGGAACGACTTCATCGTCCATCATATTTCAAACCCTAAACGTGTTCAGTACTCTCCCTAAAAACGAGCGGCTGCTTCATTCGCTCGCCGCTTTTCCATATCTTTCAGTATGGTGTGTGTAGCGAGGGGCGCGAATGACGGATTGTCGACGAGGGGCCGAAAGCGGAGGATGGGCTATAGCAGCAGTCCTAAGTACACGCAAATGTTTTTATAGCCGCGCTGTTACCTAAGACGGTTTGGAAACGTTTACAACTGGCCGTCAAAGACACTCTCAGGCCGCCGCGATAGCCTATCAAAGCAGCCGAAATGGAAAGTGGTTCAACAATGGAGAGAAATGAAAACGTTTCGGGCCATTTGCCAAAGGCGGAAGACGAAGAGGGAAGAAGAAAGCAATATGTGAGGATTCCTTCCTCTCGTTTCTCCCCTCATTTTCATAACTTTGGACCGATGTTTCATGGGACGCAGAAACACGCGGTGGACAGCTAAGTGGGTTGCTTGGTTAACGTGCAACTGCTTGTTGTATTGTACATACGTGTGTGCGTGGCAGAGGAAGGCCACTCGAGATGAGCTACGCAAATTGTTGGCACCAGCGCAGTGTGTTGTCTATTCAATAAGAAACATACACAGAAAAGAAAAAACGGATTCGGCCAAGGGTCAAATCCTCCCCCCTGATTCTTTCCCTTCCGACATTCCCTCCAAAAACGATCAAGACTACTACTTTTCTCTTCTAATCAACTGCTGATATCCCTATTCTTGTCGTCATCAATCACCCCCCTTCTCAGCGGGAGTGATAAAATCAGGCAGTCAAACCAAACCACAGAGAGTAGTCAACTCCTGCCTGCCCTTCCTTCCTAAACGATTGATTACACTATTTGATTATGCCAAAACTAGTGTAATCATGAACGTTACATTTAGGGTGAGAATGGAGTGAAGAAGAGCACTCTGAAGACGAAGAGACAATGCGTTTGTTGACTATCTCTAGCTACCCATACTCACCACAAACACGCGCATGTACATACACAAGGTGCGAATTCAAATCTAGGTGATGGATGCGATTTAACGACCCGGGATTAGGGACCTCGAAATGGGAAGATTGCGAAGCTATTGCGAAACGATTGTACTGTCCGTCATCTCGTTTCCATGTTCACACACACACACACGCGCACAACTACATCTCATCAACACCGACAAACAAGCCTTCTCTTATCGTACACCCTCATATTGTAGGCAAACTGACAGGAAAAAGAAAGGCTATATGAAGACCGTACTGGCGGCACCTCTTTGTACGACCCCTTTCCCAACGGTTATCTATTGTCAACTTTTCTTCCTGTGTGCGCACAGAGAACCAAACGAGTCGGAGTCAGATTACGATATGATTACAAACACCGCCATTGAGCTGGTTGTGTCATGAACCGCAACCAGTTGCGCTTATACTTGCAATAACTGTTTGTGCTGGCGCTCATTAAACTTTTTTCGCTTTCTCATCTCGCCGCCAAAATGTCAACAATTTTTTTCCGCGTTTTTCTCAGGAGTGATGCAGCCGGCAGCGGCAGATTTTGATAAAGAGTAAACAGGGAGGTCGTCAACAAAAAGTAATGAGAAATGAGATTAACCTCCGAGGAGAGAAAGATGAATAAAGAGGCTTTTCTTGGCATTGAAAGGGCGGAAAGATGCGAAAAGGCAAGAAAAAGGAGTGCGTCTTTTTTGAAGGTCCTTCATCTAGCCTTTTCGACTGACGAAACTCAATTTAACCGGGATATTGATTCGCACTAGACACCGGCACCCTTCAAAGTCCACCCCAGTACTTACCTCAAACTGATCGTCATTGAAGTTCATCACGAGAAGCGGTGCGGACACCGAAGTGATGAGTCTGCGCTTAGAGCGGCGGAATGACAAGAATCTTGGAAGTGATCGCTTCATGAAGGATGTTGGTTGCTCCAGATTGGCTGATAAAACCAATTGGGATAAGTAGAAGAAAAAGATTCAAATGAGAAGGACGATGGGAAAAGAGGCGCAGTTCGGCTGACAGGACGCGAAAATGAGGAATGGTGTGAGGAGGGCGGAGCAGAGGAAGGGGGAGGAGAGAAGACGCAACGCGACGGCCGAACGCGCAAACGCAGACGAGGAGGGACAGGGTCTGCTGAGAGACGCAGGCAGTCCGCCTTAGTTGTGGGTGACGGGGGGAGGAGATGTGGCGGTGGACAGTTCGAGCAATTTGCCGCCACCTTTCGAAAGACCCTTCCCCCCACAAAAAGACGATCAATGTGTTTTTGGAGTGAGGGTACGCGCGGGGTGACCGATTAGGTAATAAGAGAACGGTTGACCGTATCCTAACATTGACGATAATTCGACTTGATGGTCGAGAAAGGACACCCGATCTGTTTATATAACTCATCTGGCAGCAGTAAACCGCGGTCATCCGAGGGCATCTAGAGTAAACCTATCCCCTTTCGCCTTTCCTCTCCGCGGTTGATACGGATTGACACTAAACACGCATTGCGCTCACTCTAGCGAGTAGTGACCGAAAAAAAAACGGGAGAAGAAGATAATTATGGAGCAGTCACCTCAAATGCTTCCATTCCCCATTTCCCCCGTCTTCCTTTACGGAAAGAAAGAAAATGGAGGAAAAATAAGGGCAAGAAGAAGAAATGGAGAGGAGGAGGAGGAATTTTTCGTTCTCTGCGTTTTGAGAAGAAGAAAGATACAAAAAAAGCCGCAGCAACAAAAGAAAACAATCTAAAATTGAAATGAAGCGACTGCTGATGGAGAGGGGAGAGAGAGTGGCATTAACACGAGCGATCTGCTTTAATTTGGCGGTTAAAAAATAGAAAGGCCGTCCATCGCCTGTTGTTGGAGAGCATTCGGAAGGAAGGCACGCCAAAAACAACCCAATTGTAAGCATCCCATAGAGATAGGAAGAGGGGCGAGCTGGTTGGAAATTTTTGTCTCTCCATCTCGCTCTTTTCGAGAATTCATATAATCTTACGAAATATGCATAACACGCGCTCTCTGTAATCATAACCCAGGGCCTACTCTATCATTAATAACGAAAGTGGTGGAACCAAGGCGGTTGAACTCTCAGTTCAATGTTCTTTTTCTGTGGCTCTGGGTTCCGAATTCAAAATGCTTGATAACAAATTGAATGCAGATGGGCGGCTGAGACAGATGGATCCTACGCAAATTTCGCTCTTTGGGGGCGAAGAGGCCGAGTTTTTGTGTCCACCCTCGGGCAACCCGCACGCGACCGGTCAAAAGTGCTTCCAGATGCTTTTGTCCTTCGCTTTGTGATTGAAGAGAGAAAGTGGGAGAGAGAGAGAAGAAGAGCACCACATTGTCACATTATTATTATTACTGGTGACGGGGTACGAGGTCAGCTCTTGATGTGTTCGCGGCAGTAGTGGAATGAGAGCGAATGAGAGATGAATGACTGAACAAAGTGATTGGAAGTCGTTTTTAAACTGCCAGCAACAGTGCCACACTTGCAAAATTGACTTGCATATGAGACTGTTTTGTTATCCCTACACCCGGTCTATGAACTGCACTCATTTCAATAAACCAAATTTCTGAATAATTTCAAATTGCCTTTCAAAGAGGTAATAAAGAAAAAAGAAGCATTCGATCATTCCGTCCAACCATTTCAATTCGTATCGTATCGCCGACTTTCTTTTACTTTTTCGGCAAAGGAAACGTGTTGACGACGACGAAGGCAATGACGGGAAAGGAACACGAGGAAAAAAAAGGGTGATGAGAAGAGGGGCGAATTTGTTTCGGATGGTATGGTAAGAGGAAGAAGTACTGGCAAGAAGCAGCCATACGGATTGGAAGCACCGACAGAAGGAAGGACGATGGACGGAGGGAGGCATGGAGTGTTTTTCGAGTGTTCGCGTGAGAACAACGATCGGAGCTGCGTATCATTGGTCGCCCCCCCCCCCCCCCCCTCCTGACGAGTTTCCGATGTCTCAGCGCAGAGACGGAGCTCCTTCTCGCGTGTGTAATTTGTTCAAATAATGGAAGATAATATCCCTTGCGCACAAGCATTGACTTTTCGGGGGGGGGGGGGGGCGCTCCGCTGCTCAAGCTTGAATATTGGGGACCGTGAGAACTCGAAAATACGTTGAAAATATGTATAGTGAAACGTGAGTGCCCTATTTTTTCCAGTTCTAGCGCCTCAGGGCATCAGTTGACCAGATGCGGAGGGAAGATTGAGGGAGAAGCCTACCCAAAATGAAATGCAAAATGAAAGCTATCCCCAAGGCAACTTTCTCATACCGGATAGATGAGGGGGGATAACTGTGTTTCTTCCCGCTGCGCAACCTTCAAACCAACCAGCTGTTTCTCTGCCCTAGTGACATCATACACAAGCACTGATGATTCGAAAATTAGTAATGAAGTAGTATAGTTCTAAAAACGGCGCCACCGCATTATGTTGTGATGTTAGGTCCGTGGTTCAGAAGTTAATTAGACGCTTCTCTGGCATAACAACAAGACGCTCTTTCGAGCTACCCCTTTTTCGTTTCTACGGTAGCCCTTTGTCTTGTACGACAGACGTGACTGGCACCGTCCTCGTTTGTGGTACATGAATCATGCGCGATGATGAATCGCCTCACCTCGGGCTTGTTACTCGTGCTGCTCTTTTTGTTCTTCTTCTCCGGCGTGACAACTTGCACCGGCGGCGGCTTTTGTAGATGAAGTTTGGTAAGCTGGTCGCGCTTGGCCAAGGACATTTTGCGAATGTCACTGATTCGCTCCTCGATCTGAAATGTGTCGTTTGTTTTTCTCGGTAGGGACTGCTGGAAACGGTTGAATGGTTTTGAAATATGTTTCTTTTCGCATTCCGCTCAAATTCACATTCACAGACTACTGTATAAAGTATCATGTTGTCTTGCGAAATCGTATCGTATTCGGCAGAAGGAGGCGAGTTCTATTCCCAGGGATCGCAACTTTTTGCGAACGACAATGAGATGGGTGTACGCGCGGAGGAAAAGGAGATGATTTCGTTTTGAACGCGAACGTTTCTTTTCCTTCTTCTTCTCCTCATTTGCATGCATGATAGAACATGATCATACAAGGTCCGCCATTTTCCACAGAAGTGATTTCTCCCAATGGAAAATGATTTGCAGATGAGAGAGAGAGGGGGGACAGAAAGTTTGATCTAGTTTCCGTTTCCAACTTAACGCCTGGTTGAGAAGGGGGGGGGGGGGGTTCCAATTAAACAAACTTTGTGGTGAGAGAGGGGAGCTTTGGCAGGAACGTTTTGAGGAAAGAATGTTGCCCTTGTCGAAAAGCAGAACATCAAAAAGTGTTGCTGGCTTGTCATCCAAAAACAATGCATGTATACAACACAGTGTATTGTCTTGGGAACGAATATCGAAACATTTTGCGGTTTCCCCGGTTTTCCCTTTTTCTGGTCGCCCACGCTGCCGCTTTTCGCGTTTTGGCTTTCCTTCCTCAAAATTTGATTGAATTAGCATAACCGCATTGACACCGTGTTTTGTCGGCGAATCAGTTAAAAATTGACGCCCTAGCGAATGGTTTATGACTGGACTCCGCATAAGATTTGCCTATCTCTCTCACTGAATTATTTGTGGGTGTGAGAAGGACCCTTGCCCCGTTTTGGCCGTTTTTGATGCACACCGCGTGGCGGCGTGAAACAAAGAGTAATGAATTTGAAGGGGGGACAGGAAGGGGGTTCAATGAAGTGGACCAAAGGGGGAAAGAAATAAGAATGAGGTTTTGAAAGGGAGGATAAATTGCAGGAAATCGTTATCCAGGGAACCTCTTCGTTTTGGAGAGGAAATCTGAACGGCACTCGGAACGCACTAGACCTCGCTAGCAGGGCGGCGATCCATAAAATGTGGTAGGGATTGGTCGTCCCGAGCTACACAAAGTGCAAACGGCCACCTGGCGCCCAGAGCGAAGCTTCCACCCCCTGGCCCCGAACCCATAAAAGTGGAAATGAAGAGAGAAGCAACGCACCAGAACATCTGCGAATATCATTGCGAAATTTTATGTTTGCCAACACAAAATCTTTCGAGAAGAAGGGAGGAAGGGGAATAATAATAATAATATCAGAAAATGGTCGCTTTCGCAGCTGTTCTTTATTCTTCTTCTTCTTCTTTTCACATGTTCAACAAGAGGCACATATCGTAAAACGTGTTGAAAGGGGCTATCCGAGTAGAACTTTGGTAGTGAAAGTAAGAATGCGAAGAAGAGCAGCGAACGGGCGGAATGAAATGATCGGGGGCCGGATAATCGGTTGACAAACCGACAGAGAGAAGCTTGCTCCGGGCGCCAGGACTGTTTGCTCTTTTTTCACTGATACTTCCGGATCATCACCGGAGGGCACCACAGGTGGGCCTACCTATCACCACCTTTAATCCGTTGGCTTTTCGGTGGAATTAAGTCACTAGCCTCAACCACTCTCGCGAAAAAAAGCGCCCGGAAAAGTGAAAAGAGCGGGAAAGAGCAAAAGGCAGAAGGGATGGAGTTTGGATGGCATTTCTCGCCTCTTACCAGCTTCAAGAGCGTTGAAGTTTCAATGGTGGTTAGAAGAATCAATTGGTTCATTGGCGATGTGGAGTCTTTGAGGAAGTCGATCTAAAATGTGAGAGTTTCGAGTCAGAATTCTATGGATTCTTCTCACATTCAGTTGAGAGCCCTCCTCAATGAAAGCGTCCAGTGCTGAGAGAGAAGAAGCTGGATTGGGACTCGTGAAGTCGGACATGCCAGAGGTGAGCAGATCTGCTCCGCGACTGCACCAGGAATTCGCCTGCAACTCTCGAAATGCGATCAACTTCTTTTCTCTCCGATCTACCTGAGCGATCTGTTCATGCATTGTCGCACTTCTCTTCAACGTATCCGTTCTTCTCTCGAGTGCCGACGTCAGAGCAGCAGCCATTCTCTCCAACTCTTCACACTTTGGTTCAAGACTTCCCGACAGCTGAAAGTGTATACACAAGGATGACAGAAAGCTATCATTTCAGCCCGTGCTGTTGTTGTTGTTGTTTACCTCAGCCTCGTTCGAGTTGATGAGATCTTCTCCGGCTTTTTTCAGGCTTCTCGACGTCTCAACTTCTTCCTGCAAATGGGACGATAACATTGTTTTCTTTTCTCCGCGGGCTCGTCCTTGGACTGTGTTCTACCCCCCTCTCTGCGGGTTTTTTGTGCGTCTTTCAATCCAAACAGATAAAAAGATGCGCTTGAGAGGTTTCGAGTATACATAAACACAACGATTTTCGTCATTGGGTCATTTTGGTAAACGGGAGCATTGCGCAAAGAGTCTTTTCCCGCAAAAGTCAAGGATGAGAACAAAAAGTGAGAGATAGAAAGTGTGGGTAAAAAACGCGGAAGATATTGTTTGTGTGTGTGTGTGATAGAGTGTGAAAAGGGATGTGTTTGGGAAGATCTTTGATTGCTATCACATTCAATAGAGTTTTCATCGAGTCAACACTTGCACATCAGAGTACAGACAAAATATGGAGGAGGCTCAAAAATAACCGCCATCTCATCTTCTCTCCGATCGGCAGATAAAATCGGATCGGCGGCGGGGGAATGCAAGATCAAGTACTCACCATGGCTCCTTGAGCGTATTGTCGGTGCTGCTCGGCGAGCTGCAATGCCTTTTCGGTGCAGTTGCCGACCTCTCGATGCTCCTCCAAATACAGCATATGGCGTGCAAATGCGGCTTGTAGCTGGAAAAACGGAGAGGAAATTATTATACACTCGATTTGACTCGCTCTATAAAACAATTAGACATGCATGATTGACTCATTGAGTAGAGAAGTGGCCGCCTTTTTTCTTTTTCTTTTCTATTCCGAGACCGAACTCATCGTCGATAAATATCTAATGGAAGAAGAGGGAACAGAAGAACATGAAAATAAGGGAAAAACAGAGGAAGTCGGCTGAAAGAAGGGAACAGGAACTGGAACAATATACAGATTGACATGTAGCGATCTATTACAATTGATCGGTTCTTAATCATTTGAGGAAGAGTTTCGTACCGAATAATCTAGAAGTGGTTGAAGACAGCGATAGTCGACTAGGTTGTTTATTTACGCACTCGGACTAGACTCGCCTTGCATCTCCCTTACAAGAAACGTGTGAAGTGAGCCGAAGGGTCAGTAGTGCTTTTGCTTTTCGTAGCAGCGACCCCCTCGAAATTTGACACCTTCCTGTTTTTTGATGCGACAATAGGTTGTAGTAGCAGCGGGTGGCTACTCAATCTTTTCAACCATGAAATCTCGGTCCGACTAATACAACGAGAGCAAATTCTCACTTTCTGGACAATGAAACCGAGAAAGACGAAATAAAAGTAAGATGAGTGGGAGAAAGAAGAGGTGTCCAGAGGCGACTAGAGTCATTAAAATAGGTGGCGAATAGGCTGGTCGTCGGATCCTCAATAAATCATTTCGCATAAAAAGCCGAGGGGGAAAGAGAGAGAAGAGCGGATGGAAGAGGAGAAAGACCTTCATTATGGACCAGGTGTGCGACGAGAAAAGAAAATGAAATGGGAACAGAAAAACTTGATAAAAAAGAGATGAGCGAGAATGATAAAGAGTAGTCGGATAAGCGAGCGGAAGCGGGGATAAGAAGGATGGTGAACATTTATCAGGTTCAACACTTTTCGGCACGATTGTTATGATGTCGGCAACCGATGAGCGCCGAGTGAGAGGCGACATGAAATGAGATAGAGGGAGAGAGAGTGACACGTTTCTCTTGAATTTTGTTACAAAGTTCATGGAAAAAACGAGTCGAGTTGGTTGACAGATGGCAGAGGAATGCGAAGAGGAGAAGCTGCCAGACGAGTGTTTTCATCATTTTTTAAGCGAATTTTCGTGTCGAAGGTCAACCACATCCCTCGCTTCATTCTTTTGTTTCTTGTCTTCTCCTATCTGACCATGTCAACAAGGCGATAACTATGCTATCAATGCGTCTGTTGCTTCATCCCCACCCTCCCACAAAGTGTTTCTCGCCTTATCATCACACCTTGATAGATATTTCCAATTGAGAAACTAGTTCGTTGACAATAGATCTCCGGTATGGTGAGGAAAGATGAGAATTGATGAAAAAACTATTAAAACGAGGAAGCGACGAGAGAAAAACTTGAAATTTGCAGGTTTCGAATTGAAATGAGGGAGGAAGAACGGAGGAAGAAGTGACCCGCAATGGGTAGGCAATGGATGATGGCAAAATGAGATAAAATGGAGGTCACTTCTTCTTTCCACACACACTACTACAGTACATTAACCTTAGATACCGGAATAAAGAAAAGACGAGTAGGAAGCGAAGAAATGGAAGAAACACAAAAACATAAATTCCACAAGATGTAAAAAGGAAGCACATGAAAGCGATTCGCCTCTCAGTTTCGTTTTGTCTCGTTTCAAATGATAAATGCGACGCCGGGATGACACTTTGTTGCTTTTTACGTATAGCTACTACGAATCAAAGTGTACTATGTATTGCAGAGAAAAACATGAATCGACTGCGGAGAATGCAAAAATTCAGCCTATTGTGTGAAAATATGTGACTGGAGAGAAAAAATGTACTGTTTTCTATGGCTACCCGAACAACGTCGCTTCTTGACCTTGGCGAGACATTTTGGTATTGTGGATGATATGGAAAAGGGTAACACATGTCAAAACACATTGACAACTGACCTTTCTAAAATTGTCTTCAAATTGTCGCAGTTCCAAACAGTATCGCAGCCGCCGTTCGTGTTTAGTCCAGAACGAGTCAAAACTTCGTTCGGTTTCCTCTGAACCACATAAATGCTCACATAATTCAATTCCTGGCGGCCCGTACCTAATTGAACCAACATGCGCTCAATGGCAGTCACATTGTGAAGGCGAGTCGGTGATAGCTGTTCAGGTGTCGGCTTCTTGTCCAGCTGTCGGACCGATTTGAGCAATGTGAACCCTTTGCGGACGGCGATTTTGAATTCCTCCTGCAAAAATTTCAAATTCCACCGATGCCCGCACTATTTTGAGATTCTAATTCTTTGCACAAACAAAAAGGAAGAAATCTTTCCGCCTAATTTTTCTTGATTGTCTAATGAGATGAATAAACACGGGTTTTTGAATCTCCCGGATTCGAAATTCGTCTCGTTTACCCCTGGCAGGTGCTTTTTTTTGGGAAAAGAACAACAGATGTGTTCGTTTGCAACGCTTTCAACCCATTCGAATCGGAATCCCATTAAGGAAACGGAACACGCGGTGTCAAAAGGCGGCTAAGTGTTCGAAAGGGAAAAGAAACGGCCCTATTCCTCTCCGAAAAAGAAACAGAAAGCACTCACCTTAATGGCCATTTTCTCGGCCGTTTGAAGCTCCAGAATACGGGCCGTACTGTCCGCATCGTTTGGAAGTTCGGTTTCTCGAAGCGTCTTGCCGAATTCAGTGAGAGAAGCAGCGATTGCAGTAGCTGACGCCTTCATCCGCTCGATGTCCTGAAAACAATGAGAGTAGAAAGAAAGGAAGAAGTGCCAATTAGAAATGCGTTTGGAAAAGGCATTTCTTTCTCTTTTTCCCAGAGTGCCTCTTTTTTTCTACGCGCTCACCTCGGAGTAATCTTTCTCATTTCGGAGAGTGGAATACGAATTCCAGTAGCCTTGGAACGACCGCAACATTGTGGAAGTGAAATGCTCGGGAGGATGGATGCTCTCCGAAAATGGATTGCAAGCACTTCACAAAGTGGTTAGCCACCCGCTTGTTGCTATGGTTGGCTGATTCTCGGCTCGTGTAAAGCCGAAAAGGGGGGGGGGGGGGTTCTTGCTTCTGAGCCGGGAGGACGGCTGCGCGTGATGAGCTCTGCAGCTGGCGTCCCTTCCACTTTTTAATGTAGTGCTTGATGGGTGGTGAAAATCTCAGAATAATGAGTGTGTGGGTCTGACGGCGGGCACAAAGTTATACAGAGGCGAAACGAAGGGCGTCGGAAACCGTCGGCGAGTGCGAACAGTGTAGACGGCGTAAATACCAGAACACTCGAAAAGGGAAGAAGAAAGAAGGGGCGTTGGAATAGGTAGAGCGGCGAAAAGGAGGGTGGAAGTGAATAAGAACGCAGCACCAAGAATTAATGCGAATGCATGTGTGCGTAGGAGCTCATTGTGCTCCGAACACGGCAGGAGGCCCTTAAGAGAGAGAGAGAGGGAAAGAACGAAAGGTGGACGTACGGGAGGAGTGGCAGAGGTATCGGGGCAATGGCATACGCCCGATTGAGGAAGACTGGTCACCTGGCCACACCTATTCGCACCTCACCTGCCGCCTGGCTTCTTCTTCTTCTCCTCATGCATCTTCCCCCCCCCCCCCCTTTTCTTTCGTCCTTTTCATAATGGAAAAGAAGCGATGCGCCCATGAGAGGGGACAATGTCATTATTACACCTGACTTCTCACTTCCACATATTTACTTACCATTCTGTGTTGGACCCACTCCAAATGATTGTACTTGATAAGACCACCAACATCCATCGTGAGATGCTCGGTGTGGATGTATTTGCGAAGTTCGGCGGATGACTCAAGTTGGATCACCTGAAATTGGGGATAAGATCTTCTAATCGGATTTTTCAGCTTTATGTTTTCGAGTATAGGTAATCTCTTAATCCTGCATTTGCAGCTGCAGTTTTCGTATTCTCTATTGGACCATCTCATGGCCTAATTCCGTTGTAAAAAGTATTTTTCTATTCATTTCACTTTTCTTCTTTTCCTAATCCTCTACGTCTCACGAAAAGTCTCCCAATTAACATGTATGCCTATAATTTCCATCCCGATGCGCATCGCATAAACCACTATAATTGTGATTTCCTAGTGTGACTACGACCATGCAAATTTAGTCAGACCTATTATTCATTCTAACCGTAGAAAAAACAAAACAAAATACTAGAAAGAAAACAAGACAAACCTTGAATGCGCAAGTATCGGCAGCCCCACGATAGCCGACTTCGAGAGCTCGCTGAAGAACGCCTTCGGGCTTGATGACGAACGTCACGCAGACTTTGCCGGGGAAGAATGACTGAAACAGAAACGATCACATGGAAACTCGAAAGCAAGGAAAAAACACAAGAAGACATCTGTGAAAAGGCACAAAACGCTTTTTTACAACCACAAAAACAGAAGGAAAGGCGGAAGGAAAATCGAGTTTTTGCACTCTCTTTGCCTTCTTTTTCAATTTATTTACGTCTTCAGAGCTACAACCATCGGGGACCTCGATTCCTAATTACGTTAGGACAGATCGAAGGCTGCTCCCTTCTCCAAGACACAAAAAGATGTGTGTGTACGGCTCTAGAAAAAAGCAATATAGGCGTTTGCAATTCGAGTTTTCCCGAAAACTTTCAACCGATGGATGGAAGCAACTGATGAATAAATGACAGTTTGATGGTTACGAGGTTAACGGGTCGGAGGTGAGAAAACCAGAAAAAAAGGTTGCGGTGAACTGACGGAAAAAATTATGACGGCTTTCCCCCAGTTTTCTTCTCCTCCTTTCAGTACGTTTTCATGCATAAAATTGGGCACAGGAGAGCACTTATGAAGCGGAGGAATTTTGGCGGAAAAATAATGTACGGATGTCTTCAAAATGAAGTGGACTTCAACGACTCCTCCGATTTCAAAACACCGGAAGTACTGGCTGCGACCACCCTCATTATGGTCCTCTGTGCTTTTTTTTGCTTTTCGCCAGCACAATAGAAAACAACACTAGTAGGGGTTTTCGGAGAGAAAAAAGGGGGAAAAATGACCAAAAGTAAAGTGATACCACACGGACACGCGTTGAAATCCGATGGTAAACAGTGAAGTGTGCACATGAGATATCCGGTCTCGGTATGATATGTGCCCTCGCCGCACTTTCTCTCGTTTCACCACAATTCGCAAATTGCGCAGCACACCGGCAGACGTTTTTTTGCCTGACATTCCACGCGTCTCACGTAAACACGAAAGCGAAACCCGAACCAAAATGAAAAGCACGTAGCAAAAATCGAAATCGGCGATTATGTCAACAGATTTGAGAAAGTGGACACACTTGGTAGACAAAAGTGGAATTAGAGAGAAAGGGATTCTAAATGTTTCTAATAACAACAAATAACAAGGGAGATGCCAAAACAAGAACGTCACTTACAGAGATTTGAAGCAGTAGGGTCCGGACGGCTGACCACTTGTCACTCCTGCGATCGATGATTATCACAAAGCCCTTGTGGCTATCCTCCAGTCTGGAAAAGGAACAAAACCTTATTAAACACAGACATCTTCTTCTTCTTACGGAGGAACTTGCAGAAGGTACTTGACTAGAAGCGAGTAGTCTTCGAAGGGAAGTGTCGATCTCGAATCCGGGAATGTGACAATTGTCAATCCTTCTGATGTGCGAGCTCCTGAACAAAAACCGAGAATGGAAGAAGACGTATTGCAAATGTATGAGTTGTCTAACAGCTTGGCACTTGAAAATTCGGTTCGCTCGGCTCCAGAAGCATTTTACAAGCGGTTCTTGCCACATTTTATTACCCTTTTTCCGCGTCTCTGGCGCCCATTTTCACTCTCTCCAGATGCATTGTGCACTCACCAGAAATGAAAGCGTATCGTGTGGCGAGTATATCCGACATGTCTCGAATCTTAATGCGATCACCGCCAACAGTGAGATATCCATCTGGAATACAGTGGTAGATCAAATACAGACACAAACACATTTATCACCGACTAGACAGGGATCTAGTCATCATTGTTATGATAGTTGGTAATCAAGTGGAACCGAACCTTGTTTTCGCCAGTTTCTCCATGCTAATATAGGAGGTACCATAAAATAGAAGGATTCAGTGCGAATAGTGAAGCAGAACCAAAAGAAGCACTGACTATTGCGGCCAACGCTACCCGCGCGAAGCCTACGGCCCGGCCCTGGCTAGTTGTATAATACCGGGCACTATTAAAAGTTAGGCGTGCAACCGAAATCCCGCAATACTGTACATTCGCGCCTATTTTGTCCGTAACCCATTTGGAGCGCGGCTGACTGGTCATCCGAAAGCCATCATCGTCCGTTCGTCACTCTCCACTCTCATTTCGATTCAGTCATCATTCATCGGGCCAGCGCGGGTTGCGCAATGCATAAGTGAAACGTATTCCTTTTACCCACCCCAATGCTCGTCAGAGGCGTCGTCTTCCGAATCGAAACCATTGTCTTCTTGGAAAACTAGACTGGTCGCAAATGGATGACTGGATCGTTCCATAACAGATCGGTAGCCGGAGTCGTTGAGTAGATCCACATCTTTCAGTGCGGTCTGTACACCATATGTCATTGTGAATTAGCCCAAAAGTCGGTTCGATTGGCTTACTTTCAGTTCTTTGAGATCGGTATCCATGTCATAGAAGAACGCGGGTGCTTCGATGAATTGACTGCTAGTTCGTGAAGCAGACCTGCAAAGGCACCTCTTTCCAAACGAAAAAACCAACAATCGAATTCCTACATTCAGTGTGGGAATACGTAGTTAGTAACTTCAAAACCGTTTTCGTTGAGAGTGTCTAGGAAGAAAGGACAGAGAGAATCCTTAGTTAGTTGGTAATTACTTGTTTGACGTGGTGAGGGGAGGCGAACGCTTCAACAGGTGACGGAATCGATTATGAACATGTTTCGGATTTATTCATGAAGTTTTTCACTAGAGGATGTTCCGTGGCCGTAAACGTAAAGTTGAAGTGGAAACGGAGTGGGATAGGAGAAAAAGAATGAGAAATGACTTTGTTTCTTGCCCTCAACAACGAACACAATTTCCGTAGTCTGGGAAACCAACTTCCGTCAGTTCAAAGCTTCTGTTTTTTTTGTTCGGAAACTGAAGCTGGAGCAAGAGCCTACCATTAAAAGAATCGATTCCAAAGTGAAATTGAGGGTAGAGGCACAATAAAAACAGATATTCATGCCGGATTGAAAGACGATACAGGAGAGTCCTATGAAATGCCTCACGGCCTCACAACCAAATATCTCGCGCTTTTTCTCTTTTTCTCGTTTTCCGAGCTCAATTCCCTTCTATGGACCACGTTTGTGCAAATAAACGGCTCAGGCGTTGTAATAAAACAAGGCTGGAGCAGAGCACGGCGGATATGAAAAACATGGTGAGAAGAAAAGTTGCTCGAGAATAAGACGAATGTACTAGTAGTCAGTCATTTTTCGTTGCCTTTGACCAACCAACCGGATACTCTCCATCATTCACCGCGGGTGAGCACAAGTTCGACTTCTTCTACTTTTCTTCTCTCGAGTTGCAAAATAAAAATTCCGCCACTTCTTCTTCTTCTTCCGTCTTCTCTCGGTTTTTTTTCTCACCGAACTTTGCCCGAAGTGATGGGCGAGTAATGTCCCTGGAGATCTTGCCGAATTCAAAAAAGGAAAACATGACGGATTCGGAAGGATGTCGTGTTTACTTGTGTGTGTATGTATTTTGAGCTCGTCCGGTCACAACGTGTATCAGATCATGATGTTGTGGTAGAAGAAGAAGAAGAAGGAGAAGATGCAGAAAGGGAAGAAGAAGCATAAACAAATTTAGCCCTCCCCGGCGATAGATAGTGGTCCGAGATTGCAACTCACATGGTCATTGGCCCTCTCGAGACGGATGATGTCGACGTCGTCGTTGTCACTTCTTCGGACGTGCTAGCAACCATGCTACCGTAGCAGGACGGTGCCGCCTGCATTTCGAACACTCGATTCGTGATGCCCTCCACCCTCTGCAAATCAGTATGTCTGTGTCTGTATGTGTGCAAACGTATTGAATATCGGGACAAGTTCGAGTCTTTTGTTCTTATACATATATCAAATAAAGCGAGTTCTAAGAAAAAGAAGACATTTTTTGAATTGAGTCAAGTTAGGGCAATTGAGAGGGGAGACACTCCCGAAACTCAATTCTGTGCGCGGGAAACGAGAAAAGAAAGTGCAAAAAAAGTAAATGAGAAAGTGTGAGGAAGAAGGGAGGAAACGAGAAAAGAATGGTGAAGGGAAGCCGCCGCGCACTCCAAGGACAGATGCTCCAGAACGTTTCTACGCACCAAAGGGCATCTGGGATGACATTTGCGTGTGACTGATTGGATTAATTCATCACTGCGGGTAGACAGAAAGTAGAAAGCACACCATCCACAAAAACAAGAAAAGAGCCCGGAAAGAGTGGAGAATAGTGTTTTCCCTTGCCAACAAATTCGGAGATGGAGGCCTGGTCCCGATGGTTTTATGGACATGACGGAACATTTTTTCTCTACATGAATGTATCTAGCCTTTTATGCAATTCAATTTCCGACGATAAGCGTGTAGAGAACCGACAACTAAGCGGCAAGGAAAGAATGATGGTTTGGAATTGATGGTAGAACTTGTAGAATTGCGTCGGCGTGCCGGAGTCATTGGCCTTCCTTAGAAGCAAAAAAACACCGAAAAGAAAGAACGGAAAAGAAAAGGCCGATTTGATTGGATTCCTATAGCAATAATAATAATTCTCCTCCGCCCTACATCTTCTGCGGGGACTGACTTTTTGCGCGTGTCTCCAAGTGCTCCTAGTCAATTATATGTACTGACATGCCACGGATGTGGGTCAGACAAGACGAGACAAGAAAACGAGAAAAAAAATGATGTAGCGCTTCGTTTCTTTTTTTTCTTTCCAATTTCTTCGATCTTCACGTTTTTCTCGTGAAATTTGAGTTATTTGAAATCGCTTAAGTATTTTTTTTTGATGGGTAGAAATAGAAGAGTAAACAGAAGCACATACAAATACGCAGCAGAAACAGAAATGACGACGTGAAAAGCGGGATGAAAAGAAATAGAGATCAAGTGTCAAGACTGGAAAGAAAGGAAGAATTCGAGACGAAAGAAGGTTTTTAGCGAGGAGAAGCCCCTTCCAGAATGAATGAACGTTTCTTTTTCCGGCAACGAAAGCTGCAGAAGACGTGTTAGAGAAAATAACATCTGATGCACGAAGACGACGACTGGGATAGAGGAAAGGAAAGGAGGGAAAGAGGGGGGCCAGAAGCAGTCTACTATACAAATATTTATTAGAAGAGAGCTTCCCTCCAGTATCATTCTCTTTTGGAAGCACTGATGAGTCGGGGTGCCCGAGTGAAGCGGCCGAATAATTAAGAGGCACAACGCGATGGCAAAAAGGAAGAGCACTCTTTTCCGTCGACCGAAACGAGCGAGAAAGGGTTTTTGGGGCGGAGGACGCAAAGAGCACAGAAACTCACTTGTTTCCTCTCTCCTGCTCTCAGCTTTTTCCCCGTTTTCAGATGAAGGGGAAGAAGAGAATTTCAGAATTTCGCAATAGCTGCTTATTCGCTTTTGGAGGTTGGGTGGCCTCAGCTTCTCGAGTTCCTGCCGGAATTAATTCTACTTTTTATAGCCGAAGCCCGACCGCGTGAGCATGACGAGAAGAAAAAGAAGAAAAGGAAAAATGATAGTTCTCTGGAAAATGAGACTAGCTGACTTTAGGTCGACGGGAGGAGAGAGAGACAAGGATTAGCGATCGGGAAATGTGCACTTGTACGTGATTAAGTGAGGGGATTCGAAATGTGAAATGAGAATGACGGAAAAGAAACCGAACAAGACAGATGAAATGAGAACATCGGAAACATACACTCTTTTCTCTCCTCTAATTAGCATTTTTGCTCGACGACACTTGAATTCAAAGTCTCACTTTGACAAGCAAAATCAATGTCTTCTTTTCAAGAGAAAAAGAGGATTAACTTTCTGCTCGTTCCGAAAAGCTAGAAATCTCAAACACTCGAAAATATGCAGGTGGTTTATTTTGAGACGAGCAAGAAGAATGAACGACTACGAAAACTTTTGAAAACACGGCGATTAGCTTGTTTTTCGCCCGGAAAAAAGAGAAAAAAAAGGCAAAGAGTTATTAGTCTGTATGATAGGCTTTCTTAATGAGTTTTCAAAGGAGAAAAAAAAAACATAAAGAAACAGAAAGAAGACGAAGACGACGTCACAACGCTATTTTCGGAAGAGAAGTCAGAAGACATTTGATGACATGAACTGATGATACTGAGAAATTTTGAGAAAAGATGAGAAAGTCAACGAGTTATTACAAGGTTGCATTGAACACCAATGTCATTAATCATTAAAAGTCGCCACGTTCAAAAGGGGGAGACTTTTTGCGGTGGCGGCGGCGGCGCGCGCGGCGTACGGTTAGTTTTTGGTTCGCGACGTAATGAGTAGGCGGAAAAAGAGGAGGACAAGCTGGGAAGGCGGCAATGAGCAGATGTACAACAACACAATAGGTACAAACAACAATCCTCCGTCCTCATGTCAAAAATGCATATTGTTGCATGTTTCGGGTGGCGACAGACCCGATTCGGAAGGGTTGCTGGCGGAGCGAGCGGCGGCGCGCGGCAAACGAGCGCGAAACGGACGGGACGGGAGGGGGGCGCCCGGAAAAAGAAAAACGATTGTTTTGCGATTTGCACAAACATCTCCACCCGGCACTGCCTGTGGCCGCGCGGTTCTGTTCGTCGTGGCAGAGGTTTCGATCTTTGCCTAAAAACAGAGAAACCGATTGAAAGATTGCGGCTGCCGGGTGGTAGCTGCAAAAGAGGGACGAACGGGTATAAGCCGCCCGTGTTTGGGAGCCAAGCGCGCTCTTTTGCGGTCGAAGCACAAGAATGTCTCACAAAAGAGTTTACTGGCACACCGATGGCATTCAATAGACATGGCCTCTTTTGAATCATCGTCACTGTAAACAGATTCGAATAAAGGTTGAGAACGTCTGGAATAAAGGGCTCGTGGGAAAGTGGCTCCGTCCTTCTTCTTCTTCTTTTTCTTCTTTTCAATCAGGGAAGAAGAAGACGAGGACAACGTCTGAACACTGCTTGTCGGGAGACTTGAAATGCAATTTGCAATGAGGGCTTTGATGAGCAATTAGCAATGTTGTGGGGGGTTCGAAGCTCAATAGCCAGCAGAGATTAGATCTTGAGACCATTTAGAATGGGTAAATGGGCGAAAAGCGAAGAAAGTTTCATAATTATGAATCGAAAGTTCCGCTTCTTCAGAGTGAAGAGTAAATAGATGTGGAGATGAGGAGGAGGTCAGGGAACAAACATGGTGGTTAGAAATGCATATGGGAATTAAGAATTAAACTGGAAATAAGAAAGAGATCGGAAAAGGAGAATGGGTGTGGAGATCTAGAAAGTCACGATAAAACACTGATGACAGTTGATTTGGGATGAAATATGGGTGTCCCACTTCACTTTTCACGCCCATAGCCGTCATAAATCGTCAGATATGAATTCCTTATGTGTTCGATCTGTATGGCGTCAGACTGGCAAACATGTATCAAAAGTCAAGTGAGAAGGAAGAATAAAAAACGATTGGAAGGTAGCTTATTTTCTCAATTTGTTCCGGACGAATTCACTTTCACGCGGAAAAGCATATGCGTTGGACCGACCTTCATTCGAAAGTTTCGCTTTCTCAGATTTTTCATTTTTCGGGATATTGGGGGCGAGGAAAACGTCGCTCCTTTTTTTCTTCTCGGCGCCGATATTGAGGACAAATTATTATCTGATTTTGGGGCCGTGCTGTGCTCGCCGAAAAAGAGAAGGGAAACGAGATGAGAGATGGTTTGTTTCCGTTTCTCAAATCCAAAAGAAGCGTGGCGCAGACTGGTCAAGGAAACGGCGAAGAAAGAGATGTCTGAGCGCCTCCTACACATTTTGATTCTCAGAGCACATCACACAAAACTTCTTTTTCTTTCCTTCTCTTCTCTTTTCGGAAAAGGAAATGTGGGATGATGCTGCTCTTGTGGTGGATAAATATTCAATTATTCTCGAAAACAGAAAGCGCGAAGAACACGAAATGGACCATTTCGCAATAGTGATGAGAGCTCGGCGATAAAAAACAAAGCAATTCTATTCATTTTGGGTCTTCTCATTGCCAGTTTAATGCATTTTTCGAGACACGACGACCCCGAGACACGCATTTCCATTTCCTCAGGACGCCGCGGGTGCTGTCAACAAAAACATCGAGCCATAAAAGTTGGAACACACGGGGAAATGAAAGGGAAACATAAACAAGCCGATCGAAAAATGGTGATGAATGTGTTCAAAGTTCGGAGGCACGACGGTCAGGCACAAGTGAAAAGCTTCTCCCCCCGGGGGGTTGGGTAAATAGAGGAAGGGGAGACGAGACACAAAAACCGTATTTTTGGTTAGTGTTTGTTTTATCGTTTTGCACATCACTGCTACCGAACATCCGCATGAACTCGCACGAATCGGGGGGACACCGCTCCGGTTCTTGTTTTAGGGGAACAATATGGGGCGGGCAGACTGAACAAGCGATGATATCCTCTGAGGAAACATGGACTACTGTTCCCTCCCAAAGTGCAAACACGAATCTGTTCCTCGCGAGAGCCGACAACTTACAACCGACCCGACAGAAAACAAAACAACAAGAATGAGGATCAAATTCAACCCCGAATTCAAAGTGTTGGAATTGGAGAGACGAGAAAAGATTTCGAAATAGTTGGACTAGTCCCATACTACGCCCGGGAAACACCCAAATTGGGTTAGCTCGGCTTGAGTAAAAGGAGAGATATCTCGCGGAAAAACTTTAGAGTAGAAGAGAGAAAGAATCTGTTGCCGAATTAAGTAAGGATGAGCAATTTGGCTCGGGGGAAAGGCGAAATGTTGAGGAATGAAGAATGAGAAAGAAACAAAAAAGGTAGGTGAGTGATAACTACAGATAAGAAAGAACATATTACAAAAAACGTAGAATGAGTAGAAACTGATAAGAATGTGAGTTACTTGTTTCTTCAAAGTTTCATAAAGCAGGTTACAATATGCAAGTGTGGAGCACCCCTCATCTCCAGATTTTTGCTCACTATCGCAACAGGCAGCTTTTTGAAAACCGTCGTAAATCTTTTGTTCTCGAATGTTTTAACGCCGCGTCTCTTATTGCTACCATATGTTCATAGTGACCGATTCTCTTAAACTTTGCCACTTTTTAATTTGTTTGCCGATTGGAAGATCCCTTCCAATGCATCCGCTTCATCGATCCTCATACCGGCCACCAAACCGAATCACCAAATTTCTGCCGCCGTTATCGCGAACTCGTAAGATCCCTTTTGTTTTCCTTCCACCATATGTATGTTTATTCGAATAACAATTGAATCTCAGCATCGCATCGATCGAAGCCCAAATCGCGAGCAGCTTCCACTCATTCGGCGGAAAAGTCCGGAGGTATCCCATTCGATGGTTATTTCTTCCTTCCTTCTAGCACATAATGCGTTCTAGATGAGGCGGTCACCATCAACATCGAATTCTCGTACCGATCCCAGTCTTCCGGGACGTCAAGCCTTCAAAAGAACAGGAAACCTTCAGGTAAACCTCAATTATTCATGAGTGCCCTTTTTGCTCGGAGCTCAACAAAAAGTACTGCAGTTGTATGGGGGTAGGAAACACAAACTTCCGCGGTTGCCGCAGTTTTTGTAGATTAGTGAATGAGCACCACGACACGGGCGCCCACCGAAACGTTGTTTGAAGTCGAAGACTCGTTCGAGCTATGCACATCCCATAACTCATTATGTAGCACTTTTTCGTGCTCCGCAAATGTCCCTGGTATTTCTGATTTCTGTTTGCTTCTTCTACTTGCTAGAGAATGTTTGTGACTACTATCACAAACACTGCTATTCCCGGCAATATTCCAAGTTTCTCACTCGAAGGTCAGTTTTGAAAAAGATGTCACAAGTTTTTAATTATTTCCAATGTAATTGCACTATAAACTTCCACGTGACTTGGTTGAAAAATAATATGAAATGGGATGAAAAAGTTCAATTGAAACGTATAATTATAAAATGAAACAATTAAGGGATCCCCCTTTTCAGAGCATTTTTGTTACTGAAAAATGCGTTTTTCTCTCCGGTCGGGTTATCTGATGTGAACCGCTTCATTATAATGAATTTCACGGCGCTTGGAGCCATGGAGCAATTAACGTGTGTGTGTGAGCACAGCGGATCTTGTTCTGCGTGACAATATTGTGCAGGAGAGTCGCCGTACTCTCCTGCACACTCTGGAGGATTCTGTTCCGTTCCGTCCGTCGTCCTCCTCCATTCTTATTCGCAGTCAGTATTTTGATGCCTATTATTATATTTTGTCAAGCCTATGTGTTCATCATGCTTTTTTTATTATGCTCTTCTCATTTCCCCTCTATACGAAAAGGGTATAAGTTATTCAGGAGTTGAAACTTTTTTCTCCCTTTTCTTTTCTTTCCTTCTCATCAGTAACTCGGTTCTCGAACCGATAACAGGTTGCCTGTCATCTGGCACCTTCTAATCTTTGCTCGACCATAGTCATACGACTCCAAATCGGTTTCGTGTCGGCTTCCGAATTTTGGATCTTTGCGCTGGCTTCGACTTGCAAGTACATCTTTCTTTTTTACGAATCCTAAATTTTTTTTTCTGAAAAACCCGAACGAAACACGCTGATTCTCTCTTTTTACAGAGGATAAGAGCACTTTTCAACGGGGTTTTGAGTCAATCGTCTCAAAACCTCTTTAGAAAGTGAAAGAGGACTAATTGCGAGTTTCAGGCTGAAAATAACTTCATTCTACTCTGAATCTGAATGCGAGTTCATCAAAAATCATATTCATAATTCTTTGTTTTCTTCTGCATAACTTGATTTCTTCTCCCCTTTCCGTTGAGCTCGTTCATCTCTAAAAGTCGACTTTCCGACTCTTCCCTTTTCTTCACCGGAGTTTGATGGCTCAAGTACGATGCCATAAAATCAGTACAACATTTCGTCCCGATTCCAATCTACCTAATGCAAGCCAGTTGTTCTAGAAAGTTTTGTGATTTCTATGCTCCTAGCTATACAGATTCGCCCGCGAAAACCGTCCAAATAGGAATCCGTTGGGATTTCCATACTAGTCGAAGATATATTTAGGGAGAGAAAAAGTAAAACCGCTTCGTGTAGGTATTCGTCCGCGATAAACATGACCAGAATGGGAAGCGAGTAGAATTGAGTTTTATATCTTCCACAAGCTTGTTTTGAAACGTTTTTGTTGCCTCCCGCACTTGAGTTTCATATCTTCTTCACTTTCCGCCCCGTATCCTTCTATCCTTGCCACCACTGCTGGTGTGTGTATACTCATTATTCTGGTGTGAGGTTTGGCATCTGAATTTAATTGTGTCGCTTCACTTGTTTCGAGTAATACAGACGGACAAAACATAGACAATGTAACAAGAAGAAGGAGAAGATGAAGAGAAAGCCAACATTCTGTAAGATTGAAGCTTTTTTGTCAGAGAGTAATGAAAGTCAAAGTCTGATGGTCATTTTGAATGAAGACAAACATCTGATCCACGCTTCCTTTCTTCTTTTTATGCTTCTGCTTCTGCTGCTGAAATCCAGTGTCTCTCCTAATATGTAGACGTAATTTGATAGGCCCCTCTTCATATCTGACTACAACTCATGCTCTTCATTTTCCGACGCTCCTCCCTTCCTTCTCTCCTCCTTCCATCAAGTTTCCAACGTCTTCTGCATCTGACATGGATGTTCTTCTTCTAGACGAGACTTGTGTGTGTGTGTTTCTCTGCACATCCTCCTCGGTTTGAACCTTTCCCTGCCAAAATGCAATACATAATTCGTTGAGAAGAGGCGCTCAGATTTCTTTCCGTTTTTTTTCTCTGCAAACGAGCAAAAAGGGAAGACAATGACGATTCCCGGTTTCCAAGTTTTCCTACATTCTTTTCTCTCCTTGCTATCACTATTCTGTCCAGAAAATCGGAAAATCGGGGGCGATTCTGAGAAATACGCTCTGTTTTTAATTTTCTCACCTGCTCAATCTCCTTGGCACCTTGACGGTGCAAAAAAAGGGTGACACGAAGGGCGAGGGAGCACGCCGAAATCAAGAAACTCAGGCTTTTATGGGGGGCTTTCTGAGCGTTATCACCTGCTCGCAACCTGAAAGTGTCTGGCCAATCACTGCCAGCCCCTCCATTTTCATATTTCTGAACTTGACACCTATGCCTTATGCGGAGATTTTCCCTCAAGCAGGTTACATCCGGATAATTGTCGAAGGTCAGTTTTGATTTTGATCTACTTTCGCTCGATTACAATAGTGAATTAGTGGGGAAAACATGAAAAAAATGAGGAAAAAATGAAGTTCAAACACAAAAAGTGGAACACAAAGGTTGCATGCCTGGCAATCATTTGCGCAAAGTTTGTCTTGATGTCCGGCTCTCTCGTCCTGGAAGAAAAGAGAGAGCGGAAGAATAAGAAGGAGAAAACGAAGAAGAAGAGGATCTTTTTCATTCCACGCCTCCCCCCAACTTCTATTGTTTTTTTTCTCGTTGCTCTCCGGCCAACTCGAAATCTCTAGATCTGAAATTGTGGAATTGGGGGGAAGGGTTTCGATAACATTTGCACCTCTCGTTGTGCATGGGTGTCACAGCCAATTTCCGTTTGGGAAAACTTTACTCGTCTCATTGGTAGTACTTTCAAGTTTTGATGTAAGCGAGCTTTTTTTTCGGCTGTGTCTGATTCGTCAAGGTGATAGTATCCCTCGAACTTGACTAGGAACCATTAAGAACTAATGACAAGGTCACATATCCTGAAACTATCTCATCTCGAATGTTCTGTTCTTGTCGCTTGTAGTTGGCGATTCTTTATCCTTCTCTGCAATTTGATTGCTTCTTGCAATTTGTTTATAATTTTTTTCCAACTAATTTCCTTCTTTCTTCTAAACATTCATTGCAAACTTCTTCGTCAAATATCATAATAAAAACAACAGCTCTGATTTATTTCTCCGATCCTATACTTTTAATTGTTTTCGTTTTCGTTTTCATCAACAACGTTCTTTTTAATTGTCAGAATCGGCCCAAATGGGAAGGATAAAATAGTTGGTTAATGGTGGGCAGGGCTTTCGCCAGACGGCGCCAATCCATGGCGCCGGTAGCCGTCAAAAAGCGTTCCTCATCAGCACACGCCTACCGTAAGTTTCCCCAAACCGGGCAGCGCTATATGAATGAAAAATGGGAATGGGAAATTGAAAAAACGAGCGGGCTCCTACATGCACACATAGATTTTCTTAATTCAGAGTGGTAGGCTGGCGAGTGCATTTGCATCAGCCGCTATAAATCACTCTTCTCCCCTTCTGGCTCAGAGAAAACAACCAGCTCACAACCACAACCTTTTTCTTCGCAGCCCTTTTCACCAAATTTAGTATACGCCTGCCTTTTCTTCTTTTCACTGCCCCCTTTAAATAAGTCCAGTTCTAATTGATAAAAGAAGGAGAGCGAGATAGAAACTTTGACGAGTGAGATGAGTGTGTGGGTGGAGATATCCAGGGCTGGATTGGTGTCTCATTGTGGAGCAGATCTCAATTGGCGGTGAAGAATTCTTGAGAAATGTCAACAGGCGCCTTATATTGGTTCCGCTCAGTTGAAAACAAGGCAATTGAAATGCATCTTGGTTACATTCCGATGCATCATCCACCATGATGATAGTATCGGTAGTGTGAACTTGCTGAAGCCTTCTATTATTATGATACGGACACCTCGGACAAGGTGCTCTGTTCAACTGAATCGCAACCTTTCGACTTTCTCTATTCCGAATTCTTCAACGTCATCTTCTTCGGGATCGTCACGAAGAAGTCAGCATTTTTATTGTTCCCATTCCAAACTCCCTTGTTCTCCGGACTAAACGGGTGTTTGTTGCGAGAAGAAAGGGTTCTCTCTATCGGCCACACAAAACGCAAACAAAACGAACGACATCTTGATTTTCATTAGATTGTCCATCGAAATTTATGGTTTAGGGGGACGGGAAGGGGAAGATGGGCGAAAGACGGGAGATGTGGCACCCGAAACACGCACACACACACACACATGCGCCAGCGCGCACTCCCATTCGACAGACAATCCGAACCCACCACTTTCCATCTCACACCGTGTTTTTTTTTCTTTCCTCTTTTGGCCTCTCATTTTCTGGCGAGTCTCACTCAGTTTGGAAAGAAAAAAGAAAGTTTTCGCCTTCTTCCCCTTCTCCACCCTCTCTCGTTCTCTCTCCTTCCTCTCAAAAAGGGAGGAAAAAGCGAAATCGTCGCGTCTTGGGGTCGGCGACCACAAAGTCATCAAAACCAATCACGAGATTTATCGAGAAGTAGGTTTTTAATTTGAGCTCTCCCCTCTGCCGGGCGTACGCGAGCATATCGCTAGTGTCCCCCTCCTTCCTCCCTCCACGCCGTCTTTTTATGAAGTATTGACTTTTGGAAAAGGGGGCGAGCAGCAGATATTAGAGCTCCACTCTCTCCTCAGGGCTCATTCGCCTACTCTTACTAGCAGTCGGGGGGAAAACGCGAAAGACGAGATTTTGCCCATTCAACATTTCAAAAATACATTTCAAGTGGCGAGGAGCAGCCCGGTGTCTTAGCAACGATAGTGTTGTGTCTCCTCTCCTCCCCGTGTGTGCCACCTACATTTTTCGTTACAGAGCCGAAATCGAAGCGTCCAAGCAGAGATGACAACTCTAATGGTAAGCTTCATCGATTTTCACACTTAATTCCTCAGTTTAGTGAATAACATAAGGTCTTCATTATCCTTTTCTTTTATAGATGGTTTGGGGAAATCGATAAGAAACGCTTCTTTTTAGCCAATATTGTATAATTGGACCACTGTCGTGTTATAACTTTCTTGACCGTGAGAACTAGGCAACTCTGTTCTAGGAGAGGTGGTTTCATTTTTGAAAAAACTCAAGTTAATTTGATTACAGGATATGCTGGCTACGAAGATGCAACTCCTCGTCCTTCAATCGACTTTCCCACAGCTGTTATCGAGGTCAGTCCCCGAGCCCCCCAGCGAGAAGAGCTCGACTATCAGGTGCTTGTCACACAAATGATTTTTCGGGAAGCCCAAAGAAGGCCCAAACGGGGAAAAAAACGGGATGGGTATCCCCTGAGAAACATTACGTGTTCACTCTTCCACCAAAGTATTTATTCTTCCCCTTTTGCGCCTTTCAAATCTTTTTGTTTTCTCCTCTTTCTCGCCCCTCCTTTGACACCACACCCAAGAAAACGCTGCTTATCAAAACGTGTAGGGCGCCGGCGCCCCTTTTCTTTTTCTTCCCTTTTCTTTGTACCACCACCAAAACCACCACGACCACCGCGAAAAGTATACAACTGCACTGCGAGCCTGCCGACTTTTTGGGATTTCTTTGCTCGCAATCCCCCCAAATCTTTCTCCTTTCTGGGGGTTTTGCTGCTTACGAAATAGTGAATTGGGCGGTAGGAAGAGCGATTAGCGGGGGGACGCTGGGCCGGAAGGTGGAAGTGTTGAAAATGAGGTTTTTGGTGGACAATGAAGGCACCGGCAGTCAGCAGGAAGCTTCATTCTTTCTGACCCATGCTCCGTCTGTCCACGCGCTTTTCGAAACATGCCTAACCATGATGGACTTTCTAAAAAAGGTAAACATCTGAAAATTGCACCTGAATATCATTTTGAGCTCTGAAGTCCCCTGCCTCCCAGGGAAAAGCTTACCCAACTGGGGGCCTTGTTCAAGTGTACTTTTAGTGGCTCGTTAGTGTCAGTGCGCACCGATAAGCGGGAAGAAGGTATAATAAAGCTGTCAGTTTTGGGCCGCCGAGTAAGTAGTCGGGCATCATGAACATTGTTTCCGATGTGCCGCTTGTCTTCTGAATGTCTACACTGATGTCCAGTGACGTCTTCAGAAGTCTCAGTCGGCGTTTCGTACCTACTGAGTGAGCGGACAATCATTTGTGAATAGGCGCGTAATTAGACTCGATTTGCTACTGATCCATTATTAATGACCGTACGCGTTGAACTTTGATTCGAAAATTCAGTCTAACTTTTCTTTGATTATTGTCCAGATCCCAAATATTGCACGTGCCAACAACAAATCAAATGATTTCGTAGCCGAAAAGAAACAGCCAACTAGAAAAATAATATGAAAGAATAGAGGGAAAAGTTACATTACTCGTGGCAGAAGCACACTTGTTGTGTCACCAGAAAAAGAGCGTAACCTCTTGTCCCCGTGTATGTGTGCCCCCCCCCCCCCCACTCGTCTTCTATTCGTGTTTTATTAAACTTCCTCAATTTTTCGGACGCTTCCACAACCACAAAAAGTATTTTATTTATGCAGACGTGAAAAGAGTATGACCGACCGAAAAGCAGTAGGATTTCTTGACGGATTTTCGATGGTCTTGCTGCCCTTCCTTATCCATCATAACTCATCGCCCTTTTAACACCGAGTTGCAGTTCTTTCCCTTTGTGCCCTTCCCTCTTCATCCCAATCTGAAGACTCATCTGTCTTAAGACAAGGCCGGACAACAAATGTCTCGGTTATAATCCAATCCAATCCAACCTCAATCGTTTTCAGATTGAGATTGAAAATAAATGAGAAAGGGATTAGATTTTTTGGTGCCGGTTTACGCCCCCGAGTGAGAACTCACCCCCCGGGCCGCTTGAATGGATAATCAAACAATGTGCTGAGAAGGAGAGAGAAAAACGAAGACGGATATAGTTTTTTTTTTCTCTGTTGAATAGTAGTAGCTCAGCTCAGCGGCTCTCTATTTTTAATTTTATTTTTTTCAAATTGATTAAGTCGTGACTCGTTATGAATTCCATTCAACGCCTCCCACCGTCAACTCTTCTTTTTTTTTGCCCGTCTCTCATCCGCATATCTTTCTTCTTCTGCTCCTGCTATCTGAATCCAATCCACCGCCACCGCGCAGCCACCCGGACTCGTAATCTCATCGCGATTCATGCGGGAGCCCTTTTTTCCACTCGTCCGTTTTTACCGGCGGATTGTTTTCGTTAATTGCCCATTCGCTCTCCTACTCTCTTCTCTCGATCATCCGTAGAGAGCAGCATCTAATTGGTCAAATTAGACAGCTCTAATCGGTGAGAAAAGAGGAGAAGAATCCTGTCGCGCTTCTGTGCAAGAGAGAGATAGAGAGAATTTTGCTTTTTAGAAAGTAGTAGAAGTAGTCATATTTCGTACAACGTTGTTGTCTCATCATATTCCGTCCCCGCGTCCGACTAGATGAGAACAGCCGCTCGCCATCAGGTTACTTATTCAAACTCTGAAAAGTCTATAAATCTGGCCCTGACACAATCTGAAACTCATGCACTACCCAAGTTCGCCGTGGTCTGGCGCCAGTTCAAACGTCAGTTTTTGGGTCGGAGGAAGTCCGCTTCACGTATTTTCAACTCCCTGCTCTCTGCGTCAAAAGTTTCACCTCCCCCGAAATCAAAATTGTTTCTCAAACCGGTTTCTATTTCCGTTTGATAAAACTCTGGAAGAGTCGCAAGCGGTTATCATAAACACCGCGGCTCGCCCAAATTGAATTTAGCGAACGTTTTGATGAACTTGGTGCAAAACGAGCTCAATGTGAAAAAAGATACGGAATACATTCCATTTCATGGAATTTGGGGGACAAAACTTTTCACATATATCCGTTGGATTATATAAGTATGTGTTCTTCCCTTCATTGCCCATTTCCTCCTTTATTTCAAAAGAGAGAAAGAGAGAGTGGTACAACTTGAGACTATTGATGAGTCCTCGTTCCCATCAGCCCATTCCTTTCTCCCAAGATTAGAAATATTTGTTCATGTGGTCTGTCGAAAAATAGGAAGGAAGAAGAATGTGAAGCAGGCCGAGTATGGCGCCGATTTTAGTGCCCTCACCACTTAGGCCAGTCTCGTCTCCTAAAAGAAGCACTTAGACAAGGGGACAACGTAGTGAAATAGAGACATTATTATTTTATTATGGCTCCTCTCCGTTTTGACCCGGTCTCCTAGAGATTTCAATGTTCGTCTCGGGAAAGCTCTGTGCCTCGTCCATATGCACCGTCAAAATGTCGATTAGCATCTCGACCTTCTTCTCCTCTAATTCTCTTTCCACACCGTCCCCTATTCTGGACTCTCCCGATTGCGATGAAGTCAAACTTTCATTTGACGACGAGAAAAGATTGGAGAGATCTCAACCCGAAGAACCATTATACTCTTCGGTCTACTCAGATGGAGAAGTACGTGATCCGACCAAAAAAAAATCTTTTCTGGCGGCTGACAACGTGAACTTTCTCTCGGTTCATTAGCGCTATTCAAGAATTGAGAACGCAGGTTTATCAATGAATAGAATGGCTGTTCTTGACTGATAATCCCCCGGGGTCTGGCGCCAGTCTATCAGTCTGAATATCCAATAGTCTCGAAATGTTTGCTCCATTGATTTCCTCCACTGATATTCGGCGTCAACGCGACGTTTTGATTGTAATGCGTAGAGGCAGAAAGGTATTTGCACTGAGATCAAAACAGGCTGTACATTCCTTTTATGACGGGTGGTGTGCAGGTGAAAGTGATACGGCAGCTGAAATTCGGTTATTAGCAATCCGGAATGGGGTTTCTGAGCCTGAAAAAGCGGTTGTCAATAGCTTCCAGTAACAAATAGTCAACAACCTCAGCTCGAAAAAACCTCATTCAGACCACTCCCAGAAACAATACTATTCGGTAAGTAAAGTAACATCTCATTTTTCGCCTATCCATTTCTCGAGCACATCGCAATGAAAAGTGGCCGATTCAGAATGAGCTCACCAACTGAATTGTTAATTGAGAGAAGATAGGTTGAGACGTAACAACTCTTTCAGCATGAGTGAAGAAGGAGATGAGTTTTGTTAGATGGGTGTGTCTGTGTGTGACATCCTCGACGGGGAAAAAAAGGTTGATACTCCTTTTTGTTACGGTTGAGAGGTTGCCAAGTTCAGAACGGCAGCGGACAGACAGCACCGCCCGTCTACTTCTCCTCCTATTTTTTGACTTTTGCATTCATTGTCCTCTGGTCCGTCTGTCTTTTCGATTTTGGTGGCGGGATTTCAAAATTCCCACCTTCCGGCTCCCGGAGAAGCGAGAGCAAACATGAGAATCGGAAACAAGCCGAGAGCTCTAGTTCTCACTCTATTTCAGATCGGTGCGGGCGCGGTTATTCAAAAGACGTAACATGATGCTTCCTCTTCTTCTTCCACTACTTTTTCCTTTTCGGGAAGGAGGGATTTTCTTCTCGACCCCCCTCTCTTCCAGGGTACTTTTGTGCCCTTCCACTTTTCATCCGATTCAATTCAACCACCCATCATCATTTAACATTCTATGTAGTTCTGTAACCGAATACCACATGGGGAGGAAGGGTGAAAGGGCAAAGGCGCGCGACTAGTCGTAAAGGTACATCCCAACTTAGAATGCATTGGGTATAGGAAGAGGCACACACGAAAACGGACCCTTGCGACACAGAAAGATGTGCGGGGAAAAAAGTTTTTCGGGGCGGCTCCGGGGCGGTGCTGGTGGTGGTTCCCGATATTTGCAAGCACTTCGTGCTCTTTCATTCTCTTTATTTCGATGGCCAACTGAAATCTCTTAACCATTGTTCAAAACTTGTAGAGCGGAAAAGGCGTGCGCTTCCAAAAGAGAAGGAGAGGCACGCCTACCTACTCTCGCATCGCTTATGAATTTAGATTCATTAGGCCAATGACCTTTTGTCTTGCGCCAAACTCACCAAGGGCAACTTTTTTATATTTAAAAAAGAACAGGAACTTGTTATCAGTTTTACTCACATGAAAACGAGCAAGTTTCCCATCCTGTGCTCATTGAGCAGTTCAAAAGAAATGTAGGCAGCTCGGATTTGAAATGTGAACCATTTTCAGGCTGCCCGTCGGGCATCAGTTCTCGGTCGATCAGGCGCCGAATCGTTATCGGCCCCAGAAGCGGCGTCGAGCAGCGATCGCGGCGATCACACTAACAGCCGATCGCCGTCCACCAGCTATTCGAGTTGCATCGACGACGAAAGAAAGTTCTCGAGTCCTCATCGGAGAAGGTCAGTTTGCATTGCGATTCGACGCTTCAGAAGCTTCAAATTCCCAAACTCCTCGTTTCTCTTGTAAAGATCAACTATCTTTACTTTCCAAATTGGCTCTGAATGGCCGACCGATTTATTTCTTAAAACCACAGTAAAAACGACAAATTTTCATTGTGAGGCACCCCAAATTTCAATAAAATTGGAAGAAATCTGAAGAGAAGAAAACGGGGCAAAACGGAGAGTTTTTTCACGGATTATTGGTTTTGAAGAGCGTTTCCTGTCATTTGAGGCCACAAAATGAAAATGAGCGAATAAATGAGTGAGATGAGTCCATTAAAACCGGCCATCCCCGTCTTTCGTATTCCCTTTTCGGCCTCCATCTTCGCAGATTTATTATGTACTTTCTTCTCACAATCTCGACCTTTCTTTTCCATTCTCGATTAGCAGTTCTTCGTCCCTCTCTCCCCCTTCTCTTCCCAGTCTCGATTTGTCGTGTAGATTGGGGAGGGATTGGGAGGGACGTTGGGTTCACATGATGAATAATGGGAAGGGAGCTAGGAAGGAAAAGTGGGGTTGAAAAAAAACGACATGAGAGTACTTCTCATTCAGATTCGAGTGTTCTATTTTGAATCATATTGGTAATCTGATATTTTTTTTTGAAAAAAATGACGCATTCGATTCCCGAACATGATGGAAACTTGATTTTAACCTAAAGCAGGCACTTATGCCCTTTCTTTCCATTAAAAAAGGAAGGTTGAAGAGAGTAACAAGTGCTTCCAAGGACTAGTAACTAAACCTGCTCGACCGATTTGTGCATTGACAAATTGGAAGCAAGGAAATGGGAAGAAGAAGAAAGTGGCGCTGCGGTAATCCCGGCCGTCGACCCGTTTTGGGGCGACGACCGCAAAACCCCTCGACCATTGATTGTCGTGTTCTTACTTCCTATTATACCCTTCTTCTTCTTCTCCTACCCCCTTTTACTCTCTTCCTTTCGTCTAACTTTCGTCAGTAATGCCTGTACGAGCTCTCCTACGTATTCCAAAGACGTGAGAATGGAGGAAGAGAACCATCCGTTGCTTCCTCGTCATGACGATCGGATGCCAGCTGGTCCACCGCTTCTCGGACTTCTCGGACCGGCACTTTTCTTTGAAACTCCCAGAAGGTCTAGTAGTGAGAAATTGAAAAGATTGCAATTCACTAGGCGGGTTGTGGGTGGATGAACGGAAAAGATGGGAATCGAAATGAATAATTCGTTTACCATCGTCATTCTATTCAAACGATTGGGATGTCATAGATCATGAAGTCGAATGAGAGAGAAGAAAACTCAGAATAAAAATAGTCGGGCGAATTTTTATCAAAAATTACTTGTCTGAAATGAAAAATCAACAGAGAGGAAATGAAATGTGAACTTTGAAATGTCCGAATTTGGTTTCAGAGTAGTCGATGTCAGTGATCATAAGACATGTGCACTGTTGATGACGAGGATGAAGGAGGCAAGTAGACAGCTGCCATCGCCTAGCCAGTGAGTCGTTTCCCCGTTTTTCTCAACAGTACAACGAATGGGACATGACACGACACCCAGTGGGACCAAGTCCAAAAATGTTCTTTTTTTTGCTCCCGGTCCACCAAAAAAAAAAAAACGAAGAGCCCTTTGCTGGTCGGCTCGAGCTCTAGCATATCATAGTCTCGTTTTGCTCTCATGAGCTATTTTTGTTGTTCGGCATGTGAAACGCTAACCATTGTTGTTGTTTTGTTATGCTTCTTCTCTTTCTGATTTGGTGCCGCTCCTCCTCTTCCTCCATTTCAGACGAATTTCGTTCCTATTTGGTTCCTTTTCTGCTGAAATTTCAAAGATTAAAACCACTGTAGGGAGAAAAAAACCAAAGCTTCGTATGGTTTTTGGTTGGTAATGAGGGGTAAGAGAGTAGGAAATGTGTTAATAATTAATCAGCTCTCGACGCCGCCTTGCGTACCTCGACTGAACACCATCGGTATTTTCGCACAGAAAAGTTGTGACGTACTGGTGACTGAGTGAAAATATTTGTCGAAAGGGAGAGCTAACAAGAAGTAGTATCAGCTCTACGTAAAGCATTAGCCGTTTCCGTCCTTGTCTTTTGTCAAAAATAAAGAAATCATGACTTCCCTCCAGTTTGTGGGTTCTCCAAAAACCCCATTAGTCATTATTGATTTCTCATAATTAATTTCATCTTTCCCATCAGGAAATGAATTCGAAACCCTCACTGTTCAATTGATTTCTTTAACTAGCCAACTTTTCAACAGTTTTGTGGAAAACGTTTTCTATTTTTCAAAGAAAAAGAACGCTGAAAAGCTGGAACTCGAAGCAGTCAACATCAACAAAAATAGAAATAGAAAACTTTCATACAATTACGTTCAAGGCTCGTTATATTATTTTTTACTTTCGCGCCCAGAAAGAGAACGGAAGGCGGCGACTTTTCCTCTTTCTCCCTCCACTTCATTTCATTTCTTATTAGAGAGTTGGAAGGGAAGAAAAGTGTTTTATTCATCTCATGTAGATGCTTCGAAATTTGCTCCCCCGTCTTGCTCCATTATTCTACTCGCAACCCTCTAGAAATATGGTTCATCGTCAACTGCAGAAGCAGAATGCAGTGGCACCCGCAGCACGACGGACGCATACGTTTTCTTCCGTTTCTTTTTCCGGCAATCTTCATACGAACCACTTATCCCTTGCCTTCCCCCCATCTCTCTCTCTCTCTCTCTCTCTCTCTCTCTCTCTCTTTTCTGCAATCTTCGGCATTTTCTCATCTCACACGCGTAATATCGAGAATAGTCAATTAGAAGGAAGGTGGGAGGAGAAATATTCGATTCTGACCTGATCTACAATCTACAACCACTTTTTGGTTTAGCACGTTCGCAAATAGAATTATTGCCGGCACAAAATTTGTAACGGAAAAAACGGGGCGGTGCGAAGATGATGATGTTTACAGCCACGATTTATGATATCAATTCAAGCTTCAAGTAACGTTGACGCCTTACTCCCTCAATCTAGTGGAATTCATTCGACGACCTCGAAAAACAATCATTTCGTAGCTCTTCTGCTAGTTCCTTTCTATGAAAAGGCTCTGAAAGGGGCGAAAAACGAGAGAGAGAGAGAGGCAAGAATCGAAATCACGTCAGCAGCGTTCTTTCTCCGTTTCGTCCGCTCGCCCGTCTTAGCCGCATTCCGCCGTTCGCTTTTTGCCACGATTAAAGTGCGTGCATTCACTTTCCTTGTGTTCCCTCATCAACAAAAATTCGAAACGGAATGAGGGGTGGGGGGACTACCCTTCTTCTCCGCCCCCGTTTTCTTTTCAATGCCTCCGCAACCCTTCAAACGACTCTCTGTCTCACTTTCCACTTCTTTTCCTTCCCGGAAGGCCTCCAGTTCATAACCGAGTTAGTTGGGAGGGGAAAAGAAAAGGGAAGAAGACCCTTCTTCGCAGTTTTCTTGCTCCTTTTTCTGCTCCGGCTCTCTTTTCCACTAATTTTGTTACATTACGCGACTAGAATCTAGAGTCTGGAAAAATTCACAATCCGCGAGTGTTTGCGACGCGGAAAAGGAGAAAACGCGAGAGGAAGAGAATAAGATGGGTGCCCTGATAGGTAGAACCCCTGGGGAGGTTTCCAAATGCGTTCATTTTGCGTTTGAGAACAAAAAGTGTGGAGGGCAATCTATTTTTTGTGAAGGGAAACTGATAGAACGGGAAACCAATCAAGGGTTGTTCTAAGGTACATTTCGGACTCTTGGACTGCCCTCCCGGGTGAAAAACGGTTGCGTGCCTCCTGAAACACCCCTCCTCTCTCAATCCTCCTTCTCCTCCCCCACCCCAAACACACGCGGACGCTCTTTCCCTTCTCCACTCACCCACCTGCAACATGCTTCGACCGCATTCCGGGGGTCCAATTAGTTAGTTTAGATGGTTGGTGAACCAACGGGCAAGGAAGATGATGGCGTGTGGGTGTGTGGGAAAAGATGTATCATCTAGGACTTCCGCGCCACTTCTTGAGCTCTCCGCCAGAAACTAGATACCACCACACACACATTTCGGCAAAAAGAGGGGAATCTTTCCTCTGTTACTTCTAAAATAAAATTAGTTTCTTCTATGCAGCGTCGTGTTATTTTTACGATGTCTCGTCTTTTTTTTTCGGTTTCCGGCATCGAAGATTCACGCTGATCTCATTTTCCGTTTTGTCTGTCGTTCTGATCGTTTGACGCCTTGAAAAAGGTTTGAACAAAGAGAAAAACGAAGCGATACGAGAAAGTAGAATCATGGGTACTTTGGTGAAATCTGGCCACTCGAGAAGGAGATAAGTGCAAAATGCTCATCAAGTGAGAAGAGACTTAAGAGGAAGGGCCGAGAGGTGGAGAAGACATAAATTCGTCGCGCAGCCGTGTTTCCGATTCACCGGCCCGCCTGGCGCATCTGTTCTCCGTCGCGTCGCGCACTGTGATATATTATTCGGACAATCATTCGACAGACATTCACCACCAATTATTGTGTGGTGCTGCCTAATTGTCAATGCCCATTTGCAGTCTCTACGAAGTGTTTTATTTTTCCCTCCCTCCTCCGTTTTTCCTTCTCCGCCCTCTGGGCCCCTGGATGTTTCTTCAACGAAAAGAGCTATAGAAAATGAAAGAAACACGATTCTCTCGCCCTCCTCTTTTTCTTCTTCCTTCCCCCCTTCTTCGCCTTCTTGTGCTTCCAATTTTTGCGCCGTTGCTCATTTCGATTCCAAAATCTCGTAGGTGTCATAGGCGCCAGACGTCATTGTTCGTAAGATTTCATTGAAGCCTGAAACTGGAAAGTGAACATTGGCAGTGAATCGAAATGAAACGAGAGGGAAGAGAAGCATGTCATAAAAAGTGGGCGAGGAAGAGTTTTGGCGTCTTTCACTCTCTCCCTCTTTCCCTCTATCAGGAATTAAGAACGAGCTCTCGACCCCATTTCATTTCCATTCTCTCTATCTTTCTTTTGTTCCACTTTGCCTCCATTCAACATGCATCGGTTTCTTGAATGGAAAAAAGGGCGCGTGTCTTTCGCCCTTTTCTCTTTTTCTTCCATCATTTCAACTCAATTTCTATTCATTTTCATCTCGTCCGGCCCGGAACAAAACTTTTTCATTTGAACCGCCTCCCACTCCCGGGGCCTCACTTTTTGTATTGTTTTTGTCGTGTGCTCCGGCGGCGGCCTTTCCCGGACCCCTGCACACGGCCTCCCGACATCTCTTGGAGAAAACATGCATTTTTGAAGAATTGAATTGTTCGCCCCGCTTCGAAAGTCTTGAAAAAGAAATAAGACGGGGGGACACGGGGGGCAGATGAATCAGATCGAAATGCCGTCTAGAAACAACCTCACCGGCACCAAAACCTAATTATCGCCTTCGAAATTCCAAACAACAGGCGGCGATTTCGCTTCAAGAAGCCGTTGCCACTAGCGCCGCCCGTCGGACGAGATTTGATATGAGAAGGATAAGTACCCTTAATCTGTGGAAGTTTTCTTCTCCGCGACAACCAGTCAAATGTCCTGACATACACTTGTCTTCAGCTTCCGTCTTACTCCAGTCGGATTTTTTAGTTTCTCTACTCTCCAGCTACACTATCGAGAACTGTAGCTTCCGGATTAGCTCTCAAAGTCCATTCTCTTTTTTTCTTTTTCAAAAGCTGTCCGAGACCACGAAATCTGGTTTCAAGGTCACCGGAGCTCAAAAAACACGAAAAACGAGCTTTAAATAACCAATAAGACGTTGCGTGGAAACTTTTGCTCTTTCAAGTCTTTTTCTCTCCGTTTTCTTCTCGAGATGGGAATGAACTTTCACCTTTTTCATGTTGAAAGTTGAACAAACGTTTTTCGCTTCTGGCTGTATGTTCAATATGAAAAATTTATGCGTTTCAAACTCATCTGATGAGTGCTCGCACATTGAAATGCTCGACTTTTAGAAGCACAAAGAAGCGGCTAGAATAGGAGAGTGAACTGCCCATTCTACTCTTTCCTTCCATTCACTATCCATTTCTTCATTAGTTTTTTGCGTCTCCGGTCCATGTCATAAAAAAGGCCACATGTTTTGTGCCTCATCATTCTCTGGCATCGCTGGTATCACTTTCGAAGCCCGTTGCGTCGGAGCCCTACGGAGCAAATGACCAGATGTCGAGTGGGATGTAATTCATCTCACAAGACCTTCTTCTTCTTCTCCATGTACTTCTCATTTTTATTCCGCTCACATTCGACTTTTTCACTCGACCGCTACCAATTTAACATTCAGCTCTTCGAACCGTCCTCTCTTCCCTCTCGTGCCTAAATGCCAACTTTTGCCATGCGGCGGCCTTGAGGTTTGGGGGGCGCACGCCAAAACCATTCGGATCATTCTGACTCGTGCATGGGACACGACGGCGATGGTGCCGCCGGCGCCAATGGCGCCAAGCCGAACGGCTCTGTCGCGAGGCTCCTTCCATCGCTCGACCGTCTTCAACCATGGATGATACCCATCGCCGCCTCGGAGATCATACCATCACCGATACAGCCAAGAAAGATATCAGTTGGCGATCGGCTGTTCGAAATACGAACTCCGCGACCTGGTGAAATGATCAAAGAGGCGGTTCAGATGGCGGTATGGCCTGCGTTACCAAGGTAATTTTTTCTGGACTTCTCGAAAACAGTTAAAAATGGACTTACACGTAACAACATGATTGGACTCAAACTCAAATCTTTGCCTTAGCTTTAGTGCTGCATGCCATTTGCAGTTTTAGTTCAGTTCACTAGTAGGTATTGTTTTCCACATTCCCGACAAGCGTATGAAAAGGTCCCAAGAATATTTGACTAGCAACTTGGAGGATATTAGTCTTTTTCACCTCGAAACAAGCGACTTTAGTTTTTCTCCGACTAATATCTGATTCCTGATCAGTTTTCCAACCGAAATGCTATTCTTTTCAACCTCTCTACAAGGAGTGCATTAGGAATTCGGAATACGGAAAGAACAAATGGAAAGGCCCCAGCGACTGGAAATGCAGCAAATCGCGTCAAATTATACAATTGGATGATTGTTTTTGACACTTGCTCTCTCGACGCGTCGGGGCTCTTTCCAATTTACTATCGTGCCAGTTTTGGCACCTCCGCCACAAGCTGCGCATCCAATTTGGTGACCTACTAACCCAAGTTGCCAGGCCTCTTGAAAATCGTTTCATTCTTTGACAAACTAGGTTTATTCACCCTTATTATTGTGCAACATGACGCCGGATTACAAAAAAGCGTACCGGAAACCGGATACGTTCACATTACTGTACTACAGTTATATGTGGAAGCGGAGAGATAGGTGAGATTGTATTTCACAGTTAGTTTTCCTAGGAAACTGAATGCATCCCCTTCCATAAAAATACTGGAAGTAGCATAGAATTATTTCAAAAATCTGTATTTCCAGAATGTAGGCCGGGACCAACTCGTTTTTTTTTGTAGTTTGACTTCAAATATTTCGAAATCTCTAGAAAAAATGCATGAAGGATGTTTTTGTACCCAGCTCGTTTTTGTTCTGTACCCCTGTAGCTTTAGATCACAATTTCGCAAGAATTGGAGCATTCCGGCACAGTTTTCCAGTGACCCAGTACTCATCCATTGTCATGAAAAGACAACTCTTTTTGAACCAGTGAACCGTGATGAAGAGGGGTGGAATCCAATTTTCGAGTAAACAAAGCTTTTTTTTTCCAAAAGGATGTGGGTCCGTCTTTTGTTTGGCTATGAGTAGTCGGGTAGTTTTGACTGGAAGTTTTGACTCGAGCAGCTATTTTGGGCATTTGGTGTTCAGTGAAGTTGTCAAAGGTCAACAATGACTGGAACTCCTAAAACCGTCAATAATTGAGCTGGACTATGAAGAATCTGAAACTTCAAGTTTGACCCGGACAGGATCAAGATCCGAGATTAACATTTCCTTCCGGTCATCCTCCCGATTGAGCTCTGAAAGATTATTGCGCAATTTGAATTAAATTTGCAAATCAAGATCAGAACAGGTCGGACAGGGTTTAGCAGTCGGAAAGAGACACATTTCCAAGTCTTCTTGATCGGATTAGCCGAGTTGTTTTGCTTGTCCATCTCCATCTCTTATCCCTCCCTCTTTCCCTTTTCCTAAAGCACAAGAATTGTGACAGACATTGAATGGCTTGGAATTTCATAACAAAAAGACCCTCGAATGGCTCGTACTTTGCGAGTTCTCATGTGCACGTGGAGGAGCTGAGCTGAAGCTGCGGGGAGGCCCCGAATTGTGAAATTCGAGATTGATATCCTTCTTCACGTTTTGGCACTGGGTCTCCCGGGAGTTGTTTCACTGCATCTGCTCATGAATGTGTGTGGTGGAAAACGCTTCTGTTGTCTGCTTACTGCTGCAACACCACGAAATACGAATATTTCTGGCCGGAATCGAACACAACATCACGAATATTTTACGCTCCAATAGATAACTGGACAACCGTCACGAGAAGTGGGAGGAAAGGAAAAAGAAGAAAAAAACTCGGAGGGACAGCAGTAGCCAACGGGCCTGCGAACGACAGAAGATTAGACAGCGGTGTTTTATGGGCAGCGAAGTGGTTGTGGGGGACGACAGTAGAGACCGGGCAAAGGGTGGAGACCGAGATTTATAAGCGGCCACACGTTTTGTCTCCATTGCTGCCAAGGTGCGCTCGTCTGCGGCCGATGAATGCGGGGTGCAAAATTAGGAACATTTGAATATGTATATGTACATATATCTATCTACGTGTACATCCTTCCAATGAGTGACTTGGCCGTTTGTGCCCTCCCCTTTTTGCCTATAGCGTCGTTGTCGGGCGAGCTGCCAGCAAGTAGCCGCTGCACTGCCTTCCCCCTCTTCTCCCTCGTCTATTGATCTTGACTACTCGACTTGGAAGTAAGACTTTGACGTGGACACCCGCCTCCCATTTTCAAAAACTCGCCAAAACCCAGCCCCCCGTGGATCAGCGCCTCCCTCAGTTATCCCCTTCCCCAGTGCGAGCTGCAGCGGCAACAGCAGGTCCCCTCCCCCTTCCAACGCCATTATGCACACCATCATTTGCGGGATAGTCCGTCGGCCAAGATAGGTCACTACAAGAAGCTGACCCCCCGGCGATGCTGGGAATAGACCAGATTGCAAGGTAACTACTGATGTCCATCACCCATTATCATTTGAACTTTGTCATGTCCCACGCTAATCCCTATGCATGTTTGCTTTCCATGTTATGTCGTCTTTCTGTAGTTTCGTTGGACCTTTTTTCTCACGACCGGACTTAAAAGTTGATTCTTGTTTTGTTCATTCTTGTTTCACTTCTCTTTGTTGTTCAACCTTACCAGTTTTAGTTCTTTCCGCTTTAACACTGTAGACTACCATGTTCGTTTCTGTTATTCTCAAAGATGGACATGTTCTTGTTATCCAAACTTCAATTTCGGTTTCAATGTCACACTTATCAAACCGAACCGAGTCAAGACCATATCGTTGGCAGTAAAAACTTCCATATTGGGCTTAAACTGTCGGAGTGTTCAGTACTCTTGATGCTGATGAAGAAAACTGTTATGGGTGTCGTGATCATGCACTTTGAGTCTTCATACAGTGGAACAAATGACAAAAACCACCTAAAATATACAGTAACTCATCGAGAACCTGTTTCAGACTAGCTGCAGAGGAAGCTCGTAGAGAACAAAAGGCGGAATCAGGCACCTTTGTCAGGAAGACAACACTTTCATCCAATGCACCTGTCAAAGAAAAAGTACGTTTTTTCATTCTTCCAATGGTCCAATGATCCTTTTCCGTTTCCACTTGTCGTTTCTCTCCGACTTCCTCTTCAAAAACCTTTGAAAAATATCTAGAAGTTCACTTCTGATCGCTTCAAAAACGCTTCGTCTCCTCCAAAAAACCTAAAATTTTCCCGAAAAAACTACAGAAGTGGGTCCTTCGGCTCGAAAAAACAATTTCCTCTCCCAGAGCGCTTGTGGTCCCATCCACCTCTTAGTTTTTCGACGTATTTCAATTTTTGCCGTACGCGTTTGCCTCTCCTTGTGTGTGTGTGTGTGAGTGTGTGTGTAGAGAGACGTAATCAACAGGCGTGCCGTCTAATTAAATTTTCTTTCATATTACCCGAGAGCGCGCAAAAAGGCTCGTGTTGCTTGTTGCTTGTGCGCTTGCGCTGAAGCACAACGCGGGTCCGTCGGTTACATGCCCCCACACTAAACGAAAAAGGTCCCCGGAGCACTGAAAGGCGACGAGCCGATGAGAAATTGCAACAACGAAGTGCGCATGAGTGTTTAAGAAACTGGCAAAAGAAGAGGCAAAGAAAGAAGAGTAACTGAAAACCGTTACAGTATACAAACCAGACCAGGGATTCGCAGAGCATCGGGTCACGCAGTAAACACTCAGCTTACCTTCGCTAACCCCTCATCATTAATCCGGGAGCACCCTTTCCCTTTTCCCATTCACTAATGACATGGTGTTCACTCCCGTTCCTTCATTGTTTTGTTCCGTTCCGTCGGCTCTATATAATTGGAAGAATGGGATTTGGAGCGAAAAGAGAGAGCACACGATGATTATCATCGTCTGAATGCACACCGTCGTCCGAGAGGAAAGGAGAAACATGTGTCCGTCGTTTAGAGAGAAGAAGGCACTTTGGAACGTCTTCCGGGCTAATCCTGATCCTTTTGTGTCACATCACTCTTTCGGCGTGAGTCACGTCTTCCTGGTTGATGCAAACAAGTTTTTGGGATGTCTCCGTACCTTTAAGCATCACCAGAAACCAGATCTCCACCAAATATTAATGAATAATGAATCACATTTCGGGAGGTGGGTGTATGCACACATGTGTCGTGGGCTCTCCAGAAAAAAGGTTTTAGTTTCGCTTCGCTTCCGGGATTATGTCACTGAAAAGTCGACGAATGGGGGTGTATCGAAGTTGCTGAAGTGACCCGTCGGAAACCCAGATGGGACCCGGCGGAAAATCCAAATCCGTTTCCGGTTCAAGTGTTTCAGTGGTGAGGGGCACCGCTTTCCGACCTCATTTGCTATACATATTTGGAAATGCACTTTTGTCCTTCACTTTTCTGCGTTGAAAAATTGATGATGCTTCTCGGTGCGGCTCAGTAGTTGCCTGACAATAGCCCTCGGGCCATTCAAGTGCAAAAAAGCTGACGAATGTTGATGATCCATTCAACGCTACCCGTAGCCGCCGCTGCCGTCGTGTCGTCGTTTCCTTCTTCTTCTTCTCTCGCCGTTGTCGGGAAAGGCGACATCGTTTCTTTTGTTATTCAGAAATGTGTGTACGTTTCAACAGTGTCCAAAGAACCCATGGCCCATTGACAACTTGCTTATGCATTTGAAATGCGACGGATCTCTCTTGAAAGCTCTCTGCGCTCGGCGGCCAACAACTGGGAGGAAGAAAAGAAGCGGCGCCTGCACCCATTCATCCAATTGTCTCTTTCAGGATGAGGCATTCTTTTTTCTGCCAAACCCGAAGAAAATAACTATGGAGGGGAAAGAAAAAGAGAAGAGAAGGAAGAAAAGAAGACTAATTTTCGGAAAGGTCACTTTCTGTCTTCTTTCTCTCCCTCTATCCTTTCAGTTCTTCTCACTTTGCCTTCATCAAGCAACCCTCCGAAGCTCTCTCTAGTGGCCGAGGGGCCGAGCACAAAGAGGGTGAAAACGAGGGAGACAGAGGCATGAAATTCTAGAAGTTACTGGAAATTGGAAGGATGGGTGAAAAATAATACCAGACGTGTATTATTAGGTAGCCGCGCAGCTCCTGGGCCCCTCTCTTCCAAACACCGGCTCCCTGGAAGAGGACAGAGACAAACACGGGGCTCCGGAAAAGGGGTCTCCGACTGCATAATAGAGATGGAGATGGAAAAGACTGAACACGCAGTTCCGGTGTTGGAGTGAATTTCAATGAGGGACGGAAGGAAGGCCGTGACACAGCTGTTCCGACGACGATGATGATGATGAGGTTCCCATCTGAAAGTCTTTCACTCTCCGTTTCCTGCGATCAATTGACGGATCATTGAGAGCCTGGCAGCGAACGGAAGCATCTCCCCCATTGTTCCCATTTGCTGTTTCTTTTTTGTCTTCGCCTGGAGAATGAGAAGAAGTCAAGATGCTTGTTTCTTGACTTCGTTTCATCTCCCGAGGGATACTCACTCGCATCCTCACAATCGTGTTTATCAAGAACCGTAGAGTTGAGAGAAAAGGAAGGGGGATGGGAAGAGCATCTTCGAGTGTTTTTTGTGCATTTTGCCCTTCGCGTCAGGGAAATCTGAAGAATCTGAAAGGAATCTGCCGCATGACCTGCTACAGATCGGTATCTGCTCTTCTCGTCTTTCGCCGACGCTTTCAAACAAGAAAACGGAATTAATGCAGTCCTGGGGATCTAGAATCTGCTGCTTTGTTTTGGTCATTGTTCATCTGGGTGCAGCTGACAACAAAATTTCGTCGAAACGCTCTTCGCGAGATCTCTTTTTGTCGGCAATCCGAGTCTCGCCAACCCGACCGCAGTGTCTCCACACCAACAATTCAATCAGTACAACTACTACGCAATTTTCTCTCTATTCGAAGGCATCTCGCCCAGAAGCCGCTTCTCCCTTTCCCTTTTCCCTTCCCCTCAGTCACAGAAAATCTAGGGAAGAGGGGTGGGAATGGAGGAAGGGAGGGAGCCAAAGAGCCACACATGCGTAGTGATATGCTTGCTAAATGAACTGAAAAATTTGGTCGACACTGAGAGCACGAGGGATGTAGAAAGGAAGAGAAACGTCATCTCGTGGAGAAACAGCCAGGGGGCAGTCACGCAAATGTACAGTAATCAGGCTCACTCTTCAATGTGTCTCCAGTTTCATTAGCTCCTCATCACGTGCCCGGTGCCCGTCAGATTCATTTCGTTGCGAGAAGAAGTCGGAAGATGGAAAAAGAAGAGAGAGAGAGAGCTCTTCATTCTCATATATCTTCTTTCACAAGAAAGATGCGCGCACGCTTCGGAAAAGCAACAATTCTCAACGAAGCAGTCCGGAGGGACGGAGGAGGCACACATTCCGCTTCTCACCCTATTATGGGTTTTATAATTATATGCTCAGCTTCATTCATACACTTCAGTCTTGCAATCAATCCTCTAGTGGCTGGTCTCAGTGAAAGATGGACGGGTTGGGACGGGACCAAATGTATGAAATGTTGAATATAAAACGACTGCGGCCCGATGTCGGTTAGCGCCGTCAGGGGCTTTTCTTGTTCCCTTCCTACAAACACAAATTGAATAATTGACTCGAGTGGAGGCACAGAAAAAAACCGAAGGACCCTAAAAATCCGGCAAACTTCATCTGTCCCCCCACTTCCGCACCAGTAATCTGAATATTTGAACTTGTCGAGTTCGATCTTCAAACTCAGGTTCCCAGACTTGTACGAAAAGTCACTTGGACATCAATTTTCCGCCGTCGGGGGGCCATCTGCACTTTTTGGCAGTCGGACCGCGGGATTTTCGGACGCTTGCGTGACAAACTGCAACCATCAAGGAAATTCCCGAGCTAACGGGAAAGGGAATGTGAGAAGAGAAACGAAACCAAATTATTGCAAAGTTCCATATGTACATTTCTTGATTGCATTGTCTGCGTACCGATAAACAAAACTTTTCGCGTCGGGTGGGAAAGAGGAAGTCGGAGTTGAGTCGAGAACAAACCAAAATATAATGTGTATCACATAAATGCTTCTACAAACAAGGAAAGTGGGAATGTACGTGGTTTCAGGGTCCTTCCTCGTTGTTCATATTCAACGAAGACAACGTCATCCGAAGGAACGCAAAAGTGCTTATCGAGTGGCCTCCGTTCGAATACTTCATTTTGTTGACGATCATAGGAAACTGTGTTGTATTATCAATGGAGCAGCATTTGCCAAAAAACGATAAAAAGCCACTATCAGAATGGCTGGTAAGACATGAAACAGAGGAAAACGACAAATAAATGAATGATTTTGATTTCAGGAACGAACAGAACCTTATTTTATGTTCATTTTCTGTGTAGAATGTGTTTTAAAGATAGTTGCCTTTGGATTCGCACTTCATAAGGGTTCATATCTTCGCTCAGGATGGAACATTATGGATTTTATTGTTGTTGTCTCCGGGTAAGTCACAATCTGATCGGTATTAGGAAACAAGTGAATGCCTTCAGAGTTGTTACCATGCTGCCCTTTTCGCCCGCCGTCCAAACCGCCAATCAGCCGGCGGACAGTGTCGATCTTCGAACACTTCGAGCTGTCCGTGTGTTGCGACCACTCAAACTGGTTTCCGGAATTCCCAGTTTACAAGTTGTCCTCAAATCGATCCTCTGTGCGATGGCCCCGTTGCTTCAAATCGGATTGCTTGTGTTGTTCGCTATCATCATCTTTGCCATCATCGGACTGGAGTTCTACTCGGGCGCCTTTCACAGTGCTTGTTACAACGAGCGCGGTGAGATCGAAAATGTATCGGAAAAGCCAATGCCGTGCACCAACAAGACTTCACCGATGGGCGTCTACAACTGCGATGTGAAAGGAACGACTTGTCTGCAAAAATGGATCGGACCCAACTACGGAATCACCTCATTCGACAACATCGGATTCGCTATGATCACCGTGTTTCAATGCATTACTATGGAAGGATGGACCACTGTCATGTATTACGTGAGTGTTTCTTGTTGGGAAAATAATGACCATCATCGACAAATCTGCATTTCAGACGAATGATTCGTTAGGCAGCACTTACAATTGGGCATACTTCATTCCGCTCATTGTTTTAGGATCATTTTTCATGTTGAACCTCGTCCTCGGAGTCTTGTCTGGGTATGTATTTCTTTTGAGAAAAAATACTGAATGGAACTAATAATTTCAGAGAGTTTGCAAAAGAAAGAGAACGAGTTGAGAACCGAAGGGAATTTCTGAAGCTTCGACGACAACAGCAGATTGAACGAGAGCTCAATGGGTAAGAAATACCGTTTTCGAAGTTCCTATTTGTGGTTTTCCCTCTTCAAGATACCTTGAATGGATTCTGACCGCCGAGGAAGTCATCTTGAAAGAAGATCGAACAACGGACGAGGAAAAGGCGGCAATCATGGAAGCACGACGTCGAGCAGCGAACAAGAAACTGAAGCAAGCGTCGAAACAACAATCAACAGAAACCGAAGAAGATTTCGAGGAAGACGAAGACGAAATGGAAGAAGAATACGTGGACGAAGGTGGAGCCGTTGAGGACGAATTCGGCAAGAACCATTTTCATTTCTCATTCGCATGCCCTGAAAAGGAAAACACTGACAGTTCTTTTCTTCGAGAGATTCCTTTCTCTTTCTCTCTTCTCAAAATTGCACGTCTTTTTGCAGTGCTGCATAGTTTTTTCCAAACCGTTTCGGCACGTTTTCTGCTGCATTTCACACTGTCTTTCCTCTTGCACTCATGTCAGATTCACAACTGATTTTGAGGCCGATTGACTACTTTTCTGGCATGACATGACAATGGAAACGAATGAGGCACAACACGGTTTGCGGTGATGATTATTATTGCTATTTCTCGCTTTTCGATACTGATTGAAAAAAAAAAACAACAACTAATGAGAACTAGATTTTAAAACGCAGCTAAACGTTTTTTGCGGTGTTAATTTCTATTTTGCGAGTGAACTTTTCTTCACATTTCTTTGCAAGGCATGTCGTTTGAGGTGAAGTGTTTCAAGCTGTTTTTCGACTCTCTTTCACGTGTCTACCCTGAAATGCTCGTTTTTTTTCTCATTTCTGGGTAGACACTCGTGTTTCTTTTGCATTTTGAAGCGTAGTTCCTTAATAACAGAAGCGTTTCCAGCTGAACGCAAGAAAAGAGGATGCTGTCACTCACTGGGAAAGTTCATCAAACAACTCCGAATTCAAATTCGCATCATGGTGAAGACACAGATCTTTTATTGGTCCGTCATCACTTTGGTGTTTTTGAACACGTGTTGCGTTGCCAGTGAGCACTACGGACAACCTCAATGGTTCACTGATTTTTTGAGTGAGTTGAAATCATACTGAGCACATTTGAAAACTGACACAATTTTCAGAATATGCCGAATTCGTCTTCCTCGGAATATTCGTTGTTGAAATGCTCCTCAAACTGTTTGCTATGGGTTCACGGACATATTTTGCTTCAAAATTTAACCGATTCGATTGTGTGGTCATTGTTGGTTCAGCGGCCGAAGTTATATGGGCAGAAGTCTACGGCGGCTCTTTCGGTATCTCGGTGATGAGAGCACTCCGTCTTCTACGAATATTCAAACTTACCTCTTACTGGGTCTCGCTTCGTAATTTGGTCCGATCGCTGATGAACTCGATGCGCAGTATCATCTCGCTTCTCTTCTTGCTCTTCTTGTTCATTCTAATCTTTGCTCTGCTTGGAATGCAGCTATTTGGAGGAAGATTCAATTTCCCGACAATGCACCCGTACACCCATTTCGACACCTTCCCGGTGGCTCTTATCACTGTGTTTCAAGTGAGTTCACCATTTGTACTGATTCAAACTGAAAATGACTTTCATTTCCAGATTCTCACGGGAGAAGATTGGAATGAAGTGATGTATTTGGCAATTGAGTCCCAAGGTGGAATCTACAGCGGAGGATGGCCTTATTCCATTTATTTCATTGTTCTGGTGCTTTTCGGTAACTGTAAGTGACAAATCCTTATTTAGTCAGATTTTTCATAATAATTCCACTCAGATACCCTTCTTAACGTGTTCTTGGCTATTGCTGTCGACAACTTGGCTAATGCACAGGAACTGACCGCAGCTGAGGAAGCTGACGAGAAAGCGAATGAGATTGAAGAAGAGTCTGAAGAACTGGACGAACAGTACCAGGAAGGAGACCACTGTACCATCGATATGGAAGGAAAAACCGCCGGCGACATGTGTGCAGTTGCACGAGCGATGGACGAGATGGACGAGGAATGTGAAGAAGAAGAGTCACCGTTTGGCGGTCCGAAGCCCATGGTTCCTTACAGTTCCATGTTCTTTCTTTCGCCCACCAACGTATTCCGAGTTCTTATCCACAATATTGTATGTACCAAGTATTTCGAAATGATGGTCATGACTGTCATTTGTCTATCTTCCGTCTCGCTCGCTGCCGAAGATCCAGTCGATGAAGAGAACCCACGAAACAAGGTGCTACAGTACATGGACTATTGCTTCACAGGCGTTTTTGCGTGCGAAATGCTTCTTAAGGTAATTTATCTTACAATCAAGCAATTTCTTTAGTTTGTCAATTTCAGTTGATTGATCAAGGAATTCTACTTCATCCTGGCTCCTACTGCCGTGACTTCTGGAACATTCTCGACGGAATTGTCGTGACATGCGCTCTGTTCGCTTTCGGCTTTGCGTGAGTCCTTTTCTATTTGAAAACAATCTCAATCCATACTAATATTACCATTTTTAGAAGTACAGATACGTAAGTTAAAAGACAAGATTCATCTTCATAGTTGCTTTTTTGTTTTTATTTTTCTCCGCCATTATTTTCACTCAAACTCCAACTTTCCCCTCGAAACGACCATGATTCTGACACCCCCCATAGGCCCTCCAAAATCACAGAATCTTATTTTCTATACCATCCAATCAAATTCACAATCCACCCCCACCTCCTTTGTCCCATCAACAATAATCATAACACGTCCCCCCAAGACCCACAGATTAACAATTTTCAACGTTCTCAACTGATTCAACGAGCTTACACGTTTATTCCCAATTTTGCACATTTTTTTGTGTGTCTCCTGCTGAATGATAGCTTTTTCCGAGTTATCATTTGACAGGGGATTTTCGAATCAATGAGCCTTTTTTCCAGGGGAACCGAGGGAAGCGCCGGAAAGAACTTGAACACGATCAAATCGCTGAGAGTGCTCAGAGTGTTGCGGCCTCTTAAAACCATCAAAAGAATTCCGAAGCTTAAGGTGATGGTTTCTATATTACATTTTCAAATCAAATTCTTGTTTTCAGGCTGTCTTCGATTGCGTCGTGAATTCGTTGAAAAACGTATTCAACATTCTGATCGTCTACTTCCTTTTCCAGTTCATTTTTGCTGTAATTGCCGTGCAACTTTTCAACGGAAAATTCTTTTTCTGCACTGACAAGAACCGAAAGTTTGCCAACACTTGCCATGGTCAGTTCTTTGTTTATGACAATCAAAACGATCCGCCACGCGTGGAACAACGGGAATGGCGTCTAAGACCGTTCAACTACGACAATACCATCAATGCGATGCTCACTCTTTTCGTCGTGACAACTGGTGAAGGATGGCCTGGAATCAGACAGAACAGCATGGACACAACGTTCGAGGATCAAGGACCGAGCCCGTTTTTTCGAGTCGAAGTTGCACTGTTCTACGTCATGTTCTTCATCGTTTTCCCATTCTTCTTCGTGAACATCTTCGTTGCCTTGATTATCATCACTTTTCAAGAGCAAGGAGAAGCCGAACTCAGTGAGGGAGACCTTGACAAGAATCAAAAACAATGCATCGATTTTGCGTTGAATGCGCGACCGAGATCCTTGTTCATGCCGGAAGACAAGTATTCCATCAAGTACAGAATATGGCGACTTGTGACGTCACCGCCGTTCGAATACTTCATCATGACCATGATTTGTTGCAACACTCTGATTCTGATGATGAAATACTACAACAATCCGCTGTTCTACGAAGAAATTCTGAGACTGTTTAACACTGCACTAACGGCTGTTTTCACAGTGGAAAGTATCCTCAAAATTCTTGCTTTCGGCGTTAGAGTGAGTTCCTCAAGATCATCATAGTTTTACCAATTTCCTTTTAATTTGTTTCAGAACTATTTCCGAGACGGTTGGAATCGTTTCGATTTCGTAACAGTTGTTGGTTCAATCACTGACGCTCTGGTCACAGAGTTTGGTGGTCATTTCGTGTCACTCGGATTCCTTCGTCTTTTCCGTGCCGCTCGACTGATCCGCCTCCTTCAGCAAGGACTCACCATCCGAATCCTTCTGTGGACTTTTGTGCAGAGTTTCAAAGCGCTTCCTTATGTCTGTCTTCTCATCGGAATGTTGTTCTTCATCTATGCCATCGTTGGTATGCAAGTGTTCGGAAACATCTGGCTGAACGCTGCCACTGAGATCAACAGGCACAATAACTTCCAATCTTTCTTCAATGCCGTCATTCTGCTGTTCCGGTGTGCTACCGGAGAAGGATGGCAAGATATCATGATGGCAGCTGTACAAGGAAAAGACTGTGCGAGAGCCGGATCTGCTGAAATCAATTTCGAGAAAGGTCAAACTTGTGGCAGCAACGTTTCCTACGCCTATTTCACCAGTTTCGTGTTCCTGTCATCGTTCTTGATGCTCAACTTGTTCGTGGCTGTCATTATGGATAACTTTGACTACCTAACAAGAGACTCTTCAATTCTCGGACCTCACCATCTGGACGAGTTCATTCGTGTCTGGGCTGAGTACGATCCTGCTGCAATGTAAGTTCCACCAACACAATTACCCGTCATTCTTCGTTTGAATTTTCAGTGGTCGAATTCATTACACCGAAATATACGAGATGCTTCGAATCATCGATCCTCCTGTCGGATTCGGAAAGAAATGCCCGTATCGATTGGCTTATAAACATCTGATCCGAATGAACATGCCAGTGGCGGAAGACGGAACCGTTCATTTCACAACAACACTATTTGCTTTGATTCGAGAGAGTTTGAGCATCAAAATGAGACCAGTTGAAGAAATGGATGAAGCTGATGAGGAGTTGAGACAGACGCTCAAGAAGATCTGGCCATTGAAAGCGAAAAAGAACATGATCGATCTAGTGGTTCCTCCTAATCATGGTTTGTCACTGGAAACTGTAAGCTTTATCAAAACGTGCTTGATTTTTAGAACTGTGCTTCCAAAAACTAACAGTGGGAAAGATCTACGCGGGTCTTTTAATACTCGAGAACTGGAGATCGAAGAAAAGCGGCGTGGAGGTATGTGAGGTCATCGTTCATTTACTCATGCTTCCAATGTTCGCTCAGTTACAGATTTTTGTTTAACAGTAAGACACTGGGACTTTTCTTGAAAAGTCCATTAGCAAAAACTGGTTTCTTTTTTTGTGTGTTTGATGCTTTTGAGTTTGTAGTATGGGGGCAGTTTGAATAAGGGAAAGTAGAGGATCTGAGCTTGAAATGAGGTGAAATTAGCTAGAGGCGATCAAACGACAGCGTGCCGCCGAACTTCTCCGCCGGCGACGAAATGCGCTGATTCAGTGGTTTTCGAAAGACTCGAACGATGATCAGGTCCACCCTGATAGTGTGAAACCTTTAGCCATGGCTTTTTTTTTGCTCTTTTTCTCTTTCCTATTGAAGCGGTTTTCACTTTTGACAGTTTTCATTTTCCTGAACGCGACAAAGCATGTGTTTCACTTCACTCATAGACTAGAGAAAACCTTCTCGAACCGAGTTGACAGTAAGATTTCAGATTGGCGGAGGCGGATTGTTTGGCGTTGGAGGACTTCGAGCACTGGTGTCAGCTGCGAAAGCAGCTGGTGGCGGCTCCCAACAGCACCCACCGGCCCATCCAGTTGCACCGCCAGAGGAAACAACTCCGATAATTCCGCACTCACAACAGAATTCGGTGGCAGCGACGATGAACGTTCAGGGAACTTCTTCACAGCAAGGACAGACCGGAACAAGTGGTGGTGGACAAGTAATACTTCAGATGGAGCTTGAAAAAGAGCCAGGGATTATTCAGCGGCCGTATTCACTGTTCAACACTCTTGTCGACACGATAAAATCAGGAAAAGCTGACGGAGAGATGACTCCTGTTCAGTACCAGAGTGTTGACCAACAACAGTGAGACAACTATTTCGATGGAGTTCTGAAACCAATGAAATTCTTTCAGTGACAAGATAAACTCTACCGGAAGACGTTTGTCAGACATGTTCTCCAAGATCCGAAGAGGCACTTCTGCCGACCACCATCCCCATCAGGTATGGTCGAATGTCTCTGAAATTTGTTGCAGATGATTGTGGATATGAGAATTCATATCAAAACTCGTTTCAGTTCTGTCTCTTTTAGAAACCTTGCACAGTGCACAGTCCACCTTTTAGAGTTCCATTTCTCAATGTTTCTAAACTTTCTTTCCGTGTGATTTTCTATTTCTGAGTACACCGTCCCCGGTCCGGTCGTCTCAGTGAACGTCTTGAACGTCTTTGTACTTACTGACACGTCACACCATCAGGTAACACTGTGCCTATCGTCCTCTTCTCGCCCACCTTTTCTATCCCTTCTATTCTCTACCTAATACTCTTTGCCGCAGATATGAAAATAACCATTTTCTAATCCACGTCGAACCTCTTTGTAGAACTATTCGCACCGCTTCGGTTACAGTCGAAATAGAGGTTCTCGATATGATGAGGTTTGTAGAAACAAAACGAACGCCCAAAGCTTGAGTATTCTTTATATCTTCCCTCTTGTCAAATTATCCGCATTTCTTTTATATTTTTGATCAGTTTCCTTAACCCGTGTGTTCAAAAGAATTTCCCCCAATTCAGTATGAGAATACTTGTTTTCATCATATTGCTGACAGTTTTCTTTGCACGAATCAGTTGCGGCACTGCTCTTAGAATATAGAGTTTTCATTTCTTTTTCCTGCATGCTCCTTGCTTTTTGTTGGTTGTTTTCTTTGATTTCTCTTCTCCTTGATGTACTGTCAAGAAACAGTTGTTTTTCTCAATTGCATGTTTGTACTTTTCCATGTTTTTCCCAAAACCCCATAAAAATGGGTTTAACGTATTCTGACAAATGGGATAAACTTTGTGAAGTTGTTAGACATCCTACCCTCCCGCTGTAAACCCACTTCACCTTCAGTTGTCACACCGACTTCTTTTCCAGACTGAACATCTGCTGGCGCAAGATAACCGATCGCCATCATCGCCCAGATACCGAAGTATGGCACGCGCGTCACCGCCGAGTCCTGCCGAGCGATACGGTCATCCGCCAAGATACCACCGCACCGGTAAGACTTGACATCGGCAACGGGTCGAGCGAATAGAAGGGAGGGTTAAGGAAGGCCGTTGCGATACTCATCTACGCAGTTTCGCCGCCAAAAAATGCCATTCCGATACTTATCGGATTGACCTGCTTTTTATGTTCAACGCCTCGTGTGTTGCGAAGATTTCTAATATGCGCCTCCCTTGAAGGGAAGACAATGGGAGTGGCAGGAAAGGAAAACAAAGCGATTTCAGAATCTCCGCCATCTTCAAGATCAGAGTACCAGATGTCGATTCGCGACCCAATAATTAGGCGTAACCGATACAACACCTTGGAACACTCGAGGTCCTCACACGAGCCACAACACCACTATCAAGACCATCAGCCACAGTCGTCTCACCACGGACAACACCCTCAACATCAGCAACATCCATCCCATCCTTTACACCAACACCACAAAATGTACCAGAATCATAACCAATACTCGAGGAGTCCGATATATTCGGATGATTCGAGTGTCGCTGATAGTTACAGAAGGGAACGAGAATTCCGAAGATACCAAGGTAAGTTAAGCAGGGAATTTTCTCCTGGATGGTTTATGGCGGCAGATTCGACACCTCAAGACGTCAGCGAAGACGACGATCCAATGCCTACAGCCATTCGAGCACGTCGGCTTCCACTGATTTCCACTATGCCCACACATTACGAGTCTGCATTCCAACCATCTTACAACCAGCATTTGAATGATTCCTATGGTATCATAGTGTTTCACTCGCTTGATTTAATCAAAGTTTTAGGGTTAGGAACCGGGTACCAACAAGATTATCACACTAGCCATTCCCACTCGCACCAAGTCCCACAACATCGGCCCATGTATAGCACGTCACCACTAATATCACCGCGATCCAGTCACAGTTACTACACCCCCAGGAGTTCACAGTACTACGAAATACCTTCACCAAGTCCTGACGTGAGTGTTTAACTGGAAAATGTGGAGGAAAACATGTTTATTTTCAGATATACCCTTCATATCGTGGTCCAACATCACCTCGAAGGTACCCGACAAGTACAGTAGTCGTGGCGCCAGATCGCGAAGGTTCGAGTGCTCGTGTGATACAAGCTCAACCCGGCTCCATACCTCTATCAGATTCGGAAACAGAAGACGATCCCCGATGGGCCATTGTCTAGCCTCCTCCCATAGCCTCTTTGCCTTTTTCACCCACCCCTTTTCTTTCTCACCCATTTGCCTTGCCACCTTGCCGCCTTACTTTTCCTATCTCAGCGATTCTCCCCCCTTTCAATAGTTGCCTTATAACGTCTAGCTCACTTTTTGTTTGTTTTCGGACACTTTTGTACTTACTAAGTAAGCCACAAATTGAATGCCAAAACTCTGCTCTTTCACGCCTGATTTTCAACATGACTTATCACTCACCGCTCAAGAAACAACACAATTTATTCGCACCTAGGTTTTTCTCATTGTTTTCTTTTTTTCTGCCAAATTTGTTCTATGTAGCTTTGATTGCAACTGAATTCCAGAAGCTTACTTCCAAAATGGGTACTTGCCATGTCTTGAACATTTCTGTATTTGCTAGTTCTAATTCCCCCCCTCCCTCACTTCTTTTTTGCTTCCAAACCCCTTTCTCAAACCGTTGAAACTTTCATGATGGGTCCACAATCTTTCCAAAGTCTTTACATCCCCATTTGATTGTCATCGCCCCCGAGACTTCCACCAGTCATGCCTCTTGTGATTCTAGCCAACCATTTTTTTTCTCATTTTCGTGCGAATGAAGATGAAAAAATTCCCCCCGCCCCCCAAAAGAAAGTCTTGAAACTGTTTGTTTTTCCGGCACAAACCGGTTTCAGATCGTCCGGAACGCCAGTTTCGATTTCAGTGACGAGACATGCAACCGTCGTCACACGAAACCAAGGGAAACGCAAATATTGTTGTCGCCAACAGTCTTCGATCCCTCCTTCTTCCGAAACTTCCTCCCCCCTTCCTCGACGTACTATGACCCACCGATGATTCTAAGATTCTCATCTGAGGACTGAGGTTGTTTACAACGGTAATTAGCACTTGCCCAAAATTGGTTCATTGTTCGTCGCTCCTGTTGCCTAATTTGCCAAATTTGGCTGGCGAGAAAAGAACGGCAAACAGCCGATGATCTCACTCACTTTATCACATTAGTGAGGTTTTCGCAATGTAAATGTAACCTATTTCCGGAAACTGACACATTTGCCCATGGTGAGAAACCGTCATTTCCGCTTCCATTCTCACTCGGATTCACACCATCTCCTATTTGAACACAATGTGTTAATACGTATGTTTCAACCAGGAGAGGGACAGGAAAAGACGAAAAAAAGAGCGACGAACGACATACGGAAGGAATCTGTCGAAAAGGAAAACATGTTTTTGGTCTCATCATAAATCAGACACTCTCGCTTTCTCACTGACCAACCTGGATACCCACGACTCTCTTTTTCTTCTGAAACTTACCTCTCAGGACGCACTTTTGGCCTGAAAACACTCGTAAATCTCATTTTGGCCGCCCGTCGGCCTGGCGGATCACTCCCGGAATTCAATCGCATCTCTCCGATATCCCTCACCCATTTGCCGATTTCGTACAAATGAAATCGACCGCCGAGATCACTATCAGGCGTAAGAATCAGACACATTCTGCGCGAAAAATAGGCCTATTTCGATGGAGCGCGACGCGATGAACGAGTGCGAATTTTCGACGCACATCTCAACGCAGTTGACGAGCTGAGAAATGCGCGCGCGTAATGACCGTGAATACTGTTTGAGTGTGATGGATCGGTTTTCTTCTGTTTCCCAAGTGCACCTTCTCGCCTTTTTCTAGATCGGAATCTCACCAGACACCGTATGATGTATTGCTGTGGCTAGTAGGAGTGGTCCTTTTCTTTTCGCTTTCCATTCTCCACTCGGGACTGTACACATTTACGATTGAATTATTCATCTTTGTATGTGTTTTTTGGGAGAGCGGAAACGTTGTGTTACGTCCGTTCCACTGTGCATTTGATGAAACAACAAGACGAATGTTGCGTCATCATAATGCATACATTTACCTGGCCGTCCGAACAATTCCAACAATTATCACATTTTCCGGCTATTCATACCGCCATCCATTCTCATTTTCTTTCTCTCTTCTCTGCTTATTCTTCATCGCTTCTTCTTCCTCTTCTTAAAAGCTATAATTGTGACTAATTGTACACGCAGTCAGTCGTTCGTACATTGGCAGACAATCTCATTCCCTGGCCGGCAAACTTCTCGGAACCGTCCTTCTTCCTGCTTCCATCGTCCTTCCCATGCCATCTTCGGTCATCCGACACCTCCGAAACCAATCATTTTCAAATCGCCTTCCTCCGCACACAGCGTTTTTTTTATATCTTGCCAATGTGTGCGTCTGCGCTCGACAGAGACCACCCATGAAAACAATGATGCGCCTAATAATTATTTTGGTTCGCTCCATAATTGGGCCGTTCGCCGTGAGGCTTACCCTCTCCGATGGGGCCGCCTCGTTTACCAACTGTCGAAATACGGTCTGAGAAAAGAACGGCTGTCCTTTTTCCTTTCCTTTCCGAATCAAATAGATTAAAACACGCGAAAAAAAAAACAAAACCGACAAGATCTTTCCTCTCCGAATCAGTCACGGGGCTGCCCTCAACCTCAACAAGCGGAATTGGGAAAAGGGAAGAAAGGAGAGGAGGCGTGCGGCGACGGACTACTTCTCTAATGAGTAGAAGTACTTTTTGTTGAGGTCACATAAAGGAGGACAACGGTGTCTTTTTTGGGTAAACAAACCAAGCAGTGTAAGACAATTCGTCTACTCTCGGAATCGGTATTCAAACCACGCGCAGTATCAGTACCCCTCGATGGGTTCGACCTTTGAGACCTCTCACTCCCGCCCTCTCTTTTGGCTCTTATCAACATAATTACAACCTGTCCCCGTCGTCCATCCACCAAATGTCGACAGAGACTCGCCCGACCTGCCAAAGTGCCGTCCGGTCTCAGGGCCCCTCTTATCGCATCGTGGTCCTCTGACAAACATTGGAAAGTCCCTAGATGGTGGAGGAGGGCATTCTCTCTCTCTCTCTCTCTCTTTCTCTCTCATTCCCTCCTTCTTTCTCTCCTTCTCCTTTCCCCCCTATATCGTCCTTTTCCGTTCGCCCCGCCCATCAGCCGCAGTCCGTCTCATTGTGTGTTCTCTCTTTCTCCCAGGCGCGCATTCGGCCCTCTCTCCCTCGCCATTTGCATGCGATGGTGATTTTTTTATTCGAAACGAGGCAAACCATGAAGATTTGATTTCCTTGCATTTCCTACACCTTTTTCTTCGTCCTCACTTTCTTCCTCAGCAACTTTCAAACTTTGCAGATCATGGGATTGCCAGTAGTTATTCTACTATCAGTGCTCGGCTTGAGCTCGGGTAAGAGGTTTTGAAACCTCTTTCTTAGTAAATTATCCTTCTTTGCAGCTCAAATGATGTCACAAGTGATGGTGGCTCAGGTGAAAATAACCGACGCTCCGTACCCGGTCGCGAACGCCGAGCAGCTCAACCAGGTCATCTGGACGATGCATGGAACTCCGACCAAGGAAGCAATTTACTGCGTTTCCGAGGCACCTGTCTCTCAGCTCCGCTTCGTTTGCACCGATTGTCTCGAGAAGAACATTACGGACATGGTGAACGTGCTGAATTCGGCTCAGGACATCACGCGTCGTGTCGGATTTCCGGTAAGTTACGAAACATATAAAAAAGGAGGGGAGGGGTCCTGTTTAACGACCTTTCGTGGGGAGAGAATGGAATTTTGTCGGTTTTTCTCAATAGCCACTCCATAAAAATAGTGTTCAAATGTTTCTCTTTCTATTTTCATGGCCTTCAATGTTTCCCTCCTCCTCTCAGTCTTCCACTACGCGCCAAAATCCGACATAATCTAATCTGAGGGAGGCGATTCTTGTTTCGTTTTCTTCTAGTCCTCTCTTTCTCTCCCTCGGCTTCTCAAATCGATCTAGTCACTAAGACAGTGACTAATGGGGTAAATCTTCAAAAAATGAAGCACTGACTGACATCATCTCGTTTTACACTTTCGCCTACCCTACTCGCGACATTCATAAATTATACCGTTAAGCCGTTAACGACACATTAGAAAGTCTCTCATTTACACCCGAAGCCCGAACACGCTCAAAGCGGAAAAGTGTCTCTTCCGGGAAAGAGGCAACTCGGCGGAAGGGGTATAAGCCTATTCGCGGAGAAAGGGTCAAGGCTGGGGCGGCACAGTGCATGGAACACAAAGGTCTTACCCATCACGCCCTCATGTCTGTTTGGTCATTTCATGCCTCGCACAGAAGGATTAAAGGTCCCGAGAACGGCGGATTAATCCCGAGAATAGTGGCCACCGGGCAAAGCCGAAGCTGCAAAAAGACCGTCCTCCTTGATACATTTCATGATTGATCATCATCTTCCCAATTCGTCACTTCTCGACAGTATCATCGATCAAGATTTTTCTTTTCTTGCGAATGGGTGGCCCGTGTCGGGCTTCAAATTCTTGAGAAGTCTCCTCTGATATGCGGTTGATGTCAAAAACGTGACAGTAATAAAGTGAGAATGGTCAGTGTCTGAAGGTTACTTCTGTTTCTCCTGACTAAAACATAAAGCGGGTCTCGATTTCATTTCCAAACTCAAGTGGTCTTTCTTCATCCGCGTTCCGTTCCGCCATGTGGCTAGTGTATAACACAGGTTGCTTCTAAATAGTGCATACACATATTCGGTTAGTGGGTTTCGGAAGGCCCCACCGGCGCGTGTTTGCGTAACGGGAGAAGCGAGATGCGCGTGTATATTCATAACCGCCTTCTCCTTCCTCTTCTTTCCTTCCTTCACTCCCAAGGTTGCTCAAACACTCTAAGGTCAATGTCGTGATGAGTGGAAATGGCGATGGGTTTGTGGTGGGTGTAATGAGTTAGTATGATGTGTCAAGATTTCACGGATCATCAGGTTCCGTACTGTCCTTCTCCATCGCCACTAATTTGATTATGGCGATTAATTAGAACGGAAGCCAAGCGCGCAGAGGCAACTACACTCGAATGCCCTACTCTTCTACCGTACGCTCTTTTCTTCAAAAAAAGAAAGAAGTTGTTGCAAGTGAGGCACGGTCTTCGTCGTCTTCTTCTTCTTCTTCTTTTCGATGTGTCACCCAACCAAACAAGCAGAAGCGGACTGTTTGAAGTCGCCGACATCTCTCGTCTATTTCCAAAATGTTACATTCGAATTGGATCAAAGGGACAGAAAGGAAAGGGGTCGAGAAATAAACAGAGAACCCCCGCGTACGAGACCCTCGTTGGCTAACACCGTCCTATCGTTCCATCAGCGCTCGATCAAGATGGAGAGTGGTGCACCATCTTCTTCTCCCGAACCGCAATCAAACGCGATAATCTGAAGGGGTCACATTGAATATTGCGCAATAAGTCCACGTCTTTTGCGTCGTATTCTGCTGATAAGAGTCAGTTTCCCATGATATATTCGAGTCAATAATGCCTAATGGTGCAAACACAAACAACACATCATGAGAGCCCAACAATTCAAAATGCTCGGTTAGGAGAAGAAGAGAAGGAAGGAAAGAGAAGTAGAATGAGAAAGAAAGAAAGAAAGGGGTTAGAAGCACCAGTTCCGTCCCATTGCCCTGAAACCCTTAACGGATGTGTTCAGTTCACCTGACGGATGTCACTTTACGCGTCATTTCTTTGTGGCGCCCACAGCCGCCACGTTTTTGTACTAATGTCCAATTTCGGTCACTTCGCGTTTCAATGTCACTCATTCCCTGACAAAGGGCCTTTTTTAGGCAGAGAGGGGAAAAGAAAATGGAACAAGGACCGGTGATTCATAATAGTGCCTACGATGCTCTCTTTCAGGCTGTCACACTCAAGGATATTGCGGTGAATACCAATTGGACCGGTGCGACCATCATGTGCCAAGCGGCTCTCAACGGAGGTACGTAAAGAGGGGAACCCTCTCGAGAAACATCTGCTCTTCCGATGACGTAACTCGCGTCTGCAATATTGCTTCTCTTCTGCTTCAGGTACCGTCGATTCGGCCCCCGCTACCGTGGACGTGAGGTATCTCCGACAACCGCATGTGGTCGACTCGAACGGACAATCGCCAGTGTTGATTGGAAACCAGGGATACAGGTAGGCAACCGGGGGGTTTTCACAATGATGGCGGACTCGTTTTGATGTTGCCGATAGAAAAGGGTGGTTATTAAAAAAGCACTGTACACAGCGGACGGAGGGAGAGGGGTTAGGTTGTAAAATAATTAGTGCAATTTCGGCAGGTTACAAAAAGACGTGCGTGCAGGGAGAAGTGGCGTTCAATCGCTATTCATAAAAAGACTAATTAGAGGGTCATATGTATTGGTACATGATTTCAGATTCTTTGTGGAATGCGTCCGAGGGGCTGATAACATGTGTCAGCAGAGTGGAAGAAGGAAGACACTGAAATGTAATGTTCAATCCAATCCGCCAGCCACCCAATATCGTTGGTTGAAGAACGGAAGTCCAAGGTAACCCATTCGCAACATCCGATCTATTTATTTACAACCCATTAATTTACAGTGGAACTGGCGCCGAAATCACGATCGGAACGGAAATGATCGGGCAATCCATTCAATGTCAAGCCAATAACGGTCTTCATGACGAATCGAATATGCCACTGTCGCAAGCGGTCCAAATTGATCCATATTGTACGTTTAACCTTTTCGCTTCACTTTCTTCTGTTCACATTTTCGCACACAATCCATTGTTTGGTTTTCAGCGTCGGCGAAACTTTTGAAGGACAACTTCCAACAATTGCAATCATCGTCGCCATTCCTCGCTAACAATCGAATTGAAATGAACCAGCAAGTGAACTTGGGATGTCAAGTCGAGGGAAATCCGCGTCCTATTGTCTACTGGAGAATGAGAAAACCGAATGGAGATGTTGTTGACGCTGCCTGTCCGCAGGGACTTGAGGGACAGTACCAGGAGATGCCTCCAGATGGCGCTCGATCTGCTAACATTGTCCGGCTCACTGCTCTCTGCTCGCTTCGCATTTCCAACTTCTCCTACTCCGGACAGTACTGGTGCGCCGCTTGCTCTCAAGTCAGCCAAGGAGAACCAGAATGTTCGCCAAGCCTTGAAACTCCTGGAACCTCCAGCCTCAACGTTCAAGTCATTGGTGCGCCAAGCAACTCTGATGCCCCTCCGAGCATCGAGCAACGCGGAACTGATGCTACTGTTCTTGTGCACTACTGTGCCGAACCGATGCCCCGTCCTCCACGCGAGATCGTGTTCAGTGTGGATCAGAACGACCTTCAGGTGACATATCCATAATTAGAATCCTCAGGCTGAAGGAGTGCACTTTCTAATAACTCGCGCACGCGTCTCCCCCCTTCTTTTCTCTCACTTTAATGACTTCGGCCTAAATTTGATGCGCGTATGCATATGAATAAACAGACTAATAGCGCAACCGAACCAAAACCAGAACAGCCAAAGTTTTGACCTGTAAAGTGAACTTTATTCAGGTTGGACAAACATGGGAGAATTTCCGCTTCGAGTCGGCAGTCACCAACAACACCGTGCCCAACTGTTACATCGCCAGATTGACAATCTCGCCAGTCCGCGAAGAGGACCAGTACCGCCAGATTGCTCTCAAACTCCAAAACCAGTATGGATCGAAGCAGTGAGTAGTGGCGAATAGACTTTGAGCAAACGGACCACACTATTCAAATAGGGGGCTATTTACCCATTCAAGAGAGACGGCACGCATTATTGTGCCCAAAAAGAGAGGGTGGTAGAGAGCATTGGATGGGGTCAAATCCCCCATGTGAGGTCAACCCTCCTCGCCTTTCTTTTTCGGAGGGGATATGCAAATAGGGACAATAAGAAGTCGAAAAGACGGGGGTGTGGGAGGTTATGGTTATGAATGTGAAGACGTCAAGTATTTGTGTCACTTGTGGAAGTGTTTTATGGGAAAATGGTTGAATGGCAGTGGACAATTGATAGATGAAGTGAATGAATGGGATCGTATGGATGAATACATCAATGAGGGATAAATGGCAACCCCAAATGTTTTCTTTCCAGAATTCCGGTCTCAATGGACACATTGTTGGGAGGGGACAGTACGATGGTTGGCAGAATGAACGCCTGGTGGGTCATCGTGCTCGCTGTCGTCGCTGCTCTGCTTTTCATCATTTGCTGTGTCACATTCTGCATCAGAAAACGTGAGGAATTCTTGCATTACAAGCTGGAAGAAAATATTGGTTATTACAGGCTCGAAAGATCATCCAGACTACAACGAGCCAAAAGCCAAGGCAAAGTAAGTGAAAGAATATGTTGAAGCAGTGTAATATGTGATGTTTTTCAGTTTGAACTCCCGCGAGAACTTCTTCGAAGCGTCCCCCGATGCTCCGCGACTATTCGCACAACATCCACCAGAGGTACGCGACCCAGCCTACGGCGTCTATTTGAGTCGCGAAGCTGTCGTCTAAGTTCAACTTCTCTCATATTTCTCCCCTTCCCTCGCTAATCAATTTCCTCACTCATTTTCTCACAATTCAATTGTCATAGTGACCAAGAGTGCTTAGGTAATCGGTTCCGTTTCACTTGTGATGCCTTTCTCCTTTCCATCTTCCCCATGCTTCTCTTTCCAATCCATAACTTTCCTGTTGCTCTATTCCGACCCTCCAATTCCATTACCCAATTCTGATAATCAATTGGTTTTAGGCTAACGCGTACGACCTGGCTGTCCAAGATGCTTATGAGGCTTATTGCGACTCACGCATGTCTACCGTCTAACACACGCAAAACCTTAACTTTGTTGTGTGTTTCGCTTTAAAAACATGGCTGCTAACAATACTCGGTGTGCATGTTTCACTTCGTTTACCTTTTGGTTCTATCATCATCATCATCGTCATCATTTTCCAACCTCCTCATCCATCGATTCACAGAAGAAACGGGCCACTGTCGCTGCATTTCACGAGGGTGTGAATTATGCCGAACTCGAGCTCAAACGCAGTAACGCACAGCCATCCAGCACCGTATCCATCAGTTCAATTCCTAGTAGACCGCATAGGGGCACCGCTTCTGTTCAGTCTAGTGTCTAGCCAATATATATCCCGCTTCCTTTCTCCGTGTATAATCCTCATTTACTTTTATGTGTTCTGGAGTCCTGAAATGTCATTGTCATACTTTTTTATGTTGTGTTCTCCCTCCCCGCTTTGCTGGTCCGTGTAACGGTCCGTTAGACACTTTCAAATGTTTGAACTTGTTAGCCATCCTTGCTGTTCCGGGTAATTCATGCTATCTCCTTCCGCTTCTCCTGTCGTCTTTACTTTACTTAAGTTTTGCAGCCTCAGGCACGTTTCCTCACACTCTTTCTTTCTCTTGCTCGTCCTTTCGATCTAGAAAATGCGTTTTCTGTTCTTTCATACTATACTTATCATGTTCCCCAATTTATTTTTGGAAATAAAAGTAGATTATATGCAAGCCTTACAGTTACCGAAAATGATGATAATATGTTTTATGGGTTAGATGGATATACAAACAGAATTTGCAATGAAATGTACTGTTCAAATGTCAAACACCGGGTTGTCGTGGACGTGGCGAGCAGCCTTCTTCTCCTTCTTCGCGAGCTCGTCGATATAGTTGCTGGCGTCAACGATCACTGGAAAAAGTGCAGGTTGGTTATCAGTACGAGAAAAGATGATAAATCGTACTATGATAGTCGGGCGCGTCGGTCGGAACTCCCGCGAAACTCTTTTTCTTCTCCGCCCACATCTGGACGCCGGCGACGATTCCGAGAGACCTGAATATGAAAATGGTATGGTATCGAGAACGAGCCTAAATTCAAAACTGACAGCACGATAGCAATTCCGAAAATGAGGCTGACGATTGCGAAGATAGTGTCGACAACACTGGCATATTTAACTGAACTCTTTTCACGTTTTTCGGATTTCTCCTTGATCGGTTTGATGTTATCGTCGAGCCACTTGTCCCACTTGATGGATCTCTCGTTTGACGACTCAGATGAATCGGAATCCTCGTCGCTCGAGTAAACTCTTCTCTGGGCGGGAGAGAGCTCAACCAGTTGTTTCAAACTGGCTTCAACCTCCTGAAAAATCGCCACATGTCAACGAGGCATAATGAATGAAACTGACATCACGAGACAAAATTGTGACGGATCCGGCTCCCTTCAGCTTGTTCTTGTTGATCTTCTTGCCCTTTTTGATCAGGTACGCATTCACACTATCCGAAACCGTCTGCTCAATCTTTCCCTCCGTCGATTCGTCCGCAAAAGAGTCCTCGTTTTCCTCCTGGGCAGCCGAGTCGTCAGTCACTCTGTCCGACGGATCAGGCAGATCTTCTTTGTCGGTATTTTTCGAAGGAGGCAGATTGAAAATATCCTGAAGGAATTTTCCACGGACTTTTGCAAGATGGTTCAGATCCTCCAGATCCTCCTCATCATCGCTCCAGACAAGCGACAGCTGGCGAAGAAAAGGATGTTCTTTCTGCGAATCGGCCTTCTCCACCTCTTTTTCGTCCTCAACGGACTCCGACTTCCGGAGAGTCAGACTTGGAAGCTCTTTGGCTTCATCTTCTTCAGAGAAAAAGGCAGCATCCTCGCGAAGTTCGGTCTTCAGCTTCTTCATATCGACAAACTCCAACCGCGACATCATGCACTTGGTCTGGTAGGAAGCAAGAACGCTGAAACCGTCGGAACTGATTCAGAATCACCCATAAGACTCCTACGTGTCAGAAATCTTGTCGAAATCCGGCTCCTTTCCGCACCATCCGCAAACCGTATTGCTCGTCTTCGTGCATTTCTCCCTGTAATAAAAAACGATTTTTCATCTGTCTACGTAAAGAGTGCGTGTGTGTATCAATTTCGAAATACTTTTGATAGGAAAAATTCGAATTTCGAATACAGATAGGTGATAAGAAACGTCCTCTTTTCCACGCCAAAAAACGGAACTATCGATATTAGTCACAAACAATCAATGGTTCGATCAAAACACGATTTTTGGTTTCCGTTTCGCAATTCCTGTAGTGACCCCTTTTTCCACTGCTATCTTCTGCACAACAGGTAAGTTCTCGAGCAAACCATATGACTTTGTGTGCACATGACATGCCTCTTATCTAACCCAACTGACATAAACACTATACGTGGTGACCGACACCCCCCAACCGTCGAAAATCCCGCGTTTCCTGGAAGAAGTTTTACTCACTGCTCATAGAGGAATTCCGCGCACTGAGTGCAGTTGAAGCACATTCCCAGTCCCCGGTAGTTGTACTGTCCCTGAAATCCAACTTGTTACGTGTCTCGTCGACTAGGAGCGATTCCACTCACTTCTGGGCATTTTCGCTCCTTGAAGTGGTCGTACGAGACAACCTGTAAAGGAAGATCCACAGTGAAATTGTATCGAAATTAAACTTACCAGCTGAAAATTAATAAGCAAGAATAGTAACGAGACCGTGTTCCACATGACTGGCGTCGAGGCAGAACTGGCTCCGTTATCTCCGCGTGCGCCTTTTTATGCAATTCTTATCTGATAACACAACTGTATTTGTATGGCGTGTTTTAGGGGAAGCAAGCACAGTGAACTTTGAAAACAGACGAGAGGCTACAGCTTTCTCGAAAACGACTGATAAACCGATTATGCACGTTTCGGGAGTGACAGAGGACAAAGGTCAATCAGTGGATCAAATCGGATATCGATCTGGAGAATAACGAACGATTCTGATGGCGAAAACTGAACGGAAATGTTCGCAATGTTTGAAAATCTAAGTTTCACTTTTTCATGAGTACTTCTCGACGATTTGCATACTCACAGAACAATCAAAACTTGACAGCGTAACTTTTGATAAAGCGCAAATATTGACAGATTTCGACCGAAATACCAGAGCCGGCAAAAGTATCGACTAACAAGACGGCATTCTTTGGCTCGATGCCGACAGTCACTTGTTTTCCTTTGTCTGGTAGTCGATCTGTAAAAAATGGAGCAGGCGGCGGAGACGATGAAGAAGAAGAAGACGGAGACGGAGACAATTTTCCGTTCTTTTCCCCTCCGATGACTGTGCTGTTTTGTATTGTTTTCTTCTTTCTGCCACCGACCACATCACACAATGTATACACTTTTCTGAGTTAAGCGGCGATGTATTGAGTTTCCGTCGATATCATATCAAGTTCCGTGATCATTACATCACACCTCGGCAATCATACACCCGCGGGAATCAGGTATTTGTTAGCGACCAATTTCAAATTGTGCTCGTCCGTGTTATTGATAACACTGATTGCCGAGCCCCAAAGAGGCGTCTTTTCCAATTCTGTCAATCAACTTGGCTTCTCGCAATGATGTGGAAGATGCTTATCATCCTGAACTATTTTCTGTCGACGAAAAATTTGCGGCGTCGAAATGGAAATTTTGGGGGTGGGAAACGCTGCGGCGACTTTATGCTTTCTTGGGGGACTGAAAGTTTGACGTTGGCGGTTTTTATGAACCATCATGCAAAACCATAAAATTGCAGCTACACAGTCCCTCACTTACAACACACATATTTATTTCGTAATAATACAACACAAGGGAGCACTTTTTTTTGGTAACTCCGTGACATTCGGTGGGTTGTCCCCATTTGAATGTGGAAGCAGAAAAGGGAAAAAAAAGGGATAGAAGTAATCAATATATATCATAATCATCATCAGCATCAACATCATGTCCATGGGTAAAGCTAGTTTGTGAAGTCCACCTGGGTGAAAATGGAACTTGAAAAGCATTTGGTAAGAAGATCATTTGACTGGAATTGCTGGATTGCACAGACATGGCGAGAGGGAAAAGGGAAAGGGTGAAAGCGGACAGAAATCTACAATGATCGGCGACAAAGCAACCGGAATGGACATAGAGGGGGAAATACAAAGTGTTCTTTGACAAGGACTTACTGGAAGACCAGCGTTTTTTTTTCACAACTAGATTTTACAAAGTGGCGGGGGGGAACAGTATACACGGGAGAAATATGAACAGACTAAGCGAAGACAGTAGGAAAAGCTAGGAGAGAGGACAGAGAAGGGGTTAGAAATAAGTTTAATTATGTAGTGGTATGAAAGGAACATTCAGACGGCAGGTTGGGCGGACGATTGGGCAGCAGCTTCTTGGACGACCATCGGCGGGGCATTCGTCTCCGACTCGGTGCACTCGTCAAGATATCTCAAAATATCCCATTCTCATTTTCTCTCATAAAAACCAGATGTGCTTTGGTTTTAATGTCTGTATAAATTCCAAGTGCTTTGGAAACGTCATAAAAAATTGTTTTGAGCGTAGCTTCTAACGACTCAAGATATAATTGGGTCCTTCGCGAAGGCTCGATGACGTTTTCAGCTCTGCATCGGCATATCAAACTACAGTAGCCTAGCCGGCCGGAAGTATTTTTTTCAAAAACCGCATCATCGAATTTCCGGTACGTGCGGATACCTTTCAAAGTCGACGATCGGGCGGACGTCTTCCGAGCGACGGCCAGCATCTCTCCACGAGCGAAGCGAGCGGGCGCACATGATACGTTGGTTGTCGATGCGACGGGCGCGAGTCTTGCGGTTGCTGAAAAGGACACCTAATTGTCCTCTTGTTTTCGCGTCGTCTCGTCACCTTTGACGGATACTGGCCATGGCAGCAAGGAAGGAGAGGAGACCCGAGATGCACACGAGGAAGACACCGGCTCCGATAGCGACAATGTCGTCCGGGCGTTGGTCGGAGATGTCGGTTTGCGCAATGATGGCGAGTGTGCAGCAACACAGCGTCAGCATCACTGTAAAAGAAGATTCCATTCTGAATTCAGCTAGTTTGTATGACTAACTGTTGGACATCTCCAAAATGGAGTTGGTGCGAAGCCAGGAAAGAAGTCCGACCGGTGGAGGAAGAAGGCTCATTGTCGCGCAGAGAGAAGACGTCGCGGAGATGACAAAGCAAAGAGCGATGAGAATATAAAAGTAGTTCGCAGTCGACGGAGTGATGCAGTCAACCAGAACTACAAAAAAAACTTCATTTTTCGCACGCTCTCTCCACACCCGTTCTCTACCTCTCGATGGAGTGTGAAACGCGACGTGCGACTTTCCTTCGGAGTCGATGTATCCGCCGAAACGGACAGCCTCCCAAAAGTCGTGGCAGCCTGAAAACCGAAAACTGAATGGATCCTTTTTTGTTTAGAATCACCAATGGCATGGCACGGCTCCGTGTTCTTCATGTAGAACTGAGCGGCCTCAATGGCATCGAAATCCAATGTTCCATTACGGGCGCTCATGTCTTCGATGAGGATCCAGTCTGTTGACATCATCGCAAAGATTGCCTAAAGCTTTGGTTATTGTCTGAAAACCGTCTCACATCTGTCATTAACTAACCAGAATGGCAGCGAGGATGTGGAACGTGGCAGCCGGAATGTTGGCCTCACGAAGATCCATTCGAGTGCACAAGTTTCCAAGTCTTGAGAAAAACATCTTCTGAAAATGAGGAAAGAAATTGAACGGTTCCAAAACACACGTTCTAGTTTGAAAAGTGGAGAAGAAAAGAATAGGCGAAAGAAAGATGAGCTTAATCGAGTGAATTTCTCGTGAAACGCGCTCCCGAATATTTATTCAACGGCTGCTCGTGGGGAAAAAGAACGAGAAAATGAAAAAAAGAAGCAGCGAGACAGAGCCCTCGAGGAGCACGTCGAGCCCGAGGGAAATTGAGAAGAGAAAAGATGTTGAATCAATAGGAAGGAGGGAGTGCGGAGAGCGCCCCTCGCCACTCTCGCCGGGCAATCGCTGCGAGACCCGCCCTCCAAACTACGGTACTTCTTGTGCCTCTCTCCGCTTTTCCCACTATCTCGCTGGTGTTTTCGGGCCTTGTCGTTATTCCAGCTGGGCGTATTGTGAGCGGGCGTTGGCTGTTTTGAATGATAAAACCGACCGACTTCCAAAGAGAAAAAAAGTTGCGGCGTTTGGAAGAAAAATTGACGCGATTTTATGCAACCAGAAAAAACAGGAAGAACTTCGGAACACTATTTGAAAAACAAAAACAAGCATTTGATGTCGTGGTTCTTATCATGACACTAACACGCAATGACCTTGGTAGTCACAAACGACGAAGAAATCGTGTTTCTGAATGGGTTTTCTACACTCGCCACACAATTGGCGGCCTCGTCTTCGAAGATCAGTTCGATTTTCTGGTTTTTGAAAACAAAAAACAGAGGATGTGTTTGAAATGTGTTTCTATGAACTGCTGCTGATCGCTCCTCTTGTTGTCCCTATTTTATGGCCTCTTCTGGGAAGGCAGGTGACACACCCACGGGGGGTGATGCACGAGAAATGCGCCTTGCAACATGTGCTGGCCCGTTTCACTACATGACGCCCAAATTATCTTCCTCGGGTTCAATTTCGTTGTTTATCTCGTTTTCTGGGCCACCAGCAGGTGGCTTTTGCCGGTTTTTGTCCCAAAGTTTCATCATCATGAAATCATTTCACAATTTGCAGGTAAATTATTCGCTTGCCGTAGCGGAATGTTTCGCATCGCATCGGTATGTGGTCATATCGGAAAATCAATGGTATTCCACTGTTTTCAGAAACGATCGGTCAGCCAGACACTGAAAGGGGCTCGTCAGCAATCAACTCAAGCTGCTCCACCGCCGAAACCACCAGTTCAGCCGCCAAAGTGAGCAGAAACAGCGAAACTAATCATAACTGATTCTGTTGCAGGAAATCCGGCGGCGGAAAGGGGTTGGCTCTCGTTGGAGCTACTGTAGTTGGTGCCGGAGGAGTGGTCGGATACGCTTATGTCGACCCTGAGTTCCGACACAAGGTTGAGACCACCTTGCCTCCGGTGAAACAAGCATTCGACGCCGTTTTGGGAGAATCGAGTTTCGAGTAAGCGCAGACGACAAAAAAAGAAGGAGAAATGCATCAATTTTACAGAAAGACCAAGAAGCACATCGAAGATATCAAGGACAAGGTGGTGAGCGTTGTGCCAAAGAAGAAGGAGGTCCTCCCACCGCTGGAGCTGGCTCCGTTGCCCCCAGTCTTGTCGAAGGAGCCTGTTCATGTGGATCCTATCGACGTTCGCAAGGATGTTACTCCTGTTCAAGTGAAACTATCTCCGGAGGCCGCTGCTGTTAAGAACAAGCGTACATCGAAAACTAGAAGCTTTGACTGAAAGACTCTATTTTCAGAGCTTGAGGACCGCATCAAGAGCGCCATCCACTCAGCGGAGGGCAAGGTCCGTCTGGCAACTGAAGCAAAGCTCAAGACGATCAACGCCATCAACGAGCACGCAAACGTTTTGAAACAGACCGTCGACGACGCTCAGCATGCCAACTGGGAGAACGTGACCGCTGCTCTGCAGAGAGCCGAGGCCGAGGCTCGCAAAGACAGCAGCCAGGAGGTCGACGGAAGAAACTACATTGACAACCTTCGCAAGGTAAAGGGGCGCGATAAAGAGTCGAACTATCGAGAGAAAACGAACGAGACACTCTTATTTTTGGAAAAACGCTTTCCGGTTGCGGCGATTTGTCAAATTAGGAGAGATTAGGGAAAAATAGAAGAAACTATCGTCAGATTGGCTTCTATTAGAGGTTACTGTGACTGGTGAATGACATTCAATCGGTCACACGCAACAATTTCTCGAAGAAATAGTCAAAGGTGCAATTCAGATTGTGAACGACGGGAAAAGGGACTCGGTCACTGCCACCAATCCGCTTCTCCTCAACGCACAGGAGACGGTGAATAAGCTCTCTCATCAACTTGACGAGATCAACGCTCTTGTCAACAAGGTTTAAAAACAATGTTCTCGAGGGAATTTAGTAATAGCAGGTACATTACAGTCTCGCCAAGAATCGGCTGTGCTCAACCAGTACAAAGATCTTATCGAGAAGTCTCGTCAACAATTCGCTCTCGAAATGAAGAGCATTCTTCCGAACGTCGATATTCACGCTAAAGTAGGTCACGAAGGCGACTGCGAAAACGGAAAAAACAAGAGTCGTATAGAGCGGAAATTGAGGGGTCGCATTCGAAATTGGAAGAGCGCGCGAGGAGCGGAAAGCAGGAGAAAAACGCGAAATTGCGCTTTTTGAGGACAGCATCAATCTCGTGAGCGGCCAGAAATGAGAAAAAAATGAGAGAGGAAATGGAGAGCAGGCAATGTTCTCGGCTCCGCCCAGCTTCTTTTTTCTCGCGAGGCTACTGTAATGGGAAATCGATGCGCAGCAGGCAGAGCTTGCGCAAAAGCCGTCTTCGGTAATGGGTTTTGAGAGAAGAAAAGAGGATAATGTATAGTGAAGAAAAGGAAATTGGATGTGGTTTTTGTATTGAAATGAGAGCGCGTGATTCCAGGCCGCTTGAACAGAAAAATCTCATTAGACGCAGGACTACGGTAGTGAGTAATGTATGCGAATACAAAAAAAGCGCTTTCTCAAACAAAATGAAATGCGAAATTGGCTTCGTTTCAGGGCAAGAACTTGAATGAGGACGAGCTCAACGCGCTGATCGCCCACGCTCATCTCAAGGTCGACCAACTTCGTCGTCAACTCTCCGAGCAGCAAGTTCGTGAAGAGCTCCACATTTCCAAGGCTCTCGAAGAGCAACGTCTGGCCGATGAGCGCATTGCCACCGAGAAGTTGGGTGTTGAGATGAACCGCATTGGTCGTCAAAAGGATCTCGACATTGAGAGAGCGGTAGTTGCCAATTTATAGGCAATGTTTTTACGGTTTCCTTATTTTAGCTAGTGGAAAGTCGTACTTCATGGGAAGGAGAACTCGAAGACCAACTGAAACGCACCGCCTCCGCTCACTCGGAACACCTCGAACAGGTCATTCGCACGCAGCGTCAGCTTTTCGAGATTGAGCAGAACCAGAAGGTGGAGGAGGCTGTTCTTCGCGAACGTGACTTGCATAGCCGTCAAGTCGGAGCGGCGCTCAGTCGCTTGGAGGGAATCGAAGAGGCTCTTGGCAGCCGCGTTGCTCTAGACAACGAGAACCGCCGCGCGAAGCAGTTCTGGATTGCTTGCCACAACTTGATCGACACCCTGAAGCACGGAAACAAGGGTGGAAACACTATCGATGAGAGGAGACTGCCTCTGAACGATTCGTTGGCTCTTCTCAAAGAAGTAAACCCGGAAGACACCTTTGTCAACGCTATCATTGCTTCTTTCCCAAAACAAGCGACTACAGTTGGAACATACACTGAACAAGACCTCAAAAACCGCTTCGAGCAGCTTTACAAGATTGGACGCAAGACTGCGGCCATTGATGAGAATGGAGGGACTCTGGGATCCTACTTCTGGTCGTATGTCAAGTCGCTTTTCCTTGTCGACCTTCCGAAACAATATACCGCGCAGGAAACAATTGATGTTAACAACGCCGACAATTACGAAGTAAAATTTTACTTGTTTCATAATCACCTAAAATGTTTTTACAGGTCCTCTCTCGCGCCAAGCATTTCGTTCATACTGGTGATCTGGACAAGGCGATTCGAGTTCTACAGCTTCTGAAGGGCCAACCGGCTCATCTGGCCCGTGACTGGGTTGTCGACACCCGCGCCTACCTTGAGTCGCGCCTTCTCGCCCAGCTGCTCGTCGCCCACGCCGCTGTTTCTTCGATTCGCTCCACTTATTAGAACCAATGCCCCAAACCCATTTATACTATATCTACTGGTTTGCCCCCTTTAAAGTTACCCCTCACGATTCACGCGCTTTGTTGCTAGTATTTTAGTAATATCCACTGTTGGTAGACACCGTTTGTTCTTTTTGTAGATTGTGGGGTGGGGCACATTTTCCATTCGTTCCAGCCTCTCATTCTTCACGTTTAGAGTTTTGCGAATCTGTCGAATCATGCGAAATAAACTTAACCTCAAGCTATTTTTTTGTTTTTATTTCAAATAATTTCTTCATTAAAAACTGATCGGAAAATGGTGATAATTAAAAAATTCGAAAAATTCAACCTTATACATAGTCGACAAGAGGGATGAGAGAACAGGTAAAAATCAAAATGGAAATGCGTCACAAAGAAATAACAAAAGCAAAACTGTCGATTGAGGAGAAATATAAAGGTAGAATTACAAAAAATAGATGAAACGTGATGGTATGGTAAAAGGCGCGGTTACTCTTCTTCAAAAACCGAAAGTTCCTCCGTGAAGCAAGGTCGTTGCCAGTCATGAAGAAATGACTCGACTCCTTCCTGCTTCTCCTCTTCTGGACGAGGAAACGGACGACCATTGAACGATGGGCGACCTACCATTCTACCTGGCTCAGTCGGATCATCACATATCCATCTCATGAAAGCGTCACAGAATCTGGCGCATCCGCGGCGAAAAACTAACGGAGAGGGGTTCACGTGCTCCTTCTTTGGCTTCACATACTTCCGAACTTTGTCTATTGTTGGATAGTCATTCCACCATCGTTCGAAATACGGGCCGATTTTCAACAACAATTCTTTTTTCTGAAAAAACGATGCTCATGATGGGAGGGTTGACATTCGCTTGAGCTCACCTCCTCCTCGGCGGTTTTCATCTCACTTTCCATGGCCATCTGGTATTTTTGCCGCATTCCGTTCCCTTTCCAATGGTGCGTTCTGAAATTGGCAGATTTTACTCAAAAACGTTAATTGAAATTATTTACTCAAAGTAGTCGAACTGCTTTTCGGTGGGGTACTCATTGCGGTATATCGCCATCTGAAAATGAAAAGAGAGTAAGATTGTGCCCATAGGTTTTCATCTCACCGTAACAATAGTATTGATAACCTGAATGTCGTCGAACGGCGTCACGAACACATCGATAAACGATGGTTCGTAGCGAATTCGTGCTCTGTCTGATTGACGCGACGCCAAGTACTCCAGCAGTGCACCGTCAGTGACGTTTCGAACTAAAGTCAGCTTTGCATAGGGAATCATGCGGTAATTCTCTAAAAGCATTGTGCACAGGAAAATTTGAGCCTCTCTCCTTTTGTATATCGACACCTTTTCCTGAATTGAGGCCTGGCAGTTCATTCTGATATCACTGCTGTAAAAAGTTGTGAAATTGAGCACATTGAGGAGCCATTCTCGCATTACTTTCTTACGGTGACTACGCGAAACTTCTTGGCATTGAACACAACCATCATTTCATCGATCCCCTGATCGTCATCCACGACGACGACCACTCCATCTGAAAACGGTTAAATTCACAAGTATACATCTGCTAGCAATTACCTTTATCTTCATCCTCAATGTAGCGCGGGCGTCGGTAAAACTTGCACACCTGAAGGGCACACTGTATATCGCGTTCCATTCCGCCCATGTGTGGAAGCTGAACAAGGTGAAGCTCAGTTTATGGGATAGCTTTCTGGGGGAAACGTACAGTACGGATAGTCAATTTTGTACCGATAGGTTTCGGTGGCCATTCTCCGCAGTGGTATCCAACTTTGTAGCGGGCGCGACGAAGCATGTTGTCATGCTCTAAGGTCATCTCGGCCATCATTTTCTTGTGCTCACGCGCCATTTTAGCCTTTTCGCGTACTCGCGTTCTCTTAGCCATCGCGTCGTGGAACCGCGTCACTTCAGGAGGAATCTCTGCTTCCCAGAACAAATCGCCTTCGTCTGGTTCTTCCGGTTCGTGAACACGAGGTGGTAGTGCGAGTACACGATCAATGTCTCTGTCGTTTCGAATCATTTCTCGTCGTCTCTCATCTCCATCGTCGTTGTCCTCCAGTCCAGTGCCAGAAGGCAGGCGAGTTACGCGCTCGCCTATTTCAGGTTCCATCGCGAAAAACTGTAAAAAACAAGGTGAAACAGAGAAAAAACTGACGAGACGAAGAGAAGGAAGAATAACTGTTGAAAAAAGTTTTCAAATTTCATGTATTGGGCGAAAAAAGAAAGAAATAGCTCTAAGACAGTCAACGCGAAAAAAATCGATAGGCGGCGGCCGAGAATGCGCTCACGCTCACACGCTCACCACGCCCGCAGGCGCTCACTAAACGACACACACACACTCACATACGCTCACAGAAACACACACGCACTTCACTCACAAAATCAACGACTTATTTCCGAGAGAATCAGCAGCATTTTTCGGATGAAAAAAAAAATTAATGAATGCGAGTACGGAGGAAAATATGTAAAGCGGAATTTAGAATTTGTCTCCATTCAGGTAATTACAAGAATTCCATTAACAATCGCAAAACAACGGATAAGTAAATCAGGAACGTATTCACGAAATGTATGCACAAACCAGAGGTTCAAACACCTAAACTCAAAGATTTCAATTATGGGAGCAAATATCTGGAGAATGTTGAGAATTCCCGTTTGCAAGCGTTTTCTTCGCACTTTCTGCATTTTCCAATTATAAAGTCTCAAATCTTGCAGGCTCTTTCATTTGTTTCCCACCAGCTAAAAGGTTTTCAGTGTAAAAACCAATCAAAAGTTTGTCAGCGACAAAACATTGGCCCTCCCAAAAAACTGAATGCATTCGCTCCGTCGACAGTCAGAATGTCGACACAGTTTGCTTACTGATGACGAACATTGCACAAAGTGGCTAGCAGCCATTAGATGACTCAATGCTCCTCCCTTCACGAAGTGGACACTGTACCCAACTTGCCATTTCACTCTGCAGTTTTATTCCTTTTTTTCCGTCTTTCCCACTTCTCTCCTACATATAGATTTGAATTGCAGCTAAATGAAAGAACAAACTTTCCTCTTGGTTTTCATACTTTCCTTTTCCCTCCTTGAAGCTGTTGAATACCATCCTCGGTATGAATTTGGTAAAAATGTCAGCGTGAGCTTCGGTTCAACGAATTTTCTCGTGAAATCTCCGATTTTGTTCATTGAGTGTAGGTTTCTTCCGTTTGTAACTTTCAAAATTTCTCAATTTTGAAGACCAGCTACATCGCTCGACTGAACTTTGTTTTGAAAGTCATCTGAATGATTCTGTGACGGTAAAGCTCACAGAAGCTCAGCCGGAAAGCGATGTATTCGATTACTTGTTACTGGAGAAAGGCAACAGTCTTACTGCTCTTCAAAAACCGGCGCGTCGTGATTGGTCAGAAATAGTCCGCGACGGACTGAATGTGATTGTACAAGCCACCAACAAAAGTGTCAATGGAGCTCTCTTTCTGAAATGGTGCAGAAAAGAAACTTACACATTTCTGAGTACGGTGGTTTAGACAAGTTACATCTTCATCAGTTTTTCTTCAGATGGTTCCACTACAACTGAAATAGCTGATTATGAACCGATTGATTCGACAATCCATGTTCCATTTTTCGTAGTGCAGAGTCAAAATGCAACCGAATACGTCGACTTTTCCACTGTTCTCCCGCGACGTAAGAGAGAACAAACAACGTTTCGTATTTTTTTCGTCAATATAATAACAGGCATGTCTCCGTATCGGGATTGGCAAAGGAAGGCATTTTGCATGAACGCTACCATCAACGGTCGAGTGAAAGTGCACTTAAATCGATGCAAGTCACATGTTCCCTTCACTGTCGAGTTGGAAGCCACCAAAAACCGACAGATCGTGCGTTACTGGGAAGAAGTTGTGATGTTGAACGACAAGTGTCCACCCGAAGAAGAAAGTCTCACTGATCAGTATGTCGGCTGGTTTTCTTTCAAATGTGGTTCGCATTCTTCAGCTTGTGGATGGGAATCGAGTCGATAGATCATAGTGGAATTGGTGAAGTTATCGTCTACAGTTGCTTCCACACATGGGTTTTGGACGAAAATGAGGAGGAAGTTATCAAGATAACACCAAGTCTTGACAAAATGGAGGCTGAGCACTGGAGTTTTCGATACACGGTCTTGCCTTTCCGTAGGAACGTTTACTTTGCACCCATCAAAAACATGATTGACACAGGTATTTATTTGTTTTCTTATGCTTTCGATTGTTTTTGGTTCAGCTCTGGTTTTGGGATCGCAGGTCAATTTCGCAATCATTGACCAAAATCCTGCTTCAGTATCGTTTAGTTCTTGCTACGGATCAGCCAGATACACTATTTTTAAAAATTTGCATACAAGAAATATGAAATTCACAAGAGACGAACTGCGACTTTTCTCCGATTTTACCAATGAGTTGGACTGCAAGGAACAGAAATCACAAGGGTAGCGAGGCGTACAAACAAACAATAATTTTCCATTTTCTTACCTTTCTAGGCTCTACATTCACATCGGTGCCGGTGAAGCGCAAGTTGAGGGGAGTATCGACATCTGGTTATCGGATAGGAAAGGAGCGGAAACACCTCAGGGAACACTCCATAGCGACCGCTACTCAACTGTCGCTTTCAACCTTTTGCAAGGCGGGCATATGTGTAAGAACGTGCATGTCATCAATTTGATCAAACAAGGTAGGATCTTTCTTCTCTGGGAAAATCTGAACACTGAAAGTTTGCAGCTGCTACCAATTCCCATATCAAGCTGAATCAGTACTTCAACACAACCGGTCTCATCCGTCTTTCTGTCAGCAGATGCAAGCACTCACAGAAGTTGACACTTTTCGAGGGAACGGGAACGAGGGCATTCGTTGTGGATAGTCAAAAAGTGGCATACATGCTGTCACTATATGAACAGTTTGATTGCTTGACTGATTCGCAAACAATTCGCTTCGAGTACGGACAGGCAGCCAATCACGGGTAAACCATGAAACTCTGAAAACGTTTCATGACACATTGTTCAGGATCTTCTTCCATGTCGAAGCACTCGAAGATGCCATTGGGTACGTGGCTTCTTATGAGTCTTTGCAAGCGACTCTGGCCTGGCATCAGCTGAACGAAGAGTACCAAGTCGCTCAATGTACAAACTCTTCCTTCCGACTCACTTTGCTATATTTGTTAGTTGCAGATAACTCTCGTGTGGCTGGCAGCCTCTTTGTTTTCGGAAACAAAACGTCGAATATCGGACTTAAAGTCAAGCCGCTCATCGAACGGGTCAGAATGAAACCGCCTGTTTCCCTTCGCTTCTACATCGACTGTGCTACTTCATGCGAGTTTGCCTTCTCAAGGTGCGAAGAGACTGAGATCACCGAGTGGAAGAAGCTCGTACCAGTCGACAACACCTCCTTTTCGGCGCTCTACACATTCGACAAAGAAGGAATCGATTTGTTGCACGGATACGCGGATTCGTTGGATTGTCATTTCAAAGGACACTCTGAGTAAGCATCGGACCACGGCTTCAATTTATCAAGTTCTTTCTGCTCAGGCTCTATGTGCAAGTGAGAACAACAGTCCGGACATCAGTTCGGGTCGAATTCTCTCTTGTCAATGGGACTGATTTGAACCAAATCGACCCGTACCCGTTTTTCACGGCCGAAACTGTGAAACTGAGAGAAGAAGAGTCCCGTCAGAAAGCATACATCCTCATAATCGAGATCGTCATGGTTCTCGTAGCCATTTTTGGTAAGATACCCTGGAAATTCTACGTTTTGCTTTGAAACTATCAATTTTTCAGGTGTTTACGCCATTCGACGCTTTTATCATTTGGCTGGACGCAGGGAAAGGAATGTGGGCCACGAAATGGAAGTGTTTTTGCAGAGAGACACATCTGAGGTTTAGCTTTACATATCTTTGTTTCTTGCCATTCTCCAATTATCATTATTTACAAATTTCTCGACAATACAGCAAATAAAACGTTTATTATATTCAGTAATCGAGAATGAATCGTCTTTTTTGAATGAGAGAGCAGTCACTTAGGATTATAAATTACACCAATTTCAGAGGAGCAGTGCTAAAAAGCAAAATAAAAAGCATTTTGTTACAGAAAATTAATGAATGGAAAAAAAATCACGTAACCTTACTTGTGAACCGCGTGCACCTAGATCTCACCTAAAATGGTAAAAGCACGAAAATCAGCACCAACTTGGAATGGTGCTCATTAGAGCAAATATGATTGAGAGTAAGGCAATGAAGAAGCATTGGGGACAAACTGGGATAAGGAAAAACAGGTAGGCAGAAGCAGAAGAAGTAGAATAAATTACTGAAGAAGCTGTTCATAGCGAAGATTTTCAGACGTCACTGGCCTCATGACTGTCATTGCGTCGAGATCTGAAACGAAGATGAGACTGAATAAAGCAGTGGGGGAGAAGCCTAATGGTTTTGCAAGCAGAATCGCTTTCGAAATCGGGAAACTCATGCAGAAAGTGAGAAAAAAACAGTTTCGACTGGCAACCAACACTGATAAGAAGAATATGAAGGAAAAATTGGAAATCGCCGAAAAGAACAGGCATGCGTTCAAAAAAGTGGTCACACGTGAACCAGAAAATGAAAATGAATAGCTCGGAAAACGGTTAAAAGTTGTCCATTGAGTATTGAGTAAGGGATAAGAATCTGAGGGGGGTTATACTCACAGAAGCGGGCGATAGCTGGTAGATTGGGTACGGTAGCGTCTGTAAACGCTCAAAAACCTGTTTGTGACCGGAGTTTGACTCTTTATCGATGGATGGATGAGGAGTGATTGTGAAAAGTGGCAGAGAAGACGTTTTTCTAGAGATTGAGATACTTTTTGTACTACCCGAAACCGGATTTCAGAGAGAAGAGCACCCCAACCCGCATGCCCTGTCTGTAACTGAAAAGCGTGCTTTGGCACCATGCCAACTTACACTGCAGGTCCATATCTGCTCGTAAAACTTTGTTGTCGCATAACAGACTGAAGTGTGCTACATCGGCAAGCGAGCATTTCACGGAATGGTATCCGGAACTCTTTGTTGTACTTGCAGTAGATCAATGGATTTAGTGTGCTGAAATCGCAGACAGTTTCAAACCCCCTCTCATAATTTTCTCAAAGGTTTCTTTTGACTTTTCATTGTTTAGACAGCCCTTTTGTGGACGTCGTAATAACGTAATTTGAGATTGTTGCGCCTTTAGTTGGCCCCCTTTTTTAGTGGTTCTTGCAGTGCGACCGATCAAATTTCGTAGGTCTCTTTTTGGAATATGTCAAGCAAAAGATTCATTTTCATCATCAAAGTTTATGATGATGAACTTGAGGGCTGAGAGGTGAAGGGTAATCATAGGGGTGGCTAATATGCTTCGGATTGAACGAACGGATGTGTTTTATGGCCCGCGAAGATGGAGAAATGTGACAGAAGGACTACTTGCCCAACTCACCTATTGGAATAACCGAGCCAGAGGGCCAGAAGATCAAGCCAAGCAGCGATTTGCATTCCGAATGACTTGAAGATGGCGAGAATGAAGAACGGAAGCCAGCAAATGATGAACACCGACATGATGACCCCCAACGTTTTTCTCGCCTTGCATTCGCTTTTCTCAGTCTGACGAATCTGAAAACTCATCACAAGTGCGCTCTTCAGTGATCACACGTTTTCCATCACTCCTTCCAAACTGGTCTTTCAAGTGTTTGTTATGAAATATAATTATTCATTGTGAACTTGTGGTTTGACTTCATCCAGTCACAATGCCCTTTTCTCCCCAAATATCGATGCTTCCAAAATGGGCAATGTGTCTTGTGACGTATGTGAATTACTTGAACTTTCAAAACCACAATGGATGCTTTCATTCAATTCCATTCAATCCCTTCAATTCCGGAAAGGAAGTGTGCCAGCACCAAAAAAAAAAGTGCACACAATGCCTTCACTTTATATTTTTCTATTCCTTCCTCTTCTTAATCATCTAGAGGTCAGAAATGGAAACGTGATAGTTTGGGTAAACATGGTGGAGGAAGGCGGAAAAATGCGCTTCTTTTGGTGCGCATCATCGATGATCCCGTCGTTGAGAAAAATTTTCCCGAAAACTTTTGTTTTTCTCATGGACTCTCGGAAGCATTCTCTCTTATACCAGGCGTCACATGTCGAGCCGAGGCAACACAATCCCATAGAATATGATTTTTTTTATGGGACACACAACGAAGATGCCCCAACAGCTCAGCAGAAGAAAAAAAAAAACACATTCAGCAGGGCGAGATGAAAGAATTTTCGCCCGCTTCAGCTCCTCGATAAGTGCCACTTTGAACATTTTAAGCACCGTTTAGTGCTTCTGGAGCTATTTATACGAGTAGTGTATTGGTTTAAGAAAAGACACACTCAAAAAACAAGCGTGTCATCAGGAATTAAACAAAAGGTTGATGTAAAGTTGGAAGATCCCTGAACTTTTCGTCCAAGTTGTGCAGTGGGAAACGCCAAAACCCCCCGAAAAGATGAATGTTCCAGAGTGATGTGGCCTCGTGATGTTTGAAAACGCTTCGCCAATTTTCAGGAACGCAATTATCGGCTTCTCAAAGCATAGAAAAAATGACCGCGCTGGTTTTGGCGCCTCTTTCAAGCATTCTTTTCGTCCAGCACACCCCCCTCCACCCAGCAAACACTCTTCTGACGTACCAATGGTCCTTTTGCAGCCGAGAAGAATGCGCTCGGCCGATGCAGATATTTCCGTTCTAACTTGAAAAGTCTCGAGTTTGTCGAATTGGTCCGCTCTTTATTCGGCACCTCGATTGTCTCCTTTTCATTCAGCAGGTCCTTGTTCTCGGCGGAACCGCTGCCGTTGCGTGGCTTCTCCGTCACATCCACCGAGTTGCAGTGCGACATCAACCTGTCTTGTGCAGCCAATCTTTTTGCGGCCCTCCAAATCTTTATGTTCAGTATGACCATGATGAATGTGGGCGCGTAGAACGAGATGATGGTTGCATAGCTTTGATAGATGAAATGAGGGATGACCTGAAACAAAACGGAGCGTTCTTTTTTTTTTGCACTTCATCTTCTTTGCCCTGGGGACCGATCCGTCTGATAAAAGGCCGCTTCGCGTCCGCAGCGGTATAATAGAATTTTTTGGGCGGGCACGGAGCAGCGAAAAAAACCCGAAAAAAGTGGAGAGAAGAGGCGGCTCTCTTTCTCTTTCTCTTACTTTTTCGCGTGGTGGTCGTTTCGTTTTCGTTCGCTAAACCCCTTCTTTCTCCCGGCGGGGCCGTGTGCGGTGCGCAGGAAGTTTTTATAGGTTGTGGAAAACACTTTGGGAAGGAGAAGAAGGAGAAGAGGAAGAAGACGCGAACGAGCGCCAAAAAAAGCCGCAGTGCGCAGGGATTGCCTTCGGAAGAGGAAACATGTACACTTTTCGGCTCCCGGATGGGAATTCTAAGACTTGACTGTTATTAATGTCAAAGAGAAAAAAAGGAACTGAATGACTCCTTGCACCCTCCTAGCATTTATAAATAGAATGCGGGACCATATGTCTGGTCAGAGTCAATGAGAATCCCCCTCTTCTATTTTTCCCATCAGTTCCTCATCGCTCGGTTGGGGAGAGTTCACTGAACACATGTTGAAACACAACCAACAAAAGGGGGGAAAACAGCTGTGGTGCAGCGTCATTTCGGAACAAGAAGAAAGCTTCTCTTCACCAACTCGTGTTATCTGATCGTCCAGCTCGGAACATTAATGATTATTTATTGCTGTTGTGCATTATCCCAGTAACAGCAGTACATGATCAGTTAATGACGCGTAGGAAGAGCTCGTTTCTTCCCCCTCGAGTAGATTTGAAAAGTGAAGATCACAGAGATTAGAGTCGTTTGTCCAAAGGATGATCGACTCGAATGACTAGAACCTATCCTATTAATAGACTCAAGTTCGAACCAATTTCATTTGCATAAATGATGCAACAATCCGCCCCCCTCTATCTCTACTTTCGTCCCACGTTTTGAAGTTTGCTCTGACCAGAGACGGGAAAAAGACGAAATTCCAAAAAATCTCGAAACGTCTCCAGTTACGGAAAGTAATATTCTCGGCATGGTTTCATGTTTCAAGATATCCCTCTCAGACCTTTTGCGTGGTTATGAGACATTTTCCAATGTCATGAAACACCCCGTCTTTGAACGTCCCACTTCCATTCCGGAAATCGTTGAAACGTTCAAAGAGTCTTATTTCAGAAGAGGAGGGCACCACATAAAACCGGAACCGCAATATTTCTTCTAGTTCATTCCACAAATCCCCCTCCACTCGTTTCAGTGGTGGTAAAGTACTTTCCAGGAGGCTTAGAAGATGTTTTATGTCCCCGGCACTTTCAATACGTCACAAAGATTCGCGAAACATTCACTCAAAAAGGGAGGGGAGAAAGCCAATCGGTTCGTTGTTGAAGGAGCGAAGGAAAGCGCGAGACCTGTCGAGAAGCATAAGTTGTGCGATGCGACCCATCCCGGATCCAATTTTTTCTGTTCTACATCGTCACTGTCATGAAGTTTTTCAAAAAGAAAACGGAAGTCATTCGCTATTTGAGTGAATGATAGTTCTAGGTGTGTGCGCGTCTGTCAATCAAATCGACTTCTAATTGTCGTTTTCGTGCGAATCAGAACGAGCGCAAGATTTATGTGTTCAGGAAGAGGCACTTCTTCGCCTCGTCGCCGTCCGTCCGGACATTGAACAACCGGGCCGCCCGTTCGGTCCCTCGCTTCTCCCTCCGGCTACTGCGTACGTTCAATGTTCGCTTTCTCACCATCAGACGCTAGTACCCTTTCCCGATTGATAGGGTACTTATTCGGGGGGTTTCTCGCAATTTCCGGATCATACGAGCAAGATAAATGCAGGCATTTATTATGGTCCCCTTGTGCTGTCCCCGTTATGAGCCCATCAACAGCCGGATATTGAAATTTTCTGGCATTTCTATGAAGAGGAAGAATGTCAGCGACGGATTTCTAGCAGTTCATCATCACAAGCTTCGTTTCCCTTTTCCACTATCTCTGGCCCTACATTTACTCTTCACTGGGGAGGCTTTAGTTTGTTCTTTTGGCACTGCCGACGACACGGGAGACAGACGAAAAGAACCCCCCAATTCTTATAGTTATTTCCACAATATGTGTGCACTCTTTTCTCTTGCTGTTTTAAACCGACACCCGCCGAAAACCCTCAGGCGTGGCCCGGGACCTCGAAGAGAATGCGGTGCGACGTTTCGTCGTCGTCTTCCCCTCGGGAAACTTATGAATAGGTGAAAGTGTGTTGAATTGACAACACATGCGTTTTTGAGGTGAGAAAAGTAAGAGAGGTGCGGGAAGGGAGAAAAGGGGGGGGGGGGGAATAATGACTTCGATTTGGGCGAAGGAAGAAGAGGAATGCTGACCTGACAAGTTCCTGTGTCATCGACATAAGTGCCGTCGTCCAGAAGGTTTGCGATGATATGCGACGAGATGCTCACAATTGCCGCAATGACCCAAACGCATGCGATGTAGAGCATTATTCGTTTGGTTGTCCGTTTGGCTGAGTATCGAAGTGGGCTCGAGATCACCAAATATCGATCCACTGATATTGCACACAAGTTCACAATGGACGCTGTGCACAATGTGAGATCCGCTGTAGTGTACACCGAACACATCGAACTGAAAATCATGCCATCCATTTTCCCGGTTTGCAAACATAAAAAAAGAGTTCCCCCGTGACTTGGAGAGGTGCAAGTTTTGTTGCTTAGAGGGCGACCCCAAAGTGCCCAGGCCACCAAAAAAGGAAGCGGAGGCCGCTCGCGAGAAAGATGACATACGTTTTTGTAATACTTGCTCATTTGTCTTCCGTCTTTCTGTCCAAAATCGGATTGCCTTTCTCCTGCTCCTGCTCCCATGCTCTTCCGTTTTTCTCTTTTGTTTTCAGAAATGAGCAATTTATAACCTCGCAAAGGTCACGTTGCAACAAAATGCACAAAAAAATCAGAGTAGAGTTGAGCTGCACAGCTGTTTTTCGCATGTCGCAGAGAGAGAGAGAAGAGCGAAACGTGAGAATCGTTAATGAAAGTGGTTTTTTTTCTGGGTTGGTGGTGGAGAACCGGGAAAAAAATAGAATGGAAATGAGAAAGAGAAGAGGAGCAAGGGCGATTGAATTCGGGAAGCGCCGGAGATGGGGGTCAACAGGATGGCGGGAAATGAGACAATATAAAAAAGAACGCTCTCTTGCAAGGAACAATTCGCAGTGAGGAAAAAAAAACACATTTCTCATCTCAGTTTAGGTTCTCAGTTTGATTGAAAAGAGCAGGCCAATGCAAAAGTTTGGAATTCTTTTGCACTCTCCGAACTCCGAAAAATAAAAATAAAAATAGAAGGATGGTTCGGGTGAGATGCGCGCGCGCGTGAAGAAAGAATGCTCATAAATTACCTTCCAAGCGGCCATTTGTCGAAAAGGAGGTCGATCAAAGCAAGTGGCATCACGACAAGACCGACGAAAAAGTCGGCGACCGCCAGCGAAACGAGTAGAAAGTTTTGTGGGTGTTTCAGCTTGCGAACGAGTAGAACAGCGAGGCAAACCAATGCGTTTCCGACAGTCGTCATGATAATCATAGCGATGATAGCGAGGGCGAGAAGGGCTTTCGCCGTTGTCATTCCGGCAAACTGGACCCGATCGGCTTGTGGGCCGTCGGGAGGCCATGCGGAGGTGATCGGAACCACGGTATATGAAGCGAATGGAGATATGTTGACTGCACGGGCCATTTCACCCCTCAGGCTGTGTCTGACTGCTGCCGCATAGACCACAAGTGGCTGGCTCTCTCCCGCCGCGACGTCTCAATCATCCCTCGCCCAGCAGGGGGCGGAGCTTCGGCCCCAACGCGATGTTCCCGTCTACGGTAGAAAAAAGTGGGAAGAAAAGAAAATGGCCCTGAGGGGGGAAGATAGAGTGTTCTAGAAACTCTAGTATTGTCTCATTCAAAGAATCAAATTTCGCTGATTTCGGAATTCATTTCAGAAGCAAACAAAAGAGAGGGCGAAAAACTTTGATCTACCGCCTCCGTCCTTTCACAAACACATTCACAACAACATTAAAATCATGACCAAATCAGTAAGAAAGCAATTTTGAGCTGATAACAAATCATTATGAAATGATCAAACCGTGGTCAACCGTTATAATTGCAGATTGTACTACCAGGTTAATGATGTGGAAACATATTCAAATTTCGAGGTGGACTGAAGGAGGAAATCATTCGGAAGTCGTATTTTTTCATATTGTGTTATCTGTGTGTTGTTTTCCTGTTCTTGCAAAACCGGAAAACAACCGGAAAACAAGACGACCGCGTGCTTCGTTTGTGGCGCTTTTCATTACAGACACTTTGATCCCGATTTGTACTCTGATGTCTATTTTCGATGGAATGCTCTGGATGTCGCATATCATCTGGAGAAGCCGATTCCGGGGGCGTCTTCGCGATAGAAAGGGGGGGGGGGGGTATCTGCAAATCACAATGCTCATCGACCAAATGAGAGAAGCGATTTCTTCCGGACGTCTCAAATTTCCTCATTTGTCCTTCTCCAGGCTGTTTTTCAAAAAACCATGCACCGCACGTCACTGTCCACTTCATCTCATCAATGGAACTGCAAAACATTTCAAAAGTCCCACCTTATGACTGAAAAATACCAATTCTTTCATATCATGCCGCGATGTCACAAGAAAGAACAACGCACTTTGTGGTTCATATGCGGTGTTGGGAAAAAAAGAGAAAAACGAAACAGGAGAGAGAGAGAGAAAAAACAGTTTATTATCCATTTTTGATGGTTGCGGAGAACTGAGAAAAAGAAGAACAGATCGAAGAAAGGAGGGAACGGTTTGGGAGCGTGGTCGTAAACCATTTTCTCTTCCTGATTCCCGTTTGTCAATAGAGGGAAAAGATGATAAGGGATCGGAAACGCACTATATCACAGAACAAGTGATTAGAAGAGGCTCGGTCAGGAAAGACATTCTAGAACATGAGTGGTGGTGGGAGGGAGAAGGTGAGAATTAATATTCATGGATCTGCGTTGGCAGTCACTTCCGATGCGATCTCTTTCTCGTGAGCTCGTGGGGCGCATCCGCCAATCTCGTCATTTTTTGCATCTTGTCCCCTCATTTCGCATCGTTTTTCCAGTAGACTTTCGATCACTTTGTTTTCTGAACATTTCTGGATCATTTTCCAAAAATTAGCTCATCTTCTTCTTCATTCATGCAATTAGTTCGTTCTAGCTCATCTTTTCAGAGAAAAAAATGAAAATAAAAAGAGATACACGATATTTATAACTCGCCAAGTCAACGACATCTAAGTTTGATTCAAAAATAGAACTCGGAGTTCACGATTACCTGACACGCCTGAAAAATCAAGTGAAATTGTAAAACAAACCGTTTGGAACCAGATATCAGAATCAGTCAACAGAAATTAGGATTACATCTGAAGAGAGGAGTGAGACGAAATTCTGGAAAAAAAACTCTGCTTGAATAAATGACATCAATTCTACGCATTCATTTTGTTTTGACTGAAAAAAACCGCATTTTCGCTCGCCTAAACGAGATTTTTATGGTTCCAGATTCCAGACGTCTAGATGGGCCATTCAGTCTGAATGTTCCATAACGGCTCCTCGTTCTTCTTCTTCCATTTCTTCGTCTTTTTGTTGTTTTTAAACGCTAAACAGACTGTTTGCCCATATTTTCTTTTCTTCTGAAGATGTGTGGACTATCCCGCCCATTCCCCTTCCTACTCACCAAAAAACACGCAAACAGACACTCTGAGTTCCGAGCTCATCATTATGCATTTGGAAGTTGTATTGACACCGGACCGCCCTGAATTTCAGTGAAGCAGTCACTACACTATCCTTTCGTTCTTTTTCCTCGAATTTCACAACACACAACCAAAACGTTTTTATTGTTGTGATTTTCAGCAAACGCAGTCGCTTATCAATGCACTTCGTCTGGCCGACCAAGTGTCGTGCCCTTACGAACGGCGGTACAAGAAGAACAAGAGGTACCAGAAGAGCCAGAAAAACTCCATCGCCAGATCCATGCCAACTCTGATCGAGGACAAAAAGTTCCCGTTTGTCAGCTACTCGCCACGGGTGTCGGTCGGAACGATTGAAGTCAGCGATGAAGAGGTGGGTGATCGTCTTTTGGACTTTAGTGAAGCTGTGCACCCCAATTCTCAAGTGACTATGAAAAACTGTGAGCTGCTGACCACCCTACGCAATATGTTGAAGTGTTCATTCAAATAGAATCGCATTCTCATGGGGCCACCAAGTTTTGACGCGCGTTATGTGGAAGAGGCCCCCAACGAGTGAATGGTTTGTCTCTCTTTCTCGTTCGAGCCAAAATAAGATGGATGTTTTGAGATTCTCTTCTTCGACTCTTTCCAACAACCCTTTTTTCCCCCCTCAAACCGACACCAGAAATCTTTAGTCAATATCGTCTTATCGCTGAGATGAGGACACTGTTTGTGTCTTCTGAAATCTTTCGAAATCTTCTTATCGTCCTTAACTCCCGTTGCCGGCACATCTCAAATCTATTCCTTTTCTGTTTTCAGTCTCTTTCTCTGATTTTGCCGCTTTCATATCGACTAGACACTTGCTCTTTTGCATTCAATAATGGACTCTTCAGATGAAGATCCATTTCCCTCTTCCGCTTATTATTCTTCTTCTTTTTGTCTTTTGAATGAGAGACAGCGGATATATGTTTTAATTTTCTTTTTTATCTTTGTCTCACAAAAGGAGCCTTAAAACTGGATTATGAGCTGTGAATAGGACAAAGAGCTGTCTAAACCCCTGAACCGAAATTTATGCGGTTATTATTAACACATAAAGTTCAGCTGTCTTGTTTTGTTTTCCCACACTGGATAGTCCATAAACCTCGCCCATTCCGCCTGTTTTTCCCTCAGTTACACGTTCAGAATACGTTTTTAGACATTCACTCTTTCCGTCTCTTGACCTCTTTGATCCTCATTTCTTGAAACAACTCAGAGTGCTTGTAGACAACTTCAACTTCCTCGTCTAAAAGCTCATCTACAACATCTTCAGTCAGCTATTTTTTGAAAGACGAAACGAGGAAGAAAGCGACGAAAAAGAGGGACGAATTCTTCTCGTTCTGAAGTGCCTCTGTGTGTGCTGGAAAAATAGGGGGAAAGGCGTGCATCGTGTCAAAACACTCGCCTCGTCCCGAATTGTGGTGCCAATCCACAACTCGCTTCCGAAACTTCAATTAGGCGCTCAACAAAGGGCATCCAGTGGCTGTCAAGACACCAATTCTTGTTGCTTGCTCATCTTCTCGAAGGCTCTGGAAAAGACAGAGAACCACAGCCAGGACCCGAACCAGAAACAGAACCAGAAAAAAAGAAGCAAGCCACCAATTTTCGACAGTGGACAGCAACTTTTCTCGATTCGATGGACCATCCGACACATGTGGTAAGTGGGTTTGCATGTTGAAAAGTGAATTGGAATGCTGTTCATGAACAAAGTGCAGTCTTCTCAACACAAAAAATGCGAGTTTGGACAGAGACATTAAGAAGACAGACTCACTTGGCATTTGTCAACTGCAATTTTTAATCTTTCCTCCCTCAAACGTTTCTTTGGGTTTAAGGTCGTGCCAGCCCTTTTTCCCTCCTGTTTCTCTCAATTTTCCGAGAATCCATCTTCTTTTTCCACTTCCGGTCTAAAAGAGTCCAGAAAAACCGAAATTGAATAAAGTTCAAAGGAGGAAACTGGCTCGCCCACTCAGTTTCGCCTTTGTTCCCAGAATACCTATAATCCGCGGATTCCTTCCTCTATCTTCTTGAGTCACAATTGGTACGAGTGAATGAATTCGATAGTGGGAAGAAGTGCATGGTTCCGCCAAGTTCCCATTCGCGATTATCTTAATCCCCTGCTGCCGGATTGACGCATTTTGGCCATTGTGCAAATCGGTCACACTCGAATCCCTGGCCGGCTCCTGATTTCTTCATTCAAGAACACGTTCCGGTGTCGGTGAATGAAGAAGATTCATTAGTTGTTTGGTCACGCCAGCTGCACCTATAAGAGGTTACCAAGAAAACTGACTTCAAAAATGACAGAGCAACCGCCAAAGATACAAATTCACGAGCCGACAGAAGATTTGGAGGTAAGCAGGAAAATAAATCAAATTCGGGTTTGAATCGGGGACAAAGTCAGAATCGAGTCAAAAAAACAAGTCAAATGACAAATTCATCCAGTTCTAATTGCGTTTTCTCTCCTTTTTCCACATGTATCTCTTTCACATCACTTTTTTTTCGACCACAGCGCTCATCAATCAAAAATCCGCTGCACGACAAGTCAATTGAAGTGAGGCGCGCAGTGCAATTTTCGTTCCTGCGGGGAGCACTCTTGGTGTGATTGGAAGGCCCGGGCCCTCTCCAATTTCGTGAAGAAGTCGACGACGGTTGTCTTTTCTCTTCATCCTCCTCATGTTCCCCATTCAGCAAGCATCGAGCTCGAGTACCTCTGTTGCGAAGAATGATTGAGCCAGTTGGAAAAACGTGTCCTTCACGAGCTCTTTTGTTGTCCTCTTCCTATCATTTTTCCAATGTCGTGGATCAGAATTACGGATCTTCATTTCACGACCATACTGTCTGGTTTTTATCAAAAGTTGTTTTCCATCAACTCAATTTGATCTACAAAAGTGCACATTACAAGTTGAACCGGATTAAGATACTGGTGAACTAATGGTTGACCATTTCTATTTTCATTCAAAATTTCGATTAGAATTTTCCTTTCCATTACCATATAAATCGACTTTTTTTCAACGAAAAGATACGTTTCGAGACAAAAAAACGTTATAAAAGAGCAAGTGTTGCCGGTTTCAATTTTCCATTTTCATTTCTATGCTAATGAACTGAACGCGTCCAATTATTCTTCTACTCCATCATAATTGAGCCGCAATTGTGACATGAAGCGACTCTTTTCATATGTCGGCACGGCTCAGCCGCCTCTTTTTCGTTTGTCAGAACGTTTTTGCATCACAAACTTCCGATAGTCCATAAGCATAACAATCATCGTCTCCTCCTGTCCGCCTTTCTCTCTTAACCTGTTTTGTTCGCCCCAAAAACCCTCCTTGTTTTTGTTAATAAGCCCGTGCTTTTCTCGTGAGGAGGTTCTCGGAAGGCTATCCGTCCAGTTAACAAAAAAAAACGCGAGGGTAGGCAATGAATTGAAAAATTGACCGCCGCGAGCTTTTCCCCGGCAAGGTTTTAGAAGTGAGAGTCGAAAAACAAACGAGAAAAATCTGGAAACAAACTATTTGCTCACACATGTGGCCGCATTTGTGTACGTTCATATGGATTCGGATTCGGCGCATCCCAAAAAAAATGGCCCATTCCTAGACATTCCCCCTCCAATATTATTGCTGTTTTTTAGCGTTTTTTTTCGGATATATATTTTTTTTTTCTACTCGTTGGTCGGAATGCTTTTATCCGCATATCATGACTGGTTTCTTTTTTCTTCTTCCTTCCTCGTCTTTTTTTTCCAACTCACGGGGGCACTCTGACTGTTTATTGCATATGGCTGAAGTTGGGCAGAAGAAGAGAAGATAGGAAAGATACTGGCACGAGCAATCCGCTTATTTTGGTGAGCATTAGGCCGTCATTTCTTGCTGGAAGCGAGGAAAGGTTCGTGACCTCCGACATCGCCTCCCACTTGTTGCTAAACCAGAAAACGGCGCTAGAAATTCAATCTAAACCAGAAAAGAACACACATAGGGCTCGAAATTGGTAGCCGCCAGCTCGGCTCGGCTGTTATTGTCGACAAAAGTTGTGTGTCAAATATTGACGACCGGGTCCGCTCTCGCTCTCCACAAAAAAGTTGGTCGGTCGGTTGAACGGCTAATATAATTCGTGTTCATCACTTTCTCTGCTTTCTTCCCCCGCACCCATTCAAACTTTTGTGTCCGGTCTGAGCCAATGGAACTTTTTGCGTTGTTTTGCGGAAGCAGCGAGAGAAAAAAGGGAGACGGACCCTCTCAATTTGTTCCGCTTCTCACTGCGGTACCGCCCTGCCGCATCCCAACGGGAGAGGGATGTTTTGAGTGTTTTCTAATTGTGCCGCCTTCTTTCCATTCTCCAGACGACGACATCGTTATCTGAAATCGCAAGATCTTTCTTTTTTTCCATCTGCTCCGACGTCTCTGATACATTCACACCTCGGCTTTCCCGTCTCACTTCTGTTTGTTGTGTGTTGCCCTTTTTCAAATATTCGCACAATGGGACCCATTTGTTTTAAAAGAGTCCCTTGTTCCCTGAATACTAAAAACAAAAAGCGCACGTTTCGAGGAAATATGAGAGTTCATGAGAACGAACATGATTTTCGATTTCTGAACCATTCAATCTGATTTTGTCAGAACTCGAGCCAATCAATCAGTTGGACAGATAAATCATCCATATTTTGCTTTTCTCTCCCTTTTCTGCCCCTCTCGAGAAGTTTTCGCCTGCTCTTTGCTGACCAGCGCTCCCCGGAGCCGTAATCTTGTTTTCAACTCTATCCACCCCCGCGCGACTCTTTAAGTGAAAGTACTTTCCTAATTTTTGTGTCGGAACGATTTGTTGCGCTGAATTCCCCAGGGAGCATTCTTTCAACATTTTTTGAAACGAAGAACATAGCCTTCTTCTAGCCGCCACAGACCTCCACATCTTTTTGGGACCAGCCTCAAAGCTTCCAAATATAATTTGTAATTCAACACCCTAATCCAAAACTTCCTGGAGAGGGGACTCAACTTTTGGCCACTGTGCTTTTCCCATGAAAACAGGTGCAAATTTCTGTGCTCACCGAGCCCTTTGCAGTTTCACCTGCCTACCAGAACTTTGTTATACTAAGTTTCAGTGTGACGCAGCTCGTTTTGCGCGTTTAACGATCAGCCAGTCAAACGTTTCTTCTTCCCCATCTCTTTGTGCTGTCATAATTAAATCGAAAATGCGGAGAATTTTGCGACATACTGCACCGAAGTCACATTTATTCTTCCCCCGCCCCATTCCGCACATTCCAACGGTGCGCGGCGGTTAATTTAGTCGTAAAATTTTAGTAAACAGCAACAAGAATGTATGTTTTTGTTTCCAATTTTTTATATCCGCCATTCTTGCATTCTTTCTTTTATTCAGTTTTCTGCGCCGACCCCAGGAAAATCCGCACGTCAAAAACTGGCCAAAGCGGCTCCGACGTTATCAGCAATTCTGTATTCAAATATTCCTGTCATGTGACTTCTTGGAACATTTTTGAGCATTTTTGAAAGAAAAGTAGTTCCTTGACCCCACTCAATTTTTGAAAATGAAAAATCGAGGAGGAAGAAGAAGAAGAAGAAGACGCGTCATAGTGATTCATAAGAATATCTTGATTTCATCGACATAAAAAATACATGGGGTTTTTTTTCTCTCGAAACGTGCAACATCCTTCAACGTGCCTCCACACACACACACACACATACCCACAACACACACACACAAATACCCATTAACTAATTTCATTCTTTAACGTCTTTTTTCTCTTCCACCCCTCTAGACACATCGTTTGCCCTTTGTATCCCCATCCCAACGTTTCCTTTTTTTTCGCCTTCTTTCAAGTTGTCCAATAACGGATGCAGTGACCAGGAATCGCTTCAACAATGCCGAGATCATCGATTGATGAAAACATGCTGCATGTCGACTGGAATGAAGAGGTTACTTGCTCCCTTCGATCACAAACATGAATGAGCAATTCGAAAATCGGTGGTGACAACAAGAAAGATAGAAAAGGAGAGAAAGAGAGAGAGAGAAAAAAAGTGTGGAAATGGCATCTTTTGTCATAAGAACATGATTCAATGAATAGAAAATGTGCGCAAGCGCGTCTAAACTTTTTTTTTCGCCGCCCTTTTCACACCACTTAGCCGCGGTCGCACTCTGCACACTGCAAAAAGTCATTAGACTCTGCATTGAATTAGTCGGTTCGGCTTGCTTCCGAAATCCCGACAAAATTGAAATTGAAAAGCTTACTTGTCTGGAGTCTCCAAACGAATTCCCTTCCGAAAGAATCCATGCTTCTGAAATATGTATCGCTTGTCTGTCTCACGTGAAATATTCTGATAAGTGTGGGAAAAAAGTCGATATTTCTGGAGAAAGATCCTCAATGCAGAATGTTTGTTCCTCCTCTCCATATGACTTGCAACCTTTTTTCCCTCCCAACTTTTTTTTTCTGAACGTACATCAGAATGGGGAACTTTTGAGAGCAAGAAAACAGGGATAGTGATTGAAAACGGAGAGTGCGACGTCATTCCGCCTTGAGAGGAGCATCTTGTATCATCCGGGCCGAATGACGGGAGAGAAGACGAAAAAGAAGTGTGTATTGGAATCAATCGCCGCTTGGCTGCACTTATTCTTTCCATTCCGTCCTCTTTTCCATCCCCCTCCCACGTATGAGCTATTTTCTCCGAGTCCGCAGGAAAGTTCACTTTTATTCTCTCAATGCACGTTTGCCTGTCACTTTTTGTTCTCATTATTTAAAGGGGAGGGGGAGGATCTTCTGTTTTTGACACTATAGACAACGAAACGAATGAAAAAAGATTGAATTGAATCGGAAATAATTAGAAATCGGATAACAAAAAGTTGTGCTTTTTTCACTGTGAATGTGAATTTTCCGCTTTTCCCGCTGTAGATAACCAAAATTCAATACAAAACTAGCAGTTTGTTTTTCAGAAACACCAGGTTTGATTACAGTTTCTATCCTATTGACTGTCACTATAACTTTTTTTTCAAAACCTTAGTGACATGTTTTGCAGGCAGCTCGTATTCGAGCAATGGAAAACCGCACTGGTTCGGTCGGAGATTGTACCAAACTAGCGAGCTACCGCGCCAACAAGCCTGCATTCTTCCGGAGAAGGTATGCGCCATGAAATCGAAAATAATTGTTTTTTTCTATTCTGTTTGTTTTTTAGATCAACTCGAAGACGTATTTCAAATGCACAACGTCTGGCAGACCTTGAAGATTTCATCAATACTAGGTGAGCTCGCTGTGTGGTTTTCTCGCGCATAAAAGTGCTCATAGGGGGAGCTAAGAACAAAACTGGAACAATTCTTACCATCAATAAGAGAAGCTGAATAATTCACGCGTCTTTTCTCTTCCCCTCTATTCCCGCTGCCACCCTAATATTTTCTTCATACTACTATATAGTAAACGGCTAATTGGGTGGTGTCTAAGTTTGGCGGTTGGCAAATATCTCGCAGACCTCACCGAGCCACCCCATTCAATTCCAAGAGCTCGTTTTTCATTCAAACCGGCACTGGATCATAACACATTATATTTTTGTCTTCTTCGGTTTCTTTGTCTGTGGGGGTTTGACGAGAGAATGAGAGAATTGCGACCGACTCGATACCAAATTTCCTGGAAAATCTTCCCATTTTTTTTTCCGAAACTTCAATTTCCTTTTCCCCGATTTTTCCATTCTCTCCTTTCGCCTGCAAATTTCGTACGTGCGCCTTTTCTGGCCGGCCGAGCCCGTAATGTGGGAATGATAGAAGGGGGGAAATAGTGCGCTGACTTTGGGCCGAAAGTGTGAATAGCAATTATTGGAGCGCAAAGAAAAAAGGGGGGAGGAGAAGAATTCGAGAGACTTTCGAATCACAGAGTAGTGCGAGTGCACACAGCTTTTATTGTTAAACAATGGCTGTGTTTCTGAAAATAAGACGACAGGGGACGTTGCCGAAAGTTATCACAAAAGCAACCCGAAAGTGAGTTATTGTTCATTTCCGTAGAGTAAATACAAAATGTTAAAGTAATTAGAAACGGGAACAATCAGAAGTTACTGATTTCTTACTGTTTCTATTGATTTTTCTTTTTTTTTGCTCGAATTCGCTTTTTTTCATATCACTCTTTTGAGTTAGATGGGAAAATTTCAGTTTGAAGTTTGAAAAATATTCGTCAATTATTCGGGTTCGGAAACTATTTAGTGGTCACCAAGTTATCTTTTTCGTTGATTTCAATTCAGTTATTTTGGTAGTGAACTTATCATTTCCCGTCTGGAGACCTAGAAACTTGTTTGAGCAAAAATCAATTTCCCGATTTCGAAATTTGTACAAATTTTGTGCCTTCGTGCTTGCCGCAAAGTTCACGTCCAAAAAGCCGAAGCGGCTGTCTCGCCAGATCTCCTTGGAAGCCACTTTCGAGAGGACGACTCCGTCCGCCTGTCATAAAAAGGGAGTGCTTTTGTAACGAGCCTGCCCGCCATTTCATATTCTAATGCATTTCACATAAAACGGATTTTGAATAAATGGGCCGCGTCTTCTCATCTCCCAGGGCCACCGCGAGACGCGCTCGACTCCTCATTTAAGGAGTTTCCCGGAGAGACGTCGTCCCTCAACTCTCAGTCATAAGGCTCACAGACAGCCCCCTGCTTCTCCGCTTCTTCTTTATTCTCGCGATGCTCCCGTTGTTTCCGTTGTACGATCCGCCCGTGAGGCCGATGCGGCTCGAGGACGTCACCCAGTTCAGGTACGAAAACAGACTACAGTAACCAGTACCACGTCGAAACTCCGGCTATTAGTCGCCGGCGCGCCTTATTTCGAGTGGAAACGAAACGAGTCGGAAAAGGGCCGACGCTGCAAGGCGGCCATAATTGAAAACTGGAAGAGCACTCGTGGGGGGTTTTGGCGTCTCACCGAGCGGCAAATGTTACAAATATGTGTGCCAACCCAAAATACACGCAGTTTTCTTCTTCTTCTCTCCTCTTCTTATTCAGCCTCTTCTTGACGCTTCTTACTCTCTTTCCTTCGACTTTTTTTTTGCTTTTTGGGAGGAGGCGACCGACAAATGCATCATTATTGGGTTGGTGGGCACGATGTGCTCGGGTTGGTTGTATCCACTCTTGAGTGCTTCTGAAGCCGACCGCGTTCTTGTGACAACGAATATTTCGATCCCGGATTATAGTGGCCTCCCACAAACGGCATGGCCGGATAATCCCATGCTCCCCGCCCTATTCTCCCATCGATTCTTTGGAATTTCGAGAAAAAAAAAACCCGGCACCCTCCAAAGTCCAATCTTTCGGGAATCCGTCTAACCCGGCCAGAACTTTTTTCGAACTCTATTTTTTCCACGCCTTCGATTTTTTGAATCCGGCGCTGCTCGTGACATTTCTCTGTCATTCTCGACTGCACGTAGATCATGCCGTTGGGGGAATGAGGAAGATAAACTTGGTGTGTCCATATTTCATGAGGGACCTCATTTCCCCCCGCATGAAACATACCCGGTCTGGCTAATAAGCTCATTTCGAATTCAGAAGACATTGTGGAGCACATGCTTCTTCTCGGGAAGTTTCTTGCTGTTTTCTGCGACTAGTTTCATTTACTCTTTTGTGAAAACCGAATGAACGATGATTCGTGATGTCATCAGAACATCCGAAAAGAAGACACCCTGTCATTTCGATTTCATCCGAATCTCGAGAGTCACGCGACGGATATCCTAATACTCAGCAATTACTGTCACGAGTCAATCCTCCCACGACATTTTTGAAGCTTACCCATCGAGACGTGACATTTCTCTCCGGGTCCGGAAAGGCTGTCTGTCCGGCCTTTCGTTTCCCAGTTTTATTTCAAAACGCCAAATTGGATTTCCTGGCACCGATTTTCTCGGAATGCTCCGGTTTCTGTCAGACACGCAACTATTCACAGTTTTAATCATGAAACGCATTATTCTTAACGGGTTCCTTGAGTTCTCCTGGTAGATGTAGGCCAGATCCAAGTGGTGGCATTCTCGATTTTGTTCCGATTCTGACTAGTAACATGTATTACTATCAAAGAAATCGCAGAGGCATCGTACAAAAAAGGTACCGTATGCCTCTCGACTTCCACTTTCTGGCCTACAAAAACTCCGAAAGGTTAGTTTCTTCGGTGCCAGAGATCTCGCCGCGAAATAATGAAGGCCGTCTCGTCAACGGACCAAAAAGCATACCAAAGAAAAGGAGTGCATCTGTGGCGTCGTGTTATACGTGTTGCATGTGAATTCATCCGTAATTCAGGCAAAAACAGACATGTTTTGCATTCTGAATCCATCAGTATGTTCAAGTCCCATAATCCAGATAGAGGGAACCAGAAAGCAAAAAAAAGAAAGAGCTCAATGCATTTCGATTGCCTCTTCATTCTTGAAACTAAGCAGAATAGCGGAAGCGCAAGAAAAGAAGCAATACATCTATCTTTTCCTGCAATCTTCGTCACTCCATTTAAGAACATGCCGCACTGCCCATCAAAGCGTATTTATGCGGCCTTCCCGAGTTAAGGAAGCCTATTATTGAGAAAACAATACTTTTTCTCTCCCTCACTCTTCTTTTCCAGACGCATTTCCCTCGCCACTTTTTTCTCGTTTTTTCGGCAATACTTCACGTGCTTTTTTTCCGTTCCCCCGGTTCCCTATATCGCAATTTTCGAGTAATTCCATATTTCATTTTTTGTGCACACACAAAAAGACAAGCGGCTTCGTTTCAATCCGTTTGTTTTATGCTTGTCACTATACGACGTGCTGGTTTCACGGGACGTTTTTTTTTCGAAACGGCTATATGTATATTTCATCGAAACCGCCGTCAAAAATGACACGGTTGCCCGGCAAAACGGGGCGACCTTTTGTGTGTCTTCGCCACGGAAACGTGTCGGCTCCGCGGGGCTCTTTTGGCCGAAATGAGCACTCTTTCGTTTTTGTTTTCAACTTTGGTTGTCACACATTTGAATAGGTGCTCGACTTTGGTCATTCCGTGGTGTCCTTAAGAAGTCGCCCTTGAGAGACGGGAAACAGAGACGGCTGATTTTCTTTCGAGAAGTTCTCGCCGACTCAGCGTCAACCGTCATAGGCTTTGCCGTCCCAGCTTAAAATCTAATTACACTTGAAAACGAGCACGTTCAATTTGCAAAAGCTGCTTAGGTGGGGAAGGGGTAACCGGAAGCGAAAGAAATTAATTTCTCTGGCGTTGAAAATTATATTGATCACTGGATTTCAGCTCGCATTCGCATTTCTAACATTCCATTTCTAGTCATAACTCTGTTAGTCTCGTTGAAAAGTTTCAAATTACGAGAATGTTGCGAAATAGTTGAGTCACATTCAGTTCAGGAACCAATGTTCTCGTGATGAATTGTGGACAAATAACATGAATTCATCAACGCATCTGAACTAATTATGTCATATTTGGTTATTCCGTTCGAGTCTCACTTTCCCTCCCTCCTTTTTCTATTGGTTTTGATCACTTTTCGAGTGGAAACTGGAAGAGCCAGTAAGGCAGAAATGCTGTGTTGGTGGTCGTTGAGAGAGAAAAAAAGCGAACTGAAAAAGAAGCATGCACGCAATAACAAATTAGAGGCGCCTTGTAGAGCAGATATCTTCTCGCTCTTCCTCCTCTCCGCCCGTTTTCTTGACGTACTAGAAGAAGGGAGGGCATTCGGGACGAAGAGTCAGGTTAAGAACAAGATCTCGAATTGCAACCTCGTGTGCCTTTCCTTGTCTTCTCCTTCTCTTTCTTCTTATTCGAGAAGAGAGGTTGTCCACAAGTTTTTGTTTCCAAAGTGCCGGAAATGGTTGAATCCCAATGGGAGAAACGTCTTTTGCCAAGAAACCACCACCAGTGCTCGGCTTTTTTTGTTTCTTCCCGAACCACTCCACTCACATCAGTGACCCTTTTGTTTTTGTCAAGATGCCGTTCCGGATACCCCTCATCTTTTTTTTTCTTTTCGCTTCTTTTGACACAACAAAGCCGCTTTTCTTCTGCCTACACTCATTCGTTCAGAAGGAAACGTTTCAGAATTGAGTTATGCGCGAGCACTGGCTCAAGACAAAAAAAACACAAATAGAATTTGACGGGAGGCCTGAATTTCCCTACAACTGTTGTCTTTCTCCTTCGTTTTTTTTTTGAAAAAAAAACGCCGCGAAAGGTTTCATTTCTCACTTTTTTCTTTCCATTTCTATTTCTTACTGCTTTTCTGCTCTCTTTTCCTCTCTATTAGCATACGAATGAAAAATTATGAAAAGAAACGCCTAGTTCTTGTTTACGGCGGAAAAGTAATAACACGTGGTGAAAAAGTTACTAGTTACTACCTAATTTCATAACTTTTTCTTTTCTCACATCTCATGCATTTTCTTATCTCTCATTCTTTCTTCTCGAAAAAAAAATGTTAAAAATTGAAATGCAGGCCAAAAAAGAGGCCGACAACTCGAAATGTCAGTCGAGGCGGCTGTCGGCCAGAGATTCTCTGTTGGCCAAAAATTTGTGGCTGGCCACGTGGAAAAAGTGCGGCACGCGCAGGCTTGGGCCGGCAGGCAGTTGAATAGGGCGCAGCAGTTCATTCGCGAACTGTCAGTCAGTCAAACCGATCCCAGGGACATCTTCCTTCAGTAAGTTTTGAAAATGAGCTCGTTTCACTCGAAATGGTTATGCGTTCAAAATTTCACTGAAAATGTTGGAAAGTCGGGAAAATGTCTTGAATTTTGACAAGTAAAAAGCATCAAAAATGACACTGAGTCATCATTTCAAATCTTTTTTTTTCGAAATTTTCAAAACCCCTCTCCTCCTTCGATTAGTAAGTTGGAGGAGCTGACGTTTAACCGGTTGCCGCTCGCTTGTATCTGATTTTTAATCACCTGTCTTCTTGGAAATAATAATGTTTTCAACTATCGTACCCCGCACAAACAGGTGGATTTCGTAATGAGAGAAATAAACCTGCCCTCCGTATCCCCTGAGCAACAAAGAATCGAATAATATTTACCGGTGCTTGACCACAGTACCTTTTCGGAATTGCTCGAGTCCCTGTCGCGGAAAGCGAACAACCAAATACCAACCGGCGAACCCGGCAAGGTAGTTCAGACACATAATTCACTCAATTCTGTCACGAATAGCAGTATGACGCTCTCGCTCTCCTGCTCACAGGAAATTGCATTTCGGAAAAGAAGAGAGAGAGAGAGAGAAAGTGGTGATGGTGATGAAAAGCGAGTAACACTTTTTTGCACTCATAAATTATTTCATCACGAGCAACCTATACTGCGCAATGTTGTGTGCTTTCATCCGTTTCGGATGCGACTCAAAAAAGTTTAATATCCGGCTAAAGTACTCATTCCGAGAAAATTGCCCAGTTATTATAATAGCCAATTTTCACTTTCCGTATACGGTTGAAGTGTGTGGGCAGTGTGAAGGAACCGATAAACCACCTTCTATTTATAACATATCACATTGACACTTGTGAATGAAATTTGACGATGTTTGCGAGTAGGAGGATACGTGGAACAAGCCTCTGAAAGTGTTTGGGCGGCCACTGATGCATTTCAGTTGTATCGGGTTTCTCGAGTCGAAAGTCGGAAGTGAAAACGGATGAACGTCATCTTTTTCTGCTGATTTCGTTCTTCTTTGTCTTTTCACACTTTCTCACACCCGATTAGCGTGTAAGAGGATGGCGACTCTTCTTTTCCGAAATGGATGCTTTACCGCAGTTGGGGTCCACAGGAGGAGAGGAAAATAGCAAAAGAGATCCAGCGAGTAGTGTCTTGGAGGGCCTGAAAAGACTGGAAAAGTGAGTTAGACACTCGAGAAGGATGCCACTGACAATTTGTCAGGATTGCCGAAAACACGGATATTTATGAGTCGACTCGAAACCCTCTTTGTATCTTCTCATATCGACGTGTTGCTGCGAGAAGGTTCTTCCGCTTATCTGGAGACTCGTGATAAGTCTTCATGCCGCTTGCCCTTTCTAATTACACGCGTGCTCGCACATCGTCTCTTCTCGGTCGCGACGACTAATTAGAAGTTGTTTTGAAGCGAGCACTAGGGTTGCGGACTAGTGAGAAACGCCGGTCTCTGGGAAGACAATTTTCAATTTCATCCCAAAATTCGTTTTCTCATTCTCCCCATTGTCTGAAATAATACAGATAGTGGGAGTTTCGGTGGCACGCCGCCTGAAAAGTTGTTTGGGCAGCGCCTGCTTCTGGAGTGGGCGGGACCGAGGGCAAACACGCCTGCGGCACTCGACTCCACACTGAATATTGGCAGTTGTCAGCGAGTGTCGCGGATGCGTATCCATTGCTAGTGTGGCTCATGATGAAACCACGTCGAAGTAGAAGTGCACGGATCCGAAGACGTCAACAGTAAGTGATGCTCCTCCTCTTTAACTACTCCTTTCCAATCATTCTGCAAGCTCTTTACCTCTAGAAATCGCATCTGTAGTTCATGAAATTATCCTTGAGATTCACAAGTTATACGTATCTATATAATCGTCTTTGACTCTAAAACGTCTCTTTCAACATGCTTTCTGCGTGACAAAATCGTTCCTCAAACTAAATAACACATAACGCTTACAGTGTTTTAGTTTTTAACTGAAAAACGGTGGGCAAACTACATTGCAAGCAGTTTCGTTACTGCTTGGATGAAAAAAAGGAGCAAAACCGAAGAGAGTCATCATACTCGAACGCATACATATTCTATCGCCCCGACAAGTTTCCGGTGTCAAAACAACGGAACCCATTGAAAATCGAATGGGACCTCTCCATCTTACCTTTTTCCCGCGCGCAGCAGCACTCACCGGCTACACTCGTTTTTCTCAGGGGGAAGGGAAAACCAATATGTTTCGTTTCGGGTCAGGCGTCTCAGCTGACAAAACGTTCCCATTACCCGTTGCAATGTATTTTTAAGTGGGTTTTCGCAGGAAGAATAAGTGTTTTTGGTCAGTTTGTGGCCACCTTCTCATTCTATTCTTGCCTTTGGTCAACTCCATTTAGAGGGGTCTTCGCGCACGTTGAAAGATTATCGGAGCTCGTCTCTTGGCCGTGCGGGTCATCTAGCTCTCTCATTAAAGACGGAAATGGATAGGGTGAGGGTGGATGCGCAAATAAAAGAGAAGATATATTTAGGAGTGAAAAAGTATGACGACAAAAACTGCGACGGATGAAGAGAGAGAGATAGAGAGATAGAAAAGAGTACTCATTTCATCTTCCATTAAACTGGCAACACCCAATGGGAGAAGCGCGCAAAGATAGAAGAGTGCTGAAGAAATGCGGTTATTTCCAGGGTCCAAGCGTCGGACGGTAACTTCTTCGAAAAAGTAACGGCTCCGAGTGACGGAGATACGGCTCGCGATGATGAGCTCTACACCATCAAGAACTTGAGCATCAATGGCGATCGCAAGCAAATTGAGGTTCCAGCCCTTTCCACTCGAACACATTTTCATTTTGTTAAGGCTCTCTACGTGGAAGCGTTGTACACGATCACCCACAAGCTGGGACAAGGAGACGCCGAAGAGAGTCAAGAGAGTCTCTACAAGTACGTGCGTAATGCGTTCCAAGGTGATGCTGCATTGCATACTGCGCTCATGGAGAAGGCGAAGCAAAACAAGGTTTGTTTCCAAATTCCATTCTCATTACGCATCCCATATTGCGAAATCAGAACCAGCTGGTTTTTTTTTCAGCCGCCTAGCGTCCTGCTTAACATCTTGCTGCTCGAGGCGAAAGACCTGATTGCGAAAGACGTCAACGGTAGGATGACTGAATAATTGCGAAGGCTGACGTCACACGGTCGGGTTTTCAGGCTTCAGCGATCCGTTCGCAATGATGGGAGTGGTGCCGGGAACGAGGAAGGAAAATCAACCGATAACTGACTCGGCTCATCCTGAGAAAGACGAGGCGGAGGCGAAGTCGCCGAGACTTCATGGAAAGAAGGACGGTCTGATGCATCGTTTCGGGGGGTCGTTCCGTCGAAAAGTCGGAAAGAAGGGGAAGCAACAGGACACCGGAACCATTCCGGCTAAGCTTATCAAAGCGAGCTCGGTCCAAAAGAAGACCTTGAACCCGAAGTGGAGCGAAAAGTTCCAGTTCACTGTGGAGGACGTCCAACGGGACCAGTTCCATATTGACATCTGGTAGTTCACGTTTAGCTAGGAATTTTTTTAGTAATTGGGTTTAGGGATCATGACGACGAAGAGCAGTCCGTCCTTGACGCTGTTTCCTCCCTGAATCAAATCTCGGGAGGTTTCAAGGGGCTCGGTAGATACTTCAAGGAAGTAACTCAAAGTGCTCGTGCCAACTCGGACGACTGCACCGACGACTTTCTCGGCTGCATCAACTTGAAGCTTGCGGAGATTCCTCCAGATGGACTGGAGCAGTGGTTCACTCTTCAACCACGTTCGGAGAAGAGCAAGGTGTCCGGTCAGGTGAAGCTCAAGGTTTGGCTTTCGACAAAGGAGGAAGGACGTGCCGGCGATGAGGATGAGACTCTGGATGTCAAGGAGCATATCGAGCTGCTTCGTCAGTTTGCTCTTTATGAGATCCGTCAAACCGGACAACCTGTTCGCTTCTGGGACGGCATGTATCCGGAGCGTGCGATGATCATTCTCCGTCAACATGCCATCCAGGGAGACCTCACTGACGTCCACCTGGCCATGTGGTGAGTGTCAAAACTGAGAGGAGCCGTTTTTAAATCCATATATTACAGCCGCTGGTTGGCGTTCCACTCGATGATTCACATCGACATCTCGTTCTCGCTTCTCTACAAGACTCTTCAGAAAATCATCGACAAGTGGCAGCCACTTACTCTGGACAAAGTAAGAACCAGCTGCTGCTGGGACACGAATGGAAGGATGATACTTTCAGGAGGAGGAAGACATGCTCACCGACTCGTTCTCTTCTTTCGATTCATACTGCAAACGGATGATGGTCGAGCATCGCGAGAAGTTCACTCCGAGCAAGAGAAACAGCGGCGAGGAGTTCTCGAGCCTGATCAAGTGCATGCGAGCTCTTCGCGAATCCCCTTTCTACCAGAAGTACTTACCGTACAAGCGTCCATTCCACGCTCATCTCGAGTCTCTTGTTGTGAAGAGTGCCGAGGACTTCATTGACCGCACCATTGATGGTGTCCAGGATGCGGACCCGTGCAAAGAGCTTCTCAAGCTGCTCAACATTGTGAACACTCAGTGTTCTCGCTTCCTGCACTACGCTGCCGTCATCCGTGAAGTGGCCAGAATTGACTACTCTCAACTGACATTGAACACTTTCGACCGTCTTCTGACGGAATATCTCACTTCCGAACTCATGAGCGAGAAGAAAATGGATCTCAAGTCCCAAATGAGACTGTCTGCCGCTCAGGATCCACCGAATGACGATGACCTGATCGACTTGATGCGCATTCACATGGCGTTCGTCGAACTTCGCAACTACAGACTTGCGAACAGAGTGTTAGTGCTGATATAAACATTAGACATTTTCAATGATTGGATGTTTCAGGCGCGTTCGTGACGAGTCGGAGTGGTATGCCATTTTCAGCAAGGGAATCAAAAAATTCCTGGAAGTGGCCAAGGAAAAGGGCCTTGCTCGTGTCCACCTCAGCTGTCAACTCGACATGCCGATCTCAACGTCCGCCAATGATATGCGTCACTCGAGCAGCCACATCGACATTTGTCACATCATTGAGCAATTCACCGTCTTCTGGGAGCGCGTTGATATCAACGACGCTGCTCTGAAGATTGAGTACACTCGTCTTCTTGTGGACGTCATCTGCGAAATCGTCACTGTGTACACGCAGAAAATCATTTCCGGACTGGAAGCCGAGGGATTCACTCAAGAACTTCAGACATTCATTCCGTCGCCACTTCTGCACTTGGTCTGAGTGCCTTCGTTGACAAATCTAATAATTCACACTTTTTCAGTTGTGCGCCGCCATCAATAACTGCGAGCAAGTGCGTCGCAGCCTCAACATCACCGAGAAATTGCATATGGATGACATGTCGCTCGCTTATGAACGTGATGCGAGCCGCATCAATGTAAGAGTGCAAATTATTCATAAAGTCACCATGAAATGATGCTATTCAGGGAAGTCATTTGTGGAAGTCGGAGATCGAGAACCGTTTGGAGTCGTGTGAAAATAGCATTTGTGCTGAGATCGATCGTATTGTGGGACTTTTGACGGGACGTCTTCTGCCTCAGATGAAGAAGCACGTCTTCCATCTAGCCTGGAGTCCATCGGCTCAACTTGTGGAAGACTCTCTGAAGCCGCTTACAGACATGGTTAGAAGAATAATGGGAAGAACAGTTTAAAAGACGGTGTCCACCTTTCAGCTGGACATTGAACTGTCGGCAGTTCACAAGAACTTGCTGCACAGAAACTTTTTGAGAGTGATGAGTGCCCAGGTTGCGATTGTCGTGAAATTGTTGCGTGAGTGTGTGAAAGAGAACATTGGAATGGAGCCAGCATTCTACCACCGCCTCTTCGAAGCCTGGCACGTTCTTGTCGAGTTCTTCCACGCCGGAGGCAAAGGATTGTCGATGGAGGCATTGGAGACCAATCCTGAGCACGTGGTTAGCTCTGTGACAGCAGATTGAGACCAAATTCAGCCCTTTCAGCAATTGGTCAAGATCCTCTCGCTGAACCAGACGTCGACCGAACAGTTGATCGAGAAGTACTACAAGGATCTTCTCAAACAACAGGTTGCTTCATTTCTCCTTCAGAAATCGACTATTTCAGCTCTTTTCTATCTTGTTTTCTATCGCTATCAAACTAAAAAACCACACGAATCGTTTCTGCACACCACAAACTTTTTTCATTTCTTTTATTTTCCAGCTTGATCTATTTTGCTTACAATTCCCATTTTCACGCACCATCTCTCTAAAAAACAGGGTGTCTTTTTTTTCAACTTTTTGCTACCAAACTCTTTGCTCTATTCTCTTTGTTTCCAATCCAAGACCCCTCAAAAAACAAGGTTCACATCACATTTTAGGCGCTTGCTGATCACCAATACGGAGTAAGTTGGCTCATTTGCGGATAGTCCGAAACAATGATAGACATGCTAGTGTCACCTGCTTTTGCGGTGCTTCTAACTATGTTTTGAACGACCTTTAATAGCAATTAGCTTGGTCATTCCAGTTTTCATTTTTATTTTATTTTGGAATTCATCTCAAGTGACTGTTTTTGACAATTCTCTTGCCGGTCCGCGTATTTATCCCCCCTTTAACTTATTTGGCTCTTGACCGCTTCCAACTGCCAGTGAACTGCAAGTGTAGACTGTGATAGCCGCTTTCCCCTTCTGCCCCCGAAAGGCTTCGCTTCTTCCACACTGAATCTTTGTTCGAATATTAGCATGCACTTTGGCTGTGTCCCGCTTCACTTCTTGCTTTCCATAAGTGTGTATCTAGTCTAGTGAATGAGCCCGTTTGGTTGAATGTTCAACTAATCCTTCACTTTCAGAATGAAGTAAGCGAGTGCAGATATGGAATCCTCAACGTACGAGCATACTATAACGGAAGTGCACAGACTCTCGTTTTGGACGGTAATTAATCAGCGTTTCGCTTTCAAGAGTAACACTTTTGCTCTTTTACAGTAATCGGAGCTAAGCAAATCATTGCTCTCGATTCGAATGGACTGTCGGATCCGTTTGTGGTCGTCGAACTCATTCCGAAATTCCGCTATCCGGGAATACCAATCTTCAAGACCAAAGTGATCTCAAAGTCTCTGAACCCGATCTTTGACGAGACCTTCGAATTGTAAGTTCTTAACACGTGGCACAGCAAGATCAGGAGCGCCGTCTTCCAGCCATATTCCACCAAATCCGCCACCGACCGCCATGCTCCACTTCACTGTCATGGATCACGACTACCTGCGGTCCAATGACTTTGCCGGAGAGGCCTTCCTGGAGTTGAACGATGTAAATGGCTCTGAAAAAAGCTTTTAAAAGTCGATATTTCTTTAGGTTCCTGGATTCGGGGTCACAGGTGGCAACACTCTTCGTCAGTTCAACCTGATTCTCATTCAGCCAGTATCAAACAGTAAGGACTGAAGCGCTGAAAGCTTAAAACCTCAAAGCATGCACTTTTGCAGCCAAAGACGTTCTGGATGTGTTGAACAGCCGCAAAGAAGACAAGGACGCCGTCGAGTTTCTGCGATCAATCAGCACCGTTTACTAAATGTACCGACTAACACGATATTCCCAACTTTTTACAACAGAACCCACACATTCGTAATTTTATTGTCTGACGGAACACAAAATACTTGAACGAATAGCGCATTGTGATGAGCTAAATAACTGTTTAATCTCTATGCCTTCTTCGAACCATTCCAATTTAATGTTAATTTCCCATTCCCATATAACCCTGAGAAAACGCTTGCTTCTTTTTTTCCTAATATTGAATGGATACGTAGTAGCTTCGACCAAACTAGAAATCCGCCCACCCTTTCTTCTCCCCCTGTGTTCTCTTGAGCAACTTGGCCTTTTCACCCCCCCCCCGAAAAATGTCCTGACGATTAGATGTGAAGCTGAAGAATAATGGATCCGATGATGAGGACAAAACACCGCTTTGTTAGTTTTTGTATCCTTCCCCGAACCCTGCTTGAAATTCATGTTTCGCAATGAACATTTATTCGCTGTTTTTCCGGATCGATCCATATACAGTGTCAGGTGTGTAGAGACGAAACAATACTGGAGAGGGAAAAACATACTCGAGATGAACAGCGGAACGACAAAAGCTTTTCGGAACTCCTTCGCCAGCAGAGAACCCGTCAAACTTACTTTTCGACCACAACAACTGTCGTCGAAGATGTGTCAGTACATCTATCTCTGACGACAAAGCAATACTGAAGAAGAAAAAAACTGTTCGTTTTTTCAACATTCATTTAACATTTTCATAATTATCCCAATCAATCATTATTTTGGTCGGCCACGATGTAGTGGACATTGAGCGGAGCTGGGGCTGGAGCTGGAGACGGCAGGAACGGAGCCCATGGCGGACCGTAGAAGCTCTCAAACGGGGGCGGGTACACTGAAAAGATGAGATGAAAGTACAAAATCGGAAAGGAAGAAACAATCTTACCGATCGGCACTACCGGATCGGCTGGGGCAATCGGCAGAAGCAGAGGAACAGGTGGATGTGGAATCACAGCTACCGGTACCACAATCGGAGCGATCGCAAACACCGGCTGGACGACCTGGCCCATGAAGAACGCCATGGGGGAATCGGGTTGTCCGTACGGATAGCCACCAGCGAGTCGAGCATCAACCGGAATCGGCCACCACGTCGACATTCTCCAGTCACTGAAAACCAACAGTTTTCGCGGGAAAATCGAGGCGAGGGGCGACGAGCAGAAGAACGGGAGAGAAGAGAAAAGGGAATGTCTTTCCCTTCCTCCGCTCGCCGTTATATAGGCCCCCTGGTAATAAAATGACGTACATGGGAATGCGGGCCCGTTTCCCATACCGTACTTGAGAGACTGCAAGACTTCAAATTTTGAAGAAATGTGGAAGAGATTTTGTCATAGGGTGACGAAATGTCGACTAGCTATGAAATTGAACGGCAAAGTGATTTTCCGAGCAATTTGGGATGTTAAACAAATCACAGGTGGTCCAGTTGGTGGCATGAGCGTTTGATCAATAATGTCTTGCGTGATTCCTGCACTCTCTGAGCTCTTTTGGCTCTACAGCCTCCTCTTCCTCGCGCTCTCGGCACAGTGGCTCTGACAAGTGTCCTTCAAATTTCAGACGTAGCAGCAAGAAACACAAATGATTCGTTATGGAGCGACGGACCTAAAGAAACCACATATAGTTCTTCGAGTTACTCTCGCACCACTTTACAGTGTGACTGATTTGCATCATTGGAGAGTTGTACCATTCGAGTAGCAAAAAAGTGAGCCCACCTATTATAATTCTTTTCGTCTGCTATCACAAACAGACACAGTTGCTGGCAGAAGAGAAGATACGAAAAAAGACGCCCGAGATGTCAGCTGCTACTTGCCACAATCATTTTGTCATACACTTGATGCGCTCTCAAAGACCCTTTCGTACTAACCGTTTGGACTTTTTCTTTTTTGTTTTCCACAAAAACAACAACAAAAAACAAAGTTCAGAGAATTCGAAATTTATGTGGAAAGAATGAAATCTGACCTCCGTGCATGATTGAACAATTTCCATATTCGCTCAGAAGAGGTCCAGAGGTTTGGGATTTCGCATTTTTTTCGTACGAGGGAGACACATTTCACTTCCGTCACTCTTTTAGTGGTTTTTGAATGACGAGAGAGTTACCGCACGTAATCACAATCTGGTTTCATTCTGCCATCCTCATTTCCCGGCCATCACTCATCTCTCGCATTCATTTTCAATCAGCCGTCTCACGGTAACCTTGTCGGAATATTAAAACAAAATGCAGATTATCTTTCGCTGTTGGACGATGAACGGAGACTCCCGGAATCCCGCAATCAGATTCATCATATTTCACTACGTGACTCACTGCGCGCTATTATACGTCAGCCGTCGTTCGTTAATTCAGTGGGCCGCGCCGATTTGCGCAACTGTCGTCGTGGCAGGAGTGGAGTGTTGTGTAACGAACACCGGTATCCATTAAATCATCGTGTCCCTTTCAACTTTTGCGCACTCCATCTTCCGTCCGGTCTGAGTTTAAAATCACACTGCCCCGCCCCTTCGCTCGGTTCGAAGAAGTTTCTTTTCCGATTAGTAACGTCCTTCGCATTCCCAAATGTCTTCCTCTAATGAACGTACTGCTCATTTTTACGCGAGGCCCTCTGTTTTGTTTCTAATCCTCGGCACATCTGAAGAAGGGCCGGCGTCTCGGAAATGACTTAGCGGAAGAAGAACAAGAATGCCAATGAGCGTGGCGGTCCCTCTTGTCGCATATGCCGTAATCTTAATTTTATTAGGCCAACTCACGCGACCCTCTTCGCCGCTCGAATTTCATAATGAATCAGGATTCTCTCCGTTTTGAGGGAGAATGTTCAAAGAGCGAGTTTTCCTCTTTTTCGTTTTCGATTTCAGATCATTCCATCTGCCCTTTTCCTCTTTCCTAACCACATTTCGTCACTACTGCCCGGATCTTAGTCATCCAGAATTGTCTGTTTTTTTCCTCGTAGTAACACGAGAGAAGCTGCCTAGTACTTCTCGTTCCCGCGGCAATTTCAATTCTCGACAAATCATCCCACATGTGGCTCCCGTTCGTGAAAACTGGCGGCAAAAATGAGAATCGGAATCCCATGAAACTTCAAAATTAGTATCTTTTTCTCAAATCAATCTCTCGCTGCCGTCGTCTCGATTGATTACTAGCCTCATGCGAATCTCCTCGTCTCACCGAGTCGTTTTTCGTTTTGATCTTCTTTTTCCTGCCTTGCTGCTCTCGGAGCCTCGCCTCCCTTGCTGGCTGTCTTCTCCCCCCCGTCGTCCTTGGCCGTTGCTTTTTACACTCAGTCATCTCCCGCACACGCCCCGAGCACAGACAATCTCTTTCGAATTTGCCATTGACACTTAATTTTCCTGGAGCCTTTGCCACATTTTGCCGATGGGTGAAACTTCAGCGTCGACGTTTGTTTCAGTAAAGTGCGAAAGGGGCACACTGAAATGATTCATAGTGTTCCGGGAAAAGAGGTGAAGGAATCCATTACGAATTCATTGAGAACACTGCCATTCTTGCCACCGATTAGGTTGTTTGTCGTTTGTCTTTCTGCTCTTTTCGTTTTCCCTCTCAGCAAATCTCTCACCATCCTTCTCTCGTCGGAACTTTGCTCAGATGTTAAAAACGAGGCTCTCGGCGTCATTTCCGCCTCTGAACTCTGGCGCATATCTTTTTCTTCTCCCGTTCCCTGCCATCATCTGCCAACTATCTCTTCTTACATCTTTCATGTTCCATTATTTTGTTTTTGTTTTTCCAGCCGCTTCCAAGTGTTGTCTGGTTAGTGAGAGAAGTCACATTTTCAGATGAATCTCCTCCTGGTCCTCGTCGGACTGGTTGCGGGATCCGCTGCTCGCGATCCGATCGGACAGAATCTGATTGTTATCCTGGCTGACGGCTACGGAGCCACTCTCCTCAACACGACTAAACCTGATGCTACGTTCGGAATCAGGCATCTGGCGACGAATGGAGTTCAAGTCGACTACGTCACGCCGTCGTTCCCGACACAGACGTGGCCGCAGTGGATGAGTCTCTCGACTGGTGAGCTAATATCGGGAATCACTTGTCGTTCAGCTCTATGAACTCTTCTTCTCTGCTAATGAGTTTTCCGCTTCTTTCTCCACATGTTGGACTCTCGGTATCGGCGCGTTGCAACCCATTGCGTGGGTTGTCGTCTTTCAAAAAGCGACAAAAAGCTCGCGGCGCTCTCCGAGGAACAGGCGGCTTGACATAGGAGCGATGCGATAACGAGCCGTTTGAAGACGTTTTTTTCTTTGTTACTTTTCAAACTCTCTTGCGGCAATAAAATAATAGGTCGTCGGAAGAGAAAGAGGAGGAAAAAGATGCTCTCGGTTGAGCTCGTTTCCTGCGTTGCTCGCTGCTATCTTCTTTCGCTTCGTTTTGCTTTCGGGCGGAAGATAAATGTGGAACATGAAAAGACGACATGAGAGTGATATATGAAAACGGCGGTTCCTGAGGAGAAGAAGAGGAAGAGTGATATGCATATGCAGTGCTGATCGGCGACATATGTTGTGACAAGACGACAGTTGCAATTTGCATCGAATTACAATTGAACACTTGTGTTTTACATTGCAAAAATCGAGTGTCTGCAGGCCTTTACACCGAGAACCATGGATTCACAGCCGATTACATGTGGGACCGCAAGACCAACTTCACCTTTGAGCGCGGAACTGGTAATAAAACGGGAGGGTCAATTGGTTTGTGTAAAACTATAAAAGTTCAGGACCGAATGACACGGAAGACGTTTGGTGGAATGATGCGAAGGCTCCGCTCTGGTACACCGCCGGAAAGGCCGGTGTTGACGTACACTGCTATTGGTTCGCACATTGCCACGTATGAAAAAATAGAAAAGAGAGCATGAGGGGAACATGAACATTGTTTTCAGCGTGCCTTCTATGATATGGTCGTTCAAGTTCCCGAGAAGCGTTGGGCGAATCTTGACGACGCTCATCAGACGGACAATTTGAGAGACGTGTTCCCAGAAATCGCCAACAGAATCTCCAAGTACCAGGTCTACAAGCAACAAATGTTCCTGATTCGTTACGCCAACATCGGAAACGCCCAGAAAGAGCACGGACCTGAGTCGGATGAAGTTGAGCAAGAAGTGGCTCGTTTCGATCTCTACATCAACGAGCTGCAGGTGAGGTGAAATGAGAGAGAGAGAGCACAAAAAGAAAAGATCTATCTAATTGGTAAACTTACCACTTTTATTGGTGTCTGTGTTACAGCAACTGCTGGAGGATCGCGGTTTGTTCTCGTCAACAAACTTGGTGGTGATGTCGGATCACGGTTATCATCCACTTCAAAAGGAAGAGCAGTTCTTCATGGAACAATGCCTTCCGGATTACTCGCTTGTCAAGAAGGTTGTTAACTCTCACAGCATGATTATGGTCTTCACGAATCCGGAAGATGAGGGAACAGTGAGTTTGAAACTTCTGATGAATGCATCGACGGTACAATTGTTTTCAGGTCCACTACGAATTCAGCGTTTGCGAAGTGTGGTCTCCGATGGGCGACTACGATGAGAACGACACTCCGTTTGTCAAGACCTACAGAGTGAGTTCTTCACGTGATTTGCTTCTCAATTCTCATTTTTTCAGATGTCCGAGCTCCCAGACGATCTCCACTGGAAGAACTCTCGCTTTATGAGCGGTGTTGTTCTCATAACTAAACCAGGAACCAGTGTTGTGACGGTAATATCAAACTCTCATAGATTCTTCACCAGAAACTACTTATTCTAGAAGGAGCTTCCAACCGTGCCACATAGTGGTGATCCAACCATTGATGCGAAACAAGCCTCTGGATGGGAGCCGCACCATGACAATATGAAGGGCATCTTCGTAGCGCGTGGACCGGCGTTCCGCGAAAACGAGCGTTTCGGACCGATCGAGATGGTCGACATCTATCAGATGCTCCTCAACATTCTGAGCATCGAGCCGGCCCATGCGCACAACGGAACCTGGGCAAACGTGGAGAACATGCTGAGTGACGGATGGGAGAACCGCGGTCCAGTCGATAACTCGTCTTTTCGGTCATCTTGCACACTTCTTTGCTTTATGCTTGCTTTTTTGCATTTCTTCTTCTAATTTCATTCGTCTGCTTCCTTCTCCGATACCTTAAATCAATATGTAAGTGTGTACGACAGACCAAACTCTTCTTCGACTAACTTCACCGTTCCTTCCTAATATTGTCTTTTTCCCCCAGCTTCACCCCATGTACTCTAACGTACTGAAACAGAACACACATAGTAATAAGAAATCAGCTCAAAACTGCCGTAGGGGGTCGTTTCCACTGCATTTCCAGTAATTTACACAAGTTTTCGCTTATGACAGAAGCCCGTTTAGTGCAACTCGCAACTTATCTAGAGATTTCCTCCCTTCTTCGCCCCTCACCCCTTTCCTTCGTCATCATTCGTCTCAGAATGAGATATTTATATTTCACCCGGTTTTTATATCCGTTTCAAATACAATTACCGCATTTTCTGAGAATAAACTTTCATGAGCCCCCCAAATTGCTCGTTTTATGTTCGTTTCTGTCGTTTTATAATGACTGTAAGTGGAGGAGTCACGACGAGTGCTCGGAGGAAAGGCAAGAGCCCCAAGATGAAGAAGCGTTTTCACATTTACCACCGCAAAGCAATCCGGCGACAGAAGAAGTGCGATCCGTCAAACATAGCTAGGTCGGGAGGCTCCAGATTAATGGCTCCACAACACAGCTCCAGATCCAATTTCCTTTCGTCTTTGTTCGTAAAAGATGAAGTGTTCTGACCAACGTTTGGGCAATCTTCTCACACTTTTCAAAACAGCAGTTCGGCGCTTCTTGAAAGGAAATCAAAAAATAGTATTCCTGGCAACTCGAAATTGGTGATCCGCGCGTATGTCTTCTGTCTTTTTCTCTATTGCTCTATTAGACAGACAACAGATAGTTCCGGGTCTGGTATCCTTCTGCGTCCCTCTCATTTGCGTCACTAGGTTGCATTATCATGGCTGTTCAACATTTTTTTTTCTCAAATTACCTCATCACATCAACAACGTCCTTCCAACCCTTTGGGATTGCGAGCTCTGACTAAAGTAATACGCGAAAGACGTTGTCACGGGACAATTGCAGTCTTCACGCCCTTACACTCCTCGTCTGTCTCGTTCGCTGACATTTACTTTGTCTAATCAGCACCTCCTTCTACCTTCTCTCCATATTGAAACCCCCTTTTTTTTTCCTCTTTCCACGTCATCTGTCCGCTCAGACTTTCGTTCAGTGAACGTGGCATAGGAAGGAAAAAAAACAGAAAGAGGATCTTTCAAGTGGTGCTTCATGCCGCTTTTCTGCCATATTTCATTTATCTAAGCAACCGTAATGGGCCGCTGCTAGGTACCGGGAGGACGCACATGCAGCCTCCAGGCAAGCTCCACCCCGTTGCGCTCGCTCTTCTCCTTGCTCAAATCGGAAAGTCGTTTAGTGGTGCAGTTGCTCGAGACAATTCTCTCGAAAGTTTCGGTCCCTCTTCTGCTTCTTTCCAAACAGGGCACAGACTGCGGACAGCTTCACATTTGCCACGTCAATCGGAAAGAAAAGTGTCCCGACGCCCGCGAAATAGCTCTTCGCGCCATTGATTCCATTCGTAGCAGCTGGTTCTGCCTCCTTTCCCCAACGACCTGAAGCCCGAGAGCTCGCTCTTTTCTCAGTTGTCTTGAGATCATCAGGTCGCTCCTCCTTTCCAGATTGTAACCTCTTATACACCTCATCACATAGTCGTTCCTCCCAATTCCCAATGTCACATTCCATCCCCATCAAGTTTGGCAGCCTTTACATTTTTGAAAATCAGCTCGTAAGGTTTGAAAACTGAAAAACGTGCTCGATTTCCTAACAATTCTTCTTCGACCACTATAATTATCTTCCCATTTGTAAAACATATCGAATCAAGGGTAATACTACTCTGCTCAAACCCAAAATTTACGACCCCAACTTGAAGTGGCCTCACTCTGATTCGCCGTTGTTTTATTACCCTCCGACGAAAGGTCCTCCTGCTCTTTCCCATTTCTCATTTCCTTTCTTGCTCGCATCGAGTCACTGAAAACCTTCTGGATGACAGTTGTCTCATCAATCTAAAAGGGCAAACGTCTGTGACTTGGAAGCCAGCGGAAATTAAGTCCTCACCCCAGTAAGGAACACTATTTCCGGGTGCTGGTTTCCCAGCAAAAAATGACCTTCTCATTTTTCCACGGCATTTTAGCACCATTCATCGTCTCCTTCATTTTGTCACTTTTTCTATTTTCACACTCTCTTTAGTGATCGTGACTGTTTAAGATTCCCAGTGTCACAAAATGGTTCTTGGAAAGTTCAAGCAGCTCTTCCGTTCCCGCAGCAGCACCAAAACCCAAGTGTCATCGGTGACTGATTGCACCGATGAGCGGATGCGAAATGAGATCGCTGAGTTGGTCGCAAAAAACCAAGAGGGGATGAAGGACATTGTGGTAGGTGTGGAAGAGGACAAAAAGAGAAGGAAGAGCCGACTTCCAGGAGGAGGGTCCAGTGACGGCGGCTTGGCTGAGAGACGCTCGCGATTGTTTGGGAAAACACGCGTTGCCTTTCGCGCGATCACTGTCCATGCTCGAGCTGAGAAGCTGCAACTACGATGAGTAGGCTTACCAATCCCTACCCAAAACATGTTTTCTTTTAAGATCGGAGGGGGTGACCAAGGAAGTCCAGAAGGGCCTACTCAAGAATCTCAAGAAATGGGGTCACGACTTTGGACTCACTCCGTTTGCCGAGAAGGCGGCTATGGAGCCGTACCCGAACAGGATCATTTCGATCGGAAACTCTGTCTTCCTCATCTACAGTAAACTTCTAACGTCCGACAAACTGCGCATAATTTCAAACTACATCGAGTCTTTCGTCATGTACGGACCTCAGTTCTACACCGGCGGCTCTCCTCTCTATCCATCGAACGATGTGAATACGCCGTACGCGCTTCTGGAGGAAACTCCTTCTCAAGGGATCGTCTTCAAGAGAGTCACCTTTCTGGGCACTCTCGAGGTCTACGACATCTTTTTTGAGTTCGACACGGGAAAGGTACGTTGAGACGTTTCCTAGTTTCGTGGGAACATTCAACTGTTTTAACAGATCCGTCAGTGTCGCTTCGACAAGACTCGCGTATTCAAGATGCCCGGCTACTTGAACTTCTTCAACATCAAGTTCATCAAAACTGACATGGTGGGTGTCGAAAACTCATCTCGGTTACAATTTTTTTTTTGTAGGAGACCGTCAAAGGTTCCATCGAACGTTCGAAATCCACCGATCGGGGGGAAGGCCAGGAACAGGTACTATTGAAGATGACGTCATTCAGTTAATGTCCTTCCTTCAGTCGGCGGTGAACGACGAAGTGCTCGTCATCCGGCTCGATCCGAAAAGAAAGTCGCTGAGACGATGCAAGTCGTGGGGAGAGCCCGAGTTCTCCGACTTCATCGAGCCGACTAACGGAAGTCACTCGAAGTGAACATCACGACGAAGCTTCCTTCGCTTTCCCTGAAAACTATATATTTTTCTCTGCATATTTTTCCGTAACATTTATTGCTTATTATTAATCCATTAATAGACACTTAAAGAGGAATTAAAAACGTTTGCGAATAGCGAAAAGTTTAGAAAAGGTGAAGTCCCATGTTCATGCAAGCGATCTTGTTGTGTTTGATGGTGTTGACGACGACACGAGTGTTGAGTCGGGTGATCGGAACCTTCTCCTCGGCGCTTTGAGATAGTTGCTCCATCAATGGTCCGGACTCCTTGCGCACGTACATCGTCACCTTTGGGCCCATGTTCACGGCAGCAGCAGCGAAGAGAGCTCTAAAAACGAAAAATCAGAAAACTGCTGTTTCGGTCCGGTTTCCTCACCTTTGCACATTCTCATTCTCTCCGTAGCACTGAAGAACATTATCCTTGGTGTTGACGATGTATCCGGTTACCTGTCCCTGAACCTTGGCAACCTTAGCGTGAACCTGAAAAGTAACTTCCTTAAGAAAGTCCGAAACCGTCAATTTCAACCCACTCCTCCAGTTTTGAGCAGGGAAGTCAAAAAGTCCTCTCTGTCAAAGATAGAAACTTCGGCGTCGTAGTCCAGAACGTCGGCCATTTTTTCGACCTTCACATCCTCCACCACCACTTCAGAATTATCCGATTCAAAGGAGAGAAGTTCAAATCTGAAGACAATACAGTGAAACGGAAAGTTCGAGGGATCGAAATGGATACCTGTTGACCGTGATGCGTTCGAAGAGATGCTTATCTCCGACGACAAAGCCGACGGTGTCTCTCCACGAAGCAAAGTTCGAGTACTTCTCGAAATCGACAGTGATGTTCTTCGAAATGTCCATTTCGGCGAGTCCGACGGTGTTATTGATCAGAAGGTCCAGAAGGTGGAGATGGACTGGCCTGTAAGTGAAGAAAACTTAAAAATGATTCTAAAATACTGTCGCACTTCTCATCGCGATTTCCAAAGGTTTGTTCAAAGTGAGTTTCTCCCGAGTAGTCAATCAGTGGAACACTCTTCGTGATCTGCAAAGTGTGCACACTTTTAAAAATATATTCTGGTTACTAGACTAACCTTGTATACCATGTTGAGCTTGTTCTCAACAGCCACCTTCTCAATCCACACGGACTTGTCTTCAAACTTCTTGTCGACCTCTCCCAACATGACGTACGCCTGTCTGTCATTGCACTTGACAATCGATCCGAAAGCCACCGGGCTCTCTCCGTCGCAGATAGTCACAGTGACGGCGTTCGTGTGGCTCATGAACTCGGCATTATTGTTAACAGGAAGAAAAGATCCTCCGAGAGCTTGATACGGGATGGTCTTGTTGACAATGTCGACGATAGCAGACGAATGAAGCATCTTTCTGAAAACGACTGAAATATGAATTGTCCAGCAGTAAAATGGGTTTGAATCGGTTTTGATGTCGAAGGAACCAAGCACGATCGAGAAGAAGACGCTTCCTCGTGGATTATGGAAGTGCGAATGGACAATCGGCGCGTCGGATTTCTCCAAGAGGCGGTACCCAAAAGCCGAGATTACAATCGGCAGGGCGGGAGGGCGAGGATGAAAACGGAGGTAGTGCGATAGGATCGAGTCCCAGTTTCATCGTCCGCGTAGGATCCTAAAACACAAGGATGAGAGGTAAATTCAGGTCAGGTTGTAGGCGATATTGATCTGCGCTTTATGTTCTGGTGTTCCAAATTCAGACACTACCACCGTATCTTTCTGGAATCTCTTTTATTCACAAAAATGTCAACGGTTTGACACAGTTCGGTACGGAGTGAGAGGAATACAGACACAAACACAATTACACAGTGACATTGTATCCTTATAGGCTGCATGGCAAGTCAACAAAATAGAAGTTTTATAGAAATCTGCTTGAACTATGTGTATACTCTAAGCGTACCCGGATACCAATCGTATTATCGTTTTGCATGCAAACTGGTTGAAGGATGAGAAGTTCGGAGGGATGAAATGACTACAAGGAGAAAACTACTAAAGACAAGTTGAGAGGGGGCTTGAAAACCTTCGTGAGTTGAAAATGCATAAAGTACGAGTGTTAATGACAGAATTTGCGACTACATCAGAAATATCACAGTGAGGGTAGTGTTGGAATATCCAACCAGTCTTTCAGACAAGAAGTCAAAGAGATTTTGAGATCACGTGGAATAACATGTGGAATATGGAAGGGACTAGATTCCGACTATAATCAACTGGTCTATCAGGTCATTGGTATGGTGTTGGAAGATATGGTTGAAGTCGAAGACTCGTTTGATGAATGATGCCGTTTTCTGGAAACGAACACAATCAGTGAGTTCCCATCTATCGTGGATTTCTTACACTAAGAGTTGCTGACATCATCAGAAGGTTTGAGAATATCGTCTGCGCTTCCCTCCCCCGTTCTGTCACCAGATAGCAGTAGAGCTGAGTCAGCAACTGCTTCCGCATAACATCGATTGTCTTTTTGCCGAGCGAAGAGAGTCCTTCCGCGTCTAAAAGAAACGAGTTGCATTAGATGAAGGCAATCAGCTCGGAGTTTTCTCAGAAGTTGACACAAGAAAGCTAGACTTTGCTCTAGTCCCTATGCGTGACAAAGTGCATTTTGATGCGAGTTCATCATGTCACATCTACATATTTCTCTATTATTTTAGACCAAATAACAGTTTTCTCGTGCCTCTGATGAAATCCCTTAATCCTTTCCAAGCGTCAGATTTGGAAACTTTTTGATGTCAACATACCTGGATTATGGAAGAGAAGCATTTTGTAGAACACAAAGGTTGATTCTTTGATTTTCAGCTGACGCATCATTTTGTAGCATCCGTCAATTAACATCGCGTGCATTTCTTCCCTAGAATGATTCCGCGTTCAAGACAAAAAAAACGCATTTTTCGGAAATAAACGACGCACCATGAGTTGGCCGGTTTGGTCCCTTTCTCGATGAATGAGCCGTCGGGGTAATTGAGTCTCTCCGGAATCGGTCTGGGTGTGCAATCCGGCTCAAGCTCTGAAAGATTGCGCATAATTGGATTGGCGCACAAGTTTCTATTACTTATAACAATGTCGCATTCGAAATCGTTTTTTGTGTAGAATGCAAGTTGGATAAGCGGAAAAATGGGGGCGAATGATTTCATCAACGCTAACTGAAACGAAAACCTCATATTTGCGAATGGTTCGGAAACAAACCTTGTCATTTAATAGTAACCCATCCATAACCGGTAAACACTTTCCCCATTCAAGCATCAACGACAGATCGCGGACGAACCACTCCCTCAAATTCTGTACAGAACATTCGAACGGCTCGATTATCGTTCCAGGCGACGCCGAGTTGTCTGTCATCCACGTGACGTCATCCAGTAGGCAGCTGAAGTGAAAAAAGAGGGAAATGTATGCATTCGGGAAGCCGTGTGGGTGAATGCACTCGACTTTTTGCAGACTAGGTCCCGACTTGTTTTGGTGGCAGATGCCACGCTCAATTGACTATTTCTCGGGATCGCGAAGCATTTTCAGACTTATAAAACGTGCTTTCCAAGAACCATAACTTTTTCATCGTTTGTCTGACCGAGCTGAGGTCAAGACTTTCATGCTTTTGTTTTCGAAAGAAAGCAATACGGACAGCCCGTTCCTTCTCAATGAATTCTGAATTGTGTTTTCAAAACGGAGAGCAGCTGACAGAATAGTCATAAAAACTTCTTCCTCTTCATCTGTGAACAAACCTTGAGTACATGCAAGACGTCGCTGATGATTGGATCTCAAAGTTATATGTGTTTCTGAGTGCTTTCACTTTCGCCTCCACAGCCAATAACCTTTCAATGATATCTTTGACGTCCCCCTGGAAAGAAAAAAGCCATTAGTGGTGCACAACTGTCAGCTTTTCCGGACCTGCGTCTCCGGATCGATTGGCGGATGAGGTTCCGGATCGAGGATGTTGACCATGGTACTGGAAGACGGTGTGGAAGTGTTGATGTAGGTGTCAGACGCTATGCTCTGCGGACTCCCGATGTCCTCCTTGATGATGAACTCTTTTGCCCGTTTTTCCTCTTCCCGCTTCTTTTTGAGTGCTTTCGTGTACCGAATTTTGTCCCGATCATGTTGGATCGCTGAAAACAAAACTCCCAAATCTTTATGTGTGCAAAGATCAGATGGTTTGAACGGAAAACATATGGCCGACAAAAGTGTTTGTTTTTTTGCAATTGGGTACCTTGAAAAAACACATGAAACCAATGATGGTTCTTTGTAAAGTGTGACGTTTGCTGCGTGACATTCTGCCAACACTCAGTGATCATTTTTTGGATATTGGTAGTCCCTTTTTGCAACGTCAGATCAAGAAATCAACGCGCCCACGGAAAAACTTAAATCTAATTTGACGTATCCAATTCTACGAAAGTAGTTCTGCGGAAGTTGGTCGTAATAAATCAATCATAGGTAGCAACCAAAACATAAATTGGATTCTAGACTACAAACTACAATAGTGGATGTTGTAGACTGCTCGAAGCAATAAAAAATGAGCGCCCACCCTTGGGATCCATTCCCATATCGAAGCATTTTTTGAGTCGACAGCTTCTGCACACACATCGGACTGCTGGAAAAAAACGAGACGAATAAAGAAGAAAGTGCTTTTTTCGTATCGCACTCACATTTTCCGACGACGCAATCTCCGGCGAACTGGCAAGTGAATGTTTGTTTGTTCTGAAAACGGACAATTTGTGGATTCCGATCCCCTCTTTTTCCCTTCTTCATGAAGATTTCTTTTCGCGCGCCCCAGAGCATCTCATGTTTCTGACTTCCGTGTGTCTTTCGGACAGGGGGCCCCTTCTGGCAAATTTGATACATTCAGTGCGGAACATTGCCTTCTCTTGCGCATCGCCGGCTCTTTTCTGCCTTTCCGTCGTCTCTTTCTCTCGAAACATCCTTCGAGCAAATAGAAACCGAGAGCACTAAAAAAACTGCCGAGGAAGTTCGTGGCACGTGAGGCCGGCTTTTGCGAGAAACGAGAAAAAAGAGAGCAGAAGAACTCTTTTCTCCGTGACTCCTTCAGAACTTCCCGCACACTATACATGCCGTCGCTTCCTCTTCCTTTTCAGAGCACGAAAAAGAGCTTCCGAGGCCGTCATCGGGGCACACCTCATGATGGACGGACGATGCACTTGAGTGATTTATGGGAAAACGCTGAATTCGGGGAGACAGCTCTTTTCTTTTTCATCAAATGAAAGCAAAAAAAAAGAAGAAGAAGAAGAATGAAAAGCCATTTCGCTACGCTTGATTTTCAGGATGAATGCGTGCCGAGAAGGCTCGTTTATCTTGAGACAATGCTCCGGTGCAAACTACACGTTTAAATGAGAAAGACTCACCACGAGCGCTCGTCGGAAGAACGTTTTGCAGCCGTTGCAGCTTGCAACGGAGTAATGAATGCCGCTCGCCAGATCACTGCATACCACACACAGAGTGCCCTCCGGGATTTTTTCCCTCTCTGAAATTATGATAAAAATCAAGTGATTACTGTAACTTTCAGATTTTCTTCTTCCTTTTTTCGCCGCTGTTGTGTGAACAATGCGTGAAAAGTTTTTTTCCGCCCCGACATAATCATAATCTTGTTTTGTATGAATAAGGAACAGATATGCGTCACGTTTTCAGTTCTTTTCTATATGAAAAATATTATTTGTGTTCCTGCCTCTTGCTCAACTGGGAATAGAGGAACGAATAGGATTTCGTGATTTTGCTACCACTGGCCGGCCTTAGGGTCATCGTTTCAAGAAATTTCCATTGGAATAACGAAAATAGTCTTTTTGCACTTTTCAAAAAGAGGCGACCCGGAATAAAAGGTCCAGTTTGTTTTTTCGTGTCTGCTTCTGCTACACGTTTGCATCTAGGACCGCTGTTCGTTTTCCGGGAGGGCCCAGATCAAAACAAACTGAAAAACACCCCCCGAAGAAGAATAAGAAGAAGGAGAAGAAGAAGAAGTCGTCAGGAAGACTCACTCTTGCTCTTGAGAGACGGTAGTTCGTGGTACATTACGATCGACACTGGCGGAATAAGCATTACTGTAAGGTTACTCTACAAGGAAGAAGTTGGAGAGGAGATGAAGCGAAGAGTGGAAAAGGGCAATGGTGGAGGGCGGAAATAAAACAAAAGAAGAGAGAAACGTTTTTGGTAGAAGGAGAGGAGAGGGGGGAAGGGGAGGACCGGAAACTTTTGGTCCCGGCAAGACGAGAGAGCAAAGAGTTGGTGGCCGGGAAGTGGGTACGCGGGAGGAGTTCGAGGGGTGAGAGGTGAGAGAATGGCAGATGAAACTCGACACAACGGGCAGAGCGGCAGAGAGAAAGACCGATAGAGCGCGGCATTGGGCTCCGGGGCCTCCGACGAACCAGCTACTTTGTGTGTATGTGTGTGTGTGTGTGGAAAGAGAGAGAAAAGACTCTCTCTCTCTCCAGCTCCCTCTCTTTCCCCCCGTTTTTCTGTGTATGTGTCTTTTTGCGTTTCCTGCCCAGAAAAGGGGCGGAGTCGGCGAGTCCGCCCGCAAGGAAGAAAATTGGCGGGCGCCTCGTCACGTAGGCCTTCAGTCAAATTGCTGGCACGCGCCCTCCCGAGAAAGGCGGTCGGCAAATCGAGAAAAAAATTTCTGCAGAAACAAGGAAAGATAGACGGGAAATTGACTTTCAAGTCGTTTAGAAGGGCGTTGGAAACTGTCTACGGGCTGAAAACTTGCAATTACGCACGAATTTATGAGGAGGCATAATGAGAGAATTGGAAACAATAAAATGGGTGGAAATGTTCAAAGACCTGTCCAAGTTACTGTAGTTTTAAATAGCCTAGGAAATGTCTTTCCGAAATTTGCAAAAATCTGAGGGGTTTGTAAACGCGGGAAAGAAGAAAGCACAAGTTTTGAGAAAGCGGAAGAGATGAAAAATTCCAAGGGCCCGCAAAGTTTCCATGGTTTTAGTGCCAACTTCGACTCTTCACGACTTATGAATTCTCAATTTTTACGAGCAGCTCGACAGAAAAAGGGCGAGGGGTCCTTCCAAATGAAAAAAAAACGTCCGCTTTGTCAACACGGTGTTTTTTTTTCGTACTTTTCTGGTCAAGGGTTTCGCACTTTCGTTTTTCGGTCGAGACAGAGTAGAAAAGAACAAGAAGAAGAGTCGAAAAAGAAGAAGCGAAGAAAAAACCCAAAGAAAGGCGCAAAAAAATTCGACTCCGTGGGGAGAATATGAGACGACGCATGTGCAAGTGATGGCAAGTTCTCGGAACTTCCGCAAACAGATGAAGCCGTCAAATTCAGAGCGAGAGACTAGGCGAGAGCGTGAATATTATGACCGCACAAGAGTTGATTCGGCTCGAGGAGGCTCACGAGTGAGTTGAAACCATATGAGTCATGCACTACACCCGAATTTGATTTATAGTCTCACGTCTCAGCCCCCTCCGCATATAGGCATGAGTTGTTGAGACAAAAAAAACAACTGAGTGGAATTTACTGGACTCACGGGGGGAATCTTGTTTTTTCTCCCCTTTTCAGAGATCTCCGGTGCTAGACACAACATAATTATATTTTCTAGTCACTAGAAGGAAATAACTGTGACTGGAAGTATGTACTGGAAACGACAATTTCAGTTTTACAACAGAGAAATGCCGAATACATATAATGAGCAATGTTACAAAATTGATGGGAACAATATGTACTCTGCTATATAAGGAGATGAGAAAAAACACGCGTGTTTTTACATCAATAGAGGGGGAGGAAGACGGGATTATCATGCTCGAGGAAGTGGATTAGACCCAGTCTGAAATGATGCATTTTCAGAATGACGCGCTAGATTCCGTTGGGATTTCTTCCAGCTGATTATTCCTACGTGACTTTTCTCAAGAAATTCCGATCCTCTTTTGATTCTGGCAACCTTTGCCCTCAAAGTCTGCGTCAACTCGGAAAGAGATAGAGAGAAAGAAAAATATACTGAAAGGAGCACAACACAATCAGCATAATCAAGTAAAAAGTGGAATGAGGATCGAGAGCGGAAAGTTTGGTGCAAACGAAGAAGACGCGGAAGGGAATCGCGGAATATAAATGACTATCAGTTTGTTTTTCCATTCCCAATTCCTGCACATTTGGAAAACGTCACGTCATACTGAGCTGTAGCGGAATTCAACATTTTACGTCCGACGCCATGAAAAAAAGTGTCTTCTAAGTTCAAGCAGGTGAACAACAGCTGACGCGCTTGCGAGCGTCTCAGTGTTTTCGTTTTGAAGCGTAAGTGAAGTGACTCGGAGCAGCAAAAAGAAGAAGAAAAAACAAGAAGAAGAAGAAAAACGAAGAATGTAAGTCCGACTCGAGAGGGTAACCTGGACGCATTTTAAAAACAGGTGGGCAAGTGAAGAAGTTAGAATTCACTGGATCTATCTCTTTGACAACAAGAAAAAGAAGGGGCTCAGCTGGTTCTGTAAATTCATGAGGAAGTGGGTTTAGAGAGAGAGAAAGAGGGAAAAAAAGCGGGCAGCTCTAATCCCGGAATCGAATTGCTTAACAAGGCGAAAAATAAGGAAAAGGGAGGGGAAAAACGAGAAGGAGGAAAAAAAGAAGAAAAAGACGACGAAGAGGAAGAGGAACAGAGCATTTTTCACTTTCCATCTCCATTTTCCATTGTTTCTTTCCTAAGGTCATTCTAATCGCTTTTTGCAGTCATCATTGATTCCAAATATAAAAAAACGACTATCGGTTTTTCGTGAATCGAACCGTTTTCCGTTTCCTTATGACTTTCCCTCCACACTCTTCTCACTTTTCGCCTCTCTCCGACTGAAAAGGAAGCCAACCACTTACTGTTATTCGGCATTTCTCCCAATCTGATGAAGTGTCGTCATTCACAATTGTTGCATAATCCTCCAATGCATTCGTCGAAAAACCAATCCGATATAAACCAGAGAAAGCGTCTTGCAGCCGTGGGGCTGGAAAACCAATCCTGCAAAACCCAGAATCTTATTTTATTTTAGACGAAAGCTGCAAAAATGTAAATGAGCGTCGGCATAGAGCAAAAGAAAAAGGGAAGAAATGGAGCAAGATCCGGGAGGAGATGTGTGCAACAATTGTGGTGGCGATTTATGGGCCTGAAGACGAATGTGGTGCCGAATTGGATGAAGAGTGCCCCCAGAACGACTGAATTGTAGGGTTCGAAAGGGGGAAATGCAGGTCTTTTCACGCCATTCCAGAAAAGTGAAAAGGAAAAGCCAACACAAACCCTATCGATCGACCATGAGAACTGAACGTTTCCCAGCGCTGCAAAATTGCACGAAAAAGGTTTCATGACACAGGAATGCAGAGAAAAATGAAAAGTTCAGTTTTGCATGAGCAGAAAAACGAAAGAAGGCGGCTAAAAAACAGAATGGTCCGAAGACTTCGATGGAAAAAAAATATAAAGTTCGACTTCATTGTCTTGACATGACCTTTTTTGCAGTTGTCCCGAAAAATAGCCGTCAGAAAACCCGTCAGGTTAAAGCTTTGAAGAGTAAGAACATGTAGAGGAGACCCGGAAACTTTGGGTTGAATAGATGTGGCAATCGATGAAAAAACGACATCGAATAGGGAGAAAAAATATGATATTCGTGCTCATATAGAAGCATCCCTAAAACGAAATTGTTTTGAGCAAAGTACACTCGGGCTCAACGAAACGTTCAGTTTTGGATTGCAATCAATAGGAAGGAGGGGGAGAGAAACAAAACAAAATCATTTCACTTGACAGGTCCGTTCCATTCAATATTTCCTTATTACTCATACCCAACATCCCGCCATTATTAAAATATATATTCGATGGGTCTGTCGACCCGGAACTTTTCTTTTGCATAAAGCTATACATATTCTATGAGCTCAAAGAAAAAGCAGGGACAAGGGCGCATCTGGTTGTGATCCAATGGAACCCACTCCAGTGATCCCAGAACGGAACCGGAACGACCTCTACGAGGGCAATTCCAAATGTTTCGCATGCTTAATTGTTCTGTAGTTTCGATCCATCCATCAATCAATCAAAACCAAATTACAAAAGGTCAAAAAGTTGAATTGAAACGGTTCTCTCATGGAGACTACATAGAAACGTCCCCGATGGCACGTACGTCGTTCTTTGCAAGTTGTGTTTGGCGCAAGAAATGAATTTGATTAGAATCAAGTGAAAAAACGTATGGACAGCGTATTTTTGTGTGAATATAGTTGAAAAAGTGGAAAAAGATTGGACTTTCTTCACAGTCTTGTTTGTAAGCGGGACGAAAGTCGAGTTCGGTCGGAAACATACAAACAAAAGAACAACTTGAAAATCCGGCGTACGGAACGATTTTTGGTGCAACAAAGCCAAAAGACGTCATACGGTGCAAAAACGAGAGAAGAAAGGTATTGTTGAACCAGCACTGACCCACATCGTTTCCCGACGACACACCTGTCGATGTTTTCTTGTTGCGACTGAAGCGCTCTTCGTTTCGCGTACTCTATGAAGCGACGAGACCCTCCCGATTTAATCTCTCTACGCTTCGTGCACTATTACCCGATTTTCACAACTCAATGAGACGATTATTGATTGATAACAACAATCGGCTTGAAGAAAGCGACACACGCGGCGGATAGCTTCTCTCTCACTCATTTGCTGTCTTTCTCTCCTCGTTGTCAACGAATCCTCTCCATCTCACTGACAGGTTTTTCACATCGCCGTGTTCTGTACTTTAGTTCGTGCGCAAAAATCGTTTAACATCTGAAAAAAGAGTAGGCAAGATTGAAGAGAGAGAGTCAGTGAAGTTTGATGATATCTAGCAACGGAAAGGTGGAGGAATCAAGGTTAAATGATTCGATTCACTGATTAACCTGTCAGGAAGGAATTATGAAGAAGGAGATGTTGGGGGAAGACCAAGGAAGGAGAAAAAAAACGGTAAGCATGTGGGCACGAGATGCGGAGATACGGATAAAAGTGAAATAGATAAGGGCACGGTTTTTGATTCACTAATACCTGAAGCCTCGGAAGAAGGGGGAAAAGCCCAAAGGGAAGATTTTCTTGGAGGAAGGAAAAACAACGCATTGTCCGATTCATTCTATCTGCTTCTCCTTTTTATTCTTCTTTTTCTCTTCCAACACACAAATTTCGGCAAGGATATTAATGGCGGCGCGCGAAAGGCAATAGGACAAGAGTGTTTCACGAAACGATCGTCAGTCTAACGCCGAATACAGAAAAAGCCAGTCCCGACTAGGCTGTATGGTTAAATACAAACGGCAATGATTTGGTTACATGAACTCGACAACCCTTTTCCCGAAACCACATAAAACTGAACAGTGCCCATCAGTAGGCGTCTTTATGTCGGTGCCGACCTTTGTTCTTCACTTGTCCCATCCCTTTTCCTCTTTACTGACATTTTTCATCGTTTTCTTATGGAACCTCGAACGTGAACCGGTTTTGTTAAGACTGCGTAACTACTATTTCCTTTCAACCTTTACTAAATGAATTCCTCTTTCCGGAGAGTGCGAAGGTGTGAATGGATTCATAAAAAGAGATCCGTTTGTGATAAGATCTGTGTCGTTTCTGCCCGTCGCCTTTCTCGCCTTTTGCAGTGAAGACGAAAAAAGAGAAACGGAAGAAGGGAAGGTTTCCCGGAGATTTCTTCAGTCTTCAAGGTTGCCAAAACGATTGGAAAACACTGAACGCGGGGGGTGATTGAAGAAAGATCGAAAACGGACTGTGATCGATAACAAGAAGAAGAGGAGACTGAGGCAGTGATTATGTTACTGTTTTCGATGCCTATGCACATAGACTGTCGAAAAACATCTACAATCCAGGAAGTCACATTGACGAACCTTCTCGAGGGGCAGACGAGAACGAATCGGAATTGGAAGCGAGATGCAAAGATTCGCTTCTCTTCTCACTCCCAGCAGTTCTTTTTCGTGGTTGATCAGTGTCATTGTCACCATCGCCCATTTATCAAAAAACGTCTAGAACGACATGAGAAAGAACACAAAACGACCCGACGACGTCGGAAAATAAGAAGACAACGAAGACGTGGGGGACGAGGAGGGCATTGATATCAAAAATCAAGAGATGGGCTTCGTGTCAGCGACAAACGGAAATGGAGTGACTTTGAAGGTCTTTCTACCCGAAAACTGGGCATAACGAGTCTTTTTAAAAGTCAAAACGAGAAAGGGGGTAAACGTTGTTAAAGTCCTGAATACCGGAACCCGGTAGAACGAAACGTCACAACCCATTCCACTTCCATTTTATTTTCCCATACCCTTTTCGGTTTCGCTCTCATTCGCTATCGGTAATTATAGGCTTAGAAAGAAAGGAAAGGCGAAAGGTTTTACGGGATTCTGAGAACAACTCGAAACCAATTGCACGTTTCCATCTCGCAAGAAGTAAGCCATGCAAAATAAAAATGAGAGAGACCGAAACGAAATTGGAATTGGTCGAGATTGGAAATGGAATCTGGAAGAGAAGTGATCAACTTGCAAAAGAATAGAGTCAAGGGAAGGAAGTGTTCACACAGATGACAACACCGTAATATTATCCATTTCCTCCGCTACCGCATGTTTTCCGACTCTTCCTACTTAATCCAGATCCTGTAAGTCAGGCAAATTTTGGATTTTGGTGGTGGAAGCTGAGAAACTGAAAAACACACTGTCATCAGGAAAGAATCGGCTCAAAATCTTGATACTCTGATGTTTTGATCTACTTATCCCGAGAGACTCGTTATGAAAAAAGAAATAGTTGTACTTTCTTCCTTTCAAGCTGGATTATACAAATCTTCGACTTTTAAACACATTCAAACAGACTGAAAAGTGCAAATTTCAAACAAAAATCTAGTGAGATTTTTTGAAATACTGAAATTGAAAGATACTTGAGACGTTGAACATCTGCCCATTTTAAGAGGGGGAAATGAGAGGCACTGAAAACAACGAGCGTGAAAAAAACGAGGCAGAAAAACAGGAACAGTTAATCGTGGCGACCTCACTTTCGACATGTATATAGTGCATAATTCTCTCTACTTACTCTCGACTCATAGACGCAGGACGTGCAATTCGAACATAAATGTTTGGGGGGCGGCTGAGAGGGGGGGTTGTGCGGGAAGTGTATGTGTGTACAAGAAAAGCGCAATGAGTGCTCAATGCCATGACCGAGAACAAGAGCGAGACACTGGAGAAAAGCGAGAGAATTAGGCACGCAGTACTTAATTTGGAATGAACAAGAGAGGAGAAGAAGGCGGAGGGCGAAATGAGGAAGAAACGACTTGAGACAACTCAAGAACACGATTAGACCAGATGCGCCTTTTTTCCTCGTCAGTTTTCAGACGGAACACGTTGTTTTGAAGAAGCACAAAATCTGCATACGCCGCCTTGTTTTTTGGCTCTCTAATTAGTGTCCCAACTTTTTTCTCCTCTTCCGTCACTTTCCTGCTTCTTCTTCTTCTTCTTCTTCTCCGTCTTCTTCTTCGAGACAGAACAGAGAAAAACCAGCGGGTGTGAGAAATGAGCTGGGTACCAATTTTGTGGCACTTTCTCTTCTGTTCCCTTTTTGGATTACATAGTGTTTTCAGTCTGGGGCTCTACAAAACAATTGATAAGAAAGAAGGTAACCTTCCGAGTTCAAAATAACAGTGACAATTCATTTTATTGTGGGGGCGAAATGTGGACAGGTAAAACTGCTTCGTCCTGAAAACTAGTTCGCTAGTGTCGCATCGAACTACACGACAAAGATCAACAGGATTTTTTTTTCAAAAATATACAAAATGAAGCAGATACAGATGTAAACTCATGGACTATTATTATTTTATATAACAACTCTGTCTTTTTTTCTATTTGATGAACAAACTATTCTGAGGGCGAGAGTAAATTGGAGCTAATAAGAGTGTAATGTTTGTTTATTTTCTCTGTATGAAACTGCCATTTCAAGATTGAAATGGCAGTTTTCGGCATCGAATTGTACCTCCTCAAGATGAGTTGACCTTGGTCAAGATTCTATCCAATTACGGCCACCCGCAGCCTTTCCTTTCAAAAATTCAAAAAGTAAATCGAACCGCCGATTCCTATTCTCTTTCATTTTGAAAGTGGACATGACTAGTGGGACGAAACTTTGAATGGGGGGATGAGAATGAGACGACGACGACGACGACGACAGCGCACTTTAGGGCATGTAGCCTCCTTCGATGAATCAATCGGATAGAGACAGTGCGACAAAGAGAGAATCCGAAAAGTAGGAAAGATCAAGAGAAAGTGAAGAAGAGTGAAGTCCCGTGGATGATATGGTGGAACTTGATTCGCATTTATCATCATCAAAGCTAATTTGATAGAAATCCCCTTCAAAATTTCAAATTAACTATGGCAGAAAGAGCGATTCTCAGTGTTTTTTTTTTGGAAAAACCGATTTTGTTGCTCTCTCGAGCATAAATGCTCAAATGTTTGCTCAACGCGGCGTCCGCATCTGAATGATAAGAGCACTAGTTTCAATTTTTCTGGCATGCCGCCAGGCGAGGAAGATGATTAGTAAGTCAGTGGAAGGAAATGGGAAGAGAAACGCGCCACACACACATACACATACACAATGCGCGAGTCATTTGGAAAAAGAGAACCCTGACGGTCCACTTGAGCAGGAGGCAACACGGATGGAGAGGGAAATCGGGGAAGGACAAGGCGAACAGAAGACAGAGTGCGGACAGTTGTTGACCCTCGGAAACATTCCGACACATTGAAATTTACACGTCCTCTTTTGTTTCGTGTTCCCATTATTCCAATTTCTCTCGTAAAACCGAACAACGAAGATGGTTTCTCATCACTGACCCTCTCGAGCATTGTATCAGTCATAAATCGTTCGGTTTCGAACCTACCCCAATATTTAGCTTTAGTACAGTTTTACTATTGCCCTGTAAACTGTAAACATGCTGTGCTGCTATCTCATTCGTTATTCTTGTTATGGAACTGCTCGTAGTACTCCTCGTTGTTCTCAAAGTCGCACAATCGTGCACTCCTTCAATAAGTGAGACCGAATCAGTCGAATTCAACAACTGCTTCCATTTTAGGTGCTCCTCTAATACCACCGGCCGCTCAGCCGATTAGTATTATTTCAAACCCACAGTTGCCTCCAATCGCTTTCCAAATGGATTCTCCCGTCTTACCGGCTGTTCCTCGAGCTGACGATTATTCCGATCCAGAACTCATGACAATTCAAAAGTAACTTCCACAAAAACGTTCTACTTGTCACGAATCTCGGTTATTTTAAGAGACAGTATTCTGCCTTTACAAGGAGAAAAGCTCAAGAATCGATTCTCTCTATTCGACTTGTTCCGTCCACTTTCACCTGCTGCAACAACTCAGCCCATTCAAATAAACGAGGTTTCTTTTCCACTTTTCACTCTATCTTGCATAAGAAATATTTTCCAGAAGCTTGAAGAGACAGTGTCAATGAACATTTCGTTTTCGCCGCCAGTTCATTGGACATTCTGTATTCCCAGCTGCGGAGTGAATGATCAGGCAGTAGACGCCGATGACGCTTACGAAAAAGCACATGATGATGTCCTTGAAGCGGTCTGTCTAGACAACAATAGTGTTTGATTACATATTCTGCTCAGGTACAACAATCGTGTAGCAACGCGGGAGTAAAGTGCAACACCGAGTCGTTAGTTGTTCAGGTGACGTTGTCTGCAATGCACAGAGGGAACAAACCGACTATTTCAGTACACCCCTGAATCAGTGCTCACGGAAGACTTTGGAGCATACTTTGATTTGAGCGGTAATCGATACAAAATCAGTGGAAACACAATACCATATAGGATAAACAGCATGAATCCAGGAATTATAAACAGTTTTGTGCTTCCAGTAAGAGTAAACAATTGGTTTGCAAACATTGTAGTTTCTGTTCAGATGAAAATCTCGTTTCGTCCGTCCTCCCCGATCTCGACCAAAAACGCGCAAGTTTTGAGGCAGAAGGTCATTTATTGACACCATTCTCGACTTATCTTCTTCTAACGCTTTTGCAGATTGTCGACTATCTGGCCGCTCGCAAATTTGTCCATATAACCACCAATTTCACATAATTGGAGCTCATCTCAACATCTGAATATTTATATATATTTCCAATTGTAATTCTTATTCATAACCCCCCCCCCCCCCTTCTTCCCTTTCTCGCTCAATTTTCGAAATTGCCTCTATTCACCGACGCTCTGCTTCTTCAATTCACAAAAAAACAAGCGGTTTAACACTCTGAATGTAGCTAAATCGGCTATAAAATTCAGAATTTCTAGTTGATATTTGGATTATAAGGGATAAAGTCAGAAGAAGAAGAAGAAGATGTTTGAATCATGTCACACGTCTTTTGAAAGCCAGTGTGCGTTGTTTTGACTTGACAAACAAACGCGCCTTCTGATCAAAATGTCATCAACCTGAGCAAACGCGAGTTACACAAGTTAGCTAGTTACAGTGTTCTGAACCCACAAACAAACGACTGTCAACCAACTCCCTTCCCTGTCACCCCATACCGGCATTTTCTCGTTCTCATTCCCTTTTTTCTCAACCTCACCAAAAACCGATTTTCCCATCGTTCAGAATGAATGAACGGCATTGTTGAAAAACAAGCGAAAGAGCGACCTAACGGTATCTGTATCCGCGGCAAAACCCGCTTCGAAAAGGAGGCATTCGTGTCTGCGTACGTGTTTCTCAGTGTTTGTGTATGTGCGCTGCGCGGGCAGAGACCTCCCAAGTCCTTCAAGATGAAGAAAGGTGACGGCAGGGGTGACCCTCGACGCCGCCTAGTTTTGTCTGCCCGTCGACACCATAACTCAATCCGAAATGAATCGATAACCTCCCCTACTACTCATGTGATCGCCACTCGCGCATACATATTCAAGGCACACTTCTGGCCCCCGGCTGTTTTTCCTTCTTCTCTTTCGCATCCACCCTTATCCCTCCATTATTGTGCTTGTGCGCTCTCTTTCTCCTTACGAAAAGAATTACATCCAATTACTTGTTTCGTAGTGTAACGAAAGTTTGAGAAAGCCATCTATTGTTGAAAAAAGAAGCGTTCTCTTGTTCCCCCAGTAGCATTAAATCAATTGAAGACCACCCTGATCGGGCTGATGTTTCGTGTCGCTAAATCATGATCAGACCAGTTTTGGGCAGACAAAAAAGAGGTTGTAAACTTGGCACGTCTTCGCACAGAAGGTCAGTATCAAATCGTCCTCTTCTTCATTCATTTCTCGTTTTTCGCCGCCGCGCTCGCTCAACACGAAGCAGATAGATCTCACAGATCTCACTCAAAAACGACGTAACATCGGGGAGGTCGTTGTCACAAACGCCACCCCCCTAGCCAGTGTTCAGTCTCAATGCCAGTGTCACGTGCTACTCTTTTCTGTGACACAAAGGACAGCAGGAAAAAAAAGAGAGACAGAGGGAAGACGAGGCGCCCATTTATATTCCCCCCGCTCAAAATGAGTTCTGAACCCTCATGGTGGGCTTGCCAAGCCCATTTTACGACCGCTTTTTTGGGCAGAAAACGCTGAGCTGCCTTCCAACCGTTTTCCGAAACAAAATGCCAGTCGCGTTTCTTTGTCCGCGCTTTGCGTTCTCCTTTTTATCCGCATTCTTTCTTCGTTCCGTTTCTTTCTCTTTTTTTCTTTGAGACGTCTTATTGGCATTTGTTCCAATTCACGCCCTCACAAATTTACGTGCCCGCCTCTCAGTCTCCAAACGGGAGACACTTGCGAAGATGATATTCATCTAGAAAGGACAGTCGCTCGGCTGCGATGTCGTCTCCTTCACATACAATCAATCTTCAACCGTTCCGAAAGTGCACTCCTATCGGCCGTCTACATCCATTATCCGAGTTCCAATCCTTCCGTCCAAGTCCCAGTGTAAACCACGTTTCCCTCGTGCCCTAGTGTCGATTTGTTTGCAATTTCACGGAATGCAGTCCCTTGTTTATTTTACTGTCATTTTTCGGTCGACGGCTCTGCACTTTTCACACACACACCACGCAGAAGAAACCTATTTTTCTCTCTTATTTTTGCTCTTCCGCTTGGAATATGCGAGAGTTGTACAATGGAGCCGTCTCAAACTGAGCTAATTTCATTTGTATGGAGCTGCCCCGCATCACATGACACATCCTTTCAAACGAATACGAAAAACAAAATGTCGTCGTCATTCTTTAGATTTGCTGGTCTTGCAGTTTTTTATCAGAACTCTTGAACAAACATGTTTCTCGTATTGGTCAAATGTTTCAAGTCACGGCATTCACCTTTTTCAGTTTTTCAGAATGCAATGGAAGTGAACCCAGACACTTCCGGTTCTAACGTTTCGGGTCGCTGCAAGACAGTTATGAACGCAATCCGTCGTATATTCAGCTTCCGCGGCAGAAGTGAGTTTGACAGACGGAACACGTTCCCGTTACAAAAAAACGTGTTTTTTATAGGATCTGCCGACGAAGCAAGAGAGATCGAAATGCAATCGTTGGCCGCCAAACCACCAAGAATTATCCTGATGGCAAAGTGTCCAGGGATCGGATTCAATCCGCGTATGTCCCATGTTGTTGAAGGTCACAACATATCGGGTGTTTTTCAGGCGAAGACATTGCTTCCACATCCTATGGACCGTGTGTCTACGAGGATCCTTTCGTGGCGGTCACTGCCGATGGTTTTGTGCACGTGAAGCACTACTACAGCTTTAACAGCAGAGCTGAATTCCGTTTGGAAAGCGTTCACAGCCCAGTAATGGTAACAGTCAGAGCTTATTCTTGGAGTAACTGAAAAACATGTAATTCAGAAAATGAACACACGCGTTATGGCGGTGGATACCATTCTGAAGGTCTACTACTCGCCGGGAACGACTATCTACGACGACATGCTCGTCAAAACTTGGGGCATCTGCTCGAACAACGTCTGGTGGGCCAGTCACCCTAACCGCATGGATCAGAGCAACGCTTTCACGAACGTCGTCCTCTATGACGGCAGGGCTCTGTCTGCTGGTTTCACCGTCGTCAACATTGACGCGTTCGCCGAGAGTCTACAGTGTGTCGGACTGCCGAAGGAGTCTCCATTCCAGGGCGGACTGCCAATCCCGTCGCTCGACACTCTCCAAATACCGTATATCGACGACGATGTTGACGGTGAGTAAGCCCGAAAGATGTTGTTGCACCGTATTGGAATCAAGAGTCAAACATGGAAATCCAATGTTTCATCGTTTCAGAGGCGATGATTCAAGCTTTGATCCGCTACAACAACACTCCGGACGACAATATGCCAGAAATGGACGGATTCCTGCTTCCACCTCTCCGTACCAGATTCGAGTACGTGGTGGAAGAGAAGTGAAAAAAAAAACGCGCCTCTTGCACAACACCATGCGTGTTTTGAGATTTCCAGTTACATCATAATTGATGACTTGTTTTCCTACTTTTATCTTATTTTACATCAACTGTCTTCTATTCTCGATCAATTCTTTTTTTTGCTGCAATGTTTGACTTTTGATCATCTCCTCCTGTTTTTTTCCCGATTTCTTCCTCTCAAATACGTCTTAGTTAGTACTGGTGAAATCAATATATTGTTTTACTCTTTTCCACAAACATTCAAACAATTTTTCATCAGTTTTTCACAATAAATTACATTTTTAGTGTAGTTTTTGATGAGTGAAAGTCACATTTCCGGTGTCCAGATTGATATCGACGTCGAAAATGCGTGACTTGTACATGTTTTTCATGAGCTCGACGCGAATCGAATCCCAGGCGCCGTTTTGCTGAGAACCGAATACGTTGAACACAGATCTCAGTGGAAGACGATAACCTTGACACAAGTGTGACTGACGTAAATGTACGGCTCGATTCCCGACCATTCGAACTCCTCGCCATACAATCTCATCTTGTTCTGCTGTCCGTAGTAGTACTTTTGGAAATCCAATGTCTCGTCCTCATCGATGACATCTGAAAAGTAACGATTGCTGTGTTGGTCTGTCAAACTCGGTTACTATCGGCAAAATCGTCTTCCATCAAAAAAACATAAGCCGTTTTGCCCCATGGTTGCTGGCAGTGGAGACGAACGAACGCGACGACCTCAATGGTTTTGATGTGGGTAGTCGCGCTGGCGACAGCCAAAAAAATCAGAAATACGCGAAACGAGTACATGGCGGCGTTGAATGAAATATCTGGAGCCAGGTTTTATATACACGCTGCGATGTTGACACTCGCGTTTTGATAGGCTCCTTTATTCAGACAAAAACACAATGATATATGTTCCAGCTCGAGAGAATCACGAGACAACAGTTTGTTAAGGGTGGAGAAGTTGGGGCGAGGGGGAGAAATAGCAAGACGAAACAATCAATAGGAGTGAAGAGAGCAAATCAAAGTCTTTCTGTGGGAATTTCGAAACTGGTGAAGAAGGTGTTCTAATTCAGTATGTCAATGGCAATTTACAAAAAAAAAGATCGGAGGAACTATTTTTTCACTGGATGAGCATGTCATGTGTCACTCCTAAAAACGAATGGGAAAGGGTATCATGTCAGGTTTCGAATTGATGAGAAAACAACACGAAAAGAAAGATGAGAGAGTGATAAAATTTGTAGAATTATCTGGGCCTGGTATCAATAAAGCAAATTCACTTCACTTCGGGATTTGAATAGTGATTTACATATGTGGCATGTAGACTGCCTTGTTGGAAATTGTTGTCCACTTCGAATTTAATACCATCATAATTTGGATGAGGCGTAGCATTTCTTGACGGAATTTTGAGCCTCGTTGTGACCGCTTGACTGGTATTTCCGCTCAGAGCATTAATGTCGCATTTGATCTTGGCAATGGGCCATAATAATTCATTATCATCATTGTTAAGGTATGGATCTGGATTATCAAACTGAAAAACACCGATTAGATTCCACCTGGCTTTTCGGTCTTATTACTTTGAAGTACAGTATGGTTTTGAACTCAGTGGGGCCCATTTGTTGCTTGACTATGTTAAAGTCTTCGAGGTAAAGGCGACTGTAGAAATTCTCCGCCTGAAGTATGGTAAACTTGACGTTTTGTTTTTCGTGGCAGGCGCGATATGTGAAAGAGGCAAAACATATTTTCTTTCCGCTGGCCATTCCCGGAACACCAGATGTGGTTCCGACCATAGATTCTCTTATTTTCGGATGCTTCAAAGCTGCAAAATCACGTTGTTACTATAATATGTCATTCTCTCGTCACTCACTGCTTTCAAACGGGTTCAGTGCATGCACAGTGATTCTATTTTCATTGATGGCAACCAGCGTGAAGTGACCAGGGTCTGTTCTGCGAAGCCAATCGAGATTTTTCACCCAGAGTATCGCATAGGTGCCAGGCAGGGTCTCGTGCTTCGTCAACACCTTGTACACTGCCGCATCTTCCTGCGGGATTAATTTCCCGTTCTGAAACAAACATTTTTTAAAGGACAGCATTGTGGCGAAGGTCAATTACTAGATATAGTAGCACTAGATTTGTTTCATCGCTTGGTACATCAGGAAGTCGAATACCAGTCAAAACTTGGTTCGAAGTTTCTCCAGTTACAGTGAAGTCGCTGTGGAAACCATTGTGAGGGAAAACTGAATACATCTTGAATCGAAATGATCCGTTTTTTAAGGACTCACTTTCACGGCACTTGGCATTGTTGATTGCATGATTGAAATGCCCAAAGCCGTTGGAACAATACACGAAAAACCAACCGAAGCACGATTGATAAACTCGCTAAACCAAACTATTGGAAATAAGACTACCATACATGATGTTACTTTCAATTTGAGTACACCTCTGTACATGTCGTTTCCCAGGTTGGTGACCCGTTGATCAATCAAGAAATTATCCGGATGAATGATAGTCTGTAATCGACGTTTCAGCTCAAAATAGATCAACTGACACAATTCTCACACTGCCGAATGTCCAAACGAATTCCGGCATAGTGCTCGACTTGACATCTATCCACAGTTCCATGATTTTTGCGATTCCATTGTTAACCGTGTTAATGTCAGAACCAGTCATCGTTGGTGCGACACGGTGCTGTTCTTCAATATTGAGAACCTCGGCTTCCGGCAGATGTCTTGCAGGAATGTTGCTACCCAACTGTTCCGAAGCAGCTTTGACGTCGTCGGTCTCCTTAAGGCACTGGAGGAAGTCAACGAATGACTGACGGTAGTACTTCTTCATCGTCGTGCTGTACTTATTGAAGAGATGATGTTGGCCGAGAATGAGCGGTTGAAACAGTTTACACGAGCTGTTTCTTGGCAGCATGTGTCGGAATGGATGCAGAAATTTCAGAATTACGGTATAACGTTCAAAACTACGCAAATCGTCCAAATTATCGGCATCGTATCCAGCTTTTTTCATCAAGACATACAAGATGTTAAACTTTAACTCATTGTGAAATTTAATCAGCTTTCCCTCTTCCATTTGCATGTACTGCTTGATTGATTTCGCAATTTTTCGGTACTCTATGTACTCTTCCTCAGTCAGTGTTCTCAGTTCGAGAAGGTTCTGCGGCTCGAGGTCATCATCCTCTTCCGGTTGGAACCCTTGTTCTACTTGCTCCACGGGTTCAACTTCACCTCCTTCCACATGTCCAACTTCTACTGCATCTTCCACAATTCTTGGTTGTTTCACATCCGGTTGAGATTCGTCATCCAAGAGAAGCGCGGCATCTCTCTTGGGATGCTCCATTCTGTAAAAGAACCAACGTTTTGATATTAAATCTTCGATGAAAAATAGGTGATAGTATCTTGAAATAAAGAGAAAGAATTGATATATTTGGCCTGAAAACTGGTGCCGCACAGTTCAATGCAACACTGGCACACTCTTTGCTTGTTTAAACACGCCCCTCATTTTGAAGAGAAGAGTGTCACAGACAAAGCAAAAAAAGTGGTTTGCAAATGCACAGAGGCGGAAAATTAGGCCAGAAAAATAGATAAATTAGGTAAAAGTGGATTAGAATTTCAGAAATGGTCAAATATAGGTAGCGTGTCGCATGACATTACATTCTCATAAGCAGCAAGTAAATGTTTTGAGGTTAACTTCATTCGAGGAAAAAATAATATTGCGAGGGTGAATATTGTATAGAAATTATCATTCGTTGAAAAAAAAGGTTCAGTGTATCCTCATCAAGAACGTACCGAGGAAAAGAAAATGAAACGGATGTCAAGGTTTTCACAATAAAGTGCGATAATGGATTGGGATGAGACAGGAAATGAGCGGGGATCGAGATATTAAAACTGAAAATCAAGGGGTGGGAATTTTAGGAAAGATTTGGAAAAGAGAAGATTCTTGTCAGCAAAGCTATTTTCTTCTGGTTGAGAAAACGGCAAACCTTTAACGATGTTGAAAATGGGAAGGAGAACTTGAAGGAGAATGTTTCGAGAATGAGGGACAAAAGGAGGAAAAAGTTAGGTGATCATGTCTTCTAACTTGTAGTGCGCAAATCATTGGAAGAGTTCAGATTGATTTAGTTCGAAAAATCAGAGCAAAAATAACAGTGTTATCTGCAATTCGGTTAACGGTTTTGTTACCGGGACAGATTGAAAAAAGGGGAAGAGGAGAAGAATTCGACGTTTGTAGAGTAGAATGCAATGCTGATGCGTTTTGTGGGTTAGCTGAATGAACGTGGAGAGTGGGGGTTACTTTGTGTTGTATCGGTGAAGAAGTAGTCTGTGAGGTGTCTGTAAGACTTTTAGGTTTTCCCTCTATGGATTTCGGGAGGAATGTACTCTTACTTTGTAGAGTTGGAACTGTTTGATCCTCAGAAATGGTTCTTGTTCTTCTTCTTCTTGTTTTTGTTCTTCTTGTATCTGTTGTTGCTTACAGGCGCGGTCGAAGTCGATGGACCTTCACCCGCGTCCGGCTCGTCAGCCGCCTCCTCCTCGCTATGCGGGCTTTGCGGGGTTTCGGACGTGACGGTTGGTTTACAACGGTGGTTCAAAGGAGGACAAAAGACGGTCTCGATCGAAGGACCTGGCACTTGGGGCGCCGGTCTTTGATAGTGTGTCTGTTGAAAACCGAACGAGCAGTCAGAAATCGGCCACCCCATCTGCGTATAACGAACGGAGCCGTGATATACTGATGTTGTAGGCTGTCGAACAGTGTGGGGCCCATAATAAGTGCCCATTTCGTAAAACATTGGTGGCATGATTGGTTGGTACGGTATTGGTTGGATGACAGGAAGCTTTGGCTCTCCCTGCTCCACTCTGGTGACGGGAGGAGCCGCTTTCACTTTCTTTGGAGGATAAATCTTTGGATGAGTATCGAACGGGTACCTGCAAAACACGTTCGTCACAAATGTTCAGCTAGTTTTTAACCAACTCTTCCAATTCTTCTTCTTCTTCATCTTCTTCTACTCCTTCGAAAGCTCCTTCGGGGAGTTGGGGAGATAGTGGGGACATCTTAAAAAATGATTATTGCATTTACAAAACAAATTCAATGAACGTACCGGCCGCTGGGGGGCATAGTTGTTGTGAATAATACTAGGTTTCAATTGCATGGCCCTCATCCCAGCTTCAAATTCTTCAAATGTTTGTTGAGGTGTTATGTCCACCCCCAGCGGACGATGTCTCTGAACTGGAGGGATAACGTGGTTATTCAAACCAACTCTCTCCCGACGGTCCCAATTCTCATAAGAGATGTGAGGTCTCAAGTCGACGTCACCATTGGTTGTAGAATTCGAAAACGGGAACGGAAGTCCCGTCATCGGATTGAGTTTCAGTGGGCGTTTGCTGGTTGAATTTGTTTGTTGTTTTGAAGACATTGGACTTTCTCGCGGGCCCTGTTCGCATGGCTCTGATTCATTGTCCGTCACTAGCTCCTCGGATTTCGGCTTTGCATTCAATGTCGGACGTTGCTTATTCGCTGTTGCATCGAAACGTCCCATCTCCTCAGAATTGGCCGGTTTTACTTTCTTCGATTTGTCGGTTTGACTTTGTTTGATCTTATCCAGAATTTGCTTAGAGCCACTCGGTTGGAAAGGAGGAGGGTCCGACGAACGTTCGCCCAAAATTTCTTCGCTCGATTTCATATCGATCTGACGACAAAGCTCTGTAGATTCCTTCAGCTGCGAATACAGCTTCACACATTTCTCGTAGGTTTGCTCGCCGATCACCGGAAACATTGCCTTGTTGTATCCGAACGTTAGCAGTTCTTTCGCCATCTGAATTCATCAAATCGGTTATTTCAAATGATATTTTCAAAATTACAAGTGTAATATTGGCAAAAACTGTTGCAGAAAGACGGTCATTATCAGCAGTATGGTACCAATAGGCCTCGGGAACGTAACTAATGTCACAATCACTCGGGGGTTTCAAGGTTCGGTTCTTGTATGCGTCCACTGTAAGACAGTGGATTCTCTCTGCCGGTGTGAAATTTTTCGGTTGAGTGTGATGAACTCCATTCTCTATTTTCATATCCTTGAATTTAAATCTGCCAAGCTGCGCTCCGATAGCGCTGAAAACAAGAGAAGAACATTGGAAATGAATTGTGATGAACCGTACATGACATCGTACAAGTTGAAGAAGTAGAGCGCCGAGTGGGGAGTCGAAAAAGCCCTAATAAGTTCCACCACTTCTTCCAGATGTCCCCGTGGAAATGTGGCGTTGTCGTACAAGGAGTAAACGGCTTTCGCGTTGTCCCATATGTCGCTGTCCACGCGTGCCTGTCCAATGTCAATGGCATGACCGTAGTGGGCAAAACAGACGCGGACCAAGTGGACACCCAAGTTCATGTACCTCTGAAGACTAACACTGCATCAATCGATACACACTCGGACCGGGAATACCTTCAGGTAAGCAGTGCACGCTGTTTCCCCTCCATGAGGACAAAGATAGAGAACGACGTCGGTGTTTAACGAGTTCTCCACAACCTCGAAACCTGGGCAGCGAAATTTGATGAACTTCTGAAAAAAATGAATGGAGATGAGCAGAGTTGGGGTTTTCTCACATTGACGAGATCCTCGTTTTCGAACTGATGTGTCTCTGTCATTGATTCCGGATGTGTTGTCACCAGATCCTCAAACTCTCGTCCTCGATTCAGCAAGTCCAAGTTCTAGAAAAAATCCGTTTCGATTCAAAACCTATAGTTCCAGATACCTGCAGAGCGGAGTCAACAGCAAGATGAAATGGGGACGGCGGTTTTTTAACCGGATCGATATTGTCCAGGTGTTCTAGATATGCTTTGAAGTTTTCTTGCCACATCTGAAATTAAATAAGAGGTATAATATTGCAAAAACACCGAAAAACCGCTTTAAAAATGTTTGAAAATGATAAAAAATGGAAAAAAATGCAATGAGCCGCCCATTTTCGGCTGCTCTTCGCTCTTTCTCTCCAGAAACAATGATGTTTCGCCGAGGGAGGGTCGATGCAAAAAATTATTTAGGCCAAACGAAATTGCTGGTTCGGCGGAGCGCGTTTGCAGCGGTCGTGCGTTTTCTCGTCCCCCAGCCAACCGCTTTTTCATCCACGTCGAATTGGGCCTTCTTATTCGCTTCTTCTTCAGTTTTTGATATATCTTTCTTTTTCGTTGGCGAATTTTTATCCTTCATCCTTCCGTTCTCTTGTTTGCAGGACTACAAATTCTGCAAAAATCGATATTATGCGCACGGCATGTTGATTCCCGTTTGCAACGAAAGATTGCCGGTTCGGCTGGAAATATGCGTTGTTTCTGCGAAAGCCTTGCCGGTTATGAACAAAGTGAGTTATTTTGAACGTTTTTCCCAAACGAATTCGATTTGCAGAGTATAAATTCGACGGACGCCTTCGTCGAAGTGCGTTTTCTTGAGACAATCGATAAAACTGACGTGATTACCAGTTTAAATCCCGTATGGAACAGCGAGCAGTTTGTTTTTGACACCGACGAGAAGGAATTGACGGAGGAATGGCTCCAATTCAGGTTTAGCTCGTTGGCCATCCGAAATTTCGAACGAAGTGCGTTTCAGAGTGATGGACCACGACACCTACTCGGCAAACGATGCAATCGGCCGTGTGAACGTCGATTGCAACATTTTTCTGGAGCGGATGAGACTGGCAAAATCGGAGCTTGTTGAGGAAACGTTCTCGATGAAGGTGTATGACACGATTTATGGAAACCGCGGAGAATTGACGATCAGCATCAAGATGCATTTGCTGATGCAGTATAACGCGAGCAACTACGTGCATATCATGTCAGGCACGTTGCGTAGTCGTTCAATCCGGTCAAGATATCGGTTTTAGCTGGCCACGTCCCAACCAATCTTCGAATCGCCGAAATCATCGGCCTTGTCGACAACATTCGATGTGAAAAGGATCCGGACTACGAATGGCTTGACAAGTATCTTGCTTAATCACTACACTGCTTGGTTCAATGTGGAATTTCAGAATTCGCACCCCTCGAGCCACTAATGAAGCTCGTCAGAGCGCGATTCGAGTCACAATGCGGGACGCCATTATGGGTATCGCTCACAAGGCTTTCAAAATGGGTGGAAATGTCATATTGGGGTAAAATTTGCAAGGGTGTCAAAGGTGAAGAGGGCAAATCTTGAAGACTTCTCGAGTACGTCGACATGGAAGGTTCTGCGTCAGACCTTCTCACTTGCCGCGTCATCGGCACGTGTTTGAAAGTCGTCGGCGAGAACGTCACACCGTTGCCTTTTCCGAAACCGTTAAAGCCGATCTTGACAATTGACAAAATCCCGAGCGAAAGGTAATTGTTGAAATGATTATTGTGTCGACACAAACGCTGTCTTTCTAGGCAAATCGGTCTTGGATCACTACTGACTACAAGATCGATTCAAGTTTTGAACGAAGATGAGGACGCCGAATCGGTTCGAAGGGGGTACTGGGTGGCATTGAGAGCCGAAATCTTCCAACAAGCGCGCAGCATTGGATGCAATCTCATCGTCGGCTACTCCGAAACTATCACAGTCAACGAAGGCAAGAAATCTTTCTATTTTACATCGGATGAACTCACATGTTGTTACAGGTGTTGCTCTGCTCACTTGCACTGGAACTTCGATCGTGTTGTCGGACGGGACAGACGCACCTACAGCAAGCTTTATTTCGACAGAGGCCAGCGCCCGCAATAGTCCAATCGTTGTCAGGGAACTAAGCGAAAAAGAGACAAAGGAGAAGAAGGCGCTGTTCAAGGTAGTCGGGTTGACTGTTCTGACGACGCGTTTACACCGTAGCGCCCCGAAGTGGACTGTTTGAGAGGAAGTGATTTGAAAGGAAGATATCTACGACCCTTTCGAAACACGGCAACTACACAAAAAGGTTAAGAGATTGGATCAAATTTGCAGTTCAACGGATCCGAAGGGCGCGAGAAACGATCAGATTCGGCTCCACGAGCATTTCGATGCAACCAGTTTCACTGCCCGACACAAGAAACAAAATATCAATCGCCAACCAAAATTGTGTCATGTTCATATTGCAAGTAGGTCGAAATGTTTGTCGGTTATCTGCATGCACATCTGAAACTTGGTTCAGAATCGGACTCGTCTCGGAATTCATCCTCTCGACCCAGCAGTGCCCACCTCCGCAGTATTACGCGGGCCCTCGCAACTTCATTCAGGTCTCCGTTTGCAAGAAGATTACGAGTGATCCGAGTGAGACACAGGAATACGCTGCAGATATTGGAAATGTCAGTGACATATCTCTCGTTGTTTGTCCCAAAAGTTGACTCCCGTATTTTGCAGGCACTGCCGTACTCTGATCATGAGTTGATCGGCAACTTGCTGACCGAGGCGAAAAGTGTGTATCCGCTCGGCAATGCTATTTTCGCCCTCGACATCACGAATGCTGTTTGCGACGACTCTCTCGTCTCGATCATTACTGGAGTTCTCGTTCGGCTCTTAGTCATACAGGTAACTCGCCTCATGTTCTTTTTAAATTCAAAACTCGCGCCTTTTTTTCGAAGTTTGATAAGAAACTAGAACAAGTGTATGCCAAATTCAGTTGCAAGGAGAATGAGTAGTGGTTTGATTTCATTTTAGAATTGTTCATTGGAAGCTAGACAGTGATAATACTCTAGTTCCGTGACGATGCGAACAAAGAAATCACGCCATTTCTTAGGTCATAGTCCACCGGTGCCGACGCATGTGAACGCGTGATAAACACATGAACAATCGTCGTTACACTATGCCTATGTCGATTAAGAGATAGGAAGAAAGCAGCTAATTTGTGGCCTCTGCAAAAAAAGAGATGGAGGGGAAGATGAATGACTCCCTGCAAAGTCGCGAATACCGTTGGGTTGACAATGAGACAGGCGTCTGGTTGTGCTAAAAGGATCACGACGTCGTGCGTTTCAGAAGACGGAGGCAGCGTCGCCATCAATCACCAATGTCCTTTCGTTCTCCTCTCTTCAACGACAGCACGACGCGAGGCGATTCTCCTGGGGTACTGTACGCGATGCGATCCGCTTCAAACCAACCGTTCAATCAAATTTGACATTGAAGATACTCAACATCAAGTGAGATCATTTCTTTTCTGACCTGATGACATCTTCCCCTTTCTCTCAGACAACCACTGGACGATGGTTCCTCATCTTCGGCAAAAAGTCGCCTCCGTTTGAACACGATAGTCGATAAGGTCTCGATCAGACACCCATAAGCCGCCTATTAAGTCTATTTCCAGGTTCGCCGCAAACAACACAAGGAATACGTGTCACATGTCGTTTTCGAAAGACATATGAGCCTGTCAATCGGAATTCACGAGAATCAGAGCGCCGGCAATGCCACATCGGTACGCAAACAAACCGGCACGGAACACGGAATGCAGTCACATTTTCAGATTGCTGGAGTCCATCTTTCATCATCGCTGTATCCGCAGTTTGTGAACAAGGATGTGATAGAGAACATGATGCCGATCGCCAGATTTTCAGATGTTTTCGTCAGGTTCAACCAGAGATTTCAAACAGTTCGAAAGTTTGAACCCACAAGGTTTCAGAGAAGATTTGACAACCGCGGTTCGCGACTCGACGACTGTCGACGGATTTGTGACAAATGCGTTGGAAGAGCGCATAACAACTATTAAAACGATTCTCTCGCTCGGAGGAACGAACGCAGTCGTGGCAAACATGCGAATCACATGTCCTCAGTTTAATGTATCCAAAGAGCACGCTCATATTATCCTTCTAGTCAGTGTTGATTTCTACAGTGTGCCCTAACAAACTTTGATCTCTCTAACCTCTTCTTTCTAGTCAATACATCATATTAAATTATTGATAAAACGTTTATCAGCGACACTCTCAGGGATTGCGTCAATGCGTGTACGGTCTCATACCGATTTCTTATCTATCCGATGTGCTCCGATTTGGCTCCTCCCCTGTGCTCTGCTCGAGTTTCCGTACTTAAACGCATGCGCTGGTGTCACATTCACCCACGACTTATTTATCAGTCGCGATGTTATTGCTATTACTCGCTTCTTCTGGTTTGACGACGGCTGCAAGCAGGCTGTCACTGCTGATCGTGGGCTCTAAGTTGCTGTACTTGACGAGTAGAATCGAGTACACCAGTACAGTGAGCACACAGAAAAGGAACACCACCGCGACGCACGAGCACAGTTGTACACTGTAACGAAGGCATTTTTGTTAGTTACATGGCCGCTTTCCCGTTCCGCTCTCTTACCATAAGATGTTTCGTCCATCCCAAGGAGGTTGTGACCGCCGAACAGCGCGCGCCGTGTTGAAGGTTGATGGAACAGTCAGGTAGTGACCCTGAAACAAACACATTCCGTGACGCACCGCTAGTTATCAGTTATCATTTTGTTGACCGTTATCACCGGTTAGTAATTGTGGACACAACGGAAAACGTAGCCCACAAACACATAGGCGTTTCTTCTTTCTTCTACGAAACTGTCGCATTTTTGCCTACCCCTCCTCCTTCTCGTCTTTACAAACATTGGTTACACAATGTCATTTGTATCTTTTCCAATTTTTGTTTCTGCTTCTCACTAACCTGGCTTCCAGTCACTAGTCGAGTTGAAACAAGCCTCGCAGTCCGAGAAGCGCTTCGAACCGGCATTGCTGCAATCTTGGTCATAATATTCAGCGCCTAGCCTTGTGAATAATAGTCGGATGAAAACTAAGAGAAATAGCAGTAAACCATGGGAAAATAGCAATGATGAGTTTGAGAAGCGCACAAGTTTCCGGGGAGCTCACCGAGCCGTAATTGAGATTCTCTCTTCTCTGACCAACTTGTTGTCCGGTTTCTCAAGACGATGAATAGGAAGAAATAAGAGTGAGTTCTGTGGAAATATAGGTATTGGGACGTGAAGTGGCCAATTTGTGTATTTTTCGATTTGAAGTCGAGAAAAAACATCTTCTAGAGCTTCTTCTAAATCTGTTATCGTTTTCTTTCTTCTTCAGTTCTCAGTCAAACTACGTTTTTTTTAACTGAGTCCAGTTTCAGAACCGTCAAAGATGGATGAAGACATAGAAGACTACGACTGCAACCGTCCACTGACACGCTCCGAGCGCTGTCTCGAGTGGTTCGTCGCAAACTTCCGTGGGCCTTTGCTTCTCGTGCCTTATCTCTTAATTTCGCTCGCGTCCAAATCAGCCTGGAGCATCAGATGTTTCGTCATGAGCCGGTTTGGTTCAGCTCCAAGAGCACACACGAGGAAACTTGAAGTCATTCGTAAAGAGGTATTTAATTTTTCGCGATTAAAAGTTAACTTATACCGTAAAACCTGTATCAGGCATGGACTGAAGACCGATTTTGAAACTTTAAAAAAATGTCACTTGCTTTTTTTCAGCTGGAGGAATGGGATGAAGAAGGTCGCAGAAAGAAACTGGTCAATGCGCGACCCGGGTGGAAACAAATGAGCTTCAGATTTCCCATCTACAAGGATAACGCTCATCTAGTTTCGACCCATTCCCTTTATGACATTTTGAATGTAGGTTGTAAAACACAAAAATCTAACAGAAAATTCTTCAGTTGGATCTGGAGGCAATGACCGTGAAGGTGGAACCTGGAGTCACAATGGGGCAACTAACTTCATTCCTGATCCCGCAAGGCTACACCCTCCCTGTCGTTCCGGAGCTTGATGATCTTACTGTTGGCGGTCTTATCAACGGATGCGGCGTTGAATCTTCGTCCTTTAAACATGGCCTATTCGCAGACTTTTGCGTTTCATACGAAGTCATCTACCACGATGGACTAGTGGAAACAGTCAACGAGGTGAGCACGCTTCAGTTTACCGATTTCAACTACAAAACTCGTAGAGCGTGTGCAGATTTCACCTACTCTACTCCATTAGTTGATTGGAATTTGCAGAAAACACAAAACAGAGGAACTTCACCGGGACAACTTTTCTACACAATTCCGTGGTCTCTTGGGACACTTTGTTTTTTGACCGCTGCAACCATCAGAATTGTTCCTTGCAAAAAATATGTGAAACTGACATACGAAAAAGTGTCGTCTGTCCAGGAAATGACCGAGAAGATGACCGCGCTCACTACCGCCGAAGCCAAGCTGGGCCCAATCGAATTCATTGAAGGATTGCTCTACAGCCAGTCAGAAGGAGTTTTGATGACAGGAGTGTACGTTTAATGCGAAACGAGTTGCTCCAATAACAAGGCGTTGCAGGCTGTCAGACGGACCAGGACACCAAGGAGAAACGATCAACTCAATCGGTCGGTACTATAAAGAGTGGTTCTATGAATACGTTCATAAGTTGATTAAACGATCAAACAGAACCGTCGAATACATCCCACTTCGCGACTATTACCACAGGCATACGAGATCAATTTTTTGGGAGATCAAGGATATCCTCCCGTTCGGCAACAACCCTGTTTTCCGTTACTTGTTCGGCTGGTCTTGCCCTCCGCCAATCTCGCTACTGAAGTTGACTACTCCGAAAGTTCTTCGTCGATTGTACGATAGAAAGCATGTCATTCAAGACATGCTAGTTCCACTCTCTGATTTGGAAGAAACAATCGACAAATTCCATGAAGAAGTCGAGGTTTGTAAATATCGTTTCCGCTAGTTACGTTTTTTTTTTTCAAGATCTACCCTATCTGGTTGTGTCCATTCGAGATCACAAGGGAATATGGGATGGTAAGAACCAAATCAGACGGACGAAAATTGTATATAGATGTCGGTATCTACGGAGTTAGTGAGTTGGAGCACTACAAGCCAAAAACCACAACTCGTCGCCTCGAAGAATTTGTCCGCTCGAAGGGAGGGTAAGATCAGAAACAAGTCAAATGAACTCGCATTTTCTTTTTTCAGTTATCAGATGCAATACGCGGATATCTACATGACTCGTGAAGAGTATGATAAGATGTTCGACATGTCTAATTACAATTATCTCCGTGCGAAATTCCAAGTGGAAGACATCTTTCCGCACGTTTACGATAAGGTCTGCAGAACTAATCGTCGCTAATTTTGCGGCATTCTGCCTACTTTTCTATTTTCCATTCACCTTCAACTTATTCAATACTCCCAACAATAGAATTGGCTCAATCGTTCTACATCATCATTCGTAGTTTCAACTTTCCCCGCTCTTTCTGTCTGATCCAAAGTTTATTGTAATCAAACTAATCGCATGTATATCAAAGAGAAATAAAATTGTTTTTATCAGTTTCCATTTCTAGTTTATTGGCTTGTCTGAAGAGTTTAGTATCTCTTATGTACTATGGTCGTAAAGGTTTCTGCTGCTGCTCCGCAAGAAAAGACATCATGTTGTGGCGGCGACGGGAAGAAACTTGTTTTCGGGGACACTGCTCGCCGTCTCCGCAAGTGCACACGCTATTACACTTTGCTATTCACGCGGAGGGAAGTAGAAAGGCTGTTTCAAACTCTGGTCTTCATTATATTAGAATACTTTTCCTTTTCTTTGTCGCAAAAAGTAACGAAGCTTTCTCAAGAATCTCAAGATGATGAACGGATACAATGACACGGAAACAATCACTGTTCGAGTTGTTCATCTAGCACATGAGAACGCTACAGAAACGGACATGAAGAAAATCGATCATATTAGTGAGTTTAACTTTTGAGACCGTGCAGAGTGAATCATTCAGTTTCGTTTGGACTCGATAAAATCGAACAGTTGTTGGCTCGTGTCAAAGATTCGGATGCTCATTCGAGACTCCAGCTGGAAACGACCATCTGCAACCGCTTCCCAATGTACGTTACAGTCACTCAAACTGCACGTCCTCAAGTTTTCAGAAGAGACGCGGCAATGATACAAGTGGAAGTAAATCGAACCAGCGAGACAAAGATGACTGCCAGCGCCAACGGCTTCTACATTAGTATGACGATTCCGGATGCGACGCTAGCTACGATTCCAATTGACGCGGGATTCTCGAGACTTGATAAAACACAGACATCTGCATTTGAGCTTATCCTCAACCACTTCATCCATGAGTTTTGTCACGTGGTCAGTCCTACTGTGCATTTCACTATAAATATCACATATTGTTTAGTTTGGTGCTTTCCATGCAAGGGACGGAATCATGTCAGGTGTCATCAAACTGTTCGACGACGACGAGAACGACGTCGAAATCCACGGACTGGATCTGATGCCACTGATCGACGACCACACAATCAGAATTGTCTCGGAGACGTTGAAAGCAACTACTTTTGCTCAAACCAACGCCTATTATGAGTATTTCAAGTCGGAAGGACGCATTTCATTCACTTCGAACAACAAAATCATGTCGGTGTTCGTCCTCAAAGAGTGAGTTTATTCAATCTAGCAATATTGGAAGATCTCCAACGTGTCGCCATTTTTCAGTTCCTACTACACCGAACAGTTTCACTATCTGTCAAACGACAATATCAACTGCCACCTGCCAGCAGATTCCGAATGGGACGCGATTCTTGTGCAGTTCGCGTATGGCACATTGATGTACTTCAAACAGAAGGCCATTTTCAACAACGGACACGGCGAAGCTGACCGTATTCGTATATTCTAAATTGTTTAGTTTCACTGTCACTTCAACTAGGTTTCAGCTAAGGACAAAATGAAAACTGATATAAGCTAAATAAAGAGCGACCCATCAAAATGTGCTTTTTGAGTCGGAACAGACAGAGCCCTCTAATTGCGACTAAATGACGATGACGGAAAGAAACGTAAGAAGCTCTGTTTCCGAAAACATAATTACTACATTAGTTTTAGACAAAATTTCGCTTCAAATTAGCTCTCTAACATCAGTTTGATGGAAATCTAAATTGATCTTCTCGTAACTGGAAAACTAGCTAAATCATAGTTTTTTCAGCTGTCACGAAACTTGCTTCGATTTCTAAATTTCGTTTTTTTTCCCGACTTTTCCTCTCGTTTTCATTTCTCTCCACGTTTGCTTGTTTCCCTCGTGTTGTCACGCAGAATCCAATGGTAACGGACGGACGCTCGCTTCTCAAGTGGAGGAATCCATGACGATTCGCCGCCGCTTCCCTCCTCTACTCCCAACTTTTTCAAAACCACACATATTGATTCTCACAGCTCTAAAATGTCGACCTCGATGGGAAAAGCTGATAAGGGCCCGCTGCGAATGACCGTAATTGTGGCCAACCAGTGTGTCACCAGGAGCCAGGCGTACGTCCAAAAACTGAAGAAGATGGGTTAGAGCTCACCTATTTCGAGCAATCGCATGTTTTTTTTTCCTCTTCAGTGGAGTTTGTGGCGTCGAAGTATGCTCAGATGTACCTTGCCGTCCGACCGGATTTCGAGTTCCGTGGATTCCAGGTCACCTACCATCACTGCTATCTGACGAGCTTCCGGCAGAAGTATCTTCAAACCCGGTACGATTTGCTGCGCGTTTCGTCATCTTTTTAATTTTTCAGCTCGGACAAGCAAGACATCACGCTGGGCTTTTTCATCGGCAAATTCGACCACTTCACCTCGCAGAACAACGGCCAGCAGAGCTATTTTCTGATTGCCGATGACATCATGCGCATCTTGCCGTCCGACCTGCGTAACGAAGAGAACTGGAATGAGGAGACGAATATGAAGTTTCGGAAACTTTTTCGCTTCATTGTGCACGAGACCTTACATGCGGTAATGAAAACTTAAAAATAGAGGACACGGTGCAAAATTTGAGCTGGGAGCGTTCCACGCGGACACAGGAATCATGTCGGATGGTTTCGCGGGCTTCCCGGTCGACCAGAAGCTGAAAGACATCCAACTTCTGCCCCACATCGACAGCAAGACGCTGACCATCGTCTGCGAGAGCCTCTCGATTATCAAGACTTTGGCGCCGGAGAGAAACCTGACATTTGTCAGCCAACAAATTCCCTGGCACATATCACGTTTCTCTTTCCAGAACACGGCCATCAATCGAGTGACTTACCAATCGGACCAGAGCATTGCTGCTGCGTTTTTCGTCAAAGAGTAATCGTTAGGCATTCCAATTCACGGTTATTCATAATTTTTCAGCGAGAAGTACACCGAGTTGTACCGAGAGTACACAAACCTGGACGGCTGCAAAAGATACACCGAGTTGGTACCGGAAAGATGGGACGGACTGGTGATTGTCCACTTTTGTGGCCACATCTTCTACTACTCGAAGGAAGACGTGCTGACAACTAAGATATGCACTAGATCAACCGTTTTCTGAACTTCTGATTTTGGCGCAAAACGTTTATTAACTTGTTGAATAAAAAATGGGTGGGAAAAAATACTGTGAGTTTTTGGAAGTAACATTTGAGATCAGCTCTTCTCAAATAATCTGAACTAAGTAGACGACAACGGGAAAGGAAGAACTCAACAAATTGGGCGTCGGGAGGCGTATTAAATGACAAAACTCTTATTATTATTATCATTCACGGCGCGTTTTCAGTCTTCCTTGTTGGCATCGACTACCATGAAGAGTTTTTGAGTGAAAATCGTGACAGAATCTGAATAGAGATCTCGGTATATGCATAACAGTTGAGGTCCAAAATACCTGTGAGCGAGTCGATGAACTTTGGTTTTCCTTTCCAGGCGATGAACAAGAGGTAAACTGGAACTCCGGAGAGCATTATAAGGATTCCGATGGCAGTGTCTTTCGGGTTTCCAAGGACTGGCACAAGCACGAGGAGAACACATCCAATGAAGAAAATGATCGGGAAGATGATAGGCGCCTGGAAATGAAACAAATACAAAATGCTTCTTATTCATAGAGGTTGTCATTACCTTCACAGCCCTCGGAGCATCTGGCATGGTCTTTCTGAAGTAGAATAGGGCAAGAATGGCTCCTCCGATGGCAATCCAGTAGCTGACTTGAATGTAGTTAATGAGCGAGTAGATGTTGTTCGACAAGAGCAGATAGAAGAGAGACAGGAGACCCTGAAACTCAAATCCTTATCAATTGCATTCCCGTTACCAACATACAGTAAGAATGACAGCTGGAATCGGTGTCTTTGTCTGCTTGTTGACCATAGTCAGCACATTCGGCATTTGTCCTTCACGAGCTCCACAGTAGAATAGTCGCGAGCTAGTCAAAATGACTCCGTTAGCCGATCCGATTGTTGAGCAGGCCACGAAAATCGGCATGCAGAACGCGAACCAACCATAGTTCTTCTCTGCGAACAGAACAGCAACAGCGGGACTAGCCAACATCTCATCCGGAGTAATTGAAGTGTAGAGGGCGACGTTCGTGAGTGTGTAGATGATGGTGCACAGAGAGCAGGAAATGGCAATGGAAAGCGGAAGGTTTCTCTTGGGGTTCTGGAGCTCTTCCACAATAAAGTTGAGGTAGTTCCATCCCTGATAGGCAAATAGTCCGGAATAGAAAGCAAGCGAAGCGGTTTGGAAGTCCTTGGCAGTGTTTTCGAAAATGTTCTCGAACGAATCGCGAGCCGATGGTTTTCCAGAGACAAGATTCCAGAGTCCGGTAAAGATGATGAGAATGAGGGCGGCGACTTTGGCGACAAAGAAAATGTCTTGCACTTTGTTGGCCCACTTCACAGAAATGCAGTTGACAGCAGTCAGGAGGATCAGCAGAAGAGCAGCGATCAGTTCAGTGGAGAATGATGGCGGCTCGCAGTCCGGATAGAACGGTTTCAGCATGTAGATCGCGAAAGTCAACGCAACAATTGTAGCCGTGCATGGTCTGAAACTCCGAAATGTTCAGTTGAAAAGTTATTTTTAGTCAGGTGCTCACCGTACAACGATACTTTCAATCCAAAGTCTCAGGAAAGCAAGGAAAGGTCCGAAAGCTTCCATGATGTAGGCGTAGTCACCGCCCGACTTGCGGATAAGAGTTCCGAGTTCCGCATAGCAGTACGCTCCAATAGCAGCAAACAGGCCCGAAAGCACCCACACAATCAAAGAGAGTCCAACCGATCCAGCTTCTGCAAAGCAATTAGAATAGTCATCTGATAAAGATGCATGTCGATGCATATATTATGATCACTAATCTCGAGTTTAATCGATGTCTATATAACCTTCATACTAAATTTATGCCCCAAACACTGCGTCATTTTATTGCGGTTTGATGTTTATCGCAAGATTAAACGTACGGGCTTGGATTCCAGTGGGACTGATGAAGATTCCGGATCCGATGATGCAACCGACAATGATTGATACCCCATTGAACAAGGTCATCGATTTTTCGAGTCCTTTATCGCCTCCTTCCTGAAATTTTGAGAACTGAAATAAGAGAGCTAGATTTTTCTTACTTCATGAGGCTCCTCGGGTTGATTGAGAGGTTCCGATTGTTCTTGCTTACCCATCTTTGTCTGAAAAAAAGACGCGATGTGAAGGGAACGGTGTTTTTCAATTGGAAAGGATGGCAATGAACACGGGAAGTAAGAGTAAGAGAGAAAGAAAGAAGAAAACGAGTGAAAGTGAAAAATGTACGTGATGGAAAGGGAGTAAACAGCAAATAATCCTACGAAGCGGTCGGTTTGCAGACAAAACCGAATTCACAAAACGGGCCAAACCTCGCAAAGAAACACGAGAATCTAGCTGTGTGTATACGTGCAAAAGAGGGGCAACTTATTCGTAGACGAAAGAGCAAATGTTAATGGAAAAGTGGGTGGCAGAGGGATGGAGGGGGGGGGGGGGGGGGGGGGGGGGGGAGGCGAGGAGGGGTTGAAGCTGACTCAGAGTTCTAATGGCAGGAAGCGTTGCGACCGGAGAGATAAACAAGAGATGTGTGAGAGCAGAACGAACAAGATGAGTCTGAGGTCAGGCAGCGCGATTAGCTGCCTTTCCGCCCGTCCACTTGCGGCACTCGTCTCTGTCCGCAAAAGGAAGGTTTTAACGGAAAGAAGACGGTCACCTCTTGCCTCCTCTACTTGTAATCGTCTTGTTTGGCTATCCACTAGATACTCAGAATGGGGGGGGGGGGGGGGCAGTCACTGTGCGGATGCGGATCATAATTACAGGGCTGCACAAACAGAATGAATAAAAGGATAGGATGGAAATAAATCGGATGTGATGCGGAAGGAGATAATGTAGCAATCGGAAGTCCATGGGAAAGAGAGTTTACAAAAGATTTCTCCCCGGCCGGGAATTGAACCCGGGTCTCGCATGTGACAGACGCGGATACTCACCACTATACTACCGAGGACACGTTGGCGCTAGCGGCAGCACTTGAAGACATGCTACGGGGCGAGCGAAGAGTGTGTGAAAAGGAAACGATTGAGAGAAAACTTTCAAGCAAGGCGACAAGAAAAAGTTGAGGGAAGAGTTGAAAAATTTAGAGAAAAAGAGAAGCAGAACGTCAGGTGGCAGCTGAATTAGATCTCTGAAGCTGAAGCCAAAACTCACGAAGCGATCAAGTTTCTATTCAAACACACGAGAGAAGAGAAATCGAGGATTCGAAATACCACAACAAAACAATTTTCGGTCAAATGGAATAGGCCATAAACGTCTTCAAAAGGAAGAGGAGAGGCCGGTCAATCCAAATGTCATTTTGAATGAACCAACCGTATCGTTGTGTCTCTGTGTATGTCCCTCACTGCGCGCGCGTGTGTGTGTGTGTGTCGGCCGTTTGAGGGACAGAGGGCAAATGACGGGTTCGAATGGGCAGGCATTGACAAAAAGAATCGCGCAGCAGTGGCCGGGCCCAGTTCCCTCCGCACAACGCGTGCTCTCTCTTCGGTTTACTTACTACATATATGAGTACAACGGTCATCGGATCTGTAGTGTGGGAACCTTCCCTCGACGGCTGCTTCCAATAGCGGATAATGCACATTTTGGAGCGGAACGAGGACGGACGTTCAATGTTTATACTCGTGGGTAATGAATCAACAGAATGAAAAGGGTTCTCGGGATGAGTGAGGGATAATGAGTGATGTGACAGGGCCACAGCTCAGCTGCGCATATTACAAAAGTACTCCCTTCCCAGATGTGCCACTTTTATTATCCGCCTCATTTTCCGCACGAATTGTGAGTCGTTGAGAGAACGAAAAACGCTGACTGACTTACTTGTTGTTGAGTATACCCAGAATAACGGGAACAAGAAAACAGAAGCAGAAAACATCGAATCTCCATGCCAACAAGCGAGCAGGTGTAATTAGGCCCAATTTTTCGTCATTACTCGTGCACATTTTCCTTATTTTGTGCCTTGAAGCTTGAACCAGATGTACTGGTCATTCACGCAGAAAACCAAACACATTGTTTCTTTTTCCTACGAAATTCAAAGAAAAAGGATTAGAGAAACCGGAGGGAAAGGGAGGAAAAGTTGTTGTTGTTCTTCAAACCAATTGCCTCAAACGGACTCTGGATCGATGCGACACAGCGCGAAAGGATGAGCATGGGAGGTCTTCGGAATCGTCATCATCGCTTTTGCTGTGTCGCTCCGACCAGGGAAGCATGATTATTTCTCCCCGTTTTCCTTCTTTTGCTCCATCCCCACTCCCTTCTCTTTCACTTCCAATCAATGAAAAGCTAGAAGCGTGCGTGCTGTTTTACGAGCAGAATCGGTCGAGAGTAGGGTAATGAAATCGATGCCTGGTCATTTGAAAGCCGCAAAAAAGCGGGAAAATGGAGACTGCGTTAGATGGAATAAGAGAGAGGAAGAGGGAAAGAAAATAAGTGAGAGATATCCACGACGGAATTTTTCGCTTGTTGACAAACAAATATTCTATTGAGCTCTCATCGAGCTCGGTTCTTAATAAGAAATTCATGAAGAATACGTAAAATGAGAAATGCAGGGGAACATACTGAAATGTCTCTAGAAACTTGGCGAAAAGCTCGAAATGGCCAGGTTTCTCGACTTTTTCACCCGCATGGCGTAGTTTTGGAGCCGATAAGATTGAGAATTCCAAGAATAAGGCTCCGGTTCAGTGAATATTAGATGTTTGATGTTTTCTTTTTTTTTTTGCGTTCAGTTCTCAGCACTAATTTGACTTTCAAATTCAGATGCATATCAGAAATGAACTTTGGACCGAACCGCATTCAAACAAACGAAAGTATGTTCCAATATATAAAATGTGCCTCAACCTCCGCAATATCCGCACTTTTCAACATCGACACTCACTCAACCGCGCCTTACCTCGCGGCCGTCCTCTCTTCACATTTTTCCTCGCTCGTCGTCGCCTGTGAGGCCTGTTTGCCGTGCATGTCTACAGCCTGCACCCCAGCGCTCTCATCTGCTTCCGTGGCGCAATAGGCAGCGCGTTCGGCTGTTAACCGAAAGGTTGGTGGTTCGAGCCCACCCGGGAGCGAAATCTTTTTCTTCTCGTTCAAGGAAGAGTAAGTGGGAGAGAGAAGGAAACGGCGCAAAGTGGGAGACCCGTGTGCCCATCTGGCTGTTCATTTCACCTGCGAGTACGCTCTCTCCGTTTTGTTACACTCCGTCATTCGTCAATCTGTCCGTACTTTGTGAACCCACTCTCTCTCTCTCTCTCTCTCTCTCTCTCTCTCTCTCTCTCTCTCATTTTCTTCTTCGATAGCCGACTAACTTTGTCGCTTCTCCGTTAGAAAAAATATCTGAGGAACGTGAAGAATGGGCGGTGATTCCGGTCGATTGTTCTGTTGATCCGGAACGCAATATCAAATGGGAAGAAAGATGGAAGGGGAATGCAGAAAACATTACAAAACCAGTGGCGGTCACAAACAACGGGAAAGCCAAGTGTATATTGTAAAGTCTCCATAGAGCGCGTCTAACTCTTGCTTAAGCCACGCGAAACGCCATCTTAACTTTTCAGTTTTAATACCTTCCTACTTTATTTTCACTATTGCTCATTGGAATCTCCAAAAATTATTCATTCCCTCTCTTTTCTCCCTCTTTTTCCCGTTTCACGGGGGAAAAATGACGTGACTTAAACGAAATCCCCTCTTGTCACGAGTTTTCTACGCCGAAAACGAAAAACTAAGGACAACGAGTGTCTTCGATTTGTATGTTCATTTTTTTATATTTTTCAATTTCAGAATGGAAATTCTCGACTACGTCACGCTGTGCGCGTGCTTAATAACAATAAGTGCCTACGGATTCATAAAATCGCGGACGACGAAGAATGAAGAACAAAGTGTGCACGCAACAATGGTGGGCTCCGGGTAAGAATAGCTCTGCGCAGGGCGCCCGGAGGGGGTAATAAAAATAAAACCGAAATGCAGGGTGTCCGTGTGGTCGGCGACGTTGTCTGTGTGCTCCGGCTTCATCTCCTCCATCTCATTGCTCGGCTTCCCGGCAGAGGTAAAAGCAGGGCGGCACGGTCAAAAGAAGGGGTGTGTCAAAGCAAATCGAATCTGCGAATAGATAATGGGACATCTCCTTTCACATCTGTTGAATATTCTACGCAGAACCTTGAGTCCGTAATTGATGAGGCACTTGAGGCCATCCTTTTCGGAACAAATGACGGAAAAGGACGCGAAGACAAATGATGATTTCAGATTTATTACCAGGGCGGAATGATGCTCTGGTTCGCCCCGATGTATGTCATCGCGTTTCCACTCGTCGCTTTTGTTTTCCTGCCGGTTTTGTATAACCTGAAATTGACCACGATTTACGAGGTATTAGATTCGAATATTTGGAGGGAAGAAGACAGAATGTGTCTGGATTTCAGTACTTCGAGCGACGATTTGACTATAAGTGCAGATTCGTCACTACTTCCTTGTTCTGTGTTCAGGTCAGAACGAAGCCACAATACGGGTTGCCCTTTCCAAAGTGCAGTCTAGTTTCAGATGCTACTGTACAACTCGGTCGCTTTGTATGCTCCGTCCCTCGCCATCGCTTCAATAACCAAAATCCCGATCGCCATATCCATTCTCATTACAGCTTTTCTGTCAGCTGTTTATATTAGCATCGTGAGTGGATGATAGATGATACAAGTCGGTAGCATTCGATTCCGGATTAGTGAAAAAGGGCGTTTGGGATTACAAGATGCGCTTTGCAGGGAGGAGCGAAAGCCGGAATCCACACGTCCGCCGTTCAAATGGCGTTGATATTTCTTGTGATGGCCTTTATCATCTCGATCTCATTGCAAGAAACGAGCCTCAATGATGTGTACGAGAAGCTCTCGCGCGGCAAGCGGCTTATTCTGACTGAGTAGGTCCCCCTCTCATCTCATCATAATGTGCGGGACGGGATGAGCTCCAGCATCCGCGCAGGGGTTTCAAACTCGCCGCACAAATGCAAATCCTGCCATGCTAAGAAACTAATCGGCTAAAACGAGCGACCTATTGACGCAACACCCACATTCTCGAGCAATGATCTGATTCCTGAGTCAGGGAGACGCATGCAAAAGACATAAACAGAAATATGGAAGAAAAATGAAGACGGAAGCCATTTGGAGAGCTGGAAATATGATTTGCAGCTTCCGCATTGACCCGACAATTCGTCATTCGGTGTGGTCGCTGGTAATTGGTGGAACGGGAAACGTGTTGTCATTGTTTGCCGCCAATCAGTTGAGCATTCAAAGATACATGGCCATGGATACCCTGAGATCCGCTCAAAAGTAAACAGTCAGAAAACTGGACTGGTGACTGTTCGAAGGCATTTCAGAGTGGTTTTACTGAACATTGTTTGCAACATTTTCATTCTCTTCGCATACATCTCGATTGGATTTTTGATCTACGCACATTACGCGTCATGCCATCCAAAAATAGCGAACGCGAACGAGTTATTGCCTCAATTCGTAACTGATGTCATCTCACAGTATCCCGGCTCGGTCGGTTTGTTTGCTGCTGCGGTTTATAGCGCTGGAATCAGGTTAGTACAAAACACGAGGCTTCAAACAAAAAATGTACGAACTACAGCACATTGTCGGCTTCGTTCACAGCGGTTTCGTCGATTCTGATCAATGATGTCTGGAATGTATACCGGCAGCACAGAAAGATACAACCTCTTGAGAAGAAACAAGTTCAGCTGGCGATGAGAGTCTTACGTGTGTTTCTATTTCGAGAGGTGTAAACGATCATGTCATTTTCAGCGCTTATCCTCTCCATCTGTTCAATCTTCATCGCTCTTTTGTGCAGCATGTTACAGAGCATCATTCTGCAGGTACTGCTCAAGCACTAGTTTGAACACTATCACATCACTTTACAGGTCTCGTTCATCGTGTTTGGCGCCGGCGGCGGTCCAGTTCTCGGATCGTTTGTCGTTGGATTATTCGTTCCGTACGTGAAAGGAAAGGCAGCTTTTTTCGGATTAGTTTCCTCCATAATCACTTGTTTTGCCGTCTCGATTGGCAGTGTTCTTCTGAAGGTGTGCAGTTTCAGACTTTTCAGATTTTGGCGGTAAAATCATTGTGCATTTTGTGTAGGTGAAGCCGATTCCTCTCGAGCTGGGGCAGTGCCTCAACGAGACTGTGACACATTATGATGAATCGCTGATCGGACAGGTCACATCGACCTCATTGTAATCGGATTCATTACGAAATCTGATTATGACGAATCGTTGTTTCCAGGGCTTATGGGTTTGACCGCATTTTTGCCGTTTCTTATCAATACTACAGCATCATCGCAGTGATCACAAACGTGGCTGTATCGGTTGCAATGCAGAAACTGTTCGGTTAGTTTTTAGACTCGTGATCTTCTATTTCGGGAGATTTTTCTCGTTACGCAAAGTCCCAAGTGGAAAGGATCATAATTCTATTCTGTTTTCGATTCGAAAAGTGCATTCTCGCTACGTTCTGATCTCACTAAACCGCAAGAATGCGACTTCTTGATAAGTGCACTATTAGGAATCGTCTGTTTTTTTTCGAAAGACATACTGACGAATTTGGCGCAACTAGATCATTTTTCGCTACAAACAGCTCAATCGGAGAACAATTCTCATTTTCACCTGTCTGCGCGAATCAGAACATTTCCCGTTTTCCCACGTAAACAGCGTCCGACAAGCCACACCCCCAAGGGCGCGGCGTGTGGGCGGAGCCTAGTCAGAAGAAGAGAAGGAGTGGGGATGATGACTTGAAATGTTCTTTTCCAGCAATATTCTCTCCGACAAGCGGCCACTCGAAGGTCTCGCTCGAATTAGTGTCTCCGTTGCTCTCCTCCACCCGAAACGACCCGGAACTGAAGGCGGTCGACTCCTCCGACACGCAACAGGACACACTCCCATAAACAGCATATCATATTTGATTTGTTTCCGTTGCCTACACGGGTGGAAGCCCATTCCTCCTCATCCCCCTTCTCCCAAATGTTCAGCTTTTTCTCCGTCCTCCTTCTTGAGGTTCGTGTTCCCCCGCTCATATTCCTCTGGCTGACTTTCAGTTTTTGTCTGTTTCACTCCTAATTTATTCATGCCGATAACAATGAAAACCGGATATATGACGACGAAGAGCCAGTATTCTTTGGCCTTGTTTCTCTCCTTTCTTCTCGTAAGACATGGGAGAATCAAAAAAAAAGAGCTGAAGAAGTCAAGCTAATTAATTGCAGTTCGCTCCGCACTCGTTTTTCAATTTTCTCTTGATTCCTCCCACACACACACGCAATCCTCATTACTTGTTCCTGTAAAGCTCTTCTCCCTGGAGTGGAATCGAATTGTTTGCTCGCTCTGATGTCTCCTCTTATACCTAGAAGGGAACGAGTGAGGGGAGCATCGCAGTTAGACGACTACAATCGGAAACATGTTTTCAAGTTTGATCCGCCTTCTGACCGAACTGCAGTCATTCTCACGACATCGATACTGAGGGGGTTTCTCACTTACGTTATCACTACCTCAACAAGTTTTTTTTTTTCTGTTTGTTCGTTTTGGTCTTGATCTTCAAGTTGACTAGTGTGCTATCTAACTTTTAGAAATCACAGGTTGAAACTTGTAATTTTAAAAGTAGTTGTAGTTCGAGCACGAGCTCTAGTTGGAGCTCTTAGAGTCCATGTGATGTGAATCATGGATGACTTCGCATTATAGAACTAATCTATAGTCGATTTGTTATCGAAATAAAGTGATGATTCCAACATAAAGGTCGAACAATGCTCATTGCTGCTCAAAAACGAAAAAAAGGCGCATTCATTTGAAATCCAACCTTTTTGGCAAACATCATTTGTTATTCGTCGATAAAAGACGGACTACCTACTCTACTCTGATTCTGTTTCAGAGTCTCGTCACTTGTAAGCTCCGTGTGAGTTTCACAGCGTGCGTTTTTCGATTCCTCGCTTTGTCACGCCCCTTTTCTAGTGGCACATGTATATGATGTCGTGCTGAGCTGGTTGGAGACTTGTTCACACTACCGGTGGTGATTAATGTTCGTCGAATGGTCATGAATAAGTTATTGGCCGTTTCGTTTTGCTCCCGTATTTTTTGGATGATCTAACACTTCATCGTGACAGGAAAAGACGTAGCTGATGTTTTCCTCCTCCATTCACAGTATCTGAAAAGACGGGCGAGTTTATCAGATTTCGTGCCGATTATGTCTCACTCTTGGCCCGCTTTGCTTCGCATTGATGCTATATTTACATGTGCGCTCTTCCTCCTTTTTTCTCATTCACTCTCGCTCCAACCACGCTCATTATCAGCTGAAATCACGGGTGGAACCGAGTCGTTTCTCTTCACTCGACCTATCATCGAAACATATGACTTTTATCGCCCCTCCTGCCATGTTGCCGATTCTTCGCCGCTCATTCTTTTTTCGTTGATTTTTCTTTCGCCGTGGTTGCTCGCCTGCTGCTCTTCGATCAGTTACGTTGTCCACTCGCATTCCTGACTTTTCTTCTTTTCTTTTCTCCCCCTTCCCATCCTACCCTTCATGTCCTATTCGAATAACTCGATTATACAAAAAGGGAGAGAAGAGAGTGTGTGTTGTGGAACAGGCCATAATTGAGATGCATATCTTTCCAGCTCATTGTGCATCATCCATTCAATGGCTGAGCTGGATCAACACCTCCCCACCACTTCTGCTTACCACCGGCCGACTATGGAGGAGTCAGTGGCTAAGCTGAAGCGTTTGCAGCGCTTCACCCGTCAATTCTCAATCTTCGTTCACTGCGAGGAGGAGGTTCGTGTTCTTCGTCTCAAAGACAGAAAGGAAACCTTTTCCCGGGAATTGTAAATTAGAACTCGGTCCCCAGTCGCAACAGCGGCACTAGCATGCCCTTTTTTGTCATTCTGATGTTTCTGAGCAGCTTTCTTCCCGTTTCTTTTCTCCCCCTCTTTCTGCTGACGTTCATGCTCGTTGATCATCGGTTCCACAAGTGTGAAACGAATGTAGTTATCCTAATTGAGAGTACCCAGCAACTAAAAGCCAGAACGAGTCGAATAGAGCGTAACTATCGTGTGCACGGGGCTGTTTTCATGTTAGTTCCATGTGACTAGGTTCGACCCGCCACCTTTTTGTTGTTGACCCACTTCCCTAACGAGCCACCTCGTTTTTGCAGAAACTCTCCAAAATTTCGTCTCCCACTGAGTCAACAACGTCGCCGACGGCGTCCGCCTCGGTCGCCGCCAAACAGAACGAGAACACCGACGAGGATCGTCTATTCAAGTATCCCGGAAACTTGCGAGCCATCAAACGGAAGAGAAATCTGACAAATCAGTGAGTCATTGAGACACCCAGCGAGAGAGATATTTTTCATGTGAGCTTTTTAGATCCGTCAAGAATGCGGCGGCAAAACGAAAAATGATGGAGCACCAGAAATCAATTCGCGACGACCCGGAGAGACCGTCGACCGAGACAGAGATCGAGGAGAAAGGAAACGACCAGGAAGAAGAGAAGGTGGTCCAGAACGAATCTCAGAAGTGAAACGCTGAAATGAGAGCTTTTCATCTAACCGCTTACATCACCATTTTATTTTGTATCGCATATGTACTTTTATTCGGCCTGATGCGTCTGAAATGGGAACGTTCCGAAATCACGCAATCGTAGTTCAGTTTCTTTCCAAAAACTGATTTTTTCGCAATGCTGTATTTATGAATAAATTTTTGCTTGCTTTCTTCTCTCTCAATGGGGTTTCTAACCTACCGATGACACATTGCAGGCCAATCACTGCAGCCGCAAGGGACCCATTCAACTCGATTTCTAATCTATCATTTTTGCAGTGATGAGATGAGTCAACTACTATTGCTTTCTAGTGGGCGTCTGATACATATATCACAACCGAAGTGTGAGAGAAAGAGCGAGAGAGATTGAACATTGTAACTCATACCGCAAGCAATCATAAAAAGGATGCACATTGTGATTCATCTGGTTTGCATCCTATTCATTTGAATCGACTAATAAAAGCAGTGTGGTGTCGGTTCTCCAGGTGCCTTCCACTGCCACCAAAACTCGATCAATCATTTATAACATTTTGTTATGTACCAGAGGACCCCAAAACATGTGTCCCTCCTTTCCGACAACCCGCATTCTTCTCATTTCTCGAAGCTCGTCACAATGATTTATGCTAACATTATCACTCCAGTATGATATCCATTAGTTGTGTTTTCTGTCCAACCAACTGCGTTTTTTACCCTCTTTCCTTCTTCTATCACACAACCGACTCACTCGGTAGAGCGTACTCGATACCCCTCGGGGGCATTATCCAGTCCCAATTACTTTCCCTCCTGTCTTTTCTCCGGAATTCCTACATTTTTATAGCAACAACATGTGTTGTCCAGTAAAGCTCTCCGCAGAAAACTCTCCTCACTCTCACATTCCGACCAAAACCTTAGGGTCACAGAATGCCATTTCAACGGTCGAATGCAACCCTCGATTTATGCGTGGTGCCATCCCACGCTTTCGTATGGGTAAAAAAGCAATCTCACGGGTTAAGTCCCTCTGATGAGCATGAGAATGCGTTGTGCAAAGTTTTTTCTGCGCAAACCCTCGAGTCAAACGTGAGAATCGCAAAGTGTGAAAACCGAAAGTCCGAAATGAGTTTCTTCGCTGTAGAATGTGTGCAGATGTTGCTCTCTTCTGCAAAACGACGTTGCAGCGAAAAAGACAGACAGACAAGCAAGACGAGTGATTTGTGAACTGAAGCAGAACTAGAACCATATGCTTTTCTAACGGTTCAACAAACTTCGCATCATTTTCTGATCAACGAGATTAGAGAGAAAACAAAAAACGTTCGAATCTCCAGTCAAGCGTGGCTAGGTCTTTCTCCTTCTTTCCGTTTCATTTTATGCAGTCAGTCGACTCCCTAGTTGGAAAGACTCTTTGCGAGTTTCGAAATGGCGGCAAAGGCCGGCACGATGATTGATTAGGCTGTGGCACCAAGGCACAGTTGAATGATCTATTTCCAATACCCTTCGCGTTTCCATCCCTATTCCATCCTAACCTTTCCTTTTTGTTAGTCAAAGTTGTGAATGTGGTGCGGATCATAGAGATGAAGAGATGAAATCTGATAGATTTACGATGCCGGTTGCGCTCCGAGGTGCTAACCGACGCGATTGAGAGCGACGACGTCTGGTGCTAGAGTGACATGTTATACAACCACATCGTAAACGTCTTCCCTTCCCACCTGCTGTTGTGCTCATCGAACTTTGATAAATAGGCCCATTGTCTTGATTGGTTGAGCAAAAGGAAGATGCATCTTGGCGCATCCGCGTTCCATTCAGTGGCAACTATCCCCCAGGGCTCGATACATGTACCAACAAAAGATTTATTTCGAAAACTTCAATTTCAAGTAAGAGCCCATTTCTGTTTGGGTTGCGAGATGGCCTCACTTCCTTCCGTCCTCCCGGCCCAATTTATTACATCATTCTCATCCTAGAACCTGAAAACTTGAAAACAAGGAACTGATCGAAGTCGAGTTGTGGACACGAGAGACAGAAAGAGAGAAGGACGAAAACAACCGTTTTCCGTCTAAGAGTCCAACAAAACACTAGTCTTTGCCCGATGAAAGAGTGCGCATCGTTCCCGTTCCGCCGTTTTTTTTTCTTTTTTTGTGCACGTTGCGGGAAAGACGCCGAGTAACGGGTAGGAGTGAGTCTTCCCGCCGCGCAACCATTCTGTTTTTCCTTGAGTACGAGCCAGTCGCAATCCGCACCCCCCTCGCCGGCGGGGGACCCTACCTCCTCCTCTGACATACTCTCTATTGTATCGCGGTGCAAGCTACTACTGCTGCGGAGCGCGCGCGTCATTCCTCCTCCTTCTCCGCCTTCCCCCCCCCCCCCCCCCCCCCTTTTCCCCGTCCTCTCCGCCCTCTCCCGCCCTCTCTCTCGTCCCCTCAACTACGACGGCCACCCAAAACGATGTCCACTGGTCACTCGGAGCGTCAAGTATATCGATTCGCATGGAAACCGCGGTTGCCCCGTCTGCGTCTATTGTTACGGTCCGCGTCTTCCCTTTTTGTTCGCTTCATTGTTGTGTGTATTGCGCGTATGCTAATTTATGCGGACGAAAACACAGTGCGCGGCGCAAGCTTTCTCTATTCCTCCTTCGTGTATCTCCTTCTTCTTTTTCTTTTTGAAGCGACTGATTTTATTTGATAGCCTATCACTTTCGTCCTTTCATCACTTTCTTGTCTTTCTTGTTTTTTCCTGCCGCCTGCTGCTTCAGCCATTCTACCTTAAAACTTTCTCTTTGCACCCGACAGCTGGTCATTTTCCCTCTTCCGTTTTTACTTGGCGGCGATGAAAACATATGTCTTTTGACATGTTTTTTTTGTGCCATTCGAACTGTTCCACATCTTTTCCTTCTTTTAAGGTTCCAATTCCGCAAAGTTGTAGACTGAGAACCGAAAAAAAAACAACATCACTCTGCATAACTTCATTCCTTGGCTGAAAGTGTTCTTTGGCTTTCATTTTTTCTTCCGTCAACGCGGGTCTTTTCTATTTTTATTTCGATTTTCATTTTCTTTTCTCTTCAACGTCTGAACACTCCTTTTTCGTCTTATTTTCATGCAAACACAGTCGCTATGCTTTCTTTTTCTCTTTTTTCAGTGTCTCAATAACAGACTTGAGGCGATTTTTGAGTTTTTACTGGAGCTCTCACGCTGAATTCTTCATTAGTTGTCGGTTTGCAAACCCCGAGATTTGCTCCTCCCTGCTTTCTTTGTGTGAGAGAAGATTACTCACGTGTTCCAGTTCATAGTCCAGTTCAATGGAATGGATGAACCTTGAAAGCCGATGAGCAATCCGTCTTCGTTCCTTCATTTCGAATCGGGATTTAGATTTCGCGCATTCGACTACCTTTGCAAGGTCGTTCCTCCTTTCTTTCCATGTTAACGACCTCTTCTCGTGTTGTTCTTCCTCCTTCCGAAATCGGTTTTTTGTTCTCTGGTTGCGTTTGCACAACCTTATCATTAACAACCGTGACCGAAAGGAAAAAAAAACACATCTTCCATCGCGTGTCAAGGGGTTGTTATCCATATTTTTGAAGAACATTTCACATTTCATCTTCCGGCTGCAAGAAAAAAGTCGTCGCCCAAAAATTCGATTATCGAAAACCGCTGTTTGCCAGTTTTCGTTTACAGTGAGACTTTAGAAACGGTTTTGTTCCTAACCTCCCACTTTTCTTTTCTAATATCCCGAGACCAAATGTTTTCTTTGATACTTCTGACTCACTGTCAAATTTCAAATTTGAGTGAAATAACTTTTGTCGTCTCTGCAGTCACTGAGAATGTATCTTTTCACGCTTTCCTTTCCCATTTCGGTTGACTTTTGCGCCGTTGCGACCGCAGAAAGAGAAACAAAAGGCGATCAGTGCCCACCACACAATGCCCTCCAAATTGTTCGCATTTTTCATTTTCTTGCTGCCTTTTGCAGTGAGATGTCTGTACGGGGGTCGTAGGGAGGCTATTTATCTGTCAACTCTCGCCACCTAGTCTCCCCTTCCCCCCGCTCCTCCCACTTTATTTCTCACTTGACCGTCGACCTGTGCGGCCACGCCTCTCCGATTTGCACTCGTTCACTCCATCGTTTCTTCTCGTTCCAATCGTCTCACTTCTCGCTATTCAATGCCACCGTTTCTAGAACGAAAACTGGCGGGAAGAAGTTGCTCACAGAGCAGCTCCCTGGCGACAGTGGTAGAGAATCTGCCGCTCACCTACAACACAGACACAAAAAGTCTGGACAGGACGCCATCGCTCGGATGTCAGGGAACTGGATCGGCGTCAACAGCACAAGGTCAGTTTCGTTTCGCCATATCTGATTGCACTGAAAAGTGATGGAGCGTGAAATGGCATCAAAACAGATCCAATTTATGGGATTTTGATGGTAGGGTGGGGGATCAAAACGATTTGCCGCCAGCAGGGGTCGAACCTGCGACCTTGGGCTTATTAGACCCACGCTCTAACCGACTGAGCTATGGCGGCTACACTTTCCCGGCGCACATTTGGCGCGAAAATAACGACAACTTGACACGCCACATTCCGACGCGTCCGGGAAAGAGACAGGCATCACATTACTCTGATTCGTTTTTCTTTCAGAAACCAAATTCCGTCGCGGTCACATTCGCCGCAGCTCGTATGAATCGGCGCAAATTCAACTGAACTTTGCCCGTCGGATCACGACAGCCAATGGAACACCGGCTCTGGCGCCATCCGCAGCCAAGTGAGTCCTTGTTTTTGTCGTTTTATTTCCCTCCGGGCTACTGCCTCACTAATAGTATTTTGGCTCTCCCAGAGAGCTCTTTTCTTTGTCTTCCTTCTTCCGCGTCTGTGGGATGGGCCGGATAGATGGACATCAAAATATATAATGTGGGACGCTGAAGCGCCAAAGTCTGAGCGTCTCGTTATAAACAGTTGTAAATCAGGCAATAAACTAAAGAAGTGGGAGAGACGGAGAGGGTGGTGGAAATGATGTCTTTGATGTTCGTGCCGTTCAGATCTGATTCCGAAGGGCAAATGTAAACATAACGGGGCGGGAGAGAGTTCCCGACGTCTTGTGAGCTTTCAAGTACTATCACGTTTTTCGTTTCGGGCACAATTGACTCCTTGTTCTGTATTACGTTTGGAGACAAGAAGCAAAAGGGAGGCAGTTGATAATCTAGTACAAATCTTGCTGTTTTCCTATTTCGGCTGCGCATTAACAAGAAAAACACAGACGCCCCGGGCTATACGCTTCTTTTCCTCATAAAAGATTCGCTGGAGAAAACGATGCGCTTTTCTCGCTGGGAATGGGTCAGAATAGGCAATCATTTCGATTTTTTATTCCTATTTTCTTTTCTCATTCAATGGGCTACCGCACGGCTGCTGTTTACACTTTTTTTGGAAAACAAACAGAAACTTGGCCGACGGAATTTCTACCTCCGTCGTTTCTCGTTTCTTATACTGTACTCAGCTTTTGCCCTCTTTTTTTCTCAACTTTTGACACAAAAGTTATCAGTGCGAGAAGGACACGGAAGAATCGTAGGATACGAGAAGAAAGTGGCGCGAAACCAGTTGTGGCGATTGATCTGCCCTTCACAAGAGACGTCTTTCTCGCGTAGAACCGAACGAAAAACGGCGGCTGTGCGGCCGGTCGTTTAATTTTCGTGCTTCCTTCGTATTTTCCCTCCATTCCCATTTCATCGATTTTCAAAAACACCTCACCTCTCTTCAATAGGAAAAACACACACGCGCCGCGAAACAGCGACGTTTATGGCAGTTTAGAAAACGCAATAGCGGAAATTCTGGTTTCTCTCTTTGTTTTTCTCTAATAACGCATGTATTGATTTAATTTCGAGAAAGTTTGCTTTACTTTGAACTTTTTGCGTGAGAAAGTGGCCCGAAGGCAGCTGAAAATGCCGTTTTCTCAGATTCGCGCGCCCGGGCACCCCGCATACTACTAACTGAATCTATGCATTTCATATTTTTCCATTCCAGATGTCTCGATGAACCACTTTTCTCGTTGAATCTCAACGCTCGTGCCGATTGTTCCTCCAGCTCCAGTGAGCAAGATCAATACGATTCGGGAATCGGATGTACTGGTGAGTCACTTTGTATCATATCAACGGTGTTTCTCAGCACACTGCCTCTTCCCTCCCCTCCCAGTCACATCATTCTTTCTTTGCAATGGCGAATTCAGAGAGCGACTCGAAACGTTCTTCTTTGGACCGCCGCAGTGAACTTTCCGATTTTGACGAGCCGCCGCCGAAACCGGAAACACCATCCAAATCGCGTTTCTTCAATTTCCCCAAGTAAGTTTGCGCGTGCTTTATCAAAGTGCGCAATCTTTGCGCTGACCCAATACGGAAACGCGAATCTTCTAGGAATCTCTTCTCGAGAAACAAAGAAGAGAAGCAGCACGGGTGGAAGATGTTTGGCGGCCGAAACAAGGGATCTGGGGTCATGGCCACGACTGGCCTGATTCTCGAGGAGAGGCCCAGTGGGCTGCCATCTAAGTCCGCCGATGAAGCTGCACAACACAAGCAAATGTATCTCGACATTTTGGAGCAAGCAAAGAAAAAGGAACAAAAAGCTGAAAAAGAACGTGTTCAAGCAAAAGCCGAGCAGAAACGTCTTGAAGAACAAGCAGCGTCTCATTGCCGTGTGTGGATGGAGCAGATTCTTCCGAAATGGAACGATATGTGAGTGGTAAAGAACAAAAAAAGTTCGGTGCCTCATGCTGGAATCGAACCAGCGACCTTCTGTTTACTAGACAGACGCTCTGCCACTGAGCCAATGAGGCGCATGAAAATGTAGAACTGCGGCCAGTAGACATACCCGCTGCAAAACGGCGCGCGCGCACGCGAGAGAGAAAAAAAGAAAGATGTGAAAACGGGCGCGACCCACACAACTGACACAACGCATGTTCATTGTAGGAAGGATTCGAAGCGATGCCGTGAGCTGTGGTGGCAAGGGGTGCCGGCAAAAGTTCGTGGAGAGTTGTGGTCCCTGATGATTGGCAATGATATTGAAATCACAAGAGGTGAGACATAATGATAGATCAAATGTGTAAAGTTTATGCAAACGGCAGATGGAAACTGGAGCCATTCGTCATTCAATGACAATTATCATTTCATTTCAGAGCTTTATGATGGATTGATGGAGCAGGCCGACGATAAGATTGCGAAACAGCTCGCTGAACAGGGGAAGGTAACATCTATTTTGAAATTGAAAAAAATTCACGAATCGATTGATTTCAGCATTGCGACGATCGTCGCGAGACGTCTGTGACTCAAATTCAATTGGATGCTACAAGAACTTTCACTTCTTTGGGAATGTTCCAGAAAGACGGACCTTACTACGATCACCTTTTGAAACTGCTCAGTGCTTACGCCATTCTCCGTCCGGACATTGGATATGTGCAGTCGATGACGTTCATTGCCGCGGTGCTCCTCATCCAGATGGACCCCTACCCGGCATTCATTTCATTCGCCAACCTGCTTGAGAGACCTCTTCAGTCCGCGTTCTTTGGTCTGAAACAGCCGCAGATGACCGAGTACTTCATCGCGTACGACCGATACTTGGAGCAAGAGCTCCCTGCTCTTCATCAACATCTGGACAAACTTGATGTCCGCCCGGACCTTTATCTGATCGAGTGGACGTTTGCTATGTACGCCAAGTCGCTTCCGTTGGACGTCACCTGCCGTATCTGGGACGTTTATTTCCGCGATGGAGAAGAGTTCCTCTTCAAGGCGGCCCTGGGAATCCTGCGAATGTACGAACCGAAACTGCTCACGATGGACTTTGACGACTCCGTCGAGTTTCTGACTCGTCTTCCGGACACATTGACCGGTTCTGAACTGTTTCGCAACATCGAGCCATTCATGAGACCGTACAATGGGGAATCCGCACGATCAAAGAAGCGCTTCTCACAGGTATGTATTTGAATCAAGAAGTTTGACAAACATTGTTATGTTTATAGATTTTCCAAGAAATTGACGAGCGTGTCAATCCGGGCGGCCAGACCGCTCGCACTCAAATCAGCCACAACGTCCAGGGCCTCAAAATGAGCAAGAGCCTGAACGGATTCATCAAGGATCTTCTCTCATCGCCTAGCCATTAGAAATCTGTTGCAATGTGCTCTATGAGCAGGAAAACAATACTTTTTTTTGCCTTCAACTCACTTGCCTTTTTGAAATTTTTCGTAATTTATATCGCAGTAATGTTTATATTCTTGTCAAGTGCATTCCCATTCCGTTTTTGTTAAATGACCGCATGATTTCACTTACATTCATAATAATCACAAGTGTGCATAATCCTCGCCAAATAGATATTGCATTTCGAGACAGTTCGCTCCTCCCGTCGCCCACATGCAAACGTTGCTCCAATCCCAATTGTGCCTTTGAACTTGTTTTTTTCCGTTCTCATTTCGTTTTCCCCATTTTCCATTTTGTTCTGATTGCCATTTTTCGCTCACTTTGCATCGTATCGTTCGCTTTCTCCAAAGTGAGCGTATTCACATGACAAGCTATCTATTCCCTTTTTCCTGAAATTCGGTGTTCATCGTATGACAAACAACGAATTGTTTAATTTTCCTGTTGAGCTGAGCTGCCTTGCTTGTGTATCTTCCAAAACTATAAATGATTTCATATTGCTCTGGACCAGTTTGGGTGACTGATGATGGGATTTCAGGACTGTCATCGGAATATTGTTTGGCGGCCGATTTGTCTTTGAAACGAATGGGTGCGCTCTTGTGCAATAAGCCGTCTGTTCTTCCAGCTCTCGAGTGGGCGGCTCTGCCCTTCCGAGAGGATTTCCTCCTTCAGAAGCATCCACCAACACCCACACCCATAAACATCATTTGTCATTTATTGAGCCCCATCCAATTGGTGCGGGCATTCTTTTCCGGTTCCCGTATGGCGTTCAAATTCGAATCGAGATGCAATGCGAATTGGGAAGTAGTTAGTCAAGCTCGAATCTTTCCAATTCATTCTTTAGCACCCTAGTTGATTTGCTTGATCTTGATAAAGTTCTTTCTCCTCCATATCGTTCTTCTCTTTTTCAAATTAGCATACTTCTCACTGAGGGAGAGAGTCTAGGGGTCATCATTCCACGACCGAACAGGCCCTCTGCGCACTTTTCGTCACAGTGGATACAGGTGCAAAAAAGTGTCGGATTACATGGTCCCTCTGCTGACCGATTGCGCAACACCTCCCATCTTGGTCACCTCTCCTCGTCACTTGCAATTCCCCCTTCCTCATCGCATCCGAACAGTTTTTCTTGGGGGGCTCTATGTGCCATTCGCACTCTTTGACCGGAATTAATGTTCTTTTGTGTCGACTGCAACCACCTAGCTCGCGTCTGACTAATTGCCATTGATACTTCAGTTTCAATGTCCAGTGTGCTACATGCCCACTGGGATTAGGTGTACCTACATGCATGTCTTATTATGCATTTCGCAAACGTTCAAACAATCTCGGACATTGAGCTCTCGTTCTTTCTCACGTGTATGCATTTCACTGCATTTTCTTGGCTTCTGATGCCGAAAAGTACATATTCGGGCAGTTGTAAGGCATTGTAAATAGCTGCCATTTCACAGTATATTTCACAACTAGTCAATTCCATTTCACCATGTTCTAGATCACCCCCTCCAATATGTCGTTTTTCTACTGTATATTGTAGGATAATTGCGAGTTCATCTTGGAATGTGTAGGATCTAGGAATGAAGAAGTCAATCGAAATTCATAGAAATTCTCGTTTCAAAGTAGTTTTCGTTGTCTTCTCCCACCTTTTGTTTTATTTTTGAGCGTGTGGCCTCGTTAAATACCGAAAGTGTTTCCATGTGCTATTCACTGCCACAAATCGCACTTTTCTTCGGTCTCTTCCAAGCCGATTTTACGTATTACAAATATTTTGCATTTTGCATTTGCACACATCTCCAAAACCTTCAAAAACCATAAATATACGTCAAACTGCAAACCAGCCCGTCTATTTCTACTAGTACCCAAAACGAAATGTGCACCTTTGCAAGGAGAGAATCGAATTAGAGTGTGACGAGAAGTAATAATAAAGTATCATCACCTCTTTTTCCTTCCTTCCTTTCTTCCCATTTCCACTTCGATTATAGCCCAGACTCGGTTACAAAGCTACTAAACTTCATCTTCTCGCCCCGGGGCCTCCCGCTCTCTTCTCCTTTCGTTTCCTCCTTTCTTTATATATCTCTCCCGGGGATGGCCATTGTCGAAACAAAACTCAATCGCCGCCCTTTTTCTCCTCCTTCTCGCCATCGACTTCGTTCTTCTCTTCTTCTCGGGACCAACGTCTACTATCTTATTCAAATTCAGGATGCGGTTTCAACTATGCACACTTGTTGAAAACCGCATCGGTTATGAAGTAGAAATTGCGGCAATCAAGCGGTCTCGCATTGTTCCGTTCCGTTCCTTTGCTCCCTTCACTTCCTTGACAAATCGTCGTACTTTTGTCTCAACGCTTCGCTGCTTACGTTGTTGTAATTGTGAAACTTTCGCGCCTTCCCCGCAGCGATTTCTTCGCACATTGTGTGGATAACTGCTTGTTTATCAAGCCACCATTGTCCATCTCGATGGAACATTTGGTGGGCCAGAAGGGAAGGAGAGTTGCGTAATCACCGCCTTCTTCTCAATGGTTCTCCGCTATTCTGTCGCGATTGTCCGAATGATTTCCGATGATGTCCATTGTCTGCGTTTCTGCTAAACTGACTGAATTGCAAAACGAATGGGTTAAGCTGTCGGCGTGTTTGTGTAGTCCTTTTTCAATTACCCAGTACGTTTGAAGCATTAATCCGGCCATGAGAACTGCGAAAACGCTTCTTTTTTTCTTCATTTTATCCAATTTAATTGACTTTAAGGTCAAACGTCACCATTTGCAGTTTGTTTCACCTTTTCTCAAAAGCAGACGAGATATTGAATATTCAGCATCCAATTTGAGTTCTTTCGTTTTTTTCATGCTCATCATCACCGGATTTCTAACTTCAGTTGTTTTCAAATTCAACCTGTCTCTCCGCCCAACACTTTGCTTGTTGAATCGCGTCTTCTTTTTGGAGAGCTCGAAAGAACTCCACTGGGACGCATACATATGTCATTTATTCCAAAGCACGCCTTCCCTCCGACCATCTCTTATCAAACTCGCTCGCACATGCCAGTTTGTGGAACATTCTCCCGCTTCTTCTCACGGTGCGAGGAGACTGAAGAGTGTGGGCCCGCTGGCTATCTCACCGACCACAACAATGTAGTAAAATAAAAGTAAAAGCAAATCAACTAGAAGGCGCGAACTGGAGTACGGGAGAAAGGAGGGCAGAAGAAGAAGAAGACAAGAGGAAAGGGGGAACTGACAGGCGGACGCAGCACGGGAGGATGAAGAAGTGCTGGTGTTCCCGTGCGGGCAACCTGAGTTGCTCATAATTACAACAGGCTCTTCTTACTCTCTACCTCTCTCTCTCTCTCTCTCTTCCTCTTTCTTGTCTTTGTCAAGTCCCGGAGCCTAGATGAGCAGAGAGATAGAATGGTTCGTGAGTCAGCTGGCGTGGCGAGCGCGCGTCTCCGCATTCTACCTGCTCCGCTATGACCTCACGACCCCCCAACCACCACCGTCTCTCTTTCATTCCCAACTTGTATTCGTTTCCCATTCCGCCAGTTGTTCTTTTATCCGATAGTTCCTTGTGTGTGTTCGCTTTAATTTCCAAGAATCGTCGACAGCAAATAGAATTTGGAAGGGCGGGTGGAGAAGAAATCGGATAACTTGGCTGCTTGTTTTCATGTCGAAAACACGGAATGCCAGCCAGTGAAAAGTTGCGACTTTGTTGAAGCGCCACGAAAAACATTGTGTTTAGGGTGTTGGAGAGAAAGGAGTCATATTAGTACGTCTAGCTCATTATGTGATTTGTCCCATGTCCCGAAAACTCATCAGATTTCGTTTTAGGAGTAGAGCAACTCAACTTCCTCGAGAAGGGCCCATATTTCCGACCGGGAGGCCAAATTAGTCAGTGGGGACCTCTTTCCTCGTTGATGGCCATTACGGTGAAGATATGCCAAACTGAATTATGGCTATAATCGGGACTCATTAATGGACTTGGAGAACTCGGTTCCATCCATACCCTTGCGCTTTTCGGTTCTTTCCTCTAGTTTTGCTTTTTTCTTCGGAATCTTTTTCTTCGGAAAGTTTCCTCTAGTTTTGCTTTTTTCTTCGGAATCCATAATTTAATTTTTTCCCCTTTTCTTCTCGTGGCCGAGAAATCACCAAAACGAAACTATTTGCGAACGAAAGTCCAACTCGGAAAACTTTTGCAATCTAATTTCCTAACGACAAGTGCTTACACACCTCTTGGTTTGAGGTCCTCGAGTTCCTTCTTCTTCTTCTTCTTCTTCTCGAAGAGGTTTTTTGGTCCACCGAACTTGTCCAAAAGCTGGTGGATGTCGTATATGTACAACTTTTACAAATCCGAATTCTTTTCTTCGTCTAATCCGTTTGTTTCCATGCGACACGAGGTGATAATTATCATTTGTTGTGCTATCAGAGAGCCTCTATCTCTCTTTCTCACATCCAATTTGTTGTTTTCATTCATGCCAATCTTCCGCTTCTCCAGTGATTTATTCCACTTCGCATGATCTTCTCTCGCTGCTCGTGTGTGCAATGAAATAATCTGCTTAGTCTTCCCGGTCACATCTAATTGGTGTCGAGACCTTAATCAGTGTGTTCATTCATTGAGCAGCCATCCGTGCCAACCCACCCCCCCCCCTTTGCGCAACTTTTCCGTCTCTTCCACTTTGCTTGTAATACTGGATCACTTTACCATTAACTTAATAAGCGGGTATTACTGAGTATTGAGTCGAAATCTAGTTCCCCCCAATTGTCAGGTCGCGGCACTTTTTTCGCCGTTGGACTACCCTAACATCTGTTGCCACCGGAGGGGGTAATCTCATATTTCACGCTGTGCTAATCACCTTGTAGAAAAAGCGGAAAAAGAAGAGATAGAGAGAGAGAGAGACAGCAACCAATAAGCGGAAAGGTATCAGTCGAGACTCCTCGAGGAGCAATTCTTCGATCCACCCTCCTTCAACTTCTTCCCCCTCCTTCCGGACGATGTTCTCTCATTAGCATATGCCAGCGATGATGAATGACACGTTTTCACACTCCATCCAAACACTCGTCAAGATTTTGGCATGTATGTATACGAATATAGTAGGTTCCACAAGGATTATCAGTCTTCCTCTGAGCTTCTAAGCCATTCCGTTGGTTTTCTCGAAATCTATCTGGAAATGGGGCATTACGATGAATGGGGCGTAAAGGGCATCCGTCTCTTGCGTTTCGTTTTATTTCTCGATTCTTCTTCTTCTTCCTACTGCCCGGCCAAAACAAAACGTGTAAGGGGGTGAGTCGTGCTTCTTCTGTTGCAACTCGTCTTCTTGTCAAGCTCAAAAGTTGTCGCGTCGCCTACAAATGAGCGGCTTCTCCTTCCAACAACCGATTCAACTCTTTTCTTCCTTCTTCTCTTTTATTTTTCGTTCTTTTTGCATCCGGTTTCTTTTAATTGTCAGTCTTCTCGAGCTCTTCCTTTTTTTCATATTGTCGTATTTTCGTACGCTGCTAAACGACGTAAGGCAAAACATCATTAGCGATTCTCCTAATACATGTTTATTGAGGTTACGCTATTAATAATCAGATTTCGTACGCCTCCTTCAGAAGCAGCTTTCGCCCCCTGTTGCCCTCTTGAACGAGCCGCGCGATTCGGAGTCTCCCGTCTTCGAGGAGTACATGAGCCACTCCTGCGTTTAATCCTGACCCCTCCCGCCCCCCCCCCCTTACCCCTCAACCCTGTTTTGTCATGTCCATAAGCCTTTCGTGTCAACCAGAATCCATTGGTCACCTCCTCACTCGTCGTTTTTCGGTGTTGCCAGTGTGTCCCCGGGTGGTCACATTGTGTCGGATCCCTTTTGAACACGTCCCTTTTCCGAAAAGAATGCGTCTCCGTGGGATTGTAGCTTCCATCCTCCACTCTTTTTTCTCACGTTTCCTTCGCTCACGTCAACTTTTCCTCTGTAATTTTGCCGTGCGCGCATAAGTCAAACAAAACCAGTCATTTTTCGTTTCCCGTCGTGGCGAGCATGAATAATTGAAAGTACAGCCGGATGGACACAATCGCAGCGGAGGCCCTCCCGTCCGATATTTAATAAGACGCCGCATCATCGCGGGACCCTCGGCGACGCGGGGCCGAGCCTCCGCTGCCTCGCTCCTAACTTTTTGCAATGTGAGAAACGTGTGTCTCTGTTTGCGTCTCCGGGGCTGTGCATCATTCAGCCACATCATCATTTCTTATCCCTCGCCCAACCAATTTCTTCTCAACTTCTCAACTTTCTCTCCTCAATGAATGAGCCGCTCGTTTCGAATCGGACACAACAAACCACCGGAACATTCATTTTTTAGTTCCTCTTCACATTGCTTCTCGCCACCTTCCGTGCACACACTTCAAATCTCATTCCCCACTCTTGTTTCTATTCCTATTCTGATTGATTCCAGACGAAAATGGTACGGTGGCTCTTCTGGCCACTGTTGGTGTTTCCACTGGCCAGTTGCCAGCAACTACCGCAACGAATAGTGGAAGCACCGAAAGACACGATGGCGGCTATCGGCGAAACAGCAATACTGACATGTCGAGTCGAACATCAGGTATGTGTTAGACAGAACTGACAACGTGATCGATGATGTGCTGTCAATTCCGGAAGCGAGATTTCTTTGAGAAAACGTGTGTCGCTTTGTCGCCGAAAATTCGTGAATGAAGTGGGAGTGCAACTTCCCTGTTGAGTTTTTCGTTCCGATTGTATTACTGCGACACGCCATTTCTTTTCCATTTTCCATTTTGCAAACGGAAAACGAGGAGAAAAAAACGAAATGATTTGCATGCTAACCGCACAAAAATGATCTCACTTTGAACTTTTTCCCCCCAAAAGCCTACCAAACAAATTAGAAGAGGCGGCTGTTTCGGAAAAGTAGTTCCCAGTTTGAAGAAAATTAGAAAGGCAAATGAGGCGTTTGTTCTTTTGCAGCAAGGACCCGTTCAATGGATGAAAGATGACTTCGGGCTGGGAACCGACAGGGATAAACCGCTGCCGGGAAACAAACGATACCGGATGATTGGAAGTGCTGCGAATGGCGAGTACAATCTGGAGGTTCGGGATGCGACTGGAACAGTTTCAGACTAATTTCTGCTTATTTCAGATCTCCAACGTCACTTTGGTGGACGATGACGACTTTGCCTGTCAGATATCCGAAGCGGAGCACGCGAAAGCAGTTGTTTCGAGCAAAGCAAAGCTCACAGTCTTAGGTATGTGCTCACTACTGAAAGTGCAGTCGAGCCATTACACAACCGAGAAGATTCGCACAACCTCCGATTTCAAAAACACTTTTCGATCCGTCTCCTTTTCTCGAATTCTCGGAATGAAATTCAAATGACAGATTGGCTATTCGCGCGGCGGCTGCCAATTAATGTCATCATAAACGTGCTGCCAATGCCAATTTATCTTTGAAGTGGTGGCTGTTGAGCGTATGAAGGACGCATCCGCGCGCGCGTCCTTCTCCCGTCCCGCCTTTCCGCAGCGTTCTCTGATATGGCAGCAGCTGCTCTTCAGACTCACACAAAAACATTGCCGCTCCACTGTGTTGAACGGAGGGCACGGCACGCGATTTCGGTGTAAATCTCATCTTATTGTGAAGGAAGTGCTTTCAATTCATCATCCGCAAAAATGAATGTGGTCAAATATTCTCAAAGAAATAATGGGCCAAGAGAAACGAGCATCGGAAATTGATTCTTTCAGTGAGACCGACACCGCCCAAGATCTTGAAGAGCCATAGTTCGCTAAAAGCTATTGCTGGGGACGCAATAACTCAGTCCTGTCTATCTCGCAAAGGAAAACCTCCACCAACGATAGGATGGGCAATCTCGTCCGATGAGCATGGAAAGCACATTGTTTCATGGCTCGGCGAGTCTCGTTCAAAGTTTGGAGGCATTCACAGTACGCTATAAAAAGCATATGTCAATTCCAACTGGAATTGTTTTCAGCGAATTCGGAAATTTCACAAGAAACTGTAATTGCACATGTGAACGAGACAACTCAAGTGGAAGGAAGTGAGCACACCTCCCGAGAAGACGCGAGCATCTACAGTATCATGAGCAACTTGACGTGCGTTTTGTCTGAATAGTTGACCGTGTCCAATTGTTGAGAGGAGCTTTTCTTTTTTCAGTTTCATCCCGCGCCCTGAAGACGACCATAAATACTTGATATGCATCAGTCAGCACATGACATTTCCCAACAAAGTAAGTGGAGTATAAACGTATTCGGAAAACGCAAGTATTGTTTCAGATCGAAGTGGATTCAGTGAAATTAGTGTTGCGATACGCACCACAAATCAATCTTACTGTTGCTTCGAAGCTTCCCCTTCGCGAGAATGGATCTGCACTTTTGGCCTGCAATATCAATGCAAAACCACTTGAAAACTTGAAAATCAACTGGTACAAAGGCAACCAAAAACTGCGGGAGACTGGAGATGTAAGACTCTAAACCTTTCTGAAACAATCTCAATCTCGGCTTTTTTTCAGACACTGACTTTCGAAACGTTGAAAATGGAAGACCACAATCGAGAGATACATTGCGAAGCGACAAATGAAATCGGAACCAACAGAGGAACCCTCAAAATGAACGTCCACTGTAAGGACCCCTGCCTTTGGAGATGTTTTCCCTTTAGTTTGTTTCCAGTTTTTGCGTCATCTTGTTTGTCAAAACAAATTCCAGATCAGTTAGCTTTTTTTCAAGCTTCGATAGCTTTTTGTTAAGATAAGAGGTAATGAGATTCGCTCCTGATGTATTAAAGAATGCTCCAAAAATTGTTTGATGATACTATAGTTAAAGACCCCTTTCACTGATAGTGCCATATTTCAGTCGGAGCACGGATAATGTCGACGACGCAGGATAAGGAAGTGAATGAGGGCGACAGCGCGTTCTTCCATTGTGCTACACTTGCTAATCCGGCGCCCGTCATCTTTTGGACGCGCGGTGACAGCGAAGAAATAATTGGGCACGGAGAAAAGTGATTTCATGCTCTCAATGTGCATATGAACCCAGTGAACTTTCAGTTTCACTTTGGAAAATGTGAGAACCTGGCAACAAGGAAATTACAACTGTACAGCGACGGTGGAAGGGTTCCGGAAACAAGTCGCGTCGCATTACCTTCATATTAGAGGTACTCGAAATGCAATACGATGAGACGACCTATTTAACTGCTTTCTTGCAGGCCCACCGTCGGTCTCAATGCAAGACGAGGTGTCCGCTTCCGTTGACGAGGCAGTTGAAGTCGTTTGCGAGATTAGTGGCCGGCCAAAGACGAACAACGTTCGGTGGACGCTGAATGGGAATGAGATCAACTTTAACAACGGACGAATCACAGTCCACCAGTATCCGAAACCGTATGGAAAAGAGAGCATTCTGAAAATCAAAGACCTCAAGGAGGAGGATTTCGGAGTTTACAATTGTTCAGCGAACAATGGCCTGGGATCTGATAATCGGGGAACCTTGTTGAAAAAGCGAGACTTTTTCGATATCATCGGTATGAAATTCAAGTTGCATCCAGACAATCAATCAAACGTTTCAGTAACTGCCGCAAAGTTTGACCGCATGGTTGCACTTGCCATAATTAGTGCGGGCGTACTTTTGGTTTCAATTTTGTGCTGCTTCTGCTTGTGCAGAAATAATTGCAGATCGCGAAAATCAAAGTTCATTGGTTGGTTTCAGCTGTTTCCGGTTCTGACTGAGAAAGTGGAAAATCTAAAGTTTCAGACAATGAATCTGATGTGACTGTGAAATGCGAGGCGCTGGACGGTCAGTACTTCCCGGAAATGTATAGCAGCAGTCCAGTGGATAATGTGCACCTCTCGACCAAAGTAGTGATTAGCCGTGGGATCTCTGAAAATGAAAGTTGTTTACAGGACTACATCTCGATCCCGCAAAACAACCCGGATCTTGACTTCCTCGGGGCCACCGGCTCGTTCGGACCGCCGGGAGGGTTATATCCAAAGTGTTTCAACAACTCGGCCAACGAATACATCTACAACCGGTATGAACACTCATACGGATCGTTTGGCAGTGGACTCTCAACGCCTGGAGGTACTAACCAACTCAATAACCATCGTGTGCCTAACCAGTTTTTTTCTCTCATTTCAGGAATTTCAGATATGTACGGCATGTCGATGGGCGACAAGCTGCCCGTCATGGAGACACTGCAAGAGGTCGAAACGCCCAAAACCTCCAACTACAACTTCCTCTCCTCGCCGGAAGTGGTTAGGCCAATAAGCAGAACGTCGACACACGTGTGATATGAATCCTCTCCCTGGTGACCCGTTCCAAAATGTAGCTGAATTGTATCCATTCTAGTCCCCTTCCATGTTTTCCGAATGATACCGCTTTCTTTCGAATGAGTTATTCGAAACCGAATTGTGTCATGAAGCCGTTTTTAGGCGCGCTTCGTGATTTGCTCCTCTTGTCTATCTGAATCCAAACGGGTATCGCCTGCCATTCTTTCTCCCGTTCCCCACAGCACCTTTTCTTCCCAGACAGTTTCGCCGTCTCAAAGAGACTGACCGTCAAAACCTTCAATCTTCTTCTCAGTCCCCCCCCTTTTCCTCATCATCTGCGCCCATAACTTATTTTCACTTGTCGATCTTTCCCGAAATGAACATCCTCTTCTTATCAGAGGCTACTTCCCCTCTCCTTTTCCACTAACCCCCTCTCTTTGAACTTTGTCCAAATGTAGCTTCCTCCGATCACTTCTCTGATAAATAATAAATTTTGACGAATCTATTTGGTCAGCAGGTGATTTGTTGCAGTTTTAAGTGCGTTTCACAAAAAAAAAACTACGTGGTGCGTGCCAAAACTTTAAATCTCGAGATTTCCAAGTTGTTATTAGTGAGTGCGCTCTAATGCACAATTCCCACCGGGAAAGGTGATTCATCGTTCCAATTATCACCCTTATTTATTCAGTTCTCAGAAAAAGTGTTTAAATGAAAGATCGCAATCCGGTGATGTTGTTTCAATAACATCTCGCACGAATGAAGTTTTTCGATTCCTTCAGGTATTATGAACCGGAAGTGAATGCATTCTATGGTTTACTGTAGCATTTCGCGAGTCAAGCGTGAACCTACATGTTTGTTTTCTGAAAATACGCTGCTTCTCATGGGGTCCCCTCCGCGAAGTTGCGTTTTCGACGAGATACGCGTCTTGTGGTGATTCGATCAAGCAGACTGCCAGTCATTAGCGATCACGTCTGACGGTGATTAATGTCTGGTAATTCTAACCGCGTTCTATTTTCTGCCTCCACCAGCTCCCTCACACTCGACTCTTTTCTTCTTTTCTCTTCTCTCGCCGCGTCGACGAAATCGTCACCTCGCAACACTATAGTTGTGTTGTCAATGGTGCCAGGCACGACTGTCTCCTGGGAACACACTCGTGGTGAAGATCGACACTAATGAGCTGAGCCGAAAGCGTAAGCAAGCTCACTCCGATGAATAATCGGTCACCTTTTCTATTCTTCTCAAATCTCACGTCCAAACATCCATCCGCTTCTTTTCATCCAGGTGGCCACGCCCATTCCAGCGGGAGCGGCTCCCACTTGAGAGCACACATGTAGAAACAGCACTTCCCTCAAATGTGGCTTCTTCTTTCTGGCGATTTTTGTTCCCCGCCTCAGCTGTGAATCTATTCTTGGTTTCATTTCGAAACTCGTTTCATTTTCCGTTGAACATCATCTCTTCTGTTTGCCTAATCTGGCGCGTCAGTTGTGCGTCGTGGCTCTGCCATAATTGGAGGTTTGTGCTGCCGGCTCACTTATTCGATACGACATTTCTATTTCTATCGGTGGCTGCCTTTTTTCTAATCTGAAAGAAGAGGGTGAGCCTCACCTCACTCTATCAGGTTCTGATTTCCATGCTTCTACGGACAGTTTTCTTTCACTTCCGGTGGAGTGATTTTGAGAAGCCATACATCAAATACTGGCAACCATTAATTATCTAGTACGAAACGACATGTGCCAGGTTTGTGGACAAGTGCACTTTTGGGATTGCACATGTCGAGGAGTCGCCGGAGACAAAGTTCCCACGGCTGTCGGCTGGCTTGCGTGGCCCCCCGCATCCCAGAGAGTCCTTCCAACAAGTGCTCTTTTTTTTTGATCAGCTCATGACATTTGCGCCTGGCTCTCCTTCCTGCTTCTCCGCAGTATGATTTACTTTCCTTCCCTCCTCCGCTTCCTTCTATTCACATGGGTCGGTTGCAAGCAATCATTAGTCCGCACACTGCATGACGTGAGCGAATGAAAAGGAATCGGCGCTCTCTGACACATTTTAAGCCGGATATGTACGCTGAAATTCCAGAGAGATTCCTCCCATATGTATAAGATCTTGTCACGTGTGTACTTTTGCAAGCTGTTCGTACAGCTGGCGCCAGGTGACCAAACAACAAATTAGGGATAAGCGCGATGAAAGAAAGAGGAGCTAATCACTTCTTTGTGACCTAACCACTGTTCCGACGACTTCTAATCCCGGTTGTCGTGTCGTTTCAAGAGCTTCCAAACCCCAACCGTGGGAGCGAAGCCCCAACAGCCCTAACAATTTTGCACCCACCTCTCAACTTTTTCCATGCCGGCGATCCGGACCTTTTCTCATTTTTCATTTGACGTGTGTGTGTGTGTGTGTGTGTGTGCTTCTTCTTTTTGTCCGCCGTGAATTTCTTCTCCCGGTGTGTAACTCGTTCTTCTCTCTCGGCCGCCACTCCGATTGCCAACCCATTGACCACCAGTTGCAGGTCACGAGACATTTTCAATTCGGATCCTCTTGGTTGGTCAACAGTCCCATTCAACCTTTTGAACAGGTGAGCTCCACAGACGGGTACCCATTCATTCATACATATCACACGTACACAGACAAATAATGAGACCATTCTGCTATTGATACACTGTATGGAGTTTGAGCCCCCCTACTCGCGCTTCCGCTTTTTTTCGAAACGAAGAGGGGGGAAAAGAAAGAGGGAGGGGAGGGAGCGAGTCGGCGTCGCGACGACGGCGGCCGCGCGCGCAAAATTGGCATATAGTCCGCCTGTTTCTCGAGGGCCTCTCCGTGTGATCAGCGCCCGTTTTCTCGACAGAACAACACGCATACATTTGGGTTCGCGGCATTTTCACAAGCCTCAGCAAAATCTCGCTTCGTTCTTCGTTCCTTTGTAGCAGAGAAGCGTTGCGGTCAGGCGAATACACAAGTTTCAATGGCAGATGTTTCCGTTCCTTGTTTCACTGGCCACGCCGCCATCATTTCTCTTCCTTTTACCATTTTCATCCTGTCAAGGTGGCTTTTTGATTTTTGCCACGGTTTGATTCCAAATGACAAAATAATGTAAATCACGGCTGTCCCGGTGGATGTTTAGAGGTGGAAATCTCATCGAATGCGCAGCACTGCCAGGCAAACTGACAGACACCATTACGAAACAAAGAGGAGTCGTCTCACTTTTCAAATGCGAAATTGTGCGCTGAGGTGCCCCCCCCCCCCCTCCTCCACTTCTCATTACCTTTGCTTCCTTCTCTTCGACACTCTCTAATTTGATGCTCACGGATTCGTATCTTTTCCCCTCCTTTCTTTCAATAGTGCATTTTCTTCATGTTTCTGCTCTCTTCCAAGCGGACGAGTGACCCCAGCGGCCACTCGGTCGCTTCTCCTCTTCCTCCAAAAAAAGACGAGGAGCTGCTTTTGCGAAATGAGTTGAAACCCATTAAAGCATGATTCCATCTGTCATTCTCTTTTTTTTGCTTTTGTGTCACAATTTCCGTTTCCATCTTTCCGATTCGTTGAATGCACGTTCTCAACCAGTTCAAATTGTCCAGTTCAAACTATGTGGAGAATGAATATGATACCGGGGGGCTAAGGAGGAACTTATATGCTCAGCGCTGTATTTCGCTCCGACAAAGCAGCTTTTGAGCAAGTCAGCTGAGATAAGCCGAGAGCCGGTCCGAAACCCATCTTTGCCGAGCGAAAAAAGTGAGCGGAGGCGGAAGAGTGTCCCCTTAAAAGTACACGCGGTTTCGTCGTTTCGCGAGCCGTCCCCTCCTCTCTCGCTCCTTGGAAAAGACGGCATTTCGCCCCGTCGGCAGTCGCATCTCTTCTCCTTTTGATTGAAAATTGCCCGCTTATCATCATGTCAAAGTGTGCACTTAGACGCCCCCCAAATTTTCCGTCTCTCTTCCCTTTCTCTCTTCCCGCGAAACACATCTGTCGCTATTGCGCTTCGTCGGTCTTCTTGGCATTCTTACGTTGGCAGGCACGCCAGGCAGCCGTCGGGGACCGACGACAGAGCCAATAATCGAGTTCGGAGGCACTACCACATTGAATTAAGTGGATATCATAAAATTCTATAGGGTTTTCGGTTTGGGTCGATTTTGAAACTTTGTGCAGATTTTCTCAGATTCTGTTGGAAATTTGTATGAGTCGAAATATGGGATTTGAATCGGATTAACTAGGTATTGTAGATTTCTGACACAATTCCGCCGGCAGAAGTACATGTGCTGAGCACCGGAGAAAGAGGGAAACGTCTCCCATGAAGAGGAGAGCGGCTTTTTCGGCGAAATTGCCTGGCTCGTTTGAAATCGTCATTAGCTTCGTTTTGCTGATTAAGCAGAGAAAGAAATTGAAATCAAAAAATTTCAATGTTTCTTCCTTTCCTTTTCGCTGGTCTAAAAACTTTCTTTCGTTTCCCCAATATTTGATTGAAAATTCTTTCCGCACTGACCCAGACAGACAAAGTTTCATTTCCTTCGACATTTTGATTGACCAGTCAATTTTGAAAATGTCTTGTCAACGAAAACGGCGGGTACCGCTCTTTGGGTGTAGTTGCGTGCTTACGTTTCAGCGATAAGAAACTTTTCAATTTAATTCGCCTCAACTTGGTTAAGCTCTTTTGAAAGTACACGGGCTGCTGACTACGCGTCGGTTGCTATTTCCAGAAATTCAACTATCGGATGCAAGAGGAGCCGGAGGGCGCGAGTGCCAGGTGCATGTAGCTCCTGCTGATCTAATTGGCCTCCGCACCGGAAACGCGCCTAATTATTCGGAAGCAAGCCCTTGGAATTTCTTTCCTGGAAGATCAGATGACCGGATGCGTGTTGTGCGAGGGCATACTGTAGCTTGCTTTGTTTCCTACTAATGAGCGGAATCTGAAAGAGGAAGCGTTTCCCTTAGGAGGAGGGCTGCTGAAACGCGAGAACAGGCGTTTCTCGTTTTCCATATCACTGCGCTCGCTTGAAAAGAAACGTGTCTCTTTGCCGTCTCGATATCAGTCAGAAACGACCCATAAACCATCTCTCGGCCACGAAAGAAATCGTCGCAAAAAGTGAATTCTCTCCGTTAGAAAAGTCATTTCCATAGCTACCCACTAACGAAGAGTGACATTTGTGCCTACTTTCGAAATGCCGTGAGAGTAAGGAAACCATGGAAACTCGAATTCTGGAAGCTGCTACGTAGTGGCCACAAAAGCTCAAATTGCCTCGCATCAATCAGTGAATTCTTCTGATACCTCCCCGCGGACGGCAGGGCTGATAAGAGTTGGAAGGCATGAATTGAGTGTTGCTCGCGCGCTCCCTTCCCAGATTCCGTTCAAATCGCATTTTCGCATTCTCAAATGCGCTTCCGCCAACCATCATCTCAGGAAATGTGGCGCCATGGAGCTCTCCAATCCGACGCGCACACCATTACGATGTATACACAACTTCCGGAGTCCTTTCCTTTAATCCGACATCTATCCGTCACTTTTGTCGCATTTTCTATTTCCGTCTTCCAGCTTCTGTCTTCTCACTTCCGCCTGTTCATTCATTCGAGCGCTCTTGTAGTCTTTCGCCTCATTCCGCACGCTGTAACGAGCGCTCCTTCATCTCCAGAGACTAGATTCTCCGTCAGTTTTTCATCACGTGAGCTTTTTCAATTTTCTCCGCGCCATGGCACCGAAATGGGCGGGGCCTGTGAGTGGCGAGGAAAAGAATGATAATCGGAAGTGAGGCATGCGGTCACGCCCCCCGCTCTCCCTCATTCTCTCTTCATTCCGCCGTGCGCTGACCTACCGTAGTGCCGACTGCTCTTTCTCCGACAACTTCTTCACTCCTCGCGTCGTCGTCTTGTCGGAGCAGTGAGTGAGTGTGCACTCAGTACACATCTACCTGAAAGCCTCTTCACTACTTTAATATCGAACTTCTTCTCGCGATATAAAAAAGGCAAATGAACATGTGCGAGCTTAGCTGCATCTCGATTTGTATCTAATCCTCGTGCGGAGAGTATAATGCCACTGCTTGCTAATCTAATCCTCTCCAATACGACTTTCTAAGATCAGTCGAACATGCCTATTCTAATTCCAATCAAGGACTGACACCGAGACGAGGAACTAGTTTCATCACTCATCACTTGTTGAAATCGCTTTTTATCTCTTCTTTTGTCCTGCTCCTCTGTTTTTCACCGCTTCGCACCGATATTATGGCTCAAACGGGGAGGACAATTCTCGCTAATGGAATACTTTATGGGCTCTCCAGCAGTCATCAATACGCTCAACGGCAAGAATTTATTCCGTTACTCTCAGAACATCAAACCCTCCTTTTTCTTGGCTCCCCCCCCCCCCCCCCAATCTCATTCTCTTTTCCGCTGTCTATCTGCTTCTATTTAATGGCTTGTTTCCTCTCATTTTCTAACATAAAAAGCCCTATTCTGTTCCGTCGTGTTCCAGGATGAAAGTGGATTTACTTCCCACTCCTGATCTCGTCTCACTCGGCGACGGAACCAACGTTGAAGCGCAAGTCGAAGAGAAGGTGCGGTCCAGTTCGCTCAGACTCGTCGTGGAGACGTCGACAGATTTGTCCAAGACCACTGGGTACAAGATGACGTCGTATCGCGGAAAGCACGACGGAAGCGACGTCCTCAACCGCATTGAGAGCGGACGGTTCGGGAGCGTCTGGTCGGGTAGCAAAATGGACTCGCGCGTAAGAAATGGACTCACGGTTAGTCTCGTTATCATTATACGCTTCTTATCAGTGTTGACCGTTTTTCAAACTAGCTTCGGTTCTTTTTTCTCAATCCTCACTTTCTTTCGCTCGTTGCAAATTTTAATTTGAATGTGTAGATTAAAATTCTGCAAATGCAAAGTGTGAGAAATTAGGAACCTTTGCGTCATAGTGTGAGAAAATGATATTTGGGTGATAATTTTGAGGGAAATAGCGTTCCCAGGCGGGGGGAGTTTTGCAGAGTTGCATGATTGGTTTGAATGTTGTAGGTTTACGTAAAAGAGTACCGCAAACCACACCGCTTAGTCGACACAGCCGACGTGCAGACTCGTAAGTTCCAAGAGATCGTGGAACTCCGCCATCCGTGCATCATCGAGATCTTCTATGTAGGATGGGATCTTTTGAAATTCAATAACTTTACTGATTTTTTTTCAGATCTCCAAGATCAATAACATCAGTTACTGTGTCATGGAGCTGGCCGAGAAGAGTGTCAGAGGTGAACAAGTAGAAATCGTTTCTCTGACTTTCTGACCAAAGTGTAGTAGGAAAAGGATTTATAGTCAGATTGAAATTTTCGTATTTCTATCATTCTTTTTACTCGGAGAGTAAATTGCTCGCACTACAAACAGATACAAAAGTTCAGCTCTGATTTGTGGCGGATTCCGTAGATATCTGCAATAAGAAATGGGTTTTCAGATGTGCTGGTGAGGAAGGGCAGGTACAGAGAAGTAGACGCGCGCGAGATCATGTCACAAGTTGTGTCGGGTCTCCAGTATCTGCATAATCGGGATATCGTCCACGGCCACCTTCATGTAACAAAACCGTTTTTAGCGTGCAAAACGGTCTTCATGTTTAGGTTGACAACATCCTTATTTTCCCCCAAGGATTCAAGATATCGGATGTGGCAAGTGGCGCGATCATCCAGACGGTACCCTACCACCGTCTTCCGCAAGACATTCGTGTTTTCTACGCACCGGAGCTGAAGAAACCTGCAGCTCGCTTCACCAAGGAATGTGATATTTGGGTTGGTGGCCATAGATAAAAGTTTGTTTTTGCACTAATACATTTATAGGCACTGGGTATGTGCTTGTATGTCATAACAAGCGGAAATATGCCTCGTAAGGACCCTGCTCGCAACAATCTGTCGATTCCTTACCACTTCACCGACAGATTGACGAAGATACTGAGAAAACTCGTCAAAGGTACTCCTCACAAACGAATGAGTTTGAAGTCTTTCACGGAAAGCAAATGGTTCGAGCCCAAAAAGGCAGAGGTAGAATTAGTCGCAGAATTCCCTATCCATAACATTTCTTTCAGTTCGACTCGTTCGAAGAGAAGCTAGCCCCGATTTTGAGATCGTTGGAGGAAAAGGCTTCTGGTGGTATGTCGGATACGATGGAAACGATTGTATCGAAGGAAGCGGGTGGGAACGCCGAGCAGGGAAACGCTGTATGCAACGGGAATCGGGCAACAAAAGACACTAATGATGAGGTTCAGATGATTGCGGGTCTCCCATCAGCTCAGGATCCAATCGCGGCGACCGTAGGCGACAGTGAGAAAAAGAGTGATGACAAGGGAGACAAAGATCAGGACGATGGTGAAGAGGAGGGAGCTATCTGCTCCAGTAGCGTGTTTCCCAAGAGATACTACAAACAGTTCTACATGGTCAGTCGCAACCGCCAGCTCTACTGGAAATCTTTGAAATTGCAGATAATCGAGGAGAACGTCCGTGAGGAAATGGATCCAGATGTCTTCCGTGTGGAAAAACTCGTCATCGTAAGCCTAGTCAATATCTTGACATAATCTATTCAGCGTTTTCAGGAGTATCTCGGGCGTCTCCAGAACTGCTACCGCGTCATAATGCCGTTCAAGGAAGAGCCACCAAAACCGAAGGAGGAGCTACCATCGACGACAGAGACAGAGTCGTCTCAATCGGACTCGCCTGATGAGGACGAGGCTACCAAGGCTCTGGTCCCGAACAGCGCACAACCCATCGACTTCAGCTTCACCGACTACGCACCGATGGTACGAACATGACATCTTTAAACGTTGTAAACAAACAATGCTTTCAGAACTTCGGCCGTTACTCCACGACTCTGCTGAGCAGAGACGAGTGGCCTGCGTTCACGTGCGAAAAAGAAGCTCGCCGTGCTTTGTGCAAGCAGGATGCTGAACGCATCTGGAACAATCTTAACGTGCGTGAATGAACTGTATTGAGAACGCACTCTATCTTTTTGCAGGTGTCGGTGTGCGAGCGGTGCCACAAAGCGGGAACGGATGCGCTGAAACACTCGGACGAGAACTGCCTCTACGAGTTGGTCTCAAAAGCAGTCGTCTGCGATGAGCGCCTCTTCAGTGAGTTTCCGTCAATGCAAACATATCCTCGAGCAAAGGATTTGCAGTTGCCAGCGAAGACCGCTTCCTGATCCGCTCGTTCACTCTCGTTTATCGCACCGACGGTGGACGTGCTCCGGCCATCATCCGTCTCGGCAGAGGCACCATCCGTCTTGTTGCCAAGGGAGCCCGTCGCATCCGTAACATCTTCAAGCGTCGTCGTGACCCGACCAGCGAGGCGCAACCCTCCGAGAAGTAAGGCAGAAATGCCGACCAGAAAACGAAATCACCCATTCCTGCTGGCTCAGTGTACAGAAAGCGCACCATATTATTTACTTCTCATTTCCTGCTTTTTTCGTTTTCTGCTGCCGAATTTCCCAAAAACTTCGCTTCGTTCTCATGGCATATACTCTCAAATTTCACCAATTTTCTATATTCAAACTTTCCACCGTCTCACACATTTCCAGATTTTCCCGCGTTAAATTTCAAGAAAAACAAAAAAAAACCACAAAAAAAAATTATTTTCCCAATTTCACATTTAAACTAAAAACTTCCAAAAATTTCACGTAGGAAAAACGTTTTTTGTTTTTCAAGTAGAACATGTCAGTGCGCCTGAAACTGTACTTATGTCATTAACTCAATCATTTATTGTCTCCCACTGAAAATTGATGTCACCGTTTTGTCCTTTTCCCCCGAAACAGAGAGATGTGCGGAATTCCGCTTTCCGCAATCCGTAAAAAATTTCTCCGAGTTCCGCGTTCCGCATTCTCAAAAAGTTCGGTTTCGCACATCTCTGGTCCAAAATGATTGGAACTTGTAAAACTTGCCCGAAAACTTCAGGCTTTTGTGATTTTTTAAATTTTCCCGTAGTGTGTATTTTCGAGCCCCTCGTGATTCCCTCCCCATCTTCTGTTGTCCACAGAAATCGAACCAAACTCAGATATCAGAAATCTGAGAGTGCCATCCGCGTGGCTTGTGAAATAGTAGTTTTCTTGTGCAATAAGAATGTATTTGTCTGTGAAAAAATTAAAAAAAAAAACAAAAAAAAAATTGTGTCGTGTTCCCCAAATTACGCATTCTTGTACTGTATAATCTTTTGACTTACACCACTCCTTTTTAAAATTTTATCTCTCTCTCTCTCTCTCTCTCTCTCTCTCTCTCTCTCTCTCTCTCTCTCTCTCTCTCTCTCTCTCTCTCTCTCTCTTTTGTCTGATTGTCTCTCGCTTGTCAGGCATTGTCGCCAAAACTTAACATCCGTAAAAGTCCCTGTTTTCAAATGTCCCGATTTCCCACTGAAAAGCCGTGTTTCATCACGCTGCCCGCTGACTATCCAACAAATTATCCCCCGTATGTTTTCTGATCCCAGTCTCTGTAATTTATTCGTAATTGAAATTCTCCCAATATTATCTGAAACACCCCGCATTCCAACCGAAATTTCTCCATCTCTCCAATTCTCGTGAATTGTCGTTTTTCGTGGTCTGTGTGAGTTTGAAATTAATAAAGTATATAGAGTCGAACTTCATTATGAATAATAGTAAACCTGCAATACCCGGCAGTCGAGAATTCAGAAACAATTGAAAAAGTTTTGAAACAGAAAAAGGTTTGATAAAGACATACAAATGACTGAAGACAAATTGGGAAGAGCGATTGGAATCACAAAGTGTGATAGTGATACAATACATTGAAGCACAGCACCTAAGAAGGTTTTGGGACGTGACGAGACGTGACGAGACGTGACGGGTGACGAGCAATTCGCAAAGAGATTAAAGCAGTTTTGATTCTCAGCATGAAGGGGGGAAAGAAGATGAAGATGTGTGACGACGGATGAGTGATGAATCAGACGAACGCGGGCTCCGGAGCACTTGCGCAGCATGACGTGAACTTCCCTTTGTCGCTTTTGATGACCCCGTCGACGTGAAAAGCGGACGAGAACTCCTGCAAGAAACGATGATCTTACATCATCAAATGAAAGATGAGCGCTCGAAATTAGCATATAGATTGGCGCCGGACATTGTCATTTCTCAACTAACTGACCTCGTTGTCATCCGACTCGTCCGAGTTTATACTACCAGCCGTTAGTCTCTCTCTCATGGCAGCTGTCAGAGTATGGAAAGCCTCTTCGCAGTTAATTCCTGGAACAAAAGTCAGAAAGTGTTGAAAGTGAAAAAGAAGCTTGAGAAGAAAGAATCTTACCAGTTTTAGCCGACACTTCATAAAGCGAGACGCCGAGTCGGGAAGCCAGTTTTTCAGCGCGATCGAAATCCACCTGAAATCCACTGTCAATTAGCAATTCCTTCGGTTGATTTCGTCTACTCTTTTCCCATTCCCATTCACATGTCCATTTACATCTAGTATAGAAGAATCCGATAATTACAACACATAATAGTCGCGATTAAGTCTGTTTTCACCCCCCCCCCCCCCCTCCTTCCCTCTGTCTTCGTGTCTCCTTCAGTCGCCTCTTGTGTTCGAATTCATCTCAATCTCAATCAAATTGTTTGAGTACACTCTGTCAGTCAGTGTATAAACTTGGTGTAACATAGTTTTGCACATATTGTGAGTGTCGTCGTAACAACTTATGAACAATTGTAAAGTAATGAAGGGGAGGGGTGGAGTGCTTATGAATATTTTGTCTCTCGGTCTGTCCCGACGCCTCCTGTTAGGCGTGCCAGCTGGAAGAAGAGAGTGAAAAAGTGCATCAAGTCCTTTTCTCGCGGAGTCCCGAAAAACAAAGAGAGCCCCTCGGCTTCCTCTTTTGTTGAGGCACACAGAGAAAAGAGATGGATGGTGGTGCCGCCAGAAATGAACAAGCCTCCTAATTGGTTGCGCGAAACAAAAAAGAGGTCCCTTCCAGTGCCGCCCTCGACTCCCTTCCTTCCCTTTTCCCAATTCTTGTGGCGTGCCGGCGAGAAGCAGTCGAGCACAGGGTTATAAAATTGATGGATTAGGTCCGACAGAATGCCGGATTTTCTGGAGAAACACACACGCGCAGAAGCAGCAACAGCAGATGTCGTTTTCAGATTGCACCCCATCCCATTCCTGAGCCAGAAGAAAGAACTATTAGGCATCATAGAAGCAAACACATGATCCGGTGGGCTCTTCCAATTCTTCTCGTCTGTGGCGGCCAGCTCACAGAAACAAAATTAGTCCTCTCCTCGACCACAAAATTGTGTTTGGTTCGTTCGCATTTGCCAAAAAATAATGTTGTTGACAAGAGCGCAAGAGTTTGGTATTGGCACCCTTCTCAAGTCTCCGTTCCGTTTCCAACATTGTACACAAGGTGTTTGGTGTCCGTCTCTTCAATTATGCGTTTCGTTGAGTTTAGCGGAAAGCACAAGAGAACTCCCAAAGTATTCTTACTGTACGACGCTGTCGGCCTGTATGTTTGCTTTCATACAACACTACTGCTATGCGTACGTAAATGTACATACATAAATCAAATCGGTTCGGCTGGTTGGGAAGATGATGAAGGAGGAGGCGAGAGGAGGAGAAAGCAGTCACCGGGAGGTCGACCTCTGTGTAATTCGGGCTAATAGGATAGCGAAGAAATGGTACTTGTTGCACCTGCGCATCTTATGTTTCCTCTTCTTCTCCAAAAATGGCAACACGTGCCATATGCATACGAATGGCGTTCTGTAGTGTTGGCGGCAGATGGTCGGACCGACCTCCGCTTCGAATGGAAAGAGGGGGGGGGGGTTTAATTTATGAGCGACAGAAAGCAGCAAATGGAATGAGGAGTTGACATGAGCTGACGAAAATTGAGGGCTTACCTTCCGTTCTTGATCCAGGTCAGCCTTGTTTCCTACCAACATCAGAACGGCATTTGCCGGTGCATGCTGCTTGATCTCTTTGAGCCAATACTTTTCCAGATTCTCAAACGACTTCTCATTTGTCATATCGTACACACACATGACTCCGTGGGCTGAGTGATAGTACGAGTTGTAGATTGTCCGATATCTTTCCATTCCAGCGGTATCCCATAGTTCTAATCGGATCTGCAATCAACCGGGAGTAATTGCAACTGTTGACCAGATAGAATAGGAAGATGATGTTATCAGTTGGACTGCTCTTCTCGATGAATCACCGATTCATGTTTTTGACGACGGTTGCGTCATGACAGTTGTTTCGTACGATAAGAGATAATGCTATTTGCGAGGTTATGTCTTCTCTGTGTCACTCGGAAACGAAATGACGATACTCGCGGCAAAAGAATAATACAGGAGCGGAAATCCTGGGTAAACATGGGAACGAAGGTAAATACCGCGAAGAGGAGACAAAGGTTCAGAAAAACGCGTCTCTGTCGTTTTGCCCCGCTCACCTTATCCCTTCCCAACTTGATCGTCTTCAACTTGAAATCCACTCCCAAAGTGCTGATGTGATCCATTCGAAAGTTGTTTTCGGCGAATCGAAGCAGAATGCACGACTTTCCACAATTGTGATCGCCGACCACCACGATCTGCAAGAATTGATTGGTACTTTATACCGGTGGTATCCGATTAGCTCGTCCATACCCCCGTCCCCCGGAGGGGCATTGTATGCGTTCCGTTCATTCCAAATCTAATTATAATATGCGCATTTGGTATGGTGTTTGTAGTAACGTTTGGTCACGAAATGGAACTACGCATGACTAGATCTGAGGGTATCAATTGGCACTCCCCCTCCCGCTTCTCGAGCTCTTTTCGAGAGTTGTTTTCCAACAAGGTACGAACGAAAAGAGCATTTCGCAAGCTTCTTCGGAAAAAAAAGTATTACCCCTGGGACCAGTTTGTTTCCCACCCCGAAAACATAATTTGCCCATAATTCTAGTTCACCGCGTCCATAAATTACCCGCATTGTTGGTAACGTGCTAAATCAGTTATGCGTGGTAGGAACCCGCCACTCGATACATTGTACAAAACGCACACCGAAGCGTGAAGTCGTAAAAGTTTGGAAATTGGCGGCCACAGTGAAGTGACTAATACGGTACTTGGAAAGGGGAGGGGGGGGGGGGGAATGCAAACGCTTACCTTGAAGAGATGGTTGTAGCTCATCGGGGCCTGCAGAAAGTTGTGAATATTAACAGGCACGCGCGAAGAAGTAGAGGGAAGAAATGGGAGTGGAAGGGGAGAAGACTCAGTTGAGATAGATAGATGAAGATGTCAAAAAAAGCTGACACGTCTTGAAAAGGTTATGAACGGCAGGGCAGTTGGTGCGGTCTCTTCCTCCTCTTTTTCTTCCTCACTCTTTCTCTTTCTCTCTCTCTTTCTCTCTCTTTCGGTTCTCTCCCGTTGCGCGCGCTATGTATGTGCCAAATAGTCGGGGCGGGTGGAAGGAGAGAGAGAGAGAGGGAGAGAGAGAGTGGGCGGGGTCAGTTTGCCAATTGTCTGCGCACTCCGACGTTTTGTATGATATACGAGGCTCTCGTCACTCGCATGAACCGTCTCTTTGTCGTCCTTCCCACTCCCGGGGTCGTCTTTCTCTCGCGCGCTCTCTCTTTTTGTTCTGTGTTTCTCATCGGTCTACTTGTTGGGAGGGCACACTTTATCAATCATACACTTGATATCCCCCCCCCCCCCCCCTCCTTTACTCTGACGAAGAAGTTAGTTCGAGTAAGTAATTGACCGTTGTCGGCGATCAGTGAGTGAAAAAGAAAAGAAAGATCGGAGGACGGCCTTTGCAAGCGATGAGATCACGAATCAAGAAGAGGAGACTGAGAGGAAAGGCAGAAAACAGTACTGATTTGACCTCTGGCAATGAAATCAAGATGGAAACTTTCAATTGGGCGTTTGAGAAATCGCGTGGTGTCTTCTGACAGTCTACCATTGAAATTTCGACGTGAAGAGGATCCCCCGCGAATTGAGTTTCGCCTCGTTATTTCTCGGATTATGGCTCTGCAGGCAGCGTTTTGTCCGAATCCAAATCGAATTTTCACTTTTCGAACAATAGGACAACGCACTATTTTTTCTTCTCTTCAAGACTTCTCTTCGCGCCAGGCGATGGCTTTTGAAGAGTAGGATTTGTACATCCACATATGAATAGATTTTATTTATACGACAAGAGGCATGGGAATTTATGTGAATGTCAGTCACATAGCGCTGAAAATACATTTAGAAAGGAGAGATAGGAAAGGAAGAGGAGAGGATCACTTTGCATGGACACAGACTATATCAAGCTGGAACGCTCGGGAAGAAAGAGGAAAATGAAATGCGCACAACACAACATAAAAGTATAGAAGATATGCTAGTGCCAGATATTGCACATGCAGGATATTCGAGAAAGAAAGGCGACATGTGTTCGAGATCATTCACGCTCGTTGGATCTCAAAGAGCTTCACGTCCGTGTCGTACCAAATTGGAGGAACCGTGTTTCTGAACAATTGGAACAAATGAATGCGGGCGGATGTTATTGGTCACGAACCTCAGGTAGATGACTCCCCACATGTAGATACGGAACCAGTGATTTGTGCCGACATTTGTTTGGTATCGGCGGATGACAATGGGATGTGGGACTGGCAGCAGTCCGACAAGGGTTCCGTGTTGCAGGAATTTCAGGATTTCACTCTCATCTGTCAAACCTCTGGAAAAATGGAATTGCGAGTCGCCTTCCCATCTCGTGTTCTCACTTGTCGATGCAAATCTTCTCCACCTGTGGCACCAAGACCTGCAACAGCCGCATGATGGTCTGAAGGGGTAGCTTGGACTTCCACGCATCTGCCCACTCTTGTGTGGCGATCCACTCATCTGCAATGATACTCATTCTTAAAACTCTTCTCTTCACTATTTCGAAATCATACTATCTTGAGAAGTTGGCTTGTCCTCCCAGTTGCCAACATTGCCAGTCATAGAAGCGAGAGCCGGAGTAGCAGCCAGTCCAGTTGTTGTGCTCACTAAAAAAGAAATTAAATGAGTATTGCGAAATTTGTCTGGACATGCAAAGAAGAGAAAAACAAACCTCCTCCGGGCGCCGGAACAGCCGACCCTTGTCCCGGAAACTCTGGTGGAGTTGCAGTCGTGGGGCTTTTGAGTTGATCAACCATTTCGTCGCGGTTAGCGGCTGAAATGAACAGTGGTTTGAAATGTTTCAAAAAACTTCACAACTACATTTGTTTTTACGCCCAGACAAGGTTTTGGCAATTGATTGAGCGTCAGTAGGAAGGTTGGAAAGCTGATAGAAGACATGTCTCTTTCGGATGATCGTGTAGATCAAATTCGAGTTTCCTGAAAGAAAAGAGTTAAGAGTTCTCATCCCTCTTTTCTGTTTGTACCATCGAATTGGTACTGGATAACGTTGTTGAACACTTCAAGAAGCGAGAAAACCAGTTGAGGGTTTGTCGGTGACGAAAACAGGAACCACGGAGTCGAGAAGGCTTCCACGAGATGGACAAGCTTGTTTGCCGCCACCATTGATAGCGATTTCATGTAGGGCGACACTGAAAACGTCAAGGGTCATTCCGCAAACCGATTGACTCGATTGTCGCGTCGACTCAAGTGCTTACCATTGACCATGATTGTGAGGAAACAATCAAACAGGGACTGCAGTCGGTAGTTTCCAGTTGTGATGAGCTTGTGGAAAACCTGTCAGAAAACTGTTGCATTCAAAGGTCTGGAAAGAACCAATACCAAAATAAGCAGGTCGGCATGAGTTCCTGTGAATGTTTGCACGTTGATGTTGGCCTTGGCCGTGTAAGGTTTATTGAGGCGAACTCCAAAGTTGCGCTCCCCACTCAACAGAAGGATGATGAAAACTCCCATGTGGATAAGACCAACTCTCGCTGAAAATAGAATTTGTTTGGACTCGAACAAACAATTCTTGCGCTAACCGGAGTCGTTGCGAGCGTCAGAGATGTGGTAGAGAATTGGCACAAGAATGTCAAGAACATCCGATGTTTTGAGCACGTAGAACATAAACTTTTGGTTGAACTCGCAACACTTCCAGAGCAGAACAAGCAGTTCTTGATGAAAGTTGACCTTCTTTGTTGAATTCGGCAAGTAGGAAGATGAGGAGTGAATCGGATTGCTTAGCAGACGAGTGATTCCTTTTAGCATAAAGTCAAAGTCTTCCTCTCGATGGATTCGGCTCAGATAGTTGATGAAGTAGTTGTCCTGATAGCCAGACTCATCGCCTTTTGGCTGGCTCTCCTTGTCCAAGCAGACAATCAGGACCTGGAGAGCTATCTCGACGAGCGGCTCGCGAGAATCATTAAAGAGAAGGTAGTTGTATGGTAGACCGTAGCCGACCGGATCGTAGGCACACACGACATTCAGAAGAGAAGTGAAGAGAGGGAGCACGTGCGGATTGGTGACTGCTGTGAAGTGGGCGATCCATCGGAGTCTGTTCTCATCCGACACCGGTGCGTAGACGACTTCCGAGAAGCACGTGAGAAGCAGTTTCAGAATCTCCGAACGGTTCTGATAATGAAGCGCCACCATGGGCGGCTTGTTACCCGATCCCACTCCAGCTTCCCAGATGTATTCACACGAGTCGATGCTTGAGAGGTCGTTGACTTTCTGCTAAAATTGGACACGGGGGTTTCCATAACGACAACATGTCAGTGTCACTCACAGATCCATTTGCGTGTGTAATAGTAAACTCCGGGCAGAAAAGTAGGTCAGAGAGAGCCTCTAGCAACGCGGCTGCCAGGGGTTTGACGTTGTCGCCATGGGGAATCGGCGACCAGAAGTATCCGCGCCACTCGGCGTCTTCCAACATGTATGGGATCATTCTGGTGAGCAGACGCACTGCATTGATAGTCTGGAAAAGGTAGAAGAAATTGAGACAAATGATCACAGAGATTCATGGAGTACCTTTTTCTGGTCCAAGTTTCCCGGATGATCTCTTGCGTACTGAATCTTTTCGACAGCTTTGTAAACAAGCGTTGCCAGGTTCTTCGGTGATTCATCGCGAAGTTTGCGGATTTCTTCCCCGGTAATCATTGCGAAGATCTCATTAACCGAATCCGGCCACCAAGCTTGATCCCAAAACTGTTCATCGTCCTAAAAACCTTCTTTTCCACACATACCCCCTCTCAGCGTTGTCTGTTTGTATCACGCTTTCTTCTCACGTGACGAACGAAAAGCACATCTCACCTTTCCGGGTTTCGTCGTCAAATCCATCACGGCTTGCCGAAAATCGACTCGACTACCTTGAGCTCCCATTTTTCAAGGCGATTTCCGTTTTCGTTTGCTGTCTGGAAGAAGAAAATGCGAATCGAATTCGTCAGAATTTAATGTAAAGCTGCAGAGCAAACGACGACTGCGCAGAAAAAAAAAGAGCAGCACCCCGGAATGACGTGAGTGCGTGTGTGTGTGAAAAATGAATTGGAAGCGGGACCGGACGAGGCGGAGAAGGGGGAAGGAGGAAGCAGAAGCAGAGGAGGGCCTCGTTGTCGACGACGACGTCCATTTGGAAAGCAGCACGGATGGAGAGGGCCGACGAAGGCGGATAGAGCGTCATAGCACGCGCATAGAGAGAAGAGACGGCACCCCCACAAATCAATAAGGTCCCCCGCCTGAGGCCACATGAATATTCTAATGGAGAACAACACGAGATCCCCCCCCCCCCCCCCTACGTATCAACGCGTCCTCCTGATTCTCGTAATTGAAAATGAAAGACCCGTCTCTATTGACAAAATATGGAAAGCCTAATTGCATTTCTACCAAAAAAAAACAAGACCAAATTTCTCCTCAGACACGTGCTCACAAAAATCGATTGTTTGTGTGCACAAATAAAAGCTCTCTAGTGTATAGTGCAATGTGTTACCTGCGCCGGCCGACAAACTCTTCCACTGCGAAAACTAGTCCGCGCAACTTCGGCCACTCTGCCACCACGCCGTTTCTTCTCGATGATTCAGACCGGAAACGTCGCTTTTCAACATGAAATGGACGAAAATAAATGTACGAAAAATGCGTGGGGAGCGCGGAATAGAGGAATATTCGTATTCGCAAAGCAGAGGGAATGGATGGGTGTGTTCGACTGCTTATGAGATGCTAATCTACTACTATTTCGTATCGCGTTTCACATCTTACTCAAGAAACAAGATCCTTGGTCGCTTATCGTAAATGATTCGAAAGTTGAAAATTGAAAATTGAAGAACTGAGGTATTTATTCGAATAGAGACACGTGATTTCAATGATGAGGTTGAAGATGATAACAATGATGTTTTGATTATTAATAATGTTATTATAATAAGGGAAAAAAGGAAAACTCGTCAGCTACTTGTAGTTTCATTGCGGAAGGAAGCGCATGCGTGCGATTTCCGATTTCTGCTCCTCAGTGTAAACGTCGACGTCTGAAATAAGAAATGCGGATACAAAGGCCATTTGCGAACTCGCTAACCTGGTCTGTAGAAGCGCTCGTCGTACGGCCATCCGTTTCTGATTTGATAAGAAAGCAATTTTTGGGCAAATGCGTGACGATTCTGTCAGGTTTCTTTGTCAGAAAGACAGGGAAAAGGTAGGTGGAGTTACCGGGTCATTTTGCTGATTTCGCTGAAGATCCAGACTGGCTGGTTTGAATTCTGCGTTTCCAGCGAAGCTAGGCACTCCATTAACTCTGTTTCTTCTCGAAAGTCCGGATGGAATCGGTCTCTTCGTAGTGGTCGTGGACGGCTCGGTTGTAGTCGGTGGCGGCGTTGGGAAAGTGAAAGAGCTCTTTGGAATCCAAGTTCTGGTCACGGCTGCGTTTCCTCCGATCTCCGAAGACTTTTGATGGTGTGTGTGCGACGGGCCGCTTCTGAAAAGGAACGATACTTATTTCACTCCTGAAATAGACTGACCTCCTCACACCGACGCTGTTGATAGCAATCTGTGGGAATTCTTGATCTACGATAAGTGTGGACTCGGTAGTCGTTGTCGTTGTCGTGGTGGTCGTCGGCTTCTGGTACTGCCCTTCATGAATCTTTCCACCCAACGGCTTCCTCATCGACATGCTAATGCTCTTGAAACCAGTCTTTGGTTTCTGTTCGTCCAGAATGTCTGTGGCATACAAATACTTCTGACAACAAATGGATCGTTTGTACTCGCCAAAACAGAATGTATCCGTCTGAAAATGAAGTAATCTGTTTTTCCTCTCCAGTGTCACGAGATCTTACTCCAGGACACGGATTTCTCGAATTGCAGAGAACACGAGATCCATTGCTGGACAAAAGTCCGATGGATTGGGCAGGACACTCCAATTCCTCTTCTGGCAGTGCCGTCGTCGTTTTCAGACGATATCTGCTGGAATGTGTTGTTGTTTCCGGTGTCTCCTTGTGGTGTCTTTGGAATGACGGATCTTCACAACAAATGTAGCCAAGACCGACGTCAGCACAGTGCATGTTCGCCTGGAAACATCGATGAACACAGCATCTTTATGTCAAAAGATACCCCAGGACAACTTCTCGCAATCTGACTGCACTTCATTGGCAAACCATGCGGATCCAAAACAGTGAGCTTAGGATAAGGACAGGTTGGCTGGTTGTCAATCGAAGGTTCGTTCGATGGACAACACATATAGTTCAGTCCGGTGAAGAAGCAATTGTGATTTGCTCCACAAATAAGATGTTGCGAAGTACCTAAAAAGCACCATGTTCCTTTTGTCAAGTAATTATCACGTCTACCTGGCAAGCATTGTATGGGCCTCAATGATGCGTCCAACTTTGGCTGCTGGCCATTCGGACAAGTCGGTGCTTGTGCTAAAAGACAATTACTCGAGTTAGCCGATCAACGAACATATGCTAACCTGATGCAAAGTTTACTAATAGAATTAAAAAGTAAAAGGAAACGAAAGTCGCAGAAATCATCGAAGCCGGAGTGGATAGTGTGATAAATATGGGTCGACGAGAAGGAGGGTGTATTGAGGCGGGATACTCGCTGACGGGAAGGATGAAGAAACGAGAAGGATGTGTTGGAGACGGGTAGTCGATTAACCTCTTTTACGGATGCGCCTCTCCTTACATTCTCGGGAAGAATACAAGTGAATGAGAAGAAAGAAAAGAAGATAAGTCGGAATTATCACAAGTCTACATCTTCTTTCTCTCTTTTCGTATCATAATCGAAAGTTTTTTTGTTCGGCACGAGAAAGGAATGTTCGTTGGAAGGAGAACCTCCGGGAAGTACGCAATATTTTCATTCCAGAATAAGAATCCCGCTTTGTTTGGCTCGCTCTCTTGTTTCACTTCGCAAGATGCATTGCATCTCTCGTTTCCTGTTGAGTCACCTGAAGTCGCATGCATAGGTACACATTGGCCGCCTCTGCATATCGATCTATTGTTGTTTGCTCAAGTGGCTGGTGACTATACTGATGGTTGCTTTCTGAATGTTTCCATCAATTCTATGCCTTTTTCTGACTGTATTTGTGCTGGTCAATCCTCAAGAGGAAGAGGAACGACCACGAACGTATTTCCCTCTTCGGACCAGGTACAGAGAAAGCGGGGACCACCGTTAGAAACCACAGTTTTTGCAGAAGTTTGAACGGAGGCGTCGTGTCAGACGGAGATCCGGCAATTAACGATGAAGTCTATCGCATTTTTATGCTCACCATTCTTGATGGCTTCAACATCTTCAAAATCAAAATGTACAACGATCGATCGTTCATTTACCTGACAAGACGTGACTATTGGCTTGGCGACCGTTACTATTATATGGTTTGTTTTGGCCTTGGAACGAAATGATATGTGGACGTTACAGGATAATTATTATTACCTCCCGACACGGGATACGTGCGCATATCGTATGAATGAAACGGAACGACAACATCTTTTCTACGAAGAGGACAACATGCCGATTTATGATATCATCTATCAGTACGTTTTTCTATTTCCAGGGATATAGCACTGGAGTGTATTTGAAAGGGAAAGGACATTTTAAAAGAATATTTCGTCTGAATTTAAGTAAATTATTTCCAGATGTCAAAGATATCAAGAGTACTGTTGCGGTTTGAACTGCTGCAAAATAGATCAAATCGGGCACCACGATGCTCCTCGAAAACCGCCAAAATACCCGTGGGTGGACCCATGGCACTTGTCGGCTCGATCATCGTCACTGTTCCTAACTGCGTTCGCATTTCTTACATTTCTTGCTCTCACACATTTCTGAGTTGTATCTGAATAAAACACAGAGAAATGTATGTTTTCGTGAAGAAATTCTACGAAGGAGCGCAAGGCTCTCATTCTTCTCAAGAGGCAATAATCAAAACAATCGGCGGAAGACTTGATGGACACTTTTGGTCTGTTTTCTCGAGTCTGGCAATGTAGCTGTATGCAAAAACACTGCCTTATTTGGACTTCCAGTCTGGAAGTCGCGAAGTGATTTTTTTTTTACTTTGACGTAGACAACTTCAGCCTCGACACCGAAATCTGATTTTGTTCGCTGCGGTGCACCAATGCGGGTTTTTGTCGGCTCTTTTTTCTTCCAACTGTTGTTTTCTCCCTTGTTTCTGGCACATCTATGCAGACGAAGAGCATCTAACTAAATTGGTCGACTGATGAAGGTTTGGTGATCGAAGATGTGTGCGACGAGCTTCTGGCGGAAGGTTCGGCCCACCCCGCTCGTCTTCATCTTCTGCTTCAGTTCGTGCTGTTCCACGTTTGGTCTGTGCATAGCTATCTATGATATCAATAATTATGGAAGTGGCCTCTATCTGGTAGGAGCAACAAAGTACTTCAACATCAATTGTCACTTTTCAGGCGCTGGTCTCAATCGTGACAGTGGTCGTCGTAGTTGCATTCTGTCTTGTCGGAACAGAAGACCAGGTGACTTTTAGATATCGTATTTTCATAGATATACACTGATTTGGCATATTTAACTGTTTTTAAATTCAAAAGACTTCTGAATTTCTAGCCACTTTTCAGTTTTAGATTTTTTTCTTGTTGATTAATTTGCAGACTTTTATACGTTAGTAAGAATCATGAGAGGAAGACGAGGAAAAGAAGAATAAGAAGAATATCACGTTTCTTAGCAAGAAATCGAGTCCTTAGCGACGACGCGAAAAACAAGCGGCTTATCACAGCGCAACGATTTACGGGTGGTCGCGTCCGTCACGAACACGGCGACGTCCGCATCGAAGTTCGTCCCGAAGACGAGGCACGGACAAGTTGTGTCGGCTGGATTGGTCTTCGGAATAAGTCCCTGTCTTGGATTCATGTGCTGACATTCGTCCAGAATGTGTGACAATTGAAATGTTGTTGATCCCAATCGTTTCTTGAAAATCTCTAGCTCCGATCCGATAGGGCGCTTTCGTGAGAGATAGGACTGAAATTCGTCAGGTGTCAATGGTCACTGTCGCGATTTCGATGAGCATCTTACCTCGATCACATCCTTGGCACGAAAACTGTTACCACTCGAGGTACTATGACGATGGCTACCTTTACAGACGATCAATACGAATTCAGAATCAAAGCCATTCGTTGTGACATTCCTGACTTTCTCGAAAACTCGACTTTTCAAAACTTCCTCGTTGCAGCAATAATCATTTAACTTTATGCGTTGAATGGAACTCGTCGTTTTCCAGAACCAATTGAACATTGCCATCACGAAGTGTGTTGTTGAGCATCGTTTCTTCCCGTTGAAAGTCACTGTGAAGAGCTTCTTCTTGCCTTGGTACACATGAGCAGTGTCGGTGTTAGAGTTCTTCTTCCATCTGTATGACAATCCCTCAAACTTGACGGTGGCCTTATCTCGACATTGTGACACTGCGATCTCACCGATGTGGATCGGAAGTCGCCTGTCGGCTGCTTTCAGACTCGGCACACGGGCAGCTAGTTTCTTTCTGAAAGACGAAATAGAGAAACTGAGTTCAATAGTCAATTCACATACCTCTTACTAAGCGGGAGCCATTGAAGCAGAGCAGTTTGCGATGGATACGAGAGCATCGAATAACAAAACAACACAGCAGGCAACGAGTGGGGAGGTAGAATGGTTCGGCAGCAATACGTTTCACACCCCCTTCCCGCACTGTTTTGTGACGTGTCGATGGTGGGCGAGAGAGCGTGCGTGAGTGAAGAGACGCAGACAGTGCTGCGGGGTCAACTGCTCTCTGTCTCTCGTTGTTCAGATTTCTCATCAACAGGAAACACGCTCAATGTAGCGAGGAGAGAGAAACGGGGTACTCTTCTCGTGGGGTTCATCCTCTGGGTAAACTCATTCCATGGTAGGTCCTGGTTTCGTCATAAAGCGAGATGTGAGCCCTTCTGAGACGGTGATCCAGGATGAAACGCACATACTATTGACCGAGTGACTTGGCACCCCTATACTGGTATTCCGCCATCATCATCCTCGGTGCCAACCAAAGGGGGCATGGCTTGATTAGATAATTGCGGGATCAAGATAGAGGTCCGGCAGAGGAGGAGGTGCCAACCAAAAGGGGCGTGGCTTGATCAGATAATTGCGGGATCAAGATAGAGGCCTGGCAGAGGAGGAGGTGCCAACCAAAGGGGGCGTGGCTTAATTAGATAATTGCGGGATCAAGATAGAGGTCCGGCAGAGGAAGAGGTGCCAACCAAAGGGGGCGTGGCTTGATTAGATAATTGCGGGATCAAGATACGGTAGCACTTGTTTAACTGTGTCGCAGCGCGGTGGCGAGACTCTGGCCGTAATCTTGGATGCTTTGGAAACTGCTTTTTGATGCCTCGTGTAAACTAGAAATCAAAAGTCTTCTAGGCGTCCTTTCTGATACTTTGCTCCGAGCTCCCTCCACGCCAAAAAAACTAATTCCATTTCACTGCTTCTTCCGCTTCAACAAACAACAAGCGCTTCGGTTTTCTGCCTGATCTTCTTCTCTTCCTGATGTTTCGATCGTTTTGTTTTGTCAATGGTCACCTGGATACGACGAAAAACGAACAGAACAACCCGGAAACAGGAAGAAACTAGAGTCTACTGCTATTTCGAGTTTGTATGGATTCTCGGGTGCGAAAACTGATAAACGACAATTACTCGAGTTAGCCGATCAACGAACCACAGTTTTTGCAGAAGTTTGAACGGAGGCGTCGTGTCAGACGGAGATCCGGCAATTAACGATGAAGTCTATCGCATTTCTATGCTCACCATCCTTGATGGCTTCAATATCTTCAAAATCAAAATGTACAATGATCGATAGTTTATTTACCTGACAAGACGTGACTATTGGCTTGGGGACCGTTACTATTATATGTTTTGTTTTGGCCTTGGAACGAAATGATATGTGGACGTTACAGGATAATTATTATCACCTCCCGACACGGGATACGTGCGCATATCGTATGAATGAAACGGAACGACAACATCTTTTCTACGAAGAGGACAACATGCCGATTTATGATATCATCTATCAGTACGTTTTTCTATTTCCAGGGATATAGCACTGGAGTGTATTTGAAAGGGAAAGGACGTTTTAAAAGAATATTTCGTCTGAATTTAAGTAAATTATTTCCAGGTGTCAAAGATATCAAGAGTACTGTTGCGGTTTGAACTGCTGCAAAATAGATCAAATCGGGCACCACGATGCTCCTCGAAAACCGCCAAAATACCCGTGGGTGGACCCATCGCACTTGTCGGCTCGATCATCGTCACTGTTCCCAACTGCGTTCGCTTTTCTTACATGTCTCGCTCTCACACATTTCTGAGTTGTATCTGAATAAAACACAGAGAAATGTATGTTTTCGTGAAGAAATTCTACGAAGGAGCGCAAGGCTCTCATTCTTCTCAAGAGGCAATAATCAAAACAATCGGCGGAAGACTTGATGGACACTTTTGGTCTGTTTTCTCGAGTCTGGCAATGTAGCTGTATGCAAAAACACTGCCTTATTTGGACTTCCAGTCTGGAAGTCGCGAAGTGATTTTTTTACTTTGACGCATACAACTTTAGCCCTGACGCACGAGGAACTTTCGCTAAACCCCAAACTTTCCCAGATTACGCCTCCTTGCAGTTTCCGCAAGAACACAAGTCAAATTCAATTCGAATTGCTCACGTAATTCCAAAAACACGCTCAAAACGTGAATAATTGAAGGCTAACTCTGTCGCACGTCTTCTCGCCACACTTCTGAATCTTCAGCTCAAACAAAACAATTAGGACAAGACTCTCTCTCTCTCTCTCATCTCGTTGTTTTTTCTCCTCAACTCTGAAGAACGCACTCCTCTTTTTCTCGTCTCTGTTCAGTTCTTCCATTTGATCATTCACGTTGAGGACATCAGAAATCAGCAAAACTTTTGGTTTCATGTCAGTCATCACATATTCCCCACTCACTTATTCTCGACACCGTTTGAGGCGAGAAAACTGATCAAAACGTCCAAGCAGAAACTTTAAAACAAGACGAGATCCGAGGAAAAGAAGAAAAAATAAAGGAACGAAATCTAATTTTGTTCGCTACGGTGCACCAATGCGCGTTTTTGTCGGCTCTTTTTTCTTCCAACTGTTGTTTTCTCCCTTGTTTCTGGCACATCTATGCATGTGTGACTAACGTCTTTAATTTGAAATCTGAAGAATGTAGTTTCAGTTTGCGTTAAGAGCAGATCACATTTCTGTGGCTGACTTTCAATCGAACCACTTTCTCGTTTCCCCGGGGTTTCTAATGATCTTTAGAAGCATTTTCACTTTCGCTCTTTCTTTCCCGTTTTCTCTGATGTCTTCTTTCAACTCAAACAATGTATAAATGAACTGCCAATAATTGGCTTCCATTTCTCAAAAACTGAATGGGTCCCATAAAATGGTTTTCTTCACAAGATGAAACGCATGGCGCGAAGCTCTTTTGCCCCTTGCTCTTGTTCCCACTCGCTCTTTCATCTCTCTCTCTCTCTACCTCACTCCTCATTGACTGGGGCCGCACAACATTGCACTGCAGACGGAGAGCACCTAACTAAATTGGTCGACTGATGAAAGTTTGGTGATCGAAGATGTGTGCGACGAGCTTCTGGCGGAAGGTTCGGCCCAACCCGCTCGTCTTCATCTTCTGCGTCAGTTCGTGCTGTTTCACGTTTGGTCTGTGCATAGCTATCTATGATATCAACAATTATGGAAGTGGCCTCTATCTGGTAGGAGCAACAAAGTCCTTCAACATCAATTGTCACTTTTCAGGCGCTGGTCTCAATCGTGACAGTGGTCGTCGTAGTTGCATTCTGTCTTGTCGGAACAGAAGACCAGGTGACTTTTAGATATCGTATTTTCATAGATATACACTGATTTGGCATATTTAGCTGTTTTTAAATTCAAAAGACGTCTGAATTTCTAGCCACTTTTCAGTTTTAGCTTTTTTTCTTGTTGAATAATTTGCAGACTTTTATAGCTTCATCATCATCGTATTGTTTGCGCGTCGTTTGAAATTCGTACTTCATTTTTGACATTGTGAATATTTTTGTTGTGAATTGATTGAATTTGATATTGAATTTTTGATTTGATTTGATTTTCCGTGGCGAATTCATGTTGAAACAGCAACGTCTAAAAAGTAGTGGTGAAATATTTGAGACTGAGCCCACAGTGGCCAAGAAAGTATGGTCAACGACGCGTCAAACAATGCGACGATTTAAAAAGGAGCCATCGTCGAGGATGCCGGCTGGTATCGAAATTCGAATTGTGAACATCGATTTGGAAGCGGAAGGAGCCAGAAGTTGCTCTTCATCCGACGAGCATCGGTCTCCAGAAAATGATTCGTCACTTTGAGTGCCCGTTAGTTTTTTTCTGAGAGTTGAGATTTCACCAAAATGCTCTCATTTCAGGTTGTAGAAGAATTTTCGATTAGTTGAATCCCCGCTTCGACCCCTCTTGCTCAAAAGGTTGTTCAGTTGCATCGTGAATGTAAATAGATATAACTTTTATTATTTTATCGAACTTTTTTTTCCTTTTTTATGGCGACATCTTTTTTTCCTCTTGTCGCTGTCGCTGTCCGGCTTAATGATACGCGGTGGTGTATAACACATACAATAAAGATTATGTTCAAAAATGTTTCAATGAGATCCGTTTCTGGTTTTTCTATGACCGTCGGCTTGTCAACAATAGTGCAGAGGATTGTCGAGCCATGTTATCCTAAACGAGTTTTTCGGCGGTCGAGGCGACGCGCTCGCCAAATGAGCAGTGCTTGTAATCGCGTGTCTTTCGCCCGTTTTTCGGCTGCGGACTGAACCGGTATTGGTTCCGATGACAACCCGAAAGGATTGGTTGTTATCCGATTCCAACAAATAAAAATGTGATGATGGCCGGCTGGATGGATGGAAAAGTTGCGAAATTGAGATAGAAACTGAGAAGAGAAGTTTTGAGATGAAACATTCAAAATTTCAGTTTGATCGTCAAATAGTTTATGACCACCGTATTTCAGCAGCTTGTTTTTTTTGCAGACAGCCGAACTTCCAGTTTTCAGCTTTTGAAACGTACATGAAGAAAGTTTGCTTTTTTTCTGAAAAATTTGAATCTATTCGCAGAACGACGTATTCAAAATGAGTCAGTGCAAGCTAAATCGAATGACTCACAGAGGAATAAGTATCATAAACTTTCTAATCCCGCTCGGTGTTCACATCATACCAGTTTTTGCCTGCTTCCCTCACCAGCTAATTTCGCTTTCTTTTTCCCCCCGTGAACATGAACTTTTTACCATAGACGCCGTAGAGAAAGAGATAAAAAATGTAGAGCAGCTAAAGCCGACGGAGGAGTAGACGGGACGCAGACGGGACGGTAACACGAACTAGAGTGAGGATTACTGTTGCTTGCGCCTCCCCTCTTATGACAATACTAGCTGCGCCGCATTCCCCCCGAACCTCATATTTCATTTCATTCTCTCCCGTGTTGTCGATACAGTTGTGATTAACTACTATGTTGCTACTACTGCGGCTGGCGTTCGCCTGGTCGCTCATACATTATTGTACGTTGCCTCACTTGAGAAACATCAGACAGATTTCTAACCTACACTTCCTTCAGCTAATTCCTGTCTTCCGAACCCGTTCTTTGGTTATAGTCCTGGTGCTGGATATGGAGGTTACTATGCTCCTCAAGTTGCCTATAACTATGGGCCATTCCCAAGAGTCGGGCCCTTCCGTGCTGAACCACAAAGAGGTCCGTCCGCGGCGGCGGGAGGAGCTGCCGCAGTTGCACAAAACCCTGTTCAACCCAGATTCGCAATGCAGCAAGACGAAGTGATTGAACATTTTCATACGGTATTAATTGTCCTTACAATCAGATTCGCTCGGTGTCATCTCTGAACTGTGCCACATTTGCCGACAAATGCAGATGGTCCAATACACAAGAGGAGGAATTAGATTGGACGACTCTTGCTGAGTCTGCACAAGCTGCTGCATTCCTTCCAACCTTGGATGTTCAGAATCTTCCAGGTCTTTGGATCACGTTCTAGGCTTTCTGGTTCAAGTTTCAATTTGTTATAGGACAGTCAGCCGGAAGTTTGACGTCTCCAGCTAGAAATGGATGGGAAAGCGGTCAGCTCATCTCGGATGCGTTGCCGTGTCTTACCAGTAGTCTCAAGATTACTGCAACTGCATGGAGAAGCAAAGTTGGACCTTCTAGCGAGCAGCCAAAACTTCAGGTTTAAACAGCCAGCATGTCAATCGAGAAGATAGTGTGTTTTCAGGTGTGCGTGAGAAATGCAAACGAAGAAAAGTTTCCGCTCATTAATTGCAACGAGTTTGAAATTCGAAACGGAGTTCCAATGTCGGCAGATGTTCCGACGCCAAATGATCCAAACAGCCCGACACAGGTATTGACCTCTTTCATTCCATGTGTTAAAAGTTTCACAATTCCAGATTGTATTCTCTGGCAACAATTTCATCGCAAAAGAAGGCGGTGCTCTGTTCATCCAGGATATTGTAATCGAGGGATCATTAAAATGCAATGGAGAATCATTGGATAGTCATCCAGTTCTGATTCAAATTCCGCCTTCAAGAGCTGTTGATAATGACAAACGCAGTTTTTCAGAGTCGAGTGGAACGCTGAAGGCGAGAAAACTAACTTTGTATGAAATCTTAACGAGTCACGCTTTCAGGAAATAAGTGGGGTTCCGGGACTTGAAGCCATCGACGCAGGTCTTCCTGCAACACTCGAGGAGCAACGAATCGCAATTGCCAACCTCCAAAGATCACTTCAAAGCAACAGTGTAGTTGATGGGAAACCCGAGGTGCAGCCACTGCCGCAACCAATGGTCATCGTGGCCCCGCAGCAGCCGGAGCAGCAACCAGCCTCTCAGGCTGCTCAACCGGAGTCCTTATCATCAGTCCCATCGCTTTTTGAAAGCTGTCTCGCGTTATCTTGTAATCCATCTGACTTGAGTTGCAAGTTCTGGAGATCATCCGGTAATAACCGCTGGGAAATTGGAACATCGGGCAGGGTGGCAAATCCGCTTACCGGAATCAATCTGCCACCAGGAACAGGTACAATTCAACAAACCTGATTTTTAGTTTCGAAACTGGAAAAACGGGTTTTCAGCGCAAAAGTTCCTCGTGGCCCCATTCTTTGACTCGCACATCAGCAGCTACACATTGGTGTCAGAATCTCTGAATGTTCCGTTGTTGGAAGAAGTCTACTTCTGTTTCTACGAGTACTACGCGACAGAGGGTCTTTCCATCCAAATTTGCACTGAGAAAATGGACTGCTTCTACAAGAAACACGGACTGACAATGGGTGATGCTCTAAGGGTCGGTGTTTGGGTGACCTGTAGGAGTGGTACTGAACATGATTGTTACAGGAAAACAAGAAGTGGAACATCCGATGTGCGAAACTTCCTCCAGGTTCATACGAGGTACTTTTAATTATAAGAATTCTAAGAATTTGTCTCTTTTTTCAGCTCCGTGTCATTGCTGAAAATGCAGGTGAGAACAAAGGAGAAGTCGGATTTCTTCCGATTCGCCTGGCTCGCGATGCCAAGGGACAACAACTCATCTGCTGAGTTTTTTGCTCAAATATCTTATAATTTATTTCTATTGAATGTATAAATAGTGCATTATCCTTTTTCTTTCGCGCATCATCCGTATTTATCAATCTTTCATCGTTCCTCACCCAATCTTCAATATGTTTTCAATTTATTTGATTTATCTCTTATAAATAAAAAGTAATAAACGAAAAATAGAGCATATGGCGACGGATACTGATTGGTAACAGATGTAGGCCAGATGGAGACAGACTGAAGATCGGCATTCGTCCTGTTTGTGGCCTTGACACATCTTCTTCTTAGGACAGTTTTTGTCTTTTCTACTTCCTATTTTTCCTTAAAATTGTCGCTCATTTCTTTCATTTTTTTCAGAATGAAAATCCTCATAGCTATTCTGATCGGTTTTTTACAATTGTGCACGGCTGTCGATGAAAATTTGCCAATGGTCATCACAACTTGGGGAAGCGAGGGATTCGCGAAGGCCACCAAAAAAGGTGATTGATGTTTTGCAACATGTTGTATCTCTGATATTTGTAGCTGTGGAGGCGACACTGGCCGGCGGGCGAATGTACGGACTGGTGGAAGGATTGTCCACTTGCGAGGCTCTCCAATGCGACAATACTGTTGGGTTTGGAGGATCACCCGATGAAAATGGTGAAACCTGTTTGGATTCGATAGTTTTCGACTCGTCCGTTCATTCTTTTTTCGCGTGTCCCCCCACAAGTTTTTCGTTTAGGGAAGGAATGCAAGTGGGAGCGGTGGCAAACTTGCATCGGATTCGAGATGCGGCACGAGTGGCATGGGGTGTTATGAACTTCACGAAACACACATTGTTGGTCGGCGAATCCGCCACACAGTTCGCAAAGTCGATTGGGTTCAAAGAGCAGGAAATGACAACTAATGTGACAAAAACATGGATGGAAGATTGGAAAGCGAATAAATGTCAGCCAAACTTCTGGAAGAGCGTCTCGCCGAATCCTTCGGAATCCTGTGGACCCTATAAACCGGACCTTCCAAAAAACGCCAAAAATGAGTATTTGAACAAAGTTGGCTACCAAATTGATAAGTTAGTCTTCATAGTTGGTGTTTAGATATGTACTTTTTCACTTCAGAAATAATCATGACACTATCGGAATGGTTATTCTTGATCTTGAAAAGAAGTTCAGCGCAGGAACATCGTCGAACGGAGCTCGGTTCAAGATTCCTGGTCGAGTTGGAGACAGTCCGATCCCTGGCGCCGGTGCTTATGCGAACTCGTTTGGAGGAGCCGCTGCTACCGGAGATGGCGATATTTTGATGCGCTTCTTACCCAGTTTCTACACTACGTTTTTGATGGAGACAGGCACAAAACCAAGCAAAGCAACTTTGAAAGCAGTACGAAGAATTTTGGCCGTCTTCCCCAAATTTTCAGGTTAGAGCACTTGGTTAGTCATTGTGAACCTTTTGTTCAGGTGCAATTGTTGCCATGGATGTGAAAGGTCATACCGGAGTCGCATGTGCGAATATTCACCGTTTTGGATACAATATTGCTTATCGAAACGGGACTGTGGTGACCAGCACTGTTCCGTGTATGATGACAAAAAGTGAGGAGAAGAATCAAAACAGAGTTGAATTCGACTTGAATGACAATGAATAAAACCGTCTTATCCTAATTTTCAATCCTCTATGAACTGTGAACTGTGTCGAGTGTGGATTTTCCGCAAAGTTGAGAAGGATGGAGAGGGGGAGGAGTCGATGGATATTATGCATAATAATAATAAGGATAGAGGAATGGTAGGGTGGAAAGAAAGTAAGTGCCACGGCGGTTGGTATAATTAGCTGACGCTCGAGACTGACCACACCGCCTCCAGTGTCTTCGGGAAGTGCAATAAATCCACTTGTTTGAAGGAAGAAAAGTGAATCGGAAGAGAGAGAGAGACAGTCGGTCTATTTTCACTTCGGTGTCACTCACAAACCGGATAGGCGAGTGAAGAAAAAGAAGGTTAGAAAAAGAACGAAGAAGCTGTTTCTTATACTTTGCTCTCTTCTCGAGTACTCGCCCTTTTCATTCTGCCAACAAGAGGAATGCTGATTCCGACAGTCTATAAATGCGACTCATAGTATTTTTGCTTTTGTATTCAATGCGGAATAACATTGATAAGGGTAAGTCATTTCTTTTTTTCTATATTTTTCAAGTCATCTTTCCTATTTCAGTGTCAGCGTGTCTTTCCAATCAAGGTGGATGTTCTGTTGCGACCTACCGGTACAGCTCAGAGTGTAGAGCTCAATTGGATAGCAGCCGCAGTAGCTATTACCATGGCTCATACAGTGGCTTCCTCGGTGCTAATGTTCATGCCAGAGCATACTCCGAGCGTGGAGGCTCTTCTGACTATGCAAAGAAGGACTCAGAGCTCCACTGTCTCTCAGCTTTCAACTGTACATGGCAGAACACGGTGGAAGACGATCTGGACTGGGTTCTCGGAGAAGGACATGTGGATCCAACAAAATTGGCTCTCATTACTGGATCTCAGTCCCTTCCTGGAAGTTTTGGTTAGTTTCATTTCGTTTCCCAACAAATTCCTGAGCAACTGTTATGTGCAGATCAAAGCTTCCTGATATTAGCTTCCGATCCGCGTCCATCCCATCAAAACGGGCAATTAGTGTCTCTGGCAATTGGATGTCAACAATCAACTGGAATTTTGAGTTTTCGCTTCTGGAGAAGGTTTGTGTAACGTAATGAGTGTATGACGTTTTGTTTGTGAATAACAGCCGAGCGAGAACTCTCGGAAGCGAGCCGAAGCTGGACATTTGCACACGTAAAGTGTTAGATGTGGATTTGGAGAACTGCATGACCGTCATTCCCACGGACAACCACACAATTATTGCAAGCATCCCGCCAGTAATGGAACCTTTTGTGGTAAAGAGGCGCAATAACAAGATGTGTGGGGAAAGGGGGATACAATTGAATTACAGATTGTTTTGAAAGGATACAATTTTGAAAATGAACCGGAAGGCGGCCTGATTTTAATTGACGAAATCGAGTACTTTGCGGAACTTGATCCTCCGGAAAGTTGTGTTGCCAAAGATTTACAAGGAATGTTAGACCTTGAACCATTCAAGGAGAAGAATGATGTGGAAGACGAGGAGGAGAGTGAAGTGCTAGTGGAACAAAAGCATGTAGTGGATGGCGAAACTCCAGGTTTTTTGAAACCGTTCGTAATACTTAAACTCTGTGGATCTGTTTATAGAGTTCACTCCGAAACCTCATCTTGTTTCTCACGAAGTAATCCAGAAAGCCGCGCCAACCATCGTTAATGCTTCGAGTTCTTTCAACGAGTTGATACTGCTCAGTTCAACCAGCGAGCATGACTGCCAGTAGGGAAATCAATCCCAATCGAATGCATAAACACAGTTCAGATCGCTACAATGTCTGATGGATCAGCGGAATGCGCCTTGTGACTATAAACGATCTGGAATGGGTTCACAGGGAGAAGGGTATCTTGTCGGCTGGAGAATCACATCCGTAAAGAAAAACGTGGCGAATAAGTTGACAGGAATACACGTTTCACCCGGTCCGACAAAAGGTTTGTTTTAAAACAGGCAGTCATTCCGTGTTTCCTTTCTGATTTCACTTTTTTCTTCCAGACACAAACTTTCTCGTTGCCAACTTTATGGGATTTCGGGAGAGTAGATCTGTTGACCGATACGTTCTCGAAGCGCCCGAATACACAATTAGCGACGCACAGGGCGCCTACCTCAGTTTCCGCAAGTTTCTCTCAACAAAAGGACTCTACCTCTCCGTTTGTGAAGACGGCTATGCAACTAGGTTGACCGCACTCGCTCAAAGCTATTTAAGAAAGACGATTATTTACTTCCTGCAGGTGCTTCTGGAATGTGTATGAAAACAGTGTGGAGCCGTTTGCAAGGAAATGGACAAAAGAGGTCGTTCTTCTTCCCGGAGAACTGACAACCGTATGTGATTATGAGAGTGTTCAAAATGGTAGTCGGCCTTTCAGTTCTTTATCGTGGCATGGCAGAACACATCGACAGTTATGAACTACGGACAAATCGGTCTCACTGAGATCGGACTCTTCACCGACTCTCAAGCAATAACTCCACTGTGCTAATCAAATGGTCTCAATCGAATGAAGAATCCCGGGGCGGCTAATAATAGAATTCTTGCTTCTTTTTTTTCCTTCTTTTCCTTCGGCATCGTCTACTTTTTCTTTTTTCTCCTTCTTCTACTTTCCATTTCGTTGAATGCTCGCTTTCCCTCAATCATTATTTATTCATATTAGATTCGGAAGTGTACTGAACTCCCTTCCAGGTCATTCGTCTTCTCTCCGAGATTTTCAATGATTGTCTGGTTTCTGGTAGTTTACTTCCGTGATAATAAGTAATCTTAATAAGAAATGTTCTTCTTTACGTAATAAAGTGAATTAAAATAAGATAAATGTTTTGTTTTCAGAATTCCAATTGGGAATCGGAATGTGTGCGTGCGCGCGTCTCCCGACACCCTCTATTTTTCATAATGAGAGACGTCGCCAAGAAAAAACATGAGATCTTCTCTAATTGGACATGTTATGTCATTTTCCTCTCTCGCCAGTTTTTTTCCGCGTTTCTACTGTGGTATCTTTTGAGAACTTATGTAGCGGAACTCTGAAAATAATAATGAAGATACCTCTGAGAATAATTAAGGTTCTGCGCCATTCATTTTTTATTTGCTTCCTTTCAAATGCATTGCCGCTTTATTTTCACCCACCTCGGATCATTTTTTTCTCGTTGTCACTAGCTTTTACCTCAAATTTTCCTTTTTTAAGACATATTTTCAGATAGCTTCACGTTTCAATCGTTAATAAAATGATAGCTGAACAAGAGCTCGTCTTCTTCGACGTCTCCGGAATGGTAAGTGCTCCAGAGCCAATTATTCTCGAGTGTGTGAATACTTGAGCGCTTTTTCTTCTCGTCGTTTCAAGTTCGCCGGATAATACAGCTAGAAATGAGTTTTCGCACGTCGAAAAACATGTTTCTTCCAGTCCCTTCACCCGTTTTTCACACATATCTTTCTTGATTCTTGACGCTCTTGCTTACTTTCTCACTGTGTGACACACAAAGTAGCTCTGATCATTCGCGTCTGCCCTGCGGCAAAATCAGAGGCATTTTTAGATGTAAAAGAGGAGAAAAAACAGCAGCCGACCACTTACATTACTTTCATACAATTACTTTTCGTGTCAGTACAAATTAAGCTTTCCCAAGTGCTCAAAGACAGGGAGAAGCAAAAAAGAAAGTGATGAATAATGCACATAAACGTAGTGCACGGCGAGTAAATTAATTGGCTGTGCCAGCTTGGAGGCTGGTTTTGCAGTAAGCCGTTATGTCGGCGTAGTGGCGAGCGGTGGAATTTGTAATCGTTGGGACTGGAACACACCAAAACATGTCAATTTTCGAGATGGCGGAGCGGAAAGGAAAGGGGCGAAGACGAAATGAGCAAGAATAACTACACATACCACACGCAATATTTTCCATTCGCTTACTTTCTTTATTTCTCAGTTCACTCATTGCATCTCACCAGTTTTGAATCCCTCAATACAAAAAAGAATGCAGGTTTTTGAAATAGGAAGCAAGTGACGAGGTGTCACACTTCACATAAATCCTCCCATTTTAACATTTTAAGCCATGTAAATGAAGTGCGATGCAAAATTTGGTCGGTTGGAATTAGAATGCTCGATTTGCATACCTTTGCTATGTTAATTCCAGTTTCGGCCCCACGAGAGGGGCCACCCTTCTCTCCGGATCAACGCGTAACTAGCGGGAGAGAGAGTACAATTGTATGATGAACATGACCACTACTGGCGGAAATGTTTTTCCGCAGCACTGCGTTTTCATTCTTCATGTAACAAGACAACCACTATCCGGTGTGGGCTCATACAAGGGAATAACAAGAGCAAACGAAGGGGGTTTCCGAGAGCCGCCCGCAACTTTTCATTCATGATGCTCTGGATAGTGAGCGCTTATCGTATTTCCCCCGTTTTGCACTGTAATCGGACACCACCTAATTAGCACGAATCGAGTGCGGCCTGCCTTGCGAGGAGGAGCTCCCGTTTGTTCAGAAGCAAAAGATGGAAACACTTGAAGTTTGTAACAAGGCGAAGAGGGCGCATGTACGTTTTCGTCGTCCAAGAGATCCCACCTGACCTCTCGGCCTCCGCCTCTCATATCCACATCATCATCATCTTCAAACACACTTCGCTAAGGGGGGGGGGGGCAATCGAACATATATCGATGCACATCTCGAGAGCCGACACTGTCACAGAGCTTATGTTGACTTTGTCGATCCAAGATATTCCCAAGCACTCGGTCTCTCAGAGCGCATCGCGAAAAGCGAGACGAGAGAGAAGAGAGAGCCGACAGAACGAGTACTATCTTACCCAAACACTTCAAATCGCTCGAGCAGGCTACCGGCGAGATCTTTACCCTATCCCTCTCTCCCACCCGCTTACCAATACGTTCGCCCCCCACCCTTCTTCCGAGGTCCTTTTCCCGCGCCCATCAATTGAGCATCTTTGCGAGTAAGTGGGTTTCTGTTTGTGCCTAATGTTTATATGGGACCCTTTGCACTAATCCCAAGTTTAGCGTCTAAATGGGGGTAGACAGATGCTTCGTCTTTAGGCAGATGATGTTGGACGGAATGGTTGCGAAAAGGGCAATAGGCTTTGCGTGCGAGACTAAATCAACAGAAACAAAAAAAGAAAATGCATTTGCCACATTGGACAGATTACTGTAGATTTCGAGAGTTTTTTTTTCTTTCTTTTACTCTCTATTCTAAAGTTTTCTATTATTCATCTGGAAGAATTGTTTTCAAAACGAGTAGTGTTAGACATGGGTTAGAACAAAACAACACATAATGTTTCCAAAAAGAAAGCCATCAAAAAATAGGTGATGCTCATTCCGGCGAGGGTGAATCCTTTCTGCAAGCCACTTTCTCGCAACCATTGTTGCATTCTTTCCACAACAGAAAAAAAAAACTCATCTCTTCCTCTTGCTCCCTACATATTTTCCTCCGGGTTTTTGGTGAATTTGAATCGAAAGCTCTTGTTCGTCATTCGGTCTCGCGTACCGCATAATTGTCCGCTCGATTTCACTTCAAATTCAACCTTCCTATGTTAATTCGGTCCGACTTTTCGAAAACATTTTGGAACGAGTTGAAATACGTTTTCCACTTGTCACAACAGATATATTTAGTAAACATTAACATGCAGATGGAAAAAAAAACATGACGTTTTTTTTTCTTTCAAACGGTGACCGGACGAAGCCCCATCTCGCTCTTCCGCTCGTTTTTTGATTTATTCTTCTCAAAATCAAGATGAAAAATGAAGTAGAGAAAGTTTTGTGATGGATCTCAGTATGTGCGCCCAAATTCTGCTCTTCAGATCGCATTTAGTATTTTCTTCTTCAAATGCTTGGAAACAACGCCATAAAATTAGAAATGTACGACAGAAGAAGCACATCTTGTTACATATTCTGTTAGAAAGAAGTTCACATAAAAACTCGAATTTTTCTAAAAACCGCCACCATCCGACATTCCGAATGGAAAGTGTTTTTGGCTGCTCATCTCGCAAACTCGATTCTCATTTTAATCCGGCTTTGATTTTCAAAATGCAGTCTGTGAGAAAACAAGCTTTCTGGAGGGTTGTAGGTCGAAATAATTCGAGCCACACAGAGCGTGAATGCTTCGAAATTCACGTGGACCTCTTGGATTAACCAGTGTGCCAACCAACACCCGACCAAGCCCTATTCGATTACACTTCTCCTCCCTTCCTCCCTTCGTCCCGTCTTCTTATTTATTTCGAATCAAAGCACCACTCTCTCAGACCTCTTCATCTTTCTTCGTTTATTTAGTCACATTCATAATTCATTTTGTTTTATCGCCTCCTGGTTCCGTCATTAGGATCGAGTTTCTTGGGAGAAGAGCCCCCTTCTATTTCGTAGAAAACGGACGTAGGTGTCACGGAGAGAGAGATAGTAAATGGAAACTTGCAATGTCGAGCAAAGATTCCAAGGCAGATATTGCGTTTCTTGCGGTCGCCTTGAAATCTGAATACGTTTCACAATGCACTTGTCTCTATATGGAAACTGACTGACGGAGGGACCCGCAAACTCAGGAAATGAACCAAGAATCGTATTTCTCATTCTTCCTACTGAAAGATTCCTGTCCAGGAAATCAAATTTGAGCGGCGATTACGATTAACAAAACGGCAGAGCGTGGGGCAAAAAGGAGCGAAGAAGACGTCACTCTAATCCGTTGATCGATTTATTCACCAGAAAACTTTGCGCCCAGCTTCGTCTTTTATTATTCTCTCAGAGTCGAGTAGTCACACAACGTTAATGAAGGAGGTCCTTGGGAAAAAAGGCGATAATCCATTTCGAGCAGGAGACTTTTGTCGCTTGGCACCTCAAGTTTCGAGTGTGACTTTTCTTTCTTCTTTTTCGACGTGGTTTCCGTATAGTCCGTTAATCCTTCTCTATTTTGTCTCAGTATTCTTTCTTCTTTCTGGAAAAGAAAAAAACTCGCCTCTCTTAGCTTTTCACCATATTTTTCGCCAAACACGCTACTTTCACACCCAGAATAGATAACGTGATTAGTAGGTAGTGCTTTTAGCGACATCTTGGAGCATAGAGGAGGGAATGGGTGTGTCGTGCGCCTCACCATGCCCGGGGACAAGAAGTGCGGTAGAGAGAGAGGGAGAGAGAGAGAGAGAGAGAGAGAGAGTGAGTGAGCAAGGGATAGGCGAGAGAACGGCGAGACAGGGAGCTCCGCCTATTTCCTCTCAATTAATAAGACGTGCCTCCGAGGAGCACACTTTTGCGTCGTCTCTCCGCACCGCTCTTAACGCCTAGAAGTCAGTCTTCGGCTAACCCTACAACTCATTGAGACGACGAAGGAGAAGAAGAAGAAGAAGAAGAAGCCGAAGACAACCCGACGACAACTTGCTGCACAGAGAGGAAGCGGTCACAAGTAAACCCTCTGTCGTGTCCTCCCGTCCGGCAACTCGCGCCCCTTATTTGTGCGAATTGTCAGATAGAAGAAGAAGACGACGACGAAGGAAAAGGAGAAGAAGGCGCCTCAGTCAGTCTGTGAGCACAGAGTTGTGTTGCGTGATTCGCCACTTCTTCGGATGAGGCCAATTGTGGTGTGACATACAGACACAGCCCTCCCTCTCTCCGCATAAATACTGCCCACTCTCACGACCATTCCGTTTCCGACACACGACGACGACTCTGTCGATTCCACTCGTTCCACCCTCCCTTTCTCGACCATCCTTGCCTTTTTCCGACCAAACTCTCTATTCCATATTTCTAGTTGAATACTGTAGCTGCTCTTGCTAAAATGGCTGAAATATTCGAAGAGGTGAGCGCTGCTACTCACGCCTCTCACAATGCATGTGACCCGAATGTAGTGAACTCCGAGGTATGTTCTTTTTTTCTTTCTTTTTCAGTACTAACTTGGTTTTAGTTTTTACCTCTCCCTCTATTAACGTTAAGCTTGTTACATGTAAGAATCATATCCTCTTTTTTTGTCTTGGTCCGTTCTCTTCATTTCCTGAGTCGTTGTATTTGATTACTGAGCAAGTTTCAGTAGTCCCAATGCACTTTCGGGCGAATTAGTGGCGCGTAAACCGACATGTCATTCCATTTCCATTCCAAGCGTGCTTTTGCTCTGGGCTGACTTGCCTACTGATGGCTTTTGCTCTAGTAAAACCTAAAAGCATCAAGATTTGAGTTTCAATTTCGGCACGGGCACACGGTGCGCGCGCGCGAAAATGAGATCTTTGCAAGGCCCTCCACGCGCGCGAGAAGCTTTTGTTTGCTCGAATCTTATCGAAATATGCGAGGTCCCCCCGGATCCTTGACTCCAAAACACCACACACACACATGACTTTTTCATTTGGACGCCTATCGGAATTACGTGACGAATCCGAATCGTCGACATAGAAGCTGAAATGTTTTCGTAGCTGTCTCTCATCGCGCTCGTCGTGAAAGCTAAGGCGGCGGCGTTACCCCTTTACTCGACGATAATTAGATGAGTGCAGCCGCATCGTGAGATGGAAAAGGGAAGCGGCGGGACCTCCCTTTTACCCACGTCGCTGGAAACATTGACACGATCAGCGGCAAACGAGGCGAGTTAAAGGGGTGAAGGCGGAAAAGCACAGAATGAATGAATGACCCTCCGACACACAGCACGGAAAAGACGAGGGAATATCACGCAATTAACTCGACAATTATACTGGTTGGTGGGGGGAAGGGAGAAATCGCCGAAAAGGGACATGACAGCGGGACAACTTGCATTGTCAACTTTTGTTTTCCAACCCAACAGTTTCTATGTCCCCTCGCGCGTGTCTATGAGTCGCGGAAAACAATTTCACAACTACCACCTCCGATCGAGTCAAGTGAGAATGAATCACTTCTACACTGTAAAATTGAATCGAAAAACTGGTCAATGTGTTGGTGGGGTGCATTCAAAACATAGTTTTCTTTTTTGATGATGGTTGCTCCTTTACAACGTATGCCTTGGTAGCCACTGTCGTCGGTACACATGAAGAAGATGTTGAGCAAGATTAGGTGTGAACAAAAACAGCTGCCTTGAAATGCAGATTTTCCATTATTCATCTGCTCCCTCGTAGATTGTGCCGTTTTTTCTCTGCATAATTTAGATTTCTTCCGATATCCGATAGCTCAACTATGAGACCCGTTTACTGAAAGCCAGCAGTAGTAAGTTTAGTATGACAATTAGGATAGAAGTGAGCGAGTAAGACAGAAAGAATGTGTCAGGAAAAAACAAGCTCCAGAAAACACTGACATCTCGTCAACGAACCCGCTGTAGCAACTTGAATATTCTGGAACCTTTCCGTCGTCTTTCTTTCTTATTGTTACTAGCTGTGTTAGGCCAAAAGCAAGGAGTAGGGTTATTTGGTGTTCGCCCATTCTAACAGAGGACCATTATGTAAAGGGAGGAAGGGAGGAAGGTTGACCCTTCATGACAGGTGCTAAGCTCTTCTTGTCTTCGTCTTTCCTCCTTAAACAAGCAACCTGTAGAGTCTACCTTCTTCGTAAACGTCGTGATGAGTCCCTGTCTTGTCCCTTTTGATTACGAAATCCGAGTTGCCAAACGACATCTGTTTGTTGGAAATTTGTCTTCCCTGTGCTGAGACAAGCACCATGTGTTCTTATTTTCGAATGTCTCTTTCTTCGAAACTTCTCCCAAAATGTTCCCATCAATCTGGTTCTACTTTTGTCTGGTTCGATTCCCACTTTTTCTTTTCTCTCTTTCTCTCTCGCTCGATGCTTTTCTTTCCTTTCGATTTTTCATCTGGATCCTCCAGCACCCGCTGCGTGAGTTTCATGTACATGAAGCAAGTATCTGGCCACCAAAACATCATGTGCGAAGCAAATGAATTCGAAACAAAATAGCTTCTCACAATCGGTGTGTCACTCTGTTTTACAACAACTGTTCACACTGGACGCTTCGGAGAGGCGGCCCCCGTCACCTGAGAGCCAGTGCTTTTAGTGCTTTTCAAATCTGTCCCGTTGTCTGAGGTCTGATTCGAAGTGAGAGAGAAAGAAAAAGAGAGACGAGAGATCAGAGTGATAACCTGATAATCGATTATCGAACAGTACCGGAGCCCATCTTTCTTTTCTTCCTTCATTCTTTCTCACTATTCTAAACAGGACCTATGACAGCTCGTCATAACATACTGACAATAGTGCTAACATTAATATAAAAAAGGCCGAAGAACCACATAGAGGAAACAAAAAAGCGTCAGTAGCGACAGTTTTTTTTTTGCCTCCTCCTCTCAGCGGTCTCGGTGACGCAGAGACGGGGGGAAAGTAAGGCTTGTAAAGGTCAGTTAGTTCGCTCGATCGACTAGTGCCGCGCGTCGTCTCTCCTTCACTGTCCACATGGTCGAAACGCAAACTTTTATTACTTATCGCCCTGAAATGTCACCGCAAACCAAGGTGAGTCGTTGTTGACAATATCCGGTGCGAGCCTCTGACAGGTGAATATTGTGTTATGAATCAGTACTAATTGAGATGGATTATCGCCAGAAATAGGAATGACGGTGAGCAAAGAGAGAGCTCGAGAGAGAGAGAGAGGGAAAGGAATGCGTAATTGCTTGTCGAGTCCACCAGATTCGTGTTTCCTGTCGGCTTTCGCGCACTCCTCCCGATCCGACATAACGAACCTATCAAATTCAATCATCTCTCGCACATCTTCTGAAGCGCCAGAGAAATACGGCAGCTGCTCCCCCATCCAAAACTGGGCCGTCTCGTGGACGTGTGTGAGAAAAGAACCACCGACCCGAAATTAGAATGCTGACCAAGAAGACAATCAGTCAATTCTATCCTAATAATATTCCCATTCCCGCTACTCATTCGCTTCCAATTTATTTCATCCAACGACGTCTGCAATTGAGGGTAACTTCCAATTCACTTTTCGGGGAGGAAGAAGAAAGTATGGTGAGGGAAAAAAGTGAGAGAGTGGAAGACACCTGCAAGGTCAGACTATTTTGGTACTGTTCATCTTCTTTGCGGTGAAAAAAAAAACAGCGGGCGAGTAGTAGATTGTTCCTCAAGGTAATGCACTCATTTCGTGTGACACGAGACGGCGTGCTGATACCTTCTCACCAAGATTTTAATTTCGAATCGCAGACCCCTATTCCGTATGTCATATGCGGATAAACGGTGACATATGGCGAATTCGTTAATAGATCTGTTGATGTTATGGCCGCCCACAATAATTGCTCAAGAATCGCAATCGTGCTTGGTTAGAAAAGCTTCCACTTTCCCCATTTCTCTGGTTCTCTTTCCCATTTCTACCCAATCCAAAATAAAATCTCAATTCTTCTAACGGACCACCAACTGACGTGAACCCGCCTAATTTTGTTTTTTTGTTGCAGGCGCTGCCCATGCAAGCTCTCTATCAACTCGGCGCCACCGGCGGTGGACAGCAAAACCAGCAACTTCCAATCGGGATTGGCAATTCACTTCTTTACCAGCAATTGGCTGCTCAACAGCAGATCGCCGCTCAACAACACCAACAGCAGCTCGCCGTTTCTGCAGGTATTCACTTGACGCTATTTCAGTTCCCATTTCAATGTTCTTGCCCTGTTAACAATGGCCTGAATTAGTCATTCGGTTGTAAAGAGGTCTGATTCAAAGCACCCCCGTCGCTCTCGACCGTGATAACGACTCTCAGGCGTTTCGGGTTTATAACCCTTGGTTACCCACGCTTTATGATTTCAACGTCCCTTCTAACGTCGTCATATTCGCATGAAGCCTCTTTTCGCGGAAATTTGAAGCGGAAATTCAACCAGCTGATATTTCCGGGGCACTGCCGTCAACCGACTACTTCCCATCATTCAAATGTTTTTTTTGTATTTATAGAGAGGATTTCATCACTTTCCCTTTCTCCCCTACTTCATTTCATAATCTCTTGGTACAAATAATGTGCGAGTGACCGACCAGTCTCATGCAATATTGAACCGATCTATTGGTCGCTGGAGGGGTAGGGCACTCTAGTAATTCACTTGAGTCTTTTGCGGTCTCTACCTCACTCCCCGCGTGTCATTGAGGACCTGACCTGCATAATCCCAAACTATCCTCGTTTCGGGCGCTCGTTCGTGTACTTCACGGTAATTGTCTCATACTTTACTCTACTCATCGATTTGAATAGTTTCGGGTGGGAGGAGGTCAGGTTTTGCGGGGCAAGCAAGCGAGAATGTATGCCATCCACTTACTTGTCTTCCTTCTAATTTTTTCTGAGAAGCTCACTGTTTGTTCGTTCCTCTCTCTTTCTCTCTCTTTTAACTGGCACTCCAAAAACTTCTTTCCCCCCGCCTGTTTGCTCTACTCACGGGCCGTTCCCTCGGTCTGTACTAGCAGGCTCGCAAACCCTTTTTTCCGTGCCTGCTTTCCCGCTCCGACGGGATTTTTTATGTGACACAAACACGGGTGACCCCGATGGCAGGCAAAAAGGAATGAGAAAAAAGAGAAACGAGCACATTGAAAATGTTGCGAGCTGGCGAAACGGGGGCAAGAAGAAGGAGAAGAAGAAGAAAGAAACAAATGATTACTTGATGTAACGACGTGATAAATCGCTTTCTTAATGAGTTTAGCTCCAGAGAGATAAAGAGTGAGAGAGAGAGAGAGAGAGAGAGAGAGAGAGAGAGAGAGAGAGAGAGAGAGAGAGAAAGAGAGAGACGGCAACTTTATACTCACGTTTCAATGAATCTCATTGAATTTCGGTCGAATGGTAACCGGGCCCTTATCCCACCGAAATCTTCTTCGGGGGCGTAGACGTAACACTTGTTTTAGATGTTGTGCGATTTGATTCAAAGATAGTGAGGAGGCACGAGGAGGGGCGAAATTTGCCGTTCACCACCCTCTCTTCCCTTAACCTGCTAATTATTATTCCCGCATCCCCCTCGTTTAATTTCCCAATGTCTATCTATCTGTTCGAAACCATCAAAACGCCTCTTCAGCCTCAAAGCTGAACGCTTCTATCCCACCCGTTCATTCGATTCCAATTACTGTTTTGCAGCGCACCAAAACCAAAACAACATAATGCTGGCTACCTCGGCGCCGTCGCTCATCAACCACATGGAGAATCCGTCGGAGAATAAGACCAAGGTGCGTTTTCCATCAACTCATTTACCCGAGCCTCGTTCAACTTGCTGTCATGCTCTCACCCCTCACTCGTTCACATTTCGTGTGTGTTATATGGATTGGTACAGTAGTAAGAGAGGTTTCAAAACTTTGGAAGCGAAACGTGCATTTCATTCACGTGCCTATCTCTAACTCTCGCTGTCTGCAGTCTAGAGTATCAAATTTTGTTTTTGTTATTTCTCGCACCGATTTGATTTACTTTCTTTCCTCTCTCTTTCCATTTCTTCCATCTAGTTCACAAATTAGCTTCAGCACACCTGGTCGGAGCACAATTCAATACACTTTTTTCGTGCCTCTGAAACAAGATAAATGTTAGATTTTGATAGATCCGCCAAATTTCGAAATCTTTTGTACTAATCGCATCGTTCTTCTTCAATTTTTTTCTGATTTCTCGAGTATAACTATTTTACATGCGCAAGATTATTTTTTCGATACTCGTGGTGTTGAAACTTCTATACGTAAAAGTGAAAAAAACTGAACAGTGGCATGTAATATTTTTCGAAAATATAAAGAGCAATCTCGCTCCGAGTCAGAGTTTAAATTGTGTTCAACAACCTTTTTTGCTCTTTCCTCCTCTCCTTTAATGTTCTTTCTGGGCTCAAATATGACCGTGATTAATGTAATTATTAACTAGAACGGTGAGAGGTGTGCGTGACATCTCCGAGACACGAGATGTGCACGGTTGTGAACTTGGCATGCTCTGGGATTGAGAGCCACGATTCCAGAGACTTTTTAAGGCGCATGACTTGTGAATGAGCGCTTTTTGTTTTACAGGACGATCCAAACAGCGACTATGATCTGCAGTTATCGATTCAACAACAACTAGCAGCAGCGGCAGCCGCGCAAGCAGCTCAGATGGGGTCCTCGATGGGACCGACTCAAATCGGACCACAGATTGTGGGACAAGGACAGTCGGGGGCCGTCACGGCCGCCGGCTCCACGAATGGCACTGTGGCCGTCACCCAGCCCGATCCCAGCACTAGCTGTAAGCCTTGCCCCTCCTTTTCTCTTTCCATCCAGAGCAACTTTCTTAAGTTTTTCATTTTTCATTCGTGCTGTTTTCTTTTTGACATCTTTTTACAGTCAGCGTCTTGAAATTGCATGAATGGAACGGGTTTTCTGGCAAACAAGGACCGCTCTTGTTTTGAAACAAAACGTGATTAACCAGCAAAAAGCACTAGTTTCATTCTCTCTCTCTATTGAAACCGATTTCACGTAACCAATTAGTGGAAACTGGGATTTTGCTTGCCTATCAACTGATTCAAGCGAACAAAAAATTTTCTTTTACCGGATCAGAAATCAATTATTGGTGTTTTACAGCGGGACCCGAAGGACCGAAAAGACTGCACGTGTCGAACATTCCGTTCAGATTCAGAGATCCGGATCTCAAGACAATGTTTGAAAAGTTTGGCGTTGTTTCCGACGTAGAAATCATTTTCAATGAACGTGGATCGAAGGTTTTTGACACTCTTTCGACGTTTCCGATTACTTTTCTTATTTCAGGGATTCGGATTTGTGACAATGGAGAGACCAAGTGATGCGGAAAGAGCTCGTCAAGAATTGCACGGATCCATGATTGAAGGGCGCAAAATTGAAGTAAATTGCGCGACAGCTCGTGTCCATTCGAAGAAAGTGAAGCCTGCTGGAGGTTTGTTCAAAGACTGCCACCTCACATTCAAACTGAAAGTTTCAGGAATTTTAGAACAAATGAACCCGTTGATGGCTCAATCTGCACTGGCTCAAGCACAAATGAATCGAGCTCTTCTTCTTCGGAGCCCACTAGTGGCTCAATCTTTGCTTGGTCGAGGATCAGCTCTTCTTCCCGGAATTCAACAACCAGCAGCTGCTTTCCAACTTCAAGCTGCTCTCGCCGCCAATCCGTTGGCTCAACTCCAAGGACAACCGCTTCTCTTTAACGCGGCGGCTCTCCAGCAAAATGCTCTTCAGCAATCCGCTTTTGGTGTTGATCACCAGGCTGCAGTACAAGCGGCTCTTCTTGCAAATGAGCAGGCTCGGCTTTTGGCTGCCGCAGCTGCTCAAGGTAACGAGTACCTCATGTACCATCAGGCCAAACAACAAGAATTGCCAGGACGGATTCCGTCTGCCGGAAACACGGCCGCGTTTGGAGAGCAGTATCTGGGAAACGCACTGTCGGCGGCTTCAATATCATCGTACCCGATTAACCCTGCACTGAGATCTATTAATCGATTTACACCGTACTAACAGCACAAACTTCAACCATATTTCTCACTGACCTCAATTCCCTCCTCAGAGTCAATAACCAATCCCCCCGCAATTAGGTTTCTCCTACCCGTCTATAACTTTTCCTTCATGATACATATTCCTCGATAGTATCACATGTCACTTGAATGCGAAAACTCTTCTCTCTTTACCGTTTCGGAGTTTTATCAGGAATACGGAGTACCATCTTTTCCGCTGCTAGTAATAAGCACACCCTCTATTCGACTTCTCTCTATTCATAATATGTTTCACTTTTCCGGCACTTTTCCCACTTTTGTCCTTTTTTTCTTGAGTTACCCTCAGACTCGGTTCTACTGACTTTTTGTAAGCTTTAAAACGCTTGATTGTAATAATGTTGGCATTGCATCTGAAAATGTACTCTCTAGTTAAAGCACTTTTGTTCGTTTTCTGTCACCCACACTCAATCCCTGTTCCCCTTAAATTCACTGTTTTCCTCCGCTCTTTTTTTTCTTCCCATCTTTCTCTCTTTCGATCGTTTCTTGGTGTACATGAATTCTTTTCTGAAATGTGTTGTGCTAGAGGGTGCTTAGTTCTGGAAGATGTTCACAAAACGCGTGGTATGGTTTGTTTTTCTGTTGTGAAAACGAGACGAGAGCGGAATGGCGGCGAATGAGCCGGCGAGAATGCTACTAATACTTGCAGCGAGCAAGACGGCTGGCTTTCTCTTTCAGAATGTCTTTGAGCATGTTCAGCCATGATGGGGGGATTCCCTGAAGCTATTTGTGATTTGAATGAAAACGGGAAAGAAATGTATCCGAACGGGTTTGATTTCAGATTTTCACTGTTCTTTTTTCTTTCTGTAGATATGAAATGAAGTTTTTAGCGACGTTTTAGTTGGTCACTGCTCGGAAGGTCCCAGAAATAGCGAAATGGCAACATCGCGAGTCTTCTGATATATCATTCTTTTCTGTTTTTGTCCCCGCCCACTTTAGGGGCTGCACATTCCCTCCCCACAAAAGCCACATATAGTGCCTCTTCTCACATATTCATGACGGCCGCATTCCACTTGTAGACGAAAGCATCCATGCCGCACTGCCGACGTGCCCTTGTTTTGCTCCTTCTGCTGACTGTACTCCTCAACGGTGCGCATGCATTGAAGTGTCGCCTGTACCATCGGATCTGGGAAGACGGACACCTTCTGAGGATCACCCCGGATGTCTGTCACACTTCTTCCAAGTATTGCGTCAGAGCCACATATGCGGATCCGGATGATCGGAAGAAAAACGGTTATTCGATGGGATGCGACAAGGTCGACTGTCAAGGAATCGACAACCCGAACTACACTGGCTGGAATCTGAAGGAGAACGGCGAGTACTGTCGGAAGAGCCGGGATTACGGTAAGAAAGGAGAGATCTGCTGCTGCCCGAATGACATGTGCAACTCGTCTTCTCTGCCTGGTTTGATTCTCGTCCTTGCGTTTTTGACAGTTCATTTCATCTGGAACTAAATACTCCCCTCAATGCTTCTCGTTCTTTCTTCCGTTTCTCAACTAGCCGTACTTTCCAATGTTATGGTGCTTTCTTGATCCGAGTTTAATCGTTTTATTGTACACTCCCCATTTGTAGCATTCCCTATTATTGTCATTTTCCTGCTGACGGGTTTTTTCCATTGTCAAACTGTTAATAAAAGTGTAAAAGAAAAACGTCGTTTTAAGATAAATAGCATGGAAAAAGCAAGACATAAATTGGTTATCAAAATCCTTAAAGCTATCTGGAAAAATTCTGAAAAAAAAACAGAAATGAACGAACATCAATTGCAGATAGGAGCTCCGTAAACCTACAAACAAATTGTAAAGATTATTTCAGGTAAGAACAGGGCAAAAGTTTTCAAGTCTACATGGACTCGAAAAATGCCTTGCCTGATAAACCTGAAACTGATTTGTGGTTTCTGTTTTCTTCCAACTTCTGTGATATCTCATAGGTTTTGTCAAACTTCAAACTTTCTTTTGCCTTTGGTTCAAAGTCAAAAGATGCATGTTTGAAACAGCCATAGCCTCAGTATTAGACATGCAACGTAATTCTCCGTACTCACAATCTCCCATATGACCCGTAGTGCTCAAGCATTCATTTCCGACTTGCGTAAAGTTGCATGACAAGTTCCGGGGTGGTTTTGAAAAGTCCTCCACTCGCTGCGTTCATTCCCATAAGTCCCCGCTTCAAACTGGTAGTGTTCTTGTGAAGGGACACGAAGGTTCAAGTAGTTATTACCGGGACTAATGGTCACACCCATTATACAGTCTGTCCTGTAATTATGAGTCCGGTTCCTCTTCTCGGGAGATAATTGTTCGATGGAACGAACGATGAGCCTAGACACGAGTAAAATGACAAATTGGCTGCAACTTCATCAAAACGCCGAAATTGCGACTAATAACGTATGTGTTCCATTTGACCCGACGTTTTTCTTCCACTTTTGTTCCATTTCCATTGAGAAACTCGCGCAAAAGAGCTAAACAGTTGAGAAAAGAGAGGGCGCAGTGCGTGACAACAAAACACTTTGAAATTCGGAAATTCTCCTCTTCGAAATGTATGCATCCATTGGAGCTCATTTATCTTTGTCGTCGTCGTCGACACGGAACGAACAACGAAATAACAATGGAATGGGCTGACCGATCTTTTGCCAACTGACAAATGGTCCATTGGCAGACGGCAATAGATGACAACCCCGCGATTCTTTCCGTCATGAATTCTTGAGCAGTGACAATTCGTCAGAAACACCGCACCATCGTCTTTCGTGGGATTTCGAAAGAAAAAAGAAGAAAAAGAAGAGAGGACGTCATTTGGTGCGGCGAAACGTCATCTTGAAACAAGAATAGGGTCATGAAAACTATCGACAAGTGGAATCGGATGTGAAAATGATGCGACAATGAGGCACTTTCGACTGTCAAACGACCTGGAACTAACCCGCCAACTCATTCCAATTCAAACATTCTCAGAAACAAAGGACCATCTGAGAAGGGGTGAAGAGAACAGAAGGGAACAGACAAACAATGGATGTTCCGTGTTGTGTGCTGTATGCTAATCCAGGCCATCCAAATTAGGCCATTCCCGTCGGTTTCCGCCTCGTAAACTCTCCCTTTCCATCGTTCGAATGCAATATCAACTCGGAAAAAATAGTTTTATCGATCAATCCGTATCAATAGCAAACACATAGGCTCACTAGAAAATGTTCGTCTTTCTACGATACGATTAGGCATCGGACCGCAAATAATACTATTTCCTTTTGCCAATTTCGCTATAGTTATTGACTCTCCTTAAGAAAGGCACACACATTTCCTACCCCCTTCACGTTCTCTCCGATGGAGCAAAAACAGAGATAACAGAGTGTACATCAAGTCGAGTTCTTCTTATCTCGGGACACCAGTGGTCACTCAGTCACGCGGTCTATCGAGTTGAGCTATCGGTTTTCGAAATTTTCTTGCGGCTCACTCTCATTTCACTCTTCATCGCGTCCATTTTTTTCCTCAGAATTTTCAATTTTTGAAGCTGGCGCCGGCTTTGGCTCTTCGAGTCAGGCAGCTCAAACAAACAAAGGGTGGTGCATTTTGTGTTTCTCTGAGGTTCTCACGAGTTTGTGTTGCATTCGGCTGTGACGAAATACCTCATCGTTATCCAGGGTTCATTTTCTCGGAACGGGTTTTATCGGTGTAAAGATTCCGGTCGGCCACCCGGTCGTACTAACGCCCGTCAGCGGGAAACAATCCATCTCTTCCATTGTATACCCTCGTGACTTTGCGAGAAAATCGATGCGAAAGGACCCCGACTAGGGACTTGTTTGGGGTGCAAACATCATCCTAGTCCTTGAATGACCTCCCACTAACCAGCGGGCATCTTTAATTTTTGCGGGAGGAATGAAAATGTTGCGGCAAGTTTAGTTAGTGGCACGCTTTCGCACAGCCGCGCAGTTATCGATTCTTCGTTTGCATCTTTTCTTCGCTTGCTTTCGCGACGCATTACTACGAGTGAACAGCAGCAGCAGCAGCAGTCTCGTCGGCCCTGGGAGGGCTTTTCCAATGTCCGTTGCGTTTCCCAGAGAGTACACGATTGCAGCATTCTCAAGCAACATTTCTTCTTTTCAAGTCACTATGAATTGGAAATTTCACGAATACTAACTACAGAAAGTCACTGGAACAAAACACAGGTTCGGATTTGCCTTCATTATGCACACTTTCAAAACCAGACACCAATTTTTCTGACTGAAACATATTTTGCTCAAAATCAAATCTATTGCAGGTAGAAAACAGCAGAAAAAAGATCCACACAGAAAATTGAGACAGACAAGGAAAGGAAACACGCAGATTCGAGGAGTTGTGAGTTTTAAGCCCGCTTTTTCAAACTCAAAATCATCAAAAACGGCGAAAAAGACCGGAAAAATGAATAAGTAACATTAAAATTGACAAAGTAAGCTGTAAAGCTTTACAAAGAGTATAATTGTCTGTAAATATGAACCATTGTAAAAATAAGTCTTAAAACGATCAAATTTGCGAAATTCTCTTCCATAGACTCGCTAAGCTCCGCAATTCTTTTAATTTCCACTGTTCTAATCTTAAATGACGAAACATCATTCTTGTTTTCCGTTGCAATGACTTTCACATGACTTTCCCTCACTATCAGCTGCATTTCGTTCCGTTTCCAAAGTTTCTCTACAACAACCAAGATTCTTCACATTAAGAAAAAAAAAACAGTAATAAAAGGAAGGATGGCCACGAAGGAAAGATTGATATCTCAAAAGTCGTTGACGGTCAATCGAACGATTCCCCCGATTACCAGCGTGTTCAACCAATAATTTCTCATCGTGGCCTTCTTTTTCCCATTCGCGAGAGCTAAAAGTACTCCCCCCTTCGATTTCCGCCTCATTAAGTCTTTTAATTTCTCAAAAGTTTTCATGCCCGACCTTGTAATTTCGTGACTACCAAATCGCAAATCTCTCTCTCTCTCTCTCTCGTAATACTAGCTTTATGGAAACGTCCTTGGATGTGTACGGCTTCTGAAAAAAAGCCTCCTACTATTCGAAACCGAAACTAGGCCCGCTCTGGTTCGGAAGCAAATAGTGAGGGTCCTTAGTGTTTGGATTGCATGTCAGTCTATGCACATACGATGATACACTCGGGACGAGTTTAACCAGCTGACGTGTTCGAAAATTGAGAAAAGGACGGAAATGTTCCCTCACCTAACGGCCGGAAGTCGAAATTTTTCCACGAAATAGTCGTTTTAGTTTATCAAAAAATTGTTTAGATTTTCCAAACTTCCGTTATTAAAGCGAGATCCATTAGTCGTTTCACAAGAGGAGTCTCAATTACCGAACTTTGTTTATGTTTCCCCGAGTTTTTGATGATAATCTAAACAGAGAGAAAGAGATGAGCGTATGGAAAATATCATTGGGAAATGATGATGTGAACGGCTTAGCATATCGATTTCTTTCGGTGGAAAAAAAAAACAAATCTGGAACTAGAACTGAAAACAGAAGACTTATAACTGAACAATGGAATTACATGCTTCGGTCTATTCAAGGGGATCCTGATATTAGATTAGGCTTTGTGATTTTTGGTGCTGTCAACTTTGACACGTCTCCACCTAATTTCTCAGGAATGTTCGTTCGGTTGGTATCGTTCTCTGTTAGTTGATCATCTTCCATGGCATTCCGTAAAAAGCCCAATTCTTGGTTTCACGCCTCTCCTTTCAACTATGTAACAATGCACATACACTCATTTCCTCGCGGCAAAAGAATTCCTTTGTCCCTAAGTATATATAGCCTTCCGTTTTATCCTTCTCTCTTTCCGCTTTTTCGCATTTTCATGAAACTAGGAGAGCGGACACCAGAACTACACAGAACTTGTTCTCTTGAACTTTCACAGTTTTTTTTCGGCGTAGCATAAAAAAGGGAACGGGGGCGGAGGAAGGCACGGAGAGGAGGGAGCAGACGGTTAGAATCGTTCACCGGTGGGCGGACTGTAGGACTCCGCCCACTCGGGGGGCCTCGATGGTCGACCGGCCGCAGCTCGCATCATTCGACGCCTCACCGCTCGTGGCGAGCGGTCGTCCTCTTCTTCCTGCCTCTCTCCTGCCCTTCCCCTCCCAACTATATACTATGACCTTATATTCAAAATGCGACGTTCTGATAACAACCGGTTCTCACCGTGATCTGCAGAGCAATCAGAAGACTTCTGAGATCATAGTGAAAGCCAGTTGTTTGAAGTAAACGCTATTCAATTGGATTACAACGAGATGAAAAAAAAATAGAAACCTATGGTAGTTGTGTAAAGGAATAACACTATTACAGACCTCAACTCGATGAGCGAGAGGAGAATAAATGAAAAGTATAGGCAAAAAGCAAAAGCACTCGGCGTCGCTACTCAGAAATGTGAAAGGAAGGTTGAAAAGATCAAGGAGACCTGGCTCAAACACTACATCCTTTTGGAAAAGTCATTAGCAGACATGAAAGAAGGACTGTTCGACAATCCAGCAGTCGAAACGATATCAGTGACTGGACAAAATCTAATTTGTAATGTAGCAGAAAGAGCACACCGTTACACACACGATGCCGGCGAAGTGCACCGCATTCAAATACACCCCCGAATGAACAGCCTTTTGAGGTTGATAGATAGAAATGTGGAAATCTGCGTGCAGCAGGTGTTCAAAATGTCGAAATTCATCGAATACGAATTGGGATGCGATGAGCCGTTCACATCAATGATCCACGATTATGTGACAATGGAAGGCTTCAACACGACGAGCAACTTGGTCAGAGAGGTAGGAGTGAAGTGTGATTTGTGGTGATAGGTGAAGGGGGGAAGAAAAGATCAAAGAGATGTTTGTGCCCGGAACTTTTCCTATTGTTCTTCGAAGATTCTTTTCTTTCGCATGTACGGACTGTTTCTAAACAAACATGTACAAAACCCAATTTTGGTCGGGTGACCATTGTTGGAAAACTAATATTGCCGGGATAGAAAAACTAATTAGTGGCTCGCCGGGGGTACCATTTGAAAAGGCTCGCTTGCTGACATCGTACTCGACAGTAATTGAAGAACACCCTCGACGCCGGCTTAATCTCGGCCATGTCACGGACAAACAAGTATAATGTCGCTCTCTGGTCGGCACATTTCCTTTTGAAGGATGGGGGATGGTCAATAGTGTAGAGTTAAATCAAATGCCGCTTATAAGCGCTTAATTGCACTTTCAAATTGATTCTGAACTATTTTAATTGGTCTCCCACTTTTTGCCTAACAAACTAGACTATCAGAAATGTATGGGTGGCCACTGTTTGACCATGCGACCGTTGCGAGTCAACATTTGAGAAATACTCTCCGGTTTCAAATTCCTTCCAATCAAACTCAATGAGTTCAAAAATCGCGAGAGAATCGTTTCTACGTTACGTTTTTCGGGAAACTTAAGAATAACGACGGAAAGAAAGAGTTTTCCCGTTTTAGGAGGCGAATCTGATCAAGCCGGAGATACAGGATCCGGAAACGTTGAGCAAAATTGTCACTGATCTTCGATTTGGCAACATCACTTCCTCCCTGGACTACATCAGCCAAGTGCACCCCAAGGACGAAATTGATCTGAGAAACACACTCCAAACACAGATCGTCGTGGATTGCATTGAAAAAGGTGAGAAAGTGTCCGGTTCCTCTGCGGACCTTGTGCAATCAATTACCTCACCTCGAGCAGCCTGTTATGCAAGATCCGACAGAAGCCCCCCGTTGCATAGTATAGGTGGTGGATTAGAAATAGTGGTCGACCACGACATCCCCTTCTTCCTTCGAGTACCCTCCGTTTGTATCTTTCTGTCCGTTAGTCGCTCCAAACTACGAATACGTGTGACTCACCGTGACGAAAGCTCTAACGTGTATATAACATAACATTTGGGTTTCTAAATATGGACATTTCAAAAGACATTAGCTCTGATTCGACGAGGCAAGCACTACCTGTCACTCAACGGTTTGATGGCCGCATTCACTGCAATTTGCATCCTGACACTTTCTCTGCGTATCTTATCACAACAGTGATGTTTCTGCAGGTGCGCGCGCTCTTCGCTCGACGCGTCGCTCGCGGTTTCCCGTGTGCAACTGTACTAGAATTGCGGAGAGCGTGCAAAACGGGGAGGGTTCGAGAGAAAAAGAGAGCGCGTTTGTGTTTGTGTGTTGAAGGCTTGTGTCCGTCGCTCTCCTCTCTGCCGATACACTTTAAAACCAATCGATGGGAAATGGACTAGAAGGGAAACGTCGCATTTTTCAGATAACTACACAGCGGCTGTGGAAAAGATGAAGTTGTACAAAGATGATTTATGTGGGGATATAAAGAAGGCTCCGAGGCTCATCGGAGCACTCCTGATGGGAAAGGCTTCTAAGAAAGACTCTCGATACAAAGAGTTCTTCCGGCCCGGCCAACGAGACCTCCTGAAATCACGAATGGCCTCTTTCTTCGTCGACCCGCGGAATTCTCCTCTGAAAGAAATGTACCCAGAAACCCTCTATACCCCGCATCACTTTTAACCCCTTCTCAGACTCGCTGGTGGCTGCTCTGCTTTGACCTTCATGACAGCAACTGGCGGCGGCTACACAGATGGATTCTACACAGAGCCCGAGCTTCCGATCAATATCGACGTCTCGTCCCAGGCCCACTCGGCGTTTGCGTGCCCGATCCTGAAAGAACAGAGCACTCCCGACAACCCTGCAATCCGACTCGTGTGTGGACACGTTGTCTCTCGTGACGCTATCAACCGACTGACCACCAATCTTCGCCCAATACGGAGTAACTCGCGGTATGCATTCTTCTACTTTCCGTCCCCCCCCCCCCCCCCCTTTGTTCCCTTCGCTTTCCAATTGTGTAATGTATCTGTGAATATGGGGAAAAGGCCTTGTTAATCCAACAATTAGCTTTCACGATGATCTCAGATAGCATTCCGATAGCTTCTCAGATGCACGGTGAAAACCGATTGCTGACCACGTTGGCAGTGCTATGAATAAGCAGAGGTGTTGTGGTGTGGAGAGGAAGAGGAGAGGGAGAGCGGTTGCTGCCGGGAGACGGGGAGCGTCGACTGACTGCTGTCCCCGTCGGCCTTGCCTCGCGTCCCGATGGGGGCGGAGCCCGGCGTCCGCGCTCCTCCCCCTTTTGCCCCGATTGCGTATTCGTTGGGTCGATCAATCAGATTTGAAGCACACAAACACAACACACGGGGGGAAGACACACAGACACACTAGAGAAAAAAGAAAAAAGAACGGCGCTCTCAGCCAGCACGCCTCTCTAGTCGCGTCCGGACTCGTGTGGAAACAGTACAGTATTGAGGAGGGAAAACAGAACGGTGTTCCTTTTGAAACAAGAGAGACGCATTTCCAATTGTTCAGATCCGCCAGATTCAAGTGCCCTTACTGCCCTAAAGAACAATATATGGACGGTTCGCGGAGAATTGACTTCTCGCCATGGGCCCATATGCCATTCAGGATCGAAGAAATAAGTGATGAAGAAGTAGCGATCTCAGATTCAGATGATGATGAAAGGTTAGAAGCAGAAATAGAAGCTTCGTACGATGGCAACCTCTATATCAACGGACACCACGGAGACAACGACGAAATCGACGAAATCTACGAAGAGAATCTGTTTCTCGGCGAAGAAGAAGAAGAAGAAGAAGATGGCGACGACGTGGAGATCGAAGAATTCGAAGAGGAGATGAGTGAAGACGATCCAGATGGATGGTGGTAACTCAGAAGCGGAGAGCCTTCTGATTGTAAATAATACATTTTTTTTTCTAGTTTTAGCTTTCAAAAAATAAGATAGTCAGCCTTACTGTCATACCTCAAACCCTCGTCAATTGTGATTAGTTTTGTTTTTTCTCAGCCTTGTCAATTTTCTTGTTTCAACCACTCACTTTTAATTGTAAATACTTGTAGCCCAAACTACCTTGTTTTCTGCATTTGTGAACTTTCCGCCAGTCGGATATCGGATTTTTTTTTGACTTCCTTCATTCATTCATTACTCTATGTAATAAACTTTTTTGTGAATAATCGGTTCAAACCGCGACAGAGTTTCTTAAGACAGCAACCGACCGGATTAGTGCCATTCTCTTCGGCAAACAAGACATGATCACTTCCATTCTAGCGGCATCCTGTCCATATAATTAAAGAGGAGATTGGGGCGACTCGGAAAGGATTATTGGAGAGGAGAAAGTGGCTCAACCGGAATGTGTACCCACCCCGTGCGTACGGTTCAAGTGTCCCCTTTGGAGGCTTGATAACTGTATATTAATTGACAAATGGAGAGGCACAGCTTGACCTCCAGTATGTGGAGTGCCGTCTTCCTAATTGATTTTTTGCTCTGTTCAGACAATGAAACACTCGGAATGCAGCGAAAAAGCGAAAACGTTTTGTCGCCTTTTTCTTGCTCAATTAATGTACATAGTTTAGACCTGAGACTTTCGGCTTGAAATTGTTTGACAGCAACGTATGTTTGAAAGACTTTCGGTTCGTCGACGATGTTTGTGTTCGCACCCATTTTCATCGGGAATCCAGTCGGTATGTGCTGTCAACAATACTGTTTTTCCCATACCATTGTTCTTTCTTTCTCGCGACAGAAAGCTACAGACACTCTTGATTGGAGCCAATAAATCGGAAGAGATGTTCAGTTTTTTTGCCCAAATGGATTGGCGAATCGACTGTCGCCTTGATCGTGTTTTGCTCGAGACTCAAGACCACATAAGGGCCAATCACATTGTTAAACTGATGGAGGCGCCTTTTGTGTGGTCGTACCGGCCGTTCGAATTGGGCCCTCCGGTGTGTATACTCAAGAGGCATGCGTGCGTAGCTCACTGCAAACAGTGAGAAATGCCAAGCGGACACCTAAAGGACGAGTGTTCGTCACTGACACACGGATGATGAATCAATTTGTAATGTCATCGTTAAACACAGGGAATTGGTTGTCTCACAAGTTGTCTCCTCTCTTCTCTTACTCGCCCACTCTGCACATTCTGCCCCAATCTACATTACATTACAACGCATTCCTCCTTCCGATGGGGCCGCGTGTTGTGGAGGGGGGACGTTCTCTACGCTCTCTAGCACCTTGCAGAAAGGAGAAAAAACGGGAGCGCTCTCTGCACCCCCTAACACTCTTCAAACGGAATACGCATTGCAATCGGATCGTACATTTAGCATCGGAATTGAAAAGCGAAGCGAAGAGAGGGGGGAAGCGAGAATAAAACTTTCTTTACAACAACATGCAATATTGCTTTTTGCGCTCGCAACACAGCCACAGGAAAGAATTGGAGGGGTCGACGAGGGCGATCGAGCTGTTTGGCCCATCTTAGCTCAATGATCATTTCGGAAGTTGGAAATGTTATTATCAAGCACACTTAACGTGCCAGTTGGTGAAGTGCCAGCTCCGGATGTGGCACATCAGGCTATAGTGATTTCCGGTACAAATTAGTACGATTGGCAAGCTATTTAGCGCCATTCCTGTTGCCAGTCGTGCCACCAGTCGACGGCACCACATATTCGTCGTTTTCAACTTTGCGCCCGATCCACTCATGTATGGCTTGATCATTGATAATATTGTGACTTATATTAAAGAGAAGTATGGCGATTCGACGTGGTCAGAGGTCAAGGTGAGCTAATTTTGTATAGCTAGTTTCTATCAGCGAAAGTGGCCATGAGATTCTCTTGAAAGTGTTGTGCAATCCGTTTCAAGGGCAGTCCGCTCAGGTCGGCCTGAAGATAGAGTATTTCCTGTTAGATAACAATCGCGATGAGGCGGTGGCGTAATAAGCCCTCTGGCATTTTCTCTCTCCTTCTGCCTTCTCTTCCAAGATAAGGACCATTGCCTCATACGGGTTAATGGCGGGTAATGATACAAATGATATAGAGTTGACATATGTCATGATCAATCTCTTTGAATGAGGTACGACTGTCTTTTGGCGATGATTTATGCACCGATAGGCAGCGTGTTACATTGATCGTCTCCGATGCGTCGTCAAGGTTTCTCAGGAGAAATCCAATTGCAGTTTGTGTCGGGGGTTACTGATGACTCGTTTCGAATGGACCAAAAGTTCTCGGAAGGTTTGCCGCACAAATTGATCTGGGCATGTCATGATGTGACCGGAGACCCCGTTGACGAGCTAATGGCCAATATTGGCACCAGTTTTTACAAATTTCTCACCAAGTACGAATTCAACAAGGTAACCGTTTGAAACCGGCCCTCACCGCGCACTCGTCAATCAAATCGCATTCCTTTTCAAGGTTTTGCGAGTTCTCGGACGCACATTCCCACAATTTCTGAACGGATTGGACAATTTGCATGAATACCTTCGTTTTACATTTCCCAAACTCAAACCACCATCGTTCTACTGTGAACATGAGAGTCGTACCGGTTTGACACTACACTACAGGTTAGTGCCTTGACAGCGGGAGACGGAAGGCTCATCATCATCCATAACTGGTTGGTTTGGGAGAAAAGGACAGAAAAACGGTTGAAAGCGCGCGCGCGGGGATTTTAGTGCCGCTTGCTTCGTGCAACAATATTACGATTCTCTTTCGCTTCCTTCAATCGAAATAAACGGGCAGTAATAGTTCAAAGACCGACATGTAGTTTGCTGCTGCTTTTCGCGCAATGTTTGTTTCCCCATTCTGGGATCCCTCCACTTTCTTTGTGTCAAAACGTTTCAACTTGAAAATGGGAATAGAGGGAGAGAGAGACACTTCCGTTCGCAAATGTTTGCCTGGGGGTTCTAACAGATCGAAATGTTCACCGGAACTTTGTGTTGCGAGGGATCCTGTCCTTCGTGTAACTACCACATTAAAGTGGGTCCAGAAAAACCACCAGTGTTGAAATACGAAGACCATCGTATTACACACAGAAAGATGTTAAAAATGTAATATCGGAAAATGGGAGGGAGGGGTTCAATCGCATTAGTGAAACTTGATCCCAGATCTTTGAGCCGAGCCATTACTCGTCGTTTCAGAAGCAAGAGGCGCGGATTTTTACATTACGTGCAAGGTCAAATCAGGAATATCGCCAAAGAGTTGTTCCAAACGGAAGTTGTGATCGAGTTGTTGGATGTGGAGCATGACTTGAATTTGGAGCACGTCATTATGAGACTTCACTTTAACAATCTTGATTTCAACCGTCAGGTATCTTCAACAAAAGTACCCTGTTTGGAGAGAGACGTTATCCTTTTTGTCCGGGAAAAATCCAAAGTGACATTTCTGCATCGACTTCTTCGTTAATGTTCCGTGTTCAAATGTTCTTTTTTATTACAGGGCACCGCATATCGCAATCTGAACGATTCGATACTTGAGAAGGTGAAGATCACTTCGGACATCTTCTTCGACATCTTCCCATTCATCATCGTTTTCAATCGGGGCATGCGAATAAGGTTTATTGTGAGGGGGGAAAGAGTGTGGGGCGCTGAGTTTACACACCGCGATGCCGCCCACGCTCCGCAACGGGCGCCTATGTTTTCCTTTCCACCAAAAAATGTTTGGAATACTCTGCGTGGTCGGAAGCGGCAGTTTTCAATCGGTTTTCAAATGTGGACGGGAAGGGAAAGAGAAAACGAATTGGATTGATCGGATGAGGGAAGCGTGTTTGTTCGAGCACCGACACCTCTTTCCCTCGACGTTTTACACTTTATAAAACATTGGTGCCGGACAGAAGTGGTTGCAGAAACATCGGAATCGGATTGTTGCGTGTGATGGCGGGGGTCGTCGGGAAGAAGATCAACCAAGCGTTCCTTTTGATGAGACCGTTCATCAGATTCCGTTGGGAGGAGGTACCGTAGTTGATGGAAACTGTAAAAACTGGTTTCAAACACAGATTATGCTCTACTCAAACAATATTTTTGAATTGATCTCCACCGAACCAATCCAAGATGATGAAGATGGACTTCTTGTTTACAAGCACTCTGACATTGACCAAAGTAAGAGGACACGTCGTCGGCCACTACTTGGCCCTGAATTTTGATGCGGAACTACATTTCTGCATTAGTCCGAATGACCTAGAGATTCGGAACCGATTCAATTGGTTTTGCAGTGACCGAGGAACGACACCGAATGGCAGATTTAGAGCGCGAAAAGTTTTTGTCTCTCAAAGGTCAAATGTTCTACATGGAGGAATGGGAAAGTATATGCTTTGTTGGAATACCAGTGTACGTCAAGGACAATGGGGGGCCATTGTTGAAGGTTCTTTTCGTTTCAGAATGAGTCATCTTCCACAAATGTACAAGTCCGGTCTGTTCATCAATGACTTTGCTTTGCACGACTCTAGCAGAGACCTGGTGTTGGCCAGCACGCAGCAGTCTGCAGAACTCAAACTTTTATTGCACCAGGTATCAAAGAGCGAGCACGTCGCACAAGTGTCATTTCTATGCAGGAAGCGCAAAAGAGCCGTAACATGCGAGAGAACATGAATCGACTTAAGAAAGAGCGACGTCGAACTGACAAGCTCCTTTATCAAATGTTGCCTAAAAGTGTCGCTAATCAGTTGCGAAATGGTGAAAGTGCTGTGGCATGTTGCGAGGTAAAACTAGACAGGAATTTGAATCGAGGGACCGAATATGTTTTCAGAGATTCGATTCTGTGACAATTCTGTTCACTGACATTGTAGAGTTCACCAAAATGTGCAGTTCTTTGACTCCGCTTGAAGTCATCGAGTTTTTGAAAATAATTTACACTAACTTCGACAAAGTTATTGACAATCACGGCGTCTATAAAGTCGAAACAATAGGGGACGCCTACATGGTAGTCAGTGGAGCTCCAAATAAGACTGATCATGACGCTGAGTTCATCCTCGACTGCGCTTCTCAGTTTTTAGTGGAAGCTGGAAAGTTGGTGAACATGAATGAAAAGATTCCGAAAATTGATATCCGCGCTGGTGTGAGCTCTGGAGCAGTGATGGCTGGAGTGGTCGGATTGAGCATGCCCAGATACTGTTTGTTCGGAGAAACAGTGTATGTGGCCAATATGATGGAGCAAAACTCGAGCCCAATGAAGATTCTCGTGAGTGAGTTCACTCATAACAAAATCGAAGAGACCGATCCTGGCCTATATCAGTTTGAACGGAGAGAAGAGATCGAAATAAAGGTGAGAAACAAGTGTCTGGAATTCGAAAAAAAATTCAAATATTTTACAGGAAGATCAGTCGATCGAAACATTTTTTGTCGTCGGACGTCACGGTCCTCCAAGAGTTCCTTCGCCCAGAAACTGCGAAAGTCAACAAGAAGATTCTCAAGCGGAAGATGAAGACGACGATGATCTACTCTTCCCGCCGGTACGGAATTTTCTTTCGAAATGAAAGAAAAATGATGTTTGCAGAAGCCTGGTCGTCAATCTCCAACGACGGAAGCAGAAGAAGAGTTGAGAAAGAGAGACCGTCTCTCGTTCACTCCCGTCTCTGATGCTGGCATCGAAACTTACTCGAGAAACTCGAACCGAACTCCACGACAAAGCGTTCACAGCATGGAAACTACTCCAAGAAAATCGCTGACCTGAAAAGTCTCAACCTTCATAAATCCTTGAACTTTTGTAATAAACTTTGTCTATTATATATGCCCTTCCGCATTTTCCTGTGTCGCTCCCCCGCTTATTCTAACAAGCTGAAAGAAGAGGAAGCCAACAACACAAAAAACAGGGAAATGATCGTGTGACTGAGGGCTTCTCGCGCGGGACCTAAACAGCAAATAAATGAAATGGGGCGCTTTCATACGAGCATCAGTGCTTCTCGAAATGTAGAGATTATGCATAGCAAAGAGGTATCTAGAGTTACCTGCCCCCTGCCGGAAATCCGATCCTTCTTTGCATTTACCTCCCTCCATTCACATCAAAATATTCCTTATTCACATAGATGTCTCTCAAACGTTGTACTCCATGTTCCGTTGACGCATGGATGTTCACTTTCTTCAAGGAATTCCGATTTCTACCATTCTCAGCTATCATTCTCCTCCTCCTCCTTATGATATTCCAACCTGAAAATGTCAACGGAGAAGTTATACGTTAGTTTCATTGCTGTTTTTGGCCGGTTTTGAAATGCAAAATACATATTTAAGTGATAACTATGGATAAGAACGATAGTTTTGCTAAAACTGCACTCCGTCATTTGAACGTGAGCAAAATGTTTTACGCTGACAAATATCACGTTGACACTGTTTTTCTGAGCAAGTTCGATTTCAATGAGACGGCTGATGTGAATAGTCGTATGTTACAATTCCCATTTTTCTGGTTAGACGTTTTTTTTTCAGTTTGTGAGAAAATGGTAAACGTTAGTTTCGTCATAAGCATTTGTCGGTCGACTCATTCCATCGGGTTAGTGGCCGAACTCGCACGGATCTCACAAGTGCCCACAATTCAAGTGGACCTCAATTACTGGCCTTTGCCTCTCAATTTCAACGGTCAGACAAGAGAACCTTTGAAAGAAAATATCTTGAGGGGACGTTTGGTTTCAGACACAAGCGTAAGAACAATAACCTCTCCGTCATACACCACAATGGTCATGTCCACGTTGGTGTTTCAAAATGTCATCACTGATATCTTTGCTGACTTGAACATCACGCCCAATAGCACCGTGCTGTACGACAACATATTCCGTATGTTGACGAATGTGCTTCAAAATGAGTTCCCATGCGTTTTCAGCACCGGACTTCACAGCATGGAGAGGAGCATTCACAGCCTTGCCAGGAGTTAGATTTGTATCTCTAGAAACAACAGTCTTGAGAATGAGAACCCAAATCATGCAGCTCCGATCGCAATCTATCAACTCTCTAATACTTGTGGCTAAAACAGAAAATGTGGAGAGGTTCACACTTGAAGTATGGGTTTTTACTTTGAAACTTTTGATGATTTAGCAATTTCAGGCTGCCGACTACATCCAACAGCGTGCTTTCAACATATATGTGCTGACAAAGGTAAGCTCTCAAAACGTCATTAAGCCAAGTTGTTTTCACTTTTAGGACGTAACTGCCTTCAAGTGTGATAGTTGCGAGACCGCTTTTATGTTTTGGATGCGCCCTTTTTCCGTTGGAAAATTGATGGAAATTCGAGATTTGGACGACTATTTGTTTAGAAATGAGATTGGATTAGAGCTGGATTACTCGATTAACGGATGGGATTCGGTATGAAAAAGAGAAATGAATGCGAGACATAATCCGATCACGTGCTTCCTTTTTTGCAGCTGAATGTCGCGTTCTATATGAATGTAATGGGATATGCGTTCGAAACAATAAGACAGATGAATTCCACTTTCGACATTTTGCCCACTTTCACGTGTCAGGCGGGACCTTCCGAGGCAAACATCACAACGACAGTTCGCGACGTTATCAAAGAAGATCCAGCACATGAATATGGAAATTACACTGAATACGGATACAACCTCTTTTTTCAGGTTCGTTCAAGTGGTTTAATACAGACAGTTTCAAGTCCATGTTTCAGAACGTGGAAGTGAGAATATTCAAAATAGATAGGGATCGGGACCATGAAGACGCATTGTTTAACAAAGAGGTACTCTGCGTGAAAATGTTCCAAACATTTCTTGGTACAGGTCGGAGTGTGGACACCGTTATCGAAACTGTCTGTGATGTATGGAACACTGGAAGTTGACGTTCGAAATCTGAACATATTCAGAGTTGTAACTCTAATCGTGAGCCGAGTCATGTTCTGATAAGTAAAAATGTGCAACTTCAGCAACCTCCATTTGTGCAAAGAACCGGCGACCCGAACACTCCATATGAAGGATATTGTATTGATTTGATCAATATGATACAAGTAGAAGTGAACTTCACGTACACCATTTATGAAGTAGAAGACGGCAGTTTTGGCACAATGGATGACAACGGAAACTGGAACGGGCTCATCGGAGCGCTCGTCTCCGGCTCTGCAGACATTGCTCTTGCGCCTTTGAGTGTCATGGCAGAACGGGAGAACGATGTGGACTTCACAGTGCCATACTATGATCTTGTGGGAACCACTATCCTCATGAAGAAAGCGGACGTCGAGTACTCGTTGTTCAAGTTCATGAAAGTTCTCGAGTGGCCCGTCTGGCTGTGCATCGTGGGCGCCTACTTATTCACAAGTATTCTGTTATGGATATTTGATCGGTTCAGTCCCTACTCCTTCACAAATAACAAAGAAAGGTGAGAGGGGCATTCGATTTTCTGCTGCTTTTTATGATTTGTGATTTGTTGCAGGTATCAGAATGACATTGAAAAACGGCAATTCAGTCTCAAGGAATGTTTATGGTTCTGCATGACTTCGCTGACTCCTCAAGGTTTGCATTTCGCATCGAGAGAACGGAGTTGTCGATGAAAAACGAAAAGTAGACTAGAACACAAAGACTAAATGATAAAAAGACTACATAAACACAGCGAAATCTTAGTTTCCATTCTCTGATTGCTATCCATATGCTAGCTATTTACTTGAGCACCTGTCAGACAAAACGTACCGGATTGCAAGTCCCTATTTTCTACGATCATTCTTTTTCAGGTGGAGGAGAAGCTCCGAAAAACATTTCCGGGCGTCTGGTGGCTGCAACGTGGTGGCTTTTTGGTTTCATCATCATTGCTTCCTACACTGCAAATTTGGCTGCCTTTTTGACCGTGTCCCGGTTAGAACAGCCAATCAGGTTAGAAAGTTTCGCCAACCCCAAAACTTTCCATCTTACAGTTCTCTTGACGATCTTGCTAAGCAATACAAAATTGAATATGCGCCAATAAAAGGAAGCGCCTCGGAGACTTACTTCCGACGAATGGCTGAAATTGAAGAAACATTTTACAAGTGAACGCGTCTGAGAAACACCTCAATCTGTAATCTATGGTTTTAGTATGTGGAAAGAAATGTCACTAAATGAGAGCATGTCTCCTCGAGATCGAGCAAAACTGGCTGTGTGGGATTACCCGGTATCTGACAAGTTCACAAATATGTGGAGGTATATGCAAGAGTCGAAACTGCCGCCCGACATGGACTCTGCAGTGGATCGTGTCCTGACATCTGTGGATGGTTTCGCCTTCATCGGTACCTAAATGAAATCGGGACAAAAATAGAAACACATTTTAGGAGATGCAACTGAAATTAAGTATGCCGCACTGACAAACTGCAAGCTTCAGCAAGTGGGAACAGAGTTTTCACGAAAACCCTACGCCATTGCAGTTCAAAGTGGTCATATTCTGAAAGACAAGATTTCTAGCGCGTGAGTTCGAGGGTATCACTGGTGGTTCCGAGTATCTCATCTCTCAGAATATTGATGCTTCTGAACCAACGTCGCCTGGAGACATTGAAGGAAAAGTGGTGGACGGACAACCCGAACAAGGTGACGTGCCCCGATTCTTCCGATGAAAGTGACGGCATCTCGATTCAAAACATCGGCGGTGTGTTCATCGTGATTCTGGCTGGAATCGGACTCTCAATCGTCACTCTTGCATTCGAATACTACTATTACAAGTGAGTCACTTCTGTGAAACACTGCCGAGTGTTGTGTTGTTTCCAGAAGAAAGGCGAGACTGGCTGCCGAGAAAGAGCAACAAGAACTGGAATTGAAAGTGCAAGTAGTGATTCCTAACGGTGTTCATCAGAATGGAGTTAAACAAGACGCACCACAGACTGCGAACGGAAATGGGACAGCGATTCAGAGGCTCAAAAGATCCAACTCGTCGATGGCGACCTACGAGAACACGGCGTTCCAGTACTGACATCCCAATGCTTCCACACGGGATCCTCTTGTTATCTCATTCCTTTTGTTTATCGAAACATACTTCGGTGCCATCTTATTCCGGGTGTCTGTCTTGCAATAAAGTCGGATTATAACAATGCTCCCTCCTTTAGAACGGCCCACTCGAAATAGGTGATCCCGCTGCGCGGCGGCATGCGCGAAAAAGAGGACCCATATGGGCATCGGCCAACTCAATTAGTGGTATGAGCAATAAAATGTCTCGTCACCGCCCAGCGCTTCCAATTTTCTTCGAGATGGTCCGCAAATCTGTTATTCTACTATCGGTCGGCTCCATTTCCAATCTTTCGTTTCTATCCGTTTGTTTCCGTTTCAGGAGAGGATGCTGACTGAGGACGGAGGACTCGACACGACATCCGAGGAGTATCGCAAACTTTCAAAGGCTGAGAGACGGAAGAGAAGAAGAGCCACTCCAAAGTACCGAAATCTTCATGCCACCCGAGAAAGGTACATTTCTATTTGCCGCCATAATCAAACCGAAATAGCAATACTTTCAGAATCCGAGTGGAGTCTTTCAATATGGCGTTTTCTCAACTCCGCGCCCTTCTGCCGACTTTACCAGTTGAGAAAAAGCTTTCGAAGATCGAAATTCTTCGCTTTTCAATTGCCTACATCAGTTTTCTCGATAACCTTCTCAGTTAATGGCATCAAGATTGGTTATTCCGTTTATTTAAAATAAACAATTTTCGAAAGAATTATGCGAAAGAATATGCACTGTTCACAACCAATTCCAACACCACACCTTTAGGTTTAGGTTCAAGATCAGACTAGAACTAGTAAAATGAAAACACCGACACCATATTTTCAAAAAATCCTACGATTGAACTGGAAGTCATCTGATTAACAGCTCATCCTTTGCTGCAGTCGAATAACACAGTTCTGCGATGGTTTCCAAGTTTGTAGTGGTGTTACCAGCCACAATCTGAAATGTCAATCAATTAATTACATAACCGCGAGAGCTGAAACTCTCACCGGTTTGATTTCGGTTATAGTGTTGACTGCTTCAATAGCTCGGCCGGTGTACAGTTCGACAAGTGCCTTCGTGTTGATGTACCGAGGGTTTTGGTTTTCTGGAGTGGAAGGGATTCTCGATATGTAGTCGTGCGCATGATTGTTCGCACCGAGAAACATGCTCCGCATCGCTCTGAAACTCCATCACATGAAATGTTTTGTTTCAAAGTTGATCTGTTCACTTGTGAAGCGTCATTTCTGCGGAGCCATTCGAAATATTGTTCGCTCTCTCTGCATAGACATTCATCGCTTTCTCATCTCCCGCTTGCATGGCCATTCGCAACATTCCACGCGTCACAGCCGCTTTTTCTTCCGGATTCTTGATTTCCTTTCGAATTTCGTCCATCAATATCATCGACACTTTGTACTCCTACAAGAAACGCACATAATCATCATTTTCTTTCCGTTTTATTACCCCCAGTTCGTGAAGAACTCTGACGTAAAGGTACTTTACGCTTTCGAGTCGCTTTTCCCAGTCTTCGATTTGATTTAACGGTGCACCTTGCACGCGAAAAATGGTCACGATCTGGAAACGCAGACAGTGAGAATGCTTTCAGCGCACTCAAAACCTGCTCCACTTGTGACCGCAAGTTTTGAATTCTTATCAGACTTTTCCATGGAAATGGCGAAAACCGGAGTGCTTCCGCGTGAATGATCCGCATCGAAAACGGAACCAAACTGCCTGCAAAGCCAGATAATACTACATATATCAACTTGTCAATCTGGTCGTATACCGGCGTTTTGATAAGAGTTTACCTGTCTTATCATTGGTCTTGTACTGATAGAAGAGATCGGGAGCATCTAATTCTTCAAACGCAGCTAATTCGGCCAAAAGTTGATCGCGCATACGGAGGTTTAGAAAAAGTTGAAACCGAAGCGTCCAGACCTGAAACGCGTATTCTCAGATTCCATGGACTTCTCCAGCTGCTCGTTAACCTCCATGGAAATCTGGTTGATTTCAGACGGTCGTCCAGCCTTGTCTTTGCCCTGACCAATCCAAGTGAGCATATCAGAAGTACCGTGGAGAGCTATGTCGAGCAATCCCTTTTTCTGGACTCGAAAAGTTATCAGTGACCCATTTCTGATGACGTCTTGAACTCACAATAAACCACACCAAACCTCTCTGATTGAGATCAAGGTCAAAGCGAGGAAAAAATTTGTTGAACGTGTCCTGGAAATGTGAGCTGTTGGATAAGAAATAAACGAATCAAGCAGTGCCTGAAAACGATGGTCGATGGGCTTTCGCATGAACTCCTCCTTGATTCCCGGCATTGTGTAGTGCATTGTGCCTCGCGATTCAGTCTTTGTTCCCTGCAATCAAGCCGGTTTCGTAATGCGTGCACGTGTTTCAGAGCCCCGATAAATTCTCCCCTATCAAATAATCCGTCGAATTATGATTGTCTTATTATACTGACCAGCGATTGAAATGAACTTGATCTTTTACACCTTTCTTTCTCTTTTCCCGTTTTCCCCCTTGTTTTCAATAGTGAGAATTCTCATGTATCCTTCTCTCCTCTTTCCGATGTATTTCGCGAATCAATAGCCGCTACGCGACCGCGCAGGCGAGCGTTTACACGGGCTTTTCACAACGTTTTCGTGAAAACACACAGACATAACACAAAGAGACGAGAAGGCATGAAACGGAGAGGAATGATGGGAATAATACAGTTTCACACGGTTTCTCTTTTCAGACGAGACATTCAGAGAAACAAAGTGACTCACTTTCAATCGGGCGGATTCCGGCCAGTAAAGAAGATGCTTCTTGTCCTCGTAGTCATAATTCAGCATTCGAACACTGAATTTTGAAGATGGCATTTGCAGAAGCGATGAAAATTTCGGTGCAATTCAAGTACTAGTCAGCCGATGGTTCCACGTGATTCAGGCGGAATAAATTAATCACTTTCGTCTCGAAGCAAGCACTTTTATTGTTTCCATTAGCTCTCGATGGACGGAGAACAGATGATAAGAGTGAAAGAAGGAAAGAGTGATAAAGCGAAAGTAAAGCTGCAAAAAAGCACAACCGAGCGAGTGAGGGACGGAGCAGGAAAAAAGGAGAGAGTGAAATGGGGGGAGAAAAGCGCAACGGAAGCAAATACATAGATTTGACAAGAATCGAGTATGGACGGGATGAATCGAATCGATGGGGGGAATAATGACATCACAACCGCACTAGGAAGCGAAAGAGAGGAGAAACGATTGGACGGGATAAGATGCGAAATGCGAAATGCGTCAAATATAATGCTGCCCCGCCGCCACTGCCAAAAGGGTTTTGAACAAGCAGACGGAGGGATGAAAATAAATTAAGCATAGGTTTGGTTTGGTTGATTTGGCAACGCGTCTCTACTTGGAAAGCATCTCGCGGATCTCCGCCTCCTCGGTGCAGTCGATGAGGGCGGTACCATCCGGCGCGTTGATCGAGCGATCAGCACCCTGTAACCGTTAGTCAACAAGTCCGAGATATTGATTTGCAACCGATGACTCACGTGCTGAAGAAGCAGCTTGACGGTGTCGCAGTGACCCTCCCAGACGGCCGAGAGCAGCGGAGTGATTCCGTACTTGTCCTTCTCCTGAATCAACACAAACATGAGCAGGTGTGGGGGGCTCGGGAGGCTTTTGCTACCTGGATGTTGGCTCCGATGCTGATCAAATAGTCGATGACCGACGTCTGGCCGTAGTCAGCGGCGATTTGAACGGCAGTGCGTCCGTTATAGATTTCGTGAACATTGGCCTCGTTGACCAGCGTCTTGACAGCGTCGAGCTCTCCGTTTTGGACGTTCCAGGCGACAGACATGGTTTCTTTAAAACATTAAAATACATCTTCAGAAAGAGGACCGGAAATCAAAGATAAGTACAGGTTTCAAAACCAATGGGAACGCTGAAAACAACATAGACTTTTATACCATTTTATAAGCGATCCACTGGAAAAATACAATCATCGTAAAATATACTGGGCTTGTTACGGAAGGGGAGGGAGCGAATGTTGTGAAAAGGGGGGTTTCTGCTACTTTCCGAAAATCGATATTTCTATCGAATGGAATGATTGCACAAAAAGCAATATTTGAATGCGTTCAAAAAAAAATCCATCAAAACCAGTGTTGGTTTTTCACGCATACTACTAGTAATACTATAATCGAAAACTGGACGGTGCGTTGGGGAACGAGACTGCGCGTCGTACGACGGGGGTATGCAGTTGGAAAAAAGCAATCGGTGACGAAATCTGCGTAGAATATTGTCGAGTTGGGGAAAATGTGAGAAGAACGAATGTGTGAAATGAAGGGGCGAACTTTCGGGAAATAGTGAAAAGGAATGAGACGGAGGGTAGGAAACAAGATGAGACAGAAGAGAAACACCAGAAAAATGGGTGGAGACATTATGAGTCATTTTCATGACGGAAAAAAAAGAGACGGAGAAAATATTAGTCGCTTCCGTGTTGATGATTCATTTATTGATCGGCTCCCTGATCCTCGTCGTCTTCCAGGTCATGTTCGCCGTCCACGTTCTCGAAATCACTCTCTGTTTCTGTGCCATTTCCGGCGGAGTACTCGCTGACTGGTTCGTCATCTTCTTCAGGCTCGGCGATGTGATCGATGAGCTCCTGCGCATTAATATCCGCCAACAAATAGTGATTGCGGATAGTGTTGTCATGGATATCGTCGATAAGGATGTAGCGACACTCCAATTGGTCGTCCTCATCTTCATCGTCTCCATCGACTTCGTTGTCACTGAACACAGTTGTAGTGATGGTCCCATCTTCGTCAGAATCGTAGTCCGTGGATTCATCAAGTTCTTCATTCTCGTCTTCGTTGAGCTCCTCTTGTTCTCCGGCTTCTGCTTGCTCTTGTTCTCCGACTTCTGCTTGCTCTTGTTCTCCGACTACTTCTTGCTCTTGTTCTCCGACTACTTCTTGCTCTTGTTCTCCGACTACTTCTTGCTCTGGTTCGGGTGCGACTTGTCCTTCGTCTTCTTGTTCATCCTCTTCGTTCTCACTGTCGCTTTCGCTGTCAGAGACCAGGACGAAGTGGTCTCTGATGTTTCCGGTGGGCGGAAGATTCATTTCGAAGACATTCGCCTCCCATGCGCCCTCCCTTTCTTCGAGAACTCTGTGCGGGAAACCGATGTCACCGTCAAAGTCTTTTTCCATTGTCAAATGAAGCGGTCTTGTTAGGGTGAAAAAATCCGACATCAGCGCATCTGATAATTGTTCGGTTAAATTCAAATCATGTACCCAGTGGGACCTACCTTGAAGACCAAGCGCTCTCTTCGTTTCTTCACTTGCGAGATGATCTGGGAAATAATCGATATGGCGACCATGGAGAATTCCAAATTGCGCAACCAGCAGTGATCTGAAAATGTAAACAGTTGACTGGATCCCGAAAAATTGCAATCATACCCGACAAACGTCATGGCCATCTGATCATGAAGCAATGCATTACGGTATTCATCATCATCATGGTCCGAAGTTCGTAGTTTGTTGCCAATGTTAGCAGTTGTGATGGTTTGGAGATCAACAACATGTAGGAACCTGAAAAACGCTCTCAAAAATCGATAACATTTTTGCGTTGAACTCACATTGGTCTCCAGCGTGGCATAATTCGACCAAGGAGACCCTTGAGACCGATACAGTTGTCGAACATTTGGTACATGCAGTAAACGACGCTTTGAAATGCATTGAACTCGATCGTCACCTGGAATATGTCGTGTTTCATAGGATTTCGAAAAACAATTATTCTCACCTCTGTCTGGTCAAGTGGCGGCAATAATTTGCCGAGACGGTGCAGAAGCTTCTCCAGAAGCCCAATGTTGGCTTTACAAACCTCCTCGACCCTTGGGTAGCTGAGCGTAACCAGCATCTGGAACAGATTTGTTGATGAAATGATAGCAGTATTTTCAATCTACCGTAATGTATTGGTTGACTTGGGAGCTGGTGAAATTCCGTATGAAGCGCTCCATTGTCAAGGCTCTTTTCAGAATTGGCTTCTTTTTTCTCTCCAATTCGTTAGTGTGGTAGGCCAACATAGTCTGACGCACGAGGCAGTTGAATGCGTGTCTGTTGAAGATCTTAAAATCTGGTTCACATCCATAATTTCATATTTCATCTGTTACCGGGATTGCAGGCACCTGAAGTTGGTTGGACAAACGCTTAGCCATCTTGTTGAAGAGGCTTGGCGCCAAGAGTCGCTTCTTTTTGATCTCATGGAGAAAGACATCGAATTCTCTTGCGGAGCACGCATGCAGGACCTGAAAACACACACTTGATATCTCTGAACTTCATCTGAAGTGCTCACCGCCAGAACAAATTCGATTTCGATCTCGTTCTTCATGGGGCCAGGAATGTTTCCAAAAGCTTCCGAATACTCACAAACACCTCTTTTGAGTTCCATGAATCTTATGGCTTTACTAACAGGGATACATCCCTGTTCTGCACGACTAGTGAACGCCTCCAACATACGATGGAACGAGTAGTTAACCGAAGACATAATCAAATCCAAAAACATGGCGAAGTTTGAAGATTTGATATTTTTCGCCATCTAAAGTTGAATTATTAACATGAAGCCTCATTATGGTTGCGCGGAAACTCACAAGCGTGAACATGTTGGTGGTGAAACGCAAGTGCCCCGGTGAGAAGACTGGATGAACGAACTGTTCCATGTAAGCAACCAGCGACAGTTTTCCTTCATCAGGTATCACTGCGGGTTCGTGGTCCAAAATCAGCTGGGAGTTCGGCATGAGCAGCAGAAAGGAGCCCAAGTTAATTTTGCTCTCAGAGTACTTGCGCACATTCTTCTCAAAAACAACTTCAGTCACATAGTTGGCTATGGATTTTATGATGGTAGGATGATTAGAAAGGGTGTCAGGAAAGTTGATAATCATTCCTGTACGTTCCTGAAAACAAAAAAACCTTTGAGAAGTCAATTATTCCGAAAAAGCTGACATACTTGAATGTAGTAATCGTTCGGCAAATCATTAATAATCTTTCTCATAACCGCCTGATTTCCGTTGGTCTTGTGCGCGTATCTGCAAAATGATTTTTCGTGGACGATAATCAGAAAGATTGACTAACTGAAGGATCAAACTGATGGCACGCTTCTTCACTTCACCGTCTTTGTACTTCCAACATTCTTGAAATAGATTCCAAATCATATACTGATCTGGATACCCTGCCTTCAAGGCCGTTTTCAAGCTTGTGATAACTGGGCAATCCATTTGCTCTGGAATGTAGCGAAAATAAAACAAGAATGAAAGGAAGCGTCACGCGGATAACTTCATATGGAAAATGCGAGCAGAGAAAGAAAAAGAGCTCGCTGCGAGCCGAATGCAGCTGGAAGCGTGCGCGGTTGACGTCGCATCGATTGCTGCCTCGGTTGGACGCGCGCGCCAGCTGCATGCAAGCTGCCTCAAAACGAAAGCATAGGAGGGAGGGGAGCGGGGCGAGAGGAAGGACGAATGTGTTCAACGCTTCGATCGATACCGGGGCCAACGCGGAAGTAAACGAAAAGCAGAAATCTCATGCACTGTTGTGAAACGGGAAACAAAGAATATATTCTGCATTCAACTCTAACTACCGCCTTCGCGTTCTGAACTAATAGAGAGTAAACAATACGCAAGGCACTGATTGAGGCGGAAGAAAGGATAACTTGAATAACACACATTGGCAACCAAACTAACCAAACGGCTTTTCCGGAAATAATGGACTGAATACCCAGTGGAAGAAGCTTAATATCAACTCGAAGAGTATGCGAAACCCGTCGCCGTATTGTGGGGGCCGATCAGCAATAGGCCATTTGTCCGAGCGGTCGTCCATCCCGGTAGAAGGCAGGTGCTCCGACTGACTGCCGCCAACCATCGCTTCGAAAGAGTATAAGAAGAGGACTGAAGTGGCACGGCCAGGAGCGGCGGTTGGAGGAGGGGCCGTAATTCAAGCAGCCAGGAGAGCTCGCCGTTTCTCGTGCAAACGCGCCGGAGACGTAGAAACTAGAGATGAAAATAGTATGAGTGCCCAAGAGAGAAGAGGTGGAATGGAGGAGTAAAACCATTGATAACGATGCAGGGAGCTGTGCTCGTGATTACCCGTCGACAATGGTTATCAGTGGCTAATTTAATACAGAGCAAAATACAACGTGCATTCCAATGAAGTGACGGAAATTCATGTGAAGCGAGCAGAGAATGATTGAGGTTGTAAATTGAAATGGAGACAAAAATCGATCGATAGCGAGAGAGAGAGTGGGCCAAAGCGGAAAGAGAAAAGCAAACGATGTGAGGAAACGAAAGAACGGCTCTCCCTCCGACCTCCTCGCGTTTCTGTCAACCCCGTTTTTGTCCCTACTCTGGCCGGGGGGCCTCTCTCTCTCTCCGACATGCGAACCCTCGCGTCTCCCGCTTTGCAACGGTCTCTTTCGCCTGTCGGCCGTCCCGATACACTTTAGCGATGTTAGTGTAATGTCTGCGCCCTCCGACCCTCCTAACACTATTCACCCGCCGGTCACTGTTGGTCTGCGCTCTGTCTCGGACAAAAAGTGGGCATTCGACGCATCCTAGCAAGTGAACCTCCATTCAAAGACGGGAAGAAGTAGTACGATGGGAAGCCGTGTGTAGCGGAAGAGAGAAGACCAAAAAATGTGTAGTGGTGAGTGATGGACGACATTTCCCTCCACTAGTATCCTTCCTTCCCCCCGCCTCACATACCCTACACCAAACCAGTCAGTTTCAGAAAGAATGAATCGCCTCTGCGACTTGATCGACAGGAAGATCGATGATGGAAGTTTTCTGCCCGTCGTCAACGCGGCACACTCTTCGATGCGGCAAATTGGAAAAGTGAGTTTCGGTGTGAGACGGGCGAGAGGGCAATAAAAACCAAAACGATTTGTGCGGAAATAAAATTTTGAAAAGAAAGAGGAATCGGGGACCCTCAGAAATAATAATAGCAGATGGCAAGAGAAAGAAATGGGATCTCTGTGAACTTCGAAATTCGAAATAAGAGTAGCACAGAGCTCTAATAAAAACAAGGCGTGGTCGCATGATGTGCGAATATGAAATGAGAATGCTAGCTGGAATAATGAAAGAAAACGAATTCGTCATCCTTTTGCCGAATCGATGAACTGACGGGAAACACGACGAAGCTATACATGTCGTTGTCGTTCGTGTTTTATTGTGTAAAACGACAACGAACCAGGAAACGAAACAGAGACGGTGACGCGGCATCAAACCCAACATAAATGGCGTCGTTTCGTTTTTACAATCGCCGAATAGCGGGTAAATTCTCCAAAAGTCAATTACACTCCGAAAGAGCTGGACGTGCATGGAATGAATGTGATTGCAAAAAGCAATCTCCAGAGTTCCCGGAAATTTGACATTTTTCAATCAAGCCGTCAAGCCAGCAATCTCATTTCCTTCTAATGAAAAATGAAAACCTAAGCTTCAAATGAGAGTAGAAGAAGGGGGAAGGGGGTGTACGAAGAAAAACGGCTGACGTCATATGCGATTAAATGAACTGAGGGAAGGGTGGGTGAAGAGAGCCTGACTCAGGGGGACCAAATCTAGTTTCAGTGGCATTTGTGGTTAGTTAATTAAAACAGTTATAGTGCATTAATGAGATGAGATTAATCTTTTAATAATAACTTCAAACGCAAACCTTCAGCCATTCAAATAAAAAAGAAAATCTGACAAATTGATAGCCAAAATCAAAAAATGTATAGTCGGCTCCGTAGCGAAACCAGAGTCTTTGAGCTCTTGATATACAAAAACAATAGGTGAAATTCCCCATGCGCTTCTACTATACGAATTGATTCCGAAATAAGAGAACGCGTATATGGCTTGTAACAGGGGACTCATCAGAATTTCCTAGGAACCGAACCGTATGTATTTTTGTTTTCAAATTACCTTTTTTGACGTTGTAGTATGTAATATGGCGAATCGGAAGGAAATGGAAACGTTTGTTGGGAAAAGAAAGAATGGCCGCAAATCCGAATTCGCTTCTGTTTCCCTGGACAACGCGCGCAAATGGAGGGGAGGGTGGCTCGAAAACAACTAGTGACTCGTCTCTCGTCGCGCCCCCGGCAGAAAATCGATTGTTTCTACGAGACGACGAGGGAAGTGGTTTCAATTAAGTATCGCGAGGAAAATGACTTTCTTGGCAAACGCGCGCCTCTCAATTGAAGTGGCTTCGGAAAAGACTCGGGAAGCGGAAAACCAGAACAACATAATCGCGTCGAATACATGACATCTGTTACCAATTATCCTTTTTGCAGTTTCTGGTTTTGTTCGTCTACTTCATTTCTTCATTCTTGGCATTTACATCATTCTTCATCATCATTCCATACGAACAATTGTAAAAAGAAATAGGAAAAAAACAACTTAAAGCGTGAAATTTCAGATACAAACCAACATGGTTTTTAGCGTCTCTCGGCGTTCTTGGAGTGTACTTTCTTTTCAATATTCAGTACCACTACTATAAAGCAAGAACGATACCGCCAGTCTTGAATCCTGGAGTGAGAAACGTTGTCTTGAATTTGCAAAATACCGATTTTCAGGAAGAAGGAGACTCTTTCTGTGAAAAATGCAACTATTGGAAGAGCGATCGTGCCCATCACTGTTCTGTTTGTGAAAAGTGAGTGTTTGACTGGAACAATGTATTACAATCACCAGTAATTACTAGATGCGTTCTCGGAATGGACCACCACTGCATTTGGATCAACCAGTGCGTCGGTTCACACAACCATCGTCACTTCTTCCTGTTCGTTGCCAATCTGACACTGGCCGCTGCCACTATTGTCATCGCCGGCTACCCTTCCTTTCACGACCACCTTTTCTTGGTACCTTGTCAATTTTCACGAGCTCCTCATACGAGATACCTTTCAGGAAACTTCTGAACACACATACTGCACATCGATTCTGGACAACGCACCACTTCAGGACATTGTTTGCGACTACGATGGTAAGTGTTGGGGCCATGAATAGGAAACCAAATATGAATGAATAGTCACAAGATTTTACAACACCATTACTGTGCTCACCTTAACCTTTTAGGCTTCGCCAGGACCTCAATCGTGTTTTGTTATTTACTCAGTGGGATTCTGCTTGTTATGGTTGGCGGATTAACGCTTTGGAACATCTACTTGATATCGATCGGATGCACCTACATCGACTATCTGCGAATGAGTGGAGCCAGAAAGAGAGGAAACACACGGAACCGTCTCAACAAAGGTCTCAAAGCAAATTGGAAGAACTTCCTGGGCCTCCGAAGGAACCGAACTTTCTTCAAGTGCGTTCTCATGCCAGCCGCTCTTCCTCCAGTCACCTATGAGAGCACCCATTACAAACCTGACGTTTTCGACGTGGTTTGAGCCTTGCCATAGCCAAATTTTGCCAAACATCATTACAACAAACTTTTTTACTGTGATCTGATGCCTTCTGCATTTACGGATAACCAAATTCGGAAAAAAAACTTGATATTCGTATTCTTGTTAATAAAAGAAAGACAGTTAAAAGAGGCAGTTGAATCGATTTCAACAAGGTTAAAACAAAAAGAGAGAGAAATACGTAAAATGAAATGAAATAAATTACATAAAACCCGTCCGGCTAGTGAGAACCCTAAGCTGTGTTTGAATGTTCTTCGGATAGTATTCGAAGGCTTCAGGGTCTTTTGTTGCTCCAGAATTCGTCCAGCGAAATCGCTGACACATTATCGAGTACATGCATTATGGGTCGCTCGAAGAATTCCTTGTTTCGCCGTGTTCTCATGGTGCTTCCTTCTCTGTAATGTTTCCACGTCTTTGAATGAAATTGGGATGTAAGAATACCTTGTTCCAATACTCTGGAATGTTCCTTCTCGCGCCGGCATCGGTGGGAGTGTTCTGGGCTGAGGAACTGGCACAGCGCTCACTAACTCGTTGCCATCCGATCCCATGATATTCGTCTCCACGATGTGCTCCTCGGACGGTTCTTCGGCCATTGGCAGCCTGTTTGGAGCAGGTGGTGTTGGGAACTTCTTGGGAGCTCGACTGTTGTTTTCCACTTGAACGGTGACAGGGGAGCTGCGAGCAACAGCTGCTCGATCGACTTCGTTTGTAGTCGGAGGAACTACTATGGAATCTGCAAACAACAGTTACAGTGCAGACTCTAGAAATGATGTGAACATACTAGCTTGACCACCAGTTGAGCTTCGCGATTGTTGCTCGACACGATGCGAGGAGTCACTCATGAATGCATTTTGTTGGACTGTGGCACTTTCGGAGTGAACTCTTCCGTCTTTCTGCTTCCAGCACACTGAAAATCAGATATGAGAGACAATGTTCTCTTCTGGTAGCTCACTGAAACATAAAAACGCCATAACTGTGAGGAAGACCAATCCGATGAGAAATAGGAGCAGCCATAAAGTGTACTGAGAACTTTTGGAAAAAGCACCATCTTGAATGTCTTGTGTGGGTGGCGGATACAGCACCGTAGTCCCGTCTTTCTTCATTTCGCAGATGTATCCATTGGCGGAAGCACAACTGTCCATTCTATAAGGTTCGTTGTCCCCAAATTGAAGTGTCATGCAATCGTTGTCGTCGTTGTTGTCAGTTAGGGAATTTGATTGATCCCGTCTGAAACTTTGGTTGTTCTTCTCGAACATTTTTTCATTTCGAACCCAGGAATAGACACGGCATCGGCATCGTCGACCCCTAACAATTTTCCCTCGGTCAACGAGTCAGTATACCCAATCCAGAGTCTCGAGGGCACGCTCAAGAACAATTTCTCGAGCTCCGACGTTTTTTGTAGAGACTCAATTTCAATTAGGTTACTCTGCATTTCCAAACATCGATTCTGAATAAAACATTGTACAGTGAAGGAAGATGAAGTCGGAAAGAAAAGTGTCACCTGCGCACGAATCCAGTCGGTTTTTTGTTCAGATTCCAACTTAACGCATGTGTGATCGGATAGTTCCGTCCAACCCGGAGGGCATGTGCTTAGTTCTGAAAACCGTTTTCAGTTACTAGGAATGAAGCAAACAACTGACCGTAATATCGATAGCTGAGTCTTACGCCACGAGATTCAATAAGATCGTCTGATCGGAATGTTATAGCAACGGTACTAAAGTTGAAAATGAACTGAAACGTGGATTTATGGAAAAAAAAAAACCATTGCCGAGTTATTTTTAGATACCTGCTGATTTCTGATCGTCTCGCATAATGTAATCATTTTCGACGCATTTCTTTCCAAAACATCTGCAATCAGTCCTATTCAAAAGTGCATGTTTCAAATTCTCTCGGCTCTTTTTTTCGGCCAAGCTGCGTTTCTCATGAGAGCTCAACAATCTCTTTCTTCTCTCGGACAAAGGGAGGATGTTCGCCCATGCGCAATTCGTATTCTCACGACAACGCGCTACGGGGTGCAATTTCAATATCGCAAGGCTTCCCTTCTCTCGTGGACACCGCGCAACTACATACTATCAAAAATAGAATTGAGGGGTACTGAACACGAAAGGTGAACACATAATACCTTCAGCGATTCCCACGTAATCCACACATTCGTCAAAAATTCTCGGCTCCATTTCCATGTCAATGATATCAATGACAATTCTCGATTTATCAGGAGCTTTGATTACAAATCGGCAGTCTAAAAAAGGCGGATACTTGAAACTGCTCTCATAGTTTGGAGTCGTCAGGTATTGTACTTGTGTTGTTGCATTCAAAACCGAGGTTCCTAAAAATAACACACGTCGGATTATGAAATAAGATTAGCAACTGACCTGCACAAGTGATATTCTGACCAGAGCAAAGTGTTATGAAAAACAGCAGCAAAAATGACTGCCAGAGAGGGCTGGAACGCATTTCCGCTGCGAGCCGTCGGGGAGCGGCAAATATCAAGGCAGTTCGTAAGGGTCAAGCTTTATATTTGGTCGAGTTGGTGTCCACTCTCCCCCCGCTCTCCCTTTCTCCCTTTCCTCCACACTAATAGACGGCTCGCGTCGCTAAGTAACCGGTGTGAATGCCGCTCGAAGGTGGCCTTCTAATGGAACAGAAGAAGCGGACGCCACTCCCAGTGTCCACTCGCCGGATTCCGATTGCGAAACCTGAAATGTTTTTCTTTTTTTCAGTAAGTTGCTTTTGAAATAGCGGAATAAAATCATGAGTAGAAAGTCGCGACGCTACTTTGAATGTAGTAAATTGGAAGTGAAACACATAGTGGTTCGAAAATGAATTGCGAATGCCACTCGGCCGTGCAGGGGCGTGCTTATTTCATCCAGGTGCACTAACGAAGCCTAATTAGAGGGTGTTGCGCGAGCTCCGAACACATGTCCAACGCTCCAAGCTCGCAGCGCAGAATAATGGGGACTTCTAATCTTGTGGTGATAACCAAACCAAAATAACGACGGATGTTATTCAGGTGAAGCATCAATTCGCCCATTCTATCCGTCAGCTGTACGAATTGAGGTAAAAAAGTGCAACCAGAAGGAGCAACTAGCATTTTGTGAAGGAAACGAGTTCACAAGGTGGCCGAGCACCTATTCGCTCGCCTCAAGAAACATATTGCTAGTTTTGACATGACAGGAAATGGTTGTTGGGTGCTGGAGGAAGGGGGGCCCGTCCACTCAGGACGGAGGTTCTCCTTTCGCTTCGTGCCGCTCTCCGTTTCTCTCTCCGCGGGTCAATTTATGTGCCTCCGCTTACTGCGTCTTCATGTGACATTCAGGGCCACACAAATTTGATGAATTCTGCTCAAAAATTCCACGGAATCCGATAGGGGGGGAGATATCATATCATATCAGTTTTTGACTGGTTGTAATAGGGTAACGGCATGTATACACGCGTCGTGTTGCGAAACACACATCTTCACGGAAAAAGTGGCACGAAGAAGCAAAGGGGGGTTGTTGGAAAATATCAGTCAACTGTGGGGGTGGGAATATCCTGAAGCGGTGGATATATTGAGATGAAAAGGCAGTGAGAAGAAGAATAAGAAGAAGGGGGACGGAGGAAAAAAGGTGAGGAAGAAGGGGTGGAAAAACACGAGAAGAAGCAATTGGCACAGCCACGCTTCGTGCCCATACAACACGCAGGTGAAATTGCGTAATCGTTAAGTAGTCAGGTCCCTTGGCATGCATAGAGAAGATTGACGGCGGGATGCACATCAGATACCGGAAGTTTATAATCGCGTTATACGAACACTACTTCTCCCACCAAAATTCTTCTATATTTACAGATTTATGAGCGTCGTTAGTCAGCAAAGATATAGAATTATTAAAAACGTAGTTGTACACGTATTTGATGAACCACACATTTGTCATAACAATTACAGATAGTGAAGAAGCAGGGAGAGAAGGAACAATGATTGGGGGTTGAAATGGATAATAGATGAGGAGGTAGTTGATGATGACGTCACGATGTTCTGAGAAATGGCATTCGACGTTTCACTCGGAAGAGGCAACGTTCCACTGCAAACGAGTTCGGTGTCATTGTTGAACTTCCGAGCTTCGACATCGAACGAGTCGAGTATTCTCTCAAGTTTCTCGTCTTCTTCTGAAAATGAGATTGACGGAATTGCTGGAAACATTTGTGCTCTACCTAGTATTGTAATTCGGTAAATTGTGCATCTTGTTTGGTACAGCTCTCTCGTGTAATCAACTTCAATTTTATACTGCGGAACATGCGTCTTCTCAGAAATCTTCTTTTGGACTGACGATAGAGAAGTATTCGTGTAGACAACCCATCGGAATGTAGCCTGAAACCAACCTTCCCTCTCTTGTTCTCATTTCTTAACTCTTTGATTTGAATTCCAGTTACTGTACCTCGGACACTTTTCTGACTGGGTAGCATCCAATTTGATTTCGGTTCTTGATCGATCGCAGTCTGAGTGTCTTTCCGATGACTGCAATTAAAAGAGATGGAAGACGTAAACATTCGATGAATATTTCACGCGCTTCGAATTCCTAAGACATTTACACATACCTGAATATGGGCCCGAAAGCGGAAGGCTCTGGGCAGTTAGGTGCCAGCGAGCATGCATTAGTAGAGGTTTCGAGCGGTTCGCCGCACTTCCGATCGGGCAGAATTCGTATCTCTCGCGAGTGCACTCGGATTCCTGGAATCAAGAAATGAATCGAGAGTGTTGAGAGGAAATTTCTCACGTTCACTTGTAACGGGTTGAAGATTAACGCTGTGTTGCAAGTCAAATTCTGATCGCTGACAATATCCCATAAAACCGATTCCTGAACGAGACCCCACTTATTTTATCAATTGAAACCAGTTTTTACCGGGTTTATTTCGGGATCCGACTGATTTTTGTACTTTAAAGAGTAATACACCTCTGTTGGGAAACCAGATTCCCAGTTGGAACTTGCGTATTGAGTCTAGAAAGAAGGTCGCCACTATCATCATCATGAGAGTATCGTAAAACCTCACCAATTTTATGTATCCATCAAAGGGATGACCAAATTCCGCAAATGCAACAGTTCTCTCGCTAAGCGGTTCGAAATGACCGCAGAAGACGTCTTTACCGTCTTTGAGAAGAATGGAAGTACCCAGCATGCTAGTTGCTCCCGTCACAAACTTCTCGTCAAATATGACACTGGAGTCGTTCTCTTGGCTCATCAAGTTGTTCTTGAGGCCACTGATCCACGTGACTTTTGTCACTCCACCAAGGTTTTGATCTCCGCATGGCGGTCCGCTAGTAATACTACGATCAAGTGGACGATAATGTGCCTGCACATCGGAGAACTTTTGTTTCTTATTGATCAGAATCTGAAACGCCAACACCAAATTATCAAAAATTAGCATTCATTGACAAAAAACCTCGGTGTAATTGTTTGCTGGGTATTCCAAAGCGACAACGGAAGCGACCGTTGACGAAGAGAAGGGGGCCACTCGTTTGACCATCGCGTGCATCGTCAGTGCTCCGGACGGCAGAATTGTCAGGTTTGCGCAAACTTTCATCCACTCAAGATCGATGATTGCTGATCGAACTTCGGATATGTTGAACCAGTTGAAAACTCCCGTCAGTGTCACGGCCGCTTCGTTTTTTCCAACCACAACTGCTGCGTTTTCAACCCTGCGACACGTTTCGCAGTTTGTATGTGTACAAGATGTCGACTCTGCGAGTTTATTTGAGACCTGAAAGTTTGAACTGCGTTGAAACAGGGTTCTACACTGAGAAAGATACCATGACAGTAGCACGTGTTGCCATTTCATCGAAAATGTTGCGGATTTCTCCAGTCAGCAATATTTTATCATCTGTATCAACGAGCGCGATTCTGGAGACAAACATTTCGAGGAAAAGCTTCGAAGAAATTGTTTACCTTCCAATGATAGGGTGAATGAATGTGGCAATGGCTGCTGGTCTTGCAAATTGCGGTCGAAGAGCACTGCACGATCCGTTCAAAACCAAACTCTGCATTTCATACTCTCATTTCTTCTCAACTGTACCAAAACTCACTCTTAACATAATCGACTCTGAACCAAAAATATTGACTGATGGGTAGTAAGATAGATAGTTTTTATGAACAATTTCAGTGGATATATCCAAACAATCGTCTCGAATGTGTAATTCCTTGGGAGGAGATTTCAATCCAATAACCGGCTCGAAATAGTGATTTTGTCTCAAAGTGACACCGAGTGATTTCAATGTCCTTGGTTCCACATTCACTATTTCGGCACATGCAAACAGTTGGTCTTCTCGGTACAATGCCAAAGCCTCGACTGTGTAGTTTTCGGGAAGATCTTCAGAAACACCGATCAGAAAATATCGGAGCAAAACTGAATAGACTCACTAAAAACAAAAGTTGCTCTGGAATCGACTCCAACTTCGCTGAAATCGGTTTGTTTCGTTGTTTCATTCGGATTCACACAAGAATCCACAAACGCCCAAGTCATTATTTTCTTTTCCGGCTCCACATAGTCATACTTGGGCATGTACTTGAGATCAGGTACCAGTCGCACCTGCAAAGATCACATCTGGTTCCCTCACTTACAACACCCTCCCTATTACCGCATTGTTCTTGATCGGTATGATGTGAACGTGTCCTTCAAGCGGGTCTTCGTGGAACGAGGCATGCATCAACTCTTTACCGGGAATGATAACTGTCGCGCAGGCGAGTACCTGCAACCCCTCGATTCTTTGCAAAACACGAATCCTTTTGCATCCCTCACTACGCTGTTATCACCGGAAATCACCAACGTGTTTCCTGCCAGTCCGTCGCTGTTGATGGTCGAATCGGTGACTGGCATGTTCTTCACCACCGGCGGACTCTTCTTCACTCGCCGACAATTGTCTGTCATCACCGCCATATCGTACGGCGCAGATGAGGTGTGTACGGCCCATACGAGGGTGTCATTTGGCTTCTCCTTTATGTCGAAACTAACTATATACGTTTCGCCATTCTCGTCAGCAGGTGAGATCTGGAATGGAAGTGGGAACAGTTCTCGAGTAAGAAGAATGGAAAGTTCGCCCGCATCACGGAATGTTTGATCCCCCCCCCCCTTCTTTTATCTAAATCACGTGTGTTTCCATCATTTTGGTCGCTTTTTCCTAATGAATTGGATTGAGAGATGGGGGGTTTGATTGATGAGATTGTTAAAAGTTTCACGGTTGTTAGTCAATTCAGGAAGTTATGATCAGTGGAAATTGGGTCATGGTACTTCAAAGGCGCTTACTTTTGATCTACCGATCAGCAATTCGATGGTGTTTTTCACAGAGTTTGGGGAGGTACAACCTTGAAGAAGATGAAGAAAACGGTAAAAACGAGAGGATGATTTACACCTCCACTGGTTTTTTTCTCTCCGTGATACCACGGTGAATTGAATCAACTCGCACTATCACCCCGCGAAATAACGTAACTTCCTCGACGAAACCGACACGTAAACATACAGACACGCACAACGAAACTGACCGTCAAAAACCCTTTCAGCTTTTCACCATACAAAAGTGTTCTGTAGGAAGTGGACGAGACGGCCGAGCATTGGTAAAGAGAAGTGGATAGCAGACAGAGAAAAAAGAAGCGAATAGAATCGACGATTATACTGTACATATTATCAGCCGCGATCCGGCCCGCTGATACACTCGGCGCCTCGTCGAAATGTGTGGTTAGACGTTGGCGGCGACGGCGACGGCGGCGGGAGAAATAGTCGGACGGGCAGAAATGAGAGAAGCGAAATACAAGGGCGGGAAAGAACAACCATTACTCATTACTCATCCATTCACTGTAATGTTTTGGTCGTTGCTTTCAAGTGGTTCTAATCATTTTTAATCAATCACTCTTTCTGGATACAAGCCTCGTATTTGCTTATTAATCTTTGGTTATCACGCGGTTTGGGAAGAGCGGATAGCCTTGTTCCACAACTATCAAACAGATCAAAACCGCGATATGTCACGCGTGCATAGAAAGGTTAGAAACTGTAAAAGTGTGAGCTAACGTTTGATTATTATCGATCCCACATCTCCAAATGTAGTTTACATTTGTTCAGCCAACAAAAAAAAACAGCAAGAAGATGTTGCAAATTAGTGGTGCATCGGACTGTGGACAACGACATTGTGGAGACGTCAACCAGTTTTGACTCCCTCAAACTCACAAAATGCGGTTTCGATCATCCTATTCCAGATTCATTTAAACTCCAACAATGATAAAGGCTCAAATTTTTGAGAATAAATTACTTGTCACATTTCTCGGAAATCACTACATATTATCATATTGAACGAGACGGATGTGTGTAACATGATAGTCATATCTGTGTGTCTCCTGATTTCTCTTGCCTGATTAGAGCGTCTGTTTGTCGAGAATTATGTGCTTGCGATTTGGTTTTCAGTTGATGTGCCTGAAAAACGCAATTATTTATTCTGCGACCAGTATTCAGTGTCCATTGATTTTGATTGAAAACTATGTTTTGGAGCTTTTTCTGAAATTCTCGCTCTGAAACCGCTTTTTTGGTTTTTGGTTACTGATTCTAACTGTCCAACTGTTTCGTTGTGCTTTCTGGCGAATTTTGATAAGCAGACACCTAATTCTGCAACCCTAAACCACGTTGGCACGGACTGATTACGCTGACACAAACGCCGGCCTCGTTTCATTCTTTGGTGATTGTTTTCAATTACCCACTTTTCCACTTGTGCCTGATAAGAAAATAATTTGAATACGGCTTTTTGAAAAGAGTCGCTTTTGTTTTTTAACGCAGTGCTCATTCGCACGTAAATAAAGTCAGACTAGTCACTGACTACAAAAAACGCGCTCACTCGGTTCTTGGAATTCTGATAGTAGTCACCCCCATACATTACTCGTTTGTGTGCTCCCAAACATCAAAACAGAAGGCGTTAGTCGTGAAGCCGGTTGGTAGCTTTAATACTCATTGAGAACTGTATTGAAGCTTGCAACCGACTACATGACACGTGAGCCTTTGACTCCGAAGAGCGGGTTCGAATATAACAGTTGTTGAATAAAAGTGGAATAGCAGTAAGCGGCCGGTATGGATGGTAGTTGGCGAGTGAGACGACAAAGTGTCCCATTTGAAGAGCCAAACCTTCATTGATAAGAGATGGCGGCCGCCGCAACGCAATGACATTATCACTCATGGAGGAGAGTGAGAAGCGAGCGTCGATGAAGAGGCCGCAGGAGTTGATGGGGCGGAGGGAAGGAGGCAGCAACCAGAGGGGAGGAGGAGGCTTCGGAAATGAATTTTGTTTCTGCTTCGTCGCCTATTTATACCCAAAAAGGGCGTGTCCTCTGTACCCCGAAACTGGGGAGACGCAGGTGGTTAGGATAGAATGGACTCGGACGGTTCGCTTGATTGGTAAGGCTCACCGTTGTCACGAGAATCAAGAGAGTGGGAATGAAATATGAAGGGTCACATTGGTTTAATCAACAAGACCGAATGACATTCAACAAGTTACTCTCTGCCATGACATTGGGCAGAAGGGGAAAGTGAGCGTTACTTTTTGAAGATAACTTTTGGTGAAACTGATCACTGTGAACATTGTACCCATGTAATCACTGTAACTCAGAACCCATCAACACACTTCCCGCAGTTGAGTTCTACAAGTCCTTTCGCTCACAGCAATTTGTGTATTGTGTTGTCAGACAAGCAATCAGCGTCCCGATGTGTATCTGATAATTCGAAGGTCAAAACAAGTCATGCAGCCTCTAGACAGCAACATTTTCGAACACTTCGACTCAAGGACGGGCAGGGAACGCTTCGCACAACATCAATTACTTCAAACGTTTCAGGGACTAAAAAAGTTAAAAAGATTCGCATAAACTTTGGCAAGCGTTAAGTAGTTGATGTTTCGACGACGCATCAGACAGGCTAAAACGTGTCTAATGCTGAAAGTGCTTGCTCAACAATCGTTTGATACAACCAATTGTCATCATTGTCAGTATGAGATTCTCGCCGAGCAATCTTTATCATCTGCAGTTTAAAGAGCGGAAGAGGCGAACCAGTGTTATCCGAAATCCTATCGTCTTGCATAGAAATGTGTGTATTCCTCTATCCACTAGTTAAATCCCATTGCACACATCCCTCTCTCTTCTTTTCACTTCTAACCGGCTTCATCTTGAAGGTATGTTGTGTGCAGTCTCCGCCCATATCCACAGAGCTGCCGCTAGGCAAGAGGAGCCACTCCGCCATTCTTATTCGCCGTCGGCATTTGCTGACGCGGTGACCTCTTATGCCTGCCTAATCGCTTCTAAGAGCCGCCTTTCCTGCTTATTAAAGTGCTCGCCGCGCGATCGGGGTTCTAGCGTTCACTTTGCTATTTTAAAAGGAAGCTAAGTGAACACTTGTGCCTCAGTCGTGTCGCTAGAAGCATCATTTGGTGATAAATCACTTCAGATTAGCCATAATCCACCCGGATTCGGTGTTGTCAGATCTCCCTGATTGCCATTCCGAAGACGGTGTAACTAGGAAAAAAAACAGATCCTGATCGTTCTCCCTCACAATGTGTATGTGTAGGCAATGAAAACGAACAAAATATGTTTACAGCAGGTTTTGGGAGGTTGAGAAGAAAACATCAGTCTTTTCCATCTTCATCATTGAGAACCGACTCTTTCAATGCAAAAAGACAGAAATTCCACACTGTTTCTGATAAGGCGAACCGTCATTGGAAAATGCATCAAGACGGGCACACTTCAGCAGGCACATCATTTGCACGCGCCAACTGATAATCCAATCTGCTGCTGCCTTCATAACCGCACGCTACTTCATGAAGTGTCCACAATATTAATCGCGCTGTCTAAGCTCGAAAACGGGTCCGAAAGGCGTTTTATAATTTGAACCGACTAGTCTCAGATAGGATACAACTGCGAATTGTCACTTGGCTATTTCAATGCGAATCCAATAATCCCACCTGCTTCCCTGACTAATAACGGATAAGGAAATGTCGAGAAAGAGCGGCGGAATCTATACGACTCCACGTCTGCAACCGGAAAGAGAAGGGATCCTTTTTCAGTAAAATGCCAAACTTCCGTTTTGAATAACGAAGAAGGGACGAGGGGCAATTAAAAAATGCCATCGTCATCTGAAAAATGACGGAGAATCCCTTCCTTGTCGTATTTCAAATTGGTGAAGCCGGCGATGCAAACTAAAGATTCTTTCTCTTTTGCAGAAATATTGACCTTTTTCGGCACATTTCATCGTTGTCTCCGACCAGAATTCAAATTGCAATTTCCCGCCAATCACCCCACCGTTTTCGTCGTTTTCTGCATCGTCAGAGACCGCGGCGGCGCCGGCGACCGAAATGATTTGAAAGTGTTGGCGAGCGGAGAAAATGCGTCGTCGTCTCATTCATTTTTCACCGGTCGCCTCTCTCTTCCACCTCGCATCTTTCGACGCTGGCGCCCTGTCGGCCCCGAATGATGCATTGCCTCGTCTCATTTCGTCTTTTGTAAGGAGAGAGGAGAAAAGTTTATGTGTGTGCGTGTATGTGCGTGTGTGCGAAGAAGAGAGAGAGGAGGATACACGCCTTTGCACTATCAAATGTGAAAAATGAGAGGACTTTGACTTTGGAGGCCGGTCGACAGTTGTGTGAGCGGGAAGATGGGAGAAGAAGATTGGGAAGAAGATGGAATCTTCTTTTCTTCTCCTGGGCATGTGTTGCATTCGCACCATGACGCGATACCCGATTCTGCTGCCGAGCCGCCACTGTTCTTGAAAGGTATGTTTGTCGAGGTGGTGTCAACACCTACTTGTACGACGAACACTCGTTCCCAGAAACCTCTCTGAGTCACCGAATCCTTTGTTCTCAGTTCTCAGTCTTAGTGTACAAAAGCCTTTCATCTGGCTGTTGTCTTCAAACAGGAATGTGTCCGAAAGGGTTGCACTTCACCCCTCGGGAAACAATTTTGGTCTTCTAGAATGTTGAGAACATCAACGTCCATCTTCGTCTTCTTAACGATAGCGAATAATGAGAGTCGTGAAACAGTCACACTCGGGTTGGGTTCCTTGTTTGGGATACGGTAGATGTGTGGTGATGTTCAAAAAGCGCCGATGACGTCTTGTTTGAACCCAGGGAGTGCCTTGATCATTTCATTCCCCTTTGTCGGTCGCTCTTCTATTGACTTGCCAATTTCACGCCTTTGTCGGTGATAGCGCGGCATTTGTGCCCTCATTTGCTTACACAACCACCGCTCCCCTCTCCCACATTTAACAGCAGCAGAAAAGCGAATATGCCGACACACGAGAGACGAAATGCACATCTGGAAAGAGGATCAGAACGGCCGTGGCGGGAGTTTTAAGATGAGGGGTGGAGACTGCGGAGGGGATTATAATGACGAGGAGGACGGGCGCCATTCTCACAAAGTTGCCGCCCTTGGTTCTCTTCCTCCCACTTCTTTTCTGATCCCATTCGCCGGATATTTCTTCCATCTCCCATTCCATTCCTCCCGTCTTTTCATTCCGCCGCTTTCTCTCTCTCCGTTTGATCGCAATATCATCTGAGTCACAAAGTCGAATGCAACCTCCAAAGAGATGATGGTTGCATCATTCTGTGACTTAGATGGCAGCCTCAAGCTAGAGATGATGAGAAACGGCTATACAACGTTGAGTTTGCTTTCAAATTCCCCTTCTCTTCCTCTTCATTTCCACCCAACTTTTAATCAAATGTAGGCTCTTGCAACAAATGGGCTGCCATAGTCTTGCCAGCAAAGTTTTACAGATATCTGCTGGAACGACTCGGCAACCCATTCGTGTGCTGGCCAGCACACGAGTCTGTTTATAGACTGACTCGAGTCTGAGACGACTCCATCTGAGTTTCACATCAGAAAACCAGAGAGGGAGACGGTAGTGACAGTGAGGCGACGGGGATTGCGCAACTAGACAGCCACTTCTTGCCAGCCTGATTTCTGATTCAGCTGGTAATGAAATGGAAATCTAATCGCGCGTTCTCTCCATCCTGGTGCCGTGTCACATAACGAGCAATCCGCTGCACATCTAGACTGCCTAGTCTTGCCAGCTAACTGTACTGGGTTGCTGGGAAAGAAAAGGAGGTCCAAACGTGCAGCGGACGCTGTGAATAAATAGTAGCGGCTGAATAAGGGATCGGGCAGGGGTAGTAGGGGGTAGACGTAAGCCTGAGGTCTCGTGTCGGCGTGTGAACTGCCAACGTCTTGCCAGCTACTGAGGAGTGCGTGCTGGGCTCGACGTGGAAATCCTTTCGCCAGACGGACCGCTCACTTGAATACGAAGACGGGAGGTGAATGAGATGGGGACACAACTGTCGATGCCCCTGACTGTGTTGACAAGGGGGCGGAGTCAGGTGGCGTGCGTCGTCGTGTGTCCAGCCCCGCTCTTTCTCCCCCTCTCCCTCTCTCTCGCTCTGCCCCACGGCCTCTGAAACGTACGGAGAGGGCACGGAGAGCGAAATGAGAGGAGAGAAGACGGTCCGTTTCCGACCGGGGGCCGACTGTGCAGTGAGGGGCAAGTGGAAGAGAGCGTCTATTGGTACACACTTGCATGATAAGGTGCTGAGAGACGAAAGCGAGTCGAGGGGGAAGGCGTGGCACTCGTCGTAACTGGGCAATGACGTGGGCAAACACAGCGATGCTGCGTCTCATCCACTTCCATTCTCCTCTCCTGCCATCGACTTGCACTAATTCAAAAGGTGCTGCGTGGTGGGGCCCCCCAATAAGAACCGGTGTGACCAGGAAGACGGGGCGAAAGGCGACAGAAAGTACACGATACGCGCCAAAAGACGGGTTACCTTGAGCGGGTCGCAACATTCGAAATCGAAGGCAAGTGTCTTTGTCTCTTTTGTCGACCGACCCCGCGCCCAGACACTTCTTACAGATGTTATCGCAAAAATGCGACACTCGGGGTTTTCGAAAAATTGAAAAACGAGTTGATAGATGTGACAGATAGGGCACCTTTTCAACTTTTGTCTCCGTTTCTGTCGTCGTAGTCGGACAATCGGCAAGGTTATTCCAGACAGTTTAATATTGATAGATGGAGATATTGAAGGAAAACTTTGCATCGCAATCGCCGTCTTTGTGTCTTTTGTGTCTTCTCTTCCCCTACAGTACACGTTTGCAAGACGTCATTAATCGACCAACACAGTTCTGTGGCCTGAGAGCCGTTGTAAATAACGAAGAAGAAGGGCCCCCGGCAAAAGCAGGTCACCGTAGCGGGTCCGTTGTTTGACTAAGCTCTACTTTGTTTGATCTTACCTCTTTTTGGGATTAGCAACGGGGCAATAATTGCTTTCTCTACCGAGCAAAGACGGGATACCACAGGTTTTAACCGAGTCAATCATGAAACATTCCATATTTCTCATTTAAGTTCTGAATATGGGATTCTTTCAGGATTGTCTTGGTGTTATATCCAAGTGGAAAATAGAGAATACGTAGGAAGGGTAGCGGAAATGGGCATCAGATCACAGCAAATGCAGCCGTTTTGTAGGGCTGGCTTTCGGGACATGGGCGGGATCTGGAAATGAAATCGGGTGCGGAAAACAGTACGAATAGTTTCGAAAGAGAGAGAGAGGGGGGGGGGGGAGATGCATCATCAATTGCATGTTAATTGGTGGTCATAAATATGGAAACGAGATGGGTGGGCAGACCGATTTGGCCTGAATGTTCATTGTTCAAATCGAGAACAAAGACATGTCGAAATGGCCAAAAAAGCAATGCTGTCCTTGAGAATTTCTAGAAATCACTTCGAAAGAGAGAGCGCGAGAGCTTTTGGGGGAGAGAGAACAATAGAATCAACTAGACGATTATGTCTGATCGGGGCGTGTTGCAGTTTGCAGCGTTGCATTAGACAATTCGCCAAAAACGTAGCGTCATCCTCTCGTTATGTTGCATTTTGTAGCGGGTTGCGGAATGAATCACAATTGAATAGCAAGATGTTGCTGAACACTGTCTCTACAGTAACCCTTCCAGCGAAAGCTCAAACATCAAACGTCCATCCAATCCAACTGTACAATCGTTTTGTGATGCGTGGGTTCCGCAAGAAAAAGCAATAATTGTGTTGCCTCCTTCCGATGACGCAGAAGTAAAAAACAGTTTATTTTTTCTGTAAGAATTCATGAAAAACAAATGTGGAAGGATTCCACTTTTTGTTATCTGTAGTGGCTGTTTTTTTCGTCGTTCTGCCCCGTAACATGCGTCTTTCCAGGTTGCGAAATAGTAATCGATATCCTAAAACCTTCTGCAATTACTCTGAAATCTCTTTAAAGAAAGTTCCCAAGTTGAAGTGGTTTCAGCAGCTCAAACAACTCAACGGCAAGAAACTCAGGGAGCAAGACGCACTGGTTGCTTCCTAATGTTTTTGCCGTGTAGTTGGTTGGCGCTTAATATCATCAACCATGTCGGATTTTCCAGGAATAAAAGTAGTCTCTTCAATGCATCCGATGCTAATGGGAGTTGTGACGAGAAGAAGGAGAAGTATACGTTTGGGAGGCGCATCACAAAGCAACTGGCGCAGAGTGTGTCGGGAGGGTAGAGGCGGAGCAGGCTTCCGCGGTCGCGACGCGGAGTGTTCAATACGTGTCTGGCGCCCTCTTTGGCGCTCCGCACTATTCAGCTTCTCTCGTTGGTCGGACGCGAGGCGCCTCGCCCCTCTCTGCAGAAGAACGTGTATCGACGAAGAGATGGCGAGGTCCAAGCAGTTGTATATGTCAGACGAGGAGAAAAAGAAGAAGAGAAAGAGAAGAGTGGAATACGGGCACAACAGCGAGACAAAGAGCACCAGAACCTATGAGCGCCTGTTCTTATTAGTCAGGAGCCTGCTCCCCTCGCGTTATTATTACACTTTGGAAGTCACACAGCAAGATCGAGCCGTCGCAAAGGACGCAAAACTATACTAATCGTTTGTGGGACCACTGAACGATTTGGAGATTTAACTCTTTCTTCTGACAAGACCCCCTCCCCCACACATCCTTTTCCACAATCGGACAGAAAACTTGCCCGCCGAAGCGCGCCGTGTCATCAATCCTCGTAGATCATTGCGCATTTCCGATCATTCAGCCTCAAAAGTGCAATGCGGAATCTAGAGCGCGGCCTTCTGCGGGCCTGGCACGATCGGAAAACGCGGTCGGACTCGATAAGACGGAAAGCGGTTTCTGAGGCACTGTGTCACATCGAAAGATAAATCAGAAGAGAGAAGACGTTGATTGCAACGTTGAAGGAATGCGGTCCTTCTTCAGAAAACGGATACAGTTGCAGAAAAACTGGGTAAAACGAGTGGATCGAAATGTTGCATCGTCGAAGATGTGAAAGGAGAGAACCAGCAAACATCAGAAAGCGATCCGGATTCTTAGAATGGACTGTTGAACTCTGACAACGATTACACTCGAAGTGTTTTTGGTATGCCGAAATATCATAGGGATACTTTGGAAACCCACGGTGACGAGCAAAGCAGATGATGGGAGATTGGGGGGTGTTGCTGAAAAAGACACAGTGATCATTTCGAGAAAAAAAAACACATTATGAGTCCCCCAGCTAACATGCATTGTGGACGAATTGAATATCTTTTTCATTTTCAGAAAAAAATGTTATGCTTTTATTTGTTTATTAATGATTTAGTTGTGGTTTATAATAAAAACTCGAATAGGTAACCCATTGAATAAGATTCGCCTGTCCTTCATTGTGGTGTTTTTTTACTCTAAGGAAACGAATCCATTCAATATTGAGAAGGGAACTAATATCCTTTAACCTTTTCATAATGTCCATGTACTCGGTGTGAACTCGAGCGGAGGTGAGCAATTAGTGGATTACGCGGAGAGACACCTTGCCAAATATCGCGGTTCTAAAGGTACATTAGTACCTTTTTCTGCAAATTTTCTGGGAAAGACCGGGCTCTTTTGCCTCGCAAGTGTTCCGTGGAAAATGTCGTTTCTGAAAACAATGAGAACAGTGTTTCTCACTATTGCAATGATGCAAGCACCGGTATCACACACAAAAACGTTTATACTGAAAAATACTGAAAAGAAAAAGTATACGGGAAGTCAGAAGTCATACTAAGGGTGGGTTAATATACGGGATTTTTTCTATGATGGAAGAAATGGTTCTAAAATGTGCTGCCATTCAAAAATAAAAGTTAGTACCAGAAAAAAAAGAAGACTAGTTGTTGAAAAATGCTACAAAAGAAGAGAAAACCGGAGGCAAACTTCAATACAAGAATATCTGCACAGGGAACACTACAGTGCAAAGGAAATTATTCAAAATAGAAGACAAAAAAAATGTTGTGAAGTGTGAAAAGTTATAAAAATTTGCAGTTGAAATAGTTTTAAAAAATTGTTGCAAAAATTGTTCTACGGTTGGATGTTAACTGAAAAAAACACATCACACAAAATCGAAACAGAAAAAAAATTGGCTTTCAATGTACTTTCAATGTATCATATCTATTCCTCCACGTTGATTGTTCCTTCCTCCGACACATCACTGGCATCAGAAGAACACTGGCAAGCCACCGGTAGTATGATGCTGGAACATGGGCTCCTCGTCATTCAAGTACTTGAAGATCAGCTGGCGTTGGTTCTCGCTAATAAACGGAAAGAGCTGAGCGACATTATTGACTGATTGAAGAATGTTCTTGTTGATGACCGCCTTGAAAGAGTATTGGTTGATGTGCGACACGAACGGCTGGAGTGGAACATTAGCAGTCGATTTTTGACTGTCCTTCTTGTTTGGATCAACTCCGAAAGCAATTGGATGTTGTGGAACGGGATGAGCTGATGCTTGATTGGCCTCCGAACTCAGAACAGGTCTGAGAGCTATCGGCCGATAGAGAACGGGAGCAGCAGACGTTTGATTGACCTTCATGTTTGGATCAATGCTGAGAGCAATCGGGTGATTCGCAACGGGAGCAGTCGATACTTGATCGACCTTCATGTTTGCATCAATGCCAACAGCAATCGGGGTATGAAGAACGGGATCAACTGTTTTGAGCGCGTCTGATCCTAACTTCTTCGCCTCCTTCTTTGCCTTTGGCTCAACTCTCTTCCGGCGTTGTTTAGGTTTGTGTGGAGTCGATTTTTGATCCACTTCCATGTTTGGAATAATCCTGGCAGCAAATTGGTGATTCTCAACGGGAGCAGTCGATATTTGATCCACTTCCATGTTTGGATCAATGCTGAGAGCAATTGGGTGATTCGCAATGGGATCAGTCGATACTTGATCCACTTCCATGTTCGGATCAATTATAAGAGCAATCGGCTGATTCGAAACTGGATCAGTTGATATTTGATCGACTTCCATGTTTGGATCCACAATGAGAGCAATTGAGGGATGCAGAACCGAAGTACTCGATATTTGATAGACCTTCGCGTTTGGATTAATACTGAGAGCCGTCGGGTGATTCGAAATGGGAGCAGTCGATATTTGATAGACCTTCACGCTGGGATCAATGTTGAGAGCAAGCGGATGATTCAGAACGGGAGCAATTGATATTTGATTGACCTTCACGCTTGGATCAATTTTAAGAGCAATCGGGGGATGCAAAACGGGGGCAGCCAATACTTGATCGACCTCCATATTTGGATCATTGCCAACAGTCATCGGGGGATCGAGAACGGGATCAGCTGTCTCGAGCTCGCCTGATCCGGACTCTTTCGCCTCCTTTCTTCCCTTTGACTCAGCCTTCTTCTGGTTTTGTTTATTTTTCTGTGCAATTTCCTGAAACAGTGAAAATTTTCAAGAGTATCACCCTTTTGTAATACATACTCTGGCTTGCTTTATCTCTTCCATGACCCCAATTCCATGAATAGCCAAAATGTGTTTTCGGAGCGAAGACGGATCAGTGTACCGTTTTGGACACTCCAAAACTTCACAAGCGTAGGGTTTCTCCTTTAAAAAACAACGATATCATGGGAGGGTATTCTTAATCAAACTGACGTCCGAATGAAAGCGAGATGAGTGCTTCGCTCGATCCGAAGTATTGGAGAATTTCTTGTCGCAACCTTCTATCAGACACTTGTATGGCTTCTCACCGGTATGAGTTCTAATGTGCGTTCTGAGATTTTCTCTTGTTTTGTAGCTCCTGTCGCAGCCTTCATACTGAAAGTGACGAAACTGAATGAAAAGAATTGAGTGTAGAGATACTCACTGGACACTTCTGTGGACGCTCGTTGGTATGAACACGCAGATGCGTGGCGAGCTGGTAGAAGGCATTGTATGATTTGCCACATCCAGTCCACTGGCACTCTCTCATGGTTGCGTCTATGTGGCGAGCGTACATATGTCGCACAAGTCTCTTAAAAAGAAACCAAAAACAATGTTCATTTCTGTCATTCTTTCTTACTCCAACTGTGAAGAAGGTAGCCTTGCAGTTTTCCCACAAACAAACTGCCGGAACCTTCAGCCTTGGCTCATTGAGCTTCACCACCGGGAGCTTCATCGGCTTAACCGTCTTTTTGAAAGTGCCCGGCGGGCGGCCCACTCGCTTGCCCTACAAAAGGTTATCCATCATGCGAGTTGTAAAGTGAGGAAAAGTTTACATTGGCGGTGAGACGAACACCTTTGACATGGGACATGGCTACAATTGTCTTCCCGGAATCAGTCCCGTCGGAGCACTCAGTGGCAGTAAGAGAATTCTTGATTTCGGATAGAGAAGTAGGTTTCGCTGAAATATCATGGAATGATGGCAGACAGATTGAAAACATCCCATCATCACATCGTGTCTATGTTGGAAAAAAAACCGGTTATACGTACATATATGCAGTGGTTGGCCTATCGCACGCAATCAAAAAGAGAAAAAAAACTGACCATAATATAACCTCAAAAGATATGTACATCAACTTGGTAGGTCACACACACGCTATCATTGCATTCTTTATCGCTGGTCACCCACCTCCCGTTTTCTGCATCGGCGGTCCTGTCAACGATGTCTCCGTTAGTTTGCCGGCGGCCGGCTTCTTCGACGAGCCACCTTTTTTGCGTTTCTGGCGATCCACCGCACCCATCGGTGTCTGAAAATGATCACAGATCAGAAAAAAAGAACGACATTGTTGGGGTCTTGTGGCAAGTGATAAGAAGGGAGAAGTGGAAACGCCTAGCAGGTTCCAATTACCAACGTCGTAATAACGGCAGGGAGGAAGACGCAAGGAAAGATTGAAGACCGCGGGGTTGGTGATATAACACTGACAGAAGAGCGCCCAGTGTCAGGCGATTTATCAGTCCGTGACGAGCCACTCGGCTGCTCTTGCGCCGAAAAGAAGCAATGCACTAGTCATTTATTATCTCTTCTTTTTCTAGGGACTCCAGTCGACCGGATCACTGAGCGCTTTCTTCTCGAAAACAACGGAAAACGAAACGAGAGAGGGAGAAGGGCGGTTGGTTTTCATTTTATGAGGAATGAAACGAGAGGAAATAATTAAAAAAACCCGTAGCCGATTGAGAAAAAAGGACACAACGAATGCGTTTTCTCCACACTGGTGGCCAATCGACACCCCGTCGGCAGTGCGAGAAGAGAAAAAGATATGCAGAAGGCGCGTGTGTGAAAAGAGACGTCGGCGAACGAAGATGGATTATTGGCAACTCCCTCAATCGTTTTTCGACCGCAGCATCGAAGAGACCACCCCGAAGGCCGATTAAGAGAGGTAATGTTAATAACGCGGGGGGCAGAGTGCGTCGGTGGCGCGGTGGAAGGGCGCCCCCCAGCCCCTCTTCTCTGCTCAACTGCGCGCATCCAACTGACACTATCATCCGCAACCATCTTTCTCCCCCACTTCCATCAATCGACTTTTTTCATAAAAAAAGAAAAATTGCTTCCCAGCACAACAAGGGCATCTGATGCGACGAAAGAAAAAGAGAACATTTGAAAACGGAAAATCACTCCTTTAGAATAACTTCTCTCAAAAGGAAGGATACGACGCTTTTTTTCTTATATTAAGCCGATAACTCAAGGTACAGTACTTATGAGAAATGCTTTAGGAAAAGACATCCCACACTTTTGGAACCAATTGAGAGAAGCAATTCAAGGCCCATGGGTACTGGCACTGACTGAAATAACACGAAACAAAAATGATGCAAGGAGAAATGAGAGATAGAATGAATGCTCGGGCCTCCGTAGGTCTCCCCTCCTCCCTTCTTTCAAATTTCTCCCCATTTTTTTCATGTGATCTTTTCACGGCTTAGTTTACAATTCAAAGAAAACGAAATGGGATAGGAAGAGAGAATACATCGATCAACAAAACCGCATTTCACCACGAAGGGAAAGTTAGGTGGATGCGTCTGATAACAGTAACTTTTATTACATTTTGAAACACTCTTATCAGTTCTAAATCAATAAAATTTAGACACGAAACACAAACGAAATTCAAAACTTTTTCGTTTCTGTAGATGTTTGTCTGGGGGGTTTTCGTCATTCGTTGAGTGACAACCGGCGCCGGTTCTAAAACATTGGAAAGAGAGCGAGTGGTGGGGAGTGGGCGAAGCGGAGAGCAAAAGAAGGATGCTGTGGAGGGGGCAAACGAAGAAAGACGCACAAAGTCCACGGGAAAATGGGGGAGAAGAAAGGTTCTTCTCTTTTAATTCTCTTCCAACAAAATTGATTCTTTTTTTCTTAGTTTCCGCTTCTCGGGGTTTTGACCAATTTTACACAACTTTAGGTTACTTTTTTGTAGCAGCGTTTGGTTTTCGATAACTAGTTGACGATGGATTGAAAAGTGAAGAGAAAAATAATTTATTTTTTTTTCTGAAATTTCATTGAAAATAGTTCAGTTCGGGGAAATAAATGTTCACATTAAGTTTTTTTAGGAAATGTGGAATAGAAAACGAAAAGTTCGGTGAGACGAGAAAAAAGGAGAAGGGGGGGGGGGGGGCATCGAGATAGTAGAGAAAAGGGGGGATTCGTGGGAGACATGCACAACGTACGAGATCAAATCACAGTGATAAATGAGAGAAAGCTAGTTAAAGACAAGATAGAAGCTCCAGTAGGCGATGTTGAACAGGAAGAACACCATCGGGAACACGATTCGGCATCGCTCATCGATTCGTTGAGCTACACGTCGACCGCGCAAATTTCGGAGCGCGCGGGTCCAGTTGAAGGCGCGACGCGAAACGTCCACAGTCTGCAAACACACATTATCTCTTTTCTGGATTCTTTTTCGAATTCTGTGCTTTCACTCGAAATTAAAAGTTCAAAACTGGCAGTTTTGAAAGCGGCGGCAGCAGCGGCAGCAAAAAGTGAAACAAGCGATTGTAACTGTATAGGCGAAAAGCAAAACTCACGGCGTGACGCATGCTCGCTACCTGCTGACGGAGACGGGATAACGATGCCTTTGACCGTTTGCGTTTCATCCGTTCGGCCCCGACGAAGTACCTTCAGATGATATTTTTGAAAAGAGGGAGAGAGAGAGAACTATATATTCACCTGGTTCCGTTCGACGTAATGTCGTTGTTTTGATTTAACGAGCGTAACCGCGGCTCCTCGGGATTTAGCATATTCAAAGCAATGTGCTGCTCGCCATCCGCTCGCACCCCTTCCTCTTCGTTCTGGAAAAAAATCAGTTGTATTCAGGGAAGAAAGTGAATAAAGATAACAAAACAGAGGAAGATTAGACAGGCTGTGAAGGGGGTGAAATGACATAAGTCAATCATTCCGAATGAAGTAGAAACTAAAGAGATGCCATGCTGTAGAAGTGAGAGAAATAAGGCTGCAAAGCGACAGCGACAAACAAACCCAGTCGGTTTCTTCCACCTGAAATTGTGAGTGAACGAATGAAACTTAAAATGTGAAAGTGTGAGTTTGGCAACGTATTAGTGAGTGTACTTGGATAGTGAGAAAGCTCAAAAACTCATTCAGTTATCTTTTCTTTTCCAATGTCGAGAAAGTTAGCATGGGTTAAGAAAGACGTTCTTTAAACGAATGAATGGAAATGTTCGAGTTACTAAAGTTGGACTGAAAGTTCCGTCTGAAAATGAGCTTAGCGGGTGAAAGGCAGTGCAAGCAACATACAAGCGTGGCCACTTTTCGCACCAAATCGTCAATGTCGCGTGCGGCTCCGAACAGTGTTGAGAGAGCCGTGTCAACGATGAGCGACGGTTGAGCCTCGCCGCGGAGCAGCTCCAGATTCTTCGCGTAGTGACAGATCGTGAATTCTATCATGACCCCGAACACGAACGCCTGAAATGGAGATGAATGAAGTTTCGAATTCTCATGTAAACGTTCACCATGCAAGATCCCATCCAGACATCAATAGCCTTCATATAGCTGACTTCAGGAAGTGCGAGTTTCACTGCATTGGCTTGAGTCGAGATGGTGAGGAGAGTGGTGATACTAAGAGAGACTCTCGCTGGTGCCGAGTCAATTTCGAGCCAGAAATTGAACCAGGAGATCACAACTATTAGAGCAGTCGGTACATATGTCTGCATGACGTGATGCATCATCTCTCGCTCCACGTAGAAGATGGCAGTCATACAGCTCCATTCCCCGGTCGCGTACGTTCCGTTACAGTAACCTGTACGGATGTGTTTCAGCGACATGTCAGGCATAGTGATATCTGGGTTCCGATCGATGGCTGGAACATCTTCCTTTTCGGACCAGAGAAGACGGAGCACTGTCATCGGGTAGGCGTAGGAGAGAATGCGTAGGGCGCATTCTTGCGAGTCCAGCGGGTACTTCCAAAGATCCATGTTGCACGAGCTAACCTGAATAAGTGAAAAGGCGTGCTTTGTACTCTTATGACGTGTGCTCACAATTGAGATTCTCGCGTCATACCACACACGTCCATTCGGATAGACCCACACAAGAAAGTTGTCGTCGGTGATGTCCTGAAATAGAATTTGCATGTTATTAGGCGGTCATGCCGTCATAAGGGGGGGGGGGGGGGGCGCCTCGAGTGTGAAAGTCCTCGTCAAAAACGTTTTCTTTGCCTTTTCGACTTTTCGACGTAACAAGTCAAAACACAAAATGTGGTGAAGAGTCAAGTGTACTGACCTGGAAAGCGGCCGATCTTGCATTTGCAAAATATACATCCGGGTGCCACATCATCTTGAAGACCTCCAGGTCGCGCACGAGAATCGGAGCAGTCGCGTTGTGAGCCAAACGGTGGTCGTACCACTCTTCTTGGAAGTACACATCCAGATGGTAGTCCATCGTTTGAGCACCTGAGAGAAGAGAAAGGATCACATGCAGACAGAGAGACAGATAAGCCTTACTGAACGAGCTCATTCCCTCGATGAACATCGACAGCGTGACATTTGTGGGGACGCCTGAAACGCGAAACTCAAGAAAACGTGGAAAAAGGGCAACTAATTGAACAATCGGAGAACTATGTGATTTTTCTAGGACAAATGACACAAATTAGTGCGAAAAGCCGAATGACGTGAGATTGTGAGCAAAACGTTGAACAGTGTTTAGTGTGTGTAGCGGTGATCAAGAGAACGCTGTTTTGAGAGAAGAGAAAAGCAACAGTTATGTAAGAAGAGTAAAAGCAGCAACACTCGTCCATACCTGTACCGTGAACGCGTATATATTCTAAAAAAAGTCGGAGGATTTAAGGGTGTTCTTATCGGAAAGACGTATCACACTCTGTGTGTTTTGTTATTCGCTCAAAAGTCAAAAAAATAAGTAAAACCCGTCTCATTCCCGAAAAAAGAGAAAATTGAATTCACCTTCCTCTTACTTACCGTCATACTGGGTTGGTGTCGCGAACTTGTTGTACAGTGTCTCGTTCTTGAGTTTGTCAAGAAACTTTTTGGTGAGTGGAATGAACGCCAAGTCGGCCGACTCGAACACACTAACGAAACAGCACACGGCCAGCAGTACTCGGAACATTTCCCTTGTTTTTCGTTTCTCTGTGGGGACCTGCTAAATGGAGAGGGTTAGCTCATAATTCCGACCTGAAAAGTAGCACGAGGTGAGAATACGGCGGGAAGAGAAAAGAAAAAAGGACGAGGGTTTGGAAGAGTTGGGTGGGGGAAAGAGGAATATTTGAAACGGAGTGGAAAGTGTAAAAATAACTAAGGGTCAAACTAGAAACCTTGGAAAAAAAAGAAAAGGAAGAGGTCCCATCTCTTGCCGGAAAACAAGTACAAAAAATCAGTTGAAAGGAAATATGACGGAAATATGATGGTTCCGATGTCTGCACTCTGCCGAGAATTCCATATTTCGTCAGCCGCCGTGTTCTCAAGGTATTCAAATTTCAAAAGCACGGAGAGACTGAAGGTCGATGTTGACACGACGAGTTTGATGGGAGCGGGAAGAGACAAAGTCGATGGAAGAGTCCGTTTAAAGTAGCAGAACATTTGTTCCGGATTTACTTGCTAGCGGACTCGACTCGAGGCAAAAAAGCGGTTTCGAAAGGGGCCCAACACTTTAAATTTCATTCCGCTTCACGTGCGATCCGCCTTCCTTCATTCCCTCGTCTTCCAATTCACCTTAGCTTCTCCTCTCGCCGCTCACCAGATTGAGAACCTCAATTCGATACCAAATCCACAGAAAGAGCAGACAATTCGAGTAATTAATTTTGAAAAGAATGCTAGTACTTGTTCCATCTTCTGGAAAAAAGAAATTTAGTAATGCATTGAGAATGTCTTCAGACTGGAAACGCTCCCCGAGCCAAATGATTGAATTTTTGTCTGAGCATTCAGTTTTCTTCCAGTTTCCTTGACCCATGAGGAGCTGATAATTTGAAGGGTATGAAATTTCTTGAGAGGGGCACAGGACTGCTTTCTCGTGAAAAGTCCTCAGTGTGGCGGGAAATCAGAAACACATGGTGAGAGTGCTCGGAGTGAAAACACATTTCCCTACCAAACTGTCATGAGCTACCAGAGGGAAAAGTACTACATCTATGCTTGTTGGGAGCAAAAATCGAGAATGTTTTGTGACGTAGCGAAGTGCGAGGCCAGCAAAATGACCGCTTCCATCTTGCAAGTGTCTACGCGCCTGTTCTTGGGGGAGACTCTTCCAATAAACATTTTGCTGGAAAAACTGGCTTTTCGCATCGTATTTTGATGTTGGACGACAGGGAAACCACAAAGAGAGCCCAAGAAAAAAAGAAGGAAATGAAAGGAAAAAAGAAGAAGCCCATCTTCCAGCTCGTTTGATCCTACTGTAGTTTTATTCGACCACGCGGCAATTATCAACGTGACGATTGAAACCTCCAATTTTCGATTCCAATTTTCGTTTTGGTTTTGGTTTTGGTTTTTTTTATGTGCTCATGCGTGAGGACGAAAAAGAGAAAAAGAAAAAAAAACAACAACAAAGCAAAGAGAAAGTACAAGAGGCAGAGAGGCGATGACTCGCCGAGAAGATTCGGAGGATGTATCTGCGACGTCTAATTGGTTTAATACAGATTTCTTAGAAGAATAAAGGCTTGTCATTATTGCTCGGGGAGCGTGTTGGAAGGAAGAATGCACGACGCATTTCTTCTAGGTCTACTGGACTCGTTATAACGATTGCATAATGAATTTGACTCGTGATGGTGTGATGTAAACTAATTGCTTTTTTGCATCCGATATAAAGGACAGAATCATGAGCACCGAGATCATCATTTACACGTTCCACTTGTAACCACAATTTGGGCAAATTATTCTTCCAGAAACACATGAAAACATTACGGTATTCATGAACGGAAACTTTTTTCTACTTGGAGAGGAAGGAAAGCACAAAGCCTCCACTTTTTCGTCGCGAGAAGCGCTGTCAAAAGCCGAATGAACTGGCTCCCCCATGGAGGGCGGGACCAGAGGAACGTCACCGCCGGAGGGTCCCTTGAAGCGCCTCCCTCTCCTCCTTTTTCTCCACAGACTCGAAAATCAATTGAAATGCCAATTCAATCTAGTTTGATGGAAGAAAATAGCGCGAAATTGGGGAAAAAGACAAAAACGACGAAAAAAGGAAGGTTAGGGCGGTCCCGAAAGCAAAGTTTATACGTATGATAATGAGGAGTGAAGCAGGAAATGTTGGCGGCAGGAGAGAAATAGCAAATTTGCTCCTTTTTCAATCAGTATGCAAAACAGGCCATCACGTGGAAAGTGGATTTAAAAAGCAAGAAGAACCTATTTCCGAGGTTCGTCCTTCTGAAGATCAAGAATCAAGCTCTGCCCTTTTCTAGAATCGTCTGCTCTTTCGTGAAAGACGCCAGTCTGTGCATTACGTGGTTCGACGGAAAATTGAATTCAGAAGTGTAGCGGTAAGGTGTGCGGTCTCCGCTTTGTCCCAACCGTCAAAACAAACAACTTTTCAAAAATCTCGAGTTATATACCCGGAAACACGAGAGAAGCCTTGTTGGTTGGTCGGTGAGGATGTCTCATAAAAACTGGAGAATAAGAAACTCGGCGGAAGAGGAGCAGAACAAGAAGAAGAATAAGAAGTTCTTAGGGGCGGAGTAATCCAGTAATGATCAGTTTATTGCCTCCGAGCTCGCCGACATGCTGCCGCCCGATCGTCGGCCCGAAGAGACATTTCGAAACGATATAAAAGTTCTATCCTACACTGGCAGACACAAAAAAAAACTTTGGAATGAGCAGAACACAAAAGAGAATGGACGAAAAAGCAAGGCAGTGGTGACGGATGGTTAATATCAGACAAGTACTTGGGTGTGAAGTAGTTCAATCTCGGCGCGAGTTTTATGTTCTCCATTCTCGGAAATTTGTCATCTTGCTGATGTGAGATGAGATATTCCAGGAGTGAGATGCTCGTGCACATTCATTCTTTTCACGGTTCCAAGACAAATTGGTGGAAAAGAGAGGATACGAAGAAAGTAGCGCGTTTTCCAGAAACTGTTAGTTTCAAAGATCGTATTTCAATTTTCCAGTTATTCGGAGACGCTAATTCTGAGAAAATTGTTGATCTTAAACTGCTCTTATTCTTGCTCTCTTCTTACAAAAATAGGAATTTGGATGGGAAAACGAAAAGTGATGAATGTGCTCAATAGTCTTCGAAAAAGTGCCCACTTGTAAGGGTCCACGTACTGGTCAAATATTTTCGAGACTTTTTTCGACTAGCTCTTCTGCCGCATCCGCAGACATTTTGAGACGGAGAAATGAAAATGGCTTATTGAGGTCAAAGGCCACCAGGCTGGAAAAAAAAACGCAACAATGAAAAGAATAGAAGGTGTCGTCACGATCAAAACACAAAGAAGTCACAATTTGAGACTGCACTTTGCATTCAGAATTCAAAATCTGCCGCCATAATTGAGCGCCCCCGAGGAAGACGACTGAGGGCTCTTCCGAAATTGCTTTCCTTTCTCGCAAAAGTCTCTTTTTAGAACAAAATCTGCTTCGACGATGTCTGATGCAGTGTGCGTCTGAATTGAGAAGTGCGAAATGTGTGGAGGAGAGGCGGCAACGAAGGAGGCAGTTTTTGTGACCAACAAGGTCAAAATTGAGCAAAAAAGCGGCCGAGATTCTCTCGAAAAATGAAGTTAGGAAACGTTTTCGCTGACGGAAAACTGCGAACAAAAGCGAGGCATATGTAGACGGTGGCAGTTCGCACGTCAAGGTGAAGGATGTGACATTTTCACCGGGAGAGAGAAAAAAAACAGAATGCCTGCAGTCTGTTCGTAGATAACTCGCTTTCAAATGGCTAAAAGAAGTCGAAAAGTCAGTGAAACCGAATTTCCCTTCGAACTATTCTTTTCTTTTCAGAGACTTCGAAGTTTCCAGCACATTCACAAAATCACAGCTCAACAGGAAGTGAGGGGATAAAATTGGTGAGAAAACTCGAGTTTAGTGACGGCTGTCTAATTCTAATCACGTTTGAGAAAAAAAAGGAAAATGTAAATTAGGCAGTCAACTTGTGACGACTTTTTGTTGTTTTCGGTCTTCTTCATTTTCTATCTACTTGGGTTTAGGTCAAAAGATGCGATAGAGTCAGATTACCATGTACAAACACAATCGGTGGGTGATGAGGTCAGGAGAGCGAAAGAGTGGTGGAAAAAGCAATACGGAAGAAAAAAAAAACGTGCGCATGATAAATTCGCGTTTAAAGGACCAGTGAAACAGGGAAAAGCATTGACGAAAGCGCTTTCCACACTGCACCAAAAAGGAGCATTCTTCAGGTTTCGGAGGTTCAATTTGACAAATGGACATGTGGCGAGATAAAACGACGTCCGTTTAGACAACGAGTTATAGAGTTGGTAAGAAGAAGAAGTAGATGTTTTTCAAAAAAGTGGAAAGTTGCAAACGAGTTGGCTAGAAGTGGGAACAAGACAATGGTGTGAATAGAAGAAGTAAGGTGCCGAATTCGAGAGTAGGCGAACGTGCCGGGAAGAAAACAAATCTCACCAACTAACAAAAGTGTGTCCCACCCAAACAGTAACCGAGAACACTGAAAAAGAAAGCTGGAAAAGAAGATTCTAGAGATCTGGAATTGGTTTGTTTGTGATAGGAGAGCAAAGAATGTGCTCCCCTCTGGCCGGTCGTTTCTTTCATGAATGCATTAAAATTGAGTAGTCTCTCCCCCGCCACAGACAATGACAATGTCAAAAGTGTACAAGACCCCTTCCCTGAGCTGATCCATCCACTGGAATTTTATTATGGACGTATCTCGCGCTGGCACATCAAACTACGCTTGTGGTTCGCCGAAACTCTTTCTTCTTCCTGCCGGAACTCTAACATGAACTACATAACTGACTAACAAGGTGTCCTTTTCCGAGACACCGATCATATTGCAGTCGGTGCGTGCGCTCTGCTGCAACTTCCACCGGTCATCTTCGAAACTTTTTGCGCAATTCGGAAGATCAGAGTTCTACACGCATGGTATATCATTACCTCTCATCTCTGATCGCGACATTTATTCAAAAAAAAAAAGAAAACCAATTCGTAGTATACATCGTTATTTCTTATCCCGTGGGCTGAAATTGCACCCTTGCGTTGGATACGAATACAAAATACGAAAAACGAAATGTATATCCACATATACCGTAGTCAGTCAGAAAATTGATTTCCCAATTTTTATTCGTTTTTTTTATGATGAGTACGGATTAAGACCGACATTCGTGATCTTTTCTTGCTCTTTCGGCTCAGATCGTTTTGCAAAAGGGATATTCTTTCCGAGAATGAATATCCTCCCGTTTAAGTTCAAGTGCAAACAGGGGAATTCAAAACTTTGTGAGAAATCTGCAACTGGAGATTCACTGTGCCGGAAATTTTCGGGAAAAAAAAAGATGACGTGGCGTCTGAAAAGCGAACAAGCAGAATGGAGAAGAGAAAGGATTGGTGTTTGGGGTGGAAACGTGAAAAATGCGGAAGATTCATCACCAAAAACCAGATCTTTTTGAATAAAATATGTAGGATGTTCAACTAGCGTCACCTTACCCTTCTCCACGCGTTTCCCCGCACTTTTTCGAATGTGACCTAAAATAGGGAAGGAAGAAGCGAGACAAAAGGACAATGACGTGTCAAGGAAGTTTTCTGAAGTTGGGGGAGTAAGTTGAAAGGTTGCCTGTTGCCATCATGACCTCTGTACTCCTTTGGAAGCTTTTGAAGCATGGATAAAACGATCCTTTATGCACATCCTTGATTTGGGACCCCGGAAGAAAGGAACGAATCGCAAGATGAAGCGGGTCTGACAGATGTACTTTTGGTCAGCCTTCTGGGAGCAGAAACGAAAATGAAAACAATTGCAGAGAGAATCAAAAATTACAGATGGCCAATGAAACCACCATTTACGCCACGGCACGCTATTTAGGGTGTAATTGGAGACGGATCACATTTTGCTCCTCACACTTTCGATGGACATTCGTGTATGTCACCAATATACGGCAAATATGAAATTTTTTGATGCACCCGGTGGCCGAAGAAATGAGTTTCGCGCTCTCAGGTTGCCCTCCTCCTATGGCACGACCTCTGCGCCGGATGGGCTCATTTTGGAAAGGTTGGGTTTCGGATGACACCGCGAGTCGAGAAACGAGAAAAGATGGCAGAAATTAGGGAGAAGAAACAGATGGGGGGTCACCGGAACAATGAAATATTCACTTGATGACTGGAAGGAAACTCGAGGGAAGATCGAACCGATGAGGTAGATTGGTTGGCAACTGGTGTAGTAATAAAAGCGAGAAAGGCCACGAAAGAAAACGCACGTGTTTACCCAGAAGAAGAAGAAACACACAAAAAACGTGCTGTCTTTGAGAACCTCCCGGAAGGTGTAGATCATTCCGGGGAGTCACCGTCAGCGACCTCCTCAGATGGCGACACACATTGTTTCGGACGACGAGCGAGAAAAAACAACCTTTTCGTCAAGATTTCTGCGGGTTAATCCATCCTCCTAATGACAACTGTTTTGTTTTGAAAAGAAGAGATGCGAAAGAGAAACAATGGATCTGGGGGGCGCCGTTGAAACAATGTGGGCCCGACGGCTGATATTGTTGCGTAATCAGTGAATAAACAGTTGGTGAGAGAAAAGATGGGAGGACACATCATTGGCTCGAAAATCAAGAGAAGAGAAGCAGGCGAACTCATAAATTTGGGGGGAAACGATCGGTGTGAGATAGAAAGATGAGACACGGCACAAAACAAAACGATGAAATTACCTGTGCTCGTCGGCTCACCTCGAGACTGCTTTATCATGTCGCTGTTGCTTTTGATTGCTCTTTCGCCCAATAACACTTTCGAGTACTCGCTTTCTCTCTCTCGTTCCTTACCGTAGCTTTTCGGAAATTGGAAGAGAAAACAACCAACCCATTGAATGAGCATCGGAAGAACGGCCGGAAAAGAAAATAAATGATTTCTGGATTTTAGACTACTTTGTTTTCTTTTCTCTTGTTTCTTATTTCTCCGTTTACATCTTTAGTTTTATCTTTATTTCCATCTTGTTAACCCGGACCACCTGGAAGTTTCCATTAGCTCCCCATTATATTTTTCCCCAGTTCCGCAGGCAATTTGAAGTTCTTCTGATCGAATACGAAACGATTGAATTGTAGTTGTAAAGTCGTTTGAAGACCCTTCTACCCTTCCTTCGTTTTCTCTTTTTTGTCTGCTCCGCTTCAATACAAAAAAATGTATTTATCGTGAGGTTTGATTTCCGTGGAAAACAGATGTGCACAGATGTCCAAATGGTACTTTTATTATGGACAAGCTCCGGTTTAATTTCAATTTCAATTTCACATAGGTGGGGGTGGATGAAAGATGAAAAGTCGATAGAATCTGGAAGGTGGAAAAGAAGAGGGTTACATCAAAGTATCATATATCTTCTGCGGGGATGGGTTCTTCAGGTGATTGTTGTTATTAATGACGGTTGGGATCTGATAAGCGGGTCGCACAAAGGCGGAAGGTCGGATGACGGGAACACTTCTGAAAAACGAGCAAAACAGTGAGATTTCGGAGGTCAATGTCAATGTTTGACCTACCTCTCGACTCGCTGGAACTGACTCTGACTCTTCTTGACCGACTCGTTCTCCCTCTTCAGTTTGTCGATCATTTTTGTTTTCTCAGCGAGCTCCTGGAAACAAAGAAGATAAAACATTGCCATTCATCATTTCAATGTGTTGGGACGGATCCGATCTACACGACGCACTGACAGCGGCTGATAAATTGTTTTTGCACTTGGCTTGACCCTCTCCGTGTTTATTTTTGAATCGACGAGAAGATGAAGAAAGGGATGAGATGGGTAAAGAGACAATTGAGTCACGTGTGACGTCAGACACCTCCTCTCACCTGGTTCAAACGCTGGTTCTGACGATGGAGCCAGACGAGCTGATCGTCATTGGATCCTCCGTTCGATGTACCGTTCGAAGTCTGAAATTGCAGTACTGTTCAGCCCTCATTTCATCGAAATATCAGTGCTCATGCGGCAATACTTCTATTTTGAAATTTGCACAGAAACTGTTCTCTGGATTTGGATCTACAGTAGAAAAACGCTAACGAGCTCGCGAGAATATTCTGTAGTTGTACACTTCAAATATTGTATAGAGAAGCGCATGACAAAACACATTTTTCGTACCGCAAGTCGTAGCGCGCAGCGTCAAGGAACTACACCAAAAACACCAACAAAACAATACAAACGATCCGAAGTGTGTACCTTGCTCGCTGGAAACTCGAATCTTACAGTTTTGTTGTGATGGGCTGGAAATCCGCGGTCGCTGGTCTCCATTACAGCCAAGATGCGACGATTCAATTCGGTGATGTGAGCTCGGAGAAAGTTGAGTTTCTGCTCGTGAACTGCTGGGTCCTGGAAGTAAAAGTTGATTCTTCTGTTGTTTTTCAGTATTTGGTAGGCAGACGACTACACATTTTGTACAACCAAGCCCTTTAGTTCAGTTCTCGTGACGATTTTCATACTATGCCCCTTGGAACAGTCGTGACGCGGAGTCAGATACCTTTTTCCGTTCCACACCCCTCACTTCAAAACACTTCCATAATTCTGCAGATGAAGGTCACAGTCTCACGGTATTTCCTCCTTTAATTGTGGGAATCCTCGCGTTTTCTTCTATTTTAGGCCCGCATTCCTTTGTTTATTACTTCCCCGCGATTTTTCCAAACGTCCCTCAGTTTCTCAACCAATTTCTTGCACAATGTGCTCAAACGCTGACTGACGCAAACGCGGCCCTCGTTTCATCCGAAAAGCCAATCATTTTCCGCGAAAACCCCATAAAAATCATTCGCTTTTGGCACAATTCGCGAACCCATAAAATCCATAAAAAACCCCATAATCTGTGGCAAAAGATAATTGGATTATAGGTATACTGTAGGTAATTGTCGAGAGCCCTCAAGAAATGATTCGATTCCCATAATTGAGATTTCTTTGAAATAGCTATACGAATGACGAAATAAGGAAACCTTGAGTGACATCACTCGTCACTGCCGGTAATGTATGTTCACGAAGAGAACTCTACTATTCTTTGAGATCTTCATAGTAATGCCCCGCGAGATTTGAAGGGCGCAGTCCTGGAAGCGCCCTCATCACCCACACACACACACACACAGCACAGCAACACAGCCGACGAAATGGGAAATGGGGGGAAAACAGACTTAGCTCGGATGCGAAAGGTTGTTGCTTACCAGCGAAACACTGCCTTGTTGCAGAAGTCGAGCCTTTTTTTGCACTGAGAGCAGTCGCTCCTTGTACCATTCGAGAAGTTTCGAGGCTTGGTCCTGTCCTCGCTTCAGCATCTCGCTTTCCTCCCCTTGAAAGTATTCGAGTCGCGCCTGAAATCAGTAACTCTTCTGACCGCTCGCCGAACCGAAAATTATGTCCCACAGTCAAAACATGTTATGCTCAGTCGGCAATCGTACCGGTCGTCTCGTTTACCTATCTTGTACGATGGTCCCAAGAGGACTACTTTAATGACGGGACCCGTGGCACCGCTAGTCGCTGATATTAGTCTACTATACTAAATAGCTGCTCGCTGAGCGACTCAATAACAAGTGGTGCTATCATCGGTGCCAACTTGACAATGATAATTTGACGGAAAAAAAATAGCACGAGAATCGTAATTTCGGAGCATCTCACCTTGTAGTGGACATTCGACATTCAAATACTGGTCTAGTTTTGTCAGATCGTACATGCACAAATGAATGGGGATGTCAACAGTTCGCTTCCCCTTTCGTACCACATTTTGTCCGTCCATTCAGAGAATCGTATGCAAGACTTGTGGTCATCTTCGTTTCCCTTTTCATTCTGACCAACGTCATTCCTTTCTGATACAGAATCGATCACGCCTCCGCTATTTTCCATAAAGCGCTGTCCCACTTCTTCCCTCGAGCATTCTGTTCTAGTTATCAATATTCCCATCCGGGACTTTCAGCCTAAGAACCCCGCCCAGAAAAGTGGCGCGCCCGTATAAATAGGCTAGCGGATCTTCAGTAATCCTCATTTTCAGCTCCTCGACGAGCTCTCCTCCCCCTCCTCCAGCCACTCTCCTTTTGCCACCGGAAGCGATGCGCACCATCGGGCTCTTGCTCTTCGCGGTGCTCTGCGGCGTCTACAGCGAGGCTGTACCAGTTCAGGTCTACCACGCTGTGGATTCTCCGGTAAAGACCCAAGAATGGGACGACCGGCCTCAGACAGTGCTGATTTTCAGGCTTTGGACGTCGTTCTTGTTGGAAACGAAGCTTCCCATGAAGCAGACGAGGACTACGAGGAGCTCACCGAGAACGCGATGGGCAAACGTAGCATCGCCCTCGGACGTAGCGGATTCCGCCCCGGAAAGCGTAGCATGGACAACTTCCACACCCTCGACGTTAGGTAAATCATTAGAAGCTATGGGACAACGCGATACAGTCTCGTTTCAGCGACCTCATCATGAAACGCTCGATGGCCATCGGTCGACTCGGACTGCGCCCAGGAAAGCGCTCGATGGCTTACGGACGCCAAGGATTCCGCCCGGGAAAGCGCTCGATGGCCTACGGACGACAGGGATTCCGTCCAGGAAAGCGGTCGATGGCTTACGGTCGTCAGGGATTCCGGCCGGGAAAGCGCAACGGTGACGTCATGGCTGGCTTCCCACGCAACACCCCGGAGATCTACATCCTGTGAAGCTTCGAATCGTCACGATACAGATACTTTGTACTGTCAATTACTTTTTGCCATTCCGTAACATTTACAATAACCCTGATGCCCTAAAACAGACAGCCAGAAACTTGAATCAATAAATACTGTGTTAATATCACTTTTGTTGGGATCCCAGTACGGGAATTCGAAGGGACTGAGAGTGAACGTCACTCTGCGAAGATTGTGCTACACACGCCTGGAAGTTCTGCAAATGTGAAGAAAGCGCACGTGGGAGAAAACGGGCACGTGATATCGGATCAACTGAGGTTCCAAAAATAGTCGCACACCTACGCGCCCTGTGTGTATAGTTGAGGGGTTCCGGAGCAGTAGGAGAGCAGTTTGAAGAGAACCGAAGGTGACAGACAAGTTGTAATAATTTTCATCTGGATGCCATTCAGATTTATAGGTTTCGAAGCTGAGTAGAGAGAGGAAAAATGACAGCTGTGCGAACGCGAGTATACTCAAATGCGTCTCAGCTCAGACATGACGTTTGGTTTTTCTCCTCTCCAATCATCAATTTTAAAGTTCCCGATCTCCTCTGTCAGTGATCTTCGGGTCTGGGTTTCAAAACTCTCCGAGCGTTATTTTCAGTATAACTAAACTCCAGTTGCTCGGTTTTCTGTTTCCCGAGTTATGACTGTTTTCCAGACAGAGTTACTCTTGGGTATTTCCTCAGTATCTCTTGAGATTTTAACGATCTTCGATCCTCACACATCTTGCTTCTCACCCTGCTCATCCCGAAGAAATGAGTCATCATTCTCAAATTCCTGCATTTTGTACTTGGAGCCATATCCGAGGGGTGTAACGGTGTTGTCCCCGCCTATCACTATGCTATCTTTTTCTGCTCATCTTCTTAGTGCTATTTTGTTGCTTCCACATATCCCGCCCATAAAGAGATCCGTATAAAAACGGCGGACATCTCGCTGAAAATCATTCCGGTCTCACCGCCGCTTCTCAACACTTTGGATTCAGAAGCATCCGCTCGCTGGCTCGGAATGCTCCGAGGACTCACGCTCATCGCCGTGCTCGGCTCCGTGGCGATCGCGGTTGGCTATGTGGCCACGAAAGGAGGGACGAAGCCTCACGAGGTGAGAAATCCGACCCGAGTCGAATAGTTCTTACAGTTCTTTTTCAGTATCATCGCATACAACCGGCATCGGACAGTCAAATCACCATCGTCAGCTACCCAGTTGGAATCTCGTTCAAGCGCAACGAGCCGATCGCGTCTCATGAGAAGGTCCACAATCAACTGGATGAGATCCTCCGTGATCGCGGAAGCCGAATCGGCGGTGGATATATGACCGCCCCGTTCAAACTCACTTCGGACAACAGCAACGGAATCTACCAGATGGACGCAACTGCCAAGCGATCGATGGCGATTGGACGCACCGGATGGCGCCCAGGAAAGCGCTCGAACGAGAAGCCTTCTCAGGAAACCACCGCGGTCGGTCAGATGTTCTGGTTGGATGAGGTGGAGCAAGGACAACCCGAACAAGTGTACGAGGCCACCACTACACCGGAACCCGAGCAGAAGCCCTCCGACAAGCAGAAACGCTCTCTTGCTATCGGCCGTGCTCAATGGCGTCCAGGAAAACGTGCCATCCCAATCGCAGTCCCGACATTCGACTCGCCATTCGCCTACTCGTACGACGAATCGGGAGCCGGCTCCGGATACTACTTCGAACAATGAACGGTCGACAAACAACGAGATGGACACCTACTGAATAATTAGTACTGCATATAATCCCTGATCTCCCATATGTCCATCTCTAGAGCGACAAGCTCTATTTTTCAAGCGGCAAGCTTTGTAAATGTGTGAATGATTGATATTCTGAATAAATCTGTGTGTAGCAATATTGGCTAATCGATTAGAAATCTGTCGGGAGAGTGGGCGTGGAGAACGAAAAAGATCCCGCCTACGTTGTTATCTTGTGCTCTCCCTCTCGAAACACCATAGTGTCTTCCCTCATGAAAAAGCCACGCCCTTTTTTTGAGAACCTATATAAAGGCAGGAGAGAGATTCGGAGCATCAAATCATCCTCTCGTCGCTTCCAAACCTTCACCTCCTTCTCCTTCTGGACTCTCAGGTCTCGAAGATGCTGAAGGCAGCGACTCTGGTTGCTGTGCTCGGCCTGTTGGCTTCCCAAGCCATCGGCTATCCGGTGAGAGAAAATGGAAACGATTCTTATGCCCAACCGGTTCTTCTTTAGGGAGCACCGTACTTCACTCCGATTGTTGTCGAGGAGACTGAAGACGTGTACTGGGGACCGAGCTACCAGCTCGTCCCGGCTGTCGACGACAACCAGTTCGCTGTGATCAATGACTTGATCGATGGCGTCGCGAAACGCTCGGGAGGACAAACCGAATCGTTGGAGGACGGTCACGGCATGGAGAAGCGCCTCTACGTGCCACGTGAAGGATTCCGCCCGCAGAAGCGCTCGATGGCCATCGGACGAGCTGGAATGCGTCCGGGAAAGCGTGGACAGCTCTCGGAGAGCTATTTCCCGCGGAATCCGTTCCTGTCCCACAATGAATAACCTTCTGTTGCCCAAATCCCACAACGTTAAAAAAAACAGTCTCAGCACAACTTAACCACTAAACCACAACACTTCTCACGTCATCACTTCTACTTTTTCTGTCCTTTCCTTTCCTGTCCCTGTCTTTAAGGAGTCGCCGAATGAATATTGTTAACACCGCAGTCACGAGTTTTTTTTACAGTCTGTTACAGCATTAGAGCTTCAGAGTGTTTGATCTCCGACAAGATCAGGTTCAAATAGGATTCTGGGGATTTCACTTCTTGGAAGGCTGTCTCCGACCGATCGGAGACTTTTTACATTAAATATTGCGTGCAGACCCTTTTTCGCCAAAATTTAATCAAAATCATTCCGAAAATGCTCCGAAATTCCGCCAACTCCGCTCCTTGGGCTCCGCCTTCCAGTCTTAAACCGAGTCGTATAAAAGCAGCAAGATTTCACATTGCGATTCACTTTTCTGTCAGCAGCGGTTGAGTCTAATCGAAAAAGACTCCCAGCCTCTCCAACTGGCTCTCCCCAGCGCTCAGCCGTCTCAATCGGACCTGAGCATCGCCCCTCACTCGACGACGTCGACAATCAGAGGCGTCAGGATGCGAGTCCTCGCGTCGCTTCTCGTCGGACTGGCCATAGTCGCCGTCCTATGCAAGGCTACGGCTTTCGACGATGACATGGAGGAGCAGGTTCTCATCGACTCGCTCGAGCCAAGTCACGATATCATCTTACAGAAGGATGCCTACTACTGGCCGTCCTTCGGAGCCATCACGTCGGTCGACTTCGACCAGTTCCTTCGCTCGGAGCTGGAGCGTCAGAGCCGTCTCCGTGGCCCCCGCGCCATTCCGCCACCAATGAAGCGCTCAGTGGCAATCGGACGCCTCGGCTTCCGCCCAGGAAAGCGCTCGAGCGACCTCGTCCGCATCGTCCTCCAGGAGCATTAGGCAGCTCCCACGTCGTTCATGACGTCATCAACCTGTGACTGACAATGGTCACCTACCTACTAACTCCCTCCCTTTCAATGTGTTAACTTTTCTATTCTCTTGAACAATAAATGATTGTAATGTTGAAATGCGTTTCTTCTCAACATCCCCCCCCCCTCGTCCATACCACCCACACAAAAACTAAAAGTCCGAAAGTGAGTACAGTAGAATGGTGCACATAAAACTCTCGAGTGGCGGCACCACATCATTTTCTCGTTCTCCTAGACTAATCAAAGAGGCAATTTCACCCGACGCCCACGAAAAAAAGCTTGAGAAAGTGAAAGCAATTGAATTAGTCTACAATTCTCTCCAAAAGAGCTCAGAAAGTTCTCAGTCGCTGGTGTCTATTTCTATTCTTGATTTTGGAGCGAGGAGCTCAGTAGTACTGTTTTTCTCGCTCTAGGTGTGAAGAAACGAATTTGTAGGCAGGTGAGTCTCACTCGTACTCATCGTGGCTCTAAAATGGATCTTCAGTGTAGTTTGAATATTTGGATCCACGACGCTCATGTGGCACTATTGTATTCTCACTACGCTCTTCCTCGCGTCTAAATATGGAATTCCTTGCTTGTTCCCGGTGCGATGATCCCTTTTCTTCTTCTCTAAATCCGGGGGGTTTTGCATTTCAGTCCGAAGAGAGCGGAGTTCCGAAAGAGCCAATAGTCCCAAATGCTGGGTTTGGCGAAAATCGCAGTGTTGAGAACGTTTTGATGTGAGCATCCGGTTTGTGTGCCGAAAGGCATGTAATTTCATTTTTAGGGATGTCTCCAAAATTGTGAGTGGCGCCCAGAAGTCATCACTTCGTTATGGAAAACGTTCTGACAGCAACAACAGCAGTCAGCCGTTGACAGATGTTACTGAAGAGGAGGAAAAAGCTGAGATGGAGTTTCTGCAGAAGCTGACGTCATCTATTCCGATAACTGGCTTCAGCAACCATAAATCACAGAAAACAGCTGGAAAAGGAAAGGTCGACATGTTATCTGATGAAATTGCACGTACTGCTCTTTACTCTCTCGTTTACGGTCGAAATGTCAACTCAAGAACTGAAATATGCGTTTATTTCAGGTGTGCACGGATCTCAGAAAAGTGTGAAACCGTTACGTTTGATCGACTTTCTGACATCCAGGTGATACATGAGTTTGGCTAGTTCATAACTGTGAACAAAATTATAGAGAGAGGAAGAACAATGTGGAAAGTTCCCCAGTTTTCGACGATTCGTTCGAAGACGCCTCCCGTGTGCACCAGTTGTTAGTCCGTATGGATGAAGCTCGAAATAAGGATATCGTGTGCGACCGCACTGCGAGTTCCCTCATGCATGTAGTTCCATGTTTCAGGAAGAATGGGCACCACCAGCATAGGAGTTCAGTGTTCACTCGTGCCCGTCATGGAAAACGAAGTTTCGCTCATTTCCGTTTTGACGGCTCGATGTTAGTCCCAGGGGCTCACGGGTAATCTTTTTTTGAAACTCGTGCTCGCAAACTTTTTCCTGGTTTTTTTTTTGCAGTTCAAAATCCCTCGTCGGCCGTTTGGAAAAGCCTACTGCCACCGAGGAGAAAAAAATGGATGATGAATGAGAAGAGAAGAGCTCTTTCCTTCCAAGCAAACGATCGACAATCGGATGCGATTAACCTTCGCGCACGGCAATAAATCTTCCTCAATAGAAGGACTCCAATTGTCTTTTTCCTTCTATTATCCCCCGCAAACATGTGCACTCTCTGACATTTACATACCAATACATCTTCGTCAGTTTGATGCTCGTTGAATAAACGAATGCTCCGTTGTTCTTCCGTTTCCGCTCTGATTGGTTTTTCGGAAGAAAAATGGTTGTTGGGAGAAAATTCATTTCCGGATCTTCGTCAAGCAAATGTCACGGGAGGCCGCCGTCAGCGCGGCAGAGCGACGGCCGCGCGCGCACGTCTTTCAGCATTACGCTTGATGCACATTCACTTTTGTCTTTCCTTTTCAAGTAGCGCGCGGCGGGACAAAAAAAAAGAGAATCTCGAGAACGTTTGATGTGAGGCCAAACATCGACGTCGACAAGATTTATTCACGAGAGCCCGCCAATTCCAGAGCTCCGCGGAGCGCAGACATGTCTCGAGTGCTTTTCGGCAAGGCCCCGCCCATCTGGAGCACTTTGCCCCTCCCCTTCCACGGCTCCACAGAATCATTCGTGCCCGCTTCTTCACCATGAAGCCGGTTCTGATTCTTCTCCTTTTTGCCTTGGCGGTTTTCGCCGAAGACTCCGAGATGGTAAAGCGCAAATGGAAGCCGGATAGACCGGTGTACGCCGACAGCTTGTGGAACTACATCGTCCCGACTGTGGACTCGCCTCTCGTCCGCGAGTGGAAAGAGAAGATGTTTGGTCCGAACGGAAAGTACCCGCGCGATCGCGAAGAATCCTTGTCGAGAAAAGCGGGAGGACAGCAGCGGCAGGAAGTCCAGAAACGCCGCAACCTGCTCGTCGGCCGCTACGGATTCCGCATCGGCAAACGTACCATCGTCGAGGACAACTACAGGTGAGACTTCCTCCCTTCTCAAAAGAACATTTCTAAACGTTTCACTTTTCAGTCCGGAAGACGAGCTCGATCTTCAATATTAGGGGGACAACCCCGACCACGACAGAGGGATACAACCTTCGACGCATCGCAAAGTTACTCCAATCCACAATAACCACCACCCCCCCCCCCCCCCTGATCACTTCAACAATCGAAAGAGAGCTATATGTTAACCTTTTAGTTTTGGATATGATGTGGCTAGTTCAATAAATCCTTGTTAACAAAGCCCGTGTCTGATTGACGTACCACTCTAGGGTTGTCCTCCTCGTCGTATAAGGTGTGTCTTCGGTTATCCGGTGTGACAGATGACATCACCGAGTTGCGCCATTGCAGGTTCTCCATTCCGGAAGATGCTGAAAATAAGCGCGATTGGAATACGGGACGCAAGAGAGAGAGCGTCTACCGAGACTGTTGTAGGAAGTGGTCGATTGGGGCCGACTGCGAATTGCCTGGAATAGAGTTATATTTCCGAGTGTTTGGAATACGGTTGGCTACTTGAACTCTCTGGATATTACTGGGTGGTTGTTGGGATCGGAGCCTTGACTCTTCTTTCGCTGATCTAACTGTGCTAGGCTGAAATGAGAGGAAATGATCGAGACCGAAAACATAAGTTGAAACTTTTTTCGTTCTGAGGACAACAACTGGTGGGTCGAAGAGAAGTGCGTAGTCCGGTGGCGACTGACTCCCGCTGTTTTGTACTATCTGAAATCCAATTTGCAACGTTCCTTTCCCATCTGGCGTATGTTGTGCATTAACACTGCATGAGTCACCCCAGAGAACTGTGCTAATATCGGTCGGAAAAGGTGAGAAAAGAGAGGGGGAAAGGAAGAAATTGTCTTACGCTTGGCTGCGATCCGTAATGGGAACCGTGCGATCTGTAATCGACGAGCGAAGGCGACGAAAAATTGTGACTTCGTCGCCCAAATCCGTTGATTCCCATCGACGGCGGCTGCATGTCTCTGAAAGGCGTGAAATTGGTTGGGCCGAATGGCGGAAACCAATTATCAAAAAATTGGAAAGGGAAATGAAATGGTAGGAAGGAAATGGAAGGAAACAACAACTACTGCGAGGTCCCAAAAACATTCGTCTCCTTCAAAACCCAACGAGAAAATGTTTGCTTGGACATAAAGCCCGTACCTCATCCCTCTCGCCAAGTCGTAAACTGTTCTTGTTTGTTGGGCAGTAATGGTTTCCAATCTGCAATCCACTCATTCTTGTTTCGCACACAATTAATCTCGGAAGGCTGATAAAAAGAGACGAAAAAACGGACAAAGCCTAACAGGATTACGGTTTTGCGGCAAAGAATGCAATACAATGGAAATTGAACAATGGAGGAGGACGGAAGCAAAGTTTGGAGGGAATTTGATAAGCGCTGTATGGGGCGCATGCATAATAGCGTATTGAAACTGATAGATACAGTTTCGATTCGTGAATTCATTCAGAATGAAGAATTTCAACCGGCAAAAAGGGGGAAAAAAAAGAGTTGACTTTCCTTTTGTCCTGAACAAATCAAAGGAACAATTGCGGAGAGGAAGCGGCAAAAGGAAATTGAATACCTATTCATCTTTTCATCTCGCAAAAGGACTTCAGACCTCCTACAGACAACAGAAGCAACACAACTTTGGGCACCACTCAAAAATCGGCGTCTGGTTTTGTCCCCTCCAAAAAAAAAACGGAGAAAAAACATTCACATTCAGAGATCACAGTGCGGAAAACGGTTCAATGAAGGTTTCGGTTTCGGGAAATTATAATGTAAGCTGTGTTTTGGGACGAAACGAGTAATAACGGTTTTCCGAGTCGGACACGAAGGTCACCCGAACTCGGCCAGCCTGTCATTGCCTTCCCATCAACTTGTTTCGACCGCCGGAGAAGGGAGGGGGCCTGGACGCGCGATTATGGGTCAATTACATTTAACCCCCAACCCGTCAATTGTGATCATTTCAGACAGTTTTTTTTCTTGAAATAGATATGAAAAGGTTGCCAATCGAAAGGAAATAAAGATGAATAATAAGGCGGAAAAAGAGCATAAAAGAAGGAACGTGCGGGGGAAGGGAGAGGGGGAGCGTACAATGACTAAACCAGTGTACAAATACAATAGTAAAGGTGCTCTCCCGCTCGCAGCTGGTCTCGGCTCTGGCTCATAAAGGCACTGACCGTCCGCCTGGTCGTGTATGCGCTTCACCGAGAGCGTGTACACCACTCAAAAAAAACACACATAGACACGAAAAACAGTACTCGTTTTTTCCGGTTGCCTAGTAGGTTTGCGTGTCCGTTGCCTTGTTATGAGCGCTCGGGCTTTTCTAATTAATTTCGAGTGTCGAAAAAAGTGGTCGTCTTTCTTATTTCTCTTTTCCTTTTCCTTTTCCACTTTCGATTTCCGAGGGTGATGGGAGGGAAATATTAGTTACGATACGGTTTGTTTTCCTGTTTTCCTCAGCTGGGTACGAAACAATAGAGAGAAAATAGAGTCGTTGGTGAGTGTGTGGGTGTGAAATGGAAATGGAAAAGCAAACACGGTGGTTTCAATGATGATTTGGAAAGAGGGAAGAAAGCTTCGCATGCTATCATGTACTGATAAGGAAGCAGCTTGATTAAGGGCGGGGGAGGTTGATTTTCCGGATGAGTGACCCAGTTTTGAAACAAAACGAATTAGGAAAATGAAGGAGCGGGATGAAAACTCTCTATTCCGAAACAATTTAGTAGTATAATTTGATAGGAATTGAGGGCTTTCATAACGTTATCATTTTATCAGCGACCAAGTTTTGAAACAATATATCCGTTGAGAGGAAGATCCGAATCAGTAAGCGAAATTGAATCGGGTTAATGATCTCGCGTGCCGTGCGGATGACTGTGCGAGGAAGAATAATGGATTTGTGTATGAGAGAATTTCGTAAGTGTTCCGTCTAACTGCGTCCGAGTTTACTTCCAAACTGACGAAACACGGAGAACAAGAGAATCTTCAAGATGTTGCAGATCTTACTCGGCATGGTATCTTGATGCTTTCAATGCGAAACATTTCTCACCCTCCCGTCAGCCATACGGTGGCAGTAAATTGCGGCTTGCCGCAGGACTTACGTCTTCCCCCTTATTCAGGTTTTTTTGGAACTGAACTGAACAATAACGGATCGGATTTAGCTGACGAGATCGAGAAGAAAGAGGAGAAGCCGAGAGAGAGGGAGGCAAATGTTTGAAATCGTGTGAAATCTGGTGAGAAACTGCGCATAAACACAATCGCAACGACAGCGGTACTATTATGTTCTCGATGGAGAAGCCGAGGAGATGCCGAGTGGGATGCGCTCCTATATAGGAAGCAAAAATAAATAAATGGAGTTAAGCGCTAACCGTTTTATTAATCCGCCTCGTCATCTCAATAAACCATCTCTACGGGTGTTTGGCTGCTTTCTGCTTTCCATCGTTCTTCCCTCAATGTGATAGTACGGACCGGGGGGAATGCGAACAAAAACTGGTCAGTTCTGTTTTCTTGTATTGTATCCAAAGTAATTTGAAACACGGACGCGGCAATGAAAAGTGTGAAGAACATAATGCAGCAATTGGGGGGACGGCCAACTTTCCTATCAAACATGTTGATCTATTCGTTCTCCTCCCTCATGTGTCAGTCATATCTATATCTTATTCACTCGTTGTGTTCGTTCGATCGTACAGAAGAAATCTTTTCTATCGCCCTCTCTCGTTTCTCTTTGAGAAAAAGGAAGGAAGACAAGGAAGGGGGAGGTGGATAATTTATGGAAGTGAGAAGTGAGAAGCAAAAGGTGATGAATTACAGTCCCCCAACACCGTTATTTCATTGAATGGCTGGTGCGAACTGGAAAGAAGATAACTAGATACTTTTAGCGGAAGGAGGACGAGGAAAAAATCGGTGATGGTGATAGATGCGTCCGATATCTATATCTAATACGGTGGTGAGAAAGTAGGAGGAAAGGAAAGAGAACAGTTTCTTTTGGACGAAGGTCAGTTCGTGGAAGGAAGAATGTGGAGAGAAGAAAGTGATACACCATCACAAGTGCTTCTGTGCCGGACGTTTTTGGGGAGGGAAATATCAAATATGGACTGTGAACACGGGTCGGAAGCCGGTTTCAATTGCGCCTGGAACCACTCAAAACCGAAAATATACACAGACACATAGCGAATCGAAGAATCCGCTCTTTTCAACAAGAAAAAAGTGAAGCATTCGTGAAATCGTCACCGTCGCGCACATACAGGACAGTGTCGTGCACAAGTGTTATTGTTTTCGAAAACGCGCGGAACATGGTTGAGAAGATCTCAGCTCCCGCGCATTCGACAGTCTCGCACTTTTATGTGAAAGTAGCATTCACGCGTGAACACCGATGGGGCCTCCGTTCGCGCGCGGAGAACCAAAAGTAGACAAACAGTGTATGCACAAGTTGGTTGAGTGTGGCGTTTTCAAGAGGGTTCCAACGCTCTCGTGTCGATGGAAGACTTGATTTTTACCCGAAACCGTCGATCCCGACGCACTCTGGACAGAAATGAAACAGCCAATTGACCTGGTAATGAAACAATGAAGAAGGGAGGTGGAGGGAAATAGGCTGGCGGTTGGAGGCAACGGTCATCCGAACAGATCAGGGAGGGATAGAATGGAACAGGGAGGGAATGGAGGTGAGAGGATTGGGAACGGCTCGGCAAGAAGTAATTAGGCTTGGATAACCGGAGGGACAGGTGCTGGTGCAATATTCATCGGCAACAGATGGGAGACACGCTCTCTCAGATTATTCATTCCGCTCTCTGGAGCAGCAACATCGTGGCCCAACTAAAATATGATTCAACTGAGAGCATCGAGGGCACAAACAACACATTTTGAAGATAGAGAACCATTTTGGTGCACCCTCGCCTCCTCACCATTTCCAAAAAAACATCCAGGCTGAACATCTGCTCCGGTTTGGCAGACAATGTGCACCTGGCGTACAGCCGTCTGTCGCATGAAATAAAAGCTTTTTTTGTGGAAATTACCGGTTTGCGTGTCGACAGGACATGAGAAATGAGCCGCCGAATTGAATAGTTGGGGAAAAGGAATGGTAGAATAGATCATTCTGAAATGAAATTATATTTGGAATAACCCACTAGGCTCGGAGGAACAGAGAATAAACGGCATTTCAAATATAAAATGCTTAAGAAAACGAAAACTGTGAAAGTCTCTGTTTTGTTGAAAAAAAAATGCTGAGAATGGATACAGTCCATCTATTTCTCGACGGAATAGACGTAAACGGGTCAAACGATGCGTGGAAGACGAAAGACGATTCAGGAAAACACTTTTTTTGTATTCTAGCGATCAGTTTTTTTTTCCTTTTTTCTCTTGAAATGTTCGAGTTCATTTGATCTTTAGTCATAGTTCAAAGTTCAATACATCCACCGGAACTAATCTACATATTCAAATGTTTCGAAGTTCGATTTCTAATGTGTTTGTCATTCAGTTCTATAGTTCATCTCAGTTATAGTGATGATTCCTTTTCCAGCTTTTATGATCCACTTACTGGCGGCTCACGCGGAAAAGAGAAGCGAGCCCATCTCATCATTGGTTCCACGAAAAGTGTTCTTGTTTTTAGGACGAGTTCCTTGGCACGCTTTGCATGTTTTTTCGTCTTCAGTTTGCATCTATCGCTGAACGTTCAAGATTTCAAGGACGCTAAAGACTGGGGGAACTATATGCCACTTTTTCGGAACCTCTTGCGATCCAAGCTTTTCTGTTTGTCTCACACCAGACGTAGTCTATTTTGAGACCACCGTATGACTTCCACGCGACGTCTCGGATATGAAATCATTATGTTTTGTCTGTTGAGAAATTGTCTCGCAGATGTCTGAGTCACAATGCGCCCTGTCGAAATTATTCGCCCAATTTCGAGCTCACGATTCTCTTTCACAATCAACCCGTTTTCTTTTTTTATTTTCAAAACTACGTGGGATGTTCATGAATGCCAGAATAATAGAAAACAACAGTATCAGGCAAAGAACAGTTTCCAGCTGATCATTCCTACAATAGAATTCCGTTCACTTTGAGTCCGTGAATCCTCTCTCTCTCTTTTTCGTCTCTTTTTCTCTGGAACGGATATATATAGATGATATTGAAGAATTCCAAGTACATTCCGTGACGTTCTCCGTACAAAATAAGAACTGACGGAACCAGGCTTCATGAGCCTAGAATTTCTTTTTCCAGTGTATTTTGCAGCCGTCTGCACTTTTTTCCCGTTCTTGTTTACCCATTCTGGAACATAAATTGATGTCTGAAACTACGAATGGTTCTTTTCTTTTCCATGTCCATCTGACTCATCGGAAGCACGAGACGAAATTAATCGGAGAAAAATAAGAAGGTTATGTTTGTGTTTGTTTTCATGTTTCTACAGATGTGTCGGTTATATTTCTTCTAAAAACGGCCTTCGCTTCTTTATTTTTTTTTCGTTTTCCGATCGCTTTCTTCTTCAGCTTGTTCCTCTGGTCTCTCGGCAAATTTGAAAAATCCTGATCGTCATCTGATGTTTTGTCGCCGAAAAACGGAAAAAAATGTTTTTTTCCCTGGCACCGGCCGACACAAACAGTCACCGCGCTGAAACGTTTCGTGGGAGGAGGGGGAGGAGGAGTTGAAGAGAATGGAAAATTGGGAATTTCATCAGATTTGTGGAATTCTGGCGGTCACGATCTGAGGGTTTCCAACGTTTCGGCTCATATTTGATTGATTCTCTTGAGAGTTTCCGTCTGTGCTCGGCTGTGCCCGGCTGTGCCAAGTTGTTGATCACTAATGAAAAATTACCCGCTTGTGTCTATCAGCTTTTTACCGATGAGAGAATGCGCATATTCATAAATGATTATCGCACCTTTCTGCCAGCACACTTGTTTCTCCTTTCCCCATATCCCTTTCATCCTTTTTCATTCTTTCATCGATCAAAACACACCGTTTTTGTTTCATAGGTTAAAACTGAAAACATCGGCACCTTTCTCTTTTCCTAAGGTGTATGTATTTCAAAGATCAAACAGTGTAATGTAGTGAACACTTTATTTTTCAAAAGTTACCACTCCCACCCTAACTGTCGGTCCTCGGCGTGATCAAACACGTTTCTCTCGCCTTTTTTCTGGATACCGTGCACTTTTGGCGTGTCAGACCTCCTCTCAGACTGTTTGCATTCCTCCAATGTTTCGAGTCCGTTCTCTCTCTGTCTCTTTCTCTCTTCACCTTCATTGAAGGCAGATGATATAAACCGGGGCAAGCCGCCTCGAAATGACAACAAACTTGATTCGTCCCCCCTTCTCTCCGGCCATCATAATTCCCACTTCTCCCATTTGCTCCCCCCACATGCTCATGATGCGTTTTGCTCGATTTCTCTTTCTCTTTCACGCCGCACACGCGAACTTCCGTTTCACTTCAAAAATTGCTCTCTTTCTCACTCTGGCTCTGAATAGCTTTGTTATACTTACTTGTTTGGCGTGATCATTGATATGCAGAACAAAGTCAGAGCGGGGGAGAAAGAAAGAAGCCGAACAAGGCGGCTCCGAAAAAAGAACAAAATTTTCTCATTTTTTGTTCGCCTTTCCCAAATCGGGTAAAAACGTCTGCTTTTGTTGTTGTGTCATGTGCCAATCTCAGTTTCATTCAATCCAAAGTCTGTTTCTGATCAAAACCAATATCCCGAGTCATGCACTTTGTCCTTCTCCTCTCTTGTTTTCTATCTTTCACTCCCCTCATTCTTCTTCTTCTATTTTCAGACAGACACAGACCAACTAGAGGAAGCCATGCTGAAGTTCTTCCAGAAGAACCGCCGCCGTAATTCCGAACCGGCCACTCACGTTCCTCATAGATTTGTGGTGAGTTGAAAAACATATTTTGAGCGTGAGACAGGAAAAGAACGTCTAATACACCTGAGTCCGTGGCATAATCCGCTGCTGGAAAACGAGATCCGTCTCAAGTTTTTTTCTTTTCGAGATTCGCATGTAGACTACCCATTTTTACGTTCTCGAAAGGCTCTTTTCTCACAAGACATCACTAATTCGGATGATAATGCGTTTCGTGTCGGCTTCTTGAAAATAGCGTCGTAGACGTGAGTTATTTGCTTCTAACAAGGTTCTGTGAAAATGGCGTCAAGAGTGCAAGCGACTCGAAGAAGCTCCTCAGACTCTGTTGTCCCTCCTTTCTCTTTCTGCCTTGTTTTCGCACGGAATTTGGATTTTATGTGCCGTCTCTGATGGTCTTTCGATCCTATTTAGCCTATTGTGGTCTTCCTCTGCTCACTGAGTCAGTCACCGAAAACAGCCGAACGAAAAGTGTGAATAAACACCTTCTGCAGTCGGAGTGATGGGTATTAGCGGAAAAGTGCCAGTGAACTACCGACGTTAGTGGAAATGCACGGAAACAGAGTGATTGTCTGCATTTCCGATCAAAACATCCCTTCTATCTTCTTTTTCACCGATGATGCCATGCCTCGATTACTGCTGTAACAAATTGTGGGGCGGCGTCAGAAGAGCAATGTGATGGATACTCTCTGGACGCCCTCCCCAAACACATTGGTGGAAAAGAAGAAAGAAAGACCACGTGTTGGAAAGAAAACACAGAAACTGAAACGAACGCAACAGCCATACAAATAGTTGTTTGTGCGGAGTGTGTCGTCGGTCGGCCGTGGGGCGCGTTGGGTACCCTCCCTCTTCCACTTTTTTTTTCCCTCCAATCTCTGTTATTGTATCGCTTGACTGGCCTTTTCCGTGTGTTTAGAAACGCGTTAGGAAGCGAGGACAGTGAATGAGGGGTTGCTGAAACTTCTGCTGTTCATCCGTCTCTTCTATTTCGATGTTCTCTCCGTTGATTTGTGAAATGTAGTCGTCAAGACGCACTGCCGTCCACTTCTACGCTGCCATGGTTTTCGTTTCCATCCTGCCATCCCCCTTTCCTCCGTTTTCCTTTTTCCTAGCTCCTTAGTTAGCAGCTACCCAAAATGGAAATACGAACAGACGTAGACAATCGGATTTGGAGAACTGAAAAGTGCTGCCAGTCGGGCTTCTCGCCATTTTCAGAACCTGCCCTCCGTTCCCCCTCCCCCATTCAGAAATCCGTTCGTTTCCATCCTTTCCTGTTTGCTTCATTTGATCGAGCGACGCAAAATAGGCCAAATTCTTGGAATGCGTTAGACAGAGGTCCGATTCCCTGCAGACGAGGAGGTATCGCACGTGTTTTGATCAACCCTCGTCGCATCTCCCGCCAGGTTGATCTTTGCCACTACCAGTCGCCTCAACTCCTCCTTCTTTTCGTTCCCTCCCACTTACTCACCAACCCCCCTTCTTACTCCCTCCCTATTTTTTGTTATCACTTTCAGTTTCCCATCTGGATTCACCCCCATCTCAACGTGTTTTAATTGCAGTCAGACACTGATAGCAAACACGTACAATAACAAAAAAGACTCTTGATCACTTATCATTCGTCTTCCTTGCCCCTTTCTCTCTTCAACCGTACCTTATATTTTTGACGTCTTATCGTGCTTCCCAGGATTCCCCCTCTCAACCTGTCGCCGTCAGTACCGACACTTTCGATCCTTTGTCTTTCCTCTCTTACGCTCACTCTCTTCGTCTTCTTTTCGACTTGTTTATAATTAGAAGAGCGACGAAACCCAATAGCGGCGCGGTTTGTTATTCCATTCTTCTGTCCTATTCTGTTGTGTTGGCAGTGAGTTGATTTCAATTCCGAATTTAGTTGTGAGTTGAGATGGATCGAAATCAGAGTACAAATTTTAGTGTATTTCAGACAGGCTCTGCAGGAAAGGGGGTAGTGGATTGAAAATAATAAAATAACTGAAAAAAATGAAGTGGCGTCACTTGAATGGAAATAGGCCGAGAAACCCATCTGAATAACCTTTGTGCCATGAGGAATCTCGAGATTTTAGTTCTTCTAATCCCCGATCTTGTTATGAGAAGTATCATCATTCCTTTCCGGACGACACGCTCACTTCTTCTATTCTGGACCAATCGAATTAGCAATGTGTCTTTTGAACCTTTACTCGAAGACCACACCGCTGCTCTTCTCAGTGTTTTTCACATTTGTCGCACTTCCAAAATGCCACCAACAGCAGCTTCTTCTTCTTTTTCTTCTTGTCGGAGAAAGAGAGGAAGAGAATCGCAAATTTTGAGTCACGCGCTGTCGTGGACTCGCCGCCCTCTTCTCTTCACGCATGCGCGTTTTTTTTCTGTCTAGGCGTTCACAGATTACACAGTCTGGCCGAGTTGTACTCCTCGGACGGTCTTTGAGAGTTTTTGGAGTTCTCAACAGCTCGTCGACTCGCATCTTCTCGTCTCGACTTGCTTCCGTTTTCCGCTGTGACAGCGCTCGAATTCCCCTCCATTTAAGGCAGGAAGGAGGAGAAAAAAGCGCACGGGACCGAATATCTGCTCTCCTCGTTCTTCTATTTTTAGAATTTGCGAAGCTCGGGGGGCCTTGTAAACAACATGCTTCTCTTCTCCAATTTTTTTCCTCGGTTGTTGTGAGCACGCAGAAGTGCATTATTCTATTCAGCAGTCGAGAATAGGAAAGGAGAAAAAATTGTGATGAATTTCGATGACTACCAGGCGTGTTTTTTGGGTTCTCAGAATTCATAATGAGTTATGGTGAAAAAACTCCTCATTTAATTACACACTCGATATGGCCTTTGTTTCTTCTTTCTGCTGAAAACCCTACTCTGTTATTCAGCTGCCATTTTATTTCAGCTCGAATCGCAAACGAGACATCAAGGAATGCTGGAAACGACCCCGGTCAACGTGTACGGTAACTCGATGGATCACGGGTCAGTTCGTGTCAAAATGTACGATAATCCAGATCTAAACAATCAACATGTGAGAACGGTGATGGTTGAAAATTCGCCCCCGGGGCCGGCTTTCGGTCGGACAAGGCCGGATTAGTGCTGTTGGTGCCGCACTTTGCGCCCGTTTCTGAATATTTGTGTTTTCAACCATCACCCTTCAAACCTTTTCATGTTTGATCAGTTTCATGGCTTCGCTCCTTATGATTCTTGTGGGCACTTCCCGAACGGCATTGTTTCAGCTACGAGTCCGGACCGAGCATCGACCATTCGCGTCGGAGTTCGTTCGGAATCCGCGACGTTCCGGTACCATCGCGTCGTCGTTACACGATGCAATCGCGTCTTCAAGTCCAGCGTCCGAATGGAGACGGTACTCGCAAGACATCGTATCAGTATGGAACAAACCCGCCGCCGGTTAACATGGAGGTGGACGATGACAACATGAGACCAATGCCCCTCACACGAAGACGGATGAGTGTTCCAGAGAATGTCTTCAGACGCGCGGTTAGTACTGACCGGAAGGAGATCGACTTTGATAAACACTTATTTTCAGGACTTTGCGATCATGCGTCCGTGCCGTGTGTTCAGCAATGAGGGAGCTTACGAAGTGCTCTCCGCGTTCGGTAGATCAAAGTCCTTGAGGATCCCAGTTCACGTGATTGTTTTTAGATCGTCACGCCGATCCGTACCACACTTTCATGAAGTCGATCACGTGCTACGACTTGCAGCCGACTCACAGCTCTCTGGTCGTGTTTGACGGGAAAACAAAGGTATTCGTTTACTAGAACATCTCTGCAATATATGCTTGTTTACCGAATGACAATTTCAGGTCAAAGCCGCTGTGCAGGCTCTCTCGCAACACGGACACACCGCCGCAGTGGTGACCAACTCGGATAGCTACCAGTCGGAGTATGTGTTCAACATGAGTGACTGTCTCACGGCTATCCTCATGGTGGCTTCGGGAGTTCGAGAGGTTTGAGGAATCCTATAAATAACCCTAGCATTGCGAGGGTTTCAGGTTGCTACCAAGACACTCGTCGAGTTTCTCAAAGAGACAAACTCAGGGGCCATCATCTCCAGCGGTGTCCAGAATAGGTATGTTGTTGTTTTTCACCGCATCACACCTCAAATGACGAGTTGCCTTGTTTTCATTCGAAACACTCCTCTTTCCGGTTTCCGTCGCTCCCAGTATGAACTGTGGGTGCAAATAAGAGGCGGAGCGAAATAACTGTCGTGTGTTGACGTTTATGTTTCTGTCAAATGATGCAAAGGGGGATGGTATCGATAATAACAACGGTCTCGGGAGAAAGGTGGTAAACAAGTATCATATGAGAGAAGAATACGGTTCTTTGTTCGTTGACGAAGTTATGATGAAACAAGTCGGCAGGAACCAGAGATCAGATAAACAACCGCGACACTCGGTTGCTTTTTTTCATGCGACACGAGTCGCAGAAGAACAGAGGGACCAACACATTTGTCTTTCTTTAATTTCTCGTTTATTGCAGCGTCTGGGAGGCTGCAAATATCATTTCGCACAACAAAGTCAGCTTCATCCCGATCTTCGACACGGTTCGCGAACATTCGGACATTTTATAGTCTTCAATTTTTCGATTTTAGATCAGTCCAAAACTGGGAACTCCACTCTTCTTCTTGACAAACCGCATGATCCTGCAGGAGACTGTTCTGAAACTGGTAGATACCAGAGATGTTCCGACATTTGAACACAGAAAGTCTCAGAGCGATTTCGGGGACGCCATCCTTCTTCATGTTCGTCAAGCGACGCTCGAGCAGAAGAAGATTGGCACGTGGAACGACGAAGTTGTGAAGGTGTGTAGGTGTGGGGAAATCCGGATTCTGGTGGACCAAAAACCACACATTTTCTGGTTCAAGCAATATCAAAAATTGACCGTCGGTCTTTTTTTCCTCAATAACAAGTCTCTCCAGCCGGTGTGTGAGACACTCTCGCTCGCGAATAGTCTCTCGCCTCCCGAGTTTTGCAAAGGTCACATGCCACTCGGTTCTCGAGTCGTTGCCCTTTTTGTTATTGTGCGGTACTTGCATTGGAAAATATATATCATTTTCTGGTGCCTCTTCCGATAGATGACTGCCTCGGTTTCTTGAACGTCGCTAGCCTCCCATTCGCCGCATTCCCTCGAATGTTGAATGTATTTTTGCGGGACAACAGAACTCCTAGTGTTGAATGAGCGAGTCTCGAAAGTGACATTGAAACATGAAGAAGAACGAAAGGGAACCCCGAATTCTTTTCAGATTGGATTGAACACCACTATCGAGGATACCATCAAACTGATGACGGAGAAAAAGATGTCGACTATCCCAGTCGTCAATGCTTTCGATCAGTGTGTGACCATGCTTGCTCGAAAGGATATCATCCTCGAGATCATGTGCCACCAGGGAGGCAACTTCCACGATATGCTTCACGAGCCGGTCAAGATTCTCCGTGTTATGCAAGTACCGCTTGTCTACGGACGCTCCAAGTACACAATCTTTGAAACTGTGGCAAAACTGATTAACACTGATAAGACGTGCTTGGTAAGACAGAAAATAGGATTATAAAGCTCATAATATTTGTTTTCTAGCCAATTCTCGACGAGGGAAAACGGATTCTGGCGGTGGTTTCGTACAGCGATATTTTGACCTACATTCAGACGGCGGACAGAACTCCCACCGAGAGCCGTTCCTCGTCGGATAACTCGAGCACTTCGAGCATCCAGCACAAATCTTCCAAGTAAACCTGAACTATATCCAAATTTTCGAGCCTTTCTACAAATGCCACAAGAACGTTTCGTTTCATTCCTCCACCACTCCACCAGTCAAAAACCTTATCCATCCACGTCGATTATGTTGCTTTAATTGAAGCGATCTATTCTAACCGCTGACCCATTCGTCAGTATACCGAACTATTTCTTATTTTTCTCTTGTTTTTTCTTCCCTCAACTTCATATTTGTTCGTTGTCCTTCCACTTCCGTTCCCGTTCCTCATCCATATTTATTGGCGAACCCTGTTTTGAATCACGAAGAAAGCATTCTTCGGATTGCTTCCGAGCATTCCAGAGATTCCTCTTCTCAACTGTGTGCCTTTTTATTTGGAATCTTTGATTTTTTGTATCGTTTTTCTCCTTTCTCCGGTCCGTAGTTTCGTTTCTGGTAGCTTAGATCTGTTCCCGATTGACTTGAAACTTGTATGAATGATTTATATGTATAATTAACTGAAATCATAGCAAAAAAAGTGTCATCAATACGGGATAAAAGGCCGAAAATTGCATACTTTGGAAGGGTTTGCTTGTGAACATTTGGGAGGGGAATACTTCAAAAATAAAATAATGAAAGGTAATGAACATATGAGCAACGTAACCAGCATTATGGAAAAAAGAAGAAATAGGTAATTTTTGGTGTTGACACGTCGGTAAGAAGTAAAATAAATAATGAAAAAAAAAGGTTACAGTGCCATTTCCCGATGTTTTGAAGGGTGATTATTTTGATTGGACAACATAACAGAAATATAAGAAGTGAGCAGGTCGTCCATTTTGTAACCCATTGTAGTGTCCAGAAGGAGCTTCTTTCCTTCATTTCCTTTCAACATGTTGCCGACGGTCATGTTGAAGTAGGTGTTGCCGCTTGTCCAGTTGCAGATGACGTTGAATGGGTACTGTAAAAAAGACACAGTTTCCAACTCATTTCTTTGCTCCGTCTACCTGAACAAGCAAGTTCTTGCTTTCTGTATGATAGATGTTAACACCAGACTGGTTGATAGCGATTAGAAGTCTGTCCGGTAAAGTCAGGTCGGAATATTGTGAAACAGGGAAGAAAGCGGATCCGTAAGTTGGCCATCTGCTAATGTAGTTCAGGAACTCGATCTTCGCCTGGTCGGCCTTCAGATGTTCCACTCTTGCGTACGCATTTCCGATAGTCTTCCGCCACTCGCTAACAGAGTACATCTTGAGAGAATCTTTCGGGACGAGGTCCTCAATCAGCTGTGGGATCTGCGTCAGCGGTGCATTTTTATTGTCCTTTACGATGGAACGCAGAATGAGTGCCGCCAGCTCGATGACGTCGGTTTTTGTTGTTTTGTGGTAGCCGAGAAGGTACTTTGGACACTCCTGCAAAACGGAAAAGATTTGCGAGAGGTGTAAACAGATTTACCTGGAAGTAATGGAAGATAAGATCGGCTTGTGGATCGTTTCCAGGAACAACGTCGAGCCAGAGTTTGCGCATGAAGTACACTTGGTAGTTGATTGGAATCATCGTGGCATCCTTTTGCATCGCATGATTTGTGTGCACCCAGTCCGACAGTTGGCGAACGAAATCAAAGAAAAACTCGGTTTCCGGCACAGCCAGCACTTTGTCCTTTATCTTGACAAACAGACTGAACCCTTCCGAGGACTTCAATCCGAGTCGATAACCGATCTTGTGGCAGAAGTCGCGGGCTCTCGTGGCGGAGTCTACTTCTATCGCTTCGTCGGTGTGGTCCGGGAAGAAAACCTGAACAGAATAGGTAGACTGAAAATAGCGAACTGGAAAACTCACTTTGTGGAATATCTGAGTGGTCTTATGCTGTATCGCTTCAACTTCAACAAGATGCGGAGGATACTTTCTACTTCCACCTCTGAAAATGATGAAACTGAGTTGAAAAAACCGGCAAACACTTATACTCACTTGGCAAGTTTTTGCATTCTGTTCTGGCAGTCCAAAGCAATTGGATGGGGACGGCATTTCAAGAAATGACTGATTTCTTTAGCCAATGTTGCGCTCGGAGCAAACAGTCCAGTAGCCATCCACAAAAGCTCCCAACCACGCTCCTCGGACATAATCGAAGGGTTCAATGTCAGTTGTTTCACAAGCTGACAGTAGAGCTCATCTCGGAGCACCTCCATCGTGATCGGAAGTTTGAAAATATGATCCGTCAAGTGAGTTCCGAGACGACTTCTCTTCGACGGCTCATCTCCCATGTATTTCATAATAGCGGCAAAAATTTCAATAGCCCCGCGACAAGCGTCATCTCTGAAATCAAGTCTCCCCCGTTCTTCTGGAAACCGAATTTGTCAAGTGATCACCTTCCATTCAGCTTTTTCAGTAGCGGTTGATCGATATGATCTCTCGAGAATCTCCAGCTCTCAATTTGGGACTCCTTCTTTCTCAACGTCATCAGCGAAATCTGAGAGCCGACTCGCTTCACTTGCATGCTGAATATTGTATATTGTGTTGTGATGTTTGATGCCATGTTATTCTCACTTGAAGTTATCCTCTGCAAAGCTCTCGAGTGTATATGGCTCCGCATTGTAGTCAATCATTGTGACTTGTTTGTTATTGTTGAACAGATCAAGGGTCAGATCCATATCTTTCGGGAATATTTGCTGAAAATAACCGGGATAATGTTTGATCAACCATTTATTGTTTTTGTTCCAATACCAGATCGTTTTTGGATGGCTTCGTGAGTGTAGGGAGAACATAGACGTTTTCAGCGCGGATCAAGCCGTACAAGCATGTTCTCGCGTTCTCCCCTTTCACAACACTTTCAGTGAGCAGTGTGTTGCCGGTGAACTCGTTGATGAGAATCAGAAGGTCTCCCTTTTCGAACTCCAAAAAGTTGTTCTTTTCTGAAAAAGGTCCATGTAAACGAATGCCTTCACAGATAATTCCGCACCATCTCCTTTCTGAGATTTGATAGCCACAAGATATCGGCTTCGCTTCTTCAAACCTTCCAAAAACAAGTTGATCAGGTTTGCGATATCATCAGCGTTCGGAGATTGGAATGTGTACTCATCTCCGACAACTGTTCGGATTGTGCAAGTATCGGTTGAACTGCGTTTTCCTCTGCAAAATAACATTGTCGTAAGGAACAACTTTTAGAAGATCTGCTCACTTGTTGTAGTAAGAGCTGGAAATCTCGGGGAAACGGAAATCAAGCATCACGTGCTCTCGATCGTCGACAACGAAAACACCGGTCCAGTTGACAGCAATTATAACCTCGTTCTTCGGCAGTGGAGGCCCCGCGAATTTGAGCGCTTCGTAGAATCTTGAGAACAAAAGTGGCCATTTAGATTTTGCAAAGTAAACCACATCTTCTTTCACTTCAATCTGAGAGGGAAGACGGCCAGTAAACTTCTGAAACTTTCAGGTGAAACTCAACTTTGTCGGGTGACTTGTAAACCTTTCTGTACTGATGCATGATAGCCTGCGTCCATTTTTCAAGAATCATGTCCTTTCCGGACAGTTCAAAGTCTGGAAGGTATGAAGCTAGCTGACTTTCGAGTTTATTCACGTCCATAACGCCCTCATCAATGTAATATTGTTGAGCACAGATGGCTGCAAGCTCTTCTTCCTGGAAATAGTAAAACTACATTTGAACGAAGTAAAGGGCTGATGGCACCTTGTCACATCGGTACTCTCCGTATTTGATTCCACGAATTACTTGCTGGTAGATCAAGTTAGTGCTAACCGCATCATCCCTAAGTAAGAAAAAATATTATTTTGGCTTAATAGACAATTTTCCTACTTTGGGTCATGCCAAGGGCTGAAAATCTCTTTACGGAAGAACAATCTCCATGGAGCGTTTCTTTCCGGTCTGCCTTGTTCTTTGGCGTATTGTTCGCATTGCGAAATGGCGTCCATAACATGATCTGTTCCACTTCCCAAGGAAGATACCTGAAAACAAAAGTTTTGGCGCTATTTTCAACTCCGGAGTTAACCTTGTCGAATAGAGCAATGTAGAGACTGAATCCGAACGAGTTAGTCAGTCCGACTTTTTCAGAGAGCTGCTTGCACAGTTCGGAAGCGGTCGTTGCAGAATCAGCACAAAGAGTTTTCACACTGCCATCCATGAAAGTAACAGCCAGAACAACCGGTTTCTGTGATTTATTGGCTTGCAATTCGACGTAGCTCGGAGGCTGATGACGTGTTCCATTCACTTGAGTCCTTCGCAATCTATCCTCGATGTATGTCGAGTATCCCGTTCCGGCTGGTCCTCTTTCCCGAATGAAGCAGAAAAGATACTTGATGAATCGTTCGCTTGGGGCGAAACATCCAACGCACAAAGACAGAAGAATCCATCCTCTTGCTGCCGACAACTTTGAAGGATTGTTGCTAAGTTGTTTGCAGAGCTGACAGTAAATTTCATCTCTGGAACAGAACAATCAATTAATTCAATGAATACACACAGAAATACCTCAAGTCCTCTCTCAGAATGCCCAAACCGATAATGTAATGGAGTTTGTCCAAACTAGTCATTGGTTTGTTATCGAGCATTGCATTGAACGCCGAGTAAGTGCTGTCGGATGACATCGAAGAAGTGTCAGATCCGCTTGTTTTTCCCTTCCTCTTCAGAGTCATGCTGATCAGTTTCTTTCCCATTCCCTTCTTTAAGGTCTTTGTTCCTCCATACTCGCTCCCAATCGAAGCCTCTTCCACATCACGAGAACTGAACTTTCTGCCGAGAGTTGCATACAATCTGCTCATTACGGGCGTTTTATCCTGAATTACGTACTTTGAAACATCAGTTATAATGTTTTAGCTCACATATGGTTCAGATCCGAGCAATGTTCCCAGTTTAATATCAGGAAGGTCTCCCATGAATCTTAAAATGGTTGTCCAAACAGCCAAAGCGGCTAGCTGTGCACTTGGATCGGTGTGGGTAAGAAGTGCAGTTTTCAGTGTCTTTTTGATATGGACAGCAGTTGCTTGCGATTGGAAGAACGTCGCTGCGTACTTTCCGAACTGATACTTGCTGAGGTCTTCATCGATGAAAGAATCAACTTTCGGAATGCTTGTAGGCGGCATGACGGGTGAAGGCTAAATAGTACTGTACTTTAGAAAAGACAAGTAGAGGGGGACATACATGAAGTCTAGAGTATGATCCGCGTCTGCTACTATCAGTGCTGTCGTTTTCATTTCCCGAATCTTTTCCGTCAGACGGCAAGAAATCGAACAAGTGTCCCACCTGAAAATGAGATTTTCAGTGACGTCCCTAAACAGCCATGTTTCCCATAAATAGAAGAAAGAGTAGAATTTCACAGAACCCACACAAAAACACAACATTCTCAACGTTACCTTTGACGTTCTGCCGTTCAACAACTCGAACTGAATTTGATGATTTCAATTAGACATACAGACATACTTTAGTTTCCAAAACCCATTTGGAAACAAAAAAATAATTCAGACTCACCAGTTCCTCTTCGTGTGTGTCAGAAATGACTGAATCAGTAGATGACACTTCCGTCAATGGAGCGCGTTCTCCACGTCGTCTCATCTCTCCAACCTGTCGACGCAACAGAGTTCCACGACATACAGCCTGGAAAGATCGGTTGTTTCTCAAAGATTCAAAAGAATCCGTTTCTTGCCTGGAACTGTATGATAGTCTTTCGAAGACCTTGGTAGTGCATCACAAGTTGTCTGGAGCGAAGAACGGCTTGAAGACGTGAGAACCCTGTGATGATCTGCCGGTATCTCTTTCTCTGATCGTAACCTCTCCATGCGGTTTGAATAGTGACCGCTGCTTGTCTCTGCTTCTCGAAATCCTTTCTGACAAGCCATCTTCGCACGTTCTTCTGGATAACCACAGCTTTCTCTTTCAGAATGCGGTAGTATTCTTGTTCCAGAACCAAATCGTGTTTGTCTTTCAGGAACACTTTTGTTTTTCCCAGTTGATAGTCCGCATTAGCACCGAGTACTTTGTGACAAATTCTTTTGGCCGCATCATGGAGGTCAATCTTCTTGACAGGGCCTCGGATCGATGGAACGAGTACTCGATAGCGGAAAACAAACGGATAGTAGTCGTGCCGAATTGGGTATCCGCTTCTTCTTATCTTGATAGTTTCCATCATTCCAGAGTATCTAAGCTGTCTGAGTACAAGATCTCTATCCATTACGAGAGCCCTTTTCAGCTCGTTCGGTTTGATGCATCTGATGAAGAACGGATGGGTCTGAGTCAGTTGGCTCATCAGCAACTCCAACGACTTTCTGAACTGATTTCCAACAGTGACCTTTTTTCTTGAACTTGTTTCATATTCCAAATCATCAAAAAGTCTTGCGAGGAACGGCATTTTCGATGATGAAATAAGGGCGGACAAGTCTCCGGAAAACGAATCTCGGTTCTTCTCGAGGAATCCACGAGTATTATAGAATACATTACCAGCAAAATGAGTCACTCCGAATGCTCGTTGCAGTTCCGACTTTGGTTGCAGGTACAGCTCGTTCTTTCCGTGAGTTGCATGAAGTTTCAGAAGCATTGTCTTGTCGGTTCCTTTCGGGAAAATACTTTCCTCATCGATCAATGAAAGAATGTTGAGAGGCTTCTGCGCAATCAGATCCACCGTCGATTGGTTGTCAACAAATCTGATATGGCGCCAATTGATATGTTCCTCGTCGTATTCCTTCTGCTCCATTTTGAAAACATGTTGCACGAAGAACTGTTGGAGGGTTTCATTGGCAAAATTGATGCACAGCTGTTCGAAACTGTTGCTTTCAAAGTTTTCGAAGCCGAAGATATCTAGGATGCCGATGGAGGTGCGCTTAGCTTGAGACGGTCTGAAAGGAACATAATTACTTCAAAATCTCAATGCTAGCTATCTCACTTGTAAATGGCATCGTTCACCCTTCTGACGATGTGAATGAACAATCTTCCGTAAATTGCCTTGGCAAGGGCATCTCTCGCATCTAGCGCTTGCTGACCAGTTAATCGTGAAATAACTCGCTCTTCACGAGTTACCAGACTTCTCGTAGTGATCGCGTCGAGCAAATCCTGCTCACGAAGCTGGAGGAGCCTTGCAATTCGAACAAGATTTGCTGGATCGGAAACGTCGACCGATTCCATGTTGTCGTTGGTGTTCTGACGGAACCGAATGTTTCCAATGTGTAGTAGAGAGGCCAGTAGTTTGAATATACTTCCAATTTCCTGCTCGTTTATCATGAGAACACGCATCGCTGATCGGATTTCAGCTAGATCAGCAGCATCGTCGCGGCCTTCAGCGGTCAATGTTTTTCCCTGAATGACCCTTTCACATTTGCCCTCTAAAATCATTCTCTCACTTGAATCAAGTAAAAATAATCGGCAGCAGTTCCCAATTCCAACTCCATTTTTTCTTCTCTTGAAAGTCCCGCCAGTAGACAGTAGAAAATGTGATAGTTTCTTTCATTCTCCGACTGCGTCACTATTCTCGACTTTTCCAGCAAGTACTGCTCTATCTTGGCTCCTAAATCGTTCAATGCACAACTAGACAATATTCAATTTCTCAAACCTTCAATCGAACCACTCTCATTGAAATGCACATCAATGTACTTTCCGAATCGAGACGAGTTATCGTTGCGGATTGTTTTCGCATTACCAAACGCTTCAAGGACCGGATTCGCCTCGAGAACTTGTTGTTCAATCCAACTGTGTTGACCACTAATTGTTGCCAAGAATTGAAGGACAAGCTTTGTCGATTCAGTTTTTCCCGCGCCGGATTCCCCACTGGAAGCGGACGAAGTCAAGTTTCAGACAAATGCTCTGTGTTACCTGATAATAACCGATTGGTTACGTCGTTCTCTTCTCATGTTCGTGTATGCGTTGTCAGCAATGGCAAAAATGTGCGGGGGAAGCTCCCCGATACGTTTTCTTTTGTACATCCGGATCTCATCAGCTGTGTAGATAGCAATGTCCATGTAAGGATTGACGGCTATCAAAATGGAGCCGGTGTACGCCTGAACGAGCTTCCCGTGTCAATATCTTATTAGGATCCACCCATTTACTCACATAAATAAGCTTTTCTCGATATCTAATGAACAAATTCCTGAGGATTGCACTTTCATGAAAGTCCCCCAGTTGACACATATCTTCCACACCCTGTACTGATGTTGGATGCATCAATCTCACTCGCCGATCCGCCGATAGCCATTGTTCCTGAAGAATTCTCATCCTCCCTTTAGTTTCTCTCAAAAGTTGCAACAGGATATCGGAACTTATCAGACGCGTGATAACATGTTAACGAGACCGATTCGCCCGCAGTGAAGCGAAAGTAAGAAAGGATTGAGGTCAAGACGGCCGTCCCACGCGCCGGTATCAGTGAAACGGTCAAAACATACGTTTCCAAGGTCGTCGATAACTTTAAGGCGGCCATGGTCCTGGTCAATGACACGAGCTCCAATCGGGATTGAGCCCTCGGACTTGCCCGGCTCGATCCAAATGAAATCACCCTGAAACAGATCACATTATGACGTCATCGATAGCTGCGCAAACAGAATAGGACAAGATGTTTACCTTGCTCACTAGAACCATTCTGGTTTAGAAATTCACAGTCATTGATACCCTTCGAATTCTGAAAGAAGTAATGATAGACATATGGAATGTACATTAGTAAAAAGGAAAGCGTTTTGAACAGGAGGAAAAAGGAATGAAAGCATGCGCGATGGTGAATTTAGATAGTAACAGTAATGAACAGGTGTTTGAGATTCCGTATGCGGAAAACGAGGAAAACAGTGTTAGTTGTTCATCGATGGACTCAGCAAGTTGGAAAGTGTACAAAGTTGTCAAATATCATGAGGAACCCAAGTCGGAACATAGAATAATATGCACAGGTACCCCCTTAAGCAAGAAAGTACACAGAAACAAAGCGGCCGAACGCGTTTCCGAATAAAGACTTTGTCTACTTCGTCTCCCACTCATTTGTTGACAAGAATGGGCCCCCGGACTGCAAGTGATGAGTCGAGGAAGAGAGAGAGAGAGGGGGAAAAGAGAACACTGTGATATTTGACCACGGTTAATCCGAAACGCGCGGACTATCTCTCCGCCATCTTCGTACTGTTCCCCCCTTCGCGCCTCATTCCGGGGGCCGCAATTGTCTTCTGGCCACATTAACTAGCCACTACTCTTTTCTCTCGCCTCCTTCTCCCGCAGCCCAATAAATGAGGTCATCTTCACTGCGAAATTACGAATAAAATTCGCAAATTAGTCGGATCAGATGTTTAGGTTCGATGGATATCAGTAAAATGGACTGTCAGTTGTCGGAAAACAAAGACTTTTGGATGAGTCTACTTGAATTCCAAGTGCAGGTCGAAAGAACAACAATCAATTTTTCAACGAAATGCGAAAAACCAAAACGGTGGCCGAAAGAACGCGCGAGAACAATAGTGGGAGGTGAAATAAACAACAAATATTTGCATTTCTTATGTACATGGCCAAAATCGAGGTCAATCAAGAAACGAGATAAGCTGGGCCCCACCAACTAGTATCCCTATCCCGAGTCGCCTTATTGAAAGTAGCGGGACGAGGAAGAACGCGGAATGACTGACTACTTGTTTCGATGCAAATTGCCTCCTTCCTCCCCTTCATTCTTCTCATCCTTGGCATTCAGATATCAGGATGGATGCGCAGAAGAATGATGAGATTGGTTTTTGATGGGCGATGATTGGGTGAAAGTGATCTGAGAGTGAGGCTAGCGAAATCTATGAATGCGCGGGCTTTCGAATGAACGATGACGCTCAAATAAAATAAGCACTTGATCGTTTCGCAACATTAGCTTCTTATATCTACATTCATAACTATGCTATCGAATCGAATCAAAGAAGCAAGATTATCAGAATGTGGATGGAGAAGGCAGAATGGTGTCTTTTTTCTTGAGTGATCCCGTCTCTGAACCGGAAAGGATAATGGAGTATGACACAACAGACTGTGTAGAAAAACGTGTTATCTCCACTTGAGTTTTTGGAAGGAAAAAAAAAAGTGAAAGCACACTGATGAAGAAGGAGGATGAATTTGTTTGGCAAGGAGAAGCATCAGACAAAAACAACGTTGTTCAGCGCCACCATAAGTGGACTCTAGCGGGGCAGGCGAAAACGGCGAAGAAGAGCTAGTGGGCGCATTGTTTCGACACCGGCGCGTCGCTTTGTTCACTGGATTTTTGGCAACAACAAGATGATCAAGTGGAGGTGACGAGGGGGTGGATGCAGCAGAAACAGGGGAGGCTTTAGTCCGAAGAGTAATTGGATAGGTAATCGGATATCTCTTTATTATTAGTGTTTGCCGATTTAGAATGCGGCTAATGCAAAGTGGCTTCATGAACGATGAGAAGGATACATTGAAGCATATAAAGTCACAGATTACATGTCTAGACCAATCCAAAACATTCACTCAGAAAAGTTCGCAAACTCTAGCTGTAATTATAGCTGAGAGAGGCTAAAATCGATGATTTCGAGCGGATCGAGAGTGCTTTGAAGTTGAAGAACAGAGCACAACGAAACGGAAGCCGGTCGGCAATACGGACAGTCGCCATGTGGATACTCTGCGTGTCCGCGCGTCCACCGCTCGCTTTCCGGACAGCTCGCCACCACCGAAAATCGTAAGCGGCGGCGGCGAGCGGGCGCGAAAAACCAAGACGGGCCGAGGAGGAGCGCGGGCGAGAAAATGAGCCAACCGGGCGAACTGACGAAAATAGCCCTTGTCTCGACCTCGCCAATGAAAACGTATTTGCTCGGGATTTTTGTCATATCTTTGGTTTCGGGATGCATGTTCAAATAAAAATGATCACAGCCCAACGTGGTGAACTTTTTTTCTCTTTTCTCGTTTTGAGAGCAATATCGAAATATGAAATTGATCTGAATTTTAATAGAAACGAATACGAATTTCGAAAAGGTAACAGCTACCGCAAATTGCGCATACAAACTTCAAAACGAACTGTTCAAAAATTGATTTTTGAAAGGTCACAAACCAGTCCTGATAATACCGACTAATCGCAAACCAACACTTTTTCTCTTTAGTTGTACCATGAAATATGCCGAGAAAAAAGTTGATATGTGGGGGAGAAAAAGGAATTTCCGTGTGTACACACCCAAACGGGGTTGATTGTGACTCCTTATCATGTCGTCCAGCTTTCTCCAATTTTTCAGATGGGCAAACATGACGTTTCAGTAACATTTAGAAACATATTCTTTATTCGGAATAAATAGTATTGGCAAGATGATAAATGAATAAATTCTCAAAAAGTTGTGAATGGTCTGTCTATGCGGAGAAACCTCCTGGAATATGTTACGAGTGGGGGAGAGGAGAGGGAGAAGGGAAGGTTCAAAACATGAGAATACGATGGGTATCAATAGTGTCTAGCCTTTAACGGTGGAGTTGGTAAATGGACGGATTCTGGAGTAGTACTGAAGGAGGAAAGGCTCGGTGTCATCCTCGTTCAAAAATCCCTTGGCGTTGCAATCCGGACACAAGAACTTTGCCGGGAACTGATACTTCGGGAACTTTGGGTCTTCGGTCTCTCTCCCGTGAAGTCTTGCGTTCACTTTGTTATGCGCCTTCCAGAGGTACAAATAGACATCTTCAGGGCGGCGTACCTATAAACTGATCTTTTGTACTGATTGCAAGTGCAAAGAGAAGTAAACGGACGTTGGCTTCGATCTTAAAAGTATCAGTGGTCATTTTGAGGAAGTGATCTCTGCAGTGATTGCACCCGAAGAACGAGCCAACCCAGTCACGGATAGACTGAAGTGGTGGCAGTGGAAGAGTCACATCTGCAACTCACAAGGTTATACAAGACAAACTATCAAAAGTTTGCATACCACTGGTTTTCGCCTGCCAGTTCTTGAAAGCAGAAACAGTCAGTGCGTGGAAAGTAGTCCAAAGTCCGCAAGTGTAACCTCTAAACTGAGTGGACGATCCAGCGCAATGATCCCAGTTTGTGTTCAGTGGGAATGGGTGTCCGGCCTCTTCCTCCGCAGCCAAGAACTCTTTTTGCCAGTCCTCCACGGTAATCGGTGTATCAAGTCCTTTCTCGGCAATGTAGTCTCGGAGGCGAGAGAAAACACGAACTGCCCGGCTGGATCTGTCGAGGTGGTTGACCGTCTGAAACAAGCCAATCATTTGTGGTGCTGAGCGTTTTATGAGTGCTAACCGAGTTATCGCTGGCACCTTCAATTGTCGTAGTTGGGAAGTTGTCGGCAAGCAGTGAAGTGAACTCATAAAGAGCAGAAAGGTTGGCGGCGTGAAGTGGAGCTCCGGTTCTTGCAGACTCGCGGAATAGAGCGTAACGCATTGCTTTCAGCATATCAACTTCAGAGACGAAATAGTTTGGTTTACACAGTTCTGGATTGTTGTTGCAGTCGATGGTTTTGTTCTTTCTGCTGCTGAACTGAATTGTCTGTAATGAGTTATCCGATGGTTTTCCGAGAAATTGCTCAAGCTCGCGGAGCAGGAGACGACGGAGTCTGCAATAAAACACCAACTGAAAGCGCACTTAGTGTTTTGGAAACTTACTCGGCAATCAAAACTGGTTTACGTTCTCCTCTCTTGAAAATAGCCAGCGATGGGAAGTCGGTGATTTTCAACGCTTCAGCAAGTGGATGACTTTTAAGGCATCTGCGAGCGACCAGACGGTCCCGATTCCCACTGAGGTCGAGAAGAAGCTGAAAAAGAGCTCTTCAGATGAGTTCAACAATTGGGAAATCACCTGAGCGCCCGTCAGGCTGGCTTGGTTAGTTTCGAAAATGATAGCAATGTGACTGGCTGAAGAGGAAGACTCGTTCCACAGTTCTCCATATGTGACGACGCTGAGAATTTAACAATTATTTCCGTACTTCATCCGTTGTTAACTCACTCCTTCAAAAAGTCGAAAGTTGGCCATTCTCTGTACCGGTTCAGTGCATAATCGTCCATAACAGCTTTTGTCAGTTGTCCTCTCATTTCAGAAACTGTTGCGTACGGCTTGATTTGAGATCCTTCGGTTGCATTGGTGGAGTCACGTGGAAAGTACTGAACAGAGATGGTTGACCGGATCGAACGGAAACAGATCGGATTACCTTGATCAATGGAAAGAAGCGGACTCCATTCGATCTGCACACATGCTCGTTCACCGGATCCGCGCAGTTGATCGCTGCGATCTTAACAATATCCTGCCACCCGTCAACGTCTTTCGCAAGATTTTTGTAGGTCGGAGCAAACGCTCGACAGTGGCCACACCAATCGGAATAGAACTGGAAGAAATCAGAGTATGTGGTGGAAACTGACCGAGACAAACCTCAACGAGATATCCAGCATCACCAGTTTCGGGGCCAAAAATGGTATCGTTGAAAGTGGCCTCGTCGAGTTGCAAAACACTAAAGTTTTGAGTTTTCAGTCAAACCACATCGTTTTCAGATCTCACCTGTCTTCTGGCGAGTACAATGTTGGATTTGCACCTTTCGGATGATATCCATATGTGGCAATGTCTGCCAGAACTGGTGTTGTTAGAAGAAGTAGTAGAAGCATCTGAAAGTAAGGATATAAGAAAAAAACGAGAGTGGCGATGGGGGTTAGAGGTTGATTAAGATCAAAACAAGCTGGAAATCAAGTGCACCAGGAAAACAAGTTGTTTTCTTTTATCTATCATTCTCTGCAAGCGACCAGAGATTTGCTGCTAACGTGCCAGACGGAGGGATTTACTACGTCACTCAATCCACTTTTTATACGCTACGCTTGAATGGAACACGGCGCTTCTGATTTGAATATATTTGAAATTGGCGGTAGCGGCGTTTGGTTAACAAACATGGTTGGACAACTGGAACAGTGCAAACAAAAACATGAGTGGATATGGAAGAGGATCAGAACTGTGAAATGAAATCGAATATGACGAAGGCGGATAAGAAAAAATGAAGAAGGAACTAGCGAGGAAACGAGAACGAAAGGAGAGTTTCACTGATATCTGACAAACAAAAGATGGAACCATTGGAACCATTTCTCTATTCTCAGAATAGCGATGTCGAGAATGACTTCTGTGACGGAGAAACTAGGGGAATGGGCTTTGTTCCGATGCAAACACACATAAAATTGCAAGGAGAAACTTCTCTCGTTATGTTTTGGCGTCTATAAATGCGAAATCTAAATGACATCTGCCTCTCGGTCGATATAACGAAAGATACTCGATATGAAAAGAAGGAGTCGTTGTTGAACTTTACAGCGCAGGTTCATTGCCGTCATCTGACACAGACGGAAAATGGCTAGTGTCTTTTAATTCTCGACGCTGCGAAGAAGGGGGTCATAGAACGATCAAAAGGGCGCGAAGTAGATGATTAACAGAAGATCAAACCGTAACACGTTTCCATTTTCTTTCCTTGCCTTTTCTCGACTTGAAAGATGAAAAAAAAACGAGGGAGAGAAAACTACCATCAAATCGTTTCGCTAAGGGCCACTTTCAAGATGAGACCGGATTTGGATTGACATGAGAAAAAGGCGCGAAGAAAAGCGGAAAGGGAAGGAAAAGGGCAATGAGAGACTAACAACTCGAGGCGTGCATCGAATATCCCATAACAATTTGTATGCATTCGATATTAGTGGGCGCAAAGAAGGAGGCAGTCGGGATGTCAAATCGGTCAAAAACCGGAATTGATTATTTTGCCGGGAAGGAACCGAATGCCGCTGTTTTTTTTCTTCTGTTGTCTTTCATTTCTAATTAGCAAACACCTCGATGAAAGTCAAATTCACTAGGTGGGTAAACTTCTCGAGCCGAATATGCTTGCTTTTTCTCTTCTTTTTGTGTTGATAGAATATATCAACAATTGGTTCCAGAGTAGAGTGGATGTAGAATAAACATTTTTCCGAGGAGGGCAGGAGGGGAGGTGACCGACCTTAGAGCGACGAGGTCGAACTTTTAGGAAGAGCACGCTGGACACGCCGTGACACGAAAACTCAAAGAGCATGACGACTCGTCCTTCTTCTTCTTATTCTCCTCGTTTTTTTTTCAAACAATTTTCTTCTTGTGCCGACGACGTGAGCAGAATAAGAAAAAAGAAGATGAAATTGGGAAAAAAAAAAGGAAAAAGAAGAGTTTTTTGTCGTAACTGCCCACTCTTTTCTTTGTACCTATTACTTGCTATAGGTTTCTTTGTCATCATTTAAAGATGGAAAACGAGAAACAAAGACGGTTAGCCCGGCGAGTAAAGAGGAAAACGATGAAACACACAAAACTGGGAGCGAGTGCAAATAGGGGGGCGCTGCCGAACGGTTAACGATGTCTCTTGAGTTGCGCACGCTTCATTCTTTTCGATTGATACCACTGCCCCCAAAACACAAACAGAACAATACCTCCTCCCCACTCTGACCGGGCGGCCAATTCTGCAGGAGCAGCACTTTCGTGTTCAGGTTCGTGTGACAAATTCCGAAACGCAACCCGCCAATCCAAAAATAGCCAACGCCAGACCTTTTGAGGCTGGACTTTGCACACAAACTCCCGAGGCAACAGACAGTTTGAACACAAACTTGCACAATAAGTGACCGGAAATACAAAGGAAAGAGCTCTTCTGGACAAAAGACCTCGAGTTCACAAAGGTCGAATCAACAGAGCGCTGACTCACTGTCCGGCAGAACAAGACAGAAATAATCAGCTTAGCCGGAACGATTGATGCGAACGTGGTCAAGGTTGAAAAAGAGAAAGAATGACAAGTGCCTTCTTAATCGGCATAGGGGGGAACGACCATAGCCTCCTCGGTTTGAGTGACTTCACCTGAAGACTTCCGAAAGGTGAAACCAAAATCTTGTTCCGCAACACTTCCGCTATTCACTGATCAAGATATCCAAAAATGACCACGACTACTGGTTTTGGTTTGGTTTTCGGGTGGTTTTTGAACAACTATCAGCAAAAACCGTTTTATATCCTCCCCTCTTCAAACAAATCCTTCTGCCATCATCGTCATCGTCGTGGTCTGATCGTCTTTTCAATCTTCCCGCCTATTTTTGTAATTTCCTGAAGTTTGCAAGAAGACGAAATGTGAAATGCAACAAATTGCCCATCACCCTCGCTTTTCCAACGAGGGCGGATGTGTAGGAACATTTACGAGTGCAGATTGGATCTTGATGTTCATCATGTTTTCCTCTTCAGACGCTTTCCTCCTCCTCCTCCGATTCCCTCTTTTCCTTCGACCCCCCGGTTCCTTCTCTAATGAAGCGAGTATGCAAATTTAGTGACCGAAGAAAGATAGGGCCAGACGGTCGGAGGAGAGGTCGAATGACGGCATGTTTATATTGTACACAGTGTTTATCTCGCGCATTCTTCTTCCCTTGCGCTAGGGGTGGCCTCAGAGATTAAGAAAACATTGCGACGGACCAGCTCTAAATTGTGCCTTGTTCTGTGTTCTATCGTCGTTAACTATGGTTTCTAGTTTCCTTTGATGTGCTCCCGTTTTTTTTGCTGTGGAAGGGCGTGCCCAGAGTAAACAGGCCGTCGTGAGTCACGAACTTGGAATTCCTGATTATATTTATCGACGTTTTTGACTGACAATCAAAAAAAAAAAATTATTTCTCGCCGTAGTCATAAGAGGACTTTGCACACAAACTCCTGTCTATTTTTACCTACTGCGCTAAGTTTTGAGCTTTAGACAGTCTGACCGGACACGTAGTAACTCTATACACTGAGCAAACACTATCGGAAAAGATCACATCGATAACTGGAGAAGAGGAGGGAGCTGCTCACCAAAACACACAACTACAACAGACAGACGTGTACCTCGTCGTGATACCTGTCTTTTGTGTGTTTGGAATTGAAGCGTAGACAGAACAGTCCTTTCTTTTCTTTTTTTTTTGCCCTGTTTCCTTTCTTTTGCCACTTTCCCCGCCCTACATCACATTGTTTCGTTCCAATTAGTTTGTGTTGATTGTTTTTACATAACATGTAAATTAAACAATACATCGACAGTCGCATTCCTTTCTGCGCATTCCAACGCGTTTCCTCCTTCTTCCGTCCATCCAAATAGCAGTCATTGCGAGATTATGGTAGTGGAAGAGGAAAGAAGGCAGACGGGAGACAGGAACCCCTCTGAGAAACAGTGCTACCTCCGGAGAGACGCAGCGATATTCTGTACTACTCATCTCGATCCCTGCGTCTCCAATCCCTCGCCTTCCCAACTCCCATTACCTACAGCGTTGTCGCTCTTGTTCGGTTCTCGGAGGGGCCACATCTTAGAACGCCGAGTCGGTTGACACCGCTCACATACGCACAGTGAAATACGCGCCTCGGCTGTTTAGTAACACATGTTGCTGTCTCGTTTCTCCAATACCGAAACGCTATTTCGGTTCGGTTATTCGCTCATCAACTGGCCCTCCGTCTGACGGATGGCGGCGAAGGTTTCGTTTTGCTCTTCTTCTTATTTCCTCAGCAGACTCGTCTTTGCTCCAGCTGCTTTCTGAAGAACCCGGACTTTAGTTTTGTTACATCGCATCACATTCCATTCCTCTTTCTTGACACAGATTAATTCAATGTTTGCTGTCTTGTCACACATTTTTTACGCCTCTGGCAACCTTTATTAGCGTAGTTATGACTGAAACGTTTGCCTGAAACAAACCCGTATCACTCCCCGTTTTTTGGGTTTTCCTCTTTGTCGGCAATACCTGTTGTTGCGAAGACGAAAACGGAAATGTGTCAGAAAATGGGCCAAAAGACGGCCAATTTCGAGGTCTTGCTGTTATGGTTTTCTCATTTTACGGCCGTCTGAATAGGTTCCAGCAAGATTAACGGCCAGATAACCCTCTTTGCGTGCGTATCTCTCATCTAATGTCATTAAAAAACCCCGAAGGCCGGATATTCGTCGTTCTGGTGTCACTTTTTTAGATTCAGTTTCAGAATAGGCTTTGATTTCTTTCAGTAAAACTGGTTCACCGTCACTGCTTCAGTATTTAAATTCTTCTTCAGCAGTCTTAAACTATTTTTTTTTCAATTTTTCAGAAGAATATGTTGTTTTCACGGAGGAAAACAATAACATCAGTGGAAGGAACACAAGGAAAATACGTAAAAAGGGAAAGTCCGCCGACAGTTCCCTCGCTAGCAGGTAACCAGTTTTTCCAATTGAGGGATGAATATACTGTCCATTTTCAGCCACGACAGTGAGTCGAACCCGAAGAAGTCCGCTGGCTGCCTCGTCGCTGCTCCTTTCGGCAGCACCGTCCCCTTCCTCGAGTACACCACCTCCAGAGATTGAAGCGTTCCATTCCGGAAACCCGAGTGTCGAGGAAGCGGAGATCGACGAGTTCGAACACACGGAGGATCTATTCGACATCAACGATCTGAAGGAGATGGACTTCGAACGACTCCATTCCCGGTCCACTGCAAGGTGAGCCCATTCTCAACTTCTAAAAAGCTTCTCGTTTGGAGTATCAATTTCAAATACAAAATTAAGCCTCTTATCTTATCTTTCTGGCCATTTTCTACTCAGTAAAGACCAAACACTCATTGAATAGGATTACCGAGAAAGAGTGATAGTAACCTTCCGATCACCAGTTTTTCACCTTAATCCTATTTGTCGAGTTGTTTGGTCGCAGAGAACAGAACAAGCTGCAAAGCCCACAGTTATAAAAAAAGTGCACGCTCGACAAGAATGAAGTTGGTTTTGTGAGTTGAACTCGAAGTCCAACTTGGTCTCTCCGAGTTCTGAGCACAAAGACTACTGGGCCAATGCAAGGCATTGTATTACAGTTTTGACGTTTTTTCCTCGTCATTTTGTTTATATAACGTGCCGAGCCGGTGAATCAGATCGATTCCACATCGGAATCGCCACCGAAATCGAATTCAGGCCTGGAAGCCCAGGAGGAAATGCGTATAAAAGGAAGGGGAACAAATGGAGCCCACAATATTGTCACGATATTCTGCGATCGTGTCTGTTTCACAGGTGATAGTACAAAACAGAGACGCCTATAAAGTGGGTGTGCATTACGGAGAGTTATCAGCATCATTCCCCCCAACACAATTTACAATTAGACGCTACTGTAGTGATAAGGCGTTGCTGCGCTTCGGAGAGTTCACTACGTCTTACTCTGTTTGCAGCGAGAACGATGTATATACCGAACCGAGCGAGGAGCCGTCCACTTCATTCGGTGTCCGAAACAACAACGTCCTCTCCTCGCGAAGTTTCAACAGGTTCGTCCTCCTCTCTAGTCGTCTGTAAACCCACTGAAAACGGTACGGCCACAAGGAGAGAGAGCGAAAAAGTGGAAACTTTTGAACATGCAAATTTATTCGCATGTTCACAAACTACTACACTTATTCCTTTTCCCAATACTTCTGAAATGGCGATAGAGAAACACGGATGTTTCTTTGAAGAAAGAGCGACGGACGACGCCACTATCAACTATACTTTAGATTGCCGTCTCGTACCGTTTAATCGGTTCTCTATGAAGCGACGGTGATAATTAATGGTATTTATGATAATGGAAGCCAATTTCAGAGGAGCGTTGCGTTATGTGCCTCGTAAATCGTTGACAGCGTCGCATTCTATCGGCAATGTCGAGCAAGGGATGAGAGAGCTCAGCATCAGGTGAGTATGCGACCACAACACTGTCCGAGTTTCGATATCGAGTTTCAGTGAGAAAGGACTCTCCTCCCCTCAGCCTCCGAGATTCCAGTCGCTTCAAACACTTCCCAGTGACCATCTCATGACCATTCAACAGTATCGATCCTCTTGTGGTATGTCGAGATCAAGAGAAGGTTTTTCTCAAGTTTTTCCGTGTTTCAGACGGTTCCGACCTACCACTTCCGGAAAATTGGGCGATCGAGTTCACTACAGAGAACCAGAGGTACTATGTGGATCACGCGAACCGGAGGACTCATTGGGTGCACCCGTTGGTTCACGAAAGCCTGAAACCCGGATGGAAGAAAATTTTCGACCCGCAGAAGGGAGTTTTCTACTATAAGTATGTTTTCCGGAATATTGTTTGAAAAAAACAACTGACCCGATTGTTTCAGTGAGGAAATGAAAAGAACTCAGTACGAGCATCCGGGAATTTCGAATCCAATATTCCGCACCGAATCAGTCAACGTCGCCAGCCGTTCGACAGTCGATGTGAACGCGAATCTTCACATCATTGAAGAGAAAGAGCTGCCACCGTGGCTTCTCATGTACGCTCAATCGGATTCCTCGCTGGACCATCTCCTCGAGGTATTTTCGTCATATTATTGAGACCGCCGTCGTGAAAAACGCGTTATTTTTAGTGGGATCTGTTCAATTACGAGCAGCTGACGGAGTATGAGCACTTGATGATGAAGCTTTACAAACAAGAAGTGTTCGACATTGTGAAAAAGTGAGTGATCAGACTGACTTTTCAAACTGATTGATGGATGGATCTTCAGATACGAGAGGAAACGCAATATTCTGAACAGGGAAATTCATCGACGAGACGTTTCGAGACCGCCGCCTGCCAGAAACGACTGAAATCGACAATCTTTTAACATTCGTGCTCTTCTTTTCTTGCCCAATTTATTTGGAAAATGTGCAATAGATTCTAAGGTCAACCCGTTTTTTTTTCATAGCTTTCTGTTTTTTTCAATGCTTTTATCTGTAGTAAACATGTATTTTTCATTATAAAAGTTTTTTTTTCAATTAATTTCAAACTGGGACACAAATCGGTTCAAATTTGAAAGGAATCTCCTTTTTTTCGCGCTTTTTTGAAACATTTTCGAAACTATTCGGCTCCGTATCTTTGACACACGTTGAGGCTGCCTGCGCAGCGAATGGTCTCGCCACGATCACCCGGAACACTCTCGGATTGCGCCCAAAAAGAACACTTTTACACCGATTTCTGCCTACTTTTCAAAATTTTCTTCTCTATTTTCGAATATTTCTTTTCAAATAACATTGATTTTTTTATTAGGCACTTAAAAAGAGATATACAGAACAAGGACAAGATGGGTGACGCTCCGAAACCGTTAGCATATCAGGCATTCAGGACAGTTTTCGGACATCTTCAAATGGAGAAACGGTCAGTCATTTTTTTCTCGAAATAGTCATTGAAAACGCTCGATTAATTCAATCGGAGGACAAAAAATGCGGTGATTTCAGAATTGAACTTGTTGGCAAATGCAAAAAAGCAACGAGTGCCCTTGACAAGATACTCCCGTATCCACCATTCGAATTCGTCTATCTCAGAGATAACGAGGTCAGGATCAACAAAATGGTTCACATTTTGGAATTCGAGCTCGACGAGTACTCAGAACCAGGCGCAATGGTGAACGAGATCATTCCCGATGACATTGTCGTTAAAGATTGGATTGAGCTCTTTCAAGTGCACAATGAGCCTCGAGGCCTTTATTATAGGGTTGCTCGAACAGATGTCAATCCAATTAGATCTCATTTTGAAACATTTGCTGATCAGAGAATGTTCCCGGATATGATGCGAAAGTTGCTTTGCTCGTATTTCGACAAACAAGGAACATCTCGGATCAAACATCTCGCGTTGAGATCTCTCAAAGGTGTTTACCGCCTGCCTGCAGGGATTCGTCTGTCAGTTCAAAAACTGACGCTTGAATGTCCAAATGATGGTGACGAAACACTTAAGAAATTTGAGCCTCTGCTGGATGACCTCCCATTGGAGTGCATTGTTATTTTTCTCGCGAATGCTGACAATCCCGTTCTGCAAAACAGAGTGGTAAGTATGGAACACTAATCGATATTGTCGCAAACGGCCTTTCTGATAGAACGGCCGTCCGCACCAAATCAAGAAATACGGCGAACTATTTTGTTTTAACAAGTATTTCTGGATGAGAAACACTCATTTCGATGTTTTCGAAACAAATGATTGTTTTCAGTTTCGTTCTGCCACTTCTCTCGAACTCGGCAGCCTTGTTTCTTCAGAAGAAGCGGCTCATATTGTTATGAGTTTACCAAACAAAATGATAAGAGGGTACTTCGATTCCGTGAATGAAGTTCATCTTCTGCAGATTGCACGGGTAATTAACGTTAAAAGAACTTTAGCGAAAAAATAACATCAATTCCAGAATATGATCATCACTGGTCGGACACTAAATACGCGTATTTCGATTTCAGTTTCTGATTTCGACTCGATTCTAAATATTCAAGATGAGCTTGTCGAAAACGATGGTGGGATACGCGGAATACTAAATGTGCCGGAATACGCGTACGTTCATACACAAACTGGACAATATTTTAGATGGAAAGGAGAAGGGCCGAAAAAGTGCCACTTTTCAGAAACACTTTCTTCCGCCACAGTTGTGCTGTTCCGCTCACCAACGACACCGAGCTGGTGGCCTTCGGAAGCGGAAAATCCGAGAGCGCGTCTTGCGCTTTCAAATTTGAGGACACGTATTGGCTGGTGTTGGAAGTAATGAAGAAGGGAACATCGGTGCCGCGCGATCAATTCTTTTCTTAGACTCCGGTTCGCATTTTTTTATGGCTGACTTTTTGATATTCACTGCATCAAGAAATTGATCTAAAAATAACTTTCACTATCTTGTTCTTTATTTATAATTCAGTTCCTATTGTTGCAAAGAGTAACCTTTTTCAAAGCAATTAATAAAGGTTCTTTCTCGACATCGAAAACTTACTCTCCACTCATCCGAGCGTTTAAGTCGTTCACTTGTACTTCTGGCGCTATTCTTACCGTCGACTCTTAATATTTCTGGCGATAATTCGAATAGGGCTGCCTCATTTTCATTTGGCGCCTCTTTCATTCGCTTAGGCGATCATTGACCCTCGAACTGGATGCTCACTCGTCCAATATCCCCATTGTTTTCCGGTTTCGAAAGATGACGTGCCAAGCTGCAAACATTCCAACATATTCGAGTCCCGGTGAAGAACGTGTGGAAGGTTGTCGTGTGAGGGTGTGCCATCGTATTACCAGGCACTCTTCGTTTTCAGCCTAATCAAGCCAATTGCGAGAGAGTTTGAGCCGAAGGGCATCCAAGGCGGCACCCGCTGAGAAGACGTGCTCCTTTGCATTTCTTTTTCTTGTAATGAATCATCGGGGAGTTGAATAGTGTGCTCACACTTTTTTTTTTCTCTCTCTCCTTCGTCTTTCCTTCTTCATCGGTGGGACAGGTGAAAGTGATGGCATTCGCTTTTGCGTTTTGCCCAGACTGGTCAACACTTGACAAACTCTGTCGGGATTAAACATTCTATTCGTGGTCAAGTAGTCGAGAAGTTCGATGATCGCTCAAAAAAAGATTTGGCGACGCGGATTCTAGAAACCATGTTTAATTCAGACAAAATTGAACCTTCTGATCAGTCAACTTTTTTCGGTTGGTTTTTCATAAAAATGACGTTTCAGTTCCTAAGAGTTACAGTAGGAAAACTTCCTTTTCTACCTCCCTCAAGAATTCTTTCCTCCAGCTCCAATTTTTTTTTCGCTTCTAATGCCTTGCTAAGTAATGAACCTATCGGAATCCTTCTATTTCCATCAGAAACCAATTATTTCCAGTTTAATCCTCTTTTGCACGCCTTCTTTCTCTCTTTTTTCTCATTTCCCGGTGACCTCAAATACCGCCCCTTTAGTGGCTTCAAAACGTCAGCAGCACTGGTAACAGCGGCTATTTTATTCGATATTGAGTCGGGTTCATGAACTGAAAGACGATTTGCGTAATTGACAGGTGATTTCTCGCTTTTGCTTTTCTCTCCAGTTTTCAGGTGGCAAGTCTAGCCACCGTACCCAATTGATAACATCAGCCATCCATTTTTTTCTGCTTTTGAGTCTTCTGATCTACTTTTTGTTCTCACAAACAGCATTTAGATGCATTTCCGAGCACTGTGTAATTCGAACACATCCCACAAAGGGAAAGAAAAAGGAGAACGCAACTAGAGAGAATTCTCAAAATACCTCTCACTTCCAAAAAGAGTGGGGGAGTCTAGACCAGCAAAATACATTGTCGGAAGCGAGCATTTTGAAAAAGCCGGTCGAAAAGGAAGGAAGACATTAGTGGTTCATTCGGAGCCCAGTTACAGTAATCCGCTTTCTGTTTCTAAGATCAAGTGCTTGTTGTGTTCTTTGCTCTTCAATCTCCTCTTCAAACGGTGGCAAACTTTCTGAATATTTCATCGAAACGTGTTCAAGTGATTTCCGAAACAAGACCCCACGCCTCTTTTGTTTGCCCTCGTCACGTGCATTGTTTTTCCCTTCTCCTCAGCTTCTCGACGTTTAAAAAGTGTAGTAACACGATGAACCACAAACATTTATGATCATCAGAACGCGATTCCAGTGAGCACCGCTTGACACGCGAATCGTTGAATTCTGATAAGATGATGACAGAGGGAGGGGAAGGAGGAGGAGGAGAATAGGTCAAATGATTGCATTCATTAGAATTTCAGCCGTCCATTCAATCGCTTCCCATCCTCCGTCGGACGTCTTCATTGTTCCGCACATCCAAATTTATTTGTTTGCTTCTTCTTCTTCTTCTTCTTCTCCTCCTCAAGCTCGTCGAGCCAAGAGTTTTCATTTTTCCTTGCTCGAATAACATTTTGAGCCCGGCGCCAAGATTCTAGTCGGACCGCGAAGAAGAATTGTTGCCGCTTCCTTCTCCTTCCTTCCCACTACAACGTGGCTTCTCGTGCATTGTGAGGCGGAAATTTCTAAGAAGACCTCACCCTATTTATGTACGAGGAAATGAGTTTGGCGGGATAGGAGAGAAAAAAGTTTCGGAAGACATACACCTCATGTCGGTTCACACATGTGTGTGTGTGTCATGAGAAGGAGGGTTGGGATCCACCCACCCTCGCTGAACCGCAACAATTCAATTTTAGTCCTTCTTTCCATTAAATCCCCCGCATTCTGTTTTTTTTCTTGTCACCTAAACTTTCTTATTTCGATTTGTTCACGTTTCCAATCATGTTAAATCAACATTCTGAATAATGCGCCTCTGCATTCCAAACCTGTTGCGCGTGCCAGAAAGTATCTTTTTACATACATCTCTTTTCTTTTCTAGTCGAATTGAAAGTTGGTCTTGTCTTGTTCAACAAAGTCAGAATCTGGAAGAAAAAACTACTCATTTGTGTTGAAATTCAATGAGAACGTCTGAGTGAGCGTGAGAATCTCGAAATTCTAGCGCCGCTTCTCCGCAAGACAACGAGTTGGGGGAAGAGAAGTGAGAGAGAGGAGGAAGATGATTTTTGAGTGCTTCCTCCCTCAAACCTTCAAACAAGTTTGAATTGCTTTCCGTTTTTAGTTGTAAGACGATAGCTTCTTGTCAATCATTTGAAGAACGCTGTGCTTTCCCTCTCTCTCTTTCAGATATTGTTCTCCTCCGTTCTTCGGTCCCATTCCTAGTTTTCATTTCAATTCCAGTCTGGCTTGAGTCTCAAAATCCAGTTTCGAAAGTATCCAGAATCGGAAATGAGTGGGATTTAGAGGTTGACGGCATCAAATTGAATTTCCCTAAATAACCCGCCCGCTTCCAATGTTGCTATTAGATCTTTGTTCAACTCCGATGGCTCCCGAAAAACCCGGAAGATCTGGCCGAGAAGAGGATGAAACGCCTCTTCTTTGCTCGATATTTCTCCTTCCATTCCAATTAGTTGCGGGAGTGCGCGGGCTCCAAAGCCCTCGCATTTCTCGATTGAACTTCATTCCATCTATTTCTTCCACTTCCTTGTGGAAACTTTTTTGCTCTGCAACCAAGGGATACTCTCGTTTTCTGAAGTCATCCCACGTGAATGTGCTAAGCAGGCCGGGGGAAAAAAGGATGAATATGTAAACACTTTTGAGTTGAGTGGGATGCCCAGGCTTCGGGTCATTTCTTTTGCCTCCAGCCACCTTAGTTCTGCTTCCTTTTCTCATTTTTCTTCCAGTTTTTTGTTTCTACTATGTTGTGGTCTCGTGTGATGACGAACACTTTCAGCACAACTCCCCAAGGGATCCCATTGCAATAAGGTTTTCGAAATTGCAAACATTACCATATTATAAGACCAACGGTCGAGGTGTCTGATGTCAGCGCGCACCGAGGGCTTCGACGTTTCATCCAGAATTCAAATTCTCCCTCAATGCCTCAGTCGCACCCAAATTGTCTCGTTTGGCTCATTTCGAGTTTACAGTAAGCGACGGGTAGTACGAGAGATGTGAGAAGCGGATTTGTATGCGCATTTCCGATGTCCCGTCCTTCTAATGAATATGCGTGCTCAAATCTGCATACTATCCACTTGTCATCATCTCTTTCTATAGTTCCAGGTTCAAAAACATTCGCGATTCTCGGTTCCGTGCATTGATTGTCATTGAGCACGTTCGCAAGAAACAACTCATTTTTTACTGGAATGAGTTTTGCGTCATCGACACTTTTCTCTCTTCTGACTCCTATTTAAACGGCCACCAACCTTTTTCCGCGTCCGGAATTTCAATTTTTCTATTGTTGAATGACCGAAACGTCATTTTCTGGCCGACATTCAAGAACTCGGACAAAACAACAGAGTCGTTTTCAGCAGGCTAACATGAAATCGAAAGAAAAATGGCCCGAGGGTCCTGCCGCCCGTGATACGATTATCATTTTGTAGGCGGGGCAGGTGAGGAGAGAAGGAATCCTCATTTTCTAGTTGTTGACACATAAACCCTAGTTCTCGGACACAATTTTGCATAATTCATTCCGTATTCATTCATTCAAGGGAATATGTACTAAAGGAAGAAAGTTTTTGATGAAGAGTGATCCACTTACTTTTCCTCCCAATTAATTACGATACCCCCTCCTCCGTCTCCTCTTCTTCCTTTTCATCCTCTCTTCGCACGCAAGGTGTCGCCAGGACTGATTAATAGCTTCCACCGAAATATCAGCGCCAAAAATGATAGAGTCACGTCTAGAATCAGCCCGCAGGCATATGTTTTCTTATTTTTCCCGCCTCCCCCGGTATTTTTAGCAAGTTTGGTCGGCAGCCTACAAAACACTTCAGTTTGCTTCCTGACAAGCCGCAGAAATACGCAAAAAGGTTTGGTCAATCTGACATAGAGAAGGAGCTTATAAACCGGCGGCAATCTGACGACACGAGGCCAGGATAAGCCGAAATTTAAATCAAGTCTGTGGTTTCCATTCTGTCGAGTCAGGGTTCATGCGGCATCACCTGCGTAGATAGACGGGTTGTTTCGACAGTTTTATGCCGTCTCATCCCCTCCTCTTCTCTGATTTTGCTTTCCTTTCTCGATCTCAGATTCATCACTCTATTTAGAGCGATAGAAAAGAAACCACGACTTCTTCGCCCAAATAACTGGTCATCGTTTGTTGTTTTCTGTTATTATCAGAATTGATGGGCGCTTTTTTCTATTCTCTCCTTGGCTGATCGCACTTTTACCGTTCCGTTCCAAAAATTGAGCATTGAACTAATTTTGTCTAGCTCTTTTTTGTTATGTCTGAGTTTGAGCGTTTGTCAGGTGGAACAGAAAAGCTCAAACGTAGACATTCCGTTTGTCCACACTTCATTCTTCGACTTTTCTCTCTTTCTTTATATACTGCTCTTCGGAAATTGGATCGAACTCGATTTCAGAAACTTCAACGTTTTCCATTTGATGCAATAGCGGCCATTTTGTCATTTCGTCATGGCTCTACTTCAAAGCGCCTATATCGTGATGGTATTTACCGTCCCGATTGCCGGAGTCATTCTCAACACCTACGTACTGCGCAAACTGATACGATTAGCACGGTGAGTTGCGAGTTCATTCATTACTTTCCTTCCCTTCCCGCTTCACACATTAATCCTGTTTGTTCATGATTCTTGATCTTGATGTTTGTTTTGTTTTCAGAAAAAGCGTGGTTCGATTTGAAACCACTTCGGGATTACCGCTGGCGGCCATGTCGGTGAGTAAAACACAGTGGGTCCCGGGTGAGGGCGCCAGATGAAGTGAGGCGATGTGTAATTAGGGTAAGACAAGTGAGAGAATAAGAAGAGGCACGCACAAAATATAGACGCTGTGTCTAGGCGCGCGTGGAACGTGAGAATCCGCAAAAGATGAAAAATCGTCCAGATTCTTGAGGTTTTTCTCAGAAAAAGGGTCGGCGTACATACAATTTCAAAAAAAGGGATGTTGTATTCAAAGGAAAGCAAGTTCAATTTCAGATTGGAGATTCGGTGACGTTGTTTGCGCTTCTGATGCAAGCTATCTTCCACATCACACCGAAGGGGGAAGTTCCCACCGTCGTCCTTAGCACCATCTGCAAGGTTGGAATCTACCTTATCCATTCAACATCAGCATTCTCCGTCTGGTGCTGGTTCTTCCTCTCAGTTCTCCGTTACATCGCCGTCTTTCATCCGTTCAAATATCGCACCATTTGGAGACAACCTAGAAACGCTTTGAAGTACTGTATCACAGTGCATCCATCTGTTCAAAAACCATTTTTTTCCAGGATCTTGGCTGGTGGCGTGAGTCTCTTCCAAGTGTACACATTGGCCATTGTCACTTACCGAGAAACAGAACGAATGTGTGGCGAGTACGAAATCTTCCATGAAAGCCCCTGGAAGGTATGAAACAAAACACACTTCCAAAAAACACGCATGCAAATGTGTTTTTTTGAATTTCAGCACATCCATCTCATCGACATCTGCTTGTTCTACGCGATTCCAGCTCTGCTACGGATTACACTGGATTTCCTGGTTCTAATACACTGTTACTCCCCATTCTCCATGGATGGGCTCGAAAGAATGACTGTTGATCGGCGTTATGCAATCAGTGGACCAACCACAAAACGGTAGGGAAACGAAAAATCGACTGAAAAATAGGGATGATCCTTGTTTTAGATTCTCTCAAACCGGCGAGACAGAATCACTGGACAACAAAGCGCACGTTGCTCTGGCGATTTCGATGACTGCGAACACACCGGTCCGTCATCAGTTGTCCATCTGAACACCAAAAACTCGCTCATTTTCAGACTGTCAAGCGAATTTCGTATGGAAATCCGAAGAAGAAAACGGCGATGGTGATGCGTTCGATTCTCATCTCCGTGCTCAACCTTTTCCTGAACCTCCCCTCCCACATCTTCAGAGCATGGGCTTCGTACGACGAACGAGGTCTGGAGAACGAAATCGCTCAGACGTTAGAACGTGAGTTTCGTGATGCGCGTTTCCTGGTTCCCCCCGGTCGTCCAAAACGAGAAATTCTGCTTTTCTCGTCAAGCGAAACTCAATTTTTAAAACTTCTTTCCTCCCGACGCCGAACCCATTTTTCTTTATAATCCATTTTTAGTCTACTCTCTCGTTTTCGCAAACTCTTTTTTGAAAGTTTTCGGCAGTTTTTACCCTCGCGAAAATCATGAGACCCCCACACACAACCCAAAAGAGGCTCTTCACCCTAATCCGGTTTCAACGCATGAACGACGTCTTTGGCTTTTTACAGCGATCGCTCAAATGATGTACTTCTCGCAGTTCGCATGCAATGCCTTTTATTTGGCCACATCAATCTATGAGACAAATGGATCTCCACGGAACACGGTCATCTCGAGCAGCAATCGGCACGTCTCCAGATGCATCTCGGAAGAAGATGCTCAATGAGTCGAGAAATGACAAATGAACGCCCCATTTACTCTTCTTTTTCCCTCTCTCTTCTTTCTAGTTCAATTCTTAGGTACTGAATGTACGGATTGTCTTCAGATCTTGTTTCCCGGCTTCTTCTTGCATCTGTCGTTCTTCGCTTCTTCTTTTTTTTTTCTCAAACTTGCGACTTCTACCGGTATTGCTCATGATCTTACACTGCAAAACTCCAAACTTCCAAAAAAAAAGAGAGAACTACTGAATAAATTATGCCAAGATAAGACATCAAGACACATCTATATTTCCAGTTCATTATGCATTTTCCAAGTGCACACGTAGACAGAGGAGAAAAAAGTGTCTGGACACGCATAATTTGACTGTTCTGAATACATTTTGGGATATTGAATATTCAGAAGGAAAGGGAGAAAACGTGCGGATGTCACTTTTTTGCGGAATGGATGATCAGGATGATCATTAGCGCGTTGAACGATTACTGCAACAAAATCTTCAAACTTTTCATTTTTGGGAAAAGAAAATACCCCTGGATATTTGAAAACGTCAATGACGGCTTCTGGGAACGACTTCATTCGTTGCTCCCCGAATGAGCTCTTTTCCGTCGTCGCAGCAGTTTGTCTTCTTGCCCCTCATAAAAGGGCGAATTGAAAGTGTCATAGAGTGGCGTCTTCCATGCCGACCCGGGTGCTTACAAAAGCAATAAATTGTTCATTAGGATGGGCTCCTCAAGAAAATTGCTTCCCCCCTCCTCCTTTTCCACCAACATCTATCTTCCTGCAAAGAGAGTACCTCGCTTGCAACGAACGGGAAATTATTTTGCGAACCTCCCCGAGTGGAAATTTTCTCACAAGTAAGCGACTGATTTACTGGAAGCCAAAATACAGAATAACAAATCGGACTTGTTTATTTTTATTCGGCTATTTGCATTTCTTTTTCTCAATGAGCATAGAAATTTCCGTTTCATATTGAATTTCCGTGTTGTGTTGCTTTTGTGCTCTGTCTAGTTGGTTTTCCAGAAAAAGGATGGAGAGCATTGTGAAAAAGCAGGAAATGCGCACTAAACTGACATGGAGAACCTTTACCTTCAAGACGGGGATCGAGTTACATTTCAAGTGGGCAGGCGTCACGGACCACAGAATTGCATGCACACCAGAAGGAAGGAGACGAAGAAGCACTTTTAATCACAAAATGGAGGCACTCTCATAGAAATTTCCGTGTTTTCGTCGTCGCCCTTTTCGGAAGAGAAGAAAGCAACCAAGAGCTTTTGAGCCGAGCAATTCAAAGTTCAAGAAAAAGACACAAGCAATACTTTTTCGAAAGCACTCGGGTCTAGGGCTCCCGGGGGAATACAAGGCATCTCCGTCAAATGAAACGTCCGATGACGTGTTTTGTTGCCAAGTGCCGATTTCCAATTTCCGATTGCGACTTGAAATGATGATAAATTCGTGGCATAAAAGTTACCGAATAAGCTATTCATGAAAGTTTGCAGATGTTGAAACGTGGCGGAAATAGGTTCTTCCGAGTACACAGTCGTGAATTATTTAGCCGCACTCACATCCTCTCTGTTTGAGTAAATAAATGTGGATCTTTTGCCCTTAGCTTCAAATTTCAACCCTTTATTTTGACCCGAAAGGCCTTTCCATTTCTCCTTTCGAGTGCATAAACCCCCCTTTGCTTTTCTCTGAAAGGTTCTACATGGTAAACGCTTTCTTCTCGGAACTTTGCTTCTAGTTTCCTTTCCGTTGAATATCAAGTTATTAATGCTCAACCCAAGAGATTCCTGTTTGAATATTCATGAATAAGCCGGTTTCATCACCCTCACGTCCTAACTTTCTGGGGCTCTTTTCTTAGGCACAAAGAGTACGAAAATTGGGTGGAAAGTGGAGAAAAGGACCTTCGAGCCTACGCGTAGCGCGGAAAACCGAATTAGGCGACCTGAAGTTGTCCCAGAGAACAAAAGGATATGGACATGAGAGTAGATTTTCCTCCTGTGTGCCACTGAATTCTCTTAGTGTGCGGGCCCTTGGGGGAGAGAATGTTTTCAAGTCCAGTGTTCACTACTATAAGCCTCCCCCCCCCCCCCCCCCCCCCGTTTTCCTATTGCCCAATGTCTCCTACGGACAGCCGTCGCGCCAAAGTGGGCGGAGCGCATTGGCGCGCGCTTCGGACACGGCGGTCGCCGCTGCTGCACACAGAGCAACTCGCTTGTGAATCAGTCGACAACGACGGCGTTTTTGGCAGAGCATATTATTCGTGGTCCACGATGTCCTAACTCGACCAATACGATGCTGCTGATGTTGCTACTTATATTCGTGCTGTTGGCGTCTCAAACCCATGGGGGTCAGATTCCAGTGCCTCCCATCTTCTCGCCTTGCAACTTCCCGTCACCGCTCACCGAGCCAAGTTTTGTAAGTTCCTCCTTCTTTTTTTCCATTTTTAGCTTTTTAGTAGCTGCTTTTTGTCTTTCCGCCTCCAAGTTTATGAGTCTTTCAAAGAAGAAAGAAGAAAACAATATGTTTTGACTGATGAGAGCGCATTTTTCAAAGGTTGGACAGAAAGCGAAACTGGAAAAGGAGGAGATATTACAATGAAGTTCTGGAAATGTGGCGGGCGTCGAATTATATATTCCCTTTGTTTTGCTCCAGCAGCCTTGTCTCACAAATCACTCAAGCGTTCCCGAACCCGCAATTACAGGCTCAAGGAGAGAGGTTCCCCCCTGCCTCTCGTCACCGTTTCCTCTTTCATATAGATGGGTGCGGCCGATAGGAACCAAGAAGTCGTTCCGAAGATGGACGCGGGGGGAAAGAAAGGAAAGCCGCGTGGAAAAAAGGAGCTGTGCCGTGCTTTCTATTTGCATATTTAGCGTTTGGCTCATCCCTTATGAAACCAATCAAGTGAAAGACAATCGTGCGCCCATCCTTTCTTGTTGTGCCCCCCCCCCCTTTCGGCCGTCAAGATTCGCCGTCTTGATATCTCTCGTACTCTGCGAGGACGGGGCGGAAAACTGAAGCGTTGTCTTCAATGAAATTGCGGAATTAAAATTGAAAATGTGTCTTGCCCTTCGAGAATCCCTTCATTCCTAGTGTTTCTTCAAAATCTTTTGAAAACATCGAAAAAAGGAGATATTGTGTGGGCTGAAACCATTAGTCATTTAGCCTTCATTCCGCATTCCGCTCATTCCGTTTGTCTATTTTCCTGTTTTGCCCGGGGCGGTCTCCTTGGGAAACGGCAAGGTGAACAACATCGTTGTCCCAAACGCAATTTGTGCTGCTCTCCGGCCGCCCGAAGCTCCCTTTCTTTTGTATCGGCCAAGGAAATTATTCGGCGACAACAAAAAGGGAAAAGACTTCTTCCTTTTTTCTCTTCCTTTCCCATTCACCAGGTTTCTCGAGGGCTCTTGTTGAGTTCGCGAAGAAAGGGAAGAGAGAGAGAGAAAACTTTCCAATCTGAATGGAAAACGAAGAGCAAAGAATTCTGAATTCTGGAATGAAGTTTTCGCGCGTCGTTTCCTTCCTGCCTTTCCGATGGAATTTTAAACAAACTGCACACATTGCACACTGGCTGCTCCAAAAATCTGGAAACGCCAAAACGCTTGTGGCCCTCTCATCACTTCTTTTGTAAGCCTGAGGGATCCAGAAAAAATAAACGAGAGAAGCCGCCGACTTGATGCATGATGAAGGGAAGGAAACGAAAGGAAAAGAAACAAGAAGAAAAGGAAATAGAAATAAGGGAGACATTTTTCGGGGGGAGGAAAGAGAAAAGGGTGCAGAGTTGTGTGCATCTTATATTCCCTGGGTCCATCAATTTTCTCCTTGCCTCCTTCCTTATAGCCGCGCATAACAAGGCATGTAAACAAAAACAGTGAATGAATGCATTTCAATGAGTCAGCAGATCTGAGCCACCGGGTAACGTGTCTTTTTCTTTCCTCTCTCAAGAAAAAAATGACAATTCCGCGACGGGCGACATGACAGACAGCTCAAAATGATATATCTATATATATGTATATTTATATGCACACATATATGATGGATTCCATCTCATTTTTCGGCGAGAGGAAGCACGTTGTCACTCTTTCTCCCTTCTTCTTTTTGTCCGGAAGGTTGATGGGGCGTGAAGTCATCACGTGAAAAGAAAGCTTTCCGTTATCGGTAGCAACAAGAATCGCAGTTGAGAAAAGCAAACTTATGCATAGAAGACGTCTGACGATCAATGAGTACTCGAAAAATGAACTGAAAGAGAAGAAGTGGCTCACGAGCTTTTTTTCATGCATATGAAACTGGAGGATACCACGTGCTTTTTGTTTCTTCTTTTCAAGGGAGAAAACAATCCCAGCTTTCAATTCACAAAGTAAGGATCTGATCTGAAAATGTTTTTTCAGCACCGATCAGTGTGCTATACAGTGCCACGTCTTCCATTCGTGTGCGATCTACACCATCAGCTCGCTTACACCAATGTTCACGGAATCGAGAAAGCCTATCTCAGGTACTCAATCTCATTTCTTTCATTTACAAAATCCAATCAACTCTGTTCAGATATAAATCACTTTTCACCAACGGAAACGCGTCCACTCTTGCTGTTATTATTGGTGAGTAGGCGTTTTTCAATCACCGGACCAGCCCAGCTGTTTACCACTTGCTTGTTTCACACGATCCGATCTCTTTGCAGCTAAGCAACTCGAGCAACCGGCATCCGCCAATGATGTCATGAAAAAGTCCGAGTATGCGTGTTTATTCGACAACGAATGCGACCAAATCGACGGCGACATGATCACCGGCATCGTCGGAAACGTGAAGAAGTTCTTGAAGGTGAGCGTGTGCGGGACAGGAAGAGGGAAAAGGAAGAACTCAATCATTTTGAAGCAATTTTCTTCTTTGCGCATTCTTCACGCTTCAAGTGAAATAATGGTCCTCACTCGTAGGCTCTTCAAGATTTGCATGAAAAATAACTATGTTGAGGGGAATGATTGAAAAAGTGAAAACCTAGAAAGAGATAAAGGGGTTTGTTTTGCAGATCTACTCGTGGAAAGTGTACGAAAGATGGTTCGGCATTCCGGAGTCTTGTCAGAAAACCAATTTGCTAGCGGTAACCTTTTCGTTCAGAAACTGTGACTCGCCAATACAAGATTTTTGACTTGCAGCTTGTTATCATCGACGGTGTGGTTAATGATGCCCGGAAGATTCCGTACGTCCGACTGCACACGGGTACAGAACACAGTCAGAGACACCATCGTGATCCTTTCAACAATTCCAGGTTCACCACGTCTTCGCGTCGCTCTTCCCAACATTCAAAGTGAAGTGAACAATGCACTGGTGCAAGGTAAGCATGGTCGAGTGGTTTCCCAGAAAAGAAACGAACAAGTTATATTGTAGGATGGCCGCTGGCAAAAGTTATCGAGGACCTTGTTGACGATGTGGGATACGCTTTGAAAGAGTATTACGAGCTCAATGGGGAGCAAAGGGATCATTCCGTTCCGCTGTAAGCACTTCCGTTCCAAACAAGACAAAAATGCGAATTTGTGTTTCAGATGGGCCCGCAACCTCTTCTTGATCTGTCTCGCTCTTGTGGTGACAGCTCTGCTCGTCGAATGGTACGTCGTGAGACGGAAGATTGGAGTGCAGAAAAGTGGATCGATCAAAATCGCCTCCGGAAAGAGCAAGACTCATCTTATGTTCTGATTTTCACCCACTAAACCATGCAGTTTGCCTAGTTTTTCGCACATTTAATCAACCCATATCTAGGGCTGTACATTTCTCCATTCTCCCTGTTTTCAAAACTGTTTCATATGTAATTGATTTCGCAACTTTCCGTTTTGATCCGTACCGGGTGTCAAAAACTCCGTAACGATGTTCTGTGCACTTACACAACGCTTCGGTTTCTCCGTACTCCCAGAAATGAATAAATCCACTGTGTTCTTTTCCGTTGACTCACTCATAAAATGGACGAAATGTTAGGCACCAGTCAGCGTCAACTACGTATTGATTTCAATTTGTTTCATTTCATTTCTTCAATGCGTTCACCATCGACTGCAAAAAACTGGGAGCGTTTTGAAATACAGCTCTCTTCTGTTTGAAACCTCTTCAACTTTCCTTATCAATTTCCTTTTTGTCGATAAAAAACGACGACGCGCTATTAGACTAATCAACGCGGAAGCAACTCATTATGTCGTCTTTTTTTTCTTTTTGATTCATTAACAGACTCCCAATTAACTATATCCGTTCAGTTTTAATAGTGATGACTCCGAGTGCACCGGCAGTGTTTATTGTTATTGCGAATCTATTCTGGCTCGTATTCGATAAGTAATCATATATGCGCTTTTTTTGGTTCCATTGAGCTCAGAAATAAGAACATCAAACATGTTGAATAGACGAAGAGATGGTGGCAATGCGGTCACGAACGCAGTATGCCGCGGGAAATTGACTCCAATTGGCCGTCTGCTGGGAGGGACGCGAGCCGACCTAGCCGGTCTCTTCGCGATGGTAACACACAGCTGCCGGACCTCGTCCACTCTCCAAACAAACACACGTTCCTTCTCTCGCCTTCTGCCCCTCTCACCCTCTCACCTCTCTCGTTTTGGCCCAAATCGACTAACAACGAAAGTTATATCGTTCTGGCACATCGTCGTCTCCAATCGACAGCGAAACGAGCACAGTGCCCTCTCGCAACGCGTTTTCTATGTTGACACACTCTGTCTTTTATCACACTTTTCCCATCTTTTCCATCTATTGTCGCATGACAATTTCAATGATTTGAATTAGGGCGAAGTGAAAATCATGCACTTGTTTTCACCTTTGCTCCCTTTTCAACTGATTACAACTATTTTGTCATCGTTCTAGTAAGACGCGTGTAGTCGAAATGAAGCTGCTGGTGTATCTCATTAGCAACCGAGAGAGTTGAATTCCCAGAGTCCAACTCACGCTCGCTCGTTTTCTCCCACGCTTTCTTCTCTATGCCATTCGTCAAGGCAAATTCTCTCAAAAACGCCATTTCAATACGGCCATCCCGTGTGCTCGCCATACAAGGAGGACATATCCTCTTCTCATCAATCCGGGTGCCGTGTCCTCTCCCCTCGCCCGTTCCATCTTCCTCTCATTCTCCTTATGCATGTTACCCCCTTCTCGCTCTTCTCATGAGTCACCCCTCCACCGAACCCCACTCTCCTGCCCCCTCTTATGCGCGCGCCTTCCTCTTTCTTCTGTTTCCCTTTTTAATTTTCACACAGTGCGAATATGCGAGCGTGTGTATATGCGTTCCTTACTTGCCATTTCGCGAAATTATTTAGTACTTCATGAGCCTCTTGTTGGGTGGTTTCTCTCCTACCCCACTATAAATTAAAGCCGTTTGAATTGATGTGAGACATTTGCCAAAAGTAAATTGGAGGTTGCAGGTAATAATGTCTTCGCCGTCTCCCCCACCACCACCTGCTTCTTCGAACGATCCGCCGAAATCGCCAGAGGCGAATGCTGTTGACCTCAAAATGAAAGACGACGAGGAGCTACCAACGGATATTACATTGGAAGAACCAACCCAAGAGCCGGTGTTCAAAGTTCCCTTCGGAGTGGGATCTTCGCAAGCCAAGCACTCGCTGAAGTCGCATCAGTCAAAGAAACAGCCGGAGCAAATGGAAGTCGATTCGGAAGCCGAAGGAGAGAAGATTCCGAATGTGGATTCTAAAACTACCGAGCAGCAAATGGAAGTTGATTCCGAAACCACTGCTGAAGTCAAGAAAGAGGCCGCGGAAGTCGACGCGGAGAACAAGAAACAGCGGAAGGAAGCAGATATGAAGGATCAGGAAGAGGCAGTGAAAGTCACTGAAGTCAAATCCGAGCCGAAGGACATTACTGACGAACCTATGGAGCAGGAGAAGGAAGAAGATCAAGCTCAGAAAGCGGTGGAGGTTAAGATCGAGCCGAAAGACGTTGATGACAATTCCACGGATGAGAAAATGGGAGAAGCTTCAGAGGGCGGCAAAGCAAAGGAAACTGAGATCAAACAGGAGAGCTCGTCGGAGAACAAGTCGAGCCAGCAGTCTCCAGTTGCTATTGTCGATCCGGTGCTGATTCGTCTCAAGAAGGAAGTTGATGTGAGTTCAAATTTTCACTTCTCTTGATATTCCTTATCGAAAGATGGTAAGAAAGAAGTTGTAAATGATGTAAACCTTTTGATTGAGAAAAAGTTTTCCATGCAATGAAGAATTCCGGTGAAGGTGCAAAAATCATTTTGCGTATTATTTCAGGCGGCCATCAAAGTTTACCAGAAATACATCAACGATATGGACCTTGTGAACAAAGTGTCGCAATCTCACCTCTCCAACTACACGAGACAAGTGCTCATCAGAAAGATGAACGCGACAACGGTTCACATCGACGGCTACTACGTTCGCATCGAAATGGCTCGTACCACTGAAGACTTTACGGTACCTATCTTCCATCTCTGATACATAAACCGATTTTCATTTTACAGAAGCTTCTCAACGAGATCCGTGCCCAGAACCAACGTATTCGCCAATCTCAGGAGCTCAACAACCTGCTCGGACCGGTTTTCATGTGATTCTGAAATGAAATAGGCAAAACATGTCTTCTCGGTTCAATACTGTCATTTATATATCTGTCGATCGATATTAATATCTCTATATATGTATTTATATCGATTTCAATATCTGAATAAAGTCGTAACATGCATTTCAATTTGCCAATACGCTATTGGAACGGATTCATTTTCCCATCGACGGAATTCAATGTGTTGTTAAAGCGAACTTAAAACACACAACACATTTTTTTCAGAAACGGGGCAGACTTTCAGTATATGACAAGAAAGAATAGGAAAATTGACCTATTTGAATGTTCCCGCACACTTCCGTTCCGGTTTTTTTGAAAATCGATTATGTTGTTTTCAATATCTAACGTTACAATATCTTCCTTATTAATAAAAACCGTTCGGGGTATATCTGTGTGTCTGTGTGTCTGTGTGTCTGTGTGTTTATCGGTCCGCATTCCGAGGGCAAGAAGAAACAAGAATGCCACCACAAAAGTCCGAACCAGGGACCCTCACCCAACAGACAAACACACGAGCCACTCGGCCACCGGACCCATGAAAACGCAACCACCTATAGGCGGTGAAGTGCGCGCTGTCGGCGGCGGAGCCGCTTGGTCCATTCTGGTTTTTATATAATTTCGTCACCCTATATCATTTTCCAAGGTATTCGAAACACATATATTTGATAGTAGTCTCGATTTAAAAAAGAGATTAGCATGCTATACTTTTTTCAGAAGTTTCAGAAAGATGCGTTATCATTCCTTCACATTTGAATAAACGCTTGGAAGAGTTTCAAAAGCTAGGCCACCTCTTCCACGCTCTGTGTCCAGTCACGGCCTTCCGAGGAGAAGAAATTGACTATTAATGCACCGTCCGTCGTCTCTCACGCGACAGCCGCTCTCTCGCTCATGCCCTCCGCGGGCAGACAGAAATTTCTGGCCAATCGTTGCGAGACCCAAAGCGTGGAAGAAGTGGCCTAGCTTTCGAAACTCTTTCAAGTGTTCAGTCTAATGTGAACGATGCATAATATTGGTTTGGTCATATTTTTTGTTGAAAAAATCAATACGGCCGTCTTCTCAATATGACGGTGCCCGGACATGTCGCTCCGTTTCTCTGCGTCTCTTTCTTACACATAGTCTCTCGACGTTCACAACCAGCAACGCAGCGTGGTTGACCTTTCTCACCGTCCACATGACAACCCCGAGTCGCTCCGTCTCCGTTCTCTCGTCTTTTCTCGTTCATTTTCCACACATTTTTCATTGCTCGTTTTGTGGAAGGAAATATTTCTTTTCAGGTAGTTTACTCTTCGCGTACTTCAAGATGACGTCCGTGAAGTGTCCATTCGATAATTTATTGGTGAGTTCACATTAAGTGTCTTGACCAAGCTCACGTTTTTTTGCATTTCAGATTCTCGATTTCGAAACCACATCTGATGGGAAAAACTTTGATTACCCATTTGAAGTCATCCAATTCAGCGTCGTCGTTTTGGATGTGAAGGAGAATAAAATGGTATGGATACCGGCGCGGTTCCACAAAAATCTGTCATTTTCAGAGAGAAGACATCTCTTTTAACCAATACGTGCGTCCGCAGATCAACCCTATCCTGTCCGACCATTGCAGCGAATTTACCGGTATCTTTCGACATACCTTTGGCAATTTTACACTTTTTTTCACAGGCATCGATCAGGAGACGCTCAACCGTTCGTCCACTTTCTCGGTTGTGTACAGCCAATTCTTGAAATGGCTTGCGAATTGCAATTTGGTCGAAGGCAAGTTCGCGATCGTTAGCGACAGGTTGTTCAAAAAAAGAAAGAGCGTGAATGAGTCCAATTCCACTTTTCAGCCGTCAAGACATGTGGCGCATCGCCCAGTACCAGCTGAAACTAGCGAACATCACTATGCCTTCGTTCTTCCGCCAATACATCAATCTTTACCGTGTTTTCACTGCGGAGCTGGAGCGGCGTAAAAAGCCGACGGAGCTGTTGGCAAATGTGAGTTTACCATGGGTACAAGAGTAAATAAGAGCACATGCCTCTTTTCCAGACCAACATCGGCAAGATGGCCGAGTTTTACGAGTTGGAGTTCATGGGCAGAGCTCATGACGCCAACGATGATTGCCGAATGCTGTGTAAAATCACGCAGAAGGCACTCGAGACAGGTGCTTTCGTTTCTATAAACGAAGAACTCATCTGCAGTGCCATTGTGAGTTAGAACGATGAAAAGAGAAATCAGATGGAAACTATTGGACTTTCAGTGGCGTAAGAAGAAGTTTGAGACGCCGGCCGAATGGAGAACCGACTTCAACCAGGCGATGAAAGTTTTCGAACGCGTCATGCCGTTGGTGGTGAAGGTGGTCCAGCCAAAGGACTACAATCCGGCGCTCTACGGTCAGTGCAAGTATTGCCGTGGAGATTCTGTTGCCTGTCTGCGCAAACGTCACCGTCAATATCCCGCTGAGTTCTACTCGCAGGAAACTATGCCGGTAGTGTTCGCCGATCTCGCTAAGTATCGTCTCCTCTAAACTTGGCTATGAATTTGAGATTTCATATTTCAAAAGTGATTTCCTCCTGTTTTACCGACAACTTGAATAAAACATTGGGATACAATTACGCAGCCAGACAATAAGAAGACAGAAATAGAAGTGTGAAAAGCGACGCTTGGTCCATTCTCGCCGCGTATTGTCTTTCACCTTCCCGATATCTTTCTTCACACTTCCAGCACCCGCCGCCGCCCGGCACTTTACACATTCATCCATTCAGTTAGTCAGCGCGAGTGTAATTGCACATAACTTTCCTACAGTTTCCCCCAGCGATAATCCGATTTCTGGTGATGGAAAGATGATAAGAAAGTCGGCATTATTAAACTTTTTTTCCTGTTGCACTCTCGCCCATGCTGACCCGGGAGTGTGTTTGAACAAGTCATTTAGCGAGCCGACGGCACAGATATCATTGTTTATGTTAGCTCATTCACCCCCCCCCCTTTAAAACGCCCCTCTTTACTGTTGATTTTTGAAGACCCTTTCTCTCTCCTCTTTCTATTTTCTGTCTGTTGCACCTTTGCAAAGAGTCGTCTTGTCTGGACAAGCGTCCGACGGGTCAAATTAGCCAAAGTGGTTCGTTCGGCCTATCAGGACACTGAGCTTTGAGCAGCGAGAGTTTCGAGTTACACGTTTGTTTCTTGTTTCTGTTTCTGTTTCTGCACTGGTGCTTGTCACAAACTTCGCTTCTTCTATGTTACGCGAAATGGATTTCTCATTATTCTGCGCGGCGGCGCCTAACGCTCAACAATTTCCCCTTCGAACCCTTATTCTAATGAATGTTTATCATTGGTCATTTCCCCGAGAAATGACGTGGATTTGGATTTCTCTCTTCTCCATCCCTCTTCGCTTCTCGGAAAAGAACGTGATAATTATCATTTCGAGAGCGCAGAAACGTGGTTTCCCTCACTTTTCAATGTTGCCTTCCCTCAATTACCACTAAATTAAAAGGCAAGTTCTTTAGTCGTTGGGCCCATCCCATCCGGAAAAAGAAAAAGAAAAGACCGGCATAACTCAACAATTTCCCACAAGTTTCGCGTTTCGATGTCTCAAGGAGCTTAAACTATTCCAAAGCGCTGCTCCTTGAGCACTGAAACGTCTGGAGGAGCCGTTTTCGAGACTCTGCTTCCTTCCTTGATTTTGTTCATTTGTGTCTTCTCAACTCAACAGCAGGAAGAGGAGTAACGGGGGGAGAAGATATCATTGAATCGTGAATCATTCATTCGGTCGGGGCACTGCTCGTGTTTAATTTTCTAAATGCCCTTTGCCTCTTTCTTGTGCATCTTGCTCCTCGGCCTCATCAAACATGTCTATTCTTCTTTAGGTAATACCACCAGACTAAGATCTGGTATATGTGTTGCATTGATGAATAATGGATATCGGACTAAGAGAGTGCAATCCGAGCATTCAGACAATCCGACCCTTATCTCGGTTGTTTCCCAGCACAGAAAAAATTGGGTTTCCTGATCTCTTATGCCAAAGAAACCTAATATGTCTCACGTATAGAAAGTTGGCTGGTTCTCGGGATTTCCCCACACACCCAAGCATTTCCTGGTAGGCTCCAAAAGACTAAGTACGAAGTCGGAGATCTCCATCTTGAATTGCCACCTAATTCGATAATTCGCTATGTGAATCTCTGGACTTCCTGACTCAACCCCCCCAATGAAGGAAGCGAAACTTCACACTTTTCCAGACCACTTCTTCTTCTTCCTCTTCTTCAAAAAGCAGTGTGAAAAGTAACTTTTCTTCACAGAAGGCTCAAGATGAGCTCAGTGGTGCTGAATTATTCCAGAACCGAGGCGAAGAAGTGTCTAATCTGCTCTTCTTCAGTACTGTGTACGTGTCCTTCACACGCGCCACTTCATTGTGCGCATCGCCCCGAAACTCTGACTTTCGCCTACTTGTGAATAAGAAACTAACGTTTCCGTTTTTTTTTTGGGCTTCAGTTTTGTTTCCGATTCACTTGCAAAGAAGAAGAATATGTGTCACCCATATTTCCGTAACTTTTTTCGACCTTCGGACAGAAGAAGGCGGGAGCCCTCATTAGCAGTTTTCTGATGTGTTCAAAGACCGGCACATCTCAGTTTTCGATTTTGATTTTCCTTCTATTCTTAGTGTTGACTGAGGGTCCTTCTCGATTGCGGTTACTGGAACGCAATTTGTAAACAAACCGTCCAACCATCAGTGCCAAATTGTTTATACGAGCGACGACGAAATGCAAACTAATTGATCTACTAGATTGCCGGAAGGAAGCTGAAAAGATCGCCGTCTTTCCCATGTTCTTCCTTTCAGAATTTCTTATTTTCTACTCTAATTAGGGTGTGTTTCTCTGGATTCGCCCGCCCTCCTATTCATTCCGAGTACTGAAAACCACAGCTAGCTTCCGCATTCCGTCCGGCCACTCGGATCACAGAATTTTCACACCAGCTTACGTCAAGCTACCTTGTCTTGTCGACATGGCCATGAGAATTTGATCTGACAGCTCTCAGATCAAACGTCCAACTGCCACAATAATTCCTCCAATTGGAATTCAAAATGACCAGTCTGCAGCAACGTCAGGCAGTGGACAGAGTCCAAAATATGTCGAATAGACGAATAGACACAATTTGGAGCGATATCCTGCCCTACAATTGTGACAAAACGATGAAGAGACGAAATATTTTTGGGCCGAGTGCTGCCCCGAATGTCTACCGCTTTCCCATGATCTTTTAGTCTTTTCCGCGTGTTGGACGCGACTTTTTTTTTCCTTATCAGTTGCAAACTTCTCCGAATGCCGCCCACCTCACTCACTTCTTATTCACATTTTCACTCGAATTCTTCTCCATCTTTTTGCTCGTGTGTTTCTTTTTCAATTTCCTTCAGTTTATCTTTGACCAAGATAGTCTAAAGACGTGAATAAACCAATTCCAAACATTTGTCACATTTCTTCTTTTTCTTCGCTTTCTTCTTCTTCTGTCCTCCCTGTCTGCCAGAAAAAAAGAAGAGTTGGGGAGAGCTCTGCAAAAGCAGTTTGTGAGAAACTTCGTTAAGGCCTAACATCTTCAAAAACTCTGCCCCCATTTTCGTCGTGTGCACCATCATCATCGCCTCGTCACCCAAAGTTCTCGTCTTCCCTCCCGCCTGCCATTTTCGATTTGAATGACCTCTTCATTTGCTTCCCGGAATCCGAGACCCCCCGTTTTCTCTCTCACTTTTTTGATTCGTCACACTCGTTTTTGCAGCTATTTCTGACACCCACTCAGTCGGTGGCTTCGTCGTTGTCTTTTCATTCGTGTGCTCACTTCTGCCGGAAAGGACCACCAAAAAGTCGCGCGCGTGCTTTCTCTCTCTCCCTCTCATCCGAAATCCAGAAATAGTCGTCGCGGCAGGATGTTGCAAGAAAACAGCGCAATGAGGTAAGCCCCCCTATGATGTCTGAATTTGTTAAGTTTGTTATCAAGTTTAGCGAAAAACTTCTCTTGAAAAACTGAAAGGTACACCTTATCATTAGGTTCATGGAGAGCATTTCAGGTTTTGTGGGTTGGTGAGAACATGTCATTTCGAGTAGAATGTTATCAGTGTGTTCCACACATTTACTCAAAACTGAAACTTCATATTCTCACATTCACATCGGTTAGTCAGTGTTACTTGCTCTCTTCTTCATCATGAGAACGCAGTCAAGTGTGATCGGATGGTTACTTGCCTGATTACCTTTCTCGAACATGATTAGATGTCGAAAAAAAAAGAGTTCCTCTTGTAATACATTTTCGAACCGAATAGGGATCAGGGGCGAGAAGTGTCGAAGATCCGATTAGCCAAACAGCGCCCCCGCAATAACAAAGGCAATTTGAGAAGCCATCTGACTGCCCTGTGACCTTCGTTGTGCTACTGTTTTGTTGCTGCATGTTCCTCTGATTGGCTGAATCTCAACGGAGAGCCTCATCATCGAAGCTGTGCGCCAACGTCACTTCATTCTCTGTTCTGACGAATAGTGTTGCTCAAGAGGTGAGAAATCAGACGCGTCATTATACGATAGAGTTGTAGTGTAGAGAATCGGTATAAAAGAAACAAACAAGACGTTCTATTGTTCTTTTCAGGAATGAGCAACTACAGTCTCTTTTCTATTCCGAAAACGTGTTCTCTGTTCTGTTACTTTGAGTACTTATGCCTTGTAATGTTTTGAAACCACTTCACAAGTAACTCACAGCTCTAGATTTCATTTTCAACGCGATTTTTGAAAATCTTCCCTTGACGTCGCCGTTTGTAAGAGTCTAGTTCTTTCTTCTTATAACACCATAAGTGGCTGCGATTTGTAGTTCTTCGAAACAGTGTTTTGTGTACATTTCATGAATACCACAGAAAACCAATTCGGTCATTTTCGCCAAAAGATTCAAATTTTGAGTAAGTTCATAGATTTTCTTTAAAAATCCCTGAATAAGATCCTTACTCAGTTTTATTAGCCTGTTTATGATGGTTCCGGACGAGTGAATGACGCGATATGAGCCCCGACGTCACGTCAGGAGGTCTCCTTCCGCAGATTCCTCGATGCATCCGCAAATGCTCCGCTCAGAAATGTTTGTCTAGATGGTGTTGCACCAAAACTTTTTCGGGCTATCATGTCATTTTGTTGCATCTTGCGACCCCTCGGCCTGCCGAAATTGTCAATTTCTGCGGGCGACATGCCGACGGTTCTGTAAACAAAAGCTACCCCCAAATGAGATTCGTTTCCTTGATACTGACGTGTGAACTCGGCCCATCGCCCATATTCAAAGTGCTTTGCTGCTCAGGATAGAAAGGGCGAAAGAGCAGAGGTGAGAACTCGTCTCATTTGTCTCCTCGAGTGGTTCTGATCACTGGTATTTTGAAAACAACCGTGATATTTTCGATAACAATGTCGAGCTTCTGACAAAAACTAAATTCGTGTCTGGTACCAGACGCTTATGCTTTGGAACGGTCCCCAGTGACTACATCCAATAACAGATTCTGCTTCTCATTTCTTTCGGGCTCGTTTCTCGTGCTCTTTGTGAGTGTTTGCTCATCATCACATCATTTTTTCATCGTCGCGTTCTCAGAAAAGGGTGGCTTTCGGGACCACAAAGCATTAAAAAGTTTAATTTCCGGAGGCGCCTGATTCCAAATATTGTCTAGCTTTCATCATTTTCAATTAATCGCATTTGCGGGCTTTCCCAAGAACCATAAATGGTCGAGAGAATGTCATTGGTCCGCTTGCCTCCGAACATCTTTTTTCGGCCCACTTCATTGCGTTGATGTCGTTTCCCACTCTTCTCCGCCTCCTCTTCCGCCTCCGTCTTCTCATTTCGAGAGCCACCATTCTTTCAGCATCTGGCACCCTCTAAAGACGGTGAAAAGAGAGCCCCTATTCCTTTACCGAAGATGCTATTGACTGTTCTGCGAAAAATCTTCAGCTGCAGATTTAAGTACAAACTGTCTGTGAAACTGTTTGTACTCTTTCTCACCATCATTTATAACGCGGGACTGGTGCATTTTTTGTGAGTACAAAGAGGGATTAGTGAGCGAAAGTGACATTTACAAACCACTTAGGGTTCATGCATAGAGAGGATTTGTGAGAACACGGCAGCAGAATAGAATAGACGCGGGATCTTTGAGCATTCACTTGTATTGTGATTGTTTTCAGCTTTCGCACCACTTCCGTCGATGATACTCCCGAAATGAACCATGTCGATTACGTCGCCCATGTCATCGTCATGCCAATCGTTTTGTCCATTGGTAAGCGATCCAAACTCATAGTTTTGCATAAACTCTATGATATTCAGGAATGATAAACCAATGCCTCAACGTATGCACACTTCTCCATATTCGCACCAGCATATTCCTCTACTTGAAAGCATCCGCGATAGCCGACATTCTGAGTATAGTGGCATTCATTCCCTTCCTCCTACGTCACGCGAAACTCATCGATCCATCGTGGGAAACCGGAATGTTTTATCATGCTCACTTTGAGCTCCCACTGATCAACGCCCTTATTTCTGCGAGGTAGGTGAAAACTATGAATGACATCTTGCAAAACAATGCTATTTCAGCGCTCTCAACATTGTCGCAATGACAGTGGACAGATACGTGTCCGTGTGTCATCCTATCAAATTTTTCCAAAACAATGAAACCAAGCCGTCGCGTCGTCGCACAATGCTCATCATTGTGATGATCTACTTTATCGCTCTCATGATCTACTTCCCGTCGGTTTTCCAGAAGAAAGTCGGAGTTGTCATTGACGCTCAGACAAATCAGTACGGCCACTTTCTCATCAGACTTCAATTCGACGTTAAATTTCAGTACTTTCTACACAATAGTCCGGAATGAAGATGTCGAAGCATTGCGAGTGTTCCGACTGTATCTCATCATCCGAGAGGTGCGCTCTGTGTTTCTAGTACATCTCTCAAATTGAATTTACAGTGCATCTGCCGTTGGGGTCCTGTACTTCTTCTGGTGGTCCTCAATATGTGCGTCGTTCGAGGACTTCGAAGGCTCGACAAACGGAACTGGTTCTGGAGACAGCCTTCGCAAAACAGCCGCACTGAAAACCGTCAACTCCGCTCTCCTCGTGACGATCGCAGCCGCATCTCGGTTCTCCTCTTCGTCACCTCGGCAACGTTCATCATCTGCAACATTCCGGCATCAGTGATCTCGTTTTTCGTCGGGTAATCATTTTGCTCAGAGTTCAAGATCATGACCGTTCAGTTTTCAGTCGAGTGAGCGGCTCGCTTTTCTGGCAGATTTTCCGCGCCATCGCCAACCTTTTGCAGGTCACAAGGTATCTCACTTTGTAGTCTGATGTTACTCAGCCACACCTTTTCGTTACAGTTATCTCTACAACTTCTATCTCTACGCTTTGTGCTCATCCGAGTATCGTCATGCCTTCCTCCGACTGTTCGGGTGTCGATCCAGCCTCTCGCCAACTTCTACAGGAGACTCACCCACTGTCCGTGTTTCAGTTCATGGAAAACGTTGCCAGTAAGTATCGCGTTGACCATATCCCGGCAAAACGTCGTTTTCTTTCAGAGCGGTCGTTCTTCTCGAACACGAAAACCACGACTTTCCCGTCGACGAGGTCTAAATCCCGACATCTCTCCACTGATCCTGTTCCACTTTCAAAATCGCATTATAGTCTGATTTGAAACGCCTCTTTTTCGTCCAGATCTCTCCCCCTGAAAACACGGTTAATTTCTCGAAATGTGATTCTCAAACGTTTTCTTTCCTATTTAGTTTTGTTATTTTCCCGCTGTTTCTTCCGCTCCGGTTTTGTTCTCCCATCTTCAGCTACTCTTATTCCCCCCTCTAATAGGCATTTTTGTCCCGTGTGATTCTTCTCATTTCTAACTTTTAATTCATTCGCATATCTTTTGCGATTGTTGACCAATTTTCTCGTTCTATATCCCTCTTTTCCATTGTTTCTGTCCCTTTCACTTCAAAAGTTTGTTGTTTTTTCTTCTTCTTCTTCTTCTACACTCATAATGGTAATTCCTACTACTAAATTTTTGAAGCATTCCCCATAACTGAATATTGTTTTTTTTTCTTAATGCCACCCAAATTGACAAACAAAAGCCCTCTCACAGTTGTGCATGATGACTAATTCGACAAACTGGTAAGGTTTGCAAGCTCTCCCTGTGCTCATTCTTTTTGTAAGACCTGTACAAAAAGGTTGAGAAGCCGTAGAATAACTTTTTTCACACTAACTTAAACTGATTTTGTTATTAAACATTTTTTCCGAATGAAAGGCTCACTGCTTTTGGATCTCTGTGATTTTGGTCGAATTCCCGCGTCTTTCTCTTCGTCTTCGAATTTTTTTGTTCTCTCCTCATGCATCTTATCGTCGCGAATCGCCCTAAAACGTTTGGGTCTCCGAATTGCGAGCGCGATAGCACGCAGACACGCGAGACGCAAGAGAAGTTAGGCGGTCGGCCGACTGCTGGCAGCTTGCCAAGCGGAGTTAGATGTGCAGGCACGACACAGCCGAGGGATGTGCGAGTGTTACCGTACCCACCTGACGCGATCATTTCTAGGCGAATTTCCGCATTTTCTTTTTTTCCTGTTGATTTTAACTCAAAATTTATAGTTTTTCACAAAAGGAACATTCAATTTTAGGTAAAAATTAGGCCAAATTCGAATTTCGAATCCATTTCGCCTTTTTCCCGCTTTCGTTTCCAGAAAAATGCCCGTGAAAAACAGCAAATTTAGGTAGAAATTTAAATCAGTTTTCCTTTTCCCACTTTTATTAATTTTAGGTTAGTCATACTTCTTTAGGGTTAAATAAGTATTCCTAACATGAGTCATCGTGAATATTCCGCTCTCGCCTCGTTTTTTCTCAGAATGTTTTGACAGAGAAAAGAAAACAAATCTGAAATCAGTTTGCAGACATGGGTGACATCGAGAAGCAGACGGAAATCCGCGAGAAGAAGGCCCGCAATGTGATGCGCGAGCTCAAGATCCAGAAGCTCTGCCTCAACATCTGCGTCGGAGAGTCTGGAGATAGACTGACCCGTGCCGCCAAGGTGAGACCATTTTCAGCATTTCCAGACGTTCAGGCTTCATCGATGCTCGTTTCAGGTGCTGGAGCAGCTCACCGGACAGACCCCGGTGTTCTCGAAGGCTCGCTACACCGTCCGTACCTTCGGAATCCGCAGAAACGAGAAGATCTCCGTCCACTGCACTGTCCGTGGCCCGAAGGCCGAGGAGATCCTCGAGAAGGGACTCAAGGTCAAGGAGTACGAGCTGTACAAGGAGAACTTCTCCGACACCGGAAACTTCGGATTCGGAATCCAGGAGCACATCGACCTGGGAATCAAGTACGATCCATCGATCGGAATCTACGGAATGGACTTCTACGTCGTCCTCGACCGTGCCGGACGCCGTATCGCCAAGAGAAGACGTGCTCCGGGACGTGTCGGACCGTCTCACAGAGTCGAGCGTGAGGAGTCGATCAAGTGGTTCCAGCAGAAGGTAGGATTTCTCTATCGCCTCTCGGCACACCGAGACGTTGCTTTTTTCAGTACGACGGAATCATCCTGCCGCCGAAGCCGAAGGTCAAGCGCACTTTCCACCGCCGTCGTTAAGAGACTTGTTGTGTTTTTGACATAAACTGTTATATGTTATGAATTACTTGGGAGTTTCAGATTTCAGATGAAAATTGTCACGTTTTCACGGCGCTGAGCAAGAAGGGAAATGGGCGCATGTGTGTTAGAAGCGAGAGAATTCTGTCTCACTTCATTGATCGTGTCATCTCCAGCAGGTCCAAATAACTCGGCGCTTCTGGTTGAGTAGTACAGGAGTCTGGATTAGTCTGCGTGTAAAATATAAAACAGAAGCGCAGTGAGTTTTTCCTCTTTCTCAGAAGCTAGCCCTTCTAAACTAGAGGGAGAAGTGACTAATCCTCGATCTGTTCCGACGAACTGAGTGATAGCGATAGGCAGAGTATGCAAAAGCAACTGTGGATACAGAACAATCTAATGGAATCAGCAGTGTAGCGGCGATGTGTGCTGTCGGATCGGAACATCAGACGACGAAGCAGAAGCAGATGAAGGAAACGACGTTACGTACACTTCGTTCCCTGCATCAGAAAATTGAAGTTTCAAAGATACCTTAAACATGTCGCTGTTCTTTTCAGAAGCAGGGAATAGTTTATGTAACAGCATTAGGGGGCACAATCTAGGTCACTCAAATACTAACGCAGAACAACTTGAAAAAAAAGATAATTGGACCGGCCCGGCACGGTGAAACTTCCCAGCCTGGCCCGGCCAACCCGTCCAACTGCGAAGGCCCGCGGACCGAGCAAAAATCACGAGAACTTGTTTCAAAACAGGTTTTCGTCTAGCGGTGCATGTTTCTAACCATTTTTGCACCTTTCTTCAAAGACAACGTCATTTCCAAGTATTGCCTAACAGTGGTCACTTCTAAATTGATAATTGAAAAGTGAAAAACTATATTTTCGGGCTGAAATAACTGATTATGACGTTTTCGGCATTTTTTGTGATCACCGGTGCGACTGGAGTTGCTAGAAAATCATTGAAGAACAAGTTTCGGTCATTTCTGGCTCAGTCACATCTCTGAAACTGTCGAAAAATGGAACTTTCACGAAAAGAAGCTGTTTCCTCAAAGATTTTCGAGCAACCCCAGTCAATTTCAGTATACAGAATGGACATCGAGGTCCATTCCATGTGATTCATGTTTTCATTACTGATGCGTTCAAATATGAACCGGACCAATGCGGTACATAGCGCGAAAAGATCTTTTCATACGAGCTTTATTGTTCATAGCGTGGTTATCGATTCGCGGATAAGTGAAAGAAAAAAATCACTAGAGTAATGGTAAGATATCGCAGAAAAAGTAGGGAACTAGTTGCATGAATGGTTTAGAACTAATCAAAGAACAGTAATCACTAGAGTAGAACAGTGTGGAGAAGAACAGGTTCGGAATGGGAGGGTACTAGTGGACAGTACTATAAGTGATGGTTTTGGAGGAGTAGAGGCAATATCATAGTACACTGTAATTTTTTATACAAAAATTAGCCAGAATATAAGTGTGGTAGGTGGAATGTGCGCTGGATGTAGTGAAGTTTGAGACGACGACAAATTTACTTGACAGCGACAGACTCTCCCTGCGCGTCAGTGTCGAGTTGCTTTCCGAGGTATTCCCAGTTGTGAACCATCAGCTTCTGGACGGCCAGCAGAGCGTGATAGCGAACGTTCGGGTCCTCGGCGGTGAGGAGACGCATGACAGCTTGCTTTCCTTGGTATTGCTCGACGACAGTCTTTCCTCGCGGGTAGTGACGGACGTACTCTCCGATGTCATGGGCAGCAACGCAGAGAATGAGCGGGTCATGGCTCGACTCGAGTAGCTTGATGAGGATCTTGACGACCTCGAACTGCTTGTCGTTGAATCTCGGCGCGTTCTCACGCCAGAACTTCTCCGACTTGTGCACCGGCGACCATTGAAGACGTCCCGAGCGAACCTGAAATGTGAAATTAGAGCCTTCTTACTAGCCTCTCACGATAGATTACATACCTCACTGTAGTACTCGTCATACGAGCTCAGGTCGTGGACAGACATGGTCAGCTCGTCGCTGAGGAACTTGACGTCCTCCTCAAGATCCGGGTCGTCGTACTTCTTGGCGTCCATGAGCTCGAGAGTCTTGAGAGTCTTGCACTGAACCATCTGGAGAGCCGCTTCTCTCTTGATCTCACGCTCCTCGACCTTGTTCAGGATGTTGACGAACGAGGCGAGAATGATGCGGATGACCTTTTCCTTTGTCGACTCGGAAAGGATATCTCCGAGCGCCTGAATGATGCCGAGCGACGGCGCCTTGCGAGCAATATCGGCGTTGAAGGTGAGGCACCAGACAGCGAAGATGAGCTGGTATTGCAGCTGGAAGTTGGTCTTTCCGTTGAGAGCGGTGACCAGCGTCTGCACTCCATCGGAGTCGACGAACTCGTGTCTGTACTCGTCGTGACGGAGCATCATCTGGAGGCAGCGAGCAGTGGTGTTCATGTACTCGTTAGTCTGAAAACAATCATTTTTAGTTGGAAAGTGTATTTATTCGCTTGTATTCTCACACTCGAGTTCTTGAGCTGCTCCTTGAGGAAGGAGAAGTAGTATTGGAGGTCCTGGCCGTCCATGCGGGTGGTTCCGAAGCACGCGAGCTTGGCGATGATGGAGCTCATCTGAAATCCATTCCCTCACTTTCGAACTGAAATTATCTGAAAAATACCTGGTTGACAATGAAGTTGTCTTGACGTTGCAAGATGCCGAGGTACTGTGACCAGACAGTTCGCTTCTGACGAGCAGCGGCGCTGTGGAAGAGCTCGACGCGCGATTTGTCCTCCTGGAGCATGTCGTCGAAGAGCGTGAGCACATAGCGCACGTTCTGGTCCTTGGCGACCTGAGTGATCAGGTTAGCCATGGTCTTGGCCGCCTGTCCGTTGGCGTCGTTAGCGGCGAGAACCTGGTCACGCTCTTCCTTTGACTAAAACAATTTCTGTTCATTTCTGGAGTTTGAGCTAGAAACCTTACCTTAGCATTCTCGTAGCTGGTGATGAAGGTGTAATCGTCCTGTTGGATCATCTGAGAGCGGAAGTACGATCCCCAGTTCGGCTTGTTGCTGCGGATCTTAACCAATTTCAGTTTTTCGTTGAAAAAAAAGCAAAATTCCAACCTCAATAGCCTCCAGTTGAAGGCGAGACGTCGCATTGATCATGTCGACCGCCGGAATGTTATGATGAGCGACTTCCGACATGGCTGCAATTTTTCATCGATTAAAAACACATTTTTTCTGGTGAATCAGCGAAAAATTGACGAAAAAATGAAGGGAAACACACGAATTGATCAACAAACTACTATTTTCGAGCTGTTTTACCAGATTCTGAAATAAAAACTGAGAAAGATCCATGAGAAGCGTCCAAAAACCCGTGAAAAAGTGTCAGAAAAGGCGCAAGAGATCATGGTAAGAGAACAACAATCACTCGATGGTCGACAATTCGTTGCGAGACCCGCGTCGGCCGAGTGTAGCGCGTTGTCTGCGTCTCTCTCGTCGAAAGATCGATATGTAAGAAGCGAGTAGGTTTGTGCGAGAGGGGAGTGCGTCGGTCGGGAAAAAGACCACAATGTCGAGGCAACACTAGGCCACAGACAGAGGAAAGAATCCTTTTCAGGAATATCAACTCGGAAAAAAGCTTATACAATGAGGGCGAGAACTTGTTAGTATTTCGTAAAGATTGGGAAAATATTGAAAAGATACAGAAGTGGGAACTCAACAGTTGCAGAAAATTGAAAAAAAAGAGCGTCGTGCTCTGAAACACTTAGAACTTTGCGTATTTCAGCCAAAAGTCGATATCATTGTTGTACGAGGTTTTTTGTCTCTTATCAACTGGCACGTACCAATTGAAATGTTTTTGTGGCCCTTTCTGAAAGAAAAACATCTGCTCTCCAGGTGTGTAGCTCAGTTTTCAGCTGGCGTTCTATTTGGACTCAATGGGTCTGACGAATGATATGTTGTTTTCAAGGTTTTTTTTCCGAACGGGCAATTATCCTGAGGCGTGTCGGGCCCCCAGTTGAAATCCGAACGAGGCAGTCATCGTTAACCCGGCCCATTCGTGTTCCGGAAAACCTGAAAAAAATGCAGTTCGGCAGGTATAGATTGTCAGAAGGCGTATATGTGTGTGTTCGATCTTTGAACAGCAGTTGGCCCTTCGTTTTTCTAATTTTTTGGCGTCTTGCCAGCCGGCGCCATTATTCTTCGTGAGTATCGCCTCCTCTCAACCACAGCCGTTTTCGCCTCTATTCGTTCCATCTGCTCTCTGCGTCCTTGTGCCAGTGTTGCTCGGTAAGTCGTCTAAGATTAACGACCGCCCATTTCCCCCCTCGTGAAATCTACTCTGCCCACTCAGCCCCTCATTGCTTTCGCTCTTCGATCCGAGCCACTTTCTTTGGGTTCTTCTACCGCTCCCACATTACCAAGGAAACACTAGGACGCCCGTTTTGTCTCCTATGGCAACCCGCCCTCAGACGTTTTCCCACGATTCCCCATTCCTTTCATTCTAGACTTTTCTCTCGATAGCGACTGGTGAATATTTTTTCAGCTCATTTTCGGAGACAATCCATCATGTCTTACAATCTTATATTTGAGCCAAACTACAAGAAAGCTGTTCTCTATCATCGCGCTTGTGAGTTGAAGAATAGTGGATTCCTCTCTAGTTTCGATACTTTTAGTGAAAGAACAGCATCCGGAAGCTGCTTCCGACCAGAACACTGCATATGATGTATGTTCATTGTGTCAATTCACAGTTTAGTTTCTTCCATAATGATTTCTTCAGCGCAAGTTCAAGTTTCTCGGAGAGAATCTGTCTCTTCCGCCAGTTTCTCATCCGAACTCGAACAAGGAGTTAATCGATATGTTTAGTGCGATTCTCATGCACAAATTCGCAAATTTGTCGGTCCACGTCTACCCAGCCAAACACTTTGACACTCTTCTCGAAAATGAGATTGCCATGCCGGAGCTCACTCCGGATAAAGTGAGAACAGTCTTTGGAAGAACCACAGACTGAATGAAATTGATTACAGTACGTGGAGAAGTACTATTCTCTGTTCAAGGCCAACGATCTATGTCTGCTCACGAAGGATTTGATCATTTTCCCATGCAACTATGCCTACACATGGCACTTGGTTGTTATTGATAAGGCGAGACACTGCATCGAGGAGGGGAAGAGCTGCGGGGTGTATCTCATTGCTCCGCATATGGTCGTGCCGCAAGGAGCCATCTCGAAAGTGATCACCAAATACATCGAGATGGCCTTTGTATCTATGGACTACAAGTTCTACACCGAGAACCTCGATTTCCGCGAGCGTGTGTGTGTCAACTATTACAGTATGCCGCAGACGCTCTGCTGTCTCATGATGGAGCTCGCCTTTCGGATGGTTGAGAGACAGCAGGTTATCTAAACCCTATCTGCGACTGAGAAGTATGTTTTTTCTCAGGATTTCTCCATTTTCACCAGCGGAATCAAGCCGGAAGTCGAGAAGATGAAGATGTACAACCACATCTTCACACGTTACTTGCAAACATTGTTCAACTGCTTCGCCATTGAGGTATCCATTTCATGATACAACCTTAAGCCTGGAATAACTTTTAGTACAACCCGTACGGACAAATTCCCAAGTTCGACGTCATCATGATTGAAGAAGAGGACTTTGCGTGGGTCTCGAAAACGGACATCGAGCGGATTCTCGGTCACGATCGTCAGATGCGGTGTGTGCGTCCTGCACGGTATTTCCTCGATAAACATTCTACACCGGCGACCGTGGCAGCAGCCAAGGAGGCTGCGGGTACATCTTCAGCGCGAGTTTCAGGTGAAACTTCAACCGAGGCGAATGCTCGAGAGCAGTAAATTTCTGATACACTTATACTGATTACCCATTCACATCTGAGTGAACACATGGAAGAGTTTCAAAAACTAGGTGACCTCTTCCACGCCTAGGGTCCGGTCACGGCCTCTCCAAGATGAGACAATTAGCGATATGTGCGACTTTGGTCGTCTCCCACGCGAGCATGGAAGAGGTCGCCTCATAGCAATCGGACTCCTTGATGTGTTCATTCAAACGTTAATGGGTAATACCAATCATGTATTCCCTGTTTGTCACTATATCCTTTTTCCTCTAACGCTCTTTTTTTCACAAGTGTTTTCTTGCTTACCACAAAATATCGTACCATGTATCTATGATCGATCGTATCTATTTGGTTTGAACTTTTTTTCCGTCTATATGATCACAGTTAATGAATAAACTAATACAAAAAATAACTCTGCGCCGAAATACACTTGCGGATTTCCAAATTTCTGATACGTTCTACTCGAAGACAGTTGCCCAAGTGAATCTGATCAGACTTGAAAAAAAAGTGTATCAGGCTCGTGCTGAGCTGGAGTCGAGCTCCACGTGATAAGGGCGAGTTTCTCACGCCAGAGATTGTGTGAAATAATCGAATATTATTAATCAGCAAGTTCTCTCACTCTCGCAATTCGTACTAGTCATGTGAGAAAATAGAGGAATGACGATAGTTTGTCATCAAGTCTGGACTTGACAATAAGGGAATAAAAATTTCTGTCAAGGTTTCACGTTTTCCAGATTGAGCTTATCTGTCGTCGTTAAACGCGAATGAAAACAGATTCAATGAAAGTGAATAGCCATAGCGTCCTGTCAATTATACCACCTGTTGTTCATAACAATTATTCATCGGTCTATGTCAGTCTGAGATTTTATCTTTCCCATTTTCACTCATCCTTCTGGCACCTCGAATCGTCACCCGAGCAAGGAAGGTCAAGTGGTGGCCACTACTTTTTTCGACTATCGAAGCCCTGAAAAGGCAATGAAAAAGAGAGAGAGAATCGGCGGCTTCAAAGGAAAATTACAAGTTTGTTTGCAACTTGTCAATAGAAGAACTTTACAAGTTGCCGACGGAAAAAGAGCTTCAACTTACTTACCCCTATAATTGTGAACGACGGAAACTGTCTAATTGCACGTGTCGCCAGCCATCGGCAAGCTTGCCTCGTTTCGCATAAAGGGATGCGCCGCGCCAAGTTCACACCAATTGTCGCCATCCGATTGAAGAGTTGACAAGATCTCACTTCGGCCGCCTTCCTTCTAATTCACACCCAACATGGCGACTTTCGTTGGTGTCTATATCGGAAATCTAATCGACTTCATCATAATTTCAAATGCAAAAAACGGCGCCAACGGAGGAATTCACATTAAAATTGCTTTACCAACATATGGTTGAGTAGCTTTCTCCCACGATTACTGTCATTATCCGTGATATCTTGGCGTTGCGTATTGTTATTGTATCCCGTTATCTCATCAAACAACAACTATTGCGCCACTAACAATAATGAGCCATGACGACCCCTCTCGCGCTATTGACACGAAAATTATCGTAGAAGCTTGCGTGACTGTCTTGCCCGGACATTGCCACCTCCACTAATTAAGGTAGTTACCTCCCGCTGTGGGAACTCTATACCGAGTTAGGCAACATATTTCGCACGTTCAAAAAGGCATTAGCACCAAATTCGCTACTTCTTATCTTGCGGCCATATGTACACAGATGTGGTTGACACCACGAACACGTGTTTCCAAACAAAAAGTGTCGGCTCATTTGTAAAAGTTTACAATGTACTTCTGTGCTCCGAACCATGAAAACGCCCCCTATCGCATGTGTCGCTGCATTTAATTGTACCAGACTCTTCCTGAGACCGCGCCGCCAAACTCTCAGAACTCATAGATACATAGTGTTGTTTAAGCGACGCATTGGCACAGTAACTGCTGTTCACATTTATAAAATGAGTGCTGCCAATAAAGCCAAAACACTAAGAAACGCGTTATCTTATAGGGATTCGGTTGTTTCCAATCCCATTTTGGCAAATTTCTAACTGGAATCATATCACCAAAGACTTAGCTTTTTTGAATAGTAGAATCAGTCCAAGTGGGTTTTTGAGCAAATGGAATTCTATTCAGCATTCGTGAAGACCAATGAAATCCGCACAATTCTCCGTAAATAAACCGAAAAACTGTTTAATACCGTATGAAACACAACCACTTCACACTCTTTATCGTTGCTTGCCATTAATCACCTACCCTCCTTTTCCTCCTTCCTCCATCTCTTCGATGCTGGCCCGCGCATGCGCCTCCCACTTCGAGTACTGTGGAGAGAAGTGGGCGGAGCTTATCGTCGCGTATCGTCCCCCCTCCCTACCCCCTCGGACCAAGACCTATTCATTCGGTGTGTCAATCACCTCTACTTCCAGTCGCTTCTCATCATCATGAGCTGGGAACAATACCAAATGTACGTGCCACAGTGCCATCCGGGGTTCATGTACCAGTCGTCTGGATCTGTCCAGTCTACTATGACTACTCCTCTCCAAAGTCCCAACTTCTCCCTGGACTCTCCAAACTACCCGGACAGCTTGTCGTAAGTAACAGAGTCGCCGTTAAAATCGTGTAATTATGATTGTGTCATTACAGTAACGGAGGTGGAAAGGACGAGAAGAAGAAGTGCCGCCGCTACAAGACACCGTCGCCACAGTTGCTCCGTATGAGAAGAAGCGCCGCCAACGAGCGAGAGCGCCGCAGAATGAACAACCTCAATGTTGCTTATGATCAGGTTAGTAATCAGGGCCCAGAGTGTTATCGAGTAGATGTGTGTTTGAATATGAATATCTCGAGGGTAGCGACAACAACCATTTGTCATTCAATGTCATCAACGATTCAAAATCATAACTGAATGAAGAAAGAGGGAGAGAGAGAGTACTGTAACGCGTGCGAAGCTTCGCCTTGAAGAACCGTGTCTGGTAACAGATGTTTCGCCCCCTCACCAGTCGTTTACCTCACTACCAATTTCGCTATTGAATTTATGACTGCCCATTTCAAATTTATAATCTTCAATCGTCTTCAGCTTCGCATGGTTCTTCCGGAAATCGACTCGGGAAAGAAGCTATCCAAGTTCGAGACGCTTCAGATGGCCCAAAAATACATCGAGTGCCTCGCCGAGATTCTGAAACAAGACGGGAACACCGAGACCAAAAACAAAACCGAGTGATTGATAATTTTCAGTTTGATTATGGGTATCCAACCATCCATCGCCTTATTTTTCCCCCTTTTTCCCATTCCCATATCTTTCCGCTTTCCAATAGTGTCAAATAATTCGTTTCATCCCAATAAAAAGCTGCCTTCGTATCCGTTTTAGTCCATTATTCAATCGAAAAGAGAACGTGTCCTGTTCCTTTCCAAGAATAAAGGGTCGTTAGCTGTTTTTTGCTTCCATCCGTGAAAGTCCATAAAACTTTTGAGATTGTCGGTGCGCGGACAGTGAGAAGTGAGAGCGTTTACGGGTACCGTAGCCGGCAGAAACCGAGCGACACGTGCTGCGAACCACGATAAGAATCAGAAGGACGGCTGGTGTGGCGGCAGTTCTCACCTATTCAAGAGCTTCAAACCGCGCCGTGTTGAAAGAATGAAATGAGGGAAAGAGAAAATATGCAAGTTCTCTTTCTCAGAGGGAAAACTGGCGGAAAGAAAATGATGGATGAAGTTATCTCCTTGATTGACTTGAGACTGCCAATGAAGATACCAATCTATTCTCAGGAGCTCATATTCCGTCACGGTCTCCTATCGGACCAGAATATCTTTTGTGACGTTCTTACACTCTCCTGATGGACCACATCGTTTGCAACTAGATTCGACGCAATACAACTCACCAAATGAACACAATGATGAGAAAAAGTTTTTTCCAAGGGAAATTTCATAGTTCGTATCATTGTCCACTTGGACTGTTGACCACTAGAAACTCCGAAACTCTGAAAATTTCTCAAGATGCAGTTATCTTCCGAACGTTTGAAATGTAATTTCCTCCGCTGGTGAATGTGTAACATAGCGATCGCACAAAACTTGCAATGTTTGTCATGCCGTTATCTTTTGCCCGGCACCACTAAGACATGTCGGTGTGTCCTCGGTAGTATAGTGGTGAGTATCCGCGTCTGTCACATGCGAGACCCGGGTTCAATTCCCGGCCGGGGAGAAATCTTTTTCCTCTCCTTCCTCCCGAACCTTGTGTTAATTGAGGATCAAAGACCTCATTAAAAAGAGCAATAAAAACGTAATCCGGGATGACCACTGTTGTCCGGTCACTGTAGAATCCCGACACATACGTAACATGTCGGCGTGCGGTCTTCTAAAAGTCAAGCCGCAAACGGTGATCCATCGGATCGTAAACATTTGATTGTTTTCTGTGCGCCCAGATGTTGCCCACCGCATCACCTGCTCCGGTTAGCCACCGCCGAGCCGATTACGCAACTCGTCCCTTTGTGGTTGCGTCAGAGGCGCGCTCGCTACATGTTAATTATCTGTCGGGACCATATTCGCGGCGATCCATCGCCTCCCACTAATGGCCTTTTGACGTCTGCCTAATAAATATGGGGCTGCCTACAAGGTGGAAATACCTGCGCGCCACCTTTTTATTTTACGCAACACAATCCCTTAATTGGCACCAATTCCCTTCCATCCACCGGTCAACTGCTCTTTGAAAAAAGCCGAAAACATCTGCGTCCGGAACGGTAAGCTTCTTCCGGACCAACACCGGATTTGTTGTGCAACAGGGCACGACCTCGATAATCATCTCAATCTGTGAACGCAACAAGTGGGTCTTCATTTCGAGGAATTATTAGTTTGTCAAAATACATGAGCTGGCAACAATGGCAATTAAAGTTCCGATTTGGAAGCAAGTGGTTCTTCGAACTCGAACGGACAGTAGTCCGGGTTGTTGTTTGGCTGAATGCGATAGCCTCTTGAGACCAACCGGCATCGGAGCTCGTGCATTCTCGGCCAAGCGTCCTCGGCTTTTTGTGTCTTTTCCGCCGGAGACCAGAGTCTTTCAGCGGCGGCAGATGCTCTGGGCCTGAAATCAGAAAGATAACAGAGCTCCCAAGAGACCACTTACCATAATCTGGCCTCAATGTTGGTGTTGTCCACCAGCTCTCCCCAAATCGCAGCGATTCCTCCCAAAACCAACTCCTTCTGTGCATCAGTTCCATTAAAATTGGTCGGGTCGCAATAATAGTATCTGAATGGTTATGCTATGAAAAGCGTTAGTGTTGATTTCTGATACCTTGAGTTCGAGGGCGCAGTTCCTGAGATCTCGTCTCTCCAATCGGCACCATACTTGATATAGTTCAAGTACCAGCACGCAGACACGATCACCGGAAAGTTGCGGGCTGTGATGTTCTTGACCTGCTCGTAGATCTCATCGTGAGTGTTCCCCTTCCAAATATGAATGATTGAGTTCGGCTCTGGGATGTTGTTATCAAACACTTCCTGCCAGAAGATTCCTCTTCTCTTCAGTCGGAGTCCGTCAACTATTTTAAAAAGCCTGCAATCATGAAAACAAAAGGATTTCACAGATTATGTTATGCCTACTTCTCGAAGAAGTAATTCTCCAGCAGGGTGGTGTCATTTCCGAATCCTTTCTCTTCCATGAACTTTCTGATCTTTTTGTTTCGAACCCAACATTCCACTATATAATCGGATACCTCGTCCCCTCCAAGATGCAGGAACTGATCCGGGAAAGTTTCGGTGACTTCCTCCAGAAACTCCTGAACAAAAGATCATACGTCAGCCTTCTTGAAAACGCTCTCGCTCACGGAAATGAATTCGAAATTGGCTTCATTCATTGGATCGACCAGGTTCGGCAAGTTGGTCTCTTCGCCTTTCTCGTCGAAACACTCGGTCAGGAAACCCTTCCTTCCTCTCCAAGACGAAGTGTGTCCCGGCAAGTCGAATTCCGGTATCACTCGGATACCACGAAGTCTTGCAAACGCCACAATGTCAGCAACATCTTGCCGAGAGTACACATGACGAGGAGTATACGCACCCTAAAAACGGAAACATAAGAGGATAATATGGCATTGCAGTATTCTGTACCACTCCATGAAGTTCCGGGAACTTGGCAGATGTGTACGGGAAAGATTCGCTGTCGACCAGATGCCAATGGAGCACATTCAATTTGTTCATGGACATAATTTCCAATTGCCGCTTGATGACATTAACGGACAAAAAGTGACGGCTCGTGTCGATCATAATACCACGGACTGGGAAACGAGGTTTATCGTAAATCTCGACTGTTCTGATTTGATACTGAAAAAGAATTTCGTTGAGACTTTTGAAATGCAATGAATTCATTCATGTTCTAACCTCTTGAGATTTGGCGTCGTAAAAGACCAAATGACTCAATGATTCCATAGCTCTGAGGGCTCCCCAAACGGTTTGAGCGTTAATCACAGCCTCACTTAGACTGACACGTAGAAGATCTGTAAACACTTATAAGAATACGAAATACGTGCTTCTCTCACATTCTTCACTTGCTCCATGAACGGGTGGTCCCGCTGGGCACTCTTCCTTGACAGTCACAGTGATGATGAAATCATCAGTCCCACCCGTTTTCATCTCGACTGGGAACGGGAACAACCATTTGTTCACTGAAAACCGTCACTTGTTTTGCGTCGCTCTTCCGTAAACAGACTGTAGTTATCGGCCATTGAGAGAAGAATATCGCATTCTTTCTTATCGCCAAGATCGATTCCAATCTTATCATAGGTGAGAGTTCGGTTTTTAGACCCATAGATAATTTTCTGAGGAAGAGGCCAAACCTGTAAGTCAACAATGAACGGTAGCGAGTGGATTGTTTAGATTATAGCTGATACCCCGCCGACACTCCAACGATTCGGCTCGTCACGGCCGTAGAACCACGCGACGGAGGAAGTAAACAGGAGCGGAAAAAGGAAGAGAAGTCGCATTACCTGCAAGCGGAGACAAAAGTTCGCAAAGTTCAGAGAGGTGTGAAAAAAGGTGAACTCGAAAAATCGGAGAGAATGACCGGCACGACTTGAATGTTTGCCGTTCACCTCCGGGGACGGGCCAAGAGGTCGCTTCGATTCGTGAAAACGCTTTTATTTGACTTTCAACAGTTTTTATCGCCAGAGCATAAGCAACACGACGGAGTACATTATGAACTAAATGGTCCGCACTAAAACACAGACACTCGGAAACTCATTAGACATGCTGAAGTCAGCAACAAGTGTATTCTGCCTGAGGCGCAAAAGAAGGTGCAAGAGGAGACTTCTGGGAACCGAAGAGCGGCTCTCAAAGGGTGAGGAAGGATTTTGGGCGAGAAACGACAATGAACAGAATGGGAAATGGTGACTGGAAGTGGAGAACATCACGTAAACATCGAAAAGAGGGCAAGGGATAAACATTCGGATGCGTGGGATCCATTAACTCTAATGGATTCTCGAGAAATAAGAAATGAGGAGAGACGCAACTCTTCGGATCTTATTGGGTGCGCAGAAAGAGGCGAAACACCAAATTGAATTGTGTTTCGAGTGGAAATTTTCAAGAAAATGACCTTCGCCTCTGCTTTTTGGAATAGAGAGAAGGGAAAAAACACAAGTGGATGGGATCGGCGGGACGGCTGTGCTCTCCTTTTCTCTCTGGGGGATTTGACATGACCCCTCTCAAAAATGTGCAAACATCGGCCGTTTTTAACACTAAGCGGCAACGAAAGACTTGGTACCCTTCATGTTGTCCCAGGGATCCAAAAGGCTAGCAAGAACGGCGTCGAATCAGAAACAGCCGGATGTTGTCAATGTGAACCGTGTGTATGTGTGTGAGTGTGAACAACAACAAACCGTCGTGTTCTAAAAAGTATGATAACCGCTGTGTCTGGGAATTCTTTCTTTATTTCTTTTTCTCTGTCCTACATGTTCTTCCGACTGTTACGAGCCCCTCTTTTTGTAGGTTGGCCTTCAACACGGGGCCCAAGTTTCGAAATTCAATTTGTCCCAACTTTCCGATAATCTTCTTTGTGCCCACTTTTTATTGAACATTTGATCAGTCTATTGTAAAAGTTTTCGGCGAGGCGCTGAAGAAGAAGAAGAAGAAGAAGAAATTCGGTTTGCAACTTTCGAGGTCGGTTTTCAAAACGCAACGGACGGGTCAAGTGAACAGCTGACACGGCAATCAGCTGTCTTTATCAGCCGACACACAACGGAGAGAAGAAGGACGCAGTTTTGATAAAAAAGAGAACAACGCAAACGTGTCCCTGATACAACGAAGAGGCATTTTCTGGAGTACCATTGTTTTCATGAAACTAATCAAATTAGGAAATTTAACAACAAAAAAAAACACAGTGAATACGGAAAGAAACAGCAGCAGAAGCTTAGTCATGGATGAAATTGACGATTCTCGAATTAGCATCGTAATTTCGTTTCAGAAAAAAATGCTTGATGGTTGCAATTGACAACTGACGCATACACTTCTTGAGCATATTCGCGTCCAGTAAATGAAGAACATGGATGGAAAGCAATGGTTTCGTGGTTAGAAATGCATTCCAATCTCGTGTTCGGCCTTTTTCTGCTCCGTTTTCCTGACATATCGCGTTTCCAATCTTTGAAGGATGCGTCGTTCCACAAGAGGTCTATTACATAACGTCCATCTGTCGAGCCAAGATCTCATCTCGATGTGGAAGTTGTTGTCGTGTGCGAAGCAGTAACCTGTGAGTGTTTTTTCGCATGACAGACACACATACTCCACTTCACTTTCGGTGTCCCATATTTCGAAATAGTGAAAGTAAAATGACCGGCGACAGTCAGTGTCTTGCGCTTGCGCCAGATCAACTCTAATAGCGCCGGCGCGGACAAAATGGCACGGCCGGTCGGAATGGCTGAAAGGCGCTTCTAGGGAAGGCTATCGCATTCGGTGTAAACTGGGTCAATCCCGACGACATCACAATGCTTTTTCATCGGTTCGCGTTTTTCTGCTTCCCTCCTGGATTCCCGCCTGTGTCGGCAACTTCTCTCTTAGATGTCGTCTTTTGCAAATCTTTTATACGATCAGATGTTGGTTGATATACTTGTACAGATAAATTAAGACAATGCGATGTATAATGATTCAAATTTGGAGGCGTAAGATCATGTAAATGGACCGTTATGTTATTGCACAGTGTACAAAATAACAGAAACTGTGATTATTGATACTTGATGAATGGAAGATGTACGGACGTAGAAGCGTTTTCACCACAACCCGCTAAAAGTGAAAGAAACATTCCAAGTTGGATAGTATTCCCATAAAAGCTGTGTACGTAATGACTAAGATTGGATATCGAGACAATGAGGAGCACCTACCTAAAACGGTCGGAGTATCTACCGGTTTTGCGAGTAAATTATCATATTCAGCACTTCGTAGTGATAAGAGAGAAAGAGGGGAAGGGGGAGAAGAGGGAGGAACACATGAGAGATTGAATGACGAGAAAGTGAACGTGACGTTTTGGTGACTGAGGTGTGCGGGGGGAATCAGGTATCACAATGTTTTCAGCTGGCCGAATAGTGAAACAGTGTTGATCATTTCAAGCAATGCGCCCGTGTTTGAGTAAGACTAACAATTAAAGTTAACACCAATAAGTTAATAATTTAAGGCATGTATCACAAAAGGCAAAAATGAATTGACTAGTTGTAACGGGGTAAAAAAGCGTAAAGGCGGGTATGACATCGGAAAATGAAGCGGGTAACCAGACCCCGGAAAGGCAAATGGTACATCGGGAGGCGTGATGATTGTAGGTACTTTCTAGCAAGCTGCTGCTCGCCGGCAGACTCCTTCGTCACAGCAGCAGATCCGGATCACACGGCAGCCACAGCCAGAAGTCAAGCAATGAGATACTTTGATTTCTTTCTCCTGAAAACAAAATCACGATGATGAAATCACGTGTGTTCGTCGAGCAACTACCTCTGTGGTCTGTGTGCTTGAATCTCTCATCAGTGGAATCGGTCTCAACAAGTTTGCTGACTGGATCACAGGACTCGTCTGGATGTTGAGAGGTGTCGGCAGTGAGTTGATGTCCCGGATTGAGAGGATCTGTTGTGGTGCCGGGATGGCGATGGAAGCTTCCTTGGGCATGTGTGGTGTTACCATACTGCTGACGGAAAGATTCGAAGGGAGGGCAGTTGTCGGAGCAGTCGCTGCTTGCGGAGGAGTCGGTCCCTGGCTTTGATGCTGTGTTTTTGAAAGTGCAGCAATAGTGGAAAGTACGTCCAGGCCGCCGACTGGGTTGAGCATCGCATTTGCCCAGAACATTGCAACTGGATCCTCGAGACCCATCCACGGATTAGAGATTCCGTTGAGTGGAGTGACTGGCTGGAGAAGATTCTGCTCTTGCGGCGGTGGCATCGGTGGCGGATTAGGCGGCTGGATCCGAGGGGTTGGAGCCTGGTTGAAGGGTGATTCGACTTTGACCATTGACAATCCGTTGTTGAAAAGAGGCAAAAAACAAGAGATGTCATTCTCCATCTTGATTTTAGGGATCTTGTAATCGTTCTCATCCTCGTCCTGCAAGAAGCCAGAAATCAGAGTGGTTCGACAATCACAAGATCTTACATCAACTTCGAACTTCATTCTCTTCAGCGGGTTTGACGCCTTGTTTCTTGGCTTTCTCGGCTTGCCATCGCGACTTCTGGCGAGTACGAGGCTTTTTCGGATGCTCTCTTTGTTTTCGAACATGACGCCCTCACTCAAATACATGCTGGCCTGGTTCACAAGATCTCCGGCATCATGATCTGGGTTTTCAATGGCGGCAGTGAACAGTTGTGACTGAAAAGAATCATTAATAGAGTGTGGATTTTCAAATCCCTTCCGTAGAAGGTCACACGAAATCTTCCGCAATTCAAATGTCCTTTCTCCCAGTGGTGGCAATGAAGTGCGTAAGAATCGACCTCTCCGATGACCTAATTCCGCTTGAATTCGCAAAAAGTTCGCACCGCCAATTTGAATGGCAGCCGACGCAATAGATCGAGAAAATTGGCGCATCTAGGTTAACGAGTCGGGTGGTAGGGCGCGGCCTGGTCCCCGCTCGGACCGCCGCGTGCCTGCCATCAGTGGCTTGACCTTGGCAACGCGCGGATCTGTTTGCGAATTATGCGAGCGGCTGCGTCGGAAGTGGGGGAAGAGGGAATAACGACCCGCCGCGGGAGGTCGGGCTGTTTCGAAACCGTGCCACGGGAAAATTGTTTGCATTGACCTGACCAACTTCGCAACTGACCCAGGCACCGGGCGCCGCCACCCTGCGCCGCCGCCGGTGCGCATCCACTTGCACTATTAACTTGTACACACAAACTGCTAAGTAGGTACTTTGAAAGGTCTGCCGCGCGCAATTTTTTTTCCGACCGCCGTGTCTGGTGCCATGAAGTGACATTCAAAGGTTGCGAAATTGGACGCGCCCGACCGATCCCTCAATTCCTCACGACCTCGCTCGCCTCGTCTGCACAATGGGTTCCACATGACGTTTTGAAATTTGAACTTCAAGTCAAGGAAACCAATTGGAACAAAAAGAGTCAGCTGCCATTTCAACCTTATGATATCGCCGCTCTGAACTGGCACCGCGCCAATTGTAAAGGGCAAAAGCTCTTTCACGAGAGGGGAGCAGGAGAAGCAGTCAGCTGTGTCTGGCTGTGTCATCCGTTTCGTACCTTGATAAACTCAATCTCGGCTACGTGATGCTTCGGAGGATGGTTGTGAAAACCCTTGGTGGTCGCGTTTTTATCATCAATGTTGGTTTCGGCGCGACACTTGCACCATTGGCCGGCATCAGACATCTTCTTGGCGCACACACACCGCCACGACTTGAAGTCCCGTTCTGGAACAACCTGAAAACAACTTGTGATGAGCGTCAGAGTCGTCTTGTGATCTCTGATACCTGGTAGATGTTGTAGCGGTATCCTTGGTACATCAACTTCTGATATCCCTTGAACGAGTTGACAATTTGTGGAATCTCGGGATTGTAGCGAACAAATGAGATCTGAAATCGGGTGTTTCTCGGTGTCAGGTTGTTTTGAAATCGCGCGCGGTGGAAGCCTAATAAATTCCGCCTGTTCAAATACGGTCAACTAAGCAAGCAAACCGTTCTTCTCGAAAACCTTGTTTGTCGTTCGGACAGTCCAAACAGTTAACCCCTCCGTACCTTTTTCTTTTCCTTGTCGGGTGATAGTGGCATACTGCTCACACTTATCGGTGAAATGGCAGAGGTGTCTGTGGAAGACGACGAAATGTCAGAGGATCCTGGCTTCTCAAGACCAAGCATTGTCTGAAATGAATATAAATTGATGAAGTGATAGAGGAAAAGTCTACGCTATAAACTGAGCAACTCGGAGTTGAACTTTGGAGCAAGATGAATTGAACTCAAACGGATAGGAGTGAAAAACGACGAGACCAAGGAGGATATGTTACAAAAAACGGGACCCCGAGAGGCCGAGCGGATAGTGATGCGAGGATCAGACACCTAGAATCAGACGGCACTCGCTCTCTTTCTCATCTTTCTCTCCGCCCTGCCTGGCCCTATCAGTTGCTTGGGGCGGACAAATCAGCTGATGGGGGGGGGGGGGGGGGGGGCAGTCGAGAGGCGCGTGCCATTTGAACTGATAACCCTATCGTGGCAGGCACCAACCGGCTGCCAACAGAGACGCCGAATACTGTTATTTGGATGAGGTGCGCGAGAAGCGAGAGTGGGACGAAGAGATAGAAGAATGAGTGACCGACAGGAGGCACACAGTACAGAAACTAGGCATAGAAACACATGCGTCGAAACGAGATTGACACATTCACATTTTACATCGTGTTCGATTTTGGTAAATGTGGTCGTGAAACAATTGGACAAGAAGAGACAGAGATAGGCAAACTCTATGACGTGTGACAGGGAGTTAGAAGGAGGCAAGCGAATGACGATGGCTCGCATTCTCCTTGAATTGACAAATGTAGAAAAGGAAAGCGAACACTGATGATAGACAAGCCCCCGAGAAGGGGTCGGAAAGAGAGGGGGGATACAGTAACCAGTTTCGATGGCACACATTCCGCAACATGCGGCGGCTTTTATCGAGAAACTGCGGTGGTGCCGGCCGCGGCGGACTTGACTTCGTTGACCCACAATCCTTACAATCTTCCTCGCCAGCTTGATCATATTACTTTTTTCGACTTTCACTTCACCGAAACAGAAGAAGGCGCGGAAAACAGTGAGGCACGGAGGTAAAACGAGTACCGTTCCAAGTTTCACTTTTGTTTTTGCAGACGCATCAAGAGGAAACGCATAGTGAGTGGGAGTGAGAGTGGCGGGTCATCGATGGAGTGAAAGTAAAAGTAAAAATGACCAGAAATGGACCAAGTTTTGTAAATAAGCGCGTGAAATGCGAAAAGCTATTATATTCGGGCCTCAGAGTGAGAGGGATGCCAGGGCGATTACCGAAAAAAAAAGACCGCTGAGGCGCGCCGCCCCGTATGACCTGAGCGCGGAAGACACGGATTGACACCGGATTGATGGATTCGGGAGAGGGCACAAAAAACCGCAAAATTAAGGCATTTCACGGCAAAGATTCGAATCGCCTACCGGCGGAAGCACTTGGACGGCTTGGGCGACCCGCGGGTGGCACGGTGCCGCGCAACCTTGGAAAGCGGGAACTGTTGCAAATCGGTGTCTCTAAGTGCAAGGTCCTTTTCGCGACGGCAAGAAGACCAAAGACATCGGCAACGTCTTCGGTAGTACTATACACCATGTCGCCAGATGGAGGTTGGAGGTGATCAGGTCTGTTAGGTAATCAGTGGCCGGCGGACGCAAACTTCTTATCAATGTTTGTTCGGACTGTTCAGGAAACGCTGCACACACTTTTTCCGACCCTGGAACGGTCTGGCACCAAGAGACAACAAAAAATATTTACTTGGCACCATTCTGATACTCTTCGCAATTTGCCTAGATCAGCATTTCCTATTTGAAGACTGTACAACTGGCGAGGAACATTGAATGCGGAAGGTCGTGGGGTTTTGCAAGAAGGGGGACAAGATACTGGTTGAATACAAGTTATCCAAGGAGGCGGAAGATGTTCGGCCTCTTCCGAAAACTATCGCACCTACTGCGATTCCTTTTCCGCCGCTGGTTACGCCGTTGGCGTGTGGCGGTGGGCGGTTCAGTAGGGAACGGGGTCAGACTGCCTGCCACGACAAACCGCGAGGATTGAAGGCCTCGACTCCCTCTTTCTTCAAATCGGCCGCCCCCTTAAATGAACAACCGCCAAAACATCCGCGATCCGATGGTGTGAGGCACGCACGCGCACGTCGTGTGCCTCAAACCATTAGTAGCGACGGCGTCGGATGATGATGAGGAGCGAAATCGAAAGAAGCAGCGCCTAACGAATAAGTCAAAGAGGGGCAAAACGACACTGTCGATAATGACGGTGAAAGGCGTGCTTCCATAAAAACAACTCTCGAAATCCGCCTCTGTCGGACATCCCTCCACTCCAAGTATGGTAACCGCGTCTTCTCGGCAAAGCCAGCAGCAATTTGGCGCCAGTCGCCGATTCACTCTCACTTAGACATTTCGCCCCCAATATGGCCCTTTTTTGCATCTAATTATTTGACCGGATGTCTATCAAGACGCGTTGCAAGGCAAGAGGAAACGTAAAGAAAGCAAGATGAGACGATGAAGCTGTCGATGGCGACCGGAGACACGGCATTGAAAAATTGTAGTGTTCAGTAAGGTACACAAAGAACCCCGAATTTGTAGGAGTCGGCACGAGCGCCCCCAGCTCTTTTTTCAATTAGTCACAACCTCCGACCGCAGCCAGCATCTGGGTAGCTGTCAGTCAGGTGATGAATAGGCATTCCTATGGCAATCGGGAGAAGCGGGTAACAATGCGGTGCCAGTCTCGGATCGGTCACATCGGATCGTTCTTCTTCTTCTCCCTTATCTCATTTCTCTCGGGATTTCGCAAGAGAAGCGCTAATGATCATATTCTCTCTCGCATCCAGGAGAGATGATATCATATGTTTACCTCATATGGTTTGCCTGCCGACGGTCGATCCAGGTCAGAAGCTTGCCGTGAATCGTTCATCTCTCGATCGGAACAACATTCTGAGGAAGCCTTAGGAGGCTCGTAGTCAATCATGTCCAGAATGAGTGAAAGGCGATTTTACTTTCTACAGCTGAACCTTGATTGGGAGAAAGTGGACAAGGAGGGAGAAGCAGAAGCCGAGGAGTGAAGGGGGGCATTTGCGCCAGGGGAAAAAAGCCGAACACGCAAGACTGGTCACTCACTTCATGAAACAACATCTCGCCTTCAAAACTGAAGTGGTCTAGAAAATTAAGAAGGGAGCGAGCGATGAACTCAGCAAAGTGCGCCGCTCCGCCCACCTCTCACGGCGACTGACCCCAAGAGAAGACTAAGGCGAAAATTGGCAAAAAAAAGTCGAGAAGAGGAAGAAGAAGAAGAAGAGATGAAGATGATTCGACGATTAGGACGGAACACTAGTACATGCCCTGGTACAGAGGACATGATCGTCAGAGATTCTTAATCAGGATACCAAATGATGGAGACGGGGGAAACTCCCTCGAGAGGTAAGAGGTGACGGTCAAGAAGCAGACTGGCAATGTCTGAGCTCGGAGGTCGGAGCTCAAGCGTTTCGGTAGGCGGGCCCGAGACAGTTTCGACAGAGGAGGAAGTGAAGCCATCCGAGTTGTGACAACCACGGCGGCGGGTGCCCGGCCGGAAGGAAGCACACACTGAGTACAGTACGAAAGGTCTTTCCGCAAAGGGGCGAGGGAATGAACGGCAAACAATGACCCCTTGGGCGTGTATATATTGTGCTTCGCCTCGGTTCGAGGTCTCGCGCAGTACGGAGAGTGGCACGTAACGCCACTGACCACCCAAGTGCAAACTTTTAGGCAGGCATCGCTGCGCCGAGAGACTCTCCTCGAACTTAGTACTGTATTCGCGTATGTTGGTTCTCTCTACCTTACCCCATCTTCATTCTCTCTCTCACTCTTTCTCTCTCTCTCTCGAAACGGCGTTGCGCACTTTATAGAAAGGTCTCCGTGAAAGTTTGGGTCCTCTGGCCGCTCGCAGTTCGAAAGCAAAACAGAGACTACGGTTGAACGGAAGCGAACGAAACGCGGAAGGTTGGAAAGTCGGAAGCGCAAATGTGTCAGCTCTCAGAAGGGGAACATAAAAGTATAACAGCGGAGGAGAAAGGTGGCCGTCAAACACGCCGATCCGTTGCAAGTATCACTAAAAATGTAAACGATTGGCAAGGTGACCATAAACATACGGTTACGCAACAGAAAACTTTCGCGCATTCGTCATGTACCGGCGCCAGTCAGTGTCAGGAGGGCTCGGACCGAAAGGTTACAGTGTGAAGATGAGTCAGAGCGGCGGGCCCATTGAAGCTGTGCGGAGAGGCAAAATGGTACTGCGCACTGATATGCTGATATTTTAATCAAAAAGTGAATGGCACTGGCACAAACCAGCACCAGTGTTGGTCGGGGTTGCGTCAGGTCGAGCCGCTTACAAATTAGAAGCAAGGCACAGACATGGCAAGGGAGCAGAGAGTCGTGCGGAAAAGGGTAAGCTGTTAGACTTGATAAGACGTAGCCTTCAATTATTTTTTTTACGAAAAGAAAAAGAAACTGGCGATGACGCCCTCGCGAACCCTTGCCGAGTAGGGATCGAGCAAAAAGGTGTGCGGACATGAGCAGTCATCATTTCTTATTGCTCCCCAGTTTCGTTTCGAGACTAAAGTGCTCAACGAATGAGCAACGCCGTTTTCCATTCCAGAGACTCAATATATTACCGAGAAAAAGTGACACGTCATTGAAAAAAGTTGATGCCAAAGAGTGGGAGAAATGAAAGTGAACCCCTGGGAAGTAACGAGCACGTCATGCTTATGAGTTCTGATAAATGCCTCAACCTTGGGTCACTAGAGGGAGAACAGTTGTGCAAACCAAACATCGATGACTGGCTGAAAGGGCCAAAAGCATACATGTCCGGCGCTGAACAAACTTCGAAGTCAGGAGCGGTCACTCACCTGCTCTAGACGCCAGCAATTGGCTGGATTCTTTTGGACGACTGCCATCATTGGGGATGTTTTTCGAATCGAAGATATGTCGTTAATCGTTTCTGAAAAAAAGAAGCAATTTCCAAAGGGACGTCTTAAGAGTACACAAGCTGGCGGGAGTGCCATTCGGTGGAGAAAGAGAGGCACAAGAATGTACTTCGAGATCCAATTCTTATGGGGCCAAATGATGTCACCCATATTAGAACGGATCCGTGTAAAACAGTGTGCACTACTGATTTGATTGAGCAATAAAGAAGACAACAAGATGATTTGGGTGGCCTAGATTTTGGGATAAAGGAAGTGGGACAGGATAGGAAACGATTGGGGTAACGAGAGTATTGGGAGGAAACTCGGAAACGGTAAGTAGAAATGGAAAAGCGACGTCTTCGCCGGACGCGGATTGTTGTTGTTTGTGGCAGTTCCGCGCGGATTCGGAAGAATAGTGCGCCGGCGTGTAGATGCGCAGGCAGATACAAAATGCGGCGTGCGGGCACTAAAGTTCGTGACCTGTGATAGGTCGCGGCAAATTCGGAGAGGCGCGGAGGTGGGAGGGCCCCCGAGGCGGAAAACCAAAAACGAGAGGAGACACGGGGCGCGAGAAGGCTCAAATAAATGACGAGTCGGGCGGAATACGTGATCAAACTTTTTTCGCCATACAGTCCCACTTTTTTGCGCAGACCCTCGTTCGGGCCGCTCGTGAGACACTTCTGTACTACTTTTGAGATCCGGCAAACTTTGAGAGCGGACTGACCACAAAACATAGTTTAAACCCCTTTACAGTCTGAATAAAACGGGGACCAGGCTTGAGGCAAAGTTTAAGGTTTGATGGAAGCCTGATAGAAATAATCAAGCAAACATCAAACAAAGTTTGACGTTAATCTGAACGCTCAAAGTCCCTGAAGGTGTTTCAGATTGACCTTATTGAGAAGAAACTACGCCAGTGACTCAATGTCTGCCATTTATGATAGAGAAATCATAATTGCGGCCGCGGCGTGGGAAAACACCTGAAACATCATTGCGCAGGCACGGCTGGTCTATCTTATCGCGATGAACAGTAGCCGCCGCCTCCCCCCATCCATTCATCTTTGTTGACGCAGTGGCCGTCAGTACCATTCACGCTGACCGAATCGGTGCCGTCCGGTGTTTCGTGTCAAAATGACCAGCCAAAGGTCGTCCTTCGGAGAATTGAATGTTGAACTGTATGCATGGCGTGGCAATGGGGGCCTCTTTCGAATCGCATTATCGTGCCAAACCGTCAATGCCACATTCGACTGTTTCGCAGGAGGTTGATTTATCACCGTTTGAACCTTGGAAATGCTAGAAAAAAAAACCTTCATTCGTCCTTTCTGTTTGAACAGTCACGGGTCTTAACAAATAAAGATGTATTGAAAATGGAGGATGATCGAATTAAATTGAACGAATGCGAGTGTTTATCAAACTAATTGAATAGATAAGAGGGGTCGCGAGGAACATGACTTTTTTATTTCGATTTGATCAGCCGTTTCTCTTTCATTTTTTTTTCGGAGCAGGCAGTTCGAATTCCCATTTGGCCAATGTCTCATCATGGTGTTCACTGGTCTCGTTTCAATTTCATTTCTCCTCCTCACGCACTTGGAAACGAAATCCAGAAGGGAACTTTCAAGTAGCAGTAAACACGGCGTCCCAGATACGGTTTCGATTTCGCCTTCGCATCCAATTGGTCACTCGCCCACCAACAAACGAAAGTAGCGGGCCCGAGCCAATAAACAGACAAACATCAAATTGAATAACTATACGGTTTCGCATCTGGTAGGCAAATACGGTGCGCCGAGCGCCTCTCTTCGCTTTCCTTTTCCGCAGAAGGGAGAGGGGGGACTGTTTTGATGCGGCCCGCGGAGCGCGCAAGACGACGCCGTGTGGACCTTCGTGACAGCGCCGCCGGCCATCACTGCGGGGCTCGGCGGCCACCTACCCTGTTTGCCTTCTCAATTATTCTCGCTTACCTATTTTGCTGGCTTTCCGCGACGCGCAGACCACTATACGTACGTGGTGTTTGTCGAGCCGCACCACACCGAATTGTGCCAAAACCGTGCGTCAACCAAAACGTAGAGAAGACAGCGCGCTCCGAGCGCGCAAGGTTGAGCGCCGTCGCGAACCTCTCTTTTCCTCTTCCGATTTTACTTCCTTGTTTCGTCGCGTTTTGGGAAGCTCTTGCTGAGCGGCTTGCGGCGAGGCGCGCTCTCGGCTCCAATGCAAAGAGAAAGACGATCGGATGACAGTAACGTGAAACGGTTTTCAAGTTCATTGCTTTCATGGGGGGTCGACGGCCAATCTAGGACGGCATCTCAACGACACCACTCCCTAATTAACCTCTTCACCGCAGACGACCTTCATACCCAATTTTCGCAGACTGTACTTCCATCCACCTGCCACGAAAGGTTGAGTACTGACATACTTTTCTTGAGAAGTCTTTCCGAAAAGTATTCGCGATTCTTACGTAATACATAAACTGATTACCTTTGGTTTTGCTAATCACGCTTAGAGTAATTGGGTCATCAGGTAGATTGTGACACATGACAACATTCTCCATCGAAGCGAGGAAGCTGATCCCTCGAGTGACGAACAATGTCAATTAGGAAAAACAGAACAGGAACCCTCTGGAGCCAAGTCGCACTTGACGAATTGCCAATGTGACTGGATAAACAGATCAGAGATGTCTCGACAAGCACTTCCTACCTATCCTTTTCAAACAGAGCAAAGATGAGCAAGGATTGAGCCACTTTGCGCATTTCACTCGCCAAAAACGGTTAAAGAAAGAGCGATGACGGTGGTCAGTCTGAGTGTATTCTGGCGGAGATATTCTAGAAATACTCCCACTTTTTCGTTCCTCAACATTTCAAACATTCCGTACATTTGAACTGTATGTACAGGTCGCCAAATTTGAAAATCGCACTTTTTATGTCGGCAGTGGCGGGCACCGACATGACCAAACGAATCGAGGAGTGGTTGCACAGCTGGATTTGCCCTCGACACCTTTCCAACTTGTGTAGACCCGCGTGTGTCCTCTATGCATCATCGTCCCTTTGAAGAAAGAAAAAAAAACGTTTTTGAATCACACGGGAACACTCAGGGACACCAGGATCACTATTCATTTGAAAACCAGATGGCGAGGGAGCTGCTCTTATCATAATTCCGATGTTTTTATGCTAACCCCTCAAGCATTCCCAATACTTTCCGTCCACTCGCCGGAAGAGAGAAGAAATAAATTTCCCGGCGAGTCGACGGACAAAAAGTTGCACAACATGTGCATGAGCAAAAGCGCCTGTGTCTGGCAGGCGGGCACTTGGCATTCATGAGTCAATGATATGGCGACGGCCGCTTTTTTTCCCTTTCCGCGCGGCTCGAGCAAGCTGTGTGGTCGGCAACGTCAAACAACCTCTGAAGACGATATGTGTAAAAGTGGTGGTGGGTGAGCACACGCAAAAATGTTTGTGCATTTTTTCTGTGTTGTGGAGGGAGAGGAGGGATGATGAAGCATAAGCATTGTGGAATGTTTGAGTTTGACTCAGTTCGGCTGCTGACCACTGGTGGGATATTTTTGCGGGCCAGGCGGAAGAGACAGGAATATGCGGGATGGCCTTCGAGTTGATGAGCATTGCACTTTACTACAGATCTTTGGCACCTTGTTCTTTTGATCGTTAGTCCCATGGAACGAGGAAGCGATGATTTTCACCGGACAAACTTCGATGTGTTATGCTCTATCCCACATTTTGACATATAAACGTTCGGGAAGTGTTTCAAAACGTTGAGAAATGCTGATTGAAAAAGTTTGCATTTATTTACTTGCAATGAGCAAGCGGTTGGCGAAATTCGAGTTAGTCCGAAAAAAAGTGGGTCTGATGTCACGTGCAGATTCCTGAGAGTCGTACAAGAGTGAAAGTGATCACCCATCTCCCGTTTCCTCTATAATCAGCACAGATATTATCCGGTCGAGAAGTGTGTCTGCCGACAATCACGTCAGTCCTTTATCGTATTCGCTTCTTTGCTCCGCTTTCTCTCTCTCCCTTTCTCCACTTTTCCTGCCTTCCGGTCATCGTTTACATTGTGTTGTTGCTGCTCTTGCTCAACGCCTTGGGGCGGCGCGAAAATGCGGGAGGCGCAGAACCGGACTGATTGGCACTGTATTATAAAAGTGCGACAATGTTCGGCCGACTTGGGACATTCTCGATTACACAAGAGTTGAGCATGATGTGGAAGTGTGCTGCCGTCTTTGCCTTCATTTTTCTCACACGTAAGTTCTTCTTCTTTTTCATTTACCACACTCTTCTCGAATTTGTTTATAGAAGTTGTTGATGCCGGTTTTCAAATTTCGAGACTGAAACCAATGTACAAGGAGGAAAAAGAAAACTCGACAATAAGTGAGCTGTCTTCTGCTCTCGGAGCCGCGTTCCCTCCATGCTGCTCTGACATGATCTCGAGCATCGCCTGCAGACGACTCCAGCAACACAACCCTTCGAAGTTCCTTGACAGGTGTCTACTTTTTGAGTCTTTCAACTACCCACCTTGTTCAGATGCGCAACGGACGCCGATTTCTCGCTCATTCAATGCTGCAACACGTGTGGAATCGAAAGCGCAGCTGACCGATACGAAGTTATTTTCCAAGCTGGACACAAGTCCAACCAATGCTTTGATCGTCACGGATCCGAGTTTTGCAAGCGTTTTTTGAAGAAAGAAGACATCTGGGGAAAAGTGAGTTTCCAAATTCCAGTTGTTTCGTACCAATACCTCACTATTGCAGTCTCAATGGTCTTGCGACGGTTCGACTGCTCACTTGGCGTTCCGCATTTGCAGAAAAACTTGCAATTTTTGTCGTAGAGATATTTACCGCACTCCACTCGGCCGCTTTGAGCCAGTCGCTTGTGGCAAGCCTCCAGTCCTGGTTCCAATCTAATTTGCTCTTTCGTACGGTCACTCCCTCTATTTATTAATGTTTTTACTATTTATGACACCGAATTCGATGTGGAACTGCATTACTTCATGACGAACTTGAACGCGATCTCGATCGAAACTTTTTTCTTTTGTCTGTGTTCTTATTCCATTATTGACCTGCTCGACAAATCTAATAAACAATGCAACACAATATCTTATCGCTTGCACCAAGAAGATAACGAAGACGGGCAGGGACGCGAGATAACCGAAAAAACCGTCCACGTCGTCCACTATCTTGTCTTCACATCTCTCGCTTTCTCTCGCGTCCTTCTTCTGTTTACGACACGATAACAGAGTCATTGGTAGATAGTACGAGCCATTCCGCAACATTCATACCTTCTCTCACATTCTGTTCCTCTGTTTCTGACAATGTCTTCTCGTTTGTTCAACCAAAAACGGACATTTTCCAAGTTTCTACAAATTTCTCCGCGAATAAAAGAGGCGCTTGCCAACGGGGAAGGTGTTGTGGCCTTGGAAAGTACTGTTATCACCCACGGCCTTCCATACCCGCACAACTTGAGGTTCGTTTCAACTTTCAAAACGAACATATGATATTGAGGTTTTTTCAGTACTGCACGTAGTTTGGAAGAAAGAGTCCGTGCTTCAGGCAGTCATCCTGCTACAATCGCTTTGTTTGATGGAAAGGTTGGTATTTTCTGGATAATAACTGCATCAGAACGGTTCTGTCTATTATAGATTCACGTCGGATTGGACGATGCCAAACTCGAGAAATTGGCAGCGAGCGAGAATGCGGTGAAAGTGTCGACTAGAGACATTGCGAAGGCAATTATCAAGGTTTTCCAACTCGTCTGAACAATTTCTGTCACATGAGTGTCATTTTTAGAAAGAAGTTGGAGGAACGACAGTCGCATCAACAATGAAGATTGCCCATGCAGCCGGTATCAGCGTTTTTGCAACTGGCGGCATCGGAGGAGTACATCGCGGAGCTGACCAGAGTCTGTTTATCAGCTCATTCGCTTTCCAACTGTTTGTTTTTCAGCGTTCGATGTCTCGGCAGACCTCCAGGAGCTCTCGAAAACACCGGTATGCGTAGTGTGCTCTGGTGTCAAGAGTATCTTGGATATTCCAAAAACAGTAGAGTACCTGGAGACACATTCTGTGAACTGTGTCGTTTACGGCGGAGACAACATCTTCCCGAGCTTTTTCACAAGAACGTCGAACAGCAAGGCTCAGTTCAGCACGGATCGCTTGGAAGAAGTAGTTGCACTAATGAGTGCGTTTAAAGCACAGCAAACGCTTTAAACATAATATAAGCTTTAGAAATTTCCAAGTCACTCGGTTTGCCATATGGAACAGTTCTTGCATGTCCAATCCCTGAACAGTACGCTGCTGATGGAGATGCAATTCAGAAGGCAATTGATAAGGCTGTCAGCGAAGCTCTGTAAGACAAAAGTGGAACTATCCTTTTGAAATCGGATGTTTCAGCGAGCAAAACATCTCTTCACAAAATGTAACACCATTCATTTTGGCTCGGGTCAATGAGCTCACGGAAGGAGCGTCTATGGCAACCAGTCAGTTTCTGTTCTGACCGTTCCTTTGGTTTCATGACTGGACTGTTACAGACATAGCACTCCTCCAGAACAATGCCACAATTGCTGGAAGACTTGCAGCAAAGCTTTCTGACCGACGACCCATCTCCGCGTCCACCGAGTCCACTTTTTCGTCGCCGAAAAAGCCAAAAGTTGTGAGTAACCCCCTCCTGTCTGCCCGTTTCTCTCGTTCACACGAGTTCTTTTCTAAATCCTTTGGCGTCGGCGGGAAATTGAAACAATACTGAGCACCGCGAGTGAAATCCTTTGTCTTGGCAAACAACGCCTACTAGTTTCAATGACATGTGTTTGTTCAACAAATCACGACTGTTTTTTCTCGTTTTCCAGGTTTCGGTCGGTGCGTGTATCGTCGATTTTGATGCTCTCACGAACGAGGATGTTAAGGTGAGAGAATTTTTTTTCCGAATAGGGGGGTTTGAAGTTTGAAAAGCAATTATATGTTGAAAAATGGCGAGAAACGATTAAAGTTCAAGAGCCTTTGGGAAGAATCGGAAAGAAGAAACACGTGATCATTTGTGATTAAAAAAGACATGGAATGGTGAAAGAACGGAGGAGGCGAAAAACAAGTCATTCCGCAGATTCCTGATGGTTTTGCTGACGGGCATTGTGAGCCGCAATCGCAGCCTGCAGCTCTTCTCGGATCTCGTCGCCGCGAACTGTGAACTCGTTCTCGACCTCCTCGATGACCGAATGCTTTAAGAACGGCGAGTAGCCGGGGAAGCTACGGACTCTGCTGACACGAGACGACTGTGTCGAAGTGCTCTCGACGAGGTTCGCGTTACTCTTGAAGCTCTCGATGTATCCATCGCCATGTCGATCACTGAAAATGATACGTCTGACCAAACGACGTTGCTCAAATACTCACTAATCCGCAACCATTTTTGAGTAGTATTCGAGTTCCTCCATCTCAATTTGCACTTTTTCAATATCCTTACGAAGGGCACAAATCATGAAAATTTTCAAAGGGGTTATGAAGCAGAAGGCAAGGCATCCCACGAGTTCTGTGTACGAGTGAAGCCACCTGTAACCCAGCAGTTCGTTAGTTTCCCCTACACGGAAGTGCTCACTTTTTGAGATGAATGTAGCAGTCGTTCGAGTGGTCTGGCGGACAATAGCGTCTGGTGGCGTTGAGTAGTTCTGAATTTGAATGTTCAACTGGTCGTTTTCAATGTTTCCCCTCACCGCCACATGTTCCAATGACTTCTTTTGGAGGACAACACGACAGCGCGTGATACGCGTCGTCCCACACTGTACACAGTTCTTTCTGGAAATGTTTTCAGTCATATTCTTTTCCGATCCATTGAAATAGTCTTACGCTAGTTTGATGAAGGTTTTGGACATGAAAATAGAGAGAGTTGTGAGCGGAAGACATGATGTGTGAGAACACAAAAATCATGATAGCATCAACGATCAGAGTGGAGCTCGTCACCCAATGGCACACGGTAACAACGGTTATTTGCCGTTTTCGAAGTGAGATTATGGTGACCACACAGAGAACCGCCTGAAACCTTGTTTTTGTTCCTGATCTCGAAAGAATCCAAACGTTCTTACCAAGCAAACATTGACGAAGCAGTAACCAAGAACATATGGGTCATACGTGTCGATAGGAATCAAAACGAACAGCGGGTTTATGATCATGACGGAGGTAGCCGCAAGGAACAAAATGACTGCGATGAGGAGGAGAGCATTGCTGCCATACAACCAAGCAGCTTTCCCGAATCTCATTGCGACAAACTTCACTGAAAGAAACATGAAAAAGAATTGCAACCGTGGATGTAGAGAGAGAGAACGACATTGAAAAACGGAAAGGGAAAACACACATGTTTGTGTCTACGTGGACTGATCTGGGCAGACAGAAACAGAGCTTTTCTTGTCTCACGGAACGAAAGGGAAGAGGGAGGGAGGCAAAATAATCGAAAGAGACACAGTGGCAACTGTGGAGGAGCTTCCGGCCCTGCCAATCGGAGAGCAGGCTCTCTGATGCGTTGCTATTTGTATAAAGTATAAAAGCGGTTGTGTCACACTTCCGAGTGATCATCTCGAAAAAAATTGCGTTGATGCGAAAGCGAGACTGACTTTAGGATGATCTCAATTTCAGGATGACGGCGGCTCTTATGAAGGACAAGTGGTACAGCGAATGGGAGGAGTAGCGCGCAACCACGCGGACGCACTTGCAAGGTTAGTTGGCAGCCACAAAACTTATAAATCAATCGGAGGAGGAAAGAGGGAAGACGGCCTATGTCTGTGCGTTTAGAGTTTGTGAATACTGAGGAGAGAAAAGAAGAGGATGACCGAAATGATGTGAGTTGGCATTTGGAAATTAGTGGAGGGGAATGGTGCCGAATGAGAGCAAGTGCATAGTTAGTCATTAAACAACCACTCCGACTGAATGGCTTGGTCGAACCATTTTCTTTTATGAGGTGGCGATGTTTAGAACAACGCATCCAAAAGAAACGACAATGTCAGACAACAAAAGAACGTTTTTATTTGGGGGACCGAGTGTGAAAGGCTCCGTGCAATGATTATGTTTGATTATGGCTGATATTTGGGAAGCGCGTAGGTCACAATATAGCAACAATATGTTGAAAAGATCTGATATGATACAAAACACAACCAGTCATTGTTCATGTTTTTCAGACTCGGATGCGACTCTGTTTTCATTTCGGCGATTGGCGATGATCAGAATGGTAATTTTGCAAGACAGCAATGTGATCGAATTGTGAGTTCAACTTTGGAGTGTCATGATAACGACACCCTTTTTCTCAGGATATGAGTAGAGTGAAGATGATAAGCAACAAACCGACGTGCACATATCTTGCTGTGACAGTCAAGGGCAATGTGAAATATGGAATTGTGACTTGCGACCCACTTCTCAAAACACTCACACCTTCGTTGGTCAGCATCATTTTGAGAAAGTTTTCAATAGTAAACATTGTTCCTTTCAGATTGAAAACAATGAAGACGCATTGGAAGAGTCCGATTACATTCTTCTCGACGCCAATCTTCCTATTAATTTAATGTCGAAGACTCTTGAAATTGCCAAGAAGTATGACAAAAAAGGTTCGAATCGGAAAACAGGAAATGAATAGACAGAAAACTTGCTTCAGTTTGGTTCGAACCGACAGATATTCTGAAAGTGAAAAAACTGTTTGCAACCGGATTTGCTGAAACTATCACAGCTGCGTCGCCCAACGCCAACGAATTTCTGCAGTGGGCAAAACAGTGCAGAGTGTCTGTGCACCCGTCGGTCGTCGAGACCGCCGACAGTGTGCTGGAACTGATTCAGAAGGAAAAGTCGAAACTTCTATTGAACACTTCCGTGTTTGTCGTTTCCCTTGCCAATAAGGGGTCCGCTGTTGCATACAAGTAAGTTGTTTGGACTCAAGGTTCGACCATTCGCATCGTTTCTTTCAGAACTAAGAACGGTCAACTTGAACTTCAATCGCTCCCTCCTCCTGTTCAAATGAACAAAATTGTTTCCGTTTCTGGAGCTGGTGACAGGTTTTTGGTTGTTTCCGTTTCAACTCCAAACTCTCTCGGTTTTCAGTTTCAACAGCGGAGTCATCGCCGGTTTGGTACACAACAAATCAGTCGTCGAGTCGTTGCAGATCGGTCAGGAGTGTGCTCGTCTCACTCTCCAGACGTCTCTCACTTGTTCCGAGCAAATCCACCCAAATCTGCTCGCTTAAAACAAAGTTTCGCAATTTGCAACAGGTTCAAGCATCTTTATTTATTAAGCAAAATAGTTTGTTGTTTCACATCTACAGATTATATGAAGTTTGAAAATTCACACTGACAAAATATATAATGTATCAGAATTTCAAGTAAAAAGTTTTCAGTCCCATTAACAAAAAAAGTTAGAAGAAAAGCAGAAAAGAGATCTTAAAACTGAAAAATAGAACAGGTTTCTTTATGGCATAGCTTTGGCCTGAAGAAAAAAGGGAGAGTTTTCTAATACTAGATTGGGAGAAGTTTTGGGAGGAAAAGGCGGGTTGGTGCATGACAAACGGTCACTCATCAGATCAGCAGCCGTCGGTTTGGTCGAATAGTTTGGTCGGGAACGGTTTGAATCACAAATGTTTCAAGATCGATTTGATATGCGAACCGGCTGTTAAGGAGAGAGAATACTCTCTATTATGTTGAACACTGGGATTCGTGGGGCAATGGAATATCAGTTAGCATTTGAACTGTGGGTGAGAGATAATAAAACAGACTGAACATCATCAGGTTTTGAGATTAGTGGATTTGTGAATTATGTCCTATCACGGTGATGTCATTAACGATCAGACGACACTTCCTCCAGTTTTACCTTACTCTGAAAATGAACAGTTTCTTTCAATCCCCTTTCTTGAATGGTCACTCACTTTGTTCGCTTTCTCGTACTCTTTGCGAGCGAGATGGATCTTTTCAGTGACGTCAATTGTGGTGCAAAGGGTCACAATCAGCGATCGTTTGTGAGCTTCATGCTCGTCTTCCGCGACATAGCTCGCCTTGAGCAGTTCCGGAGTGCTCTTGTCGTCGACAACAGCGTCTGATTGCAACTGGTCCCTCCATTCGACCAAAGTGTCGTGGTATTTGAACAGAAGACTCTGAAATGGTGTTGGATGTGTGTGCGGTTTCATGGGAAGTGAGGAGGATCTCACTTGGATCTTGTCAATGTGTCTTTCAGCATCGAAGAAAAAGATCTCTTCTGGATCGACACACTGCTTGTCATGAATAACGCGGTGACGTTGTCTTTCTATCGCGTAGTACCTGCAAGTCAAAACATTTGGTTTTTCTGTCACCGGTGTTCCTTTGAATTGCCTACCATTCATGTGCCTCGACACATCCGGAAGCTTCGAACTGCTGTTGAGAGTTTGCCTGGACAACCGTTAGAATGTTTTTCTTGTCCACGATGACTTCCTTGATGTCCGCAAGATTGATGACTCCCTTGGCTGGGCATTGCATGTCTTTATGCCAGATTAGTTGGGTTTCCGTCAGATGGGCGTATCGTTTCTTGAACTGCATTATTCTCTTCCATGGAAGAAGTCCCTTGTCCACTTGGGCCAAATTGCCAAACTTGAAGACCGTCGGACGACGTGGTTCGGCCGGTCCATGAAGAGAGATTTTGTCAAGGAACGATCCCATTTGATTCAGATGAGAGGCGCTAGTGATTGTCTCGAAGACCCCGTTCATCCAGGTTTCCTTCTTAGACAACGGCCCCTCACTAACACTACAATTGGAAAGTCTTTGGAGAAGTTTTGATAGAAGAAGAAGCGTGCGAGAAACTCGTTGGTCCGGTTGCTCCTTGCGAACTTCGAACGCTTTCGGATTCAAGACGGCGGCTGCGAAGAAGCGCATGATGACGAACGAAGAAACAGCGAGTCTCTGGGCACCTTGTCGGCCTGGAAACTTTTCATTTTCATCCCAACTGCTATAACTCCTGTACCACTATGAGTTCCAACAACGATGCGAAGATCATAAAGCATCTGCTTGATGATAAAAGGGCAGTGGGTGGAACTAGTGACAATCCTTTCGAAGAGTATTTGGAAATACATGAGAAGATTGGCGCGATTCTTATCGATCGAAGTGCCAGCAACCACTCTAGCCGGGTCCACTTCGCAAGTTTTGTGTTCCTTGTAAATCTACAACGAAATCTAGTTGAATCAAAATATCGCTGAATCAAGAAAACCCTGTCAATAAGTGGTTTGAGTGTTTGAATCAGGTACATCTTTCCGTAGGTTGTCAGAATCTCGAATAACATCTTTCCTGATAAAGATTGTCCCCGGAAGAGCGTGTTCTCATCTCTGAAGTGTCAGAAAATGACGTGTGTGGTGTCAATTTAATAATGACTCACTGGCACTTCAGGATACTGTTTACGTAGAGAGAGTTCAGAACCGGACGAATGCTGTCCGATTGTCCCATGAGTTCAACCAGAGAGCGGGCGACTGGACCCAGTTCAACCTTCGGAAGTGCTTCGATGACAGCGACAAGCGAAGCGGTGAGAGGACGCACCTCTCCAGAAATGAAGAGAAGGTCGAGAAGGGGTCTGAATGTTAATTTTGAGTTGATATCAGTACATTTCTCTTACTTGTAGTATTGCATTTCCAGAATATGGTCGATTTGATAGGTAGCAGTGAAAGTGACCTCACCAATGTCTTCAGCGGGTTCCGACGGCTCTCCGTCTTCTGGACGCAGATAAAACCACTTAGCTGGTCCTGTCTTCCACTCCTTATCAACGTCGACGCGAACTTGTCCGTGAAACACGGAAGAAGCACCTTTCTTGAGAAGATCCTGCCACAGAGTCACTTTCAGCTGGAGCATATCGTCACCACATGGCATTTCTAACCATTCCTTGCTGCGTTTCTCTTCTGGATCCACTTGAAGTTTTCCAATGTCCTGAAAAGCGTTTTTCGGGAGATGAGAAGAGGAATGCAGTGCTTACACTTGGGGTGTCGAGAGTAGAAGCAAGAAGTAGAAGAGAACAGTTTGGGGTGAGCTTCAGTCCACCAAAGTCGACAACTCTGCAAAAGAGACCTTTCTGTTTGATGAGTTGCGGAGCTCACTGCAGAACGGATAGAAGAAAGTGCTAAAAGTACAAGCTCTCGACAAAATTGCCCAATTTAAGAACAAACACGGACACAGAGAAAGGGTTGTTTTCGGAAGTTTACGCATCATTTTGTACTCTCGTTCATGTTGTATTTCTCGATCGCACATTGCTTACCCAACAGCTTTGCAATACGCGGATTGTTTACAATATGACGATGGCGGAGAGAGAGAGAGAAAGGAACGTTTCTTTTCGCTCAGATTTCGGCTAGTTCAACGCGTGGAAATGTGTTTTTGGTGCCACGGTTTGTTGTGAGTTGAGAGAGAGGGGTTTGACAAACGTTATCACAAACATTCGTGTTAGGAAAAGGGTAGAGGAAGAAAGAGAACACTGAATATTCATGAATGCGAGAGGAGAGTATGGTATTGTGTGGCGGAAGATTCTCGTTTTTTTCCTACAAGGAAAGGGAGAGGCAATAACAGGAAATTTCGGCGAGCGACGAGCAAGTCCGTAGATCAGACGACGTTGATCATATTTCGATGTGGGAGGATGTGAGGGTGAGTCGAAAAAAACAAGTTTGAATATTCAGTGAGGAGCACATGTGCTTTTTGTCCATCGGTCTGTCGAGAACGAATCTGTTTCATCTCGTATGCGAGGACATTTTGTACTAAGTACGACGGAAGTACGACAATTAACTAGCAGCACGCCATTCTACAAGAGCATTTCTCAAGAAGCATCCGACTAAAAAGGCGTAGTAAGAGGAAAGGAAAAGAAGAAGGGGGTGTGTATTTATATATCTTCACAGGAGACACCAATATAGCGAGTGCGGAGTCCGGACGGACCTTTACCGAGTGAACCAAATACTACAAGTTATAATGAGCGCGGGCGTACTACAATTGCAAGCACTACTCCCACACAAATAAGGCGTACAAACGGAACAGGAAGTTGTCGTAAGACGCGTGGGTGGGCTGAAAACTATGCTTGTTTTATTATCGAACAACTGATGAACGGGGGGAGTGGAGAAGTATGAGTGGAGCGGCGGGAGAGCGTATGAATAAGTAATGTGTGACTAATTTTATTAGTGGTACGGACGCCCGCCGGGTGGAAGACGAGCCATTTGTAAGACGAGTTTTGATGCGTGCAGGGGAAGAAAATGAAAGAAACGAGCTACGTGAAGGCATGATTGGGAACTCCCGCTAGTTACTGGAAATATTCAAAAACAACTATCAGCGAGCATTGGGAAAAGTACTCAAGCGCGTCTGCCAGCGTGGGCGGCTATTTGTACAGTTAGTAGTCGACCCCCTCAGTGTGCTGCTGCTGCGAAGGGAAGGTATATGACAAAAACACAAGCCAACAGGTTGCATTGTTTCGCAGGGACACCGGTGAAATTGAGAGAATTGCGCCAAAACGCGCGCCCCGTTTCTATTACTTTTACTCGGCACAATGTGTTTGCCATTAGATTAAATTTATCGCACTGCGAAGCGTTTGGTGGCGAGGAACCTATTTGTTTTTTTATTGAAAATTTGGCGCAGATGAGTCGGCGATTTGACCTACCTTCCATTTGTCTCTTAATCCCCGCAAACTGCTGCTGACCAGATTGCGTTCGTCGTAATAACGGAACGGAGTACCGATTCAGAGAGTCAATATTATTCAGACTTCAGACACAAAAACTACTCGACGCAAACGCGAAACGACTCTTGAGATATTTCGAGGGAGAAATCATATGGTTTGACCCGACTTGAGAGGGTGATAAAGAGGAGCCAGAGATGAGTGAAACGCTCGGAAGGACAAGAAATAGTGAGGGTAAGGAAGAAGAAGAACGAGAGCAACGAGAAACGGAGAGCATCTTCCAGATGTGCAACTGGGAGTTCCGAAACGGCTCAAATTAACGACGAGAAAAGTTTCGAATTTCAAAGTGGAGGAGGAGAAGGAGGAAGGCGATCATGGCAATAAACAAGAATCTTTTTTCCATGTGACTGGTAAATCAGGAGAAGAAGTTTCTAGTCACAATGAAATGAATTATGGCTGAAGCAAGTGTCGTTGTGTGTGCGTCGACGTCTGAATTCTAATGAACCGCGCAAGATTTTCTTCGGCTCTGACAAGTTCCTCTGGACGTGAGAAGTGAGAAACGAGGCGAGATGGGGGCAGGAAATCGACTTCCGGAAGGCCGGATAACTCTCTTTCTTCTCTCTCCGAAGTGGCATCGCCGACAAAAAGATGCAATCCGGATGGGTAACAAGGTGTTGTAATTCATATTTTATTGAGCTGTTTCTCGCCAATTTGTTCGTTGCAAACTGCCGCCTCCTCGTTTTCATCTTCTCAGCTTTCCTACAACTCGTGTCACTCTTCCTGACAAGTGGAGAGGAGGGAACACGCCCACCCACATGCAAAAAGGTCGTTATACGGGTGAAAAGTGATGATGGTTGGGGGTGGAAGTGGAAGTGAGAGAACGGGGTGATAAGACTGGGAAAAAAAACTGACTACTCCCACGCAACTACACAGAATCACGATTAGAAGTGTGTTGGACTCGTGCCAAAGCAGCTGCTCACTCGCGGATGCTCCGAGGAGCACTGCGGCTCTTCATTAATATCACGAAATCAGTTTGAAGCAACAGAAACCCGCACACACACACACACATGCGCCACTTCCGGTCGCTCTTTCTTCTCCCTCCCGCCCGAGTTTTTTTTTCGTTTCTCACAGAGATAGGGGCGAAAGAGGGGTAAGTTCAGAGACGTTTGATTGATAGTCAACGGGAGGGATGGGGGCGAACAAAGAGGTCGATTTGTTACCCTTCGGACTGCTATAGGTAATGTCGAGGAACAGAAGATTTCGAAACTTTTGGCACACCGTCATCATAAACATGATTGACGTCGGCAATTTGACACCTACTTAGAAATCGCAAAATGCGGCTATGTGAGTATGTGTTTTTTCTCATTAACGCCTCATCTGATGGCTATCTTTAGAAGGGAGATTTGTGAAAAACAGGAACTTCCGTGCACCGCTTTCTCTTCTGTTTTCGTTCCACTTTCTGAATAGCAGCGGAAATTGAATGGTACTCTACCAGGAAAGAAAAAGAATGAAAAACAGAAATAAACTCCAACTTGGCTCTTATCCCAGGAAGGAATGTGTGGGCGAGCTCCGAGAAAATAAGTGTGGTGGCGCAAAATAGGAATATGACAGGTCAAGCGAAAAGAAAAACATGGCAGTTTCGAAAGTGGTATTCGGAAGCAATAATCTTTCTTCCTCTACGCCCGCCGCCAGTTGGAATAAGTGTTTTCGTCTTTCTACTCCTCTCCATCCATTTATCTCCGCGATTTTTGAAGTCCGAACTTTTTTTTATTATCTCATCCCACATTTCTCTTTTCAAAACAAACGATTCCGCTCAAAGAGAAATGAGGGGAAATTGCGGGGATAATGACTTTCCAAAGAAATGAAAGAAAAAAGAAAAAAACGTTCAGAACTATGAGTGCTTCCAAAATGAACAAGAAAAAAGGGATTAGTTTGGAGAAAGAGCGACATTTTGAAAAAAGACATGCAAGCGCGTGGTAGGTGCATAATCCCCGCGGTCATTGTTTGAGAGCTCAATGATATTGATAACTCTTCTCGCTTTTTCGCACAGAAGTCGAAAGTCAGAAAGAAAACGCGCCAACTGATAACTGTCGCATTTTCCATTTTCCGCCCATTTCCTTATTGCCCACAGTTTGAAGACTATCGCAAATTACCAGTAATTACAGTAGGAAAGCAATAAAATGAAAATGAGAATGCGAGTGGAGATTGGTTTTGAAACGCGCCCAATTTTTTCAAAAAAAAAACAGATTGAAACTAGTTTTCGTTTTCTGAACTTTTTCCAAATACTCGCAAACCCACGGACCAGAAATCAGCATCGAAACCCCCGCAGAACACTCCGCCTGGTTTAGGATCCTCAAATTTCCAAAAAGTAAACAAAAGACGAGAAGAAGAAAATAGTCGATCAGCGCTCTTTAATGATGAACCACGGTTGATTAAACATTTATGAATGGATCCCTCCCGAAAGAGAATGGCGTAAGATGTTTGAACTTTTTTGTGGGAGAACAACTCTAAAAGACACCTCTTACATATAGCTCCAAAAATAAGAATGAAAACGCATTGACGTTTCCGTTCACTGAAAAGTCAGAAAAATGTTAGAATGAAATAAGAATGTTAGATGGGTAGGCGACAAGATAAGACGTTGTGCAAATATGATAAAAAAAAATACGTCTGTCGAACAGTGGAGCGACTGATTACCGGTCGGGAATGGGTTGACTTACCGGACGGCAAAAAGTCCAGGAGTGCGACGGACGTCCAGACAGATTTGTCCGATGAAATCGGGATGGCGGGAGACGGCACTCAGTTTCAGTGTGAGTTCGCGAGGGATTCCGAGTTCGAGTTCTCTCTTCGCTATCGACACCTTTCCCACGGGACGAGCCACTTTTGCTTTGGATCCTGCGATGTTTGATGATTAGAAAACCAGTTAGAACGCCGAAAATTGGGTTTGGAGAGAGGTTTAAAAAGAATTATGAGTGTGGGGGGGGGGGGGGGAGAGGGTACGGTAGCTACTCGATTTGATTCAATTCTGAGAACACGGTGTAGTTTGGTCATAACGGCAGAAATTACGTGACCGAAAGTAGTTTTCGACATCAACTGAATTGATCGCTCAATTGGAATTAGCATAACAAAACTGAAATGAAACGAGGAAATTGTCACGAATGCCAATTTCTGTTTCGACTTGACCAACAGGAGTTTGTTCATTGAAAGGAGATGCATCAGAGTTCAGAATGGCCCGACAAACCTTCGACGAGGACAATGTGAAGATTGCAGAAGGAGTCGGCGACTTCGACGTCGAATTCGTGGACGAGATTGTTGCTGCAACGAATGTTCGATCGTCGCTTATTGGCTCCAATCATCATTTTGTGTATCTCGCTCTCATTTTTCAGCCATCACACCCCCGCGCGCACAATTGTGCGACAGAAGGGAAGAGGGATGAAAAACACAAGATTGGTGGACATGAAAATTGGGGCGAATCGGGAGACGTGCCCCCATGAATTTATTGCTTTTGTTGTCTGACTGAGAAATGCGTGGGAACACATCAAAGTTGCAATTCCGCATGAAATTACACCGAGAATCGGAGAAAAAAGCGAGAAGGGAAATGCGTTTCATCAGCATATCATCGTTGGCACATCAATTCGGAAGTGTGTTTTCAATTCAACTGATATCACCTCGGGATTCCCCTCTTTCCGGTTCAATAAGGAAGAATACACAAACCTTTGAAGTTTTGGGGAACGATGACCATCTTTGTTGTCCAACTTGGCGATGATGTACATCGACTTCTTCGGCTTACGAGCCAGAGCCACGTTGGTGATGTTGATCGAGATCACCTCCAGTGTGCGGTTAGCGTTGGGGAACGATTCCTCAAACTCGCCACTCTCCTGCAGTCAGATCGAGTATACAGAATCAGATTAATCCAATTTTTGTGCGCACGGACCGATGCCAATAAATTGGATTTTGTCAGAACTAGAACTGATCTATGTTCCCTCGCAGATCTCTCCCCTCCACTTCTCTTTACACACCCGTAAACGTATACAAGCAAAACTTATTCACCAAAAAGTCGTTGGTAGAATCGTTCTGGATGAGAGGGGGGCCTGTTGGCTGCCACCGGAAATTGGTTCCTTTCTTCCTTCTCCGACCCCGCGGAAGGAACAGAAAAACCATCTTATTTCCGGCCGAAACTACAATCTAATGGGCCATCGTGACTACTGTACCTCAAAAACGGAGTCGTTGGTGAACAGGAAGCTGTCGGAAGAGGAAAACGACATAGTAAAGAGAGTAGGAGGTGTTGGAAGTGCGACTAGAACAAATAACGACTCTGAGTGGCTCTGACTTGACAAAAAATTGTGTTTTTTTTTTGGGGAAGATACAATATTCGTCTTTCCTTCTACAGTGGGTGGAGAGAGACACAACAACAAAAAACATTCAAAAATCACCATTTCGACGGGACGGAGCACGTTGACAGCTACGTTCTGAGCATTCATGTTGCCGGTGCCGGCAGACACCTCCGGCGTTTGCTGATTGGTTTTCTGCTGCTTGCGGTTCTGCAGAATTAACTTTCAGCTGTCGGGAAGGTAGCCTATTTTATTAGGTTTCGCTTACTCTCGGTGGAGGTACCGGTGACGTCACGGGCGAAACAGTTTCAGTGAGGCCTTCGTTGAGAAGCAAAAGGTTGGGTACGACTGGAACACTGGGCGGATCGGCCGAAATGGACACTTCAGAAGAGACGCTCGGCTGGAATGATATTGATATTAGATTGCGTTGCTCGTGCTGTATCACAACATCGCTGGCCGTCGTGGTTGCCTCGTTGGAAGGCGATGGAGATGGTAGCTTAGTCTCGTGGACTCGCATTTCCGGGGCCGAACGCGAATTCTTCACAAACATCTAAAAGAAGAGGAAATGAAAATGAACATGAGGGACGAAGAGCATTTTGAGAGGAAGAGCAGCTGTCCAAAAGAGGACGCGGCCTTCTCAAATGACCCGCACATCCCTTTGAAAGAGAACATCTGCTCTGACACCTGACAACTATATGTGCAAGTTTTCTGTATCTGGGTCACTAAAAATGCTAGTACGTTCAGCGAAAGAAGTGTCTCAAAAAAGAGCGTTTCTTCTTCCAATCCGAATCAAGGCAAAAAGAGAGCTGCCGTCTCTCATTTACATCATGGGATACACCAGTGAGATAGGATCAGCCTTCACATTCCCATTTCCAGACAAACCTTCTCGACCACTGGACCACCGAGAGAACATTGATTTGGATCGGCGATGTCAAAGCACGAATTGTCGATTGAGAAGTGCGAGGTTTGGCGACGAAATGAGGCCATTGAAGAGGAGAAGACGCTCGTTGCGCGCGAGTCGTTACTTCGAGCTCTTTCATGGCCAGAAATAATGGAACGACGGTCGTTCAGCGCAGCAGTCTGAAATGGAACTTTAACGTAGGCATGTGAGTCACGATAGCCTACACTCGATACGCGATTACGGGCTTGATGTCCAGGGATGTTTCTGAGGGAAGTGCCGTTCTCGCTCAACCTCCCTCCAAGAGTGGCATCCAATTTGCCCAATCCGAGAACTTTTTGACACGCGCCTTCCTCGTCAGTACTGTACTCGTCTTCCGGTGCAGCACTGACGTGGTTGGGTTCGTACAATCTCTCCTCAGCATCTCGAACAGCTTCTTCAACTTCTTCCAAAATGCCATCTTCCTCGTTCTCGATCTCTTCAGCGTCAGAAAACTGCCCTCTTGATAGGTCTTCGGGGACAGTTTCACACCTTTTCAGATAGGCAGAACTAGTCTCGAATAGTCTTTCAAATAGACTCGACTGATGTTGGTGAGCCAATTTGGCAGTCAGGAAAGCGTCCTCTGTGAGTTCATGGAGTTCATCCAGAGTTCGATCGATGTCCTCCAAATTACGTGACGGCTTCCTTTCCGGTGACTTAGTCACGCTCAGATGAGTGACTTCCTCGTTCGATTTGTCAGAGCCCTGAGGGCTTGCTACCAATCCGACACCGCACGTTTTCGACTCGGTCTTCTCTAGGTCGGCGGCTCCGTTCACCAAGATTTCCGTAGTTGGTGGAGGAGTTAGTACAGCGGGCTCCTTGTTACTTTTCTCTGACACGACAATGTTCACATTTGTGTCACCAGGTCGACTCATTTCATGTTGACTGAAATAGTAAAGCGATAAGCAAGGAAATAGTTATCAAAGTGCGAGACAGACGTGGAAATAGTCTGGAAATCGTAACAGCAGTGGAAATAATTGCAAAATGATAAGAGCAGGAGTGTGAGAAAAAGTGAGAGAGCGTAAAGGAAACGAAAAACTAGAGTTAAGATCAAAACTACGAACTTTTTATTTTCCTCTCTCCACTGGTGTCTCAGTTGTTTGAGTCTCCAAGTTTGCAAGAAGTTTGTGCTGGAGTGGCTATCTGAATCAGACAAACTCAATTTGAAGTTAGCATAGTACGAGAAAACGAAATTTATAACGGAAATCAAGACACTTCCCAAAAACGGCGTGGGTGGGAGGAAGCAAGAAAAGCGGGCGGTCTCCATATCTCGACAAATGCAACAATGAAAGTTGCGCGTGTATCGAACGAGCGGAAACGGTTTGTATCGGATCGGATACGCGGCGAAGGGCATCCGTTTCGTAATATATCAGGCAACCCTCCGCGGCCGAGTTTCTATGGGAAACTTGCTTCGATACATGGTTTCCATTAGTTTCTCCACACGAAAAACCCGCCTCAAAATGAACAATGATGATAAAAATCTTCGTTTTCTACATTCTCTTCGTAGTGACCGGAAAAGCAAAAACGGTTATTCTCTCTTTCGTACGCATCGCTGCAAAATCAAAATACATTTCATTTTATTGAATGGAGTAGAGTGCAGCAACTAGATCAACAACAATGTACCCCCCCCCCCCCCCCTTCATCCCTCCCATCCAGATTTTATTCCTGAAAAGTTACCAGAACACGCGGAACTGCTAGGATGATATTAAAAGTTGGGAAAACATGCGAGACTGATAAGCAAAGTGAGGGGGGCGCGCAACGGAAATGAGATGCCTCGTTTTCTGTCTTCGAACAGGATTTACTCGGAACACGACCGAATGGTATGCAAGGAATGACTCTAAATACATTAACCAACCCCACTTCTCCACTAATTCGTGGCGAATGGAAGAGGAACCTGCCACGAAAAAAAAACGATGGTGGTGGAGAGGAAGTTGGTAATGATGCGGAGGAGAAAGGAAAATGAGAATGAGGGTCAGTAAAATGGGGATGGGGGCGTTTGGGAAGGAATCCAATCGACGAAATGGACAAGAAAGAGAAATAAATCAGCCAGTTAAAAAGTCATTATTTCGGTTTGAGAAAAGAAAGGGAATCGGGAATTTCTCATTGAGCTGACGCCCTTCTCTCTTCTCGCTTCGACCGATGACGTTTTGGAAACCATGGAGATCTGAACGGCCAGCCTTCAGCTTCACACAGTCATTTCAGTTATTTCTGCCTCTGTTTTCTTATGCGTTTCATTTTTTGACTTTTCGCAGACAATTAGAGATCGTAGAGATCGTATCGTATCAACCACTGCGTGTGGCAAGACAGTAATGACGAGAAAAGCGAAACAGAAAAAAAAGAAGAAGTTTCTCTCTCTTTTCTCACTTCCATATCTGTGCCCCTTCTCTCGCGCTTTCTTCTCATACCGTATCGTGCTCTCTTTATCATTATCAATCTCTCTCCGTCGCTCTCCTCGCACTCTCCCTCTGCATTCTATCACTGTCGCGTCGAGGCGTCTTCCTTCTTCTTCATTCTATCACTCGTATCTTACGGCCACCCCAATCGTCATTACAATTCCGACTTCGTTTTGTCTAGATATCTGATTCTGATTCGCGCGGCGCGTCAGTGGGAGGAGACTGGCGACGTCTTCTTCGCCTTTCCTTTTTCTTTCCTTCTCTTTCTTCTCATCAACTGACGCGAGAGAAGAAAAAAGGCAAAGTTTTCGACTAGATGCCACCCCTCGCGCCAAACAGAATGAGAGAATGACGGATAGAAAAGTCGTTTACCGTTTCGTTGCGCCCCACCCCCGCAAGAAGGCTTCAAAACGGACGCGCGGCACCTTCAGTCACATTTGCCACAAACACATTCGTCCCGACCTTGAACACGCCAGTCGCCGCGGTCCCGTATATAATGATGGTCTCAAACCGATTCAAATGATCTAAATCATCGCCAAACCGTTTTCTCTGATGCCCCGTGATCGGCTTCAGATATCTCTTATTTGGAACAGAAACTTGGGTGCGGAAAAGAAAAAGGGTGTGAATGCGAATGCGAAGAGAAAGGAAAGGTCGAGGCAAAGTGACGACGTCACAGAGGAAGTGAAGAAAATTGGAGAAAGGCGACGCGAATCGAGTTGTACTTATCATGGTCAAAACATCAGATGAACTGTCGCTTATCAGCGCAATTTCCCCTTATGTACACTGGCCGGAAACAGAAACGACGAATGAGAGGAAAATGAGAAGAATGTATGTTGCGAGGCAAAAGAGGCGACATTCAATGGGATGACAGTTCTCAATGAACCAAAAAAAAAAAGCAGCGACCATCGAATGGAACGAAATAACAAAAAAAAACGAAACTCTTTTTTGTTCTCTTTTCGGAATGAAATTTCATTCCGCACTATTACCTTTGTGGAAGGCGCCGCGCATGAAAAACCGACCGACGATTCTCAAATCATCGAAGTTTTTTTCTTTCTTTTGAAGAATGCGAACTAACGACGCTTTTATCTAAATATATATATGTGTGTGTTGTAAAGCACGCGGTCATCCCGAAAAAGTGATTATGAAGTCAGTAGCAAGAATCACCAAAATTGGTCAATTTCTGATCAAATCGAAGAAGGAAGACACTGGTTGAAATTGAAAGTTTTATGAACTGGTCTATGCGTATACGAGCGTGTATGTGGTCCATTCTGAGAGTGTATTGAGCAGTACGAGAAACGATTTTCGAAGGTTCCCATGATGATCTTATTCCCGCTAAGCCGACGATACGCATTCGAGTGGGTTCAAGGAGGATTAGCAAGGAGGTCATCTATTTTTGGCTCTTCTCCGAAATACCACTTCACCTTTTTTTTGAATCGAACCTGAAATGTATTTCAATTTGTAGTCATATCTGTAAAACGGTTTGGAGTTTCTATCCGAGTCTTGTGCAAACATGAATGCGCTGTTGTGGGTGTGTGTGTGTTTCTCGGTTGCCTCTGTGCAAGTGTCGTCAAATGCGGTGTTTTGGGTGCGCACACTGCTGTTGCCACAGAAGCGGTCCTCGTCGTCCCTTCCACGGATGACCCACATTGATTCTGTCGTCATTTCTTCTTTTCTCACTCATCTTCTGTGCAAATTCTGATAAAAAATGAGATTATTAAAATTTTTATTGTTTTCAGGAAATGGAAGCCCGTAATACGATGGAAACAAGACGACGTTTCCACGAAACGTTTGGTCGAACTGTCGAAACGGTCGATTATGGATCGATGAGAAACTTTGCGGACGCTCATCGTCAGTATCTGATTAAGCTGCGAAGATACAATGAGATGCGTCGTCGTCTGGAAGAAGGAAACGCTTCGGGAGAGACGAATACAAACTCGGTGAGCAGGTTTTCTAAGAATGAAACTCGATGTTCTGATTCAAAACCTATGTACAGAAAGTTCTCCGTTAGTTTGTCCTCTGTACACCGTTTCATTTTGTCGAGTTCGTATCAACACAATCTTTGCAGGCAAATCTTTTCAACGACAACCTTCCACAGGAGCAAATCGCAGATATTGCGTATCCGCAACAGCCGCCCCTCGAACGCGTACCGATCGTACCACCACAACCACAACCGCCGACTGAGGCACAACAGCAACAGCAAAACCAACTGGGAGATTCGGTGCAATTCGAAGCGGCCACTTTCATGAGACGTCTTTTTGCCGAGTTCGTCGACTTTCTGTTCTTCCTCGCATTCAAGATCTTCATCATCGGCGCGCTTATCGAAATTGACCTCATGTAGGTATTCATTGAGATCCTCCTCAATGAAATTACTGTTTCAGTGATTTGCAAACGCTGGGACAAGCTCTCGAAGAGGATCAGGACATGATGCAATTCATCAACCTCGCTCAGGAGCTTCTGCCGATCGAAATTATTTGCAAATGTTTCTGCTTCTTCTTGGAGGTGGGACACTAAATTCCTCTGTGACAACATTGATCAGAATCGATTGCAGGCTCAGATAATGTCGTCAGGAATGGGACCAATTGGAAAAGGACAGACTCCCGGAAAGTGGCTAGCCGGCATTCGCGTGATTTCTTGTCGCGATGTGACTCGCGGTGACTCACCCCGGCAAGTTGTCGTCGGTGGTCCAAATCTTATCAGTTGGCATCAGTTAGTTCACTCGGAACAGTTTACTGTGATGATGTGTGATTTCAGGTCAATGAAGCGGTCCTTCATGAAGAATGTGGTCGTGAACAGTATGTTCCCACTGAGCACAGCGGCATTCCAAGTCAACAACGGTCGCGTCTTCTATGATCTTGTAGTGAAGACAGTTGTTGTGGTGGATCTCTGAGCAGCCTTCCCAGCAGAAAGAAGATGAAGATCATTTCGCATTCCTGTGTGTAACTTTTGGTTTTTGCGAAACCAAACATTATTCCAGTCAACTGTCATTCCATCGATCAGTAGAAATTTATTGTAAAATATTTAGAGAAAAAAGCTAAAACACATTTGAAATGTGAAACTAAATGAACGTGGGTTTTGTAACTCCATGTTTTTCTTCTAAGAGTATATAGGGTGAACATGCGTGTGTCGCAGAATGAAAAGGAAAGTTGATTTGGGCCGCTTAATCCACGCGAGCAGCCTCCTGTCGGCGGTTGTGCCACACGCTGATCAAGACGACGGCGTAGAAGACCAGGGCCAAGAGGAGCACTCCGGCGATGAGCACTTCGAAGGAAGCAGACACCTGGAGGTACTGAGCGAGCTGGCTCTTGGTGTTGTCCTGGACGACCGGAAGAGGGATGAGGGAGGCGGCGAAGACCTTGGCTGGCACGGCATCCGACTCCTCCTCGAGCTTCTCTGATCCGGAAGTGATTCCGTTGTTTCCGCTCGACTCGATCTCCGACGAGGCTTCGTATTGGTCGTGTGTCGTCTCTGTTGAAAAAACGGACAGTTGTTCCGTAACTTTCGAGAACAACAAACCACGTGCATCCGAGGCAGCCTCGGCGAGCATCTTCTCCTCGAGTGGGGTCGGCGGGCAGATTCCGGTGGCGGCACAGAGCACATCCAGGTACTGATAGATGGGGACGATGAAAGTGTGCTCCGAGTCATCTAGGACACAACTATTTGTACCGATTTTTATTACAGACATCCTACTTCTGTGAGCCAGGGCGACGTAGACTTCGCGCTCTTCCGAAAGGTCGACCACAGGTCCGATGTATCCGTTTTCGAGCTTCTCGATGCATTTCTCGTTCGAATGTTGCTCGTCGCACGTTTTAATCTGAAATGGCGTGACGCAGCTGAAAAGTATTGGAGAGTACCTGCGTGGAAATACTTTGTCTGTAGTCCTCATACTTTGCATTCGTCAGCGCGGCCACCTTATCTCCATCCTTTGGCGGACGATCTTGTTATTTTAAAATTAGTTAGTATAAGACGGATTAATAACGGTTACTTGGAAGGCAGAACGGCGCCAATTTCACCGGGTAGGGCGTGTTGAACTCCATGACAACGAATCCATCTGGGTGGTCGAACTCGCACGATCCGATGTAGTATCCCTGAAATCCGGAAGTCATCTTCAATCATTATACCTGCTTTCGCACCAGCTGGTCTTCGTCCAACCACACGAACGGGATCATGCTGAAAAACTATGTGGCTGAAAACGACACTGCTTACGTCTTCCTTACTTGTTCTGACACGCAGACTTCTCGTACTGGGCTCCGACGATCGGGTTGTTCATGTCGGCGATGATATGGCGGGGGGAGATCGCGTAGACCATCGGGGCGTCGTCTTCAGTGTAGAATCCACGAATCGACGGTCCCGATCTGGAATCCTCGAATGGAACATCTGAAGAGCAGTTACCTAGTTTTACTTACATTTCGGTGCCGCATATCTCGAGTCGATGGTAGTTCTCCGCGATCGAAAGGGCCCCAGTGAGTGGTCGACTATCATCTTGGCCCTCCGAAAGAAGGAAGCAGGTCGAGAGGAGAAGTAGTATTCCCAGCTTCATTCTCGAGTCGACTGAATGATATTTCGGGGGCTGGTGTCGAAGGAGTGCTGACTCCGCCCTTTCCATAAATCAGTGTCAGTGGGACGTGCCTCTCCTCTGTTTCAACGGGAACCGCCTGTCAACTTTTTTTTTTGGGTTTTTGATTAATCGAGGCTAAGTGGTGAAAGAGGCGGCAGCTGCATCGCGGAGCGGATTCGAGGAATGATTTGGGAGAAGGAGAGAGATATGCTGAAGCATTGTGTCAGGCACCCTTTGCTACTCTCAACTCGGGCGCGGATGCCGGTGCCGGTTGAATGATAAATGAATGTTCCCGCAAGATCCGCCGCGGTGGAAGCATTAGCGCGCCGAAGAGCAAGGAGCAAGGAGCGAGAAGCCCGGAGCCCGGAGCGAGAGCGAAGGATATCGAGCAGGAACTACAAACAGTTGTACTGCTAGCTGGGCCAGCTCGTGATATGCAATGCTGGGAAATGCACGTCGTCGTACAAATTGGCCAAACTTGTAGCATGCAAAAGAGACTTCACAGGATTCTCCATTCAATGATCACAATAGTATCCCGGAGCTCACATGACTCTGTGTATAGCTTATGACACATGAAAATATTAACTATGACAGATTTATTTGTCAAACAGGATGTCTTCATGGACAGGCTCGATTTCTCGAATACTGTCATATGAATCAAATCGGGGGTGGGGCACGGAAGAAAAAAGGGTTCAATTTTGGTTGGATTTTATGAGGGTTACATATCTGTGTGTTATAAAAGTCTTGATGATTATTAATTAATTGAAGATTTCTTGTTGGTTGCGTTGAACAGAAGTTTATAAAGCGAGTTAACAGGCAGACGGTGCATCTGCAGATTGGCCAGAGGTTATCATGACATCCACTAATTGTGCAACCTGTGTGCACTTTTATTTTCCAACGTCCCCGAGCCGGTCGAGAGCCCCAAAGTTCTTGAGTATATGGTTCACCACCTCCGCGTTGTTTCGCTTATTCAACGGGGCAAACTGAAATCAACCTATTACACAATGGTGTTTTGTTTGCGAGCCTCGTCACCTGTCGCGAGTTGTAGAACCGATATAGAACGTGCGGAGCGTAGGCCGGAAGCGAGTTTCCGTAACGCAGCTGAAAACGAGTTGCTCGAAGCATGACGTAGTTGATTTGACCTACCATGGCTCCCTGCGGTCGGGGACTGGCATCAACAACATTCACCAAAGTAGTGAACGTGGTTGCTACTGCGAGGAGTAGCAGAAGGGTGACCGAAATTCGAGAATTCATCTGGAATGAGCTGGAGTTGAGAACCCTCGATGTTTTGATGCCCTCGCTCGTAATACGAGAGAGAGAGAGAGGCAGGAAAGAGGGATGGAAAAAAGGCACGATCCCGAGGGGGCGGCTAATGAGCACTGCACTTCTCATGGATGAGCGCGTGTTGATTGAAAGGCAAAGAAAGCGAAAAACAGAAACTTCTTCAATTTCTGCCTGTCATATGACTCATTTTTTATGCGAATGAGTATTTTTCCCGTCAGCCCGCAAAAACGGAAAACTCTTTTTGCGTCTCAAGAGATGAGAAAACCTACGAATAAATGGAAGCGCACCGCATCCCCCCATTGAATCTTCTTCTCAGACTCCGCCCACTTCCTCAATACCTAACAAAGCCACTTTGATGACAATCTCACTGATTTTGCCAATAAGTCGCGTTGAAGTGAGAAGGAATGATATACGTGCCTTTCGCTACGCACACAGCGATCCGTAATTAGAAAGTCGTTACGGCAGCTTTTTATATTATTTTCCATGAGTCGCTGGTCAACGGGGGCTCGGGGAAAAACAAGCGGAGACTTCAAGGGCAGCGGGGGGCAACAGGGGAATATAATTCCGTGAAACCAGGCCGAGCCCTCAGACGGTCAATATACGATTGTCTGGAACTCGAGAGAAACTGCTGGAAAGGGAGCCTGCGTTGTTCTGAGAATCGGAGATTAGACGAGATTTGAGAGATTATCAAACAAATACGTGCTGTTGAGAGGATCAAGTACATTTTCTTCTGTTCAGAAACCGACTCGAGAACAATGGGAAGCCCTTTTCAATTGTTCTCAAAAGGATTTACATCTGACAATCGCTTGGGTACAGTAGACTTAATCCTCACAGAGTCTGATTGAAACGAAGTAAAAAGTTTTGCTCCACTCATATTTCACCACCAGATACGGTAGCTTGGTTTGGACGAACCCGGAAAAAAAAACGAAGGCGTGGAAATGAAAAAGAGCAAACATAATTTGAAAAAGGCAATATCTTTAACTTAATGAAAGAAATAGTGAGATTTGATTGATGAGATGAGAATTCTCATTGTTTGTTTTAACAAGAATAGAATGGCGGCTTACGTTTTGTGCAGAATTGATGAATTCGCAAGAAAAAAAGTTGGTTGAAGAATCGAATTGTTGCCTCTTCGAGAATGAATAATAAGGGGCAGAAGGTTAATTATAAAACTATGTATGCGACGGCTCTTATATTGTTTGGCCGATGATACTACGTTTCCAGTAACTTCTCTCTCATCGGACAACTTTAGTCACGGAATTGATGTCACGCGCGGAATTTCAATGTATTCGTTGTTTGATCGACTCCCACTTACCATTCGATTGCTGTTTGACGAAATTTTTTTCAGATTGAAGACTGATTCTTGTCTGCAGCTGAGATTTTCCTTGTTTTTATAATGAAAGAAGAGGAAACCAGTATGTGTTCTGGGAATTCGTCGCAGGTGTGCATTTTCACTGGAATGTGTGGTCTACTAAGCGTTTGGAACTGCGGAAGCCACGTCTTTTCATTCCGATAACGTCATCTGGGAATCTGGGATAACGAATCGAAGGAGAAGCTAGAGAATCAAATGATCCTCTTTGATAATAGATAATGAGAGATGGTTTCAAGTTTTGATCCTCTCGAAATGTCCACAATCCCACGGAATCCACTCGAAAATCTCATAACCGTTAAGGGACATCAAAGACAATCTGTGGCCGACGAACGAATGCTTTTTTGTATCCCCCCCCCCCTTTGGCCAACAGAAGGGCCAAACTACTAGCAGAAGCTTTCAGTGGCCTTCCTCGTCGTAATCTTCTCTCACTCGCCTAGCCTCTCTTTATGTTCTGTTATGTTATTCTGTTTTGGTGGTATGGTATGCAGTTTTGTGTGGTGACCATATCTTTTTGACATCCAGTTCTTACTTATCAGACACGTCCCTCTTTTCCTCAAAGTTTTCCGCCTGATTCAACATCCTCATCGTTCCATCATTATATCAGCTTGTCGCTTCTAAGCTTCCTGTCTTACTGTAGCACTGACATGGTCGACAAGTCAAAAATGTGGACTGTCATTAGAAGTGTTATTTTTCGTCTTACACCCGAATCCACTCACCGTTTCACCAGTGACATCAATAAATTTGAAACAGTTCCTCCTCTAGTTTCAGAGAAGGGGTGACTGTTTTCTTCTCTGTTCTATGTTCTATGAAACTCATTTTCCTTTTCTGCTTTTTCTTATTTCCAGAAAAAAAGTAAGAAAATGGAGCGAGTTTGGGTGAAACTACTGCGGATGATTCACATTCATTACATCCTCGACAAACCCTTTTCGCTTCTGTATCGAATTAGGCTAATTATTGGTCGTTATCCTCGCTTTTCGGCAACATCACTTTTTTCCGAAAGAATCTTTAGTGAAATGAGAAAATAATGATGTGTGCTCCTGGATAGCAGCTCGAGAAGACATTGGCAAGCGATCCAGGGAGTGTCGTGTGTGAAACATCTTGATCTGAAATAAGCACTCCTGTCTCAAAAACAGGTGTGTGAGAAAAACAATGGTTATTAGTGATGCCTTTGCTGCATTCCACTCCAGTTCATCAAGAATACTGTCTCACGAACGATTTTCGATTTCCGCCGCAATGAGCCATTCCCTAACAAGGTATCCGGGTGGCATCCAAGCTTTTAGTCATGTTCTCTCCGTTGGAAAACTGGTTCTCGAGTGAGAGTGAGAAAGCGGCGCGCGGTCGGGAGTTACGCAATTCTCACTTTTGTTCCCATCTCGAGGACTACCTCGGAGATCAAGATGTTGCCATGTGTATATACGGTTTTGAGAATTTCCTTTCTGAAACTGCTACAGTGTCACGGTTGATCTTTTCATATCAAAACAAAACGGCTTCCTTGTTTCCCTCGCCTATCACTTACACTTTCAATGGCAGCGCAAGTGATTAGTGACTACAAGAAGCGTTTTCCAAAGGAAATGCCGCCCGCTTGATTATGATAAAGGTTGTGTTATGATACCGAACCACGGTCATCAATTTATCGGCATGTCACATCGACTTGAGGGCTGCTTGTCCAAATCACACCTCATTTCACTAATTTCAGGAAATGTTTGCTTTTGCTTCTGCAAGATGGTCGGTGTTCAAGGCCATTCGAACTTTAAGAGATCACGCGCATTAGCGTTGAATACATTTCGCCGTATTGGCTAGTCAGGCTGAATGAACTGAGGCTTTAATGGAGTAAGGAAAATGCTCGAGAGTGTGACTACCGTATCCCTCGGTGAACTATGAATAGATCAGAATAGAAGTCATTTGGCGCCGCGCAGACGGGGATAGTTCCATTACAACACCCTTCCATCATTCCGATCCTGGTGTGACACGTTTTTTGGAGTTGCCTCCAGGTGAAAGAGAGGCTTTCCATTTCTGTACCCGCTTGGCGAGGTGTTTACACGCAATCTAGCAACTTTCGCAACCACTCTCATCAGTCATTCTGGGTGAAACACATCCACGACCACGGGCCGTTTGAAAAGGGATATGCATCTCAGCGGTGTGAGAAATTACACTCAAAACTTGGTTGCATCCTTGTTTTTCATGGGTTTACCTCCGTGACGCGGAGGGCCGAAGGGTGAGATATAGTGTTCAGGGAAGGCGGATAGGCGTGAGGTTTTGCCTCGATGGAAAATAAGAGGGTCACTTATTCTAGCCCTAGAAGCTTCCTTGCGTCATCCGTAATCATTTGGACAGTTGCTACAATGGTATATGCAATTTCCGGGATCGTTTTCACTGGCTAAGCAAACACCATTCCACACTCCACCCTCAATTTTTTGTTATTCGCTTCTTCCGCGTGTTTCAAGTTTTCAAGTAGCTTTCATTCTTCAAGGTAAGTTTGTGCGTGGCCTACGATGATGCATCATCTCCCACTCAACTAGAACATATCCCGTTGCCCTCCATTGGACGGGCGGCATTCCTTTTTCATCATCGGCAACAGTCATTGAGATAGAGAGCTGGAAGATCAGAAAGCATATTAAACCTACCGCCCATTCAAAGAATTCACTGATTGATGGCTTCACGTGTGAGAGATGTATCAAAACCTGCGCCCTCCCCAAAAGTGCCTTGGCGGTTCGAAACGAAACGCTTTCAACTTTTATAGATCCACATACTTCGGTGTGGAGTGAGAGGAGGGACGGAAGTGATAAAAAAGGCCAATGAAGAGGATCGTCTTTTGCGGTGTGTGGCAAGCGGCGAAAATGGCGGCGACATGAAAAAAAAAGAAGAAGGCGAACAATGATAGGACAAAGTGGGATGTGAATGATAGATGATCGCGGCGCCTTTCACACCTTTTTTCCTGCTTAGATCTCGTTCTGTTGAACCCACAGAACACCGTGTAGACTTAGCGGCGACTTCATTTCTTTTCTCACCGTGTGATTGTGATTCCCATCTCTCCTATCTTATTGAAGTTGTACTGTCTTCGCATTCAAATGATGACGTCCGCTTCTTCAGACTTCAGTGACTCATTGAAACTGGGTGCCCTTCTTGATGCTTCATTCCATTGACACGTCATCATTTGTGTTGTGTTACTCAAGTTCACTTCTCTCTTCAACCTCTTCCGATTCGATTCATTCAGAGGGAATGCTACTTGGCCTTTTGCCAGAAGGCTTGTTACTCACGCTTCTCAATGAGATGATGATCAAGACCCACTTATAACCGTTCTGAATGCCGCTCCTCTTCTTTTCGGCTTTTCCTCCGTCTTCTCCCCATTGTTGTTGCGTTCTAAGGTGTCCAGTTGCAACGTTTTTTTCTCGATTCCAAATGTTTCAAATCTGTCAGCTTCAATTAGAATATCTGCGCAAGTCATCTTTATCCCATCCAAGCCCCCCCCCCCCCGCGGTTAGCACTTTTGATATGCTTTGTTCGTTCTCTTCGCTGTTTTTGCAGAGACCCTCTGTTTTGGGTGCATTCGTGCTTTTTTCCTTTCTGTTATCTCTCACCGGTCATAAAATCCCTTTTTTCCGGAAACTTAAAGATGACAAACGAGATCTTTTCTTTTTGTGCTCGTGGGGGGACAAGAATGGGCGGAATAGAAAAGAAAGGGAAGACGGGCTCTCAAGGAGGCACACGAAAGTTTATGAGTCGGCCATGAAATCGCGCGCATTGCTTTCAGTAACTAGGAAACTGAAGATGAATTTCTCGAAACTTCTTCCGTTTTTTCTTCTTCTTTTTTGCTTCCCTTTTCTTTTCACTTTTTTCTTCCACTCCACATGCACATTTTTTTGTTGCTTATAGGATTCAATCCGACGCGATTCTCTCTGACATCACCAGGTTTTTGGCAATCATCTCACTTTCAGATTCCATTAAAAGTTTGTCTCGTTTCCTTTTCCCGTTACAACATCCCCCTTTCGCTTCCCCCTTTAAGAAATTGGATGTTTTTGGTTGGATAATCGAAAGTAGGCTTGAAGGCGACCGGACAACTCATTCCTAGCTTTCACTGTGAGAAGAAGCCACTTCCCTCTCTGTACTCACTCACATTCCGAATCTTGCCAATTATCGAAAAGTGAGAGGATCGGTTGCGCAACATGAATGAATAACTGAAAACGAGCGCTGACGAGGTGAGAAACATCGGAAGGTAAATGGAATGATGAACTGCCCCTTCGCCTTGCCATTTCGCGGTTTTCCATCCGAAGAGACGGGCAGGGATGGAATTTCTTGGCATTTCTGACTGAAAACTAGTTAGTCGGATAGCCTCCATATCTTTTATGTACATATGTGTGTATAGCGGCCAGATGTAGTCTGTATTTCAATGGATTTCACCGCACTTTCATTCGTCCTCCCACAACACATCTCATATAACTATTATTCACTAACAACTTGTCTCCTTCTGCCAATCGTTTTCTTCCTTCTTGCCATCGAACATCGAAGTCTGATTTCAATCAGGACTTGCTTCGAATCAAAGCCTCGATATCCAAACATAGTAAGTCCGAAGAAGATTACTGTAGCTTAACCCCCTCACCGACCTATTCACCTTTGTTTTGCTGGTCTTCAGCACCGTTCCGATTTCTCAAGAAGCGACCGACTGGGCAATTTAAAATAACTAACTACCATGGTCGTGTTGCATTCGGTCAATGCCTTACTCATGCCTCAAGCCGTCAGGCGGGAGGGATCAGAACGAGATATAGGGCAATTGTGGCCTTAGCGGTCGGCTACCGTGTGCAAGCCATCGTCGTGGGAGTCCATAATCTCTTTGTGCGGCTGGATCCGTTGGACGTCCGATGGGCTTCTTCTCTAATCGTTTTCTTCTACCAGTCGCTTATTTCTACAGTTTAGACGCATTCACTTTTTGAATAAGACGTCAGGCGAAAGCCATCATCGCTTCTCCGCTCACGCTGCAGAAAAAAGTTTTTTTTTCTTCCCGCGTTGACCGTTGGCCTCGTGGAAGGCACAGAATCAAAAGATGAACAAATCACCCGTTTTCTAAACACCGAAGGCGGTTTAAGACAACAACAAGCAAAAAAGCTTTTCTTTATCTCGTTTTCACTCTTCTCACTTTTCAAGTCCCATCGGTCATATCCAACTGTCAAAAATCAGGTGGCCGTTTTCTAATTCAACATATTTGATCGGATCATGTAAGCCCTTCTGAGGAGGCGGTTGTGTAATTGTTTTGTGGGAGGCGAAAAGCGCCTGATTGATTGTTATCTTTATACGTATAATCTTCATATATATTTTTGTTGTCCTCTGTCTGCGCTTCAATGTCCTACACACTGTCTCGCGCAGCGAATGGTGTGGAAATTTTGAATTTATCGCGTATCTAGCGAAATTGTGTTTCTTTTCGCTGTCGATCTAGTCGAAATCGAAAGGAACTGAAATTGAAATGAGGGGAAAACGAAAACGAAAACAGACTATTGGCCACCCAGACTGGGCACCTTTGCCTATTTCCTCGTCCTTCCTCATCCGACGGTTTGTCTGAAAGGTGGCGTTGCCCTCTAGAAGAAACCTGACAAGCTATTCAAATTCTTGAGAGTGTCATTCTCAATGACGCAATACAAAAGATACGCTTCCGATGGCTGATCAGACACCCTCGGTTTTGTGTTTCGAGCCACTTCAGAAGTCGGATTGAATCGAAAAACCGATGCGACGCGTTTCTATGCCTCCTCCGCACCCCTCCTTCAAAATTTCGGACGACTTTATTTCTTTTCCGTGCCAGAGATTCAAAATTGGAACTAGATTGCCTGTTTCTTCCATTCCAATATATTTTTGTGATATTTTTTCTTTGTCTTCTCATTATTGTCCCAAAACCAACTGATTGACCAGCATCACTGTAAAATGATCAAAAAATTTTTTTGAAGTAAGCCACACACACAGAGAGAGAAGTATATAAAACATGTCCTACTGTACCTTGGTTCTGTTTTGGACCCTCCTCCCGAGTATAACCAAACAATCTCGTTTTCAGCCTTCTATTGTTCCCACTATTCCATACCACCAAATTATGTGAAGACAGGGGGGGGGGGGGGGTTGGGAGGACAGCAAGTTGGGAAAATGGACACTCGAGAGTTTCATTCTTCTCACATTTCCATTATCTTGTTTCCAAGTTTCAAGTCAAGTCACTATTTTTGTGTTTGAGTCAAGTCAGAATAAGTCTGCCCAAAAGAGAGGGGGGAGCGATAAGACTAAATCTATCCGATTCCGTTTTAATCGGTGTAGGTGGAAGAGTTAAGCCGCGGATTTGAACCCGCTCATAGAAGCTCTTTCAGCTCCGTGCTAGCTGGCCAGCCATGTCCCTCCCACTATCGTGGTTCCTGTAGAAAAGCAACGGATTTGGCGCCCACTCTCGAAACCTTATAAAAGCTTCAAGTTTTCAACCGGGACTACTCATCCGGCGGAGACGCAACTACTTCTGTAAACCAGAATCTAAGTTGCCTAGTTATCCAATAACCGCCAACGTCTCTCATACCAATTCCAGCGGGCCGATGGTCACTGATTAGTTTCCGCTTCTGCCAAAGCCTCGGCCTTTCTTTTTCTTATTCCTTTTTTCTGTTCTCTTCTCTCTTTCTCTTCTAGTTTTATGTTGTTTTGCTTCGATGCGTTCGTTTTTTTTCCCTCCCGCTCTCCTTCTTCCCTCCGATTGCCATAACAGTAATATCCTCAGCAGAGGAGAGGCTGAAGGTTGTTCGGTCGGACAGATCTCCATTATCGTCAATTAGGGAGCGGCAATCAGGAAGTGGCAGTGATTGTCTCTCTATATCTCTCGCTATCTCGCGCGAGGATCCATTTCGCTGAGTTTTTTTTCTGGAGGACTACGAGTCCTTTATCACTGGCGTCCGCCGCGCGATCGTCTACACACACACGCGAAAATCTCGCTTCCACCGTTTTTTGTGCCGTTGTTGTCTCCTAGCCTCGAAACCGATATCATCCATCCTCTATCTCCATCTCCTCCACTTTCGCGTTTCCATTTTCCAATTTCGAACACATCTTTGATCTGCTATGATCGTTTCTTGCTCTTTTTTCGATCGGATATCCGTCATACACACTATTCGAATCGGAGGGCAGCCTCATGTTTATTTTCGAAACTACTACTCGTGCTCTTTCTCTTCTCGCGCATCAACCGGATACACGCAAAAAGGCGTGTGGGCGCTGCCGATAAAAATGAGCATTTCTTTTGCAAATGCTCATACTCTCAATCCCAGTTTGTCATATTTCTTGAAAGTTTTTGCACCAGTGGTAATAATAGTCTGGAATTCGTCATATTCGTTGTGGTTTTGGTCGTGGAATTGATACTCCTATAATTTCCATATTCCTTGTCTCTTCTATCTCTTTTCATCTACCTCCTCTATAATTACAAAACCAGATGTCGATCAGAAAAGACAGCTAGTAACAGACGAAGAAGAAGAAGAAGAAGAAAACGGTTCGCCCTGAAACATAATACCAGAGTATTCGGCAAGAATCTGTCAAGTTCGGCATACATTCCCGTTTCGATTATCTCACGTTCGACTGATTCGTTTTCCGTCTTCTTCATCTTATTCTTCTACCATACTTTTCATGCTTCTTCTCAGATTTCGACTTCTTTACTCTCTTGCAGCTGACAGCTACTATCGAAGCAAGTCCTTCTGGACCCTGAACAAGTGCTCTAATGGATGAGCCCGTCATTGACACTTCAACGCCCGAAACTCTGGAAAGAGACTTCATGGCATGGTTGAACGTGAGTTAGCCATATCCGACTGATAACCGTTTATCCGGCTGTATTAACAGAGTGACCCCTCAATAACGCCGATCCGAAAAGCTGTGTACCCGAGCCCTGATTCGTTGGCTCCTTCCCTGATAAGCCAGTTTACCGATGCATTCGAGGTTAGATTGAATAACAAAAACAGATTAGAGGAACAGGGAAACAGCATTCATAATGTTTCACTTTTCAGGTGGGGATGTATAATCCGTACTATTACCCGGACACCTCGGACAGTGGCTCGCCCTCCTCTCTTTCGTGCTCATCACTGGATTACGATGTGCCACCTCCGCCACAGTACGAAAAAGACGTGGCTCGTAGCTCCGGTACGTGGTGTCCTTGAAAATATCGTGTCATAATATCAAGCGCGTTAATCAAACGAGAACAGAAAACAAAACAGCGAACGGGTTATATTCACACAGCAGAATTCGATTGTTCCATTCCGATTTAATGCCTTCCAGCAGTTTTTATGTGCATAAATGCATATACAGAGAAAAAGAGAGAGAGAGAGAGGAAGATTCATTGATATCTCTATATCATCCAGACTGGATCCGATTTCTTATCTGTTTGTGTGTGTGATTGTCTATGGTTTGGGAAAACGGATTGAAATGTAATGGGCTGCTTGCAGGTCGCAATCAGCTGGGCCGAACGTACAGTCCCGGATTGCCGTTGTCGATGTGTGAACGCGAGGAGATCGTCAAGTTATTTCAAGTCGGTCTTTAATTTCCGCTTCATTCTTTAAACTGGTTGTTTCAGGGCGGTTGGAAGATCTGCGACATTTCGAAGCGCCTTTGCGTCACTCACAGCTGTGTCAGCAAGATTCTGAATCGGTAACTCTAAAATGCTCATTTCCCTAGATTATTCCTCTTTCAGGTACCGCCAAACTGGATCAGTAAAACCGAAGGACGCAAAGGAGGGACGAACGGAATCGCCTCTAGTGTTGGCTGTTCGGGATTATCGGTGAGATTCAGATTAATTTGTAGATAAGCAATTATGGACTTATGAGTGTTTGTGATAACTGAACATGTTCGTTTTTTTCAGCTCTCGACTTGGAATGTGCCGACAAAGCGAAATTCGAGAACAACTCATCCGGGACGGAATCTGTACAAGAGATAATGCACCGTCGCGAAGCAGCATCAATCAGTAAGTGATTGTTTTGAAATCTGCGCCGTGATACCTGTGTTTTAGCATCTTGCGAACGAAGCTGGACATCAAGCGTCGGAAGAAGTGTCTGGCAGACGAGTGAAGCGAGAATCGTTCGGAACCCTCCCAATTCAGCAGCCTTCCAAACCTTACTCACAAGTCTTTCATAGCAGTCCCCCTTACAATTAAGCGTTTTAGATCTCGTGGCTACCATCCTGTAATTAGCTGGTACTTATTGCAACACCGGCGAATCTTCCCCCCTCCCTCTTTTAAACTTCCCTTTTCATATATTTTGTGTAGTTAATGTATACCATCGCCTTATTTTTCTCCCAACGTGGAAACATTTTTGTCAAACTCTCATCTTATTTTGAAATAACGTCATAATAAAGAATATTTGTAGAGCTTATGATTTTATTTTGGAAGCGAGGGATAAGAAAAGCGCATTAAAAAGGTATTCGAGTGGTGCATGAAAAAAGAAAAAAATGTTTTTCAATATGTGGGTAGAAATTCACCCGGAAAACAGTGGGTGGTTCATAGGGACGTATATATTTATGCAACTAGATTTATCGGCGGTACATGAAGTCGAAGGAAGTGAAGTGGTTGAAACAGTAGTTGTACTCTTGGATGTAGTGGAAGAGGTCCGCAAGACTCCGATTCGCAGCCCGCTCACTTCTATCCAGGACCGAAAGTGAGGCGGCGGCAATCTTGTCAAGCGGCGAGCACTCATGCCAGAACTCGAAGAAGATCATCACAGCTTGGTCACCGAAATACTGAAAACTTCGCGAAGAACTTGCATTTCATAACTATAACTCTTACTCTCTTCAACCATCTTCCATACACTTTCACCAACTGCTCGATATCAGTGAGGAATCGCGCGTTGATCTTAGTCCAGAAGTTCTCCAATAGAGCGATGTACCCTTGCAACGCTAAACAATATTTCTCTTTGTCACTTCAATTTTCGAGTTCTAGTCACCCTTGATTCTGTCGTGGAGAACGTGGACAAAGATCGTGTGACTGACAAGACGACGATGTGAGACGCACAGGCTGAAACAATGGGTGATTGTTGAAACCACCATTTCTTATTTTGGCCAACTTCTCCCTGTCCAGCGAGCGTGAATCGTAAAGCATCTCGACTTGGACAATGAACGAGTGCTGGTTTCCTGGCAGGTGAAGTCTTCGGAAGAGTTGTTCCTCCAGGTTGACCGCTTCTGTAAACAGCATCCGGTTGCTTTTTGAAACCAGAAGAAACATGTGTCACACTTTTTAGATGGGTTTGTAAATCGTCGATCATTCGTTTCAATTCATTGTCGTTCTCATAAGGATGAATGAAGAACTGCTCATTCGGCCTGAAAATAAAAACTGTGCAACTGGATTAGACGAAATGACTCACAGTGGCACGAAGGAATAGTTGCCAAGGTTTATTTTGTTATCGTCTTCGTTCATCGGAAAGTCGAATTCAACGACAACATCCACATCCGCCAATCGTGGATCCTGAGCGAAAGTGGGCATTCTTTGACTGCGAAATGCTCGTTTCAACTGCGGGTAGTTGACAAGACGATCGGGATTGACGTGCAGCATCTCAAAAGATGTTGAGCGATACTCAAAAACATCACCACCGATAGCCCTTTTAAAGGAAACGAGGGGGCGGGCGCCTCTGTGTAACAATCTCGGCAAACTCATTTTTTTCAACGAATCTAACCGCTGATAACGGATCGCGGAGAAATAGACAATGGGCGAATGAGAGACGCTAACGAATTCGTCGTCGTTTTTTTTCTTATTTTTCGCAAAATAGATGAGATGGTATCGCCAACGTTGACAGAGAAAAAAGTCCGCGAAAGGTGATCATGTGACTTTCGTTCGAAACGGAGAAGTTAGAAACGACTGGACTTTGAAGAAAACTGTGTACTGCAGAAGTGAACACTGAACTTGTTACGAGTACCCACTTGGATTCTTGGGTGACATTTTCAAATGGAAGACGAGCTCTTTTTGAAAGAAAACATTGTAATCTGAAAGGAATGGATCACTCGCAATCTGGACAAATGGAAATCGTAATTTGACCTAGCAACAAACATTAAAATAAGTTTTATAGCATATTTTTTCACCCCATTACACTGAATCACTTTTTGCATAAGAACCAAATGTGTTTTCGTATTTGATTTTAATCCCGATCCTTTTCTTGGGTCTGCCTCCCAACAATTCCGAGAAAACGGTATTCGAACAGTGTAATCATCAGTACGACCGCCGCGATGAGTACACTGCGTGAGGCCGCAAAAAGTGAAATCGTGCGGAGATATTCGGAGAAGATAATCCAGGTCACCAAGACGGTATCTAATTAGGTCACATTCACTGATATAAATATATCCAATACAACACGTTTTTCCTTCATTCTTCTCCTTTTTACTTTTGAAAGTTCGATTGTTCTTCAATTAATCCATCATTTTTTCCAGGAATGGAGCAGAAAGGCGCCCCACGGCGCTCACTGCGCTCGTTGGCCATCGCTTCGGCCACTCTTGCGGTGGTGTCCATAATTGCCACTATCATCACGGTTCCACTTGTTTACAATCATGTGCAGCACCTTCAGTCTGTCATGAACAGCGAAGTTGACTTCTGCAAGGTATTGATCACGCATAATTGAATGGAGATCTGATTTTCTCATTTTCAGACTAGATCTCGTGACATGTGGCGTGAAATGGTCACTGTTCAAGCGGCCTCCGGAGGAGCGCCACTTCGTGTCGCGCGTCGCACCCGTCGTGACAACTATGGAGCCCAGCCAATTCAATCAAATCCACCATCTTCCGCTGCCGGATCTTGCTGTACTTGCCAAGTCGGACCACCAGGTCCACCAGGACCACCAGGAAGAGATGGGCGACCGGGAGCTCCGGGACGTCCTGGAAACCCAGGACCACCAGGAAGAGACGGAGCCCTTCTGCCAGGCCCACCACCAAAGCCCCCATGCCAGAAGTGCCCACCAGGACCACCAGGACCAGCGGGACCACCGGGACCGAAGGGTCTGCCAGGACCACAGGGAGATCCTGGATTGTCCGGACAAGACGGAGTTCCAGGACTTCCAGGTCCGCCAGGACCATCAGGACCACAAGGAGCGCCAGGAGTTCCGGGAGAGAAAGGGCCAACTGGAGAGCCAGGAAAGGTTATCAACGGAGCGCCACCTGGCCCACCAGGACCACCAGGACCACCTGGACCGCAAGGACCTCCTGGACCACCCGGAAAGGACGGACAGCCAGGAAAGGCCGGACCACCCGGACTACCAGGAGATCCAGGAGAGAAGGGATCCGATGGCCTTCCAGGACCTCACGGAGGCACTGGACCTCGCGGACCTCCAGGACAGCCAGGATCTTGCGATCATTGCCCACCACCACGTACCGGACCAGGATACTGAATCATTCCCCACTATCAGTTGTAATAAACTATCCTCAAACCCAATCCCGATTCTGAATTGCATCACGTTTCCTGGTTATTGAACACTTGAACTATTTTGAAAAGGAAGTTTGGTCGGACAACAACAATGAAGGAAAGTGAAAACCAAAAGTCATCATCGTCGTCGGTTTCTTCGTATCGTTTTCTTCCTTGAAAACAACCTCTCCCCTCGCAACGTCTCAACTGCAGAAATCAAACCAAGAACCAAGGCAACAACTTATCACTGTTTTGTATCTCCGATAGCGCATGATCGTTTCCCATTCACATGAAACAATGTCAGAAGACAGCGGTCAACTTATCTGTCGTCGAAAACGCTGCCAAGTGAAGAAAAAGGAACGTTGCGATGAGGACAGCGGGTACAGTAACCCTCTCAACAACAAAGTTTGTGACAGAGAAGGTGTGCGCAACACGAAGAAGAAGAAGAAGAAGAAGAAGGCGAGGAGATGTTCTGGCGAGGGGTCGAAAACAATGTTGGGAAGAGGGCTTCGGAGCAATGGAAACACTAAATCTGCTTGAAATATTTTGAAACATATCTTCAGTGTAGTTGACTTTGCTCGTTTCCAAAGAAAGGGCACATTACAAAGTTCTCTCTCAGACATTACCTCGATAACATGTGCTTTCGCATCACCTGCTTCTCTCGTCAATTAGAGGTTTAGAAATTTCTATTAACGTCATGTCATGCGCAGAAATCTATACGAAATCTTAGCGTGCACAATGTTCAGCCACAAGTTTTTGTTTCAAAGAGAAATGGAAATCGGCTCTTGTGAATTTGCTTGTGCTCATTTATCCCGACGTCACGCAAATCGAGACAAAGAGAAGAGTTTGAAGAATAAAAAAACGTTTCTCTTTCTCTTTTTGCTGGGAAATTTTTCTCCTCTATCTCTGTCAAGATTTGCCTCATAAAAACTTCAAAACTGCGTGAAATCCAACACAAAAAACTCATCAAATTCGACAAACTTCTTCAACTCGAGCTCATTCTGCTCTCTCAATCTCGCCTTGAGTTCGCCGTCTTTCCGTCGTTATTTCTTTCCACCCGTTTTGAAAAAAGGTTATACCTACCTAGAAAATAGTGAATAGCTGTAAAAAGCACTCGACGATCAACAGAGAAAGGTCAATCTTTTGCAAGGAAAACTGTCGAACGGTGGATTTCCGCTGAATAAACATCCCCGCCACCTTTCGTTTTTACTATTTGTTGTAGACCCCCACACAATACTTTTCGTTCCGAATCACTTGAAATAACCAATCACTCAGTTAGATAGGTAACCTTCAAAGACATTTCACACCTCAATGGTACCCGACAAGTTTTCGTTTTTATATTTGTTCACACTTGAACCATCAAAACTTTCCATTTCTTCTTTTACGAAAAAAAAATAGTTTTCTAATTTTTTTCCAGTTCTTATCGCTACCGAGTCTTATTGGCAGATTACAACACTTCCCAACCATTTTTTTCCATCAAAACGTTCGACCTGTCGTTCTCGAATTCCGCCCAAAGACTTTTTTACGTGTCCTGATTGACATTCACATGATTTAAAGGGCTCCGATAGGAAAGTATAGAACTGATGCGAGGAACTGTCACTTTTTAAAATATATTTAGCCGTTTTGCTTCTCTAATTTGCTTTTTGGTTCGACCGGTCGACTCGGTGGGAAGAGGGCAAAAACGTGGTAAGAACGGCATGTTTGAGGACAGACAGCAGCGCGCAGAGAGAAGGAAACGCTCGGTTTTCGAATGTGACACCAGAAAGAAAGTGCACTTGTTTAATGGCTGTCCTGACCCCTAGAGATCGTTAAATTGCGGGTTGTCAATGTGTACTTCACACGTGTCACCCTTTCGAAATATGGTTTCCGACACGTGTCGACCTCCATCTGGCCATTTTTCCTGGTTTCCTGTGACACTCTTTTGTGTTGCATTCAAACGATGTTAGCTGTGTTCCTTGTCATGTTTGTATTGTTATCTGTCGCCTTTCCCACCGTCTTTATTTACATCCATGTTATGAGACCTCCTCTTGGCCAAACCATATCAGTTGCCATTCTCCACCATCCGATGCCATTCGTATGCAATTGTTCTGTTTGTGCAAACTGATCCAACCCACCCACTTCCGCTCTTCTATTTCTATTCCTATTTTGTTCTGCATTTATTTTCGTGATGATGATGATGATGATCATGCGAGAGGTTTGGAAGGCATCAAAAAACAATGAAAATAGGCTCCCTTCGCTCGGCGTTGGGGACGAATTCGAGGAGCAGATGCAATTTTCGCATGTAAATTGTGTTCGGCCAGCAATATGGGCTTGTGGGAGGGCGCTCGCTTTCTGTTACGCGGTTTTTGTGGCCGGCGCATCGTCTCAATTTGCATTTCGCTCGCCTCACACGTCAAAACGGGCCCGGGAACGTCACCCGAATCGCCTAACCGATTAGCTCGTTTCTGCGAGCGAGAGCGGACCGGACCGAATAGTGCAGTCACAAAATTTGCATAAATTTGATTAATGTCGGTCCGCTTCCCGTTGGTATTCCATTTTCTTTTCGACGTCATTCTTCCGATCCTGAGAGGTGTTCGATTTGTGATCCTTCGGTTTTTTTTCAAAGTTTCAATACTTTTTGTTTGTTGTTATGAATGCGGTTATTTCGACAACACATAATCTCAAGACTACGAGATTCTTGAGTTGTAAATGGGATGGAAGAATAGAAAGAAAACAAGATGTGAAAGGCTTGTATGACGGTTTTTTACGAACTCGATTGCGAAATCGAAAATCCCAAAAGCTGGTTTCATTTCACCATGATATCTTCTCACCTTGCCAATTAGGAATCCAGACACATATCCCTTGCAAACCAACCACTCGCTCCCCTCAATTCGTTTTTCACTCATTTTGATTGTTTGAAGATGGCAGGCGCTCCCCCAACAAAATGGGGACTAATCGTCCAATACCACGCCATTGAGATGTTTGGCAATCGTATCCACGCGCGAAATTAGCACTAATTTCTCTTCGTTTCAACAATATAATTGGTGTGAATGAGGGCGAATTAGATTGGAGGGATCGGCGGTTCACAAGTGATTCGGATGGTTTGAGCGGGGGTAGAAGAAGAAGAAGATGCCTTCTCGTTGACACCATTTGAAGAAAGAAAAACTAGAAATCGATGGGAAGTAGTGTGTCACAAAGATGTGCGAATTGAGGGACGGGGCACTCGAGAGACTCAGAGACATATAGTGACCACAGCATAGAAAATTTGCTGCTGCTTCTTCTCCTTACGTCCCCGCACCCGCCCAGTCGCCGTTAGTGCCCGTTTTGCGGCCTTTCTTATACTTATCATCAAGGTCCACTGAGAAGAAGTGTCTAAGAGTAAACCAGGAAGATTATCACAAATCCGCTCCTCAAACGAGATTCTCCCACCTAATTCGCTGCATCGGCCTTGTCTTTGACGTCTTGTTTGTCTTACAATCATATCAGTGATGATGTTCTCGTTCGGTTTCCGAGTCAGCGAACAGCATCATTGGCAACATTCGGAAGTGAAAGTGTGATAAATTACCCCTCTTCGCATCTATTGCATCTCCCCCGCTCGTCTTTCCGTTAATGATTTTAAACTTTCTGGGATCGACTCTTCATTCCTTCCCCACGATTTCAAATCTTCGTCTTCTTCTTCTTCTTCGCCCCAAACAATCCCAAGACCCAATTCGAGCGTTTAGATCTAGACATATCACGAAATGTATCGAATTTCAGTTCCACTCTCTATTCGGTTTCGATTTCTTCATTCCTTCCATATTTTATTCCCTGTCACCAAAAATTGAGAAGGCAAGAAAATCGAATTGTATCTGTTTTCATAACATTTCTCGACGATGAGTGGGAGAAATTCAGGCAAGAGGAGGAGCGAGAAAAGCAAGAAAAAAGGGGGAATACCACTGAGATGGCAATAGGCTTGTTTTTCTTTTCGAGTACCCGCCGGCCGCGTTTGCTCTTTTCACAACAAGTTAGAGAAAAGCAAAACGAGAAAAAAAGGGGAGCAAAGTGAACTGCTCAAACAATAATTCGTGTAGTGCGGTAGTAGAGACCAACAATAGACCGAAGTCACTTTTTACCCCAAAGTCTTCCGGTTGTGTTCCGCTTGGCTGATTTTGAAGTGTGAATATCCTGAAGGATGAACCCTTCCCGTTTTTTTCTCTCGTTTCCGCTGAAATTTGTTTGCCGGAAAGAGTGGGATCTTGGAATGAGTCAGTGGTTTCTGACGCATCACCCACCTTGCAAACATCAAACTCGTATTGATCCGGTCAGCAGATTTTTTTCGGTTTCTGATCGTTTCGGCATTCTTAAACTTTTATTGCGACCTCATCTGAAGCGGAAACACATGTTCTGAGCCGACAGCCCGAGGGTCCGCCCGGTGATCGAATCTGAGGGTTTTTCTTTTTTCTTCGTCCAAAGTCAGATTTCAAATAGGATTGAGTTGAACTTTCTTTTTTTCCGTCGGACCCTCTTTCCGTTGTCAAAATCATGTTGCGATTTGACTCCTCCTTTCGTCCGGATGACAGTTGTCGTCCTGCTGACTCGGCGCCCACTTTTCCCAGTCATATCGTTTTTCTTCGTCTTGCTTTTTTGCTTTCTCTTCTCTTTTTTCTTCTTCTCTTTTGCTCCGATGACTGATAAAAAGAGAAGATGGGGGAAAAAACAACAGCGCACAATGAATCGAAAATGAAAGAAGGGAAAAAAACGGCAGAAGACAGCAATAAATCTTTTTCGGTTTGTGTTCGTTTCAAATCGGACACAATGGAACGGAAGAGGGAAGGGTGGGCTAACCTTGACACCTTCTGGCGACACACGCTCCACTCCGATTAGCCGTAGTCAAATCGGTCCGATCTGGAATAAGAAAACAGACGGACACATGCCCGAATCCAAAAAAAACCCGATCACTTTCCGATTCAAACGCCCTGTTTTGACAAGAAGATGGAAGAGTTGGTTTTTATAGTGCGTGATGGGCCTCTGCGATTCTGGCTGCAGCCGTAAATGCGCACTTTAATAGTCGGGTTGGTAGGGCAGTGTCAATCGATCAAAGATGGTCTTAGCTGACCTTGCGCCTCGTGTGCAACCTCAGTCATTCCTGATTTTATCGTTCCTTGCCTTTTTTGTTTGGAGGAGGACCATCGGCCGTCGAAAACAAGCACTCTCCGTGGTCCTCTCCGTTTTCCTGAATAAATTCGCGTCTCGCCTTTCTCTCCTCGTTTCCTTCATCAGTCAATCCGATTGAGCATTTATTCGGCTCTGAATTGAAATTTGGCTTGCCAATTGGACATTTTCACGTTCACCATCTCTTGTCCTCCATACATTTTTGTTTAGTTTATTGTTGCCGCTATACTACACAATCCAAACAATCGGGTTGTCGAACATGCATTTTGGTTGCGCCGATCCGATCCAGAATTCCCGCCTCGCTGCAAAATTATTGTTTGAGATTGATTTTTGAGAGTTGTTGTGTCTGTGATTCGCCTTCTCGTTTCCTGGCCGAAACCAAATCTAATTTCTACCTTCTATGGCAACCTCTTCCCATTCTGCTTTTCTCTTCCTACCCGCTCTCATAATTTCACATCGTTCCGTCGTCGTATAGGTTTTGGGTTCTCTTTTCTTTCAGTTTTCTGAAAAATCGAATTCTAAGCTGGAAAAATATCGTGAGAAAACGGAGAATTGGTTTCATTGTTTTCTACTATTTCCACTCCCATTCTCTCTTCATTTCCGAAAATTTCGAATTCCGAATTCTCCTTCTCGAGCCGCAAAAATGCTGCTGCTGCTCCAGCTCCGTTGGGTCCGTTGATTTGTATTACTTTAAGTGGAAAAGACCCGCTCTTCCGAGATGGCTTCGCCCACTGTTTCGGCCGCAAACTCATTCAATTAAAGCACTTCATTAGAGAGAACAACGTGTGATTCGTCGAGCCGCTTGCCATCCATTCCTTCAATTGTTTGTGTATGTGTGTGCACAGATTCGCCTCGACTGAAAAATGATACTTTCGAGTATTTTGCTCCGTCACTTTTTGAGCCTGCCTCTTCTTTCCATCTTGTTATTTGTTTACTTTCGCTTTTCAAAAAGTTTTCTAGCGATTTCGATATTGGTAAACTTTTCCGGAATGTTTGGAATTGGTCACTTCTGTTCTCATTCAATTGTTTCTTCAATTTCTTCACAGTTTTGTGACTTTTTCTAATAGGCAATACTTTTATAAGCCTGGGAAAAAGAGGGAAAATGTCTCTTTGCTATGAGCAGAGGGGAATGAACGGCCAAAGTGCATCAACTTTTCAATTGTCTGCTCCGTTGAATGAGTCCTCGGGGAGCCAGAAAAGAGACCACCTCCACAAGCGTTTCAAACCAATTCCCTTCTCTCACATCCGCTTTGTTTCCGGATCCGAAGAAGAAAGAGGAAACAACCCGACAAATCCGTCATTTTCAGCCGACATTCTTTCGTTTCCAGTGATTCATCCCGCTTCTCTTGTCGCTCCATTTAGCTCCGCATATCCCCCTTCGGTTTCTGTTCTTTTCTCGATTTTCTCAGCTCTCCAGTGGGCGGGTGGAAGAGAATTGAGAAAAAAGAAAGAGAGAAAAAACACAATCAAATTATTTACAAAAGCGTTTACTTGGTGTGGTGAGAATTGGGGATTTGGCGAGACGACGTCGGAATTCTATACTCTACTTTCCGTCGGATTCTGATGTTTGATTGCGCGAATTTTTTGTTGTTTGACCGTTTCGCTGGTTTTCACTCCGCTTTCTTCCTCCCACCACCCGACCCCCCACGGTTCCCTCCCCCCAACGAAAACCGATATCATGTGTTTGTCCTCTTGTCACCTCTCTTCTCAATTAGCTGTCTCCATTCATGTCTAGGACTCTCGCCCCTTCTCACTTTCAACCCTCTTTGTTCACTTTTCTTTGATCACAAGAAAACGTCTGCGCTTCTCCTCGCGACGGATGTGACCCGATTCACTGACCAGCAGTGATTTTCGTTGTGTACTCTTTTCAAATTTCGATCGCGTCATCGAGTTTGCAGGTGATGCCCATAAATCTTGTTTTGTTCGCAGTTGCTGTTCGCACTGGATTAATAAACGCAACAATGCCCTCGGTTTTTTTTGTTGAGGATTACTGTGACCCGTGAGACTTTGCGTTTTTGCGTAGGGGGGCCGCGAGACTATGTTAACCTAGAATGCAAAGTTTCAAATGTTTCCACCTGACTGAGTTTCTTCTTCTTCTTCTCGACCGCTTCATTTCACCGAGTCGCAAGAAACGAGACAAAAAACGTCAACTCAGCAGTCACTCAATAATGAATAAATGAGTCCGGCTTTCCCTCCGACAACCTCTAACCACAACGCCGGTCTCTGAAACCAATTGACTCTTCCGAGACAAGGCTCCCCCGTCCAGTAAATGCAAGGCAGAAGTATGATTGATTCTGTCGGTATAAGTACGTCGGGGGGTCCTGCCCGCGCGTAAGTAGCCGACTCGCGGACCCTTTTTCCGCTCCTTCTATCTCTTTCTCCACTTTTGCCACACTTTTTGCCGGCTGGCTGAGCATTCATTTGTGCTGGGTTCTCAATTTTCTTGCACCTCATCGAATCAGATTGGGTGCGTAAAGTAACGTAGCCTTCTTCAACTTTTTTCATCTTCCTCTTCCTCTGCTACTTCGATATTTTACTTCCGCAATAAAGCGATCGAACGAGGAAGATTCTCGTGTTGATAGCACCTTTCCGCTCGACTTGTTCCCTTCGACTTTTCTTCGTTATTCGACCAGTATTGCTTCATCTACCATCCCCCCGTTTTTCCGCCCTCCTCGCCTTTCTTTGCCTTATTTGGGTGTTTACTGGGTTCTGTTTACCTAAAAGCGCTCCCCACGCATCAGAGCCCGGACTGCCGCCGATTTGCAATTTATCTAATACGATCTAGTCACCGACCTCACCAATCTTCTCCTTTTTTCTTGCTCAATGCTCATAAATATCTGATTGTGAGCCATGCTTTGTGTTTTTTTTTCTTCTTTTTGCTTTCCAAACGTGTCAAAAAGTCGTTCTACTCTTTGTGTTCCAAGACAAATAGGGTCGGAAAGGGAGGAGGCGGCGAAAAATGCAATATTTTCATTCCGCAGAGAAAGTATTTGTGCGGAGCAAGCTGAAGACGAAGCGGCAAAGGGTTTTTTCTATGCCCTCGGGTTTTTTTTTGTGTTACTTGTTTGTGGAGGTGTCAGTAGGAAATCGGAGCTTTGAAAAGAAGAAGAAAAAAGAGAAAACTCATGAATTTCTCAAATTTTCTCTCTTTTTCCTTTGAACTTGTGATCTTTGACAGGAACCCACATTTCTCACAGTCATCCATTCAAACGGAAAATGCCGAAAGGGCAATTTCACACAGTAAATCTGAAGAAAACGTGACATTTTTTGAGTCAACTTTTGCTCGAATTGAGCTGGGATAAATCTCGTGACCAACCAAAAAAGAGGGAGAGAGAGAGAGAGGGAGTGGTCCCTCCAGAAAACCAACAGGACATGTCCAAAGTTCTTTAATGCGCCTCCAGGCTCGAGCGGTTTTGCTTCTGCCTTCTTCCGCCCTGCCGTCTTGTCACCAGAACTATGGTCCTCCTCCTCATGGCTCCCACATACACCAGCCTCGTTTCGTCTTGCAAAGAAGATGACTGTGCTCTCGCTTCCACGCCCAAACAACAGAGGGCACCAAAACCCGGCTCATCTGTGAAAATTTCATTTGGCACATCCATCCACCCCGCTATCGCTGCAATGTTCCAAGAAGACGTGAGGGATAAACTAGCTGGGTTCACTCCAAACATTGACCGGTTGCACGATGCACAAGGCCTTTTACGGCAGTCCGCGCGCGTTAAATTGAAAAACTCGTCGTCGCTCTCGTCAGATGCACTTTCTGTTTTTCATTGTTTTCCCTCTTCCCTATTCCACACCAAGAACTGCCCACGCAAAAGAGAAAGGGAGCTTCTTCCCCGAAAACAGATTCCTCGTGTTGGCACAATTAGCCAAAGTCCTTCTCACCGGGCGGCCAGTTTTCAGAACATCTGGTATGTGTTCAAAAACGACGGCAGGAGAATAATGAAGCATCGTCGCTAACTTTACTGCGAAAACAGTGGCAAAGTCGCGTCAAGTGTCGCCTCTTCCCGAGAATACCAACTAGTTCGTCTCCTCCTTCTTTCGCTCTTTCGTCTTCTGGAATAATGAGTTGGGGTCCTTTCCTTTGCTGCTCTTGCTATACTTCCGGCTCTTTCTGTCCTTCTTTCGTCGCCAGTTTTTCTCGCCTCGTTTTGTTTCCTCTTTATTTTCTTTGCCCACTTCTTTGGAATTGAACTCATTATCTTCACTGTCTCCTTCTCCTTCTTATTTTCTGAAATTGGCATCATAACAGAGACTACTCTCGTCTTCTTTTGCCTCTTCCTACACAATTTGTTTACTCTTCTCAATGATCCATTTGAGTTTTAGTCTCGCTTACTCATCATGTCTCCTTTTCAACGTTTCCTTCTTGCAGATGTGCTAAATTTTATCGGGTCGATAAAAAACAGTGACATTTCTTACAAAAATGGGTGACCGTAGTGTCGACGATTCGGCTGTTGGCTGTTCGGACGATGCTGAAACACGTTCGTGTCCCGGTGATTTGCGATCAGACCATTCAGCACAAAAGACAAGGAGTAAATGGTAAGACGCGTCAGTTTTCAGACAAATTCAATTGGTTTTCGTATTCCAGGAGCCACATGCGACAAGCATCCCAAGGAGTACCACCCAGACACATGGAAAAGGCACTTCGACGAAAAGAATTCCGACTGCCAGTAAGATCACGATTCCTTTGTTTATTTCAAGAGAAAAAAAAAGAGAGCACAGTCGTTTTCTTCTCTTTTTCGCACTTGGCCAGTCTCATCAACGAGACCATTTCCCCTTTCGCCCCATGCATCTTTTGTGTGTCGCTCCTCGTTTCTTCGAGAAGCGTTATAAACAGAACCATCCAAAGCACATCCTTAATTGGAAAGGATAATTTTATTATCCGTCTCTTTTTTTATTTCAAAGTGACCATTAATCTGTTTTGTGCAGAAAAAGAGCAGAGTTCACAGTTCTGTTTTCATTGTATCCTCATTAGCAATGCCTTCTTTCCTATGCATATCTAATGTCGCATTATGCGAAATGTCCACCGAAAAATCCTAGCTCTTCAGTTCATTTCTATCTAGCTCGAACACTTCTTTATTTTTTTTCGCTTGGAGGCACTCTGGGAGGCATGGTTATTATTGATTTCGCAAAGTTTTCCGAGATGCGTCACAGTTCAGCCTGAAAAAAGTCGAAGAGTGGGAGGAGTTTCAGATGGGCTTCGATGACGCGTCACTGAATCTCACTTCACTTTTTGTTCGCTTACGAAACATTCTTCCATTTTTCAGCCTCAACAACACGAACTGATTGAGAGGGAAATGACCGTCCTCACTGAGGAATCTCAGTGTGGAATCGGAAAATGGCGACCTTCTTGGATGCAGTGGCTCGGCAAGAGTATTCCGATGATCGTTCTACTTTGCATCTACTGCAGTATACAAGTTTGTTTTCTGAACTTTTTCATTGTAATATATCATTTGTTTAGGGTCTCATTGTCAATGGGCTCGTGCCATCTGCCATCTCTTCAATCGAGCGTCGCTTCAAGTTCAGCACCAGCCATATGGGACGGATCGTTCAGTTCTACGACTTTGGCTACGTCCTTCTATGCATTCCGGTCTCGTATTTTGGAGGTCGACACAGCAAACCGGCAGTTCTGGCGTCCGGTCTCGCATGTATGGCCCTCGGCTCGCTGATCTTCTCTGCTCCGCACATCATGTCGGACTCGTATTCCACTTCTCAATCCAACATGTCTTTGGGCACCTGCTCTATTGAACATTGTAAGTGTTTGGTTTTTCACTCATCCATGTTCGTATTTGACGTTTCGACAAGTACAAACACGGCAGAAAAAAAACGCGAAATTCTTTGTGATTCATTGGATCATCACCGGTGTTTGAAAAGGGGTTATGAATTGATTTTGATGTCTTTCAAAATTTCGAAAATTTCCTGATGACTCATACGCAAATGTTTCAGTTTTCACGAACGACACGAATTCGCCGGAAGCGCTCGCACAGATTGCCTGCAAAAGTGAGAACCAGATCCAGCACTCGTCGTCGAACTTGTACTTCTACCTGTTCTGCTTCGCTCATTTCTTGCACGGAATTGGAGCAACTCCTCTTTTCACCATCGGAGTGTCGTACATTGATGAGAATGTCGGAATCGCCAAGTCCTCCCTTTTCGTCGGAATCTTCTATTCGTTCGCTGTCTTTGGACCGGCCCTCGGATTCCTCGGAGCATCGGTTTCTCTGCAGTACCACACTGACTTTTGGCACCTTCCACCGGAGCAGATTCTCCGAGTGTCCTCAGGAGAAACCGATCCGACGTGGGTTGGCGCCTGGTGGCTCTCCTTCATTGCCGCGTCGTTTGTTGGACTGCTCGCTGTTCTGCCGCTCGCTTGTTTGCCGAAAGTTCTGCCGGCATCTCTCAAATGGCATCGTACTCGTCTGCAAGATGCTGCCGTTTCAAATCGTCGTCGAACGCCGGAGTGCTGTGGAATTCCCGGCTCGAACAAGACCGCGGCTCTCAACAGTGATGCTCCGATCCCCGGTAAGCAGGAAAAGAAAATCCCTCGAAAATCAGTGTGATAGACGAGAAGGGAGCTGCAGCAGACACCACTATATCGTTATACAAAAATTGTGCGTCGAATGTAGTTGAGAAGCGCTGAAAATGTATTTTTTGGAGGATGTCTCCACAACTACAGACATGTGATATTAATGTGTGGGGGGGGGGGGGAATGAACTTTGGATTTCTCTCTTATCAGAAGTTCATTTTAAAACGCAAGGAAAGAAGTGAAACGGAAATATTTCAGAACAAGCTTCTCTGTTGTATTCATCGATTCCGGCGAGAGGACGAGGACCCCTTTGGTACAAGATCTGGCTCGATGTCCGTCACATCCCGATTGCTATCTACCGTATCCTTACTAATGGACCGTTTATGATCATCACATGTGCGATGGCTATCGACAGTTTGGTTGTTACTGGAGCGTCATCGTTCATGTCCAAATATCTGGAGCGACAGTTCAGTGCTCGTCCGAGCAAAGCCAATCTGATGATCGGCTGTGTCATGGTTCCGATGGCTGGTTTGGGATGCATGATAACAGGAGGAGTCGTGAACCACTTCCGGTTCAACAGCAGCAAGATGCTCAAGTTCGCATGTGGTCTCATCTTCCTCTCGCTTCTCTTCTCTCCCATGTACCTCATTTACTGCCCACACGCTCCGATGGTCGGCGTTGATTCGGAATATCCGGACGCTAAGTAAGCATTCTCTTTCGCGTGTAACCTGTAAAACTCAACTTATTACAGTGGACTTCTGCCGGAATACAACTCGACGTACACTAAAGAGCCGGAACTTGTCAACTCCTGCAACAATCACTGCTCTTGCGATCCATCGGAGTACAGGCCGGTGTGTGCAGAACTCGAAGACGGCAGACAGTTCACGTACTATTCCCCATGCTACGCCGGATGCTCGGAGTCCTATTCCGCGTCTCTTTTGGAGTACACGCAATGTGATTGTGTTCCTGTTACGACCAAATGGAAGCCGAAAACCGTGAAACGAGGAGTTTGTGAACCGCAGTGTACGGGTCTTTTTGGATTCCTCATGCTGTTTGCTCCCATGTCATTCTGCACGTTCGCAGTCGCCGTTCCAGTCATTTCCGTCATCTTGAGGTGATTCCCTCGAATTTTGTCAGTTTAACCTACTTTATTTACAGAACTGTTGACTACAACGAACGCTCGTTTGCTTTGGGTATCCAGTGGATCATGATCCGAGTGATTGGCACAATCCCAGCGCCCGTTCTGTTTGGTTGGATGTTTGACATCTCGTGCATCAAGTATCAGTCGGATTCCTGCGGGAGCACGGTTAACAGTTTTGATAGTTTTGAAGCAAAGATCCCATTTCAGAACGGAGAATGTCTGATGTACTCGAACCAACTTCTGGCAAACCTCTTCATGACTTTCACAATCGTCGGGCAGATCATCACTCTTGGAATCCTCATCGTTGTCCTCATGATTTATGGTGGAACTCTCAACGACGATTCCAACCCTGACGCGCCTCCGGTAACTTTTAATTATTCGTTCACTTTCAAACCCTCATAACCTTCAGGCTGACCATCAGTTGGAGACCAGTTTGGTGGAACGAAAAGAGTTGGAGCCAGAAGAGAAAATCAATCTCACGCAATGAGTGCAGAGCCAATATATAAATCTTCGCGTTTTTCTTGCTTTTTCCCTAACTATGATACCCACAGTCCCCCCTTTTCTCGAGTTGTCAATCACTTTTTAGGCCCGAAATTCGTTCTTGCCTAACCAATCTTTCACATTATCGTTTCTTTTGTTTCCTAACCCTTCGTATACGGGCATCCACATGCCGTCATCCGAGCGACATCGTCCTAGTCACTGTCGGCTCCAGTTCTGTTTGCCAAACAAAATACTGCAGCATTGTCATCCCCCCACCCCCCTTTCTTGTAACTTTTCGATTGTTTCTTTCTTTTTGTTTTTTTCCTTTCCCACGTAACTTTAGTAATTTTTTTTCCGAAAATCCATTCTCAAAGACTGGTAACTTTCCAACTTGTTTCACCTCTTCTCCGGTCATAGAGTAGATTTCTATCGTTTTGTTTCGCCCCCCTTTCCCGTCCCTTCTCTCTTTTTCAAATTCCGTCCTTTTTCCGGTCATACGATTCTCTGTCCCAATTAAGTGAGATTTGTTTTTGGATAGCTTTAGCGCTTCGGTGCTCATGAGCAATTCGACGCTTTATGTCCTTTCTCAAAGTAATTCTCATATCCTGTTCAATTTTGTTTCGATAAACAAACCGTGGATCTGGTTTCTCCCTCGAAGTAATAACGCGTCAATCATTTTGGATTCCGAGAGTAATCAGAAACAATCGTGACGTCGAAGGTTGCACATGACTGTGGGAAATTTATGTTTCCTACCCAGAAAACCAAAAGCTCCCATAAATCTTGGAAGGTAGTATATCTAGAATTCTCTATGTGGAATGACGCAGTCTGACGACATTCTCACAGTGCGATGTAGTTGGCCTGACGTGCGCATTTCACTTTACCTCAGCCTCTTCCTTCCTCCTGGACGTCATTGAACACCACTACCGTATCCTTTTGGGGTGACGAGATCGTTGTTTTTGATTTCCTCGCCGTCTTTCATTGTACTTTCAGAGCCTTGAAAATACAAAGGAAAGAAGACAGAAGAGTGGGATTTATCGCACAAACGCGCGCCCGTTCTGCGTCTGCGTGTCATCTGTGCTCGCTTTCTTCGCTCCCTACAAACACAAAATTCTTCCCGGACAGACTGAGCTCTTTGAGCCGTCGAAGTTTCGCGAAGGACACCCTACAAAAAAAACAAAGCTACTAGGAGTTTCAAGAACTCCGAGGGTCATCGTTTGAGCCCCGAAAAGCTCCGGAAAACCTATTAGATCAATCAAGCGCTTCAGAGAAGTTAGGTCCCTGCCGAAACTAAAGTTCAAAATTAAAGAAGTTTCTTCAACCAATTTCTTTTGAATGAGCCTGAAACTGATGTCGAGTTGTCTTCTGTTCGCCGTTTCATACAACCCATGTCCTCTGTCACAAGACTTTCAGACTTTCTCCTCTCCCCTTTCTTCGTCTTCTTCTGCCTTCCTCCTCCCATCGTCCCTCCCCTCGGGCAGGCAGTCAGCTTCCCAGAAAAGAGTACATGTGTCGGAGAGAGTCGCGTTGTTTTGGAGTTCTTGAGATAGTGGGCGGAGTTTCAGCAAGCCACAAATCACTCGCGGACTCATTCATTGTCTCTGCAAACTGCTCCGGTGTTTGATAATTCTCACGTCTCGACTTGCCCCTTTCTGACCGACTTCTTATTTCAGAGTTACCATAGGTGTCGATCGGACGGTAACACCGAAAACATGGGCATCATTACGTGTAAGCCGGAGCGTGACGCGGAGCGCCAGAATCGTCAAATCGAGCAAGAGATACGCGTCGAGAGCCAAATCAACAAGAGAAAAGTGAAGATGCTGTTGCTGGGCGTGTCGGACGCCGGAAAGAGTACCATCGTGAAGCAAATGAGGTGGGTTTGGTTTCAGAGAGGCATGGTGAACATTGTTGATTGTACAGAGTCAACTATAAAGAGGGCTTCAATGAGACTGAAGTGGTGAATGCCATATTCGTCATCCGAAACAACATCATCGATGCTTTCAAGAACATCGCGCTAGTCATCCTCAATTCTGACATCAAAATGTCCGATGAGGAGAAGGTTCCGTTCCGTTCCTTGTGATTGGAGCATTGTGAACTCGTTTTAGGTTCTTATCAAACTCTTTGCTTTCGACTCGGGGAGAATTGAGATGATGCAAGAGCCCGATGAGCTCAAGGTCATCAACACCGTCCGTACCTACGAGTGCATTCAGGAGTTCTTCATCCGTTTTCCGTACCATCCGACCGTTCCGGAGAACATCCACTAGTACATTTTCAGAATGTTGTTGTGTTTTGCGCATGAGAACTTTTTCAGCTTCTTCGCGAATCTTGAGAGAATCGCCGCACCCAATTACACTCCCACGACGGAGGACCTCATCCACATGAGACAGACAACTCTCGGAGTTCATGAGATCTCGTTTGATTTCATGCGACACACAATTCGGTCAGTGTGAATCAAGATGTTTGTGCATGATGTCATGAATATTGCAGTCTGATTGACGTTGGTGGTCAGAAGACGGAACGTCGCAAGTGGATTCACTTCTTCGAAGGCGTTACCGCTGTCATGTTCGTTTGCTCTTTGGCGTCATTCGACCAGACGACCGAGGAAGAGCCGAAGTCGATAGTGGTAAGACAGTAGAGAGTCAGCGTGTAAATGAGTCTCACAGGCGGGCGACAGTCGACGCAAACAGTCGACTCCGACCGTGCTCCTGTCGGTATGTCATGGTGACGTTTTCCATAGCAGCTTCGAATCTAATGACTCTAGAAAATTACGTAGTTCGATTTTCAGTGGGAGTCCTCGTCGAACAAGGTCCAAAATAAGGTGTTGGTCCGTCCTTCGGGCAAGGCTAGAGTGGAGAAGCCTGGAGTAGGGTTGAAACCAAAGGGCATCTTCGAATCAACAAGTTTCAGATGGTTAACCGCATGGACGAAAGCGTCGAGTTGTTCAAGTCGATTCGCGAAAACACCTTCCTCAGCATGTCCAACTTCATGCTCTTCCTGAACAAGAAAGACGTGCTCGAGAAGAAGCTTGAGACGGTCAAGTTTGTCGATCATTTCCCGAGCTACAAGGACTGGTTCACCGCCGACAACACGTCGGCTTCTGTCTCCGAATTCATCGAGGCAATGTTCCGCGAGGTGATCACTAAAATAGAACAGAAGTAGACTACGGTGTGAGGGGGGGATGACTGATGCCACAAAATAGTGGCATTGTATAATCCCGGATGAAGAGTGCAGTCTGACTTTGCACTTTTACCCAATTTGTACGTCGAAAAGTCAGAAAGGACTCGTTTAGGGATTGAATTCGGATCATCGCATCTACTCGCATCTGATAACAGCAACGGAACCGACGAACGTCGACTACACCTTCCAGATGAGCTGTGACGTCATCTTCGAGAAGAACCTGGACGAAGTCAGCATCGAATAACCTGCGGTCCACTGACTAGCTTATTGCGTTTTCACTCTTCAGAATCCAGGAGTTTGACTGAAAAACTTCTAAAAATTAACAAAAATTGAATCCCTCCAAGCTTCCCTTCTTTAATTTCTGATTTCACAGCAGATTGAAGACTTTCACTAGTCTCTGTTTGTCATCGGAAAACCATTTCTCAATCTTTTGATAAGATCTCTCATTGTAGATCTTATCTTTCTTTACTACCAAATATGTCCTCCTGTCCCAGTTCCTGTCCACTCATAAGCTCCGATCTCTTCTCCTTCACCTGTCTCTTCTCTGTCTTCAGTGTTAATAAACAACTTCCTGGAATCGGATTCGTCGGAGAATGTGGTCAAACTTCGGTTTGTAGTCAGAAAGAAGTATGTCCCCTTCTTCACCGGCCAGAATGTGTACATGTTCTTGACAAAAGTGTGTCGGCCCGATCAAACGAGGTCATTCTGTGAGGGAAAACGGAAGGCTACGGGACGGTCTCTTGATGAGTTTGCGAGAAAACTTGACACGTTTTCCAACTTTTACTTTGATGAATATGAAATGAAATGCAAATTCGTAGCTGTATTTACTACACTGTTTCTAATTTCCATTGAAGCTACTGATTATAGTAAGTTTAGGGGTAAAATATATTCAAAAATTATTGATTTTATAGTCATTTCAAAACAAGATCTGAAACAATTAGACGAGTGGGAGCTGAAAGTACTGCGAGACTTTGTTCGGGGTCGCGGACGACCTATAGTCGAACGTATTCCGCTGGATTTGGAGGATGGTCCTTCTTTTGAGTTCACCGAAAAAGACCCTCAGACATATGATTTGATGAATCCGTCGGCGGTGAACCAGGGTGGAATGTTGCGAGCAGAAGAGAAAGAGAAAGGAACTTTCCTGACTCCGCCACAACCGATCACTCAGATCATAATGCCAGCGTCGAAAAAGACTAAAAAACCGCCGCAGAAACCAAATCGACCCCCTGTTTCGGAAAGTAAACCGTCAGTGGAGGACTACGAGCAGTTGGCGAGCGTTATTCAGGTTTTTTCTTCCACAAAACATTAACCTCGAAACATTTCTAGATGTTCATCGACCGACGATCGCATAAGCAAAACGGTGTGAAAACTCAAAAGTCATCGAAACCGTCTTCAAAGTCAACCAGTAAACCAGAAGAACCTTCGAAAAAAGACAAACCGTCGATAAACTTATCGACGATCAATTCTCTCCCAGAACAAATCATAACTGCCTCGAAAGATAATCAGGAAGTAACTTTTGATACTGGATCAGTAAGTCCGAATCGCTCATTTTTGTGTCACACTGTTCTATTTTAGAACAATTCAAACAAGTGGAAGCCGATGCAACGTTTCACTGAGGACGACAAGACAGTCCAGAAGAAGCAAAAGTCCACTAAAGGTTATTTCCGTCTTTTTCGTTTATAGTTGTATAGTGTGAGGCAGCGTCTGAGTGAGATACAATTATTATTGCTTTCTGACTTAGTCAATCCAAAAAACCAAAGAGGATTATGATTTGGATTGTTGTATTGTTCAACGTTGTGCAGAAGGATCAATTAACGTGAAAAAAATATGAGAGGGGCGACGTCCACGTTTGTTTCCATATCACGTCCCTCGAAACACAGCATTATCAATCCAGTACACTTCGGTCCGTACAGTCGCCCCCATTTCACTTTTCATTGGCACAGCAAAGACAAAGACCACGGCAGTGGCCGACGGCCGCGTAATCCTCTCTTCTGTCGGATAAGAAGAGGAAGCGAAAGAACAAGAGAGTGATAGAGACCGACTGTCTCCGCCGGTTTTCCACAACGCATCCGCATTTCATCGCAGCAGCGGATGAAACCAGAAGTTGTTCGCACACACACAGTCGGCGACTGCCCGCCGTCGCGCGCCATCCACAAAAACTTGCTCTCCCTCTCAAAGACGTATCTCGTGGGTGTACGTTGACGTTAAAGACGAAGACGGGGCGAATAACGTAAAATCGTGGAGACTTGTTTTGTGATGAGATGAGCGCGCGGAGGCAGGCCAAATCATGCGATTGTCTCGCGGAGAGGTGTTTTGAACATGTACGTCATACATGCCAAAAACGCTCCGGATACTTTGATCGGTTGCGTAAAGCCGACTAAAGGAAGAACAAAAACTTGATAAGGGGCTAAGCATCAGTTTTGCAGGAAGCGGTGCCGCTCCCAAATCGAAAGAGGTTTATGAGAGTCGGATGAAGGAGCTGAGCACGGAGTTGACAAAGATACTGAAACAACTGGAAGACACGAAGACTGATTCACAGCCGACGGTTCATGTGTTACGAAATGTGAAGAACTGGGTCGTGAAAACACGAAAGCAGTCGTCGTTTTCAGGGTTCTGCTGAACAGACCGCCGACGGACAGTATGTGTTCATTGCGACAATCACACTGGTCAAGGATGGCGATAAAAGTATTCTCGTTGACACCGGACTAGGCACCAACATTAATGCAAGAACTGAACTGATCAGATGTAACGTGTCGACAATGCACGCCACTTTTAAATGCATTTTTTCAGCTCTAGAGAAACACGGACTGAGCCCTGCATCGGTTGACATCGTTGTCAGTACTCATGGACATCCTGACCACGTCGGAGGTGTCCATGACTTTCCCGATGCTGTTCATTATCACAGTTGGTACTCGCACGAAGGTACCAAGTTCAATCTGACTGCTCTTTTCGAGGTTCGGTTCTTTATATCGATGTTCCCGAGAGATTTCTTTGCAGAGTGACACGATGAACTTGTCTGGAAACGTTATGCTTGTGAAGTGTCGTGGACACACATCGGACGACATCGCAGTTGTTGTTCGGGATGCGAAGGGGCGTGGCGACGTACTTGTAGCAGGTTATCGGCGAGATTGCAGTCAGGGAAAGATAACTGAGTTACAGGAGACTTGTTCATGCGGGGGGAGGACATCGACCATCCGATGATGTGGCAACCACTGTCAGCAGATGTTATTGCGCAAAGAGACTCGAGAAGGCGCTATGGCTGCATCGTAGATTGGATTGTTCCCGGCCATGGCAGCATGTTCCAAGTGACAAGCGATGTCAAAAAAGGCTTGAAATGTTAATAAAAACCATTAGTCTCCGTCTTCTGATTTATGATTCTCCTGTCCCGTCCCGCCTTAATATCCTGTCTGCACACTCTGACGTTATTACCTTTTTCTTTCCGGACACATTTTCGTAAACTTTCACTTTGTTCCAGTGAACTTACCTGACTGATGATCAAGAACATTTTGCTGAGTGTGTGAGGAAAATCAATGAGAGGTAGCAGAATCCAAATTATCCCCCATCTTGCTTTACCCGGCGCTTTTGCCCTTATTCCGATATATACGAAGAAATCTGGATTGCCACTTGACTCTTCTTGATAACGAAAGATACGAGGGGAAGACAAAAGGGTGTAAGGCAGCGATAAATGCCAATGAAAGGCAGATCCGTCCGTATAAAAGCGCCATCGAGTTCAATTTACGATCATTTCGTACACTATGGCTTCTGTTGCAATTTTGCCAAGCCCCCTGCTTTCAAACTCAGTTCCCGGTGAACCGCACTTTGTGTCGTCAGGTATCAGAAATGGATCATGGCCGGTATCACCTTGGAAGTAGGAAGACAAAAGCAATTAATGTTTGTCCAGTCCAGACGATTCCTCTGTTGAGTCGATAGACCGAAATCGGTGGAAGTTCCTGACCCGCATCTCAGTTTCATTACCCCTTGGAGAGGTTTATTACCCATTGCGACGTTGTCTTTCCATCCTCCCATTCTTAACCGTCAATCTCAAAAGACTTGTGCATTCCCAATGCAGTCCCTTTTCATTGTCTTAGTTCTTTGTCTTTGAGAGCGTCTCACTATGCGAATTGCGACATTGTTGTCTGGATGTTTCCATTTAGCTCGGGATAAGAAGTGGCAAAAAAACTTGATCGGGCCGTCTGCGCCTTCCGATCCATAGAAGAACATTTCGGCAAGCGATAAGTGATATATCCAATTGTGTGGAAGATGCGACCACTATCGCGCCAATCAATCGTGAACCCGCTAGGCAGACGTACGCGATCCAGTTTTGGCGACTCTTCTACCCGACTTAAAATCGTTGATAACATGCCATTAGACGACTTTTTCCCCCTTTCACATCACTTGTTGTCACTTCTTCTTCTTCTGTACACTTACCTCTGGTCATTCGAATACACCTGGATATACAACTAGTTTCTTGGTGAGTGGTTTATCCACCTGTTAGTTGAGGTTTGAAGTGTTTGTGAGGAAGAAAATGACTTGTTCAATTCCGAAGATCCGTCCCTCAAAAAGAAGTTGCATAACGTTGCCTTTGTTTTGGAACTAGATGGATTCTCCTATCTCAGATTAAACCCTCATCTAGTAATCTGGAACAAGTTTCTCTGTCTCTCGCCTTCTCAGCCGCCGAATATTCTGCTGCAGTCCGTCGTCATCTTTCAATTATATAACAACACGCGCATCATTCGCTGTCATTATCGTCTCCGTGTTCCCTCCTCTCGTTTTCGTCGCCTCTCCCCCGATCCTCGTCGTCGTCGACGGAGTTTTTTCGTCCACACACTCCTCCACACCCGTCTCTTCAGATCCGCCGCCGAGAGATGGGTTCAGCGTGGGAGGAACCGAAGTGCGTTCTGATAACTGGTGGCTGTGGATTCATTGGGTCCAACTACATCAACTTTATTTTCAAAAAATGGAAAAACACAAAGTAATTGCTATAAATGTTCCTTTTCGACACATGAAACAATTGTTTTTTTCAGAATTGTGAACTACGATAAGCTGGCTTTCGGAGCTTCTCCACTCCACGTGGAGAAGGAAATCCGAGAGTCGCCGAGATATAAGTTCGTCGAGGCTAAGCTAGAGGATCAACCTGTCCTTATCAAGACTCTTCAAGAAAATGAGGTCGACTTCCGGCTTTCAGTCTTTTCAATATCGTTGTTTCTTTTTTCAGTGCGACATGGTCATCCACTTCGCTGCCATCACCCACGTCGATGAGTCGTACAGTGACAGAATCGGAACCATTCAGGACAACATCATTTCGACTACCACCCTTCTTGAAAGCATCGTCAACAGCCCATACAAGGGAGTGAAGAGACTTGTCCACATCAGTACAGGTAGATCAAACGGTGAAGAGGTCAAAACACCAATGATTCTTTTAGATGAAGTTTACGGAGACTCGTTTGCCGACGTCACTCCCAAGTCGGAGGCGGCTTCTCTGCCAAACCCAACTAACCCGTATGCCGCGAGCAAGGCTGCTTGCGAGATGATCATCAGATCTTACTGGGTAGAACACAAATGTTAGCGTTCCAGAAGAAAGTGGGATTATATTTTTAGCACTCTTACAAGTTGCCATACGTCATGGTCCGCATGAACAACGTCTACGGACCTCGTCAAATTCATACCAAGCTCATTCCGAAGTTCACCAAACTCGCTTTGGACGGACAACCCTACCCACTTATGGGTGACGGCCTTCACACGAGAAGCTGGATGTATGTGGAGGACTGCTCGGAGGCCATCTCTAGAGTGGCCCTTGAGGGTAACCTAGGCGAAGTTTACAACATCGGCACTGATTTCGAGATGACCAACATCGAGCTGACTAAAATGATTCACAGCACAGTCAGCAAGCTGCTCAACAGGTGATTTTGAGTATGAACACGTTGAAACCTATTTTATCTTCCAGAGAGCCAACACCACCAACTTTCGCTCCGATTCCGGATAGACCATATCACGATCGTCGTTACTACATCGACTTCTCGAAGATCCGCAACGCGATGGGCTGGCAGTGTACCACTCCGTTCAGCGAAGGACTCATGACCACCATCGAGTACTATGTGAAGCTTCACGTCGCGAACGCTCGTATTCAGGGTTAGATCGGACGACACGCACAAGTTGTTCCGATCTCACGTATGCACACACTAATAACTGAACACGTGCATTGGGCAATATTGGAGCAAGTCATATACACTTAAACTAATTATAATCAGTAGTAAACCGATATCGTTATATTTGTCTTCTTCCTAAAAAACAACTACAATCATTTAATCTTACAAAACTCCTTTTATCTGTTGTATACGCTTTCTGTGATCTTATTTTGGCAAATCGTCTTTCTTTGTATTATTATTTTTTTTTTCTAACATTTCATACGTTTAATTGATAAGCTGTCCTCCCGTCTGAAAGCAGATATTTCATTCACCCAATCCCTTCGCAAGCAAGTGTCTTTTTATGAGTTCCCTTCCAATTCTAATTCAGTGCAATCCATAATTTATTGTCTAAATAAAGTGTGCATAAAACAAAACGTATCTCACACGGCGACTATAGGGAGGGAGATTGCGATGTGATGCGAAAACTTTTGAAACAATAGAGACTATGTGACAAGATCATTTGAAGGAGCAATTTGAATACGGAGATGGATGGGAAGAAAACGAAAAGTACCCATAGAGACATTAAAGAAATCAAGCAAGAGAAAAGACAGTTGCCAACCTAAAACCCGCATGTCGAAAACTGGAATTATGGTGAGGGGACGGAGAAGAAGTTTGAACCGGGACTGGGAGAAAAACGTGTCTAATTGTGCTTTTTAGAGTGATTTTTTACGTTTCCGTTAGGTTTCGGAGAAGCCGCCGACTTCTTGCGTCCATTTTCTGGCTTGGGGGACGGGGAATGCTTTGGTTCTTCCGGTTTGGCGAAAAACACACGACGAGGGATCCTGATGTCGATTGGGAGACTGAACTCATTCTCCACCTAGAAGAGAAAAGTTTCAACACGAATTCGTTAAATTTCAGAAGCCGAGACACACCTTTCCTTGAGATCCGTACTCGAAGAACCAGCCAAGGGGGAACCACGTTCTCATTCTGTAGTCGGTGGCGGTGATTCCAGCATGATTGTAGGCGTACGCGTGGTAGTACAGGAACATCCTTGAGCTGATGTAGAAGGCGATGAAGACATCGATGCTATAGTGCTCGTGGGCGGCGAGGATGAGGAATATGGCGAAGCAGTTGAGGACCCAGGTGAACGTGTGGAGGCCAGTCCAGTCGGCGGGAGTGTACTCGGTGATGAAGTGCGAGATCATTGTGATGACGGTAGTGTGACCGCTGAACATGTAGTCACCGCAACTACGAACTCCGTGCAACGACATTCCGAGGTTAGTCCAGATGTGAAACGCCTGCGACACCTTTTCTTGCATCGAAGTGTTTGGTCGGGCTTCGCATTGCAAATGGATTCCTGGCACGGAGAGTGAGGTAATTAGCATGGTGAAACAACGGAGCAGGAAGACGGTTCCGAGCAGCGAGAACATCCGGCGAGCAATGATCACCCTGCAAACACATCCTTACACTAGAAACATATCTCCACTCTTCCGCACCTTTCTTTGTGGAACAGAAGAACAGTGAACCATACGACGGCCAGCACGAGCCCGATTGTCTCGCACATATCAAACGCCCAAGGGATGTGCGGCACGTTGTCGAGGACAATGTCCGGAAGTGGCGGGTACATCTTCGTGTCTGAAACAAGCAATTCTCACTTTGCTGGCGGGTTCTTCAGAACAATGTACCGGGAACTCTGTCATGAACAAGAACCATGACGAACGAAGTGGCTAGGAACGAGAGAGACGAATAGAGGAACGCGATGAACAGTTTGACAAGTGACTTGAAATACGTGTCGGGTCTTTCCACCTGTCGAATGATCTCCTCCCTCGATATCAGCTGCACCGTTGAAGTTCCATCTGTCGACTTAGCCAGTGTGTCGAGAAGAGTCTCCTCGTCGTCCACAATCTCTGAACGGCGAGTCGTCGTGACGACGTCTTCTCCGGAAATGGAGAGACGATTCTGTTCGCTGTATTCGACGAGAAGGCTGTCCTTTGAGAATTGCTTTCCGTTCGTCTGCCGTCCACATGGACCGTTCAGTTTGTCGATGGCAAACAGAATCTTCTTGATGTCTCCAAGACAATTGATCGAAACGGGTGGGTCTTTGAGGTCCGTGTCAGTCAACGCGAGAAGGCACTTTCCGTCCACCTGAAATGAGCAATCGGTATAACTGAATGGGAAACAAACTCTAACCTTGTGCTTGAACGCAATCAAGTCGGCATACTTGGCCATCCCAATTTTTTTCAACCAAAACGACACGTCCTCGCACCGCCAATCATTCGGATCAATCGGGAGTGGTTTGGCATCCAACATCTGCAAAAGACATATTTTGTGTTTGCAAGATGCAACATGTATAAATCATGTAAGGAAGAAACATGTGGCTGTTGCTTTTTCGGAAATGAAGAGCTTGCGCGCGAGAAGACGAGGAAAAGAAGATTAGTAACAGAAAAAGGAAGGAAAGAGAGGCAAGGAGAGCGGGGGAAAGAGCAGCGGAAAGCCCTTGTCCGGCACGCATAAATAACGCAAGACCGAGGCAAAAAAATCGCGTTGAATTTGAATAATTCGAGCGAGAGCGCGCTCCGACGCGCCAACACACCACTATTACATGTACTTGAGCACTGCAACCGACGTCTGTTATTGTTTTTGCAACGGAATCTTCGTTTGATTCCGGGGTTCCAGTGTCCGACGACAGCTGTTGCGAGAGACACAAAAAAATTGGCGAGAGAGGCAAAATATCTGGGAGAAAACTAATCGGAAACGTTTTCGATGGAAAAATTCCGGAAAAACACCAGAAAAACGTGTCGAAAAGAACAAACGCAGCCGAAAAATGGCAACTAGTAACCATATTGAATGTCAAAACATCGGGTGGCCGAGAAAATGCAACGCACACGGCCACGGCCCCCAACACGTTTTGCAACGTGTACTAAAGCGATTCGCGCGCGTTTTTTTCCCCGCATAGTAAAAAAAGAGAAATGGTCGGAGAAAAGTGATAACTCAAGCTGTCAACGGGAGAAATAATCAGACAGGAAAGTGATAAGTGTCTTTTTGTCGTCTAATAGATTGGTTAGACGTCTCGCCAACAAGAAATGTTTAATAATTCGCTTGCATGCGGCTGTTGAGTCGTTTGGCTCCATCTCTCCAGACTCTTTCGGGATATGAATGTGAAATTGGCTTGATCAATGCGAAAAATGAGGGAAAAAGAAGGAAAGGAGACGAGAGAGGCAGAGAAATGAGAATTGAGAAATGCAAAAGTGAGCGTGGATTGTAGCCACGAGATGACTAACGGCAGACACAAAGAGCAAACTTGACAAGTAAGCTGGGAAGCACATGCGGCAAAGGGACAGAGTTTGTGTCAACAACGACGGGGTAGCACTTTCGGTTTGCGGAAATCGACGTCAGTCTGAAAGTTCACACTCGATGCGCGGAGTGTGACGCCACAGACACCGCATACTCACGAAGACTGTCCTTCACAGTGAGGTATGCTACACTTTTGATCATTGCGAGATCTGGTTAAACAAGATAGTGTAGCAGGTTCGTTTATTGAAATGAGACAGGTACGAGAAAACGAGAGGGAGAGTGAGTAATATACATCGAAATAGCAATGAGGAACTTCACCGGAACCCATAAATGAATCACAACTGTGAAAAAAAGGGATTAGAAGCAAACTGGCTGAAAAGTTATTGAGAAGAAGAATGCCGATTGAATGAGAAGACGAATAAAGAAGAAGAAGGCTTGTTGATACAACAAGAGGAGGGAGGGAAGGGAAGAAGAGGAAGAAAGAGTATTACTTTACAACATTAGAAGTGCACTTTCTAATTGATGAATCAATCAGGGCTACTAGACTGACAGGTTTTACAGACGAGATACGACGTTTGGCGCTATAGAAACCAATAAAGGGGCAGCGGCGTGATTGAGTGGCGAGGTGGGAATGACCGAAGAGTGCTCGTAATAAGGGGGTTCTGCGAGCGAAAGGGTGTTGGTGGAGAAATAAACGAACGGAAATTAAGGGCGCTCGGTAGAAAATTGATGGGGGCGCGCAAGCACAAGACGAAATGGACCGGAGAAGAAAATGGGCCCCGGCAGTAGAAGAAATGAGAAAACGGGGGGAAATTGGAGTGAGCACTTGACTGAAGACGATGATTTTCTTGACTTGCAACCTTGTGTGGCAAAGTCTTAGATAACATGCAAAACTTGAAGAGGTGGGGGACTGGAAAAGAGAGGGAAGTCGAGCGATGTCAGTAGTCGTTTCTGCAGAACCGCTGCATCGCCGACACACAAAAGAACAGAAAAAGGAGCGAGCCGAAGATGACGCATGGCACAATGATGAGCATTTTGCCTCCCAGCGACGACTTCTCCTCCTCCTCGACGTCGTTCTCATCTTCTTCCTGAAACGAAACGAATTCGATTGAAGGAATGCATCTGGAGGCGATATCGGACAAACCTGCAACGGGCAGTGCCAGCGTGGCATCATCAGATCTTCCGAGTGCTGTTGAGTGCATCCGGTACGGCATCGGAAATAAGGAAGTTTAGTATTCTATATATGGAAGTCATGATTTATGATTTTTGAGTCGAAATAATCACCGTTTTCAATTTTCTCTTAATATCATGCTAGTGTTAATCATAAATGGCATTTAACAAATGTCATTAGCACTTTCAAAAGTTCTCAAGAACTTTGTGGCTTCAGTGATCCTAAACGAAATGATTGCCGGAATCAGATTGGGTCTGAATTCTCAGTCGAATAAGAATCCGTACCTGGACATGCACATCTCGCGAGTGTCGAAAGTGTGCACAAAAGCGACATCATGTCGGACGTTGTGAACCGCGTTCCTTGTCGTCACCGTCTCTGTATTCCAGGCGAGAACGAGAAGAAATGTGAGCAGGTGAAGCAATTCCATGTTAGACTGCGGGCGTCTGAAAAATTGGAAATCGAGCTGGAAGAGAAAATTAGACGAGAGCGTAATTAGGTATTACGGAGAGGCTGACAGCAAATGGCTTTTATTTTGGACGACTAATCAGCAGGTTGAAGTTGGCTTCAGAAGAAGGAAAAATAAGAGGCGGAGTCAGTGAGAGGCATGGAAGTGGAGCCAATCTTGCGGTGAGCGCCCTCCGTATCACAAAACTGCTCCATTCACAAAGATTGATGTTTGCCCGGGGAGTTTTCCGCCGAACATGTGTAGGGGGAGGGCAATAAATAATCAGAAGGATGGGCGGGCCCAGGAGCACTAAAAATTTGGGGAGAAGAGGTGCGGAGAGGCTTCAGAGGGCAGAGCGGAAGGGGAGAAATAGAACAGCCACACAATATGACAAATTTTATGGGCGAAGGGTAGAAGAATAAAAGTTGAGAATGTGAATGAAAAAAGTGGAGGATATTGGGGGAAGGAGATGGTTAAGAGGATGAGGAGCAGCAACTACTCCGTTGGAACAGAGAGGCAAATGGAAAGGGAAGGAAAGTTGCTTTTGAAGGAAGGAGACGCCGAGGCGCTTTAGTTGGAAACCGGTGAAGCGCAACAAGTAAGAGAATAGGCTGAATGACTATTCGAGATGGATATGAGCAATCCATCAAATTTGCACATATCATCCCCGCTTCCTTTTTTCTATTTCTATTACTCTCCTGCGCGTGGCTCGTTTTAATTCGAATCAGAATAGCAGTCCGGAAGGTGAATGACGCCACCTGTTAACGCAGATGAGAAAAGAGGAAAGATCAAGTTTCAGGGTAGGAACTAACAAAATCAATGACTTTAGAGGTATGTCTATGCTCGATGTATTCCCTGAAGCCAAAAATTAATTACCAGAATATCCGGTGGGCTGATGGGAAGTGGAAGAGCAAGGGAGAAGGCGAAAGCTAATGTAAGCTTTTCCCTACTGAACTATTTGCTCTCTAATTGAATATTCATTCGTTTATGTTATGCCGTGGACAAGATATTCTCGACGTTTCGTCGGCGGCGATACCAGAAGAAAGACAAGGGATGTCACACGCAGAGATGGACTCGTAATCCATTTGGATTTAGGAAATGAGCTACTCGCAAAAGTACGGGTCATCCGGAGGAGCGTATAACCACGTAATAGTCGATAATTTTTGGTAAGATGAGCTCGTGGGAAGAGGAAGAAGGTGAAATGGAATCTGCCTGTTTTCCGGCCACTCACGCACTATTCCCCTTCACTAGCCGCCAGAGAGCATCTTCGCCGACGCGCCCGCCCGGCGGATCGAATGACGCTTCTCAAAACCTCGACTGTTTTGTTTTCTGTCTTGTTATAAAACGGACATTTCCAATGTGTTGGTGTTATTTCAAGAACATTAGAAGAGAGAAAAGAGCAAACGAGGTTCATGTGGGTTGGACGGACGTTCGAAAAGAAGATGGAGAAAAAAGAAAGGAAAGTGGTGGTGAGGCTCCTACCAGCCAGATTGGCTCTATTTCATTAGATTTGAAACGTTCTATTGTTTTGCGGAAGCCAGTCCGTGTGGGGGGATATTCGTCGTTTTTCTTCTTCTCCTTCTGCTTCTCCAAGGACAAACTCGGAGGAGATAGGCAGCGGCTCTGCCGAAAGTAGGAGGAGCATCGGGCGGCCAAATCCGCCGCTCACTAATCGATTTCCTCTACCTTTTCCGGTTCCCGTTTTGTCTCTCCTATCTTGCCGAGATAGTGTGGATAATCTGGATACAGGATTAGCGCATCGATCGGCCAGCACATCCTCAATCCCCTTTCCGCTCCCAAGAAGCATATAATCTTCCCGAACTCCTGGCATGGGGATAAGAAAAGAGGCATAACGTTTTATGGCTTCGAAAAGCAATGAATGAATGAAAAGCGCTAAATTTTGACAACAACAAGTTTTCTTTTTTTCTGCTGTCGTGCTCCGTTCAGTTTCTGCTACTTGCTTTTCTTTCGCTTTCCGATAGTCCCTTGTCTGGGAAGTCAGCTCACCGTAGAATTACATTTTTGCGCTCTTCTTTAGAATCTGTTCGGAGAAAAAGTAGCGAAGTAAAAAGAAGGGTAGATTCGGTTACTTGAAGATTCAGGTGAACGCCGAAGAGAAGAGAACTGAGGAAAAAAGCCAAGCCGATGTCGGTCCAAAACGTCGCATTAGGCCTTTTCTTCTGCCGTTCCTAGGAGACAATGCCCCCCATTAATCTTCAAGACCTCTAATTATTTGGGACGGAGCTGTGACGCACCATTTGAATGAATGAGAACGATCAGTTTACGTTTGATCTATCTTCAGAAAGCCTTTGAGAGTGTAGTCTACTTCTAAAACTGAAAACGATTTACTCGAGAAACGAAGCCAGAAGGAGGTGCCTTTCAAAACAAAAGTGAATAGGTAAAACGGGCGAGTGAAAGGTTCGGACAAGTTGGGGCACCCCTCAAAACAATAGAGGTAGCGGTGGCGTGAAAATCGGAGAGGTCCTGCCAGAAGCAGTGCACAAAACAATTGACTCAGACTCCTGACGGAAGCAAAGAAGCGGTCGGAGAAGAAGAAGAAGACGTCGACGACGACGACGACGACGACGGCGAAGAAGAAGAAGAAGAAGCAGGAGGCGGCGCTCATCGTGTCGCTCCCTTTCTTCCTGCCAAGCACAAGGAAACCCCTCACTTTTCATTCTCGCAACATGAAATTAAAAGTGAGACAGAGCAGAAAATCGGTATGATCCTCAGAAAAAAAAAAATGAAAAACGGGAGGTCGGGTGTCTCGGAAAAACGAAAAACGAACGGAGAGAAGAGCGATTAGAGCGATGGAAGTGTGTTGTTTAGACGTCCCGGCGGCAAGTGGTGTAAAAAAGGGAAAGACGAAGAACTCCAGCCATCAGAATTCGATTTACTAATGCCTCCGCTCATTTGTCGCCTCCTTGTTGCCTTGTTGTCGCTTCCACTGATTTTCAGAAGCACTTCTTCCCCTACGAACTACAAAAACAGGGGGAGAAGCTTGAGAATTGTCAGTAGCCGGCTTATTTACATAATCTCTCACTTTCCTAATCAATAAAAGAAAGAGGATGCGAGAGTTGAAAAAAAACGTAAATTGGAAATGAAAAAGGAAAAGAAAGAGAAAAGAAAAGCCGGATTGAATTAATTCGAAATGAGTTTGAAACGTCACGGTAAGTCGGATTTTCCTTTTTAGCGGCAGTTTGTTCTTGGAAAGTAAGATTTTTCGATCGAAACCACATTGGGGCGACGACGAGGAAAGAAGGAAAACAAAGGATCCGAGCGAAGAAGTTCTTGAAAATCGTCAGAATGAAACTGGGCAAGAGGGGAACGAAAATTGCTACGCGGGTCTCGTTTTGATGTCGCCGAAAGAGATCGTCAAGAAATTGAGAAGTGGCGGAAAGGGAACGAGCGACCAGTTCAACTCTTCCTTCTGCTCTCTCTTTCTCTTTCTTATAATGATAGAAACTTGAAAAAAGTTCAGACTCGGAAACTAATAGAAAATGTATGGGCCGGATGGAAAGCCAACACTAATGGGCATGTTCTTTTCCAAGAGGACACTGTTGTTTTTGGAGCCGCCTCTTCCTTGAAAAAGCACACTTGAAAACGGGTTGAGTGGGCTCGATACCATAATTATTTTTATACGACCCTTCACAACCGATTTCGAATGTCGTTATTTTTATATACATGTTGAGCACCGGTGTGAGCCCTCCGTCCCGCGGCCCCAATTTGAAGACGACGGGCGGACACACCGGCGGCCCTCTCACTTCAAATTGCTTCTTCTTCTTCTTCTTTCTTTCTTCCTTTCTTCGCGAAGATAATCGGTGAAGGTGGCTCTATGCATCCCGTAAATTGTAGCCGATTTTCATATGATTGGCCATAAAATGAGAAGAAATATAAACTTAAGGGACTGTGACCTTTGTACATCGATAGATCAACATATGATGGGAGAATAGGCCAAACTTCAAAATTAGTGGAAGACACATTTTAGTGTGTTGCAAGTGTGTTGTTGCGGTACTGGGATGATGGATGATTTCATGCATATATCACGCATAGCTCCCCCTTATACGCGAAATTTTCCGGGGATGAGGAGACGAAAAGATTTCGAAACGAAGCGTTTTGACAGGCACACTTGAGAAGGTCAAACGATGTTGGAGACGTATCAGTTTGGTGGGCGCAGCAAACGGAATACAAAGGCGAGAGTTTCTTTAGAAAGCGTTTGACCACACAAGAAGACGTTTCGACGAAAGGCGACCGCGAAGAAGAAGAAGAAGAAGAAGAAACGGATTAACAAAGAGGAAACCGATGTGAGTTGCAAAGTGGCAGAGGATGAATTGCAACATGTTACTGCACACACATACACTAGATAATGCAGAAATGATAGAGTGTGAAGGAGAGTGTCTCAAAGAAAAACACCAATGTCCCAAAGGGCACCCAGAAGTCGTTGTGGCGGGTCGACGGAGAAGGCGGAGAAGGCGGAGAAGAAGAAGAAGAAGATGGACCCGGCGAGGGCTTCTCGTTTTGAGCTTCTTCATATCCTTCAGAATGCTTGGCTCTTGCAGAGAAGAACCAAAACCAGCGGCGACGAAAAAAACACATAACATGTCTATGATGCGCACATATTCGTTTCCAGCTAATCCCTCATGTCGTTTTGACGCAACGCCATCGAATAGCCTGCGGGTCCGAAGGCCGAAGGGACCCACTCACATCAGTTTGTAACTTTTCCTCCGAACTAGGGGATGAGGCTATACAAAAACTTCCATGCACGGAAGAACAACACATTGGTGCGAGAAAAAGGAGGCGCCCGTCGATTAGTGCTCTCCCTTCACAGAAATTTTCACTCCTGGCATCCGGCTTAATCTTGTTCCGAAATTTCTTGCCAAACGTTAGTCCCTCTTTTATTTTGTGAATTGATTTGATGCTAGGCGTGTGGATTTGATGTGACGGGACCCATGATTGGTGAAGAAAGCGGGAACAAAAACAACAGAAAACATTTCACGAGAGCACGCTTTAATTGGCAAAATTTCTGTCTGGCGAGAGAAAAAACTTGAGTGTTTTCAGTTATCCACTGCAAATTCCCCTGTTCCCGTATCTATTCCCAAATTGGATGATATTGAGCATGCTTGACTGGCTGTCGGCGAGTTGAAAGCGGCCCCCGTCGACGGAAAATAGACGTTTTTCTATTTGCATCTCGTCGTCGATCAGTCCGCGGACCCATCCGGCTGTTCCACTCAGGCAACCCAACCCAATTTTCTCTCTTTCTCCAAGTTTCTGAGACCTGTTTAACGACCTCTCGCCGTGCCAGTCCTACTTCTTTCGAAAGTTCTCACACTCGTCTCGCCAGCACCACATTTTTGGTCATCTTCATTTCTTCCTAAGTGCGAAAGTAACACAATGGATCGGAAACGGTGTTTCGTAGTTAGTATCACTCTAACTCTCCTTCTTTCAGCATACTTATTCATTTATAAGGTATCTTCTTCTCAAGTGTTCTTGTTTCTAAATCGCGTCAATTGTTTTAGAGCTCTACAATGCACCCGGACTTTCTTTCTTCAAAATCAGTCGAGAATTTTCCCGACCTAACTTTCTCGAAACTGGCTGATATTGAGAACCGAATGGCGGTGGATTTGGATGTGATTCCGATCGACACTTTTGATAAGGCACGAAACGACGAGTTCGAAAAGTTCAAGAACACACTCTATCACATGGAGCTTACCGATAATCAAGAAAACACCACGATTCAAATACTTGCTTTGGTCTCTTTTTTGTTGTACGTGATCCATAATGAGTACTATCCGATTCAGGTTCATTTTTCAGAATCATCGTCTTCCTACTGATTCGTGTGATCCAATTTGCAATAGCACGCAGGAAAGTTGACGAGGAATCCGACAAAATTCCTATTTTGTTCAACAATCAGAGCACAATATCACCTAGTTATCAAACCGAAAAGTATTGAAATTCTGACCCTATTTCGATCTTCTCGACCTTTGATTTTTTGTTCGTAGAGTCCGATTATGATCCTCTCAATACAATTCCAATGTATGACTTTAGAATGCTCACTGTTCTCAAAAGTAATAAATCAATACTGTCCGACAATGATTATGTTTTCTTCTCGTGCATAGAGTATCACACTCGTTTCGCAATGCTGACGGTCCGCGGAAAGCCGCACGAAACATACGCGAGGGTCTCGCCACGAAAATCAATCTTTCAACTCTATGCGACAGAATGACTCAGTTTCTCACTCTCAGCATTTTTCTCGTCATTGTGTCCGTTTTCTTTCCAGCAAAATGGTGGCTGCTTCGACTCCGTCCGTCCCGAAATGCGACCTCGTCGCTCTGATCGTCGAGGAGTTCGACGCACTGGTCTACGACAAGCCTCCGGAGATCATTCTCCTTCTCGCTCTCGTCATGTAAGCACATTTCCCCCGGAATTTCAGATTAATGGTTTCAAATTTTCAGCATCGCTTTTGCGGTTTTGGTCGCGATCTGGCTCTGGAAGAACACACCGAAGGAGTACAACCCGAAGAAGTACAACCCGAAGAAGAATAACCCGAAGAAGAAGGCGGTGGACGTCGAGATGACTTCCTTCGGCCAGTGCGAGATGCCGTACTGCCCGCGCAACCTCGAGGAGGGCCCGAAGCGCTTCGCCGCCAAGATCGCCATGATCGACGAGGCGTTCGCCGGCATGGAGACTGACATCTAAATTGCAAGTATTCCCCCTGTCCCCATTGAAATCACCAGTATCACAGTATTAATTATAATATCAAAAGCATAATACTAATAATCCGTATCCATATTATTTATTATGTGATCCAATGTTGAGTAATAAAGTCATATCGAAGTTAGAAAGTTCTGCGAATGCGAGAAGCAGCACGCTGACGAGCATTGAATCTAGCGCGATTCTTGGTCGGATAGTTGGTTTCGCCAGATCCAGTTCCAGCTGGGGCTCCTTCTCCAGCGGCTCCTCCCGTTCCTTCCTTTCCAGCGTATGATCCAGCTCCTCCAGCTGGTGCTCCTCCTCCGATGGCTCCAGCAGCATCAGATGGGGTTCCCTCTCCGCCAGTGGCAAGCTTAGCAGGAGCGGAAGCTTCTGCTTCTCCAGTACCAGCTGGGGTTCCTTCAGCAGATGCAGCTCCAGCCGGAGCTCCCTCACCAGCGGCTCCTCCGGTCGGTACTCCCTCCCCAGCGGCTCCTCCAGCGGGAGCTCCTTCTCCAACAGCTCCCCCAGCGTTTTCTTTTCCTGCATACGATCCAGCTCCGGCTCCACCAGCTGGGGCTCCTTCTCTAGTCGCTCCGGCACCATCAGATGGAGTTCCTTCGGCTTCAGTGGCAAGTTTGGCAGGTGCGGAAGCTTCCGCTTCTCCTGTTCCGGCTGGGGTTCCTCCGTTGACAGGCGCGCCTTCTCCAGCTGGAGAGATAGACTCAGCCGACGAGAGACCTGATTCGGCAGAAGTTGGGGCTCCACCCTGAAACCCGTTTACTGTGAAACTTTTTTGAAGCAGCTGTAACTTACGGCTGGAGATCCCTCGAATTCAGTTCCAGTTGGTGAAGCATAGTCGCCACCGCCGGCTCCTTCAACTCCTCCCTTTCTGGATGGGCATGGACAGTAAGCAGCGTCCTCTCCGGCGGCTCCAGCAGCTCCTGGCAGTCCTGGGAAGCCATCAGCTCCTTTCTCTCCTTGCGGTCCTTGCGGTCCCTGTTCTCCTTGTGCTCCTCCGATTCCATCTTCTCCGCGCTCTCCTGGAAGTCCCTCGTCTCCTGGGAGTCCGTCCATTCCAGTGGGTCCCTTTGGTCCTGGAGCTCCCTTGGCGAATCCTTTTCCATCTTCTCCAGCAGCTCCCTTCTCTCCTGGTGGTCCCATTGGTCCTGGATGTCCGTGGTCTCCCTCTGGTCCGTCATCTCCTGGGGCTCCATCGCGTCCGGCATTTCCTGGGGCTCCCTTATCTCCCTTTTCTCCACGTGCTCCGCGCTTTCCTTTGTATCCGGCGACTCCTGGCGGTCCAGCTGGGCACGGTGTGCAAGTATCTCCAGTAGCATAACCAGCCTGCTCGTTTACTCCATCGGATCCATCCTTTCCTGGTGTTCCGTCAGTTCCGTCCATTCCCGGCTCTCCTGGTGCTCCTGGCTGTCCTTTTGGTCCAACCGGGCAAGAGTTGTCGACGACGACTTCTGGCGCTGCTTCTGGTGCATTTCCAGCTGGGCCTCCTTCTCCAGCAGCTCCTCCTTCCTTGTCTAAAATGAAAGAATATGACTTTTGTTGAAAAAAAAGAAAGGAACTCACATGTTTGTCTGGCAACTCGTCGGTGACTCTCATTGGTGACCAACTCCTTCCACAGAACATTCGAAGTCTCCTCAAATCCGGATTTGGCTGCTTCCAACTGAGCAGTCATGTCTCCCATAGTCAGGAACAGAATCGGAGTAGCAGTGACCATGATGAGGAACGCGCATCCCGAAAGAATCACCGCGAAGGAGAGGGTAGAAGACGAAGATTCCATGCTTTTGTAACTCATTTCGCTCAATAGAATGAGAGAACTGATGGATGGTTCTTCATGTCGACCGACGAGCTTTTATACGGGCATATTCTGTAATCTGAAGCTTGATCGGTATGTTCCGGATGCGGTTTCCTACCACTTTCCATTTTCCTCTCGAGATCGCAATCGAACAGGCTGTTTTCGAAAACAAATCTGCTTAGTGAGATTACTCTCTCTCTCACACACAACACATTTTTTTGAAATCTCAACTTCTATTATGACACTTTTATTTACTGCTCGGCATCTAGAAACAAAACACCAAGCGCAAGATGAGCATGACCAGACCATTGTGAGTGTTTTCTTTTGAGTTTTGAGAGAGTCGGGATCAGAAGGAGGCAAAAAAATCAACAACAATTGAACGTAAGAGAGGGTAAAGAGGGAGTTTGCGAGATCGCTGGACTAGATCATGCAGTACCAACGGAATTACAGGAGTGCGCGGAGGGCAAAAATCAGAAAGAGGTACAATTAAAAAACCCGGTTGTTTCTAAAGGAAATGAGTGACATGAAAGAATTTTTCATCAGAAGGCGTTTGGATGATTTGGAAGTGGATATGGTAAATTCTAGAGATCCTACACAGAAACCGAAAAAAGTTACTCAAGAATTTGGACAGGAAGGAGACCATCGAAGAGCATTGTGAACTCCTCGTGGGTTGGGATGAGAACGTCCGGCTCTGACCGGTTGAGGGTTCCGGTGTCAAACATGTCCTGAACACGAGTATGGTAGCTCATGTGTTGCCGGAAACTGGCGTCGTCGGCAAACGGTCTGTAGCACTTCTGAAACGCGACCGATTAAGACTTTTGTTTTAAGAAAGGACAACTTACTTCGCAGAAGAAATCGAAACCGTTGTTCTCGTTGGCGTGCTCAATGTCGTTGTGGTTGATACAATCCGAACGAGTCATGAAAGCCACTTTGCAAGACGGACAGTCGTGTCTACAAGGATAACGGTAATTCATTCTGACAACCTCAGTCGTTCCTACGTTTCGAATGCAATTGACTTTGCCATATCGATCAGGCTCGCCCATCTGTCGAGAGACATGTTGTTGAAGATCGTGTCTTCCAGACGGCGAATCTTGTCCTCAAGCTCCACTTGTGGCAGGATTTCTCCACTGCGAAGTTTTCCGAGCCATGTATCGGTGTCTCCCAGACCAAGCTTCCTGAAAAGAAGAAAACTGAGTTCTGACACGTAATGATGTAGTAGGTTACTTCTTCTTCGGTCGCGGCGGCGTCTGATAGTATGGGCCTGCAGCTCCACGCACAATTATTGCGTCGTCGGGAATTTCAGCGGCAGGCCGGCGGTTGCTAAATCGAATGTTTCCAATTGAGTTTGCTGTTTTGTTTATGTCTAACCTGGCGAAAGGTCTCCAGGCAGCCTCTAGTTCCTCTTTGGTTGTGACATGGGTGCGAAGATGCTTTTTAAGGTTTCCTTTCAACCTGAAACAATTGTTGCATACAGAAACGTGATCATTTCCTGCAAACGTCAGTTTAATCGTACTCTTGCATCTCTTCTTATCTAACCGTGTCTTGCCCACAAACACCGTACACACATACAACCGTACACAAACTTCCCTCGCGGCCGCATTTCATCGACCTACGGTGGATTGTTGTGAGAGGGAGAAAGAGAGAGAGAGAGGGTGACTGTTTCTACCATCAGCCGACTACGGTGTCTCTCGCATCGCTCTTTTTCTCTACGATGTGTATTTCCACCGTATCTCGTGCTGTGCAATGAGGAAAACGGCGCACCCCGTCGCCCCGATGCCTGTTTATTACCGTACGTGATGTGACGGGTCGGATGGATAGAAATTGCTGAGAATTCGAACAAAGGAACGAAATGGTGAAGTTGGAAATGCGATTTTAGTGACTGGGAAACTGACCTGCAGGTCTTGCCGCAGTATGGACATGCATGTGGAGTGAATCCGGTGTGAACGGAACGATGCTCAAAGAGATTGGACTTGAAGCGAAACGCTTTCGAGCAAATGTCACATCTGAATGGTTTTTGATCCGTGTGTATTACAGCGTGCTGTTGCAGTCCTGTAATTGGCATCGTGGTGTAAACTTTGAGTGATAAACGAAAAATGCTACCTTTGAATGAAACAAATATTTTGTTGCAAACGTTGCACTGGTGGACGGCGCGCGGGGAGGCTGACATCATTCCTTCGACCATTTCGTCTTCTTCCGGATCTTGATACATCGGATACTGAAAAGAAAAGAAAACATTTGAGAAGATTGTTTTGCGCCGAAAACATCCACAAGATGATTTTTAGATTTCAAAAAAAAAAAAACATACCGAGCCGTATTCGGACTCGTCCATCATCATTTCGCTCTCATCCATGGAATTATGCTGATAAATATCAGAATTGTTGGACCCGTGTGTCATTCTCGACGACCTGTATTCACTTTGCGACGATATCGACAGCCTTTGATTCTGAAAATTGACATTTTCCTGCACTAACACTGCCAATTATAAATGTACGCCTCCCGAGCCAAGCAACGCGTGCGAAAATAGCTAGGTGTGTATGATCAGAGTGCAAAAATAGATTATCTCATGAATTATTCGAAAAATGTATCGATTATACCTGATTTGCCTTCTGCCTGGTTTGCATTTCGCAATTTCGAAACGCCGTCGAAAACGGCCTGCGGGAAGATAAGTAATGATGATAGTGGGCGGCGGAAATTCAAAAAGTTCAATTTGCCGCCACAGGCGGGTTATGGTAGGGAGTACGGTGGTAGTATGCGACCCCGACTGGCCGCAGCGCAGCCGCGACGCTCACCGAGACGCAGACGGTTACACAGTGAATAGTGTATGGGAAGGCCGAGAGGTCACTCTCCCCCGGGCAGCTGCGCTGTTTCGCGTCACGGTCGACGATCGGATCGGACCGTACTAGAAGAAAAACGGGCGGGAGGCAGCTGGCCGAGGCATGTACGTATTTTTTTATTTCATTCTCAGCGTGCAACACGCAACAAGTGTGACCCACAATTTGTTGTACTCTAGTCTTCTAACTCTCGCCTACTGTTGCCGGAAGTTGTGAGACGCTTTTTGCGAAAATGTTGAAGAAGAGAAAAAGGGAGAAAGTCTAAATGAAAATGAATTAAATAAGACACTTACGAGGAATGAGGCAACCGATAACTTTCGCTTATCGTTGCCAAGGAAGAGACTGATAATTTTTGACGTGTGGCAGGAGCGAACAGAGATTAAAAAGCGGGGAGCAATCAGATTCAAATAATCCCTGGTCTCTTGGCGGATAAGGCAAAAATAACGCGGAGATCTTGCAAAATAAGAGATAACAGCCTTCTCTTGTTTTCGAGAGGGTGCAATTTTGTACAGGGGTTACACTTCGAGAAGAAGGTCCGGCGAGTGGAGCAGTATAATATTCTGGTTGAAGTATGCGAAGAAGAGTCTGGGAAAGCAGAAGATGACGGAAAGAAGAGAGATGGAGAAGAGGAATGCTCTGGCAATTGGGTGAAGGTTGTATTTGAATGCGCAGAAAGAGAATCTTCATTAGCGCGACATCGTGCGGACGGAGAAGCCCCTCCAGATGTGCAATTTAAACTAGCTGTTGGAGGGCGGAAGGAATGAAGGATTGCCTCACCAGGTTTCTCCAAGAAGGATGTGCTTGTGGCGGAGGTTGCGGCGAAGAATGGTGTGGAAGTCCAATCAAGTGGTCGTGATGATGTGACAGAGATTGTGGATAGCTCTGAGGTTTGTTCTCTCGATGGGAATGCAGTATAACCTGATTTCTGCGCTGTTGTGCTTGGAGGGGTGCCGGGAAATGAGTATGTTGTTGATTCTCGTGGACACCAGTGGGTGGAAGATGTTGATGTGGATGGTTGGGGTGCTGCTGCTGCAGTGGAAGACTCTGCTGCTGCTGCTCTTGTTGACGTTGATGGTGCTCCGTGTGTCCGTTCTGAGTAAACCCATTGTTTCTGCCAGGAGACATGCGACGAAATGTGTGGACTGATGGCAGAGACGGAGGGCCATTGTCAATTCCATTCATGGGTCGCATGTCTGGCATGTGATGAAACGGTACATTGCTGTGATGATGGTGATTTTGATGATAAAACTGATTAAACTCGGCCATGATTACCCTGAAATCAGAAAAGTAAAGTTGATGGTAAAAAAATGCGAGAAAAAGTGAGAACGTGTGAAAAAAAAGAGGAGGAAAGCAAAAAAGAAGAAGTACAATCGAGCAAGTTGTTCTGGGAAATTAGATTAAGAGAAACGAGCACAAGTTGAGAAGCTTTTCTTGCTTTTTTCCCCTCAAATACATTCAGAAAAGAAAGAGAAACTACATGCACCAAGAAAGCACATATACACTAGGAACAGCTGCCCGAATTGAAGCTTTTCTCTTTTTTTTCCGCCTCCTCTCCCTTTTCAGGTCATCGAACAGACGACGACCAATTTTTTTTCCTGTCGCACCCTCCCCTCATGGACACGTGCGTCATCTGTCAGTGCGACTCGCAAAATCTGGGATTCTCGTATAGTGGCAAGTGGGAGAAAAAGACAAAACGAGAGTAAGACGGATTAACCTGCTCGGAGTGTCGTGTCCGTTTGAAAGTACACTTTTCTTCTTTTTTTCTGGAGCAAGAATTGAAACAGAACTCAAGCCACAATCAGAAAAAAATCCGTAGTTGGAAACGAACAAAAATTCAGTTCAACGACCTCAGGTGTGCAAAAGAGTGGAGAAAATAAGCTGACGGATGGGAATCAGTACATGAATCGTAGAAAACTTAACTGATAAGGGTCAAATACAAACAAGAGTGAGTGATTGATTCGATTGAAAAAAGAAATCAATTTTTGAGGGAAGGAAGAGTAGTCAGTGATGGTGAAAAGGGGAAAGTGTGTGAAAATGATGATTGTGCGGCGACAAAACAAGCGGAGCGAAAAGAAGTTGAAAATGGAGGCGACGCATATCACGGAGAGCATATCGAATGCGGAATAAGGGGCGAAAGAGAATTCATGAGACACATTCGCGTCTTGCATGTGTGGAAGAGAGGGCATTCACACTTTTTATGATTCGAAAATAATACTTCATTTCTTGTCGTCCACCAGATTGCTGGAAACGAGGAAAAATGAGGCGCCTGTGGAAGTCGGCATCAGAGTTTTCGGAGAGTCGAGAAATTCATCAGAATAATGGGTGTAGCTCTCAGAAATGTCACACTTCTGCTCCCGGTCTCTTTTTTCAACTGGCTTCGGCTCCTTCTCCCCTGTTGCGTATTTGTCCTCTTCTCTGGGAGAAGTGATCTCTTCGATCTCTTCCGGCTCTCTGAAACGTTATTGTAAGTCACGAGCCGAAGTTTCACAGTCAGATACTCGGAAGCAATGCTCGACGAGTCGGACGGAGTGTGAATTGCAGGCGTGTTCGTGCCGTTTCCGCGCTGCTCTGCAAACAAACAAAACAACTCGATGAGATGGTGTCCCACTCTCTGGTTTTTTCAATGTGCCCACCAATTTTCGCCAGATTTCGATCTCGCTTCTTCAATTGGTTTTCGAATTCGCCCGGCCAAACGACGCGCGCTTTTTTCGGTGACTCAACCTCGTCGATTTCTGAAAACAGCAGAAGAAAAAGAACAATGAAATGAAGGAGAAAAAACATGGAATCGAAAATAGGAATGAACTCTTTCCCGGAAATGCACTTTTTAAGATTAACGACTACGAAATGAATGTGAGAAGAGGATGTCAGAAGATGTCCTCCAACTGGAGCTAATCTCTCAAGTAATGTAGCTCCACCAAGACAATAATTAATTCATATCTTGCAACGGAAACTCAAGTGGACTCAGCGATACTTTTATGCTCGGAGCTGACAAAATGAAATGAGAAAATGAAGAAACGAACCATTTTCCAGAAAGTGCTTCCTCGTTTCTTCGTACTTTTCCCTGTTCGCCTGCCGTTTCCGTTCGCCTTTCACCCACACGTATCGTTGAAACTTTCCGTCGTCCATCGAAGTCATCTCATCGGAAAAGTAACGAGAAAACGAAAAAATAAAAGTGGAGACTTCACGAATCTCCGTTGGTTGCCAGGGTCGATCCACTCTTTTGTTCCTCGGGAATCACTAATTTTTCAAAAGACACAAACTTTGCGGGAGGCAAATGTTTCTTCATTTTGAGACATTAGAAAGCGAGAAAAGTTTTAATGTGTACAGAATTGCAATCTGTGGCGGGGGGCGCGTGTGAGAACATAATTATTTGAATTTGGATGAAAAGATGAAAGTTCCTCTACAAAAAGATAAGGAACCCGAAGACGGAGCAGGGATGGGGACATCAAAATGCATTAAATTAGTGGCTATTGGCGAGACGGAGAATGAGGGAGAAAAAGAGAAGGAGCATCCAGAGGTAGCGAATCTTGTTCGATCCCTGGTCGCGCGAGTTGCGGTAGGTGAGTCGGCGGTACTCGTGAGGCAGAAACATCTTCATGTGGTTCACCTCGTTGATCACCACGTTCTTCAGAATCGGCGTTCTGTTGTATTCGCTGAAAGAAACTTGATAAATCTTGTCGCTTTGCGCCAACGCGCACGTCAACCGCGACAAACCTGAAGTCGGGGGAGAGATTGATAAAGTTGCACTTGTCCATGTTGGAACAGATGCAGGTGTCGGCGCGATCCGCTAGCTGCAAATTCGTGAGACATTTCAATTGGATAAGAGTTTGCCAACCTCGCAGAGAAGAGTTCCGCTCGGGTTTCCGCGCTCTTCCGATCTGAAAATAAATGTATTATTATCCATTCCGACACGCGATTTTTGAGTCCACTTCTTCTGGGCCTCAGAGATTGCCTCCATTTCCGCTCGGGTGAGGTTCAAGCATCCGCTCGTGTACATGACAGATGGCCTTGTGTATTCTTTGTGGAAACCTGCAGATATGCACGCGTATTCAATGATTGACTACCGCGAAATCTCACGCATGAAGCACGCGTTTCCAGTGCACAAAATGGGACGGCGTGGTTTGCATCCGAACAACGAGATGTGAGTTCTGTCGTAGTCCATGCAGTGGACGCACCTGAACGAACGCAAAACTAGATCAAAAACTGTAGGAAAGGGGAACTCACTGAATGTAACGGTCCTCGGCCCACGTCTTCATCTCCGGCACAAGAACCACAGATGCCGCAGCGACTGAGATGCCGAGCAACACAGCGAGCACTACTAATTTCATTCTATCGACTGTAACAGGAAAGTATGCTGCAGATTGTGGAATTCAAAAAGCAAAAGGAAAAAAGAAAACGAAACGGACGTGACGCATATTTAATGAAATTCTCAGCGAATTGGTTGGCACCGGAAAACAGCTCCAACAAAGGGGTTCCATGTCATTGGGGCCGATGAATTACGGGCAAAATCGAAAACAGAAGCGGATATCAATGAAGAAATGGCGAAAAAAAATTATGTTAGTTCTAATTCTGAGAAAACTGTTTTCAGCGGAACGCGTATGAATAATTGAGTTGTCGTGTTCATTCCTTATTGCAATTAATAACTCTTATGCTTCTAATCAGAACGACCCTCATTGATTTTCAATTTTTCTTGTTTCTTCAAAATGGACGATAGCAAGAATAACTAATCAGTCATTAAAAATTTACCCAAGAAGTTTCATATTTCGAGATTGCTTCTGAGAACTTCTTTCGAAATTCATCGATGAGTGGGATTTTTATTTTTCGTAGAGAGCTTTTGGTTGAAGGTTGTATACATGAGGGCTAACAAAAAGAATAATAACAAGGGCTCATTTCAAAACAGGAGATTAATAAGAAAAACGGAAATGCCAAAGAGGCGGAGGACAAAGTCTAATTGCCAACGGAAAACGCAAGGGAAACGGGAATAAATGAGGCTTTGGCATAGTCGGAAATCGAACATTCCAGTGCCGGCGCACTCTTTTTTTTTGGACTGAGAAATCGTACGAATCGGATGGCGCAGAGCAGAAAACAAGAGTGAAATGGAGCATCTCGAGCTTTTTTTCCGATTTGACTCCTTGTTGACGCCACCGAGTTTTGGAGGGACTAATGACTATAGCGCAACGAAACCGTTTTCTCGGCTCGTTACCCACACTTGCTCTTTATTTTATGGGTTCTGAGAGCGCGTCGGCGGCTCTTTTCCACTTTCGAACTCGTAGATGGGCCGTGTCGAAGAGCTAAATGGGCCGCGCGCACGGATTCTCCAAAGCGTGACGAGCTTCACACCAAGGGGAGAGGAGAGATTTATGATTTCTCGTTCACTCATCTGGCCGGATGAAAACGTTTTTTTGGGAGGTGGGAGCTGCTTCTGACACACTATTCCCGAATTTAATTTGCCATCGAACGCTTCTAGAATACCAGAAGAAGCACGAGAAAGAAAGCCTAGAAAGGAAGGATGAACGTATTCCTCTGCAGAAGAAGACAAAAAAGAACGAGACGAATTTTCAGTTTATTTCTGGTCAATTTGCGTTGGGAAGCCGATAAAGAAACATTTAAAAGTCTTCCTCCTCCTCCTTCTTCTCGAATCCTTGCGGGCAGCTGGTGCTCTTTGCCAACATCTGAAAACCACGTTGTTGCGTGCTTATTCGGACGGAAAAAAAAAACGAACCTCGTTGATGTAGTTGGAGTCGTTCTTGTTGCTACAGAGCTGAAGCATGCAGATTGCTTGATCGCGGAGCTGTGGCAGCAAGAAGAAGTCGGCTTCCTGGGTGAGCATTGCCAACCTGTCCGGGTCCTTGGGGAGACAAGCCTCCCAGAGTTGTCCAGCTTTCCGAAGACGGAAATAGTTCAAGATGATGGCGAAACTGGAAAACAAGAAAGACAATGGCAATAAACGACAACATTCAAATTTCTTACGAGAATGGGTCCCGGTCGACGAAGTAGGCGCCGTCACGATCGACAGTGAACGGCGAGGCCTTTGTTCGCGAGACGAACCATTTGTGGAAGATGGAATCGACAGCGAACGTCGTTTTGAGAGTCGCCATTGGAGTACCTCCGACGTTGAAGCGGATGATAAGAGTTTCAGACATTCTGGAAGCAAGCTGCATGGAGAAATCGAAGGACGAATGAAGAACAAAGAAAAATCGAGTGGATGGGAGAGAAAAAGAAGAAAGGGAAGAAGAAGAAGACGAGAAGAACTTTCATATTCAAAAAGAAAAGGCTTAGTTTGAGTGGAGGAGGCCTTTGACAAGAGTGTCTCAAGAAATGTTAAGCATGAAAATGCACATCTCTCAAAGGGCACCACCACTTATACGAATTGATCGAGCCGCCGGAGCTCTACACGCTATTTCCTCTTGTGGCCCCCACATTTCAGATTCATGAGCAAGCGGACACGAGAGTGAAAGGGTGGAGAACGGGCGGGATACATTGGCAGAAAGGAAAGGTGGAAAAGAGAGAGAGAGAAGGGAGAAGAGGCGAAACGGGCGAAAAGGAGCTCTGTGTATGCATATGCATGTGTGCTCTCCCCTCATTTGTCAATTCGCTTTGAAACGCCAATGACAAAATAATTGGTGTTTTTGTTTCGTTTTCTGGAAGATTGTAATACGAAGAATCGACCTCACTTCTCTATTTCGTCATCGGAACAATGGGGAAAGAAGAGCGAGAGAATGAGCAAAACGCTTTGTGCACACATAAACAGGTGCTGTCGGCTCATTTGCCATTTATGAAAAAAAGAAACGAAACATAGAGCGCATGTTTCAGTACTTTCAAAATTCTCATTCCTAGAAACGAAAAAAACGTTTTTTTTTCTACTAGAATCAATGAATCTATAGTGAAGGGAAAGGAAAAAAGAGGCTCGCACCAAAACCAAAGTAGTAGAGGATTTGGCGTATTACGGGACACACGGCCCGCCGCGTTTTCATGAACTTCCCTGGGAAAAGTAGTTTCGTTGGCAAGATATACTATGGGAATCGGAACAAAGCAAGTGGAGACCTCATTGCTCCTTTTCCGCTATCTCCGATGCAAATCAGAAATCTCGAAAAATAGAGGGGGGCACTCGTCCTTTTCTGCTAGCAATGCTCGAGAGAAACGTATTGAAACTTGATACGAGGAAAGAGGAAAAGAGACATGTAGAGTGCATTCTTCAATGGAAATTCAATGTCTCTTCCTTTTTGTCCACCTCTTAAAGGAGAAACTGAGTGAATCATAGTTGAATGCGGCTGGCGGGCAGGAGGCGCGCGATTCACATCCAAATTACACCTGACCAGTTTGCCTCTCGCTCTTTTCCCCCTCTCTATTCTCGTTTTTCCATTATTTCCACTATTCCCATAGCAAAGCTTCATGGTTTATTAGTGTGAATTACACTCGACCATTGTGGGAAAGCGGTGTGCGCGTATGTGCATAACAATGCGAACCGTGCGCGTTGCCAGTTTCCAGCACACATTGATTCATTGAAAATAAGGATTCCGGCGGCGTGGGGGGATTAGGTGAATCATCACGTCATCTGTTCCTCAGTGTTCTTTGATTGACAGTTTAAGGAGGCATAAAATGTTACAATCAGAAACGTTTATTCATCAAGCGCCAGGTTTTTATAAAATCAATTCCGCGTTATATACAGTATATCAACACTAGTACATTCTATTACAAATTGAACCTGTTTGGAAGACAATCCAATCCGATTCTTTCAAAAGTCATAATGGAGATTGGGAAGGGAATTTCATTTGAAAAAAAAACAGAATGAGAAGAAATTGTTTGCGATTGAACGAACCGGTAGGAATTAGTGCATATTCCGGCATTTGGCGCTTTGTTTATAGAAGAACCGACTCCTGAAATGAAACGTGTAAAGATCTCCGTGTCTTTGGTCTCTTTTACCTCTTTAGAACTGATCTGGGGCGACGAGAGCTCGACGCAAGAGTCCATCTTGGTGGTGAGGTCGATAGTAAACTCGGTGTATTCGGTTGGCTCCCGTTGTTTGGCAACTTGAGTCAAAGCCCTTCAAAATTGGGAGAAAAATGAAAATAACGTCATCGGATGGGAAAACTGACTCAAGTTTACTGCGAGTCTTCCAGATGCTGTTCAGAGCACAGACAAAGATCGCGAAGCAGCAGAATAGAAGCGGTGCGACAACAGAGACCAGGAAGAAGACGTCGGATGACTCGTCTGCAACCGCCATTTCAAGACGACCGATCGGGCAAGGAATAAGGAGTGAGTGAGAGTGCTCGTGTCCCGGAGGCGTTATTGGTAAACGACACCTTTCAGAAAATGCTCGTTTTCCACGCGAGCCTTGTATTAGTAAGATGATTTATTGCATTTCTGTCGCTTGCGCGCCTTTTCCATTCATCAGATATGCAAATGGAAACTGGCTGGAGTTGACGTTATTGGTCCTGCCGGAGTGTGTCACATGAAGGACAGCGTTCTGTTACATCAATTCCCGTTGGCTTTTTTCCCATTCCCATTCATTTTAACGCTCGAGAACCGTTTTTTGAACTGCCCCGACATACCAAAAAACGGATTCAATCCTCCGACCTTCTTCTTCGGCCAGGCGGTTGTGTAGTTCATTTCTAACGGAGATTCGGTGGTTGATGATGTCATCGCCGATTTGGTAATCTTCATATGGAGCCTGTGCATGATTTCAGTGGCATCAATCAGCAGAATGGAATAGAGGGTATAACAAGGAAAATGGAGAAATCAAGTGGAAGATCGAGAGGAGGAAGGTAGAATTATGAGAAAAATGGCAGAAGAAGAGATTAGTGGCTGCTAGATGTGCGGATTTCTGAGACGAAGGGAAAAGACCCCACCCCTCACTAAAATGAGATGGAAGAAAAGAAAACCACTATCGATAAGGCTGCATATTGAAGATGTTTGGTGACTAGACGATGAGCACTACAGTGATGACGATGAAACACTGGCGGTCTTCAAAGATAATCAGGGATCAGCTTTTCAACATAGTAGGATAGTCAAAGAAAATCTTGCATCTTAAAGTCGGAAAACGAGAGAGAAAGATGAGAAGAACGACTCTACGAAGATTGGAGTGGCGGGAATGGAAGCGATGGCAGACGTTCAAACCTAATTACAATTCAATTTTGAATAATGAGGCAGAAGCTATCGTTTTTCGCATGAGCTCTTCCACCAAATACATCATTCTCACTTTCGTTCCGTCTCTCTCTCTCTCTCTCTCTATCGAGAATGCCAAAAATTCGGAATGGAAAGCTCTTCGCATCGGAAGTTGCGGCCTCGCGGGGGGTTATCATCATTTCGCGGCGCTCCTGACGGTGACGTTCATCAAATTTCCGGCTCTTTGAATCAAAACCACGCGTCTTTTTTCAGTGAGTAGCAGGCGAGGAAATTGGAAATGGCGGGCTTTCGGTGCGGTGAAAGAAGAAAAAGACGTATGAACTACGAAGAGTATAGTTTTGTTTACATTGGATTCGAAAAATTACGAATCGTGGTTCGGGTTCGGGTTCGGGTTCCGATTCTGATGAAAATGAGAATGAAGTTTGAAATGAAAAAAATCTCTCGTATTCTTTCGCTTTCATTTGATGCGATGAGAGCTCGGCAAAATCGCAAAATGAAAAATGACTGGAGCAATTTTCTGACCTCCGAGATGCCGCGTTTTCACATATCTGTTTGGTTTACAAAGCTTCTTTGCCACTGGCAAGATGAATCGATGGAACAACTGCATGAGAGGATTGCGGGTCGGATGGGAGGGAAGCGAAAGTAATTTATAAAACATGTGTTCATGAGAACTTTTGATTGTCTTCTGCATGAGACACACACACACACATCCAATTTTCATTCTTTTCGCTTCCCCACTCAAGCAGCGAAAGATGAAGGGAAAAAAGAACGACTGACCAGTTTCGTTTGCCCGTTCCGCGTATCTGCGGAAGTTTGCAAGCCAAACTGAATTTCGTTGAGAGTACTCTGTTCCGGATAACTTCCTTGAAGCACGGAGAAAGAAGGGAGAAAAAACGGAGTGCCGGATGCGAGAAGGGATAGCAAGTGTTCTCGGAGCGATAATAAGGAGTGTAGAGTGAAGAGGAGCAACTGCTCGGCTTCATATCGTACCCCTTGGGACCCTGCACTTTTCCGGAGTGGAAAACGTTTGAAAAGCCAGACATGATCAACAATCCGACCGAAGAAGAGGAAAAAGGAAGAGAGAGGGAGAGAGGAAACGGAAGCAGAACATAACAAATGACAAACTTGGGGGTTTCCGAGTCTTCCAACTGACATAGAAGAGGCGAGAGCCAAAAATTGAAAGAACTTTCCCTCTTTCTAGTTCCTACGAAGAAGGAAATTCGGTGACGCTGGAAAAGCACTAGCGATGGGACGGAAGATGAGAGGAAGAGTAGAAGAAAAACAGGAAGCGGGAGGGAGGATCTTGTAAGTCTCACGGATAACAGCCGACGAGTGACTCTTTATCTTCATCACGCGGCACAGATTATGTGAGATGGGAAATGGACGCGCCTATTGTTCGCAAAGTTCATGAAAATCTCAAATCCCGAAGAAAGACGAGCGATTTCTCGAGCCCGTCGAATCTAGACACAAGATAGCCAAAATTGGGGGAAATGGTTGCTCAAACTGAAAAGCAAACGAAAACGTGCCCATTAGTGATGACTATTCTATTTCCACCTGGAAAACACTTGTGACTAATCAATCAACCGCGCCGACTAACATAATAGTGGAGCAGCAAGAGGGAAAGAGTCAAAAGTCGAACAAAAAACCGCAACCTAATCGGCAGCATAATTATGCACGCAGACAGATAAGTCCGGGAAATCTTGCTCATCGTCATTGAGAGAGTTCTCTCCTTCTCCTTTCTCTCGTGTCTTCCGTCTCCGATTCCGGATTGATGTCACCGAGAATCTACGAGAAAAAAGGGGGAAATTTATTATGCCAGTTAAACAATTACAATTAAAAATTACATTACAAAATGGTCAATTCAAACTAGTTATTTTACTTGAACACTTGTGCAACACAGATGAAACCAGTGTGATAGATAAATTTGGGATTGGAGAAAAAGGCGAGAGAAGGGGTTCGTATCAGATGGGAAGAGATTTACAACTCCTCCTTCTTGGTCTTCTTGGACTTTTTGTCGTCCTTCTTGTCCTTCTTCTTGTCATCCTTCTTCTTCTCCTTCTTGTCCTTCTTATCCTTCTTCTCCTCCTTCTTCTCCTTCTTCTTATCATCCTTCTTCTTTTCCTCCTACAAAACGACTTTTGAAGTTAAAGCCCCCAATTTTCAGTAATTTCATTACCTTCTTCTCCTCCTTATCCTTCTTTTCAACCTCCTTCTTCTTCTTGTCCTTGGTCTCCTCATCCTTCTGAAAAACAAAAAAAAACCTTTTTTTCCACATCGAATGATCTCTAAACTTCCCAACCGAGTCATGATGTCATGAAACAGAAACACCTGCTCGACACTTGTTTCAAATTGGATCAGTCACATTATTGAGTCAAAAAACAATAAACCTGGTTGGTTTTCTATAAAACTTGCCCGCCTAATTTGATAATTAGACGAAATAATGCGACATTTCGGAAATTTTTTGTTTCTTTCGTACTATTTTTGTCGGAAACATGCAAAAACAATATGTCATATGCACGTGATGCATGACAAGATCAGAATCGAGAATCTTTCTTGCTGCGCATTTTTCCCATTCTCCAATGGCTTCTCATATACCGCTACCTTTTCTTTATCTCCATCCCTTTTAATCTAAGGTGCTACACGGGTTTACCTTCTTCTCAGCCTTCTTCTCAACCTTCTTCTTGTTCTCCTTCTTGTCCTCCTTCTTCTTCTCTTCCTTCTTTTCAACCTTCTTGGTCTCTCCCTTACTTGCTTCCTAAATAGTTCATATTGTCAGTTCACTTTTCCTTTATTTTCTCACCTCATCCACTCCAAACTCAAGAAGAGCTCTCTCCATTCCATCGATGATTTGGACCGTCAACGGGTAGAAGTACTTGTTGTTTCTGTACTTTTGTTCGTTGTTGGTCTTGAGCGGGTTTCCGTCAGTGTCTGAAAATTGCTATCTTCTTTTCCCATCATTGACAATTCTCTCTCGTACCCAGGAAGAGAATTCTCGGGATGTATCCACCATCTGGGGCGTACTTGGCGTCTTCTGGCTCATCATCGTCCTCCACATTGACCATGACAAATTTGCGAGAGAGAAGGATGAGCTCATCGGTCTTTGGCGATTTCTTCAGCTCATGCTTCAACGCTAAACAAATTAATTTGTCAGTGTGCGTTCTTCTTTCTCAGCGTCGTTTAATCTTACACTTGCATGCCCCGCACCACGTTTTGTGGATCATGAAGAATATTGGTCGGTTCAAGTCCTTCGCAATGCCGATTGCTTTGTCAAATGGAACCCATTCGATAGCAGTTGGGAAGCCTGTAACATCTCAAGCTTTTTGCACAATGAGACGTTTTCGAACGTACCACGAGCAAGGTCTTCGACTTCTTCCTTGGCGAACACCGCGACGGCGAGAAGTGAGAGGAGAAGGATCTTCATCTGCAAGTCGAAAAAACAGATAACGGCCACGACAGGGAAGAAGAAACGCAGAACAACAACGTAAAGATACAAGAAATGAATCGAAGGAGGAAGGTTTTCGCGGAGAGGGTGCGAAAGTGGGTCGGGACATCGAAGGTCACTCCCCCCGTCGTCTTCCACCGATTTCCTTCCAACGTGGACGGTTCTCGATCGATTCGGAACTATATCTGCAACGGAGAAAGGAAGAGAATGCAGGAAGAGATTGAATGGAAGGGATGTGTTTCTGTCAATAGCCACGACAGTAGTGATTTGCATTCGGTGAGAACATATCTCTGGTGTGCTCTCTCTCTCTCTCTTTTGCAAACGTTTTCGTTGCGGTGGAATACGTGGAAAACCAATTGATATGTATTGAATCAAAACCATCTGTTTCGAATCGAACGATGGGAAGAAAAAGAAAAGTGTGAAGTTTTGACATATGAGATTTTGTTCGTACTTTTCCGTCGATCCCTTCCCTTCCTCGTTTCTTATCATAAAGGAGGAAAAGAACGCAACAAGTAAACGATTGGTTCTTGGTGCGTTGCAGATGCAGAAACTGCCTCGAAGTAAACAGAAAGACACGTTGTCTTCATGTGAACAATAATTATCAGAAACTGCGAATCTCTAGAGGAAAGAACATTGTTGACGGCAATAATGGTATGGAAACTGCAAATTTGCTGCAAAGTGGCTCGTTCTCCGTGTGCTCAGCTCGGTTCGGTAAACATTTATTCTGTTCCGCGTTGTTCCCGAGATACCGTTAGATGGGGCCAATCTCGAGCGAATAGTTGTTTTCCGTCGTTTCAGTTTCCTTCTCCGACGCGCAAGATTAGTTGGTCATCAATCTTCCCTTTTTTTGCTTCGAAAACATTCTTTCGGGACTAAACTGGGACAAGGCGAAGCGAAAGAAGCGGCGAACAAATTCAGTTTCACAAGGGAAAGGAGCGAATGTTCGGGGGACGGATATGGGTGTGTGAGCGGCCACAACAACTTGCAAAACGATGGGGAAAACAAGATTTGACTATTCGTTTTGTATTTCACTCACTGACTGAGGTGCTAAGTGCTCAACGTGATGTGTCACGATTGAAAAGCCGACTCAGAGTCAAGAGAGAAATGAAGAGGGCAAAAAAGAGATCGGATAGATTCTAATGCATCAAACACCTTTCGATTCGCTTGCTTATCTACAAAAGAGCCGAATTTGAGTTTTGGATGTTCTCACTGAACGCAAAGAAAACATGTTTATACACAATGTACGAAAAACGAATCGTTCTCCGCACGGGAAACACCTAGTTGTTTGCTTACTTCATCAAAAAATCCGCGAAACTGATAACTGTCAAGTTTGGTCAACATTATTATCTCTTCCAAACAACGATTCGTCCGATAATTGTTGGAGACAGCCGCGTTCAGTCGTTTCCAGTTTCACACTCCAGCGAAGAAGGCCGCCCTCTATTCGCCACCATTCTACTACGCAGTAGCAAGGGGACACGATGCACCACACGCTACGCCATATTGCGGACGGCTCTGCCATAGACACACACACACACCCTTCGCCGGGGGCAATCTCCTTCCCATCGCATGAGTAACCCGGGTCGTCAGCGGTCACGTGTCAACACTGTGTGCGCTGTGTCGAATTGCCAGCCCCATTCATTCCGGTCGTCCTTGAGTTTTCTTTTTTTTTCTTAGCTGCGCCGTTCTGCTCGGTTTTGCTTAACTGTCAGAATCTTTTCATCTTCTTTTTTCATTTTCATTATCTTTTTCCTAACGAAACCGCCGCATCGCCACACTGACTTGCAGGAAACATAAAAAGTTGCTGTGTGAGTGTGTGTGTGTGTGTGTAAGGTGCGAAAATTTCGATGTGTCTGTGCCGACGTCACGTTAAAAACTGCGAACTTTGTTGCGAAATGTAACGGAAACTGCGAGAACCATGCGACAAACGTTGCGATTATTTGAGAAAAGACGGTCGGCCGCGCAGATTGCTCTATCCATCGGCAGGTCTCCCATTAGCGACGTACCAAACGCGCTCCATCGCGCATGCCAATATGACCCGTTCGCGTCCTCTGTGTCCTCCTCACCAGGCTCGTATCGTTCTGGTTCCACTCTTCCGCATTGCCCCTGGTTCTATTCGCCCCCATCGCTGCCACCACCGTTTGACTTTGTGTCCAACATGTAAATAACTGAATGGAAATGGAGAATTACTCTATTCCGCGTTCTACTTCTCTTTCTTTTTTTTTGTTTTCTCGTTTCTTTTTCTTGGCCACGCGTGCCGTTTCAAAGACCAACTGCATGTTTCGAGCGTGTTACACTCGGCCCCACCCCGGGAATGAAGCGAGAAATAGCGAACAACTGTCAGTTGCGACCAACTCGTTCCACTCCGGTTGTAGACCAACTGAAAGAAGACCCCGCCGCTTATCACACATCAGCATGACGTAACTTTGATGGCCAGTGCGGTGATGTGACCGTTCCGGGTGCGAAAAGAGGTTGCTGCTAGTTATTTGTATTCTTTCTAATCCCCTCTTGACACGGATGAATATTGATATCATCTCGTTTTCTCTTTTAAATCTTCTGAGTCAGGAAGACACAAACAAGAGTCTTTTTTTTAAACTCTCTTCGAAAACCAATCTGTCTGCCGAAAAGTGTCTGTCTCCCGCCACTTGCCCTTTCGCTCGCCTCGTGTCAAGCAAGTTCAAGTGTCTTTTTCTCTTCTCTTATCAGATACATTTTGATGTGTTTTTTGAGTGTCACTTATTCTTCGGTGTCTCTTTTCCGTTTCCCGTTTCGCTACGTCGTGCTCGTTGATGTGTCACTGAAACTTTTTCTTTTTCATGGAAACATGACACGCCCGGGACTTTACATCCTCTTGACCCTTAACCAATTTCAGAGTCGCTTTGATTACCGGTATACAAGAAACCAAAGGAGTGGAGCCATGCTTGGACTCGAGCATTTGCTCTTTGTATTGACCACATTTGCGTTCCCACCGGTCGCACTCACAGTCCTTCTATGCATCATTCTTGCCACGTTTGGAAAGTCGCTCGGACTCCGGCAGATGTACGTCGACACGCTCATCCAGATATTCGAGGTAAGAATGAAGTCAAACTGATAACATTATTGTGGTATGTCGGTGCGCATGCAAACTGCGTTCGAACCGTCACGAACCGAAGAATGGTCTGATAGTCACATTCTCAATGATAAGAAACCTGTCAGACTGACCTTCGGTCTCTTTTTTTGCAGTGGGGAGCACGACAGATCAAAACGAATGAGAAGATTGACAAGATCAAGAGAAAGGAAAGCTCGGTCACCCAAGCCATATTCGAGAGCAGAATTTCGGAAGAATACGACGAGGACGACGAGATAAAGAGCATCGAGACTCCCCGTTTCCTAGCGACAGATGAAATCATCGAAGATGAAGTGGACGGACGCAGCTTGATCGGTTCGGAACACGACAGTCACGACTCTGGAGAGGATTTTCCATCGGTCGACTCGGATTTCGGCGACGAATCGTGTTTGAAGAGAAAGTTCGGCTCGACGACCAGTGAGTTGAATGGAAATGTTCCCCTGGTGGAAGCATGAAGCTTTCTTTATCGCATGCCCCCTCTATCTTTTGTGTTGTCAGGTTGGGACAATTTTTTTCAGGTCTCGCCTCGGTGTCATCAGTCTGCAGTGTGAGGACGCGCAAGATGTCGGATAGCAGCACATGTATGTTGTGGTAGCTCTGGGTACTTTATTTTTATAGAAGGGGAAAATAGTATCTTTGTTTGGCCGCCGATTCAAAGCTTCCTCTTGTTTCGTTATACGACACTTCCACTTCTGCTATTTGTCTCCTTTCTCTATTAGTTTATCAGATTCAAAACCATTTTATTTTCTTATTTCGGGCCGTCAACTAGTTTCTCAGCAGTCAACATATTGGCTATTAGTAATTCGATTAAATATGGAATGTCGAATGGCATTTCTCCATTTTCAGTGGGCATCATCAAACGAGAGACGCAAATCTATCTCGACGACAACTTCACTGAAGACATTCCCGATGAGGTGTTCGTCAGAAGTCGTGGTTGGGCTGCGATCCGAGACTCTGTCGATTTTGTCAAGGCGGGCATGGAAGCGATCATCGAAGATGAAGTGACCAGCCGATTTGAAGCGGAACAGTTGATGAGCTGGAACATGTTGACCAGAACGAGCATCAAGTTTTATCAGTTTGTCAAGTCAGTAACTTGATCGCTCTCTTCTCACCACTATGATCAATTTTTTTTCAGCTGGAAGTTGAGTGCTCTCTGGATTATCGGATTCCTTTTCCGCTACTGCGTCATGCTTCCGTTGCGTTTCACTATCTTCTGCATTGGACTGATTTTCCTGGTCAGTTCGACAGCGCTAATCGGATTGGTGCCAGTTGGAACTTGGAAAAAGTGAGTGACACATACACCGAGTGTAATAGTAGTGGAACACTTGACTTTCAGAAAGCTCAACCACAAGTGTATGCTGATCTGCTACCGCATCCTTTCGAGAAGCATCACAGCTGTCGTCTACTTCCACGATGAGCACTACAAAGCGGAACGGCAGGGGATCTGCGTCGCCAATCACACCTCTCCGATCGACGCTCTTGTCCTTTCGATTGACAACGTCTACGCGCTTATCGGACAGAAGCACGCGGGTCTTCTCGGAGTTATTCAGCGCGCTCTCTCGCGAGCATCGAGTCACATTTGGTTCGAGAGAAGCGAAGCGAAAGACCGGTCGGTTGTCGCGCAACGACTCAAAGATCATTGTACCGACCCCGACAAACTCCCGATCCTCATCTTCCCGGAAGGAACGTGCATCAACAACACTTCTGTGATGATGTTCAAGAAAGGTTCCTTTGAGGTAGAAAACATCGAAACGCGGTAAACTAGTGAAACCGTTCCGATTTCAGATTGAAACCACCATCTATCCCATCGCGATGAAATACGACTCCCGGTTCGGCGACGCGTTCTGGAACAGCTCGGAGCAGTCTTGGTTCGGATACATCATGCGAATGATGACGTCTTGGGCCATCATTTGCAATGTCTGGTACCTGCCTCCAATGACGAAACGGGCCGGAGAGGACGCCGTAGATTTCGCGAACCGCGTCAAAAAGGAAATCGCTAACAAGGGTGGTCTGGTGGATTTGGAGTGGGACGGCGGTTTGAAGAGAGCTAAAGTGCCTCCGAAGATGGTCGCGAAACAACAGGAACGATATGCCAACCGTCTCTCCAGATACACTTCGGTTTCCGAGGTTGTCAAGAACGAAGATGTGGATATCCGAATGGATTGTAAGTTGTATTCGGTTTCTTCTCCTCCTCATTGTTTGATTTCAGTGGAAAAGACAGTTTCCGGGTATAGCTCGCTCGAAGATCTGCCAGAAGACGTGTTCGTCGAGGAAGAAGATGATGAAACTTTTGGTAAGGAGCAACACATTTCAATCTTAAAACAATAACCGATTTTCAGAGGTTCACGACGAGAAAGACTCGTTCCACAAGACGCTCGGTAGAGGCATCGAACCGCCGTCTCTGGTCAAGATATAATCATCCTCAAACGCATATCATTTTTTCTTATGTGGTTATAACTACGGATACTAACAAGCTTTGTTCTAACGTATCATGTCAAATCTAACATATTTGCTCTCTTAATGGCGTTGACGTCAAATCTCACCCCCCCCCCCCCTCTCAATGTTTTACTAACAGTCGATTTTAGTTTCATTTTTTTGAATTCGATTGCATGCGGTCCCCCTCAATCACTGATTCTTGTCTGATAGGATGTCAAGTCATTTCTCAGAACGAACGAGTTCTAGTAGGGTCTTAGAATACTAGTTCATTAATTGTTTTACGGGTTCCTTAATGATTCTGATTTTTGCATTTCCAATTTGTTGTATGAGCAAAAAATGAAACGTTTCCTCTGTGGATCAGCAGTTATCTAACAAGGGAAAGCATTAAGTACACTATACAGTTAGCCTTAACTAATGACACAGCATGATAGAGGAGGTTTCAAAACCTATATTCCCGTTTTCAAAGTCTGCTTACGAGACCTCTGAAGTGCTGAAATTCCAGTCCGAAGTTTGAAGATTTTTTACCATTGGATATCCACTGCCCCGGTGGCCGCTCAGCTCGCTCAGTCGAGTTCCATATCACCGCCACCGCTGCCAGTACAAACCGTACCAGCATGGTCCAGTGGTAAACGTCTTGGCCGCCATTCTTCTATTGCTGGTTCGTATCCTTTCTTTCCTTTTTCGTTTTTTTCTATTTCTTCCCTCTTTTTTATCGTTTTTTTTTATTCAAGTTTCATCCAAGGTTTTTTGAGGAAATAGCTAAACGATAAAAAAGAGGGAAGAAATAGAAAAAAAAACGAAAAAGGAAAGAAAGGATACGAACCAGCAATAGAAGAATGGCGGCCAAGACGTTTACCACTGGACCATGCTGGTACGGTTTGTACTGGCAGCGGTGGCGGTGATATGGAACTCGACTGAGCGAGCTGAGCGGCCACCGGGGCAGTGGATATCCAATGGTAAAAAATCTTCAAACTTCGGACTGGAATTTCAGCACTTCAGAGGTCTCGTAAGCAGACTTTGAAAACGGGAATATAGGTTTTGAAACCTCCTCTATCATGCTGTGTCATTAGTTAAGGCTAACTGTATAGTGTACTTAATGCTTTCCCTTGTAAGAAAACATTCACAGCTAAAGTCATGAAATTCGCTTCTTTCATGGAGCGGCATAATTACCCGCACAAACTATTTGTCGAATATTTCGAAAACTAGAAGTCACAGAGAGATGAGACTCAACACATATTTATATAATCTACAAATTATCTCTCGGCTAGTTCCATTTCATGCCATTTCCTTCCTTTTCGGTTACGGTCCAAAAAGGTTGGGGCTAGGCAACCACGCTGGCACGCTCGCAATCGACGCACAAATCGTCTTACTCCGCGAGCAAGGTATCCTTGAAGACCTTCATACTTGTGTGGGGTGTTGCTTTGACATTCGTCTAAAAAGCTTCGAGACAGGGTAGTCCAGTAGATTGAGATACGGTGGAGAATGAGGTCATTCTCCCTCGCATATCAACACAGGCAAATGAGTCTCACAGCAGATAGGCCTCTGAGCTGGAGCTCCGCCATGTTGCTAGACTCTACGATTGGTTTCGAAATTACTCTAGGACCCAGCCACAAATTCATGAACGGATTTCAAGATCTGACTGATGGTTTTTTTATATGGCCAAAACGCGATTTTATCTCTCATAATGCACGTTAGCGTTTACCATTTCTTTGAAACCTAACATTGAGACGGGAAATTTCACGAAACGGTGAAAAAAGTGATAAATAAGAAAAAGAACTAAAAAAACCGTCAGTTTTGAACACCCTGCCGCCAAACGCTCGTGCGGGTAATTCGCGGCCACCATGTACATTTACACATTTTTCCACTTCCAAAAAATACTAGCAGCAGCTTCTTTGTATGTGAAAAATACCCGTTCATTACTGCTCCAAATCTTAAATCCGATTCTGCTAAAAATTTGAACGCGCAAATCAAGCTTGAAATTTGAGCTGTATTTCAGATACTTACTTAGATACTTAGACGATCCGTTCTTCGCTATAGGTTAGCGCGGATCACAGCACGCCATTGATTTCGGTCCTTTGCTTGAGTTGACCACGGAGCCAGCACTTTTCCTGTCGACGTTCTTATCGTCACATCTTTCCGGAGCGAGTCGGTCCATCTCGTTGGTGGTCTTCCGACTGGCCTTGTGTAGTCGTACGGCCTCCAATCGAGCATTGTCGTCGTCCACCGATTATCCGTCCTTCTTGCGACGTGTCCGGCCCATCTCAGCTTCATCTTCTTGATGTGGAGTAGAGGATCTTGAACTTTTGAGATTTTTCGAACGTCCTCGCGGTGCATGTTCTTCTCCCGTTGTTCTGTTAGTGTCAGTCCAATGAGTCGTCGTTCGAGCGCTGCGTGTGTGATCCTGACTCTTTCCGCCAGGGCCTTGGTGAGCGTCCATGCTTCACATCCGTAGGTCAGGGCTGGTAGAACGGTGGAGTCGAAGAGTTCTGCGCGTCGTTTCTGGCATTTGATGGCGTCCGTGGTGTTCTGTATGCTGTTGAAGGATGCCCACGCTGCCCTTCTTCTTCGGTGGATCTCTTTTTCTAGCTCGTTCCTTGCGTTGATCTGACGTCCGAGATAGATGTATTCTGCTACGTCATCGATGACGGTTACTGTGGTCGAGGTGGTGAGTTTGATCGGTTCGCTGCTGGCGAAGGCATTCCGGAGAGCTTTTGTCTTTCCGCTGTTCATCTCGAGTCCTACCTCGTGGCACTTCTGCATCAGTTCCGTTAGCATCTCGCTCGCTGCTTCGGGGCTTTTTGATATCAATACGATGTCGTCCGCGAAGCGGAGGTGCGTCAGGTTGCGCCCATTGATTCTCACTCCTGGGTTGGTGTCGTAGTCGTTCTCGTCGTCTTTCAGGGAACTCCAAGAGAGCTTTTGGAACACCATTTCGAGACAGGCCGAGAAGAGATTTGGTGATATGGGGTCCCCTTGGCGTACTCCTTTTTGCACTGGAATGTGCACTGGTTTGTGGAATGGTGTGATGGTTGTGGTGCACTGATGGTAGCATTGTTGCAGCATGTGGACATAGGCCGGCTCGATTCCTTGTTGATCCAGGCTCTTCCAGACCGACTTCGCTTCGATGCTATCGAAAGCCTTCTTGTAGTCGACGAAGACGAGTACCAGTGGAATCCGGTATTCACGTCCGGCTTCGAGGAGTCGCTGGAGAGAATGGATGTGGTCGACTGTCGAGAACGATCTTCTGAAGCCTGCTTGTTCGACTGGCTGCGCCGCATCGAGTGTTTTCCTGATCCGGTTGAGTATGCACTTGGTGAAGGTCTTGTATAGAACCGGTAGCAGACAGATTGGCCTGTAGTTCTCCAGGCTTTCTCGGTCTCCTTTTTTGAAGATCAGAGTCGTTCTTGATGTGCTCCACTCCCGGGGGATGACTCCGCGATTCATGTAGATGTTGAATCTTGCCGTGATCATTTGCATGACGTTGTCACTGCATGCTTTGAGGAAGTCAGCGGTGATTCGGTCGTTGCCTGCGGCTTTTCCTGGTGGGAAGGATTTGATCGCTGAGCGGATTTCGTCTGATAGAAAGGGTGGTGGTCGCTCTGGTCCACTTGGCGATGTTGGAGCCGGCGGTGGGGACGAGCTGCTCGCGAATAGTCTGGTGTAGAATCGCTCTATCTCCTTCTCCATACCGCTTCTTGAGGTAATCCTCTCTCCGTTCGTAGAGGATTTTAAGCAGGGGATGTAGGCCTTGTACTCGTTGATGTCGCGGGCGACTCTTTTGAGGCTTTTCCTCGCACCTGCGGCTGCTAGAAGGCGCGATTTGGCAAACTCTTCGTGATCTCGTTTTACTGCTTCTCGGCACTCTTCAGAAAGTATTTTGAAGTTGGGGTCCGTCCTGTTCATGAAGCGTCGAGTTGTGAGCAGCTTCCGAGTTGCGTCGGTTAGCCTATTCGTTGAGTGGTTCGACGGTTTTGTTGCGGCCTGGTCTTGTATTGCTTTTAGCATCGCGACAAGCTCTTTGTAGTCCTCGTCAATGCTGGCACGCATTGGGAGTGTTGCGGTGGTGCTGGTCGTCGATGCGATAGCTGTGTCAAGTACTCGTTTGGGCTGCTTTCTCCTTTTCAACTGATCCAACTTTGCGTAGTTTATATCAAAGTGAAGGTTGCTGCGGAGTAGGCGGTGGTCGCTGCCAGTCACGAAAGATGGTAGAACCGAGGTGTCGGTTACAAATTTATCGTTAGCCAGAATGTGGTCGAGCTCGTGTTTGTGGCGGCCGTCTGGGCTTATGAATGTCCATCTCTTGTGGAGTGGCTTGAGAAACTGCGAGTTGGTGTGCCACAATCTATTTGTTTCGCAGAATGTCGCCAGAAGCTCGCCCGTGTCGTTGCGCGGTTCGAAGGCATGAGTGCCGACGTGCCGCTCCGTGTCGTTTCTTCGGTTCCCGATTCGTGCGTTGAAGTCGCCGATGACTAGTTTGTACTTGCTTTTGCAAGCTCTGTAGACGTCTTCGACACGTTCATAGAAGTCGTATATTTCCTCTGGATCGGAGTCGGCGGTCGGCGCGTACACTTGGATGACTGTGCACTTGAGCCTTTTACCCACTTTGAATGTGAGCGTGCCTATCCGATGGTCGAGTATCTTGACTTCGTCGATTCGGGGTAGGAAGGCGCTTTGAACTATGAAGCCGATTCCTCCAGATATCGAAGATTTGTTCCGTTGTCCTAGAAAGATTCCGGTGCCGTCCGAGCTGACGATGTGCTCCTCTACTTCTCTTTTTGTCTCGCTCAAGCCGATGATATCGAACTTGATTCTCTTTGCTTCTTCGAGAAGTGTCGCTAGTCGATCGTTTGTGGCGATCGAGCGACAGTTAAAGGTGCAGATCCTCGCGTCGGTTCTTCGTGTTTTTGGCCGGTCGTTCCTGTGCCGTACCGTATGACAGAATCGTTCAGCTCCGAGATTTGATCGCCTCTCCTGGTGTGCGCGTGTGTCTGTCGTCACAGTTGCAGTGGCCAGGTGCGGAGGACTGAGGCAGGGGTATGTGCTGTTAAGAGCAAAGGTGTTTCCTCTGGGGTACTTTGGAACGATTAGCTGGACCGAGCCAAAGCCGCCCGGTCAAAGAGCATGCGACACTGCCTAGGACCTGCGTGAGGGGTGTACTTATTGGCCGGATAGCTCCTCCTGAGGTGTCGATCTCCTCAGGTTGTAGAAGGAACTATCCGTTGATCCCTATCGCCGCGGAGAGGCTAAGTACTGATAGAGTACGGATTTCAAGATCTGACTGATGGTTTTTTTATATGGCCAAAACGCGATTTTATCTCTCATAATGCACGTTAGCGTTTACCATTTCTTTGAAACCTAACATTGAGACGGGAAATTTCACGAAACGGTGAAAAAAGTGATAAATAAGAAAAAGAACTAAAAAAACCGTCAGTTTTGAACACCCTGCCGCCAAACGCTCGTGCGGGTAATTCGCGGCCACCATGTACATTTACACATTTTTCCACTTCCAAAAAATACTAGCAGCAGCTTCTTTGTATGTGAAAAATACCCGTTCATTACTGCTCCAAATCTTAAATCCGATTCTGCTAAAAATTTGAACGCGCAAATCAAGCTTGAAATTTGAGCTGTATTTCAGAAAACTTGAAAACTTTCCGAAAAAATCGATATCCCTCTTTTTTTTCAAACAAAAAGTTGTATTCAATTGGTTTTTCCTCAAGACCGTTTTGATTACCCTTTGGCAAACCGACTTGAAGGGCAAAAAAGGTGAAAAACCTATTATCAATGAGTCATCGCACTGCCCGCACACCCTTCGACTTTTTCGAACGCGCAAGGTGTAGTGATGCAAACCTGTGCGTAAGGAGATTAGCACGGTGAAAACTGTACCTGGTTGCGAGAAGAAACAAGTAAACTGTCGAAAAGGAGCGTTTTGATTGAAATTAATTGCAAAACTCTGATAACGAAAACCAATTTTACTCATTTTTGTTCAAGCGGATTGGTTTTATCTATACATATAAGATGTTCATTCTTTCTCAAAAAGTTTTCATTTTCAAATGCCGAGATGCAGTACGTTCAGACTGAAAATCGAGCGACGGAGTGTCGTTCTGTCCGCTGTTTAGCGCGCCTAAATATTGCGACGTAAGTGGGTGACTTTTCTATGACATTTTTTTTGAAACAGATTGGAGCACAATTCATTGGATTCTTCGATTAGTTTAATTTCAGTTTTCAAATAAGACTCAATTTAGGATAATTGTCGAAAGTTCGACTTTTTTGGGGTTTCATAAGTAATGGGAACATTAGTAAAAAGAAAAATCAGCTCGAAAAAACGATATAATGGGATAAAATGAGGAACACAAATTTGATTTCTTGAAAACAGGGAACCGAGTTTTTTCACTTGAAAGTTGGACGGAAAAAAGAAAGAAGGAGAACTGGGAACGAAAATTGGAAAACCTTCACACAAAATGTCGGATAAAATAAATTGATTCAATAATCTGTCTGCGATATTTGAGAAATGTCGTTTTGGGGAGTGTCAGGTTGCATCTGGTTTGGCTGTGAACACAATTTCGATAGGCGGGAAGATCAGGAACGCAAGTTGGAGAACAAGACGTTCCAAATGTCCTGAACTTGCTGTGGCGGAGCTCCGTCTCTTGGTTTCATCTGGCTCGATGCTGTCAGAACGTTTCCAACCAGAGCCGGTTCCACTGCGGACACAGGAATATGGGAGCGAATTGGCTCCGCAGCAGGAAGTTGAGCTCCGATCATTGCTGGAGAACTGAGACCTCCGTTCAGTGGTAGTCTGGGAGTCGATGGCCGAAATGGAGAGGCTGATCGGCCAATATCAGCGGTTTGCAGACCAATTCGTGTAGGTTCCGGTACTTGAAGCCGGACTGGATCGGCTGGTGTCTGGGTCTTATTGTTCTTGAGCCCAGATGCGTAACGTTGACGATCTACGTAGCGCAGTTGATCCACTGCCCCGTCATGGTTTTCCCAACGCATGTCGTTATTTCCACTCTGTTGCGGTATCTGAGCAACCTGTCCATTGATATCTTGACCAGGTGCTAGCACGGTTGGAATAGTGACCTGCAAATAATTCTTCACTGCCCTGCTAGCTTTTGATGATAAACGCACCTGGGCAACCGGAAAAGACGTTCCAGTAAGAGACACTTGATTCTTGCCTTCTCCTTGTCCGACTTCTGCGACACCGCGCACGCCTTCCGAATTCAGCGTGTTTGATTGAAAACTGAAGGGAATCAGCGTTTGCAGAGAATTTCCGAAAGAGTTGTTCGGTACGGCAAGCACACATTGTTCCAGCTTCTTCATGGGAGGAAGGGACCCTGCTTCGCTCGAAACTTCTTTCTAGAAAACAGCGGTTTCAAATTTTGCAGGAAATTGCGACAGTTCAACCTCAAGCCCTCGCTTCCTCGCAATCTGGTTTTCAGGGTTGAACCCTGGAGCCGTTTGGATATTATGGACCTTTTGTTGTCCAAGCCGGAAAGCTTCCTCTTTTTGTCTGGACCACTGAATATATCCCTGATTTTGTCCATCAAGAGCTTTTACGGCTAACTCCAAAATCGAAGGAACCTGTTCAATTCATTTATATTTTATTCTATTTGTGCACTTTGAACTGACCGTGTTCAGATCTGCTGCAACATGTGTACTCACACATGTCGCTTTCTCGCGTTCTTCCTTCTGAAGATTAGAGTCCGTCGAGTTGGAACTAATCATTCCCGAATGTGGAGACGATAGCTCATGTGGCTCAAAAATGTCGACGAGTCGGAAGGATCGTAGTACTTTTCTCGCTTTAACGTCGTTTTTCTGAAAAGTTGCACTGCCGTTGGATGCCTGAAAAAGTTGGATTTTGAACGGGTCGAACATTATTATGTTCACTTCTCCTGCCGCATTTTGTTTGTAAGTCTGGAGCAACTGGTCAACAGCCATCTTGAGTCCTGCTTCGGAGACATTTCCATTGTAGTTCCCATACGGAGGAAACGCGAAGTTTGCACCGGACCCCTGTCAAAAGATAATAAGTGTGATAATAGTGACACTAGGGAAACAACTCAGATAAAGATAGATGGTCAGGCAATTCAAAGGTTCCAGCTTGCCACTCTAGTTGCTGCCGTACATGGCTCTCTTGAACCGAAGCAGCGGACAGTTGCTGTTTCGGACCATCCAACACAACGTGACCCGCTTTGTTCTCATCTAACGTGACCCTTCTGTCGAAGTACAGCAACAAGGGATTATAAACCTCTCACCTCCATTCCATTTGTTCCATCACCCACATCGTTGACCACTCTGTTCGTTGCCAGCTGAAAACGCGTCTATTTTATTTCCCTCATAAATTTCATACCTCAGGTGAAGCGGGAGTCCCGGTAGCCAAAGCCTATAAACTAAACAATATCCAATCCACTTTAAATTTGTCCTACCTGAGGAAGAGGAGGGTCCTCTAGAGGCTCCTCTGGAGGGTCCAAACATGTGCGGTCGATAACTTCCCCCACCTCCTTACCGCGGCTCCTGAAAAATTCCACAGAGCGCCTCTCGCGGAACGGCTTGTAGAAATATTGTTTAGAGTGTTTCACATAGACATCGACCGCCTTGTGATCCTGAAGATTTGATTAAAATCAAGAATACTTCACGTGTGAACCATACGGCGTCTGTCGATAAAAGCGGGAAAAGCTTTTCCAAGCTCTCTTCGAGATTTTTTAGGCGCTTCTTTACGTCTTCGCTCAAAATATGTTTCAGCTCCTCTTGTTTCTTTTTCGATTCAGCGCTCCAGGGTCTTCTGAGGACTTCTATCATGTTCTGAACCAATTTAGAGATGTAGTTTGAAGCAGATTTGTGGTCTTCTCACCCGGATGTTGATTCTTTCTTGATCTGTCAGGCCGACTGGTTCGATGCGGTTCAGATGCTCGTCAAACCCGTTTCTTAAAAGCTGTTGTGCTTTTTCTACCGAATTCAGCTGGTGTCTACGTCCAACAATAAAGACCACGTCGTGAAGTTCAGTAAAATACTGAAATCGTTGTTTGATTGGAACATTCAAACAAGTCGAGTTACCTTTGCTATTCTAAAGCTGCTCAATACTTCCTGTTTTATACGTTTCTCCATTCTGAAACAACAAAATTTGATTGTAAATGGCGTTTATCGGTCATTTATATATTTATAAACTGAGTCAAGAGTTTTTGATGTACGACGATTTTGGGAAAACGTTGAAATTAGATGGAAGTTTTTTTGTATTATAAAACAGTTGGCTAATGTGGCAAATATGTCCCCGCAATGATTTCAAAAACGCAACTGATGAGAGTGACTCATGCAAAGTAACATTGAACAATGCATGTATGTGCCGACGCGCGCTTTCGGCACTTTGCCCCTTTAGCAGCTGTCCTAGTGTCGACCCAAACGGCCAGACACAGCAGACACTCGGATATGACAAACATGTCTGGAGTCCTTTCTTTTCCTATCTGGCGGAATGTGAACGACATCCGAAACGCATTTTTTCTGACGTTGTTTTAAATGAGAAAACTTTCGGACTGCAGACGCACTATATGTATGTAATCTTATTATCAGAGAGAGGTAGCCAGTGAAGCGAGAATCATCATTATCCAAAAGAAGGCTTGAAAAAGAAGCAGCGAGCGGCCGACGAGAGAACAACTGCGAAAGGGAAATGAGAAGAAAAGGAGAGAAAAGGAGACGACGCGCGTGCGTGGCAGAGAGCAGGGTCGCATACTACGTAGTTCTCGGGCAGACTTCCATCTTTGTCCTTCATCAGAGAAACAGAGAAAAAGAAAACGAGAGTACTGAATCTCAAAAAAAGAAAGTTTTATGTGGAATTTCTGAGAGGGACAGAACATAAATCAATGATACGGCTACTTTCAAAGTTACGATTCAAACATCCGCTACGACAAATAGACTGTGGCAGAATGGAACACTTTCTGAAGTGAAAGAGATATTTCTGCGCCCATTACCACGAATGTCTGGCAAGGTCGAAATCGCTGACAGAGTCCGCGAGGGCCGAACCGACACTCGCGCTGGACTCATTGTGATCAGCAAAAGGCTGAGCACACACCACTTTTTCGCCGTCTGGGGATGAATCACAGATGTTCGGCTGACAAGAAAGGGTACTTAAAAAAGCCGCAAGCCGACAATGTCCAAGGTTCTGATCCTAACGCCGACTCACACGAAGTCGCACAAATGACTATCAAAGGGATCGCGAGAACGGCGTGTGTGAGTGTGTGTCTCGGCTTCTCTTCCGGAAAGGATGGCGCCTCTTTGAATCACCACCAGGACCGTTCCTGACACACACATAAAAAGGCGAGAAACTATGGATCGATGATAGCTGCAGGTTTCGCCTCAAACACTTCTCAGTTTTGCAGTAGGGGAACGCGGCGCGGCCGCTTCGCACGGCTTCTAAAAAAGGAGTGCGCGCACTCGTGTCGTTCTACTTCACGAGACGGGGATTATTGACAGAGAGGGCTGTGAGCCGAGCTGCTCTTATCAGCGAGATAGACCCCGGGGCGTGAATGGAGATGGAGGGAAACGTGAGAAAGATTACGCGAGAATAGGTCGGTTGCCAACAGAAACTGAGCACAAACAAAAATGCGATATGCGCGTATCATGCGACGACTCGCGAATCTCTTCCTTTCGTGTCTAAGCCGGGAAGGTTATTGGGCTTAGATTTGGATACAATCTCACGTCAATTGAAAAGCAGGCGGGCCTAAAACCAATCAGAAAAACAAACAAAACAGTGAAGATGAAAAGTTCGCACTTAGACTGAAAATAATTAACTAGAAGAAGTCATAAACGAAGATGATTTTTTATTTTGCTTTCTTCGGAACATTTCAGATGTCGTCATCTGCACTTGGATATCTGGTGCTGATGTCCTTTTCAAATTAAAGAGTATAAATCTTAATTCTCTGAAGGTGTATAGAAATGTGGTGGAGACAGTTTCTTCCTCATATTAGCTCAATATTGGCACACATGCTAATTCCCAGGGTGCCAATTTGAATCGAGCTCTACGGAAGACAAAATCCTGATATTTATTATCAAATCACAGTTTACAAAGAAATGTTTCACGATTTTCCTGAAGCACTCACCTCTCCAATTTGGTTTCGTTACTTGTTGAGATGCGAAGCGAGCCGGAAAACGTAGTATGCGGAAAAAAAAGGAGAAGAGGACGACTTTGATTTCAGTTCGCATTCATCTTTTTGAGGGACCGGCTGGGGAATGGACCTGACGTGTACGTCACGAGAAGACGTTTCGAAGAGCCGTTTAATGAATGAACGTCTCCGCGACGGACTAATTCGAAGAGAAGCTCACATCCCTTTTTTTGGCTCGAGTTGAGACTGACATTTGCCTGCACATGGTGTGAATTTCAATGGAAGAAGACAACGTCCTTGGTGTGAATAACAAAATGAAAAACCGAAAATGAAGCGAATAAGGGAGGGAAGGGAAATGACACGAGCCAATTAGGGTCATGTGTACAATTCGAGCTGCTTATGAGGGTTTCTCTTCATGAAATATTCACATTTACAGATAGACACTTAAATTTGTATTGTTTTCGAGTCGGATTCAATATCGACGAAGTGCAAAAAATAAACAAAACAACAAATTGAGAGAACGTTAATGAAACTCAGGTAAATTAAGAAGACATATATTCTCCAGATTTCTTATTCATGTTTTGTTTTCTGGTTCCTTCCTCATCCCTTCAATTCTCATCACATTTTTTGTCGGTCAGAAGCATTGCATTCAGGTGCTGGTTGTCGGGGGCTCCCAGTCTCACTTTACAATATAATATATTGAAACTGTACGACAGTACACTTTACCGCTCGTGACAAATGTTTCCATTCCCTCTCTCTTCTCTCTTTCTTCACTGTTTCGGATGGAAACGTAATATGCTGCGGACGCATTGCTTATATTTAACACACCCTTCGCTCCCACCCCACTTTCGATCAACAAAAAAGCGTTGTGCAGTCGGTCGGCGTCGCAATCGCTCAGTTTAATAGAAAACTGAAGTGTGCGCGCCAGATGGTACATTTCTGCAGCCGCCCCTCCGTCGTCCGATGGTCGTCGCTTTTTTGTGGTTCGATGTCGTGCAAAGAGCGACTGGCTGTCTCCTATTACCTATTCCTGAAGCCAATTCCAATCGACTCTGTTATATTCACCACCTGCCACTACTATTGGCGTAAAAAAACACGTACTCCTCTTCAGCCATCCGAGCAACACGCAGTAACACACTTGTATCATTGTGATGTCACTGGTGATTCTCGGATGTTCTGAAGTCGCGAGTCGAGTCTTATTTGGGTATCGAGAAAACAGGGCAAATGCAGCTGACCCCGGAAGTTGTCGCCTTTCCAATGCATCTCATTTCCGTCGTATCCAGGAGCTGCATTTTCTTCATTTCAGTAGGCACGCGTCTTCCCGGCTTCCTTCTCGCCCCATTCGATTTCCGTGGTGTAGGCTTCAATTTGACAAACCCATCCGGCCTCATCTGCCTGTTCGCTTTATGAGACTGACGTGATTCGGCTCATCTCCTCCTGCTGGTGCCGGGAAGTGCTTTCGGCCCGCCCACCGAATGTAATGGGCCGTCTTTTAGCTGTCCTTTAGACGCTACGCCCACAACACCCGCTCGATTCATTCCATTCGGACCAGCCGTCCTCGTATTCCTGCTGCTATTACTCTTGCCCGAGAGAAGCTCCTTCTCCTTCAACACAGAACATTTCACTAACACGGCCCCGTGTAGTTGGTGTAAGTGAATGTAATGTGAAGACGGAAGAAGTGAGTAACATTTGTTTGGTCGCCTAATGCTTGCTGGGGCAGGTGAAAACGAAACACAACGCTGTTTTGTTTCTACTTTCAATGTCCTGTTGCGTTGTGACAATCTCAAGGAGGAAACTGATATACACATACTTATGCGATGAGAAGGTGAAAACGCTATTAGCTGTCGAACTTTCAAGACCTTCCCTTGCTTTTTCTCTAGGTGCCATAGAAGGCAACATCACAGACGTCAGGAATTGAGGGCTTCCGGTTCGATGGGCTCTGCTCATTGAAACGTCAGAGTCGATCAGCGTAACCTAAATGAATGACATCAGATTCACCTGTGGGTCAACACTCAAAAGTCGTCGTGTGGCTCTCCAAGCTCTAGCTCTCAATGATGAGTGATACAAGAATTCAACGCATCTTGTTTCACTTGGCATTGCAGCTAGATCTTTTCAACCTGACCAAAAATATATAGCAGTGATTCTGGCAGCGTTTTGGGCCAAAATTTGATTATGACAGGATCTGGTGAAACAAACAAAACCTATTCGTAATAGGACACCTTGCGTTTGAGAAGGCGTGACCTGGTGCGAATGGGTGCATTTTACTAAGAGGTAGCATGTTATTATCCGATACTGAATGCAAATCCGCTTTTCGTAGCAAACGAGACACGCGAAGCAGAGAAACGAGCGGACTCGTTCTGATTAATTATATGTATGCCGATTTCGGTGCCTGGAACATGCCTATTAGGTACAAACCTTCGTTGCCTCTTCTACGAGACAGGTGGAACACGGAAAAACATGCCCCATGGCTACTGGCAACGCTCAAAAGTCCTGTGACAATTCAAAATCTTTGTCGCACAGAAACTTTTGCTCGCTGCCACTAGTTGCGGGGCGCCGGTAGGCAATAGTGAGTGAATGAATACACATCGAATGGACGACAGAGGGCCGCATTCTGGTGGATAAGTGTTCGAAGACAACTGACGAATTGTGATAAGCAGTGAGGCGTACACAGAGAGAAACGTTAGGGCTTCCTGTCGATGTGGACGTGGAGAGATGGTGATAGCACGCGACGTTTGATTGATATTCAACGTTCTCCTCCATTCCTCCTTTTTTATATCGTCAGGAACTAAAGATGATCTTTGACGTAATCAGTAGCTGCGAATTAATCCTCTGGCATAAGCTTGCCATCAATCTTGTCTGACGTAACGAAAACTTTCCATTTTTGGTAATTTAGCGTAAGGGGTGAGAAGAGAAAACAAGTGATTACCGAATTTCGCGAATGTTCGATAATCTGGAGGACACACAGCGGGTACGTTAGCGTCGACATGTGTCATGTGAGTGCGGTTGTTAGACAGATTAGATGTACAATTCCTCTCTTTCACCGACTTCAATTCACTCCTTGATTGCTTCTTCTGATCGCGCACTATTCAACAATTTTTGTATGTTTGTCTGAAATTGCTATTTCTGAACTTGTGGTGTGTGACATTTTGTAAGGTTACATGAATCTGAAAAGATTAGGTATAAAAAGTTATGACATGGATGACTGCGCAGGGAAATTAACCAGAAACAACAGACGGAAGTTGCTGAAAGAATCAGGACACAAACACAACAAAGGGTTTTCTTTCCATTCTTTGTTCTCTAGAACACTTGGAAACACGCTCAACCGTTAACAGGAAATGATTCATTTAATCGTTCGGAGCTCTAGAGATGACAACGTACAGTATCATTATTGAAAAGAGACAGGAAGGGGGGGGGGGGAATAAAATAAAGTAGTCAGTGTTAAATGAGACGTTCTGAGAAGAAAGGGAAACGAGATCATCCAATTGTCGCGCTGGCACACTTCGAGCAGCCCGTCTGTAAGAATCGAACTGGTGGAGGAGGTCATTCTGATATCTGCCTCACCCTATTTACTTGCGACCGAAGCGGAGGACTCCTGGCACGCTCTTCTTCAGGAGCACTCCGGCGTAGTGCTCTTCGAAATCCGACCGCTTTCCGAATCTGAAATAAAACGGTTGGAAGACGGAAGGGAACTAAAATAGAAAGCACCTCAAAACCCCGGGAACATCACGCTTTCCGAAGCGGAGAACTCCGGGAACTTCACTACGCTTGTCGAAGATCTCGGCCATGTAGTCTCTCTTTCCAAATCTCAGCACTCCTGGAATCTCCCGTTTTTCCATTGGCACATCACGTTTTCCGAAACGAAGGACGCCTGAAACTTTGGGTCTTCAAGAATCGAACTTCAATGTTCACCTGGAACGCTTTTCTTCTCGTCAAGGAAGGCACGCTTTCCGAAACGGAGCACTCCCGGCATCTCCTTCTTCTGAACGCTGCTCTCCCGCTTCTCCCAGACACCGCCACGTTTTCCGAAGCGGAGCACACCTGGCATCGCCCCATCGAAGTCTGTAATTCATCACTGAAGGTCTGGACAACTGCTACTTGTATGGCTACCTCGTTTCGAGAACACCCGCCCGTCCTGTTTCTCGTTGTTCCGAGTGGCTTCGAAATCCTCTGCAGGTGCGTCGTCTTCGACGATCTCATAGACTGAAAACCCCTCGTTTTCTTGTTGGACAATCCAATTGCGGAGAGGGTCGCATGGGAGATGGGCAACGAAAGAAAACGAAGAAAAGAAAAACGTTTTTCTTGTTGATTGAAATCGGCCCCCTCCCAAATACATCACTTTGAGCAGTACGATAGCGTCATTTTTCTGTGTTGGCGGCGATGGACGGGTACAGAGCACCATTGAACGAAATACGTCCCAGTGGGACTCTCGATGCCAAGAAAAGAATGAGACGAAGAAAAAAACGAAAGCATCCCACTCAACACTATCTATCCTTCTACTCCACCAAAGATATCTCACATACACTGCCACTTTTTTCTCAACTTTTCTTGTTTTCATTTCACGCCGTTTTCCCAAAATACTTCTTCTTTTGACGAAAGCGAGAAAAGTTTGAAGGTCAAAGAGTTGATCAAAGATTTGGGAAAAAAAGAGGGGTCAATGTCTCGAGAAGCGTGGGAAGAAGCGTCGGCAATCGGATTAATTGGTGGATGCCAGCCGCTATTTATTCATGGATCTTTCCAGGATAGCCTTCCGGATGTGACACTACGATGTTTGAACATTCCACTCATCGCATTTTGCACTCGGAAGGGCTTCATTTTTGTCTTGAAGTAATCCGCTGTGACGTTTGTTTTTCTCAAAAGTGCCCGTTTGCTGGAAAGGCGGACCAAACTAATTCTGGGTAGAGAGGTTCTCGTCCAAATTAGCATTCTCTCACCAAACCAAACAACGCGGCGAAAGATCAAAACGTGAATTTAACTTTTTCAATTTCCACTGGCAACAACGTGTGTAATTGTGTTTCGTTTCACGCTGACCCCTCTTTTTTTTGCGTCAATGCCCGTTTCTTAGATGGACGCAGGGACCTCCACGCGGTGCCGCCACAAGCCAGAACTCAATTAGGAGATTGGAATCAGAAGAGACAAATGGCGCATTTCTAAACAGGGCTCCGAGAATCGAGCCGTCACACTTACTTGGTTCGGTATATGCGAGCGATCCACGAAGCAGACAACATAGTGCAATGAGAAGAACGCCCGACCACCGTTGCATGTCTAACCCTGAAAAGTGATCAGTGAAAGTATAACATGGGATTTCAAGAAAAGACGAATACAAGTGAATGGTTCTAGGAATGCAGAAGGTCCCAATGGGATCGGTTGGGAATATGGAAGGGCTCATATCTTGTTAGGATCTCCTTTTCCAGCAAAAACATCTCCAGTTTAAGTGCCGATTTCATTTGCCACAGCCGCGTATTTGTCCAAAGAACCTCTCAAGAAGGTATGGGCACGGAAGGGGGGTCGCCTTCTTTCCCGACTTCCCGCCTACTTCTGGTACCGTAGAAGGTAGAAGCAATCAAGAATGACACGCTGACATCTTGACGGAGACTCCTCGGAACTCGACCACGGCTCGCAGTAACTTGTGTACGCTTTTGAAAATAGTGTCATCGGTGAGTGGCACATTTATCTAATGAGATTTCGTGACACATCACTCTGACGACGGTGGGAAATTCGAAAACAGGTTAAAAACGGAAATAAGAAAGACTACTGCGGAAAAAACTGAATCATATCGGAGAATTGGAATGAGATGAAAGGATTTAGGGTCAAGAAGGCCAGGCGGTGAAGAGGGACGTTTTCCCAGAGGCATTGTTCAATTATTTACCATCTTGTGTATCTGATGGCAAGATCCAGAAAAAAAGGAGGGGAAACGGGAAGAAAATCTTGGACGACTGACTTCTCTTGGCGCGTTTATATAAGGGGTGGGGTCTCCCGAACGGACCATTGGGTTGTTGCCCCGCCCCCTGACGGGTCCAAAAACGACGTCATTCGGAAGAGGAGCAGAAAAAAAACCGAAGGGAAGACGCTGATGTTGTAGAACCACATGAAAACGAAGACAATACAATTGAGAAGATGGGGCGAAAACCAATTGGAGACAAACTTTCGGGTTCAATTTGAATGGGAAAAAGGAGGGGGGGGGGGGGGCACAGGTTGACTCGATAACAGAAAGTATTTCGAGATGCACGTTTTACGCGGTTCACGAATCTTATTCCGGCAATTCAAAGAGATAGGCGGAAGGGAAAGAAGAGACTGGTTTCATCCTACTCAATTTGGAGAGTGAGTGGGCCCACGCGCAGGAGCGAGATGAGCCAAACTACCCCTACTTGAGACGAGTCAAAGCAATTCAAACTCAAAATACGAGACGATCGGTGATCTATGGACCAGGTTGTGTGAAAATTCGGCGATGATGGTGACTTCAATGCGGAGAAACGTGCGAACTATTCAACTTGGGGGACCGGAATGTGTCAATATACTTAACACGGAATTTGTGGAATGAAAGACGTGTGAATGCCAGATAAGAAGTGCACCGCATCTGCGCCATGAATCACGACGGGAAGAGAAGAAGAAAAAGTATTGCTGTTCGTGGCATCTACGCCCTAATCCGGAAATAACTTGCAAATGAACGAATTAACATGCGTCCACCTACGCTCTTCGTTTCCAATATACGTGCGCGCATTCAATCTCTTGGTTAGTTCTCAATTTTTCGATGGAACAGAACTAAGAAAACAGTGTGATATGAATCATTTCATCTGGAAACGGCTCAACTTTTATACGTGTCCCGCCATTTTCAAACAGGAAACTGACGCTTGCCTTGTTTTTCCCGCGCTTTATTTTCAGGAATCATCAGATGATATCTACTCGTTCTCAGAGTATTCTGCCAGTTTTTAGTCTCTTTTTGACACATGGATTAGAATAGCGATGGTATACTAAAACTAACGGGAGGAAGTTATTTTAATCCGCAATTTCATTCATTTTGAGGCGAACACCCACATGGTTCAATGTTGAAAAACAAAAAAATGGGACAGAGACGTCATCTTGAAAGTCAAGTTGAATAAGGTGAGATTGGAGATATCTCGATTTGACATGACACCCACGCGTGCATGCCACTTATTCAAATCAGATGTCCCTACTCGGCCAAATCATATTGTGCTCAAAGATCAGATGACCCTTTCTGGAGGCCTCCTCGTCACCTTCATTTCATTTGACATAGTTTCCGGAACCCCCACACACACACGTGAAAACCATCTCATTTTTCTTGAAAGTGAGTGACGTGGAAATGCGAGTAAAAATAGATAGGAAACTCCGCAAAAGAACCTGTCAACACATGTATTGAAACCGCCGAAACTCGCCAGTTTTCGATGTCTTACAAACTAGCGAAATTATATTAGTGCGTACTCGTCGATTGCTTACGTAACTCGAAGGTTCGTCTGAGAATCTCTTTGAGGAAATAGAAAGACTTAAGAACTTCTGGAGGGAATTTTTGATCGGAAATGGCAAAAGGAACTTAGTCATAAATTATTCGCAGGAAATGGTACTTCTTGTTCGCGAATTCGGCAATTATTGCCGTTTGCGCGGCTCTTTCTAAGATCAAAAATGACTCGCCGACTTGAATTCGAAATCTTCGGGGAATCGAATCACTCGGATCTTTTTGGCCCTCTCTTTTTGAACTTCTTTCGAATAAATCGTCGGGAATTGTGGTTTTCCGCATCAATACTCAACGAATATGAAGGGACTAGTTTGGAGCAGGAAGGTCAAATGACAGATTAGTTTTAGCTCAGAGAGATTGACGGTGTGTTTTGTTTTGGTTTTGCAGAAAACATTTTGTTTGTTCCACCTAACCTAGAATCGGAAACAATTGTTCTTTCAGGTTCACACTAGGTATTACCGCCTGAGAAAACGTCAGAACGAGTGAGGAACCGGGATTTTGACGGCGTGCAAAGAAAACGCAGAACCAAACATTAGATAAAGACAAACGTCCTCAAAAAAGAGAAGGAGAAGAAGAAAAACGTGTTTCATGCTTGGTCGGAAAAACGTTTTCTCGTTGGTTTTGGCTCGCCGAAATCTGGATAGAGAGAAATGTTGTGGTGTAGTCGAGAAGTTGAAGTGGAAGTTGGGGACTAATTTGTAAAAATGAATTGGGAGTGATCCTCGAAATGTGAAGAGATATCTTGTTTTTGAAAAGCGACGTGTACTCAAAATTCAATTTTCTCCGGCCTCTGGGACGCCACTGTTTAGATCGGTCAAAACGGGACTTAATTTGACCTTTGTTGTCCGGTAACAAAGCACAAACCGGATATTACGTCTCAATTCCGCCGAGTTAAATGAACCGATTTTCTGGCAACTTTTGACTTTTCTGCCTTTCCTTCCGCTTCAACGTATTTTTAGAATCGGAGAAAGTTTGAAAACTCAGCAAGAAAATGCACTAACACGAAAACATGAAGCAAAACAAGTGGGGGGGGGGGTTGAGGTATATGGAGCCACTCATAGAAAATAAAAGCCAACAAATAATCTTTCGAGCTCTCGAGAGGTCGTTCTGGGTTGTAATAAAAAATAAGTGCGGCGTCTTTTTTCGCGCGCGAAAATAAGTCCACACACTGTCATTCGAGAACAATTCCGAGAAAGGAGCCGAAAGAGCATGTGAGCTATAGTAGTTTGAAGACCGGAAAGTGAGCAGAAACAATTTTGGAAGACACTTTTCTGGGAAGCTGCTAATGAAAATATGCATTGTTATAGACTTTTTGTCGCAATTCACAGTGAAACGGAAGATTATAGGTGATCAGAGTTTCTCCATTCAATTTTCAGCATAGCAATGTGTTCAGTTTGTTAACTCTTCAATTTTACAGTTTTTGTTCCTTTTGAAAGACAGAAGTTCCGGAAAACAGCAGTCTCGATATGAAACTGCCAACCCCTCTGCAATCGAAATATGTTTTCCTTTTGCGCGTAAACAGTCGGGGACAACATCCCCTCTCAACCGATTTCGATTCGTTTCATTCATTTGCGCCATTGCAATCATTCATTTCGCCGACAGTTTGCTGATATGTGACCACGTGAACACGAAGGACAGAAGGACCTTGAAGGTGAAGTGTGTTGCGTCGTGTTCTCTTGTCTTGTACAATTTGTGAATGCGAGATAGTGACATACATCACTTGCAAACCATCGTCTTCCAATTTCTGAACTTGTGACTGAGCAAAAGGATATCTCACTTCAAAGAATCCTGGAGAAAGTAAACGTCACTTTTCGATTTGTTTCTTGTCAGTCACTGACAAGAAGGATAGGATAAATGGAAGTGTGAAGGCATGCCCCCGCGATTCGCAAACACTCTAATACATTTCGACTTGGGACCTCTGGTGGGCGAAACGTTCATTGCCGTTGAACTTTGCTTGCTCCTCCATCATTCTCGACGAGGCGCCAGTCCCGCAGGACCAGCGCTCTCCGCAAATAAATTTTACCCCCGCCCGGTCGGATTCCTTTTTTCTACCAAATGAGGGAAGTTGGGACCAATGGATCAAGTGATATCGAGTTTCGTCGAGTCAACCGTGACATTCGATCGTTTCGGACAAGAAGAAAGAAGAGGTCGATTTGATCTACCTGACCTCGGAACCCATCAGTGGTTTATCAAATTCATTCGATGAGACGTGTGTGTGTGTGTCGTTCTTTGCACGAACCGAACAAAAAGGTTGCAGTGATGATGCAAACACGGAGAGACGTTGTAACAAATGAGCATGTGTCGAGGTCAACTGCTTCTTTTTTCCTTTGCCGTTTTCCGTGGGCGATTTGTGATCTCTTCTAATTTGGTCGCTGGTCGCCTGGCTAGAACGTTTCATTCTTTTAAAGCAAGGATAACAAATTCCGACGCTCTACATCTCTACAAATTCCGGCGCGGAATTTAAGAATCGCACGTTTTCAATCAGCCTGAAAGCTTTTCAACCAAATGAAATATAATACAGAAAGAAGAGAGGGGAGGGTTCCAATCGCCAGACATTTTTGCATTCATTCCTCCTCTTCTTTGATCTAACCGCTCTTTCATTCCTCACCAAGTTTCTTTTGGTCCCCGACAAGTCCTCTCATGCATTTCGCAATACCAAATGATGCAAACGTCTTCTGCTCGGCTCCTTCTGATGATGCAATTCAGACTATAAAATCCGGAAGCTCAACGAAAATCCTTAAGCTATTCCAGTCATTTTGTATTCTAAACGGAGAAGACTCCTTCTTGCGTCACACATGTGGAGAAGAAAGTGATTCCCTTCCTTTTTCTTTTTCTTTTCTCTGTTCTCTGACCTGAATTCGAATTTGAAAACGAGAAAAAACAAGAGAGAAGGAAAAGTGTGCGTTTGAAATTCGAGCCGGAAGAGAATCTTCAGGTTTTGTTTACGCTTTACGCTTCGAACATTCCTCCAGTCGTTTTTTTTTCGTAATAAGGATTACGAAAACATTTCCATGGGCAGTCCATCCAAGGTAGTTGTTTTGATAAGCACCCATCCATCGTCAATCTTTCCTATTTCACAACATCCGTCGCCGCCTCCGTTTCCTTCGCCTCTCCGCCCCCATCCAATCTTCACTAATGCATTTTCAATAACACCGTGAAATTTGTTTCATTTGCGGCATGCTTCTCGTCTCCGATTTAGTCGTCTTCTTCTTCTTCTGCTTGTGCCTCGACGAGGACGTGCAGGAAGCAAAGAAGGAAATGTGCGCGGCGAATAGAGCACCAGCTGTCCCCCCGAAAACCGCATATCTTCACGTACACAGAGAGTCTTCTCGCAATTCGATTACTCACTCTAGGGACACTTCTTTCTGACTCTTATTTTTAGCCTTTTCGAGATAATCAGCTGTGTGAATACATGCAATTTCCAAAGTGCAAATCGGTAAACGGAAGTAAAAAGAGCTAGAGTCTACTTCTTGCTTCACATCAACTTTCTGGCTGAAACAAGAGAACGTGCCTGTTGGTCTTGATTCCGTAGGGCTTCTTTGGGGATGATCTTTGAAAAGTGGAGAAATCCATTCGTAATCGTAAAATCGTAAAATCCTTCTCTCCCACTGCCATTTGTTCCGGCTGTCATATTTATTTCATAGAGTCGTTCAACCACATGCCAGGCGTAAAATGAGGCACTTTACTGGTTGATCATTCTCTGCATTTCTTTCCGCTATCTTGCACTGCGGGGAATATGACAAGAGTAGAAGATAGTGGCCTCTCAGAAGCTGGTTCATATTCGCACAACTGCTCGCATCCTCCGATGTGTCACTTGCCGATACACTTTTGTCTCATCTTCTTCTTCTTCTTCGTTTCTCTCGCTGCCGTCCGTCACACGCACATACACACATCTCAAATTTTTGCGCCGGTGTCACTTCGGGGGCAGTGTATCTTACCTAGAATCTGAGTTTCTGTTCCCTCGGGAGAGAGCGTGGGAAGGAGCCTCTCAGATCGTTGGCACATACATCAATGTTCAGAACGCGATTCTTTTTCTCGAGAAGTGGCGCGGATGAACTTTTACTTGTATACGTGCCGAAAAAGACGCGCGCTTTGAGCTGACATCTCCCATGAGACTCAATTCTCTAACTGCTCGAACTCTGAACTCTAAGCAAGCGCAAAACGATTTGCTTTCCTTTTTCCGTCTTTTTTCGGGGCAAATTGCATGGTAAGGCGCGTTTCGTGAAACAAGCATGATTGGACCAAGTCGAGGCACAAATTTTATGAGAAAATCGCATGTTGTTTGAAACATTGTCCGCTTTCCGGTGCCAAAGCTACTCGTTAGCACGAAAAGAGGCACGAAAACCAAGTTTCCTTTCGCACATATCTGATGGTTAGCTAAGAAAGCTGAAGAAAAAAACGACGACGAGGACAGCCCAGCCCCCCCCCCCCCCCCGGCTATCTTTCATCCGTTTTGCAGTCAATAGTTGTGTGTTTCTATCCATTCTTGTCGCTGCCGGAACAACAATGTCCTCGTCCGGAGGAGTCGCTATCAATGTTCGGGTATGATATCGTGTTGTGTCGTACAGTGAGATGATGTGTGAAGGATGCGATATGTGTATGTATATACGTTCCCCCTTTCTTCGCAGGTGTCGAAACCGACAATTTTTGTTGGTTTTTGAACAATCTTTGGAGGTTCTCCGAAGTTGGCCACCTACATATAATTGAAGCCTATGTTTCCCACAGCAGCTGTCAGTGCCAGTAGTTTCGATGATGAAGTTATGTTTCTCACACCCTTCAATTAGTTCTCCGCCCCAAAGCCCCGCCTCCTGTAGCCGCGCGAATCACCTGCCGTGACTCGCATTCTCCCATTCTTACCCACGCTCACTTCAGTTGTCAACAACCTTCTTCCTTCTCCCTTTTCCCTCGTTCATCCTCCATTCCTTCAGATGGCTGTCGAACTTGAGAGAACCGAACGCGTTCGCGCCAAGATCCAAATCAAAAACCCGTTGCTCCGCAATGCGCTCTCCGAGTTCTTTGGAACCTTCCTTCTTCTCTTCATTGGAATTGGAATCGTTATGCAGTTTATTCTCTCGAACGAGAAGTTGAACACCTGGATCAACGTACGCTTCTGTTTGTGCCCACAGCTGCATCGCATATTTTTCAGATCAACCTTGGATGGGGATTGGCTATTGCCTTCACCGTCTACACTTGCTCCAAGACCTCGGGAGGACATTTCAACCCGGCTGTTTCTATCGCTTTCCTGACTCTTGGAAAGCTTCCAGTCAAGGATTTCCTTGTCTACTGTGTCGTTCAAACCCTCGGAGCCGCTCTCGGATCTGCCGCTGCCTTCGGTCTCTACTACGACCAATTCAACAAGTTTGCCGGAGCCTTCCGCACTATTGTTGGAACCAAGGCCACTGCCGGATGCTTCTGCTCCTACCCAGCTACCCACGTCTCCAACATGACTGCCTTCTGGGATCAAGTAAGAAACAAATCCGGTTTTCAGTCATAACGATACATTTTCAGTTTGCCGGAACTGCCCTTCTCGTCCTCTTTGTTTGCGTTGTCATCGACAAGAGAAACGGAATCCCAGCCGCCGCTCACCCGCTTCTCTTCGGACTCGTCGTCATGATGATCGGAACCGCCTACGGAATGAACCTCGGATACCCAATCAACCCGGCTCGTGACTTCGGACCGAGACTTTTCAGCTACTTCATCTACGGATCGGGAGTCTTCAGCTACCACTCGTACTACTTCTGGATCCCTGTCATCGCCCCACTCTTCGGAGCCGTCTTCGGAGCCTGGTCCTACACCTTCTTCGTCGGAGCCCACATCCCGGAGCAGCGTGAGACTACCTACGTTCTTGTCGATGAAGCCAACCAGCCACTCAAGCTTAGGTGAAATAAGACTATCCCAATTCCCATATTCAAAGAAAAATTTTCAGCGCCGACGCCTAAACGAAACGACTGCAATTTAACTCAACCCAGCTAACGTCATCATAACAAAAATAGCAGCTTCTTCTCAAAATCCGCATAATAAATGAGCATAGTCCCAAAATTTCAGCTCCACTCCCAATTTTGAAGTAGTCACATTTATCCATCGCTTTGCTTTTTTCTTCCATGTTATGCTTCAATAAACTACAAAACGTTAAGATTATTTTTATTTTTACAGCAGGTATTGAGAAATATTAAATCTCGAAGTCCGCTATTGATAAAAAAATGGAGTCGTTGTTAGGAAAAAAGTCTTCCGTTGCGGGGAATCGAACCCCGGCCTTATGGGTGAGAGCCATAAATCCTAACCACTAGACCACAACGGAGATGGGCGAATGTCATTTGAATTATTTTTAAGTACTTGGCGCCGACACAGGAGGAAACTTGGAAAAGTTTTCGAGTGCAGTGTGGCAAACACGATGAGAGAGGCGATAAACAGCCGCAGTGCCGCTCTTTTCACCATGTCAAGCTGCAGATGAAAACGTGCGTTCGTGGTGTAATGGTCAGCATGGATGCCTTCCAAGCATTCGACGGGGGTTCGATTCCCCCCGAACGCAGAAACCTTTTTTTCGTTTTTGTCTTCAAACTCTTCTATGAATTCGATGTGAGTGTACTGATATAATTTCATAAAATTTAAAAATGATTTGTTTCATTTTGTTGCACCGGATTGAAGGGGTGAAAATGTTTTGAAAGCTCATACAAGTCATCATTTTTGTGCGAAACGAAAGAGTCGCTTTTCCGATAGCTCATTATTAGTCATGACATTTTCTTTCCAGTGTAATCAGATTATGAAGTTTGTGTGTGTGCGCTTAAACTTCACACAAGAGACCAAAGTCGTTAATGACGATTCCGACGAAACTCATCATGTCGACGCACTCATTGATAACACTTCATTCTATAAAACTCGTCACTAACTAGCTGATACCGCAAGAGCTGAAAATGTCACCGACGTCAACTCTTGTGCTTCTTCTGGTAGCTGCTGCCTCCCAGTCGGTATATGCCGTCAGTTGCCCATCTGGAACGAAAATCTACGGCTCGAAGTGAGTCAAAAGTAAAACCCTTAACTAAGAAGAGGAGTTCAGATGCTACGCCGCTTTGGGAATGGATATGACACGCGACAATGCTCTGGCTTACTGTCAGAAGACTTATGGATCTTATGCAAGACTCACTGCTCCACTGACATATGCTGAGAACAACTTTGTCACTGAACAAGTCCAGCGTATGACTTGTCTTTAATAACAGTTTTTCAAAATCGAGTTTCAGTCCACGCAAACTGGCACACTTGGCTTGAGTTTGTGGCTGATGGAACTTACATCATTGGAGATGACGGGAAACCGCCGAGCTATACTAACTTCGCCGTCGGTCAGTTGCACACTTCTAACGTCTCAACTAAAGGATAGTTTCCAGGCGAACCATTCAGTGTGGATCGCGGATATTGCATCACAATTGGCATGAACGGTTACTGGTATGCTCAGCCATGTGCTGACTCGCATAGTGCGCTCTGCGAGTTTGATTTGGTTCCGGTCACAACAACCATGCGCATGACCACCGTTACCCTCCAACCGAGTGGATTTCCGACTTGTGTTCAGAAGTATTTGAGTAAGATTGCTCGGTTGGATATCAATTGTATGATGTAATTACAGATTTCGTTCCATGTCAAGCCGGTTGGGAGTATTATCCACCAACATGCGCCTGCTTCAAGGTAATACTTTGAACTCATAAAACGTCCAACAACGTTTTCGTTTCAGATCATTTCGAATACTACATACTACAACGCCATGAATACATGCCGAGCTCAAGGAGGAACTCTGGCGTCCGTCCACAACTCTGGAGAAGCTGCGTTCATCAACCGTCTTGGAGTGCAGGCCAATTCGTACTGGGTGTCAACTGCATCTGCTCGAGACAACATCATCGTTGGTTTGACCTACAACTCGGTCCGCTTCCAATGGGACGACTCGACCACTTTCGATTACCCTCAAGGATTTGCTCCAGGAGAGCCATCCGATTACACCACTCAAGGACAAATAATCTTGAGCAACCCAATGGGATATGCCACTTATATGAGAATGGCTGATTGTGCCACCAAGACGTGTCGATATGCTGCTTGCAAACGTTATGTTTACTGATCCATTTCTTCAAAATAAAGAGCTACTAGTACAATATTTCTGTAATACTGTTATTTTGAGTGACATTGTATGAGTGAAAGCCAAAGAATCCTTGCATTGAAGCGAATGCAAACAAGACTCGGAAAACAAGTCTTGTCATAAACACGCAGGAGAAGAAGAAAGAGAGAAACGCGACGGGAAGGCGAGAGACTGCCGCAGTGCCACTCTTTTCACCATGTCAAGCTGCCGATGAAAATGTGCGTTCGTGGTGTAATGGTCAGCATGGATGCCTTCCAAGCATTCGACGGGGGTTCGATTCCCCCCGAACGCAGAAACCTTTTTTCGTTTTTCCCCTCTAACGGGAAAGAGTTGAGATCTTTTAAGCGGCAGTTAGTGATGAAACTGACAAGAAGACCACTCAACTTCCCGGATTCATGTCGTTTATTGCTCGATGAATGCGTGTGCTTGACACATTTGTTTTCGTGAGAAATGCAAAGATTGGGGCAGACAAAACGTAAGGAGGAGTGAGAAAAGAAGTCTAGACGGAATGATCTAATATCACAAGAAGGAAGTGAGCACTTCCAAGTATTGAAATGAATTCATGAATAACGAAGACCGGTTGTTCTACTCTCTCTCATTACATAATCATCATTCAATGTCGAGAAGTTGGGGGGTACGGGGGTTCAGGGGTAACACAAGAAAACCGGGTGGTTGACAACATTCACAGAAAACCAGATAATGGCCCGTACTTGAAAAAGTGCATATACAACGGGAACCAAAAATTACTTAAAGTTGAAATTGAGAGGATACCAAACGACGCATTGGAATGAATAGTGGAATGAACATAATTCCGGACAAATGAATATTGACAATCAAGAGAAAATGTATGTACAGACTAGTCGTCCTTTGTGTATTTGCAAGTTTCCTCGTCGGGAAGCAGCTGAACTGTTTCGGACTCGACAACAGTGTGCAATTGACCGTTCGGCATGTCATCCACGGTGCGATGGTTCACTGTCTCACCCTCGCTAACAGTTCGCAGCTTCACACTTCCGTTTCTTATCGGAGTTGAGTATTCCTGGAATCGAGCAACGTTTAATATTGGATACAAGCAGGAAGTTTAAGCTTTTAACGTCTATAGGGGGAGTAGCAAGGCCGTACAACACTTCAACATATTTTTTGAGAGACGACTTCTCAAAATAACACAAAACGGAGCTGCCTTCGAGAGAATTTTAGCAACCGAAACTCCAATTCTGTAGAAGAACACACGTTTACCTTACCGCCTACACATAAGTTCCTCTACGTTTCCAACGTCCAATTAAAAGTTTCTAAAACGGGAGTTTTCAAGTGAAATTGGTAACATTGTGAGCACACTGTTTGAAGAAAATGCTAATCACCTTAGGAATTTCCTCAATCAGACTGGTTCGAGAGTTCGAGCGAACCACTTGCATGTTGGTGGAGTTTCTGAAAAAACTTCATACTTTTTCAAGCAACAGTTTCCGTTTTCCATACTTGTTCATAATTTGAGATGAGTTGTAGGCAAGAAGGAGATCGGCAGCAGAAATCATGCAAAAGACACACTCGTAAAGAATGACGGCGTCGAAGTCCGGAATGAATCCAATCATCTGAAACAGATCAAGTGTTGACTTCTTTGAAAACTTTCACTGCATCCTCACATTGTTTGTGATATCAGTGTTCAATGATACGTTCGAACGATCCGTGGCCGCTTGTTGTCTATCGATGGCATCCGCCATCGAATCAAGAACCTCCGATCCGAAGCTGTGCCACGCACCGGCTTCCAATTTCATTTCTTCCTTGCCGATCTTGACGACAGCTCGTCCTGTCAGAATCATCAGATACTTGTCGCTAAACTCGCCCTTTGTGTAAAGAACCGCGGGTTTCGGCTCGATAACTCCCATTTCCTTGAGACAGGAAAATTGCGTCGTTTCCACCTAAAATGACGGCATGAATAACAATTCGATCGCTTCCGCATACGGAATTAGGTTAAAAACAGACCTTTTTGCAGTTTTTGCGGATGAGTTTCTCGAGAATTGAAGGCAGGATGTAATTGGCAGTGAAGATTCGATGGGAAGTGCTCATGACCTGGATGGTGACAGCTAGCAATTGGATGTTGATGGCGCACTTCACATTCTTTGTGTTCACGATTTGACTCATGTCGTGGTTCTGAAAACAACGGACTTCTTCTTGGAACACGAACATTCGGAGGGATGTCTGATGTCTCTTATTTCATTAGGACGTTACATTCGCCAGGACGCTCTAGTTTATGAGTCATCTCTTCGTTCTTTATGCCAAAGCCACAATTTTTATATGTATTTCAGGCTACACTCCTTTCATTTCCACGGTCTCTCGCGTGGTCCCACTATACAATTTCTTCTTTGCGCGGAATAAAAAATTGATTCTCGAACTTTTGAAATCGTCGGCAACGCCTTTTTTTGTGAAAAAACAGCGAAGGCAGAGGCGGCAGGGAAATCGAGTTTTCCAGAAAACTTGATTCCATCAACTAGATTGGTTCACTATTTTGCTTGGCTGTCCAAACATAAAGACGTCGAGGTGTGACACATGTTCGCATCACAAAATATATCGAGTCTTTCCGAGAAAAGGGGAGAGGAACCGATTAGTTATGCAAAACCAACTCGTAGTTTTCCTGGTACCTACTTGATTATTCAGTTCCCATCGATTTGATGAATATAGACGCGTACATGCCGGAGGAAGTGAGAAATAAGACAAAGATAAAAGCTGCTAGACATTTACAGTAGGAACTGTCAATTCGTCGAATGGGGGCTCGCGTGAAAGAACCGGCCATCGATGCATTTTGAATGGAATAGCAGGAAGGCTCTCGATTGGTCCTACCCGGATTATTAGAACGTCCGGGTAGCTGCAACATGCTGCCTTCTGGACCACCTCCCTCTCCTCGGAAAAAAAAGGAGAAGAAGGAGAAGAATCACACAAGACAATGATGTCCGACCGCGTGGCTCCAAGGGGGAGGGCCGCAAGCGAAGAAAGAGCGCACGAGGGAAGAGAAGGCAGTAAGGAGGCAGCAGGCGGACAAAGTCTACTCGGCGCGGACCCCCGAGATGCCCTCGAGATATATGAACAAGTTTTCGACTTATAGATGTGAAATCTTCAAGGGCTCAGTCCGCGGGGCCGTTTAAAGACAAAAAGAAGGAAGAGGAGCATTTGTTTTCCAAAAGTACTCGAGAAGGCTTTGAGAGCGTTGTTGTTTTGAAGTTAGAACAAGAGTGGGGGAAAAAGAATTTGTCTCACAAAACCGCCCATTCATTTGAACTCGAAACTCTGTTCTCTGCTTCAGAAAGAGACCAATTGGATTGAAGCAGACTTCAATTAAAAGTGCGACGCGCTTCTTCACGAGTCGCGTTTACTGACCTTCTTTCGCTGCCGCTTTTTCCGATGGACATTGTCTGTGACTGCGTCAGTTTCATCAATGATTTCACATTGAATGATTTCCTCAATAATGTCTTCCAGAGTAATGAGTCCGCAGAGCTCATAAACGGGGTCCTTGTCTTCTTGCTCTACGAGCCTCTCCACCAATGCCATATGGTACTCTCCCTGAAAATCCAGATGAACTGGTTTTTCTCTGGTGCACTATCACCCTCTTGAATTCTTCCAACATGGTTCGAAGAGGCATGTCGACAAGAACTCGTCGCACTTCGTGATTGTAGATCGAAGCGATTCTCATCACGTTGAGATTGTCTTCGGGGTCCAACAAAGCGAGATCTTTCACAAAAAGAAGGGCTATGATGTTGTGGCGATCAGCTAAAACTATCATTTTAAGAAGAGTCACCATTAATTTCACCAACTTTCTTCGTGGATTGGTATACGAGTGTATCCCATTTCGAGAATCTGGTTCACTTTGCTGGGGCCGAGATTAAATGTTTCGGGGAGCATGAAGATGTCCTCGTAACGAGTCATCGCATGCTCGACCGTCTTGTCATAAAGTTCCAAAGCACCAAGAACCATCTTGAACTCGTCCGTTTGGCCGCCAATCACGCTTTTTTCCGACATCTTCAGCATCTCTACCAGTTTCTTTCTCTCAAGCGACCGACTGAGTTCTTCCTTCAAGAAACGGTCGAGAACCTGGAAAACGTAGTGGATTAGTATTTTTGATAAGATATTTGTATTTTTTACCATGGCAATCGGTTTCGTCAATGGCCACATCAATGCCAGCAGAAGTCTGGTAATCGGGACCGTCCTTGCTCCGATTGGAAGTCCTAGTTTAACGCAAAGCGCTTGCGGAATGATCTCTCCGAACAAGACGATTCCGGCGGTGGCGGCGAGAAGGACCCACACTCCACTTCCAATAATCTCGTCAAGCAAAAGAGACACGCCGACATTGACGATGACATTTCCGATGAGCAGAGTACAAAGAAGTTGGTTTCCTTTCTTTCGCAACGGCAGAATCCGTTTGGCACACCACTTTTCATCCTCAGATCCACTTGCGATATAAAGTTGTAGCTCATATGGAGACAGCGTCATCAAACCCAAGTTAAGACCCGAGAAGAGTCCAGAAAGAGTAAGAAGGAAGACAAGAGCAGGAACCGAAATGAACCAGGGGAGGAATGGTTCTTCCGGAGGCACTTCTGTTGTGATCATCGTGAATGGGTCTTCGAGAATTGCAAACCGAGGATCAGCGTAGAACTTCTCGGAGATGCAAAGTTTGAAGACAGACGACGGAATGGAAGACGCCGGAAAATTCATCTCAACGACGAGACGAGTGGAGGTCATAGAAGAAAAGTCAGCTTCCAAAAACTGCTCTATGTCGCTACAAGTGCCGTCCGCGGTGTATGTGATCGCGCCGACATCTTGAAAGTTCTGACCGAATAGGATGACACGAACCTTCTTATTTGGCTGTATGACAACAACATGCCGTCTAAAACATTTCACAATGGTTCTCACTCTTGTTCATTGATACCTACCTCGTGTACCCCAGAACGACATTTTCAGTAGCACTGAAGTCACTCTCCAAGCGCAATCCTGACACTCGCACTTTCGCAAGATGAATGGCTTCATTTTTGATGGCGGAAGACTGGACAGTGTCGGCGGCGGGCGAGGAAACGTTGGGTGCCAACTCGACAACGGTCTCAGCAGGAGGAGTGGCGGAAGTTGAAAAGACCTGTAACAACGCAATGACGTCACATTCTTGCAGTTTTTCCTGATAAAAATGAATAGTCTCTTACCGCACGAGAATCGACAGAAACTGGAAGATGAATCGTAAGGGTCAGGAGGGCGACGAGAGCCCATTTTTCACTTGTCATTGAATGTAGAGGACACTACGAAGTTTTTGAGGGTTGGACTCTGGAATTTCGATATTTTGCGAAAATACTTTCTCATGTGATAGTTGAGAAAAAAAGCGTTGTGAAAACGTTTCTTATTCATCAGCATTAGTTACACACATTTTCAAAACACTATGTTCAGAGGGGTGAAGAGAGCGAAGAAATAGAGACGAAAAATGAATAAAGCAGAGAGCCGGTCATAAAACTAATTATCAAATTTAGTCAGGTTTTCTGCCCCATTTTTATCGTTTTTTCTGATAACAACTTTCTAAAGTTTGATGCGCCATCGCATGTTAGAGTGTCTCGGTCTCGCGTCAGATGCACTGAAGAAACGGAATACAAATCGCCACGACAAACAATGCTCCGCGGAAGAAAAAGCGAGGAAATGGGAATGAGAAGCGTCAGTGCAGAAACAAAGCACGCCGAAGTGAATGTGTCCGTGCGGGAGGTACTGGAAAGAAAGACGAGCGAAAAAGTGACACCGAACTTGGCAGCAGCCATGATTCGAAAATGGGGGAAAAAACGTTTTCAATCAGGAGAAGTGGAATGCTTTTAAAGAAATTACGGTTTTTTTCTGCTATTCACTCTCGTCAGTTGGAAAATAGGTTGAGAATGAGGGAAGGAGTAGAGATTCAAAAAAACGAGAATTAGATGGACAAAGAATAGACATAATAGGTTAATTTACAAATAGAAGACGAGAGAAAAAAGGTAGTAGTAGTGGCAGTAGTAGTGCAGGAAAAAATGCGGGAAAGGGAAGAAGAAAAGCGGAAAAAGGCAGAGGCCGTTTCTCGGCAACAGAATGGGCTCTTCCGTGGAAATGTTCTTTCGTTTCGCAAGAAGAGGAAGAGATAAATAGGAGCAGAGAAAACAATGCAATTGTTTCATGAATCACGAGATCTCGATCGTATGGCAGGATATTAAAAATAGCTGGAATGCATCAGAACAGTCAGCGGGATGGGAAGGGGGGAGGCTGATTTCATAATGGTCACTGAGCTTTTCCCCCTTTGAAAGTTGAAACTAAGTTTCCTAGTTTCGTTTTTCTGGATTAGCTCGAGTTACGTTTAAATTTTTGGAAGGAGAAAGCTCGCAAACATGAGTGTACTCTGTTCAATTTGCACTAATTGCAAAGCGAAAAACCGGCGACGCGGAGTGAGCGATCAGTGACCGTGTGATAATCAATCAACGCAAATCACTCCGATTGATAACCGTTCTTCCCGAAAAACAGGGAGAAAGGGAAAATTCGAGTGGAACAAAAGGAGGAAACCGAGTGGAGCAAGAGAGAAATTATTTACATCTTGCAAGTGCAGAGAGCATTTGAAATCGGCACACTTTCTTTTTCTTCTTCTTCTTCTTCCTGCGCTTTCGTCCTCTAAACGTATGCAAAACGCTTCCTTTTTTTCAAAACCCCACTTTCTGAGAAGAAGTAAACGAGATGATTGGCAGTTGGGAAAAATTTTTGAATAAACTTCCGATCATTTGTTTCTATTTTTGGAAGAAAATAAGTACAGAAGTGCCTCTTTTCCCGTTTCTGAAATCGGGTTTAGAGATAATGGATTCGGAGGGAAAGGAAGGCCGGGTGACCTAAGAATGACGTCCATTAGGCTTTTTGGGCGAACAATTATGAATGAATGACCATATACATTGGCAGTGATCGAAATAATCAACAAGGGGAACAAGGGTAGATGACAAAACAAGACGACTCGTGTTCACATTTGGGAGGAGCAGAACCTATCGGGCAACTGAATTAAAAAATGATGAAGAAAAAAAAAAGAGAGAGGAAGATAGAAAGAGAGAAGTGATAACAACTGACGGTCTGAAGAGAGAAGGCACCCTTTCAGTGCAAATAGTTTATGTCATACTTTAGAGTAGAAACTCCTGAACCATTAACATTAGGTCACTTAGTTATGTGGTGTTTGATATGTCAGCAAAGAAAAAACTAGATAGTCACATTGCCCCATGTGGATATCAATTTCCATAAAATGATGGGGACAGGAAACGAACAACTGACTACGAAGTTTTTTGTACGGACACATCGACGTTTTGAAAAAAAAACGCCGTTTTTTTATTTGAGTAAACATGACCTCGTCGAAACGATGGGTCATACATAATGAGCAAACGAAACAATTGCAAAATTGTGAAGAGAACTGATGTCATAGCGGCATTGACAGATAGATAGCCGTGAGGTGGTCTATCCCGAGAAGCGACAACAGCTGATCGGCTCAGAGCGGGGGAGTAAGAGGAGAATGGATTTGCAGCGAAAATCTGTGACAGAACTGAGCACAGCGAACATTTTTGTTGCTAGAAATCACAATTTCATCGCGTTGTCCACTGTTCTCGGACAAATTTCTCAATTTCCACTTTTTCGCGAGCAAATATTGTCATTTCGAAGATTTTCTCAGCTCAAACATGACATCACAGCTAAAGACGCCCTCGCTTCGTTCCATTTCCAGCTTGAGGATGCGAATTGTGTGATGTCAGCCAGCTCATACCCACCTAAAGTTCTTCAGAATTCCGTTGCGTTTTCTCAGGCTTGAGAAGAGCTCAAGTAGCCGAGGCCGGCGGCAGAGAACAAGTAAAAGACACGCGATATGGGAGGGAGTGACGAGAGAGAGAGAAAGAGAAGGAGCGAGACAGAAAGAGAGGACGAGAGAAAGGGGGTGTACTGCAGTGAGTAGCAGAGCAAACGAATTCAAAATTGAGAGAAGCTTCGCGGGGGAGCGAGCAGGCGAGCGTAAAGACTTTGGCTCTCTGCTAGACACAGACGCGAGAGCTCAACGGGTCGCCGCGGAGATGCTGCTGGGAGAGCAAAACGCATGGGACACTGACGACGGAGAAGCACACGATTCTCGTGAAAGAGAGAGAAAGAGAAAAAGAGAAAGCGCAAGGCTTATCGAGAAGAATGAAGGCTTGACCGCTACGTTGAAGAAGAAGCTCGTTGAGCCACGCCAATTTCTCATTTTCCTTCTTGTTCAGTTGCGTCTTTAGTAGTGTCTTCAACAAACACGAACAACTTTATAGAAAGTGGGGAACCAAAGAAACTTTTAGAAAGAAAAAAAGAAGGAACATCTGGCGGTCGCATCGCTTTCACTTCCACCTCACTCCACGTCACTTTCTTCAGTCTCCTCGGAGTCATTTCGACGGAACGGTGATGTGTTGGCGCGTCCTCGTGGTCTGTAATCAAGACTTGAGCGCAATGATCCAACAATAATTGCAAGGTTTCGTGACAGAGGGCGGGGGGGGGGGGGGTTTGCATATGCAATTTGGTAAACATGAGAGGTCCCATGATACGCGTTTTCCTTTAGTTCAGTTGCTTTTCCCACTTGGATAACATACGCAAAGAGACTCAAATCGAATCCTCCGAATGCTCCCAATGTGGGCGCACGTCTTCTCGTCGCCGCTGCTTCCGCTTGCTCTTGTTCGATTTGTCGCTTTTTGGCACGTTTTGTCATCCAAAGGTGGAGCCCATCATGGACGGGTATATCGGATTCAGTTCTGGTTCTCAATTTGATTTGCTGCAACCAATCAGTTTGGGGCAGACAAAGAAAACATAGAAAGAAAGAAAAAAAGTAAAAAAACAATTTGAAAGTGGAAGAAGTTGCTCATTGAGGGGGAAATGAAATAAATTTGGAGGAAACATACGTCACTCGTGTTGCTCGCGCGCTTCTTTCGGAACGAGTCGCGAACTTGCGTCGCAAATTGAATTCGTTGTCGGGGATGTGACGGAGGGAAAGTGCACACCAACATGCGAATCACTGGTTCCATATCCTGTAACTCTACGAAGTGACCCTGTTCCCTTTCTCCGACAGCCAAAACCTGAAACACTTTGTATCCGGGCCCCCGATGATTCGAATTGTGTATGTTGTCCAACTGTTCTTCCACACTGTTGATCATATTGAAAAACATCTGATAGAGTTGAGCGTAGATGGACGTGTTCACGATTGAAATGAGCGCAAGGCCAAGCAGAAAGGCAGCTGCCAAAAAAGGAGAGTACTGAAAGGAAGCATACCGGAAATTAGAGGATTTGCGAGCTGGACATCACTAACTTGAATGTTATATGGCATGACATCACCAAGTCCGATTGTTGTGAGGCTGATAAATGTGAAGTAGAATGCGTCGAAGAAGCCGATTCCTGACGGAAGGGATCTTGTATTGGATGATAGGACTGGAAAGCGAACCTGGCTTGTTGCCTTCATTGTGATCAAACATTTTGATAGTCAGAGTGCAAACTAGAATGTATGCCAGCACGAGAAATAAAGCAAGCCACATGGGAAGCAATATTTCGCTCGGTTTTTTCTTGATCTTCTGATTGAACAACTTCCTGAATTGGTACTAACATATATTTCGAAAATGGGCGATACAGACTTGTATTTGAAAAGAATGAAAGTGTAAGCATTTGTGAGAATCTTCTGAAACCACTCTCCGACGTCACCAAGAACCACCAGCATGATCGGTAGTCCGATAGAAGCGTAAATGATTGAAAGTGTGCGACCCCAAAAAGTTTGACAGGAAATAGTTCCTGAATCTTGTCATTGACACGAAAATTAGTGGAAAAACGGTTCACCATATCCAATAGTTGAGAATAGTGTCATAGAGTAAAAAGTGGCCGATGAAAAGTACCACATGAGGTGCATGTCCAAGTTTTCTGCTTTGTGCCACACACTTCCGTGAAACCGTCCTTCTGCCTCGAGCATTGTTTTGTAGTATCTCTGAAGTGGCCCCGAGATTTCCCCATGATTTCTTTTCACTACTCACCTTTATCAATTTGGACAGTTTGTTCACCCGATCTGTCCCATTTGTACTTAAAGTGACATTGATAATATCAGTCGTCTCCTCATCAATTATACCTTGCATTAAAACAATAGTCTCTTTGAGATCCTCAAAAATCAGAAACGAGTGTTGGTCCTCAAAACGTTCAAACATACTTGCAGTTCTCTAGGCGATTCCAGTTTCTCAAAGATGAAGCCGCCCAGAAAGACGTAGGCGACCAGTACCGAAACAAGCGTAATGTGCCGGATTCCGAACTTGTGATGATAGTACGCAAGCCAGGCGAAAAAACGCGTTATTTCTGAAATTTTCAGATGTTTTCATCTTCTCCTTTTGTCCCAGACTCTGTTTTCGTATCTGCCGTTTACGCTCCTTGTACTTTTTTGCATCGAACTCAAAGTGAAACCCAAAAGGCGACATATCCTCCACTTTGCTCATGTGCGTGTCTATCTTGAGGACTATGCAGTTGTTCCTCTCCTTCAAACAAGATTAGTTATCAATTCAACTTGTTCGTCTTACTGTCAATTGATTTTTGACAATCCTACTGCGAGCCTGTATTTCGGATTCTTCTGAAATAGTTTAATGTGCAGGTTACTGTAATTGTGTGACTCACTGATGTCGATATCCATCTTGAGTTAGTTGAAGAAGACCAAAATGTCTTTTTTCTCAAAAATAAGGCGAGTAATCAGCAATCGGCAGTCTTTTGTCTCCGAACCCGACTTGAACGCAGCGAGGGCTGGAGAAGAATGATAGGCCATCGTCACATTGTTTTACTGCCATCATTTATGGCTCTCTGCCTCTCGCAGCAGGTACTCCAAGCGGAGAGGAGGAGAGCTCTTATCAAACAGTCCACTCAATATGCTTCGCCTCCTGATTTACTACTGCTAATGTCTTGCTGCCGGACGACGTTGGATGATGCAAAGAAGCGCGTGCTTTTCAAAGGTTGTAAAACGTCGCATTTCGTAGTCATTTGCAGAAAACCACTCCCTTATTTCCTTTTCGTGATTGATAGTAACCGGAATCGGCAGTACGTCGTTTATCAGCACTCTACCATTTCAGCGAACCAATTGGTTCTGAACTTTTTCGCACCTTGAATCCGATTTTTTGTTCAATGACACGTGATTTTGCCATCACAAATATGGTCACACATCTGATTTTTTGCTCTCTTTTTTCGAAATACGACAATGAAACGGGCTATAAAGAGGAAGTGCTATCAAGTCGTTAACGGCCACTGTGCACCCGATAACTTTTAAGCTGACATTTTCATCGCATTAACTTGAAAATGTTTGCACGTGTAATGTGACGATATGGTTCGAGAGAGCAGTTTTTGGTCTAAAAATAGCAAACAAAACTGCTCTTCCGGAATGTTCTTTCCTGTTCAATCGACGCGAAACGAGCACAGTTTCCTCCCGATATGTTTATTGAATACAATTGAATGAAGATAATAAATGCGTGCTACAAATGAGCCTAACACTTTGTACCCATGGTCTCGGACCGAATTCAGAAATCAATTGAAGTTAGTGGAATATAGCTGACTAGCTTGATTACAGTATAGATTGGAAACAAGACTTTTGTTCGATTAGTCAATGTTATCGATCGTAGTTTCTACGTCCAATAAATATTCAAAAATAACTTATAGGATCCGGAATTTTAGGCCAAATATATGCAATCAATTTTGTAGGGAAGGAGGTATGAGAAGTTAGGTGGGGAAGGGGTTAGTTTAAAAGGTAAGGGAAGTTGGGGGAAGGTGTTTTTTTTTCTTTTTTTTTTAATTTTTTGATTTTTTTTGTGTTTTTTTTAAAAAATTTTTACAGGTAAGGGTGAGCGTTAGTGATAAAAGACAACTAATGACGAAATTAATTTCCGCGGCACTTGGAGAAACAGCCACCTTTCTTGGCAGCAGTTGGGTTCAGGGTGACTCCGGTCGAACGGAGCTCGACGTCCTCCACTGCCATCAGCTCTCTGAAAACGATATATATTTTGGTTAGGAGTTTTCTGGTCACCTGGTGAGAGCGAGAATGGCATTCTCGATGTTGCTTCCATCCAAGGCACTAGTTTCCATGAACAGCACCCCCATTGTCTGAAAAAGAAAACGGTGTAACAGACAACTGACAAACTATCAAATACCGCGGCGACATCAGCTCCATCGGAGGTGGTCACGGATCCCGGGGTCTTGTGACGCATGTCGGTCTTGTTTCCGACGAGAATGATCGGAATGCTTCTCTCGGTGGACTCCTTGATAGTGTCGATCCAGTCACGAACGCGAAGGAACGAGTGTTCGGCACACACATCGTAGACAAGGACGGCGCCATCGGCGCGTCGGAAATAGGATTTGCAAAGCGAGCGGAAGCGCTCTTGTCCAGCAGTATCCCACAGCTGGAGAGCCACGTTGCGGCCGTCCACATTCACAGTCTTGACATGGAAGTCAACGCCGAGAGTGCTGGGAAGCTGACTGGTGAACTGTTTGCGGATGATGCGCATCACAAAGCTGCTCTTTCCGACGGCAGCGTCACCGCACATGACAATGCGGAACGTTCTGTCAGCTGGTCCGTTGGCCTCGTTCAGTCCCTTCAATTTGTGGCTGATAAGAAAGCATTATCATAGCGAAAACATACCACCATCTCCTCATCCATATCCATCGCCTGGATGCTAGTGGCATCATCCAAAATGAGCGACGTTTCCGGGTCTGCAAAAACTTTGTCATGACCTAATTATAGTAGGTTTCTGGCACTAACAGGAATCCTCGCTAGACACCGCGTGAACCGGAGTCGACGAGTAGAAGCCAGTTGACGTCTGAAAGTTCTCCGAAGAGTTTCGGTTTGAAACCATTTGCGCCGGCGACGGAACTCTCTGAAGTTCACAGTAATTTTTGAATCGCTTCCAGCATAGCTCCTACCAAGCTGAGAGTTCTGAGAGCCGATTCACGCGAGTCGAGAGTGTCGCGAAGAGCTCTGTTCGATTCGTGCAACTTGTTGTTGGCTTCGCTATAACATGGATATTGTCAACCAACGCGGACGTCAAACCTACAAGAGAAGTTGAAGCTGTTTGCGAACCGTCTCGCTCTCCTCCTCGACGTGTGAAATTTCACCTGGATAACTTCGTTTAGTTACAGAATCGGAAGAGGATTATTACTTTTTTTCGCCAACAGTTCCTCTTGTCGCTTGACGTACTCGGATCTGACCTGAGCCAGCTCGCTTTTGATGATAGCTAGCTCGATATGGTTCTCCGCCAGATTCTGACGGAGATCAGCGTTCTCCTCGTTGACAACCTTCAGCTGGGTGGACAGATGCTTCTGGTTGTCAGTCTTCTCGAATTTGGCGCCCATCTTCTCCAAGTTCTCAACGTTTCTTCTCATCTCGACCAACTCATCTGTCAGCTTCTGACGCATGTCTTCCTTCTCTTTGTTCAGACGCTCTCTCTCCTAAAGGGTACAGTTACAAGTGGCATTTCTGGACTTCCGACCTCCTGTCTGGCTTTCATCTCGGTCCACTCCAACTGCTGGTCGACCTCGTTCTCCATTTCCTCCATACGACGGTTGTACATTTCCCGCTCGCTGTTTTCTATAAGTGTGACACCGTTTCAATTCTTGTTCAGATACCTGGCATAGATGCGCTGAAGCCTCTCATTCTCGTGCTTCTTCTCGGTCAGCTCTTTGTGGAATGATCCGACGACACGCTCGAACTTGCGAAGAAGAACCGGGACGCCAGAGTTCTGCAGCTGTTCGTAGAGGGTCACCACCTCTTCCTGACTGTAAAGAACGGTGTTGTTAGTTTATAGATTGCCACGTCATACCACGGGACGCTGAAGTCGATGTTGACGTTGGAATCTGACTCCGAGTGGTAGTGCTCCTCGTCAAGCTGACGGATTGGAGGACGAGAAGAAGACACCGAGTCAGTCTCGCTGTCGAAGACTTGCTCATCACGACGGAAGAGCGAAGTATCGTCCACCGCTACTGAAGCTCGACGTTGCATGCCGTTCAGACCTGAAAAAGCGAAAAGGAAGAGTGAGGAAAAGAGCGGCTGCCTCGGCGGAGAATGGAAGAACGAATGGCGAATGCGAGAAAATGTGAGGGTGCTTCTCGTCATGGGATACAGATCGTAAAATTTTTCGAAAAATTCCCATGAAGGGGAATGGGCAAAAGGGGGCGAAAATCGTTTGTGTCTCTCGTTCTGATATGAGTCATGCTCTCGATGACGATTTTGCCCCGCGAGATAATTTATTCTGGTCTATGGTGGCAAAATGCGTAGGAGGCCGATGAAGCGCGGATGCATTACCTCTGTTCTCTCCTTGCTGCACTGTCTCTTGGAATCCTCGCAGGAACTCGGTCTTCTCAATTTTTCCGGAACCGTCGCTGTCCAATTCGTCGAAAATGAATCGGAGATCCTGCAAATATCAAAGCTTTTTTTTAAATTAGAGGAAAATGTAAAACTTACTCTCTCGTCCAGATTCGGACACACTTTCTTCAGATCTTCCATCGTCAGATAGCCTTTCGACTCGGAGTCGCATCGCGAGAACAGATTCTCGACTTCTGGGTTCCACATTGCGGCGAACGATCTGTAAACTGCGAGCGGAAGGAAATGATATGCGATGGGGGGAGCGAAAAAGAGGAATGGAGAGCGGCGAGAAGCAGCGGCCACGGTGGAACTATAAAACAGATCGATTTCGTTCTTTTTTCTCCCGTTTCCCATAACGGTTTGAGAGAGCGAAAAACAGTGGGCGGCTGGAGAAAAGACGGGAAAATCAAAACAAAACAGGGCGGCTTCCATGGGAAATCACAGAAAAAACAAATGGTATCGATTTTGTATGTGGGCGAAACGTGTCATTTAGCAGCCTCGAATGCGCACTGTTTCGTTTCTGATCGGATCAAAACTGGGAATAATGAAATGGATATTTACACCGGAATTGATGCAGATTTGAAAAGAGTATACAAATGGTGAGAACCCGACACAAAAGTAGAAAAGGTCGCCAGCCGGACGCTTTTTACTGCTGTGAAAAAAGCGGCTCCATACGCTCAAGGGGAGTTCCCAAATAAAAAGCGAATGAGCGGCGGGTCGCTTTGAAACGAACAAAAACATAAATAGTGACAGTGATGTTGAATACAAGAAGAGAACGCAAAAAAGTGAACAGTGAGCGCCAGGATCACACATAAAATTATATGCTTTTCGATTTTTGAAGTGGATGTTCATGGAAATGAGATCGTCTCTCCTCTCTCTCCATTTTTTTCGCCTGAAATTTGTTTCCCTGACTTTTCCAATATCAATGTTCCATTTGCGCTTTTTGAACGACCAAAAAAAGGCAAAAACGAAGCGACTAATATTTGTCTCCTCCAAATTCATCAGAACGCAATTACCTCAAAAACAGTATAATACCCGGGACACTCTGTGAGTCAGCAGCTCAAAATGAAAACCTTCAGTCAAGTGGTCTCAATAGAATAGACAATGCGCTCATGGAAGGCGTGTTACAGTAATGTAATGAATTAGAAATTCAATTACACAGTTTTGAGGGAAAACGACAGAGAACAAAGGTGTTTCATGTTCGATCCGCAATGCGGCACCACCCTCTCTTTTTGTGTGCACAGTGTAATCAGCTGGTAAGTACGGAGAGCCCAAAAACTCTCTTCACCGGATTTCGATTTCATCATCATTCGCCCCACTTCGTTCAAACATAACGTGGTTCAAAAAGCTTCAAAGTGCCTATTGTGACGCGTAACCCCTCAGGGGGTAGACTATAAGTCAACAGTGTTCTCTTCAAAAGACAATTGGTGACACTTCACCACCGGCGGCTCGTTTTGATACCATGCCGCTTGAAGACAATTGAGCCAGTCGTTTACCTGTGTCAATTGCCATTGTCGGAAAGCGGAGGAAGCGCGGCCGATTGCGCAATCTCATCAACAGTAACAAGACAATGGAGCGGATGGTGGCTCTTCTCTTCGCCGGTGACACCTCGCTCGCGTGTGGCTTATGATCTAATTATTTATGTCAACGTAATGAACAATAACCGGGAAACGGAGAGAATGGTATCGGATGCAATTGTATAATAATCAAGATCGGTTATTACGAGTCGGCTTCTTCTTCTAAGGAGCTTTCGGGCTCTTCATATTGCAAAAACCGACCGACAACAAGAAAATCCCTCTTTTCTCGTGATGGCAGCCCGGTTTTTTGTTCCATTATTAAAAAGCGTCTTCAATTATCCCTAATGCATTTCACATTTTGTAACTGTATCGTTTTCATTTGCCGCTCTCTCAATTTCGTCCCTCAATTTTCTCGCACAAATGTTTCACGCTACGTTGGCTTGGAAGTGTCTTCAACAGCCCTTTTTGCACCTCTCTCTCTCTCAACTAAACATACAAGGCCAAAAAGATCGTTTGCAAACACCAGAGACGCGCAAATGCAAAATTAATGAGAATGATTTATGTGAAAATGGTACATCATCAACTTCTGGGAAGATGACTTTGAAACATGTCTATGTACATAGCTGGCAGTGGAAGGAGAAGAAAAAGTCGAGGTGGTCGGAAAATTTGCTGCTGCTGCTGCTGCTGCTGGTGGTGAACGTCCTTCCATACCAATTGGATTCGGAGAAAAAATCACATTTTATTTGTTTTGTAATTGTCGGTTAGTATGTGAAATTAATCGGCACCTCAACCACTTTTTGGAAATATTGGAGTGGAATCGAATGGGATCGGCTTGGTTAATTACAGACGGGCGGATAGTTCTGTCGACACAACATTCCGAATATGGTCGTTCAAAATCATTTGACACCTACCCTCTTCAACACTTTGCCTCTCTTCAACCCCATTCTGATTTAGATCACTGTGAATGTGACTTTGAATAGTCTCTGGTCGAAGTGCGGACCAAAGAATGCGCATCATTTATTATCCGTCGAGCGAAAGGCAAACATTTAGAAACTCCATAATACCACTCTCGATTACCATCATTGTCACGCAGTTACATGTTTTGCAACATCCTTTCTCGTCAGTGACTCTTCCACTCAAACTCAGCTAATTCCGAAAAGTGAAATTGAGCGTAACTGGTTTATTCATAAATCGAGGATCCGTTTCTCTCGTAAACGAAAATGCCATCCTTGATCGTTTTCATAATTTGTCAGGTGGCTCCCATTACCGGTAAGATTTGTGCAGCTATTCATTCATAAACGTCTCCATTTCCCTCATCATCATCTCCGATGTGCGAAACCAAAGGTCATGTTGGAGTTCGTACGATTCGTCTTATTAAATAGAAATAATTGACTCCTCAGGATCTCGAAAAATGTGTGTGTGTGTATGTGGTTAATTGTGACCATGTTCAGGAGGGAGGGGTGAAGGGGGCGGTAGCTGCTGCTGCATCATCCAATGTCAACCCGCAGACCTTCTCCCTCCCCCTCTCACCCAAATTGCCAGCCCGTTGCCCCGCCCACTCTCGCACATTTAACTTGTCTTATAGTCGCTCCTCCAATTCACATTTTCCGATTCGCTTCTTTTCGCACTAAGCACTCATTTAACCTCTACTTCTACAGTAATGTCGCTTCTTGACCCACGTCAATTTCTGCTTCCGGCCTTCTATCTTGATCCTTCGACGCAAGCCTTTCTGGCACAAGCTTCGACTCAATCCACTTCTCCTGGAGGAAAGATGCCGTCTTCTTCGTTCCGAATCTCCGACATTCTTGAGCCATCTCCAAACAACTCGAGCTATTCGACTGAACCTGGTGAGTGGTGCACGATGTAGATGATGATGATGATGGCCGCTGCCCTCGGTTCATCCCTATTTGATTCGACATTAAAAGTTTTGTGCGTCTCGCACGTTACCCATCACAACTCCACTCAACCATGCTCGAATTCTCTCTTCTCAATGGTTGTGGCCGGAAAATGATAGTGTTTAGTGGGCAAACGGAAGGGGGGGGGGGGGTTCTATGTGTATGTTGTGATGAGAGGCGGATTAACGCTCAAATGAACATATACAGTGCCGAGGGGGGTCATTCTATTGTTCTTCCGCTTGTGCACTAACATCATTTCAGACCCATCCCCACAGTCGGTCAAGTCGGAGTCATCCACATCTCCGCGAGCCAGTAGTCCGGGAACAGAACGGTCTGGAAGTCCAATGAGCAACTCGAAGAAAGCTCGGAAGGCGAGAACCATCTTCACTGACAAGCAGCTCCAAGAGCTCGAGAACACATTCGAGAAACAAAAGTATCTGTCCGTCCAAGACCGTATGGATCTCGCGCATCGAATGGGACTCACTGACACTCAAGTCAAGACGTGGTACCAGAATCGACGGTTAGTATAATGAATAGCGTGGTAGCGGGCTCCTCATTCATGACATTTAATTATCTTAGGATATTCTTTCGCTACATATGTACATTCTCAAATTAATAATAAGCATTGCCGCCACAAATTTTGGCTGCGGACCACCCTTGTAGATTACCCTGCCCAATCCACTCCGCTCACATTTCCTAATTATTGTTCAAGGCGGCAGTGTTCTAATGCGAATATTTGATGTGATGACTTGTCGTTCAGAGCCTCATCATCATCATCATATTTTCACTAGCTTTTAGTAGTATCGGTGCCCAAAGAGCCTTCTTTTGAGATGAACCCATGCATTCAAAATCTGGAAAACCTTTCAAAACGGCCATTGTTCCGTAGTTATCGTCGTGGGTGGTCTCCTTCACCGGGCTCTTTGCACAATAATGAGCCAGGTGAATAGGGTATATGAGACCGGGTGTCGCTTATGGACGTCGGGGTACATTTCTTTTGAATTAATCCGTATATCGTCAAGTGGTTGTTCTTATGAGGGAGGTAATTCGCCTGGTTACGCCATAGAAAACACTACTATTGCAATAACGGTAGGAGACTCCACTTAATATTAAGATGAGACGTCCGGTCTAGTGGAACAAATAGAGGCGATGAATTAGCAGACAAAATTTCAGAACGAAATGGAAGAGACAAGCAACCACCGGAATGGATCTACTCTCCGAACCGGGCAACCTTTCCGCCGTGCAGAACCTGATCAGAACCAGCCCGTATTGGACAAACTACATCAGTGCGCTTCCGATGGGAACCCAAATGACGATGGTCCCGATGGGACTACCGATACCTATGATGACGCCTACTGCACAATCACTGCAGCCACCTTCGTCGTCAAGTTCGCCATCCTCTCGTAAATCCACTGAATCTCCTCAGTTGGACGTTTCAAACCCGTCCGACTAAATATTCACCCGTCTACCCTCGCTTCATTTATGAAATTTTCTTTTTTAATACAAAACCGATCTCGATGGGTCAGAAAATGAGTGAATTGTGAATAGGCCAAATACGAAATTGAACTTATTGTCTTGTCTCCTCCCCCCTTTTTACATTTTTTCTTATGTATTGCTTTCCTTGCTTCATTAGTCAGTGTGATGTCATTTCCACGTCATTAATATTATTGTTTGGCGTAATACACTATTCCGAAATCTGATAAGCGACACATTCGAAAATACAATGCCTTTGGAACGGGCCAGAAGCACCAGGTGTGCGCGCGTGGCGCAACGCTTCCGATCTTATCGCGTGGAGAGAAAACGGGTGATGAACACTCGGGCAATAGGCGGATGGCGTCGTTAACACCTCACCTGTTCGTTGTGAACCGGACAGACGGTTCTCACATCACACCTTACTACCAACCGACTTTTTGAACGAAGAAAGAGGGGTCTCTCTTTTGTGTTCATCCCGTTTATTATGCCCCCTGAAAGAAAGCAAAACTGTCAGTTATTTAGAGGATTAGTGTAATTGGTAATTGGCAGTGTTGTAGTGGTTGCTCGTGGCATGTTTGTGTAAGCACGCAAGAAGTGTGCTTTCTTCCGGTTCAGTGACAGCTAACACGCCTAATTCCATGTAACACGCTCCCCTCTATTATACTCCCAGTGGCTGCTGCTCATTTAGTGGAATCTCGGCGAGAAATTGGTCACAAAACTCATCCTTTCGCTTCTTCTCTTCAGACAACAAATTGGACAGATACACACACATACACACCCACTTGACATCTAATTCGAGAAAAGAGGAGGTGTACGGTAATTGTCGGAGAGCGGCCAATAGGATTTTGAACGGAACAGTGTCATTAATACAATTGGAAACCACCCTAAAAAGGTAGCCCCGAGAAGAGAAGAGGCGGAAAACAGGGTTGTCTTGTGGAACCCTCTTGTTTCGTCCGAACATTATGCGAGATGTGCGAATTAGTGGAAGGAGAGAGAGAGAGAGCGAGGTCGTAAAAATTGAGACAGTCACATCCTCATAATTAACTTGATATAAACTGCCACGCGAAACAATATTGTCATTATAGATTATCGGTTGATTGTTTTACAGCTTCCCCTATCCCTCTTAACCTTGCGGGAGAGAGTGAAGGAGGATCCTCTTGATGAGGGATCATGTCGGGTGCACTGATCCGTGATCGCCTACTTGATTTGCCTAACAATGTATCATTGACTGGTGCTCTCAATAAAAAGATTACAAGCGAATTAGCCATGAGGGGGGTGGCCAATTGATTCAATTTACACGCTCTACACCTGTCGTCCCTTTTGTCCGATCAGCTCCTGGATGAATGACGATGAGCCGATTATTCACCACTAGAATAGAGAATAAAGAGGAGAGTGTATTTCAATATGGGCAAAAGTTGTTGTAATTCGACGCTTTATCATCAATTATTCCGCCAATGTCAGCCATTCAGCGATCCAAATCAACAATAATAACGTGTCACACTTCCAGAAGAAAACACTATTTCTGACAGTTTCTTCGAGTCTTTCTTCTTTGTTCTCAAAAAGAAAACGTCGAGGACGCGTTTAACTACCGTAGGCCCCGCGCATAAGTTAGCGGAGGAAGGGCTCCTTATGCGACAGAGGGTAAAGTTTTCGGAAGAACAAGAAGCGGAGTATTTATGAAGAGAAAGGGGAAATTGGAAATTAATTAGGACAGAGATGAGTAGTTTCAGATGAATATTCGATTTTATTGGCTTCCAATTCGCCTATTTCTACCGCAATGAACTTTCTTTTTCTCTTTCAATTTAACGACCACTCTTCTCTTTTTTTTCCCTCTATCTGTTATAATACAGTAGGAATGTAATGAGTTCATGTCAAACCAAACTGTGAACCAATTCAGTTGTTCGACTCATGGAAATGTTTGACATTCCAATAATACGATACCTGTTCAATAAATCATTTCTCACAACGACCCCCCCCCCCCCTTTTTTTCCTCTCTAACTACAAACATGATTGGACAATAATTCGTTAACAAGTCGACTCGACTCAATTGCAATAATATGCGTTGGGATGGAAGGCGGTCTTCCTCCTTCCGACAATTGTCGTCTTCCTAAACAATGGGAAGTTGGTTCGACAAACTGTACCTGGGGGTCTTCTAACCTCTTTTCCTTCTTCAAATTGGTGGCATCCGCGTTGTTCAAGGTGTTGGTATAATTGACGAATTATTAGGAAGCGACGACGACTTTGCGACAGAAAAGGTGTTACGGACAATCTACTCAACTGTGTTGAAATCGGTGGGCCCCGTAGAAGGAAACGCGACGGCTTTTTGCTTTCCAAAATTGCCGATTAATAAGGTGGTCTAATTGACGCACTTGGAAGGAAACTGCTACCGTAATTTAGGGATCATTTGCTTTTCTCTCTTTGCAATGCATGTTCAGTTACTTGAAGGTGGTAATGAAAACACTCAACGGAACGAATAGCGAGGGTTTATTTTTATAATGACCAAGAAATGAGGGAATACAGGAGACAATAGAGATCAAGAATTGAGAATTGTCGGAGAAAGGGAAAAGTTGGCGCAAAGGAGTAGCTGCAGGGAAAATGAGTGAGTTAGTTGAGGGTGCGATAACCGGATCGGTAAGCTTCAAGCGGAAATAGTTATGACAATTCAGATTACTCTTCATCAACTTCTTCTTTGTCGTTGGATTTTTCGTGTGACTCGGGAGAAGATGACTTTTCAGAGTCTTTGGGAGAGCTAGGATCGTCTTTCGATCCTTGAGCAGCTAGAAACTGGAGAAGAGAAATTTGGGAGTTTGTGGAAGGGATCATTGCGGATCCAGGGACAACAAGCGGGTTCAAGAACGGACGGCCGGCCAGCCCAGTCAGCAGTGATCCATTCTGAGCTGCATAGCTCGCCCAGTAGGGATTTGTTCTGAGAAGTTGCTGAACTGCCGCCATGTTGCCAGCGTCATGAAGAAGATCCATTCCGACGGATGCTTGCCTCTTCCACTTGGTTCTGAAATAACGAATCGTATTGTTTCCGTTTTCATTTCTATCTCCACATCTCATCACTGTTATTTTTCACCGCCCTCACTCCGCTTGCCGAAGTGGGCGGCTCAATCTCGAAAATTGGATAATGACAGTGGTGTGTGGGCCCGTTTCCCGGGGGGTGAGAAAAGAAGGGGGAAGGGCGCGGAAAAAAGATGACACTACTAAATGAAATTGGCTGGCGCACGCGAAGAAAGTGAAGCGGGGTGAGAGCTTTGATTAAGATAAATTTCGATGGCGCTTCCCGCTAATGCACTACAATTAGCACAAAGTGGCGTGTTTAGACTCAATTCTCGTCGAGTGCTGCCTCCCGGAGCCCGCGCATTGTTTTCAGGAAGAGATGAAGTCTTTCGGGACGATCCACTTCTAAGAAATCGGTTTGAGCAACGAACCTTCTGTTCTGGTACCACGTCTTGACTTGAGTGTCAGTGAGTCCCATTCGATGCGCGAGTTCCATACGGTCTTGGACGGACAGATACTTTTGTTTCTCGAATGTGTTCTCGAGCTCTTGGAGCTGCTTGTCAGTGAAGATGGTTCTCGCCTTCCGAGCTTTTTTCGAGCCCACACATGTCGGACTTCCGTTCACCGATCTCTCCGTATTCGGACTACTTGCCCTCGGAGATGAGGGCGACTCGGAAGAGTTGTTCGAGGTTGGCGAGGGGTCTAGAAGAAAGAAAACAATTTGTACAAGCGCACAAAGGATCATAATTGGTTGACCTATTACTATTACAGATTACTACGTGCGCGTCTATTGGAGCGTTAATCCGTTAAATATCATTTTTCAGGCTAGTTGTAAATTCTGATGGATGTACGCAGATTAAAGTGTTAGCAATGGTTGGACGGACAGACAATAACTTTTCCGAAAGTGGCAGAGTGTTTACCTGGCTCGTTGGTCGGATTTGTCGCTGTCGGATCCAAAAGGTCAGAAATACGGAATGAGTTGGCCAAACTGATTTTGCCTCCACCAGAAGAGCTCTGGGCTGAGACTTGAGCCAGAAGGGCTTGAGTTGTGGCATCCAGATAAAATGCGGGGATCAGAAATTGACGGGGATCCAAAAGAGACATCACTGAGGATCAGCTGGGGGAGAGTCGACAGACGTAGGTGATCGAATGAGCTGGAGTTAGCAAATCTCTTGATGAGAATGAGTGGTTTGAGAAGGCCGGTTGTCTGCAGTCACTAAACGTCACAAACTCGTTGATTGGTGTAGGCACGCCCACAAGAAGACTGGGCGGAGTCTAGGAACAAGGATGGAGAATGGATAGGAGGGGAGGATGACACCGCGCGACTTGTGTGAGAAGAGAAAAGAGGGCCCACACTTGTCCTCCTCCTCCGCCACCTTTTTGAAACCAATCAGGTGTGTTAATGAGCGGCGATGAAGCTGAAAATGAGCCACTAGACAAGAAAGAGTTTGAAAGAGGGGCATTCAAGTGACAAATAAGAGAGAAACACGGGACTTTTGAAGTAAGTGCCAGAGTTTGGAAGTGGAAGAAATATAGTCTAGGGAAAAGTGGAGCATTGCCTAGCGAAAAATGTAGCGTAAATTAGTAACTATAACGTTGAATTTTACATACAACTAATGAATTAACCGAAAATTCGAGACCAATGTTTTCCATTTCTTTGTTATACGTATCTTATAATCTCCAGCGAAAAAGGACCAACTTTACTTTTCCAGTTAGTCGCTGGCAATGAAATTTCGCAATTCACATAAATGTCACTTCTGATATTATTACCACCAGTACGCGGTTTCATTGTTTATTATCAGTGGCCTCTGACAACTAACTAATACCTAATTTCCTGCAACATTACTTTTCTACGCTTTCCGGTTGTTGACAGGGTCTCGAAGGGTTTTTTTTCGTCTGCCGACTCGACATTTTAATTGTGCGTGGCTACACCTAATCAGCAGTATTTCCGGTCACAAACGGTCTCTGAGAGCCGCCGCAATAATATCTGACGATGGGGAAGAGTGACAGATGCGGGCGGACAAATTAACGGGGCGAACGCTTTTATGAAAGGAGGAGCCGCAATTGGTGCTGTTATTAGGCATACCGAAGTACACTCAACTGGAAAAATGCACTAATCGAAAACACACCTTTCAGGCCTTGACTGTCTAATTATTGGCAGGTCGGGCAGACCGTACACTCACGGTAATAAAAAACCGTTGATGAGGGCCTCTCACGACAAGTTTTGTCTGTAGTAGCATAGCAACAGTAACAATTAGATGGTCACTCAGCACAAAACTTTTTTTTTGTGCGGAACACTATCCACCCAATATGTACAGTACCTCATTGTGTCGGAAGACGGAGGGTTAAATTGAAGTGCGCGAAAATGGCGAAATTTGATTGTTCGCGCCGCCAAGCGTCCGGCCGTCAGGCGCTCAACAAAACACAAGGACAACACTGTGACGGTACCGCATTGGAATTTTGTCGCCTCCGTCCGGAATAGATTCGGCATCCGTGACAAACGACTGCTTCACAAACTGCCAATTTCGGTGACACACCTGCGTTTTCATACTTTCCCCGCGAGGTCCAGGTCTCTAATCTTCTGCGGAGCGCCGTTAGGAGGGTTGAGTAACAGGTCGATGGAGGCTACTGTCACAGCTCGCCGACGCAACACTCTTAATTGTCGATTTACTCATCCCTCGCACTATCAAGTGACTGTCATTTCCGGGCAACTGACAACATATGGTCACCTGCTGTTGGCAACTTTGCCTTTCTTGCGTGAAAAACAATTATTGGCTCGAGAATCGCTCAGTTTGACAGGAAAGGAGTCTTCGGGTAATTGCTGCGAGGATAAAGGTCATAAGACAATGAGTTGACAAGTTGCCGAACGTCTTTCGAGGGAAGCGACAATCCAAGGACTCGTCCACTTGTTTTCTATTATACCTCTGACTTGTCGGAAGTATTTGGATATCCTTGAAAGACGGTCCGATTCACAACAGTCAGCTGCCGCATCGACCGCGCATCATTTGCTCATTTGCGACTACTAATAATTGAGGGAAAAGAGAGTGCGGTCCAGAAACAAATCGTCCTTGGCAAGCTGACTGAGTGGCGCGATAATGAGGAGTATCAAATCGGAGGGGCCGATATTATGGCATCGCTTTCATTCTTATTGCCAGCCGGACTCTCCGCCGGAATCAAGGTTACGAGGCAGCGATTTAGAAGATGAGGCCGGCGAGCCGAGGAGGCACTTTCTGTTTAATTAGAGATTTTATGAAGACGATGGTGGAACGATGAAAGTCTTTTTATGTGCTCCAATTAGCAAATGAGACCAACAAGGAAAATAAAAATTTTATTTCATGTTTCATTTGTGAAAGTTGATCAGTATTACAGACATTATCTTATCCAAACATATTTGTTATATCTCCAATGTTTTCCGATCAGGAACTAAGATGTTATTTACAGAAAAAGGTAAACACGTGAAATCTAATGAATATTCTAGTCGGTATTTCTGAAGAATCCGATGTTCGCGGTTCATATTCAAAACAACTATTTTTCTTCACTTATCTGAAAATTCTACTGCCAAATGCAATTCAATACGTGCTTCTTCAGTATAGCCAAGAAAGTTGGTGCCAATTAATTGTACTGAAAGTTTTATTTCCCAGTCTCGCCATGGAATGGGCCTCCTCGACGGCGTCTGACGTTTAGGTACAATTTCTATTTTTCTTGTCAGAGATCGCCAGGTTCTTGACAAAAACACACATCCCCCGCTTTCGTCCCGAACCGACCCGGGAGCATTTACACAAATCCAATATTTTATGTTTTTGGTTGTTTTTTTGGTTGAAGCCAATTCGTAAATTGACAAAAGGTTCCCCCTCGCCGCCGCAAATTAGCGAGCCGAAAGCCGAGCCTAGACTTCAAGAACTGCAACTATAAAACGAGACGCGTAGGGGCGCTGTTTTTTTCGCGCCGCTTCCAACCGCATCCAACATATGGGACCCGTGTAATGAGGGCGTTATTTTTTTCGCTTTCCTCGTTTCATCACTAAACTTCGGTATACTTCTGTCTACCCGAAATGAAACGTGTGTGTGTCTTTGCTCTCACTGATTTTTGCTCAGCGAGCACAGAAAGTTATAGACATGCCGACTAATGTTTATATACAAAAGTGTCTTCTAAGCCGCAGTCTCGACGCAAGAAAGTTCCATTTTTAGCTTCCGAGTGTCCAGTTGGCCAAAAAACTAAAAGGCATTGTTTTTTAGTTTTCATCTGTGAAGAATAAATTAACTTTTCTTGATTTATCACTTCCATGGTTCCCTTTTTCTTCCTCTGCATTTCTCGGAATGCTTTGTTTTTTGCTCACAAATTCGATCAGAGTTTGAGCATTGATGTTCCAAAGACAAATCACACCGAAAAGCGCGTCATTTCTTCGTAGAGAATACGAAAAGTTCGAATTGAAATCTGATTGTCCTATCTTCCCACTTCTTGGCTCCGGTTTGTCTCCCGCCCCCTTGGCGGCTCTTCCAGCATATAAATCTTGTCCCTTCAGATACCATCACTTTCATTTTGCCCACACTTTCACAATCCATCTTCCAGGTTCTACCCACCATGATGTTTATACTGCATCTGCTGCTTCGGCTCTTCCGATTCAAAAACTTCGAGGTACCGACACTTGAATCTTACAGAAAAACAACGCAAAGTTGTGTTTCTGGCGTGTTTTCTTTTCTTTGCCGTCGAAACCGAACGAATGCACTGGATTAATAGAACTCCTCTTGTTTTTGACGTATAGGCGTACATACGAAAGAAGAGCGAAACGGAGGAGGGAAAACGAAGAAGATGTGTTATTCTTGCGTAAAATTAAGCGAGTCAGTCAGTCTGCCCCCCGACTCCCACACCCAATATTCTGCCCCCCCCCCCCTGGCTCATGTTTTCGGTTCATGAATCCGTGCTCGTCGTGAGCGAAAACCCAACTCACGCAGTGGCGTACTTTCGAAAATGATGTGACTAGGGCTAGCCGTTATAGGCGAGAAGATATGCCCCGAGTGCTCCACAGGGCTCAGCTGGTCCTCAGAACCGGCTCAATTACGTTTTGATGTGTGGTCCACTCGGCCAGTTCGCTGATAGCTTTCTAATTTCGGATTCATCGTTTCTGCGTTCTACATCATGTCCGACTAGAACTGATTTTGTTTTCATGTTTTTTCTCAGTTTTCATCGATCACCTTCCATTTCTTATAGTAGTAAAGTTACGCTCGCTGTTTATTTTTTGCTGTTGAGAACCACTCGAGCTCTAAGCGATTGAAAAAAACACGGAAAATGTGGGCGCGCACCCGCCTCCTTACTAATTGGTATTCGATTCGGTGGGAATCGGAAAACGAAACGCGTTGAAAGTCGAATAATAATGATTCGCGCATTACCTTACACATTGCTCCGTTCTTTCGTTTTCTCTCCCAAACATCATTGTTGCTTTGACAGGATCATCCGATGCACAATCTTCAAAGTAAAAAGCAGGCGTTCGAGGTTCAGGTTTCGACGTTTCCCCTTTTTGATTTTCGATTCATGTTCTTATCCAAAACGTTTTGCAGCATGCAAAACCATTCACATTGCACTGTTCGCTCCTGATGCTGGTGCTGCTCTACTCGTTTCTCGGCGGATTCATCTTTGACCGAATCGAGACTCATGCTCATGCTGAGATGAAGCAAAACGAAAGGATCAACAGAACGGCTTGTGTCTCGAATGTAGGTTCCCTTTGCCACTCGATTGGCTTCCTGTCCCTTCCGTTTTATCTCATTCCTCTACTAATCAAATCGCGGAATGCTCCCGTCTGCCGCTCTCTTTTTTTCCGCCCAAATAACTCTATTATATGGATGTCACGTCTGTACTCGTTCTTCTTTTAGATCCTCCATTCTATCCACAGATTGAGCCGAAATCATACACAGCAGCAACAACTTGCGAACCTTGTCGCAGATTGCTTCGAACCTGAAAAGTGGGCGAACAAGACTCTAAGAGCGCTATTATGAGGGCAGTTACAGGGATGAGCGAAGCGAGTGGAACTTTGTGACAGCCACATTGTATGGCTTTGGAATTGTGACAACTCTTGGGTACAATAGAATTGCGCCAATAACCTATACGGGAAGAATGTTTTGCATTGTGTATGGAATTTGTGGCATACCAGTCACCATGATAATCATAGCAAACGTCGGCCAATATCTGAATAACTTTGCCGGAGATTCAAGACGAAAAGTATGAGGAACCCGTACCGAAGATTGAAAAACGTCGGTTTTCATTCAGATTGAAGCATACAGACAGCAAAGGCGAATGTCAAAAGCGTCGTTGGCAGGAAAAGTCTACAAGGTACTCTCCGATGTTGAGTCTGTTTTCCCAAAAATCCTTACAGGAGTCTTCAATTCAAGTAACATCATTAGCACTACTATGTGTATTTCTTGTATATGTAGCTGTTGGAGCACTGCTTTTGCCAGCGTTAAACGGCGAGGTATCATCACGCATACAGTGTTCGTCTATATCAATTTATGTGCTTCAGTTGGACTTTTTCAACGGTCTCTATTTCAACTTCCTCTGTTTGACTGCCATAGACTTCGGGCAGCTGGTTCCCATTCGGGTGGAGCTCTTACCAATAACATTTCTGTATGTCTGCATCGGATTGGCAATAACTACCATCGCGATAAGTAAATTAATTAGATGTTTTTTCTTGTTTCATTTCTGACACGAGATTTTCAGATATCGGTTCCGAGTACATGAAAAAATTGCATTACTGGGGAAAGAAGATGAAGAACGCAGCTCAAACAAGAATTTGGTTTGGTGGAAAGACGTATTTCTGTTTGTGTTCTGCTCTTCTTGATTAGTTGTTTTCAGTCTGAAAGTGCGCGATCTTCTTCATGCGGTCGGTAAGAAATGTGGTGTCGAACCAGGGATGATTGATGCTTTGGACTTGGAAAACGTCGTCGAAAGAACAATTGCCATACAGGTCATTAATAGATCGCTTTTCAGTTTATATTCAAATTATCTCTCCGTTTTCTTCGAAATGTGAAAAATAGCCATGCATTTTTTAGGAAGGACGTGAGCCCCCAGAGGATTTGAATGAGGAGCCTCCGCGTGAGCCCTCTCCTCGTTCCATCATCCATTCTCCGTGCTCGACTCGACCATCAAACCCCCCGATGAGCCCCCCTTCACCTCGTGAAGATCACCCATTTATATTCAAAATGTACTAGTTTGCATTTTTCTCATCTATCTTCTTCGTTTTTCAGGGAGACCCCGGCACCTCGTAGCCCTTTGCCCCTCCCAAGATATGAATTGGACATCAAGAAGCCGATCTTTCAAGCATTGTCGAGCGAGTTCATGAATCAGTCGGCGCAGGAGAAACTGTTCGATGACCTGGACACATTTCAAGTGGAACTGAACACGGAACTGGTTGAAGATAACAAATGCGAGAGTGTCATCATCATCGAACCGCCGACCACATTCGAGGACATGACCGTACAGAGTAGTCTTAATGTTGAAGACATGGACAAAGAAGAGAAAGGTCTGGTGACGACGGGGGCAAGGGATGGTCGCCTTATCACATTAGCCATTTCAGTGCCGAAACGATTCCGCGAAAAGAAAGAGATGTACGGGAGAGATCCCAGAAAGCTATACGAAACCTATCAAGAGGAGTGGGACAGACTTGAGCGTCTCTCAGATAGAAAGTGAGATCAGACATCTAGTCCGGTTTCCGAGTGACGTATCTACTTGCAGGCATGGACCACGGCGGAAGTCGGTTCTCAATCTGTCCAACTGTTCACCAGAAAGAAGTGTTTCGCCATCACCGATCCGACATTCCTTGACTGGAGAGGACAACAGAAGAAACTCGTGACTGCCGAATTTCTTCTTCTTTACCATGTTTATTGATACATAAAAAGATGATGCATACAATTTTCAAATTCTATCACAATTGTTACAACTGACCCAGATTCATGCTGGTCATCTTTCCTCGGGTAACTGTGTAGACAGTGTCGTTATCGAACACGTGCTCTCCGTCGGCAATTAGTCTCTCATAAACGGTCCAAGCCAAACTTGCGTTCGGTTTCAGAATATTCGGAAGACTCCATATGACTCCAGTTGATCCATCTCCTGAAAATCCACAGCAGCCGTTTTTTTCTTCCGAATTTCTTTTTTGTACCTTTCTGCATGTGTCCCGCTAAGATCCAAGAGCCTGTTTTCGGATTGAAGTAAGATGCTGTAGGTCCGATTCCAGTGAATGGAGTGAACGGCAGTGCAACCGTCAACATTTTCGTGGTTTTTTCGTAGAGATCAAACAAGATAATGGTTTGTTCGTCCCAGAAAAATAGTTCACGATGCTGTTGGTGTTCCACGCCGGTTGTGATAATCAGAGTGTTCTCATGAACATCGGCGAGTATGATTTCGGCATTCTGGACTCTTTATGGTTGATTTGCTCTTTTATCAGGAGCACTCTTACCTTGGTATTGAGACTGCTAGAAATTGTACCTGTTTCTTCTATCTCCGCCACACCATATCTGAGCATCAGATTGTAGAAGGTGATGTCGCCTTCCTTGCTTGTATGATACAGAATACTGTGTCCGTCAGCAGTCTTACCACCGGCCACTCCTACTTGTGGCACACGGCTGTCATTCAGGTATTTCTCGGCCGGACCCTGTAGCTTATCTAACAGTTGTCCGAAATTTGAAGACTTTGCTTACCGAGAGCGAGATTTCCACAAATGTATCGTTCTCCCATTTGTAGAGACTCAGGAACTGCAATGTGTTTCCGGCGGTGTGAATGAGCAGGTAGATCTCGTTATCGACAACGAACGGCAACTCCGAAACGGCTCCAAATGCCAATTGTTTGAACTGAAGAAACGAAAGATCATTCCTTCTGAACTAATGACTCACCTCAGTCCTCTTCCACTTTCCATCAACAAAAGTTAGAACAGAAGATCCTGCATAAGCTACGTTACTCCGTTTTTGGTCATAAACTGAAAAATATTAACTTTTCTATGATACACGGCGAAAACTGACATTTTTTCTTCAGAATAACTGGCTTATTATCCTTGAGAAGAATGTACGGAGGCAAAATACGTTCGCCTGGGCCGTGAGCATCGGGGATTCGGATGCCCATCGCTTGAACACGAGCGATGACTGTCTGCCTTGAACTTGACACAGGCGTACATTTATAGTCGCTAGGGGCGGTACGAGAAGAAGAGAAAACGAAGTTAAAACGTTCTTTTTGTCGCATTTCCGATTCAAATACCCATTACTCTCCTTTCTGACGAACTAACGGCAAAACCGGTCATGGCCATGCCGAAGTCTTTTTTTAGACAGACAAATTGCAATGGTTTCACTACTTGTGCACTTGTTGTAAATTCCTTGATGTTGTAGTCGTCACGTGCTCTTATTCACTTTCAACACAAAGTACAGTGACGTCGGAAGCAGTAGTTTATTGTTTTGCGAGCATAAATACACCATTGATACAAAAAGATCATCCAATAAAGGGAAAATACATAATATCACACAGTTCTGATTGATTTATCACCGATTCCTCCCATTTAAACATTATCAAGCTGGATCTCCGTGATGGCATCCTTAGTGATGGTGTAAAGAGTCAGGCCATCAACCACATGATCGCCTTCGTCGACTGTCTGCGATTGCTCTACCCAAACCGGCTTTCCATCATCTTCAAAGATGTTCTTCAACGCCCACACGGCACCGTAATGAGCGCTTCCACACATTCCTTAAAGAAATTCATGTTATGCATGCCGAAAAATGTGATTGTTCAGTTACCTTGTTGGATAGATCCAACAGCGACAATCCAAGAGTTGGTCGCCTTGTTCACGAGCGAGACCCTTGGTCCTGTGAATCCAAACTTTGGAAGGGTGGAGTAGTCGGCCTCGAGTTGGATTTGACGAGCAGCTCCATTTTTCAAGTCGACAATGATGAATCTGGTGCTTTCCCAACGGAATCCACATCCATGAACACCATAGCTGATGAGAACCTTATCTTGGTGCACTTCTCCGATGACGGGTTGGCCTCTCTGAAAATTCACACATTACTAATTATTTTTCAAACTGGAGTGCTCACCAATGGGTTCTCATCCTGAGAGACGGTGGACGCCTTCTCAATTTTGGCACTGTTGCCATTGACAGTCAGTGAGAAAAGGTTGATGGCAGCGTCATCGTCGCTTACTAGCAGTACCGATTCGCCGTTGCTGGTGACGCCGGCAGCCGGAAGCACCTGAGTGCGGTGTTGTTCATGAAGAGAACGAGCCGATGGAGCCTGAACGGAAGAACTAGTTTGAAAAGATTGTGAATACAGCCTCGTACCGAAAGTGACAACTCAACGAAAGAATTGTTTTCCCATCTAAACAGTTTCTTGAACTCGATTGAACCGAAGTTGGTGAAAGTAATCAGGTAAAGATGTCCATCGCGGACGAAAAGTGCCTCGTCAGAGTTTTCTTCGTTAGCGAGTTCCGAGAACTGTAAACAAGCTGTTTTGTGTGGTTTTTAAAACCGGAAACATACGTTGTGTTTCTCCCAGACACCAGAATCCTTGTCAAAAGTAAGCACGTAGGTTCCGGCGAACGCGACACGATGTCCCCAATTGTGAGTCGGTTGAGCAACATCTAAAAGGCGTTGGTTAGACTTCGTGACAGGAAACACAAAGAAAACTCACATTTGCGCCCGACAAGAGTCACTTTTCCGTTTTGAACAAACGAATAGTGGTAGTCCTCCAACTCGGCGAGTTGTCCAATTCCGTCAGCAATTCTTTGAGCCATTGTATCTGAAAATGCATAACTTTGCATCTGTGTGGCCGGACAAATTGCAAAACACCAGAAACGCGTTTAAATACCAAAATCAAACAACCAGGAAGTTGAATAGCATTTTCGTTTACGAAAAACCATTTTTCACCAACGGAAGGTGGTCAAAGGTCAAGAAAAGAGGAACAAGGTTTCGAAAGTTTGGAATTGGAAACCAATCTTCGGTGAAAACGCAAATGTATTGTGACAACTTGCATCAAACGAATTTGTTTTCGTAGCGATACGAAAAGGTTTTGATTTCAGTATTTACATTTGTGAAATATTCAGAAGGGACTAATGAGCAAACGGGGCACCAAAATCGATAATGAGAAGAGTTTCTGGGCGAAAAATCGTTGGAAGTGGCCTATATTGCTGCCGGCTGGACCTGTTTTATACACGAATATTTGCAATGTGGCGAATGAGTCAGTGTGGGAAAACAAACACGATTGCGAAATCGCTTCAGTTAACTTTTGAATAGAAATTGAATGTTTTTAGTCATTTAATCCGCCGGAAAATCGCATATGTTCCATATATTTTTGCGTAAACAGTAGTGAATTTTGAATAGAATGTGAGATGGAAAGATTTTATGTGAAAATCAAGAGTTGACCAAAATTCCATCCGGAAAATAGGTGGGGAGCGCCGCGCACGCCCGAAAAACACACTTCTTCCGAATTGTTTGTGCAAAACATTTGAAAAAAAAACTGCACAATGGATTACATCACCAGATGAACTGACTATTCGGAGCCAATGTGAAAAGACAAAATACCGAGAGATCTGTTTATTTTCAGGTTACAATCTCAGAAATCCCCTCATCGTTACAAGATTCCGATTCGAAAGTGATCTTCTTAAGGCATCACTTGTGTTGTTTTCTTATTTTCGGTTCTATCTCTCTTTCTTTCTCTTCGCGATAAACCTTGACGTGTTCGAAGACATGTTTCATTGGAGTGAAAGACGAGGAGAGAGAGAGAAGGAGAGAGAGAGAGAGAGAGAGAGAGAGAGAGAGAGAGAGAGAGAGAGAGAGAGAGAGACGACAACTGCCTTCGGGCCTTCAGACCTGCCTAGCGAGTAATCGGCCCTTTTGCACGCACATCAATGCTCTACTGCACTCATATCGTAGCGTCAATAAATGTGTGCCTGTGCGCGCGGATCTGCGGGGTCGAGGTCATCACTCGCAATGGTCCGCCAATCTGCTCGTCATTCAGTCTCCTGGCCTCTCTCGAGATGGTCGGTGGTCCTTTTCCTCTCTTCCCCATTTCCCCTTGCGCGTCCTTCTCCAACGGCCCCTCACTAGTCAGTCGGAGAGGCAGCCCGTGTTAGGTTGCAAACGCGCTCCACTGCACAGCCGCACTCTTCTTGTAAACAACATTGGGCCGATCATTTGAACAACATTAGCGACGGCCGCTAACCTTGCCTGTCATCTTTCGTCTTTTTCGCTGCAAATTCAAAGAATAACCAATCATTATCGATCGGTTCTCGGTCATTCGCGTGTTGTTTTCTTATCAGTCGAATCGGCAAACAAGTCGATTACCTTTTGGTCATATCTCAAACCCCGTCCACTCGAAACGCACAGAAATGACAAAAAGCGAAGAGAAAATCGGTCTGCTGGTTCAGTTGCCTACGTGCTGTGCCCTCGACGTGTCCATCTCCTCTATCTCTTCTTCCCGTGACCGTGGTGCACTGCCTCTGTTGTTGGCGCGTTTCTCCTCTCTTCTCCTCTCCCCAATCTTCTTCTTCGTCTTTTGCGCGCTGCAATCTTCTAAATGTCACGCACACAACGTTGTTGCACTACACTCGTCGGACCCTCTTTCTTCTCTCGAGCATTGACCACTCAGTTTTTCTTTCCCTCTTGCCGAATTCTCGAATTCTCCCTTAAACTTTATTTTTCAGTGCTTTGGGTATGTTGTCCCGTTTTGCTCGCCAACTGGCTGTGCCAGTTTTCAATGGTGTCCTTCACCCGACCCGTGCAACGAGCTCCATTGCTCACACCATCAAGGTCGCCCATAAGATCGATGAGACCCGTGAGAAAGCTCTCCTCGGAGGTGGAAAGAAGCGCATCGACGCTCAACATGCTCGCGTAAGGATATTCTGATAGGTATAAAATGCTCAAGAGTTTGTTTCCAGGGAAAGCTGACCGCCCGTGAACGCATCGACCTTCTGCTCGACAGAAACACTTTCCGCGAATACGACATGTTTGCCGAACATACCTGCAACGACTTCGGAATGCAGAAGGAGAAGTACCCGGGAGACTCCGTCGTCACTGGACGTGGAGAGATCAACGGACGCACCGTTTTCGTCTTCTCGCAAGACTTCACCGTCTTCGGAGGATCCCTTTCGTCGATCCACGCCAAGAAGATCGTCAAGATCATGAGAGAGGCCATGCTCGTCGGGGCCCCAGTTATTGGACTCAACGACTCTGGTGGCGCCCGCATCCAGGAGGGGGTCGAGTCTCTCGCTGGATACGCTGACATCTTCCAGGAAAATGTGCTCGCCTCGGGAGTAGTCCCACAGATTTCTCTGATCATGGGTCCATGCGCCGGAGGAGCTGTTTACTCGCCGGCTCTTACTGACTTTACCTTCATGGTCCGCGACACCAGCTACTTGTTCATTACTGGACCGGACGTCGTCAAAGCCGTCACCAATGAAGAAGTGACTCAGGAGGAGCTCGGAGGAGCTAAGACTCACACCGTCACCTCTGGAGTTGCCCACGGAGCTTTCGACAATGACGTGGATGCTCTGATGAGTCTGAGAGAGCTCTTCAACTACCTTCCACTCTCGAACACCGATGCGTCTCCGATCCGCGCTGCTGAGGATCCATGGGATAGAAACGTCCCGTCTTTGGACACTGTCGTGCCACTCGAGAGCACAGCTGCCTACAACATGAAGGACGTCATCCACGCCCTGGTCGACGAGGGAGACTTCTTCGAAATCATGCCCGACTATGCCAAGAACCTGGTGATCGGATTCGCCAGAATGAACGGCCGCACTGTTGGAGTGGTCGGAAACAACCCGAAGTTTGCCGCCGGATGTCTCGACATCAACTCGTCCGTCAAGGGAGCTCGCTTCGTTCGTTTCTGCGATGCTTTCAACATCCCACTCATCACTCTTGTTGATGTGCCTGGATTCTTGCCAGGTAAGCTACAAGCCAAAGAGGAACGTATTCAATCAAGTGTGTTTTAGGAACTGCCCAAGAGTACGGAGGTATCATCCGTCACGGAGCCAAGCTTCTGTATGCTTTTGCTGAGGCCACCGTTCCTAAGATCACCGTCATCACCCGCAAGGCCTTCGGAGGAGCCTACGACGTCATGGCTTCGAAGCATCTTCGTGGAGACATCAACTACGCTTGGCCAACTGCCGAGGTCGCTGTGATGGGAGCGAAGGGAGCCGTCTCGATTCTGTTCCGCAACGATAAGGAGCACGCTGTTCAGCATGAGGAGGAGTACACCGAGCTGTTCAGCAACCCGTTCCCGGCGGCCGTCAGAGGCTTCGTCGACGACATCATCACGCCGTCAGAGACCAGAAAGAAGATCTGCGAGGACCTGAACATGCTCGAGAGCAAGAAGCTCACCAACCCATGGAAGAAGCACGGAAACATTCCGCTCTAAATGACTCTTCGGTTCATTTGTAGCCCCCCTCTCTGATGCCATCTTCTACCGGCTGCGGCCCGGCATTTAACGTGTTTATCTGTAAACCTTCCAACTCGTCTCTCGAAATACGCCATAAGCGTATTCAGCTAAAATTTGCGTATTACCAATATTTTTTCTGTTGTAAGGCCATAATTGAAGTATTGTATTTATTACTGTTCTCACATAAATAGTAGAATTGAATGTTATTAGTACGAGCCTTTGAAGTTGATATCAGAATGAGGGAGGTTATTAAAGAACCCCGAAAAATTGGGCGACCCTTGTCAAGATCTCCTTCTGCATTGGTGGAATAATCTTCTCGACGTCTTCAACACTCGGAATTTGGAGCTTCGGAAGATCCTCGAGCTTTGGAAGAGTAATTGGAGCCATTGTGGTGGTGATTTGAACTGGGACAGCTGGGAGAGCTACACCGGCAGCAACTTGAGGGACTCCAGCAGCGACCACCGAGGGCTGGGCGACCGGTTGAGCCATGCCGACAACTGGGACCTGCGGAGCTGCTGCGAACATGACTTGTTGCGGGAAAGCGGGAAGTGGAGCAAACGCCATCTGTGGTTGCTGTTGCTGTTGTTGCTGCAGAGCCGCCTGTTGTTGCTGAATCATGGCTGCAAATGGATCCTGGTAGTATTGTTGAACTTGCTGCTGGCCGTATTGTGGATATCCTGCGTCTGAAAACATCCAATTTCGAAATACATTTTTTCAGATATTATTTACATTGCCCGTTTTGAGCGACGCCGTAGGCTTGTTGAGAGAACTGTCCGTAGTTGGTGGCCACATTGTTAGTGTTTCCATTAACAAATGGTCCCTGCTGTTGTGGCTGTTGAGCTGGATACGGTTGAATGTTGAGCGTTGGGGCAGCTTGAGCCTGCGCAGACTGATCCACTGGAACAGATGGAACGTGGGTGGGGACGGCTGAAACTGGAGTAGTTTCTTGCTCCACGGCAGCTGCAGCTTCGACAATTGTGTTCTGAACAGACTGCTTCTCGATCTCCACCGACTGATCTTCATCGAAGCACGGCATTCTTTTCACTGTGGCTACATACACGACACTGTAAACGTCATCTTTGTTCGGCAATTCAGTCGAGCACACTCACGTTCCGTTCTTTGACACAGTCTTGCTCAAGTTGGAGATGTAATCAAAAGCGACTAGTTTTCCGTCTTCCAGAACCTCTCCGCCGACAACCAACTGTCCTTGTTTAACGACGGCGTTTCCGCGGTCTTGTGAGTTGATAAGAACTTGATAGCTGCAGCATTTCATCTGAACGAAAAGAAGCATGTCACTTTCGCTTGTCGCGTACGATGTCTGATTTGGGTGCGTACCTCGAGTTTGTCGGTGAACGGATCCGATTGCGGCGACAATCCACCGACCCACTCTCCCTCCTCACAGCTATTCGATTTGTATTCATCGGTGCAGATCTAATGAATTGGAAACAAGATGTATTGTCGAGATGGAAATAACGATATTACCGCAAGCTGGGGAACAAAGTTCGGGTTCTTGCTGGGGCTTCGGATGAACTGATCCGATCTTCTCAAATATCCGTCGTCTTTCCCGGCGACTCTGTAAAACTGGGCGGTTTCCCCGGCTCTGGTTCCATTAGCAGTCCATCCGAAACATTTCGGTCTTGCGCATCCTAAAACTGGAAACCCGGACTTGAGAACCTGGAAGATTTGCACGATCATTTGAATACTTCTTCAGTATTGCTCTCACTTGAAAGGTGTAGGGGATGGCTGATTGTCCGCAATAGGACGCCAGCAACACCGGCAGGAGAGCGGAGAAGAGGAGGATTCGTGTATGCATCCGCGAAACAATTGGCAGGTTGTTGTCAAATGAAAGGCGCTTCGAACTACAATGAGAAGAAGCCGGGCGTGGGAGGGAGGGAGGGACGACGACGGTCTCGACAACGACGACGACGAGAAAATAAGGTCATCAAAATGTCTTCGCTGCTTTTCCTGCATATATCTCCGTGTTTCTGCGCACGGATCGGTTGTCCCTCCTCCTCCGATTCCTCGAGATAAGGCAAGTGAAAGTGATCGGCACAGCAAGGAGGCAAAGCATATTCTCGTATCGCATTCTATCAGTGCAACACTTTCACTTGCCGTGTTTGTCGCCAATAATCCGGATCGCGAGGGCCGATTCAGTTTTTTCACCCCAATTTTCATCAAGCATGAAGCAATCGTTTTATTGGAGGAAAGCGGATTCACTCCACAAAAAGTGGTGGGAGGGGCAGACCCGTACGCTTATATTACAGATGTGGACGACTCAAAAAGAACTTATATGAATATGCGAATTCGCCTAGAAAACAAATTATATATCCAATCATTATCGGAAAAGCGTTGTCGTTCGTAAGTAGTATTTGCGGCTTTCACTTATAAATAGGAACATACGTAAGAAAGGGACTAGTGGGATTGGGCAATTTCGGAGAAAAACTGAAGCACGTTGTCCGTTGACACCTCCAACTCAATCTTGGATCCCGGATAGCACATGCCGATGAGTCTGTTGTATTCGGCGATTTGTTTGATGAACTGATCCTGAAAGCAATGAGGTGAAGACAGGTGCTGATTAATGAGGAAACTATACCTGCATGTCCCTCCACACAACTTGAAGAAGCGACGAGTTGGCCACCAAGTTCTTCTCAATCTTTTTATAGAGTTGCTCGAGACCCTTTTTCACTTCCTTCCCGGGATGTTGCGAAATGACCTTCTTCAGCTCAATTCGACTGAACTGCTGCTGATATGAAATCTCGTCAGCACGAATGTTTTTCAGCTCAATCGTGTTATTCACGTTGTCGAAGAAAGTCTGAATTTCCTTGAGCGGACGTCCCATGAACTCCTTTACGTAGGCATCAATGTGTTCTTCCTTGAGTGCTTTTGCATCTTTCCGCTGATGATCGAGACATTGAACTTTAAGCTCGGAAAGCGTCACTGAAACTCAGAAATTGCGACTTCAAGTAGCTAGATAGGAGCATACAGTAAAGTTGGTGATAGTTCTCGAACTTGACGACCGATGACGGCGACTTTGAGTATGGATTGGAAGCAGCCTTCTGAATTCCATCACACACTGCACGACAAAGATTATAGTATCTGGAAGAGACAGATGAATTTGGCACTGATTCAATTGACCCACGCTTTCTCTAAATCGGTTCTGCGTTCCGCGTTCTCGAAAATCTTCTCAGCTTTTTTGACAAAGCTTCCAAAACGATCGATTGATGGCAGTATTCCGATTCGCGTTTTCTTAGTGATCCGAACATCGGAGTACTGGCTGCATTCCATATTCTGAATTCAAATGTATTCCAATTTCTTCCTCTGTAACGTTTTACTTACGATGAACGTGTCAAACTGTCGCTTGATGAGAACCACCAAACTTCCAAAAGTAATTGAGAAATAGGAGCTGGGGTCTTGTGGGAGCAGCACTTTCTTTGACATAATCACAAAGAGCAAGAGAACATTGCTCGGATTGTTCCTGCAAACAGCGCGGCAGAAGTTGTCCAGATGGATGTTGAGTGATTCGAACAACGCTCCCATCACGTGGCGGACTTGATCGTTCATGTGTTTTTCCATGCTTCGTCCCCCAAAACTCGAACTGTCTCCACTTCCAGTAGATGTGGTCTCGAACTGCGCCAAAAGTTCCGAGTTGATGTGGAAGTAGCGGACGACGAACTTCTGCTCGGCATCAATCACAGTGCTCAGTTCACCGAGCACAGTTTCAATCAATTGAGGTAGAATCTCACTGTCGACTTCACTGGAGGTGCTCATGAAACTCTGGTTATCCGAGCGAATTGATGTATTAGCCGATTCGGACGATTCTGTGGAAAAGAGTTTATGAATTCGTGAAATGATAACTTACTGGGCTTTTTCTCGGAGCCAACCCCTTTCGGCACCTTGCTGATCAGCGTGTCAAAGAAGTTATCAAACAGACGCTTGTACAACATATTCGTACTGTCGATGTACTTCTGCAACACTAGCGTGCATGCTTTCGGTCGATTAATTTTCAGCCAGTTGATGAGGTCGCAAAGAGGAGAGAGTGCACGAAATCTCTGTGACTGCTTGGGAATGCAAAACTCGTGCCATTCGTGATCCAGGGACAGATCATTCAAATTGGAGAAAAGGGCCGAGAGGTGCGACATAAGACGGTCCACAAAAGTGTCGACAACTTTCAGCTCGTTGTTTCTGTCTTCGTATGCTTTCATCTGAAGCATTGGCTTCGAGATTTGTCCATTCCAGAAATGAGCAACCGCTTTCGCCGCATTAGTGCATTTCTCCACACTGAAAAATCGCTTAGTTTGATGACGAGTGGGTGTCAGTTAGAGTCGAATACAAACCTGGCCGGGTTACTGAAGTTGGCTTGTTTAAGCGTGTTAATATGCTCGTCTGTCACTGCCTCCAACGATTTGACGAACGAAATGACTTCTCTGTTGAGGAGCTGCTTATTCTTTCTTTCTACCACTGATAGACTGTCTTTCTCCTCGATTAGCTCTATGCTGTTTCGCACAACCTGAGAAACAAATATTAAACGTCTAGAGGGAAATCCATCAGCTCACAGCCAGAATATCGTCGCAGTGGTCGAGCTCCTTCTCCACATGCTCCACTCCGCCCAACGCAGCGTCGATGCTTGCTAGCAGCTGGTTCACTGAGTTCTCACTATCCATCATCGAGTTGATGTTGGCGCCGTCGAGAGATTGAAGTTGTTCCGTGAGCATCTGAAAACGCAAACTTCTTTCTTCGAAGTTGTGTTTCTCGTCCTTACATCTGCAAACTTGTGGGCATCTCCGATCGTCAGATTGGCGCGCTCCAACAATTTTCGAAAGTCGGCATCTTCTTTGTGGGAAACTGGCTGATAGTCACTCTGCATGGCAAGATCGTGATCTGGCAGTTCAATTGGAATCATTGAAGTCTCCATTTCGATGAGTGGAATGGAAAAGTTGCAGAATTCGGGCATTTGCATTGGGTAGTATTGAGAAGCGAGCTTGTAAAGCTCTCGGATGAAATCATCCTTCTCCTCAGAAGATCCGGCAAGAATCACGTATTGACGGTCGCCGATGGTGATATGGAACAGTGGTGACGCCTAAAGATGGACATACTTTCAGAATCCCAGAACACCGCCTGCCCACCTTCTTCGGGTTGATCCCATCGATTTCGCGGACCTCTCTCAAATTGAACCTGTCCTTCTTCTTGAACGTATCGTCTTTCTCTCCTTTAACGAAATACAGACGCACAGCAATCGGATGCTCGATTGTCACTGAAAATCAATAGTGGTTTTCCAGTTTTTTCTGACGGAAATAAACCGATTACCTGCTAAACAAAGAAGAGTTTGGTGTTTTTTCTTCTTCCCGTCCAATTTCGACACGTTGACGATAGCTTGAATGCGTTCATCGTCCTTTTGGAACAGTTGACGTTGGATTATCTTTCTAATGGCCGACATTTACCTAAAAAAAAGCAAGAAATAGGAAAAAGGCGTTAGAAATGTTGGCGGAAGGGAAATAATGCGGCATTGTGCACTGTGTTTGCGTCAACCAGATGTCTGCGTCTCTTTCGTGTACTGTGTTTTCTTGTCTCATTCTCTGGACATACGTCAGTCAATGCCACAAGGCGCATTTCTGGTGCACAAGCCGAACATTCGTGTGTTTACTCTTTGGATGACCCCAATTTGCTATTTCTGTTGTAGAGAACGAAAAACTTTTAATGAACCTGCAGACATTCATTGTGGCAAATAAATGAGTAAATTACAACACGGGAAACACCTATGCTACAGACCACATGAACATTTCGGAAAGAAAGGAAGACAGAGCATTTTAACAGGAGAAGAGAAGCAACAAGAAGAAATAAGAATAAAGACGGCTGTAATAATGTGAAAAAAGGACAGAGCGCGTTTGGAGGGGAGAAATGGTATACATTAAAAGATGTTACAAAGAGGAAAAGAAACGAGTAGTGGATATAAATTAAGAATGTTTGTGGCCGCATCAAATAGATGACAAAAATGAAAAGAAATGGTAAATGAAAGTCATGCAGTTGAAATGAGTAATTATTTATTAACGTGGGCGAACTGGCATCACAATGACAGTGCGCTGTTGTGGAACTTGCTGCTGATTGGGACTCCGATTGGCACTGGTCACAATGATCCGCGGTCCAGTTGTTCGGAAGCGGAACGGGTCAGCCGGTATTTGTGCGGTAGCAGGCTGCAAGAATTTTATTCGAAAGCTGAAAAGAGTCTTTCCAACGAACGGAGCGAATGATCGGAGGATACGGATTGTTCCGATACGCCTGCCGCATGTTATACTTCATGTTTTGTCCTGCTTTATGCGGCAGGTGAGCGACGACATTGCGAAGAGTGGTTTTGTTGACCGGATTCTTCCTGAAGAAAAAAGAAACAATCGATATTCCAGTGATTTGAATTCACTAACGGCAATGTTCCCACAGTCAAAGTTCTGTAGACAGTGGCGGGAGATGAGTAGGTGATCAGAGGAACACGTTTGATGTATGGTCCGTAGATGTAGTAGTTCTTGAGGCATCTGATCATGTCCTCGTGATCTGTAGCGTCATGCTGCAAAAAGCAAAGTTCATTCATCAAATTCTCTTTGTCATTTTCTTACAATTGACAACAAGTCGGTTCTCGCCTGGTGGTACGTGTAGATGCTGATGTTGCCAGTGCACACCGCCTGAAGTTCCAGTTTGGCATACGTGAAGTAGGCGGCCGTCATAACAGTGTTGTTCTCGCGGCTAATCAGATACTCGTTGACAAAGTCCGATGAGCTCTTTGTAACCATCTGCATGAAAGACGGCAGTCCTTGTTTCCGCATTTGGGTCAGAGAGCGATCGTACTAAAAACAAGAACTGGTTAGATGTTCTTGTGTCAGAAAACTCACCACCGGCATCTCTTCCTCCCCATGGACTGTGGCGGTGTGATCACTCGCGTGCTTCATGGTGTCAAAATGGACGTTGCACTCCGCACAGAACCAACCGAAAAGCTGAGGATGACACTTTGTCTCATGATGCTCCAACACAAAGTGGGAAATGAAGATATCGTGACAGTGTCCACAGCGCAACATCGGGTAATTGCGTGTAGTGACTGTCGCGGGAGCGGCTCTTTGCGCATTGAAGTTCGGGAAACGGCGCATCAGAGCAGACGAGGACTGCGGAACGTTCTCGTTAACGAATGGAATTGTTTTCACAGGGAACATTCTTCGGCGCGACGCCGTTGAAAAAGCAGGCTCCGCTGCTAAAACCGGCTGCTTCATCAGCGTCTCCTCGATAACTTCATCGACAACTTCCTTCACGGGGTCACTTGGTATCACCTCCACAACGTAATCGTCCTCCCTATCGTCGATGAAACCGATAGGATCTTCCAAAACGTTCGGCATATCTGGCATCATCGGCATTATCATTGATGGCGGCGAGAAGGCTCTCGTCTCCACAACTGGCTCCGATGGTGTCAGGTAGCTCTTGGCCCCGGCAAACAGCTCCTGGAACACGGTGTCATAAGACTCAGGTTCCAATCCGCTGATCAGCGGATCGTACGGCTTTGCGTCCTCGACGAGCATGTTTGTGTGTTGTTACCCTGAAATGTATGAGCGTTGAAAGAGAGAGCGGCGGCTTTTGATTTCGTAATAAGGAGGCGAAATTCAACCACTATTTCGTAAACTGAGATTTCTGTGCACATTATTAATAACAAATGAGAAGAGGGGAAAAACAGGAGAGGTGAAAGATATGAGAAGATGCAGAGAAGCCGACGACGAGGAAGGCTACGACGACACTGGAGAGTGAGGTGAACAGAGGCCGAGCAAAGGGGCACGGGTCAGACGAAGAGAGCAGTGCAAGGCTCTCCGTCTTGGTATTCTCTTGCTCGCTTCGCCTCTCCCTCTCCCTCTTCCTCTCGTGCTGCCTCGAGTATGAGAAGAAGGAAGGCGGCTAATGCGTGTGCTATCTCAGTATGGGCCATGTCGGTTATCTCGCAGCGTACCCCCCTTCTCTGTTCATCTCAAAACAATTGTGCGCGCCGGCCAACACCGAATATCGATCGGCCCCGACCAACAGGAACGAGAGAGACGATGAGAGAAAACGAGAGAATGTGAGCTGATGCGTTGGCAACGGCGAGAGAAACCGTCCGGCGCGATGAGAGAAAAAAAGGAATTCCGATCGTACGCCAGAATGGCCAACAATTTCAAAAGATGCAGACGAGGGTTAGTAGACGAAAACGAAAATTAATCATTCATTGTTTGCTACTGACAAGAAAGAGACAAAATTAAACATTGGTGTGGAAAAACTGCATTCGTAGACATTCAAAAATATAGAGAAACGTCCTTAACAATTGGAGAAGAAAAGGGTGAGGAGAAGGGGGGGGGGTATAAGAAAGAAAAAAACCTGATCGAAACTGAGAAAAAGAAAAAGACAAACGCGGGGAGAGGGGGGATTTTTGTTCTTATGGGACAGTTTCACGTCTAGCTACATTGTTGATGGAACTGGGCGTCCTTGCCACGGCCAGCTTCTGCATTCTGCGGCATCGCCTGATCTTTTCTCTGATAGACCAAAGGGCCGTGTCTCATGGTCGTCGTGGTATTGTTGGCAACTCTCAATTGTCGGATGGGTCCGGCGCCATTTCGTGGCCTCACGGGAACTCTTCCCGGAATCTGCAAAGTCAATACTTCTCCCAGTGCTGTGCTGTCAATGAGAACCCTACATTCAGTTTGATAGGAGACGGGGGAGAAATACGATGCTTCATGTAGCTGGGGATTGGAGGAACGTTGTTTCTGGCGTCCATTCTCACTCTATTGATAACAGGATGCTTTTGGATCTGAAAGAGATACAATTTCGTCGCTTTCAAAATGAGTAAACAAACAGTGAAGATTGGTCTTTGATTTATTTTGGGAGGTGGTATGTACTGAAAAATCCAACATTAGGAACTGCTAGACTGAAGAAAGACCAACCTGAGGCAGCTTTTTGAGCATGGTGGTGAATTCCTCAACAGTATCATACAGTGAAGTAAGAAGTGGAACATTGTCGTCCTGAAAATTAAAAACATATGGAATCCGCACTTCTGCGAACAGACGTACGTGCTGGTGGTCTGAGTAATCGAAGCCGACTGTGTCTTCATGCTCGGGGTCCGATGGATTGATCTGTGTGCAAAATAGGTCAATAAATAATGCGAAGAGAAGCCCAAACTGGTTCGAGTCTTCCGTTTCGATAAATCTTCAACAAACCGCGTTGATGCATAGCATAGAGCACAGCGAACAGACTGATGTTCACGTTGGAGGCCATGGCAAGAAGATCTCTGTGAATTCTCATTTGAGGAAGAACTACAGAGCGGGTGACATACGGACTGAAGTTCAAAAACTTGAACAAGTCAAGACGACCAAATTTCGATTCGATGAATTTCAAGTCTTGCTCCGGTGTCGTGCGATAAAATGTGGCCTGTACTGGTTTTGGCTCGACAGCATCAGCTTTGGTCACTTTGACGGCGGCAACATAGGGGCCATTAATGTAAACGTTTCTAATAATTGTATCTCTCGATACAGCCTTTTTGCGATACTTCTGCAGTATGGCCGCTTGGGCGGGGCAGTTTGTGAGTGTATCAATGTCATCGTTCTGAATCAGTAATCTTCGTTGCAAGTTAATGACTCGAGAGCTTGTACCGATTTCAATTGTTTGGTGACAACTTGGTACACTTTCCAGGCCCAGCTCTTCTCATTCTCATCCAGCTGAAATAAAGGGTGATAAAAAGTTACCGTAAAACCTGTATTCTGCACGTGTTTTTGAACGGCACCTGTAATTGGGCGGCACCCAAAACCCCAAAATCGTAAGGGTCGCCCTGTGGATTTTCAAATTTTCTTTCTAAAATTGGAGGGTTGAAAATCAGACCGGCATGCCGCTCGAATACAGGTTTTACGTTAATATAATATAAGATGTACCATTGGGACTCTCAGTCCGTGTCTGCTCTGAAGGTGAGCGTCGGCTTCATACAAAGTACTCGAAATCGTGAAGCAACGAACACATTCGTAGACGTAACTTTCGTGGTGAACTGCGGCAATGTGCCACGCCTCGTCAAACGAATCGCGGCAACGACGATTGCATTCCGCACACTTGACCGGAGGGAAAGAGTGGTTGGTCCAGGAATCTGCAACATTGATTTCAAGCGAACCCGCTGTTAAAGAGTACTCACTTTGTGGTGGGATGAAACTAGAAGATGAAGACGTCTCGCGAATGTATTGTTGGATGTCTAGTTTAGGTCGCTCGGTTTGGACGGTATATTCATCATTACTAGGTTTGCTTTTCCTCTTCAGGCTCGACCCAGGCCGTGGGTTTGGCGGGACACTCGGAGCAGGAGTTTCAACGATGTTGACGGGAGCATTAGCAACGATCAATTTTGGACGATTTCTGCATAGAATGTTAGCACGTCTCGGGACGTACTGCTGTTGGAGACCTTGTGGAACTCCGCCGGTGGGAGCTTCCATTTTTGCTTTAGTCGACCTTAAATTACCTGTAAACGTTTTTTTTTTTTCAATTCGAATGACTTTCTAACCGAGAAAACCAACAAAACGCAATGAAATTGTTAGAAAACTAATGAAAGCAGATAAATCTAGATAAATACTATCGAGAAATAGGATGAAATCGTAAATTGATTTGAAAATGCGCGCGAAAAAACGGAAACTCTGACCGGCAAACGAAAGTTGTTTGTCTCACGAGACTATGTGCGGTTGAGCGCAATTGCATCAACCCTCCAACGCATCGACTGCTGACCGCCCGCTGCCTACGACGGAGAACGCACACACACACAGAAATCAACGTTTACTGTGTAACCTTCAATGCTTCTTTCTGATAATGTGCAGTAGGCAAGATAAGAAGAAAATATGGGTTTGAGCGCGCAGCTAAAGAATTGAAATTTCAGCAAACGTGAACTCACAAACATAAAAACCTGTGTTCTCATTGTTATTTTAGTGATTTTTCGGTCGATCATTCATTGCAAAGAGACTAAACCATTAAATATTGTTTTAGGTAACTCGACTTGCTCACTCATGCGATTGAACAGTTATACATCTGCTTTTCGTCTTTTCAATTCGCACAAAAGAAAAATTGAAGGAATCAAATAAAATGACAGAATATTTATCGAATAGCAGTTGGGCAACTATGAAAAGTCTCTAAGCGATCAATATAGTAAATAATTTAGTCATCAAAAAGTGAAACAGAGTTGTTTGGTTTTATGCAAAAAGTGAAATAGCGCATTTTACAGCCAATTTGGAGAGGATTTTTATTCAATAGTCGACATGCATCTTCTCGACATGGAAGGCGAACGAGAACCATTTTGACTGCGGACGAACAGAGAGCTTCGATTGTGTTTCTCGACAACAAATACGTTCTGCTTCGTGACTTCGTCCTCTCCCATTCTGAAAAATTCATCACTTTCAGAAACTTTTCCATAAGATGAGAGCTTACCTATCGAAAATGAGTCCATCGACGTTCATTTCCTCTTTGAAATGTTTCTGCACATCCTTCGCGTTCAAATCGTCTCCCCACACAAACTTCACCAATCCATATCGATCGGCAATTGTGATCGGTGTTCTGTCCTGAAAATGAAGCGTTACTGAGTTGTCGCGAGTTTTGAGCTGGCTCACATTAAGAAGTTCTTCACTATGGAAGTTCACGCCAAGCAGCTCACAACCCGCGGCAAAATTGGCTGCGATTGTGCTGCTATCAGATCGAATGTCCTGAAAAAGGAACAACATTTGGGTTTCTGATAACGTCCATGGCGTACCTGGAACGGCATGTATCGGTTAGTTGCTCCAACCACCAGAAAAGAAACCGGGTACTTGTGCTGCTTTTTGGTAATCCTGAAAACATCCAATAATATCTAACATTTCAATTTTCGTTCTTCTCTCTCTCTTACATTGTGCAGATATCTGGCTCGAAGCAGGAGAACACAATTCTTCGGTTCTCAGCGTGTTCGGCCACTTCCGCGAGGATTATATCCACAAACTTGTTCTGCTCGAAGTAGCCCTGGCACTCATGTGTTCCGTCCTGCAAATTCTCCTCGTCCCCCCAATTCCGTCGCTTTCGTTTTGCCAATCACCTTCATGTACATTGGATATTTAATCTCAATATTCAATCCGACATTCTTGTCAACGTTCCGAAGCACTTGTGCCAGCGAGGGGAAGGGTACGTGCATTTCGTCGGTTTCGTTTTTGCCAGGTGTGACGGAAAGAGGGACGTGCGAGTCGGCAGATGTCCCATTTGCTCGAGAGATATGCTCGAAGTGCAGCAGTTTGAGTTGAGCGAGCGTCAAATCCTACGAAACGCGAGAGGGTTATGAAAGAAGAGATAGGGAGAGACAAACCTTGATTGCGATCTCGTGCAAAGACTTGTTTTCGCCGTTGGCAGTTGGTGTGCTGGACGGCGAATTGCGGCCGGCAACAGTGACCAAAACATGGAAGTCGTGATAAACAACTGCTTTCAAGTCCTGTAACAAGCGGAAAGTGCAAGGAAGAAGAAAAGAGGAAGGATGTACCTTTGTCAGTTGAACATCAAGTTCGACGTAATCCGCTCCTCGTCGGGCTGCTTCGTTTAGTGAGAATATGGTGTTCTCGCGTTCGTCAATTTTCCTAAATAAAAATTAAAGTAGAGAATATACAGTTGACCAACTTTGTGTAAGAACTGCCCATTCCTCTGTGTCCAATCTGCAACATTCGATTCCTCTTCCTCCAGTAGCGACCGAAAGTCTCCTTCATCGAATCGTTTTCCGGATTTGCCTCCGCAAACTGACTTCTTTTGACAATCATGTAATCGACTGAAACATCTCACAGTTTAGAATATCAATTAGGACAAACGTACTGTGAATGTGTCCGACCGGGGCGCTGTTCAAGCCGATAACGGGCGAAACAGTTCCACCATGTGTTCCGGACATACTCGACGGGAGCACGTATGACATGGCAACTTTTTTCTCTTTGTGATAAAATTCAATACGGAACGCCTGAAAGTTCAAACCGTTTCTGAGTTAACTCAACAACTGAAGTACCAGATTCTGAAGGGATACTGTTCTGGTACGAAATACGAGATAATCTTGGTCGTTTCGAAAAACGGAGCCATTGAAGTACTGATCGCCAAAAATCGGATCTTGTCGCGTGAGAACAGAAAGATCGGTGTTCGAGAAGCACGGTAGCTCGGGCGTCGGCAGGTTTCCAACATCCTCTCCGTCCACCTGAAGATCAATACTGAATCTAACATCTACATCATTAAAAAAACAGAACTGCGCTAAACTTTCTTAGTTTCTAACTTCTAACACAAGTACGACAGAATGCACCTACAGAAACGGAGGCATACACGGAGGAGTGCCTCCAGATCGCCCGACGATCAGTCAAATTTTTAGTGCTGTATGAAAACATCTGCAACTTTTTGCCCATCTGCTCTTGTTCTCTCGGTGTCCAGCTTGAATTCAGACAAACCTCGCTGTATCGGACATCGAAAGGCTCCACTTTCAAACGGTACTCCCTGTTCGCGTAGCTCTTCAAGAAGAACTTGAGCGCTTCCCCATGAATTCGGAAGTACACCACATTTTCCTCGTTGTTCAGAATCCAGCCGTCAGTGATTTGAGTTTTGCCACCTGAAAACATCATGACCATAAAATTATTCAAATTTTGAAGCTGACCATAGAATCCAAATTCGTCAATCACATTCTCTCGAGCCAAATTCTTTCTGTGCTCAATTTCGAGTAAGCAAGTTCTAGCATTGTTGAACGTTTCCCATCTTAACAAAAAACATTCAAAATCTAATAAAAGTTACCCGAACTAACTTGGAAAGTGTCATTATTGGTTGCGAAACTCCATTTTCAGACGCATCCAAATAAGTCACCCGCATATAGCGGAAGTGGAAGTGATTGACTACGGACGGAACGGTGACAACACCGAAAAACACATTCCTGCAAATTGATTTGTTTAGAAAACCATCGTAATTAAATGATTCTCACTCTTCATTTGTCAGTTTCTCAAGAGGAAAGGATTTCTTGGGATTCCAGTCACCGAGAGCTGGCAAACTGCCAACCACGTGCACTTTCTCCCATTCTTTTAAGTCCGCACAATGAACTTTGAAGTGAACAGTGTAGGGTTGGTCCATGAAAATCAGTAGACGTCCTGCTGAAAACGAAAACGAGTGATGGAAATTAGGACAATTGAAATGACACGAAACAGAAGAAAAAAGTGAGAGTCATGACGCGATAATGCAATTCTTATCACACTTTCTTTTTTTTGGCGAAACGTGCGATGAAATATCAGACTTCGGAAGAGAAGCATCAAAATCATTCTTGGAGTGTGAAGGCAATCATTTGGCTCGCTCTCCCTCAGAACTTTGTGCGTCAAAAACAAAACAAAAACGCTTCAGATTTATTAGTGCCATTCTCTGTTTTGAGGCGGGTTGGAAGAAAGAGCAAAGGTCCGGAGAAAAGGCGAAAGAAGAAAAAACTTTGGCAGTCAGTGTCTTTTGTGGCGAAGGGACGAGTGCTTATAGAGCAGATCGAATTTCAATGCGACTCCTCTCCTCCCACCCCTCACGCGCAGAATTTGGACGAAAAGATGAAAACATGGACAAGGCAACAAATAGTTTGGTGGGAGCCCTCCCGATAACTCTATTTCGGCCCCGCAGCTTTCCGTTTCATTGGATTCACTGCTGCTACGTCATTGCTCAGCTTTTTTTTTCGTCTCGTGGATCGATGAGGAAGAAGAAGAAAAAGAAAAAAAAAGAGGAGAAAGATACAAAGAAAGAGAAGCGTTGTGGGAATTGGAAGTCCTCTCTTGAAAGAGGAAAAAGAGAGAAAGGAGAAGTGCGCGAAATGGAAAATCCAGCGCCGCGTTTCCTTTTTCGCCACAGCGAGTCTCTCCATTGCCGATTGAAAGCGGAAGCAGCTAGCAGGCAGAATGCGTTAGACTACATGGTTCTTCACGTTTTTTTTCTGCTGCGTTAAAGCGAAATAACGTCACTAACAACAGGATGATAGATTTGCCCCCGACCACGTGACTTCAGATATCAATCTTGTTTTGTTCCGTGCTGTAATTCTAGTTCACGTTGCAACAAATTTTTTCACAAAATGAAACAAATGAAGAAAGCGACGAGACAGCGGCAGAGCGAAACGAAATACGAGGTCTAGTCAGCGCGAAAGAATGAATGGCATAGAGATGAGATGAGGACACAAGGACGTGCGGCTGAGTGCATGTATACGCGGCCAGAGGAGGGATATGTGAGTGAGTGCACACTGACCTCAGCACAAACCGCGGTTCGCTTGCTCGCGATGAGCGAAACGGACAGCGCACATAAACGAATGCAATTTATTTGCGACCTGTCAGATATTTATCAGTTGTTTATTGAATCCGATCGAAGCAACATTCGGAAATCAATAGCAGCTTGGAACGAAGTTTCGTTTGGATGAGTCACTTTTTGAGAACCACGTGTTGAGAAACGTGGTTTTGAGGGCTCGCGTGACTATGCATTTCTGAGATCTCGTGACGTTTGACAAAGAGGATGACGAAGAAGTACCACAGAAGTGAAGATCCTGATACGTTTTTTTTTCAACTTTAGATTTTGAAATTCTTTGCGATACACTTTATTTGTTGAAAAGGAAGGGAAAAGCAAGCATTACTGAAAGTTTCATCAAAAATTATCGAATTACTGGAGTGTGTGGGAATCTTAGGCCTTAGTGGCAATGTAGGAGATGAGGTCGACGACTCTGTTCGAGTATCCGAACTCGTTGTCGTACCACGAGACAAGCTTGACGAAGTGGGGGTTGAGGCTGATGGAAGCATCAGCGTCGAAGATGGACGAATGAGTGTCCGAGATGAAGTCGGACGAAACGACCTGATCCTCGGTGTATCCGAGAACTCCCTTGAGTGGTCCCTCAGCGGCAGCCTTGAGGACCTTCTTGATGTCATCGAGAGAAGCTGGCTTCTCAAGACGAGCAGTGAGATCGACGACCGAAACATCCGGGGTCGGGACACGGAAGGCCATTCCGGTGAGCTTTCCGTTCAGCTCTGGGATGACCTTTCCGACGGCCTTGGCGGCTCCAGTGGAGGCCGGGATAATGTTCTGTCCAGCTCCACGTCCGTCTCTCCACAGCTTTCCGGACGGTCCGTCAACGGTCTTCTGAGTAGCAGTGACGGCGTGGACAGTGGTCATGAGACCTTCGATGATTCCGAAGTTGTCATTAATGACCTTGGCGAGCGGAGCCAAGCAGTTGGTGGTGCAAGAAGCGTTGGAGATAATGTGGTCGTTGGCGTGGTCGTACTTCTCGTGGTTGACTCCAACGACGAACATCGGGGCATCAGCGGACGGGGCCGAGATGATGACCTGAAGATTTGTGTTGAAGATCATCTTCATATGCAAATTCTAATCTACCTTCTTGGCTCCTCCCTTCAAGTGAGCGTTAGCCTTGTCGATGGTGGTGAAGACACCAGTGGACTCAACGACGTAATCGGCTCCAGCAGCTCCCCACTGGATCTCAGCAGGGTCTCTGGCATTGTAGACCTTAAAAAAGGATTTTAAAGTTTCTCAAACAAAATGTTTTTTCTCAAACCTTGATCTTGTGCTGAGACTTGCCCTCCTTGGTGACGAGAAGATGGTCTCCCTCGTGGACGACGGTTCCCTTGAAGCGTCCGTGAGTCGAGTCGTATTGGAACAGGTACACCATGTAGTCGATGGAGATGAACGGGTCGTTAACGGCGACGACGTTGACGCTGTCCTTCTCGACGGCAGCGCGGAGGACGAGGCGTCCGATTCTTCCGAATCCGTTGATTCCGACACTTGGCTTCGACATGGCGCGAAAAAACAGTTTCCCTGAATCAATATTGGTCGGTAAAGTAAAAAAGAACATTGAAGCAAGAAGACTGAAGATAACAAAATGCTCGTTAATAACGAGTTCGAAGGACGAACGGGAGTGAAAACTCAATATACAACCTTTATTTGTGAAGAGACCATTTAAATACTTGTATGCTTCTATAGACAGAGAAGAGACAAAACTAATGAGTGAGATAAAGGTTTTAGTAAGAAGCAGTGAATCTAAGTGTTGTGAGAAGTCGGAAAAGTAAACTTAAGCCTTGGTGGCAATGTAGGAGATGAGGTCGACGACTCTGTTTGAGTATCCGAACTCGTTGTCGTACCAAGAGACAAGCTTGACGAAGTGGGGGTTGAGGCTGATGGAAGCATCAGCGTCGAAGATGGACGAATGGGTGTCCGAGATGAAGTCGGACGAAACGACCTGATCCTCGGTGTATCCGAGAACTCCCTTGAGTGGTCCCTCAGCGGCAGCCTTGAGGACCTTCTTGATGTCATCGAGAGAAGCTGGCTTCTCGAGACGAGCAGTGAGATCGACGACCGAAACATCCGGGGTCGGGACACGGAAGGCCATTCCGGTAAGCTTTCCGTTCAGCTCTGGGATGACCTTTCCAACAGCCTTGGCGGCTCCAGTGGAGGCCGGGATAATGTTCTGTCCAGCTCCACGTCCGTCTCTCCACAGCTTTCCGGACGGTCCGTCAACGGTCTTCTGAGTAGCAGTGACGGCGTGGACAGTGGTCATGAGACCTTCGATGATTCCGAAGTTGTCATTAATGACCTTGGCGAGCGGAGCCAAGCAGTTGGTGGTGCAAGAAGCGTTGGAGATGATGTGGTCGTTGGCGTGGTCGTACTTCTCGTGGTTGACTCCAACGACGAACATCGGGGCATCAGCGGACGGGGCCGAGATGATGACCTGTTTAAACGAAAATCAACTGCATTTTCAACACTTTTCAAAGCACCTTCTTCGCTCCTCCCTTCAAGTGAGCGTTAGCCTTGTCGATGGTGGTGAAGACACCAGTGGACTCAACGACGTAATCGGCTCCAGCAGCTCCCCACTGGATCTCAGCAGGGTCTCTGGCGTTGAAGACCTAAAGCACAAACCACTACACACAGTGCGGACAATCTGACTAAAAACCTTGATCTTGTGCTGAGACTTGCCCTCCTTGGTGACGAGAAGGTAGTCTCCCTCGTGGACGACGGTTCCCTTGAAGCGTCCGTGAGTCGAGTCGTATTGGAACAGGTACACCATGTAGTCGATGGAGATGAACGGGTCGTTAACGGCGACGACGTTGACGCTGTCCTTCTCGACGGCAGCGCGGAGGACGAGGCGTCCGATTCTTCCGAATCCGTTGATTCCGACACTTGGCTTCGACATAGCTGAAATATACTACTTTCTAAATCAGTTCTCTAGAGGTGGACGACACAATAAAAGATACGAAGTTCGAAACGTGAAACGAATGATAACGAAGGAAAAAAGGCAAGAAACGAAAACATGTTTACTGGTCGAGAAAACATGTAGAGAAAAGAGGATGATGCAAAATGCAGAGATGATGCAACAAACAGAGAAAAGACGAGAAGTAATGGAAAAGAAGGGAGAGATAGAAGGATTCAGGACTACGCAAGAAATAAGAAGAAGATTAAAAAAAACGTTTTCCGAAAAGAATAAGCCCTCTATTTTGTGCCTGCGGGCCCGCGGCGTCCCTCAATTTCTGCCAAACGTTGTTGGTGTTGTTCGAGAGTCTGAAAGGAGAAATGAGGAATCCAAGGAAAGGTGACGGTTGTTTGTGTGAACCACTTGGTGTGTTTCTATTTATGGCGCTCTCTCGTCAGTGTCCAACGTATCAAGGTCAACTCTGTGAAAGGCATTGAAAGAAACAACAGCAATTTCTGTTTTGATGTCAAATTCGGAAAGCGATATGGCCAAGAAAGGTGTTTCCCTGATATCACGTGACACCGAAGGCCGCTAAACGTCAAAGAAGGCTACAAAGCGCATTTCTCCGAGACCAAACACACCTTGTTGTGGTCCTCAACTTCCTTCTGCCGCTGTGACATATCGGCTTCCAACTTTGTTTTCAGGGCGTCCAACTGCTCCTTCTGTTGTCTTCGAAAGTACTCCTCCTCTCTGGCAGCTCCCAGTTGTCCGAGAGAACCACCTGCTTCACGAATTGAGCCACCGGAGCCTCCACCGTGTCCTGCACCTGCTCCGCTTCCCGAGCCGGACATTATTTTCTAAAAGATGCTGAAAACGGAAAACTAATTACAATATTGTTATTTGGTCACACGCTGTTGTCATGGAGCGGAATCGGATTAGAGGCGCGTGACAAGCTAGAGTGAGCTGCCACGAGAAAAGAAGAGAGACGAGGTGCCTCGAAAAAGGAGAGCTCGCATATTCAATAAAAGGAGAAGCAGGAGAAAAACGCGACAACGGGCGGCTCTCACAAGTAAAGAGGGGCACAGAGTAATCTCAAGTGAAAGGGGGAGAGAGAGAGAGAGCGCCGACCCTATGATGCAAACAGGGCCAACACAACATATATTTCGCAAACCAAGAAGAGACGACGACCGGAGAAGCGACCGCCCATCGCCAGCGACCAATCGATTCTGTTTTTTACACATTGACACGCACACACTCGCTCGCACACACTCACTAGCAGCACTGCCGATCGCGGTTCGAACGCAAAAACTAGTGTGTAAACTCTGACCCGGCGGAAGAAGAGAGTAGAAAATATTGCATTGAGCAGAGAGAACAGAGGAGAAGGAAAGACGAGAAAGAGAACTTTGACGCCCACAAGTTGTGTGTATGAATGGAGAGCTCTTATCAACAAACAATTTGGAAAGCGGTGAGCGGAGAAGTAACAACTGACCTGTGGTGCCATTGAATGCAGTGTCCGTCGCTGTCTTTGTTGCCTTTTTGCATCGGAGTTGTTGTTGGGAGCAGTCCAATCCATAGAAGACGAAAGAGAATGTCGACGTCGCGAGTGTGTCTCTCTAGAGGGGCCCGCATTCGGGAGCGAGTCGAGGCCGGAGGGAGAGGAGGAGAACTAACAGAGAGTGAGGAGCGACGACTGGCCGCCTCCTGCCTGCTGCATCGCACAAAAAAATGGGCCAACTGTGTATGCCCGACGGGCCGGCGCGAATCGATGCGACGAAACTGCCGTCGAGCGACGACGCCGAAACACGATTGCTGGCCATTGGCACGTACGCTTTGACGGGCAGAGATTTGAGCCGCTCTTCTCTTCTAAGCATTTCTTCTTCTTCTTCTTCTTCTCCAGTTGAAGACGGAGGAAATGTGAAAGACGAGAGGGACACAGCGAGTTAAAAAGATCAACCCGCCTGCAGTGAAATTGAAGATGGAAGAATCGAGAAGTGAGCGGCGGCGGGCGGTGAAATTCGTTGACAACAGAGAATGTTTCAAATCACTTATCAGTGATCACGTGATGTCAACAACCAACCGAAGTGATCGTTTTCTAGAACGCAAAAGGCCAAACTCAATGTCAATCAGAGTTCAGATTGTAAACTGAGATGACTCAGCGGCATCGCTTATTTTGGCAGCTACATGTTATTCACATTAGGATCAGAAGCCGTACGTGCTAGTCATAAGAATGTATGCAGCTGGAAAGGGATTGAGATTAAGAAATTTGTGTTTCTGCTCGAGAAAATTCTCAAAATCGCACGTTTCAGCTTTATGAAAAGTGAACTATGATCAAATCAAGGATATATTTCAATCGGGAAACCAGAAAATAGAATATCGTGCCAAATAAGGAAATCAAGTAGAATTATTTTTTGCATTTCAATGTTGAACTAGCAAAAAAATATCGCCATTTCGTTTCTATTGTGAATGAGTTTAAAATCAGAAGATCAGTGATTTTCTTTCTCAGTTTATAAAAACGAAAACTGGTTCTACCATGTAAAAAAGTGATGTTTCCATTTTGAAAAATAGAAGACGTGCACAGAATACACATCTGTAAACAGAAAAACCACAGAAACTGCTGACCAAAACCTTGATAACAACACATGTATGACGTGATAGTTTCAGACTACAACCGAAAAAAGAAATGAAAACACATTTTCTGTCCCATACTACTTTATTCGGGTAAATAGAGCGAGTCAGCAGCTATAAGTTCTCATTCCATCTTGAATGTCCAACATTTTGCAAAAGCTAATACAATAAAAGAAATCAGCATTGATTGAAAATGGTGGGGAAAAGCATTCTTAAAACGTTTTTGCATAGGTGGAATGAATTAAAACGGTTCACGAAGAAACTTTTGACGTTAAATTGGCAGGATTCTTTCGAAAGGAATGAAATCCATTCAAATCATAGAAGAAATCATAGTTTGTTTCAAAAAAATATGCTAGAAGCGACAGGGATTAAGGACTTCCGTGTTACAGATTATCGATTTTTGAAAAGCGGAAAAGGGCAAAAAAGCTGCAATATTCTTAGGACAGTATAGTTAAATTGTTGTTTAAAATTCCGAGAAGAACAAGTGACCAGTGGGAGAAGAAACAGATGGATGTTGACATCAAATGACAAGGGGCGCGAAAATTAGCTCTGGAATAGGGCGTGCACGAACTGCTCGTAGTCGAGACCTCCTTGGATGGAGCGGCCCGAAATCGCGTCCGTGTACGGCTTCATTCGCTTTATGCAGAACTCGGCTTGTTCTGGCGTCAGGTTCTGAAAAAGTATAGATTGAGATGCGTTTGGCAACAACGGGAAACTGACCGCATAGAGCTCCTCGGCCGTGACATATGGGCGGAATTCCTTCGAAAGGGCTCTGAAAGCCATCTCGATCTCCTCTGAGGACTGGATGTTCTCGGTTTCCTTGCTGATCATGAAGGCCATGTACTCTTGCAGGGTCACGTATCCATCTCTGAAAACCAACTGATGAACATCTGTGTAGTTTTTAACCATCCACATACCTGTTCGGGTCGACAATGTCGAGGATTCTCTGGAACTCCGGCTCGGGCTGTCCTTCGTCCACCATTGGTAGATCGTATCCAAGAGCTCGCAGACAACTCTTGAATTGCTGGTGGTCGAGACGGCCAGTCTTCTCCTTGTCGAAATGCTTGAACATCATCGAGAATTCTCTCAATGCCTCTTCTGTCACTCCCGACTGGTTTCTTGCTTGAATCTGTTGCTCCAAGTTGTGTTGCATTCGCATCGCCAGTTGATCCAACTGGTCCCATGCTTGAGCAACTCCTACTGTTGAGTGTTCAGTGTACCTGGAAAGAGAAGAGTTGAACATGTTGTCCATTGAGGTTTGATAGTGTTTACCTATTGTCTAGGATAAGGTTTCGCTCCAACATAGCTCCCTTTTCTTCAATTTGTCGCAACTGCGTTTTGTTCGCTCTGATTTCGGTTGCTTTTCTCTTGACAGCATCCAACTGCTCCTCGAGGGTACCTCCAGCCTCCATCATCTAAAATTCCAAAATTAGTTCGAACGAATGCAGTTTCGGATTTGCAAACCTCTTGTCGAGTATTTGTCAACCACGTGTGGAAAGCATTGGCCAGTTTGGCGAACTCGCGTCGCAATTTGTCGTTCTCTTCTTGTCTCTGGTGCTCTTTGGCAAGCTCCTGCTCACGCTCCTTGATGATTCTCTGCAGGTTGCGCCACGTGTCTTCGAGGGCATCCATTGTGAACCATGTGTATGGGTTGGGTCCCACATTGAACGACTTGATCCGACGATCAAGATCTTGGAGTTGGCGGAAGTCCTCTTCAGCGGAGGACAATGAGCGCTGGAACTCGGCATGGGCGTCGCGCAGAGCACGGATCTCTTCCAAAGAATTGCATCGGACTGGATCAGTCAGGTCCTCTTCGGCGTTCTCGAACCACGAGTTGAAGGCGGAAGCCTTCTTGGCAAAAGCGAGGAAGAGCTCCTCGATTTGCTTGAACTGTTGCTGCATCTTCAGCAGCTTCTGACGACGGGCCTCCGAGTGGGAAAGCAAGTTCTGCCAGCGCTGAATGACATTGGTGTGACGTTTCTCAATTGCCGGTGACTGCTGGTGGGCGTTCGAGACGAGTTGGTCCTTGAGTTCAGTGATTCTGAAAAAAACAGTAGAGTTATAAATTTACTCCTTTTCCAAACAAACCTTTGGATTCCCTCGTGTTCGAAAGCGTTGAGACCAGCATCGAAGGCCTCTTGCTTGGTGAGGAGAATTTGGACGGAAGAGAGGTCTCTTCCGAAGTCCTCGGAGCGAACTTGTTGCTCCTTCTCGGCGATCCACGACTCAACGACGTCGCACTTCCACATGAATTGCAAGTAAGCAGAGTTGTCGCGAAGCTTGGTGAGGCGCTTCTCAGCCATGCTCTCGATGTCGACAAGACGAGCACGAAGCTGGTCGCATCTCTGCTTGATATGCGGAGTGTGGTGGTTTCCGTTATGGATCAGAATGTCTCCTTTGCCGATAAGGTCAGCAACACGTTGCTTGTGAAGCTCGAGGTCCACTTGGAAGGTGTCATGCTTCTTGAGAAGTCCTTGAACTCCAGCCATGTTCTCTCCGAAGTTGTCAGATCCGAGGATCTGTTGCTTCTCATTCATCCATGCTTCCTCCTCTTCGACGTCTCCCAAGAAGGCTTGGAAGGCTTCCGACTCATCCAGACGCTTATGACGGCTTCCGGTAAGATCACGAATCTGTCCCCAGCTGCTTTCAAGCTCATCCATGCGCTTCTTGATCTGGTCCTCTCCGACTCCGGCTTCAGCTGCGGATCTCAGAAGCTCTTCTCCCTTCAGCTTGACAAGGGACACTTGCGGCTCATGAGACGCAAGCTCGGTGTCGATACGACGGTGCTTGCGGCGGAGGTTCTGGACACCAGGGAGATCACGGCCGTAGTCGTCGGAAGACACAAGAAGCTTCTTCTCCTTGATCCACGACTCCTCGTCATCGATATCACGGAAGAACTGATGGACATTGAGGGCCTTGCTCAGTTTGTCGCGGCGGTCCGCAGCCATCTTCTTGACTCCATCGTAACGATCAGCGATCAACTTTCTTCTCTCAGCGATTTGCTGTCCTTGGAACTGGTCGTTCTCAAGAAGCGAGTCAGCCTGCTCGTTCATCTCTCCGACACGGTCTTGGTGGGAGATGATGTCAGCCTCCAGAAGCGAGTGCTTCTTCAGAAGGTTTTCAACCGAAGCCAAGTCTTTTCCGTAGTCCTCAGACTGGAGAAGCACCTCAACCTCGCCGAGCCAGAATTCGAGATCCTTGACAGCAGCCATGAAGCTCTTCTGCTTGTTGGCCTCTTTGAGACGGTAGCTCTTCTCGGTGGTAGTCTTGACCAGGAGGTCCCACTGATCGTTGAGAGCCTTCAGACGGGCGCTGACAGCAGCCTCACCTCCTCCGCACTTGGCGTTCTCGATGAGGTTGTTTCCAGCCTGGATGATGGCAGCAATTCTGTCCGAGTTGGCGTGGAGCTCGGCTTCGAAAGCTTGTTGCTTCTGGTGCTTCTGCTGGATGTTGGTCGGATCGCGGTAGTTCTCTTCCTGAGCAATTTGGAACTTCTCGGTCATCCAGTTCTCGATTTCATCAGCGTCACGACTGAACTGCTGAAGAGTTTGGGACTCTCCAAGTTTCGATCTCTTCTGGATAAGAGCTTCTTTGAGTCCATTCCATCTATCGAGAATCTGATCACGCTTGCGAGTGACAGCCGGAGCGTCGTAGTGATTGTTATTGATGAGCGATTCGGCGAATGCCTTCAATCCCTTGATCTTTTCCTCTTGGGTGTTGATGGCCTTGTCGAAGTCCTCGTGCTTCTTAATGAGCGACTCGACGTTGTCTCCAGATGGGTCTTCCTGAGCCAAGAAGGCTTCACGAGCGGACATCCAGGTGTCAGCTTGTTCGCAATCGCGGTAGAAAAGCTGGAGCTCTAGGCATTGATCAAGGATATTACGGCGAGCGACCCAGGCGTCCTCGAGTTCTTTGCGGCTGTCGTTGACACTTTGAAGTCGGTTCTTGATATCAGGGGCGGCGTAGTGGTGGCTGTTGAGAAGTTGATTTCCGAACTGGTCAAAAGCTTGGAAGGTGGCGGCACGGGAATCGATTTCGGTGCGGTATTCCTGGTGGCGTTCGAGAAGAGCCTCGGCTCCGGTCACATCATTGGCGAGTTCTTGACTGCTCACAAGCTGGTTCATCGAAGCGATCCATTGCATCAAGTCGCGGTAATCAGACAAGAAGCGCTGGTAGTCGTACGAGTCAAGAAGTTTCTCCTTGCGATTGTTAGCCTTAGAAGTGAGACGGTTCCATTGATCGTTGAGCTCGCGTTGCAAGTCGTAGATTTGCTCGGCGGCCTCCGGGTGAGACAGACGAAGACGGTTGGCCTTCTCGTCCAATGACTTGATCTTGTCTCCGAGAGCGGCCAGGTCACGCTCGACTCCCTCATGCTTACGCTGGAGTGCCTGAACAGAACGGAGGTCGCGTCCGAAGTCCTCGCTGTCAAGGGCATCGTCTTTCTCCTGGATCCAATCACGGGTCTCGTCGACGTCCCGGTGGAAGCGTTGGACTTCATGAGCCGATCCAAGCTGCTGTTCACGTTGCTCGGTCTGCTCCTCGAGAGCGCGCCATCTGAAATCAATAGGTTACTCTGCATATCCTCTGAAATCAGTTGTACCTGGCGTTGAGGTCTTCGATCTGTTGACGAATGCGAACAGCAGTCTCAGTTTGTCCGACGGAGGTCAGAGCAGTCGCAATTTGGTTCATCTCTTGGAGACGGACCTCGTTGGCCTTGAGATCTCCCTTGAAGTCATCGAACTTCTTCTGGAGAACCTCGACTTGCTCGAGATCGGTGCCAATCTCTTGCTGAGCAGCAACAGCCTCCTGAAAACAATGCAGTCAAAACCATTCTTGAAACACAAATTGCCAATTCCACAAAGCGTCATAGTACACAAGTCAAATGAATTGACCACAAATGAATAATGAAAATTGACAAAGCGTATGATCGATTCCAAAAATTCGCCACAAAATGAGAGCCACCATGGTTTTACACACACATTTTCAATAAATAATAAGAAAAAATATCGAAAAGAGAAATGAGGAATGCAAAATACTTCGTTCTCAAAATTTCCCAGATTCAAACTTACTTCAGCCATGTTGGTCTAAAATCTGATTGGTTAGTGGGGTTAGTATGGTTTCAGTAACTTACGCGGCTCTTGATCCATTCAGCCAAGTCGTTAGCTTCACGAAGCAGCTGGTATCCCTTGCATGCCTCCTCAAGCTTGCGTTTGCGGGTCTCTCCGAGCATCATGAGACGTTGGTACTTGTCCTCGATCTCCGATTGCTTGCCTCCGATCGAATTGACTTGTTGCTGAGCGTGCTGCTGAGCAGTTCCCGGCTCGATTCTCTTCACGTAGGCAGCCGGCACGAATCCTTGACGGTCGTTGACCTCAACCTTCCACCAGTCCTTGTTGGAGGCGTTGAGAAGAGTGAGAACATCGCCCTTCTTCATCGAAACCTCGCGAGGAGACTTCTCTTGGTAATCGTAGAGAGCCAAGACACAGTCGCGTCCAAGTTGTCCCATCGGTTGCTCCTGGTACTTGCACTGTGAAGCCTGCTTGCGCAGGTCCTCAATGGTACCCTTGAAAGCCTCCAAATCGGAGAGAAGAGCACGATGCTTCTTGAGGAGAGCCTCGGCAGAATCCTCGTCCTTTCCGTAGTCAGTCGATCCCACGATCGGCTCCTTCTCGCCCATCCAGGCATCAGCCTCATTGGCATCAGACAAGTATTGGTGAGCTTGAAGGGAGTCATCGAGCTCTCCACGTCTCTTTTCAGCCTTGCTCTTGAGGATCCTCCAGTTGTCGCGGAGTTGAGCCAGCTTGTCGCGGATCTCCGGAGCCAAGAAGTGACCTTGCTGGATCATGTCGTTGGCAGCGCTGCTGACAGCCTCGATTTGGCTGTCGTGATTGGCAATCTCAGCAATAAGAGCTTGTTGCTTCTTGATCAAGTTCTGGACTCCAATCAAGTCGCGTCCACGGTTGGTCGATCCAGCAACCTGCTCCTTTTCACGAATCCAAGCCAACTCATCCTCGATGTCACGGAAGAGTTGGTTTCCTTGAAGCGACTCTCCGAGCTTTCTCTTGCGCTTTTCGAGAGGATCACGAAGAGCATTGTAACGCTGCTGAAGAGCCTCCTGTTTACGAATGATGACCGGCGCGTTGAAGTGTTCCTCATCGTGGAACTGCTGAGCGAGATTCTTGATTCCGTCCACGCGATCGTTGTGGGCGTTGAAATCAGACTCAAGAAGACCAATCTTCTTCTGGAGGTTTTGGACAGACACAAGATCTTTTCCGTAGTCCTCGGAGGCGACTTGTCCCTCAAGCTCGCTGAGCCACAGTTCAACGTCCTCGATGTTACGGTTGAACGTTTGCTCGTTTCCAGCCTCGCGAAGCTTGGCACCCTTCTTGTTGGTGGCATCGACCAGCTCGTTCCACAAGTTGTTCACTTGACGAAGACGGTCTCCAATCTGAAAGAAACAAGGTTGAACGAAAAATACATCTCTGCAGTAAACATACGTGGTCAGCAGCGAAGTGTCCACTCTCAATGATGTGCTGTCCAGTGGTGCGAATATCGTCCAAACGATTCTCGTTAGCCTTCAGCTCCTGCTCGAAGTTGATGTGCTTCTGAAGCTTGCCACGAATGTTGGTCGGGTCCAAGTACGAGTCATCGCGAGCAGTCGACAGCTTTTCGGTGATCCAGCTGACCATCTCGTCGCAGTCACGGTCGAAAGTTTGACGCTTGTAACTCTCCGAGAGGGAGTTTCCACGTTGACGGGCTCTGTCAAGAAGACGACGACGACGGTCAAGAAGAGCTTGGCGTCTTTTGGCGACGTCATCGGCAGCGTAGTGCTGTCCCTGGATGAGCTTAGTGGCGAACTCGTCAAGAGCATTGATCTTCTCCTCTTGAGCAGCAAGCGACTTCTCGAAGTCCTCGTGCTTCTTGATGAGGTGCTCAACAGAGTCTAGCGAGTCTCCCAAGTCGTTGTTAGCAAGGAAAGCTTCCTGCTTGTTCATCCAGGTCTCCGCCTGTTCGGTATCACGGTAGAAGAGCTGAAGATCCATGCACTGTTCGTACAGGATACGACGTTCCTCCCATAGGCCGAGAAGGGCAGCCTTCTCCTGGGCAAGCTTCTCGAGCTTGTCGCGGACTTCCGGGCTCTCCGAGATTCCCATCTCGACCAGCTTTTGTCCGGCGGAAGCAGTTTGGTTGAATGAGTCCTCACGGGCATCAATCTCTCCCTTGTGCTCCTGATGGCTTTCGAGCAGGGCTTCAGCTCCCGCAACATCCTTGGCAAGCTCGTCCGCCCCGATAACCGCCTTCATGTCCCCGATCCAGCTGATCAGGTCGCGGTAATCAGCCAAGAAACGATGAAGTTGGAAGCTTCGCTCGAGTCCGTCCTTGCGTTGCTGAGCCTTCTCCTTGAGAGCGTTCCAAGCATCTTTAGTGTCGTTGTTCTTCTGGTGGATGGCTTCGGCGCGATCCGGATGGGTCTCAGCGAGTTTAGCAGCCTCCTTCTCAAGCTGAAGCATCTTTCCTTCTAGAGCAGCAAGGTCGCGCTCAGTTCCTTCGTGCTTGCGCTGGAGAGCCTGCACGTTGTTCAGATCTCTTCCGTAGTCGTCGCTTGACAGAGCAAGGTCCTTCTCTCCAATCCAGGCAAGAGTTTCATCAGCGTCACGGTTGAAGCGTTGCACCTGATGAGCTCCGAAGAGTCCTTCTTTGCGAGTTGCCGCAAGGGTGTTGAGGCGATGCCACGCGTCATTGACGTCGTCGCGCTTCTTGTAAATCTGGTCGTGTTCGGAGTGTCCCTCCTCGACCAGCTTGTCAGCAGCCTGGTTGATCTCATTGATTCGGTATTGATGGTTACCGAGTTCCTTCAAGAAGTCGTCAAACTTGCGTTGAAGAATCTCCACATGCTCGAGATCCATTCCCATGTCTTCTGCGGTGACATAGGTCTCTTTCTCGCGAATCCAGTAGAGCACTTCGTCGCATTGACGAATGAAATGGAGTAGTTTAAGAGCTTGTTGCAGCTTAATTCCCTTGTCTTTCAGCTTGAAGAACAGCTTGTCCCAAAGGGCATGCAGTTCCTCCAAACGCTTCTGAAATCCAACACTGACTTTGGCTCTTTGTATCTGAAAAGGATTACCCTAATGATGTCACTAGCGAAATGGTTATGTTGTATCATGGCGTTTCCGGTCTTATCAAGGTTTGCGATGGTCTTGGCGTGCGCCTGGACCTCCGCTTCGAAAGCCTCATGCTTCTGGATCTTGGCCTGAAAAAATCTGATTCTCCATGGTCTCCCTAATGCAATTCGTTATTTTTCCATTCAAACGCGTGATGCGGTTCACGAATACCAGTTTGCATCACAATCACCTCTTCCTGTCACTGTGCCACATAACCAAATAATAATCGCCTTATCTCATTTTCCGACGTGACTTATCAATCCTACGCATAACCCACTGAACGTCGCGCACAATGAACGGTGTTCTACGACGGATGACGGTCACAACGGTTCCGATTAGACAGTGTCAAGGCCGCCAAACTGGGTCTTCTTTATGCATTCCCGTCTCCCGCTATACTATACGTATCCATCTTTTGATTGGATCGGTCGATAAAAAACGGCGCTGTCGGCTGCGGGATTAATTGGAGAGGCCATCTTTCTTAATTCTTCCAGGAGGTCACCAAACTATGTCTGAGAATGAAAGAGCTATGAAACGAATGTCACTATAGTATCGTGTTTCAAAGTGCCATCTCGCATCACACTAGAAGATTCGCACGAGAGCTACTCGTCCTTTGAGACGTCATGAATCACATTGTGGTTTGGGGGTCCCTTTTATGACACGAATGTCATCTTTTCGACTCTCCATTTGGAGGGCCTTGCGATGGAATTGCGTGATGCACAGAGATGGAAGAGCCTATCCAACAAACTAATTCAATTGCGACCTCTTCCATGATTCAACCCTCGCGCGCCGCTGAGGGTTTCTCAACGAGAAAACAATTGTTTATACATAAATGCGCACTGCTGCTCCTCTCTTCTCTTCAGTGCGCCCTAATCTTCGAGTGAGAGCGTCTCGGGTCGCAGATGGCTCGAGGCCCCACCAGAAAAGAAGAAGAAGAAGAAAAAGAAGCGAAGAGCGAGCAGGGACCCCGCATCTCAGCTCTCAATACGTTTCCTCTCAGTGCGTGCGTTTGTGTGCGCCGCAGCCGCGACCTCGGCGCCCCAAAAACGTGCCTCGAAAAGAAGCGAGCAGCAGAAAGGCAGGAAGGAAGGGTCCGCTTGCGACGTCGAAACTCGCCTCCAGGGAAAATAAACGAAGGAGAAGAAAAAGACAAGCCGACTTGTCCAAAAAAAGCGAGCCGAAAACGAAAGGGGACCGAAATTTTCAATTTTCGAAACGAGTGAAGTCGAGTGAATGATGGATGATTTGAATGGAATTGAAAAGAGAAATGTCAGATTCGGAACTAGATTTGAACGAGGCAAGGGAGAACGAAATAGAAGTGAGCATTTGAAAGATTGAATGAATGCGTACCTGGAGATTGCTCGGATCTCTGAAGTTCTCCTCTTGAGCAGTCTGGAGCTTCTCAAGAATCCAGACGTTCAATTCGTCAGCATCGCTGGAATCAAAAGACAATCCACATGGTGATCTTCACGTAAACCTGTGACTCACCGCTTAAAGTATTGGAACTGACGAGCTTCCTCAAGACGGTCTCTCTTGGTCTTGGAGTGATCCTTGAACAGAGCAAAGTGTCCGAGGACTTCCTGACGACGTTGTTGGATGTCGTCAGCCGTCTCGAGAACGCGAATCTCCTGCGGAGGTGGAACTTCGAGCACCGGCTCGGGCGGAGCATGAGTATCATTCGAATCAGCCATGATCGTGTTTCGCTTAAAAAACGTTTGAAATTAGTTAGCGTACTATTGATGGCATCGTCAAAACGGAAAACAACGCAAATAATGAAGAGGAAGAAAGAAAAAGCCGCAAAAAGATAGAGAGAGAGTCAGAGAGGGCTCTGAAGATTGGATACAACGTGGAAACAAACAATGATGGGAAAGAGAGCGGAAAAAGACATCTCAAAACGAATGAGTGCGTAAAGAAACAGACGGAAAGTGGCGCGAAAGAAAGAGAGCTTCTGTTTATCTCGCCACTTCGCGAAATCACTGCCGGTGCATGTATTTACACTTCCGACAAAGGAACGTTTCAGGCGATGAAAAACAAAGCAGAACGGGTGGCTGCCGAGAAGGACCGGGACAAGAATCGGTTCAATCGAACCTTTGTTGCTACTTGAACTAGGTTTCAAAATGTGAGGCACGATAATAACGATGCTAGGGCTTATCTACATAATATGTTCGCCCACTGCTTCCTTTTTGACACTTTGATAATGTTTCTTCTATGATGACTCACACCTTACACTCTTTCGAAATAAGGGCCAGCTGCTTTGGAAAAAAATCTCTTTCTATCCAGCGAGGAGAAAACGAATTCAGCAGCAGGCGACGAGGCGAAGCGGACAACGTCGCTGTGTGTTGCAATTGTTCGCAAACGGCGACGCGAGACGGCCTCGCAACTGGTTGAAGTACAAGAAGAGCTGGCAGGCTATCGATCGCCGCGTGGCCCTCCCCAACACACAACACCAACACAAACCGAATGCGCGCTAGAGAGTGTATGCAGAGAGAGAGGAGAGCGACTTCTTCTGCCTGAGAGTGAATGGGAGACCGCTTGCCTCGGCCCCCGGGGTCTCTCGCTCTCCGTCATCCTCTTCGCCCGCACACTCGCCCGCCTCGCTTCTATTCTCCGCTCACTCACGCTCACCAAAACGCATCGGCGAATGTTTGGCGTGTCTCTCGTACGGACGCACTCTCTCGGTGCTCCTTCTTCCGTGGCCTCTCTCTACTGCCACACCACCACCCACCAGTCGTTTCCCTCAACACTTTCATATGTATATATTCGGAGATGGGAGGGTAAAAGGGGAAAGAGAGAGAGAGAGAGAGAGACTATGTCCTCCAAATATTTGCAAGTTCGATTGATGTTGTCAATACAATCGGGTAATCGATTTGAAGAGAACGAAAGAGCGATTTGGGTGGAAAAAATATGGCAATTTGAAGGTGAAAACCAGATAGTTCGACTAATGAAGTGGAAAGAAGGTAAAGCAAACAGAGACATAACAAAACACTAAAAAAAGCACACGGTGTTGGTAAACATTGACGTCTTGAGCAAATTTATTTCCTAAAGGGTTTCCACTCACCATCTGGCACAATGCCCAACACGCTTGGGTGGTCTTGCTTTTGAATTATTCAGAAAGCTGCGAGCAAGTGGGATGCCTCATTCAATCCAAAAACATTCGGAAAAAGACAAAGTGGCAGCACAACGTTTTTGGTCGAGCTTGAGTTCTAAAAGGAGGCACAAAGTGGGCAAACACCGGAAGTGGGAGCCGATCCAAATCTGTCAAGTGGCGGATGGTGACCAGCTGCGTTCGGAACTTCCCGTGCGCACGCCTGAAGGCCATTTTTCGTACGAGTGAAGCAAGAAAACTAATAGGTTTTCATTTCGTTACGAAATTCGATACAGCGTGTGAAAAGGGCTTCCTTCTTCTTTTTTGAGAATTTTTCTTAACCGCTCTTTCAATTTCAGAAGTAGAAACAAAAAAAAACGCTTAACATATAAATGCAAAATAATCGGAACTGTCGACTGAATGAGATAAGTTGTCAGGACCCCATCAATCTTTATCACATCTCTTCTATCGTATCTTCTCTTCTCAAATGCGAAATTGTCAGAACAGATGAGAAAATTGAGGAGGGAAGAGGGTGAAATGAGAAGTTACACAGAATGAAAAGGTTCACTTCGAACGAGCAAATCTGTGGTTTTAGTACGAAAGGAGAAGTCTGAGTCAACATTCTCTCTGACAACCAACTCGATGACAAGTTGTTATCAGAAGGCTGTCACTGAAAAAGTGATCGGAAACGAGCAAGAGGTGGTGGATGTTCGAGTGATGAAACGAAGATGCACATAGACACCAGGGCTGCTGAACATATGGTGGCACTAAAATCCGTGTCGGTGAGAAATCACTTTGAGCAGGAAAAAGGATGAAGGGCGGAAGGCCTCGCGTGCTCGTTTGAGCCAACGGGTCTTCAATTATTGGGTAGAGAGAAGTGGTTTTTTATGCAAGGAGCGGGGACGAAAGAAAACGAGGAGAAAAGGGATCGGGTAGCAATCGTAGGAGAGATGCCATCGGCCACAACACAAGTGAATCTTAGCATTCCATTCCACCAGTCGGATGCGGCCGAACGCATCGGGTGGGCGGCGGAGAGAGGAAAGAAGAGGCAAAGGTGAGGAGGATATTATCTCGAGGTCATTTGTCGTTTCCCATCTCCGATGACACCCACCTACAAGTTGGAAAGCGATCGAGACAGAGGGCACAGATATGATTCAGAGGTTTTGTGAGGGTGTCACTGCTCCGAGTGTTTGTCGAATGCACAAACAAAGAGGCTTATCAAACAAACTTTTCGACTGTGCTGGGTATGTTTGAATGCAATGCAACAAGTACAAAAAATTACACTGGTTTGATTATCAAACAGAAAAAAAAAACTGATTGGAATTCGAAACATTTGAAAATGAAAATTTACAAAGATCAAAACAACGAATAGAAATAGGGACACTGTAGAATACCAGATTGGCCAAAGGGTATTGTATCAACCACGAAAATCGGACGGAAGCGAGTCATACTGTTGCGGAATGTCCATTGCATTGAACAGCAAATAAAATGGCGGCCGATGAAACACAGAAAGAAATGCAAATGTTGGCATAAAATGCTGAGATGAGTCATCATTCGACACAAAACAGCGACTGCCGTACTTGTAAGCCTTTGGTTGCACAAGAAGAAGTCGAATGCGAAGACAGTGTTGGGGCCCGAAATATAACAAACAGTCGTTTAGAACACCACATTTCAATTAAATTCCACGTTCGTCACTACTTGCAGAGATTAGTAAAATTGATCCAAACGGATGTGAAAAGGCACGCCCGGAGAACTGCTCTTTTTATCTTGCCGTTCGTTGACAAGCGGTGATAACTCGGAGCCTTGAGCGAGGAAAACGGAGAAAAGGTTGATGGCTGTTCAGAGCTGGATGTTTCCTCTTGATGCTTCTATTCTAGCCTGCTAACCTGTAATAGAGCTGCCTGATCGAAGAGTATTCGACGCTACCTATAATTTGCGTAAATCTTTGTTTATGCTTATTGGTTCAGATGAGTCCTCCCAAGTTGCCGATCGTTTTTTCAGAAAACATCGATAAATCGGTTGTTTTGAGCCGTTTTCCTCTTAATATTTGACTTCTTCGAAATTGCTTAAAAATTTAGTTTATGCGCTGCAATGCAAGAATCTTGCGTGTGAGAGTCGTGTTATCATTGTTTTCAATTGAAAATTGACGAACTTCTAGAATAGACAATTTTGGAATCAACTTTGCTCTGTTTTCAAGTTCTGTCTAATTTCAAACGGAAAGCCAAATTGATTGTCATTTTAACGCCCCGCTCGTGTACTCGACCTCCAATTTTTTGTATTGATCTGATAGTTCCTCAGGCGGAAGTTGCAAACGCGCTCCACTGCTAATGTCCTTATTATCCCTGTACCACACCTTTCCTCTTCTTTCTTAGCCACCACGGAGCGGTTTGCCCTCATTTTTTGCCCGTTCTCTGTTCCGACCTTTTTCTTATATCCTTACTTCCAATTGTTATTCTCAAAAGCATCTTAGCCCGCATGTTCTACATTTGGAAAACTCCTGTTTATCTCTATTTAACCGCATTTCCTATCTCTATTTAGCAGTGCCTCACTTTAAAAAAAGCGCATCAAGTCAATTTTAGATTCCAACATTGGGAAATGAGCAATGCAAAAAACGAACGCCTTCCGAATCCCCCGGTCAGTCGGTCTCTAAGTAATCGGATTACTATATAGCGAAACAGGATCCAAGGCAAAAGCTCCATAACTGAAAAGAACACCTAATCAGTGAGAGAACCCGGAAGATAACCTTGAACTCAAGGAGCCAAATGCCACTCCATAACTACCACGCATGATTGCAATATCGAGACTCCTACTACCGGTAAGTGCTGCTTAGCATAACAACAGCCAGAAGAAGCACATTAATTTTAAGCAGAACATCGTGTTCAACAATACCTCCGATCTCCGATGGAGTCTCTCGAAGCGATCTGAAGAGGGTCCTAATGACAACGCCTTCTAATGACCCTACCAAAAAAAAACGTTGTTCGTCATATTCGGATTTTATTTCTATCGTGTCAAGTGATGCCGTAACTAGTGGGAGTGGAAATGCGACTGCGAAAAGTATCACGTAGCCAACTATCAAACCTGTGAAATACATTATGCAAAATTTACAAGATACCCTGAAGATTATGAAAGAAACTATCACGGCTTTGAAGAACCAAAACGAGCGTCTCGTGGAAACCAACGAACCTTTGCAATTTGATTGCTCAGCTATCCACGAAGGTAACCAACCTCGAAGTGCAGATGTCGGATGTAATAAAAACAATTTGCGTCCCTATTCCAAATTCGAATGCAAAGGCAAACACTTATGCGGAAACCCTTTCCAAAGGTTGGTCTTCCGTGGCAACGGATATTCCGGACATCTCGGTCCTTTCTACGTACATCTTCAAAAGCCTCAGCAGTTCAGCGCCAGCTGTTTTTTAACAGAAGGGGAATGTCGATTATCCCGCAATCTAAATCAGTCCTTGTCATCTCGTATAATCAAATGCTGGAATTCTCTCCAACCCCCCCCCCCCCTACATTTTTCCTACCCACGTGTCCTCAAATGCTTTTAAAGCCAATTTATAAAATGCTGATCTATCTCGGTTTCTCAAACTTACCCCTCAAAATTTCTGAAAACCCGATGCTTATCTTATCTTACGCTTGTTTTCATGTATCTCTCAACTAACCTCACTAACTAACTTTGTATACATATCAATTTTTACCACCTTACTAATGTATATGTTTTTTTTTTCAATCCCTCGCGTTTTTATGTACATCGGCGAGCCCGCGTTGCTTACAATACCATCGATTTGATATGATTTTTTAAAATTTGGATGTTCACACATTTCCCCATAAATATGTAACCCGTTTGTTTGAAGATTAAGGTGTTTTCTTTTCCAGCTGCTCGAGCTATTCCCAGAAAACGAACCAAACATGTGATGTTTGTCTATTTTCGAATATTTTTCTTTTTTTAGTTACAGATTGAGACTCATCTCATTTTGAGTTCTCAACAAACGCCAAACTGTGTTTCATTCAGCGATTTGCGACATGAAACAGCTCATTCGTCAAATAGATAACGGCATCAGCGAACCGAATCGTTCTGTTTTCTAGTATTACGCAGTATGATCTTCTCTCATTCGCAAGTTGTTTTCGTCCTGACAGTATGCATATTACAAAGCCAGCTTCTCCATTGTGCGAGTGTGTGTGTGTATGTGACCGGAATAGATAAAGCGAGTCGAGAGAACGGGTTTTGTTTTGCCCGAAATGACAGTCGCACCCGCCATCCAACACAACACATTGCTTCCCAATCAATCCGATCGCCGCTGGCGCTTTCCTCGCCCCCGTCACAGTCTTTCCTCTTTTCCTTTATTTCGTTCAATCGAAAAATGTGTCGACCGAGAAGGTTGCCACTGTTTCTCCCATTCTCCTCTTCGAATTACACAATCTTTTCTTTTCTCGCGGCATCGCTTCCACGTTGTCGATTACCGGACGCCCGCGGCCACCGTTTTCTTCACCGGTTTTCTGAACTCAATCAATTAATTGCTTTTCAGCAGGATGGCCCGTGGACATCAGAAGGCTCTGTCTCAACAGCGAAATGCTGAAAAAACGGCGAAAGCTAAGAAGGCTGTGGTAAGTCCCAAAATATTCCGTTGAGTGTTTTGTTCCCGAAACTTTTTTCAGGGCAGCGATCAGAAAACAGCGGCGATGAAGTCGCTTCATCACAAATGCACCGTTTGCATGGTAAGTGTCAAGAATCAATTTCCTGTTTTGCGCCACAAATAGAGCCCAGATCCCTTTGCGCGATTTACACGCAAATAACTTACATTGTCTTCTATTAATGTCCTGCTTACGACACATATACACTCTCAGGAAATCCTCGAAATGATAGTTTATTTTCGTCCATTTTGATTGGGTTTTCGCGAGTTTTGTAGCTGGAAGAGATTAACCGATGACTGGTAGCCGTTGTTGGTGTAGGTTCACCTGTCAACAGAAGGTATAATGATGACGTCGGAGAGTGTCTGGGAGGATGCTACTCTTGGACCGACTACCAATGTGTTCTTCGAACCTTCCTCTGCTCCTTCGCACGTCACTAGACACTGTACAATTTTCAGTCCATGATGCCCGACCCAAAGACGTACAAACAACACTTCGAAAGCAAACATCCGAAGAGCCCGATGCCCCCCGAGCTGGAAGGAGTTCAGGCGTGAATTGCAACGCACCACAAGTCACTAATACCTTATTTATCCAATAAATTAAATTCATATGACCCCTTGCAAGTCTTCGCTCGTTGTGACCCTCACCCTCATGTCTGCAGAATCAAAGATTCCAACACATCGGATAATCCTAATGGCATTAAAACGTGATTAGGTCACACGTCTAATCCATTTTTTTTTTGTTTCAAATGGCAGTCTGAATAGAAGCCATACTCATTGAACAATAGACCGCTACAATAGACAACTTCGTCACACCCAGATACGGTAGGAAAAGGATTTGCGGTGTCTATGAGATAAGACGATAACAATAGAAAAGTCCCTCCGTGTTTATAAACACCGGCGTCTTTCTTTGTTCACGTCATTGATAAGTTCGTGGTCGGCGATTGTACTCCTGTTACGTAACACAATCCAAAAAAACCAAAACCATGAACGCAAGCCGCTGAAATTGTATTAGATTTTGAGTCACCGATCCCTACTCTAACGCTTTTCTTCCGTTTTTGTTTATTTCTGAAATGAGGTTGTTCATGAAATATTCACATCCTTGTTTTGTTTGAGGATCAAGCCTTTTTAGATGAATCATTTCCCATTCATGCGGTCAGCAAGAAAAGAAATGACGCTATAACATTAATTAGGCTGAGGGACCTTCCTAGGAAGAGTACGTGAGGAAAAGAGAGTGGGAGGTTGCGGTGGTCCCTGGTAGCCTCCCTTTCTTGCTTCGCCCTCCGATGTTTGCTCCTTTTCGGGTAGAAGTGATATGCGTGAAAGAAAGGATGTGAAGGCTTCTTGCAAAAACAACAACCATGGCTCGGTTAACGCATGTTTTCTGTTATGTTTCTGTTGAAGAAGGCACACGAGAGAAACAAAAACGCTAAACGGAAATTTTAATTTGTGCCAAACAACGAAAAGTCAGCAAAAGGTCTGAAAATCAAAAAGATCAAGACCTTTCGATGGGTTCCAAGTTATCTACCTTCTCGCATTACCACAAGATCCCTCGCATTTTGTTCGGCACGCCGATCCAGATGAAGTGGTCGTCGTCGTCATCCATGTGATTTGTGTCCTCTGACTCGTTTTGCCTACAATAGCAATCATAAGGAAGATCACGCGGCGGCTCGGTATGTATCCAGGTCACTAGAACGACTCGTCTTCCCACATCAGAAGTTGTCGACGTTGCATCGAATTGTCGGACAGAAGAGTTGTTGACAAGTGGGCTCCTGTCTACGACGTGACCTAAACGACACAGATCAGGTCCTCGCCGGCTTCTGGTTCCGCATTCGGTCAGAACGTTTCCAAGGAGCAGTCATCGACAATAATTGGGTGTGGGAGGATGAAATCATTCCGGAGGTGTGCGCAGTCATACAGAAAATTGTATTGACTCACAAAAATGATTTCGCAGACGTCGGCCGTTTTTGATCGGCAAGAACTGGCTACAATGGCTAAATTAGGCGTAATTCCAGATCCCTTTTGCGTCGACTTCCTAGCGTTTTGTTTCCCATATGAGCATTGAATGATCACGGTTTAATCTTTCGTTGACGATAACTTTTTCGGCAGGATTTCGGGTTTTTGATTTAAGCTATCAGATTGATCGCAAACGTTTTCAAGTCTGAAGATGAGAAGAAAAACATAACAAACCAAAATACATTTTTTTTTTGAAAATTGATTACAATTTGCACGTTTTGAAGCAATCAAATGGCGTAGTACTATCAATCCGGTACAACGATATTAAAGTCGGATCAACAGGATTCGACTCGTACTGGCATGCAACGCCGACTTTGCCCTGTACGGCTTTCCGCGTCTGAGAAGCCCCCTTGCTATTCGGATGTAGTTGGCCGTTTTCTACTGATTCCAGTGTTGTTGACATCACACGACTCTTGCTTCTAGAATCTGGTTACTGCATATTTCCTTTTTCATCTATCATTTCCGACATAGTCTAGTTGGATCCCTATTAACCCTTACACTGTCTTTCCGGGCGAAACGCAATCAATTTCCGGAATTTTGTGACGAGTTGGCACCAAGCCAACTTCCAGCCAACACGTACACTGTTGTAAGCTAATGCGCGGGTCGCGTCATGATTAGGGAAAGTGTACCGCATCAGATGGATTTTTGTCGTGTGCTCATTTCCGGATATCATACGCATTGGCAGCTTGACGGGATACTTGACGCAACTCTTGATTGCAACTGCAAAAAGTCCGGAAAAAAAACAAGATTAGTGCGCGCCTACGTAATTGGTCCAGCGGATCAGGTGCACGTTGCAACATGAAAGCCCACTCAGATCCGGCATCCTTTTGCATCTTCAAAAAACAAGGAAGTAATTCACATCAAACTCGAAACGCTACACGGATTACGGTAGCCTGTTGACAATTTCGAGCAGGTGTTGCGCTGGTTGGAATCTTAGCTATGTTTTTTGAACTCGGCCAAATAGTTGGCAAGTTTTGCAGAATTTTTAGCAAGCAACCCCAAACTTGCGTCCTTGATGAAAAACGCGTTTCGAGAAAATGAGTCCCCTCGGCGGAGTTCTGATCTTTGCGCAAATTTTTACACCTCTGCAACATGACGGAAAAGCTTTAATCGCTACAAAACTTGAATCGCGTGCGTCTTGTCATTCACTACGAGGCAGGACGTTTTGTTTACTAAATAGCAAATCACGACATTTTGTTTCTTGTATATCTCAAGATTACAATTCGCGTTGCTCTTATCAGTTTAAGTAGTTCCGCTCGAGTCCTTGTTGTCGAAAAATGTTTCTGGTCACCCTTGATTTTTCTCCCCTTTCATTCAAAAACCATTCATAGTCTTGATGTTGTCATTCCCATCGCGGATTAGGGGTACAGGAAACAGAAAGATGTTTGGGGCCAATCTTCGTGATGATTTTCCTTTTTTGAAGACTTTTTTGTCGCCGGTCGAGCCGCTTATCCGCCAATACTTAGTGTTTGAACAGCCCAGTCTCATCCTCAGTGCGGCATCCGTCTGTTCAGACCAAAATCTCACGTCGTTCGCAATAATCGGGTGGTTTCTGCTGTCTTCTAACCGTTGGCTACCGCCATCTGCGGTACTTGTCTGATCCCGGCTAGTGCACCACATATCACCCTCAAATAATCTGCTTCTAAATCTGGCGGGAGGTCTTTGCAAATAAGGTTCCAAAAATACGCTAAGCTAAGAATCATTTCTGGCGGTGCTAATTACAATATAGTAATACTCGCGTTGACGACAGACTACGTCGTATTTATGACTGTGACGGTGGGCAAAAGATTCTGAGATGACGCTGAAGTGGGCTCGCTGTTTGAAGCGCCTATCGCAGCCGATGAGATGACAACAAACAGAACCAGAACTTGGAGTCCAAAAGGTTGAACAGTGACGGACTTTTCTGCTCCATTTCTAACCTGTTAGTGCTCTTACAATAACATCATTCGTTCGGAAATACATAAACCATTCTTATGGCCCGGCGAGCAGAATAGGGAAGTGGGTCCACAGATGTCATTGAGCTGATGAGCAATGCAGCTGACCCGGGTCAAGCATTTTCAATTCATGGCCTCGGTGAGCTGTTTTTCGGTTGCTCGACTTGACCTTGTCTGGCATCACTCTAATTTGCAAGGCTTCGCAGAGGTTGATGACTATCCCAAGCGACATTTCGAGTCATCCTCGAAATGTCTCTTTAACTCGATAAGACGTCCATTTTTACAAGAATTGTCAGATTCAATTATGAACAGTTTTGTCTAACACGATATGACTTTCCATATGACATGCCTTTTCCGGAAAACGAATGTAGCGAGCTAGAACAAATACAGGGTTTTAAGAAAAAAGGGGATCGGGATGGTAACTCCCAACTTGGTTTTCGTCATTCTGTGACCAATTTCAAGCTTTATCACTCATACCGCTAGACATTTTTCAATTTTTGACGAATAACAATTTTCTCCAAAACAGGCTCCGACCCTGACGTTATTCGCAAAAAAAGTCAACATGACAATTCAGGCTCTCGCCCGGGTGCCAGGCATGGATGATATCATCTTCCGTTTTGCGGTAATAACAAAGCATCTAGAACTCGGTAGATTTGTCATAATTGCAAGTTGTGCCACATGTTGTTCTCCACAACATTTTTCCTATGACGAGGGTGCACCTTTACAGTAGTGGATGTTTGACCATCCAAGTTTTCGAAACCACTCCGTGGTTACAGATGCTTTCATCCCACAGACATCAAATGTCAGCAGATCTATCCTCTTTTAATTATAGTCAACAACTTTTGTTTCCAGACAAACTTTACCGGTTTCGCGAGCCGTCTAGTCGTCGGTGAAAACTGGAAAATAGGTTGGTCGCCATTTCGATCACGGTCGAAGAAACCATTGACACATGAGCAGAAAACTACACCACATTTGTAGCATATACGTTATGGACTGCTCATTATAACAAAGTGCACTACAATGGCTCTTTTCTGCGTATGTACAACAAATCTTGACCACATAAACACTTGGCAGCGTCTAGACTTTTCAAGCGTTCTTTGAATGAACCGTAATGACAAAAAGATGCCTTCTGACAAAGTGCGCTGATTTTGGATCAGCTACAACGGAAGGTCGAGGGTGGGCTCTCGATAACAAGGTTCAAGGTTTTGAACCTGATGTGCTAATAAGTATCAAAGAGTGTGTTCTTTTGACATTTTGACAATCTTGTGAGACGGTGGCAGACTCTCATGAAGCCAGGTGAATTGGGTGTAAAAGCTCAACCTCCAAACTAAGTACCCCTACACTTTAGTTTGCGTGGGACATAGGGGATTGTTGTTTTGGTCCCAACATGGTGCCTTCCATTCATGTTCGCTGTGAAAACTTCGAAAAACGTGCCTTCCTCCAAAGATCACAAGCGTTTAGTGTCGCACATCAGCTCACAAGAGCAAAAGTGAACCGATCCCGCCAATCTAGGAAATTTGCGAACTGTGCTCGTTATTCACCAATCCGCTTTCGCATCATCCTTTCACGTCTAGCGGTTTTGGGCAAAAAATGGGTAGAATGGTTGAACAATGAGAACAAACGGAATTTATTCTACGCTGGCAAATAGGTGGCCCAACAAAACCAATTTGAGTAGTACATTTGCTTAGGTCATTTCCGGAAATTGAAAATTCAATGAGACCTTGAGCACGCTTCCAGTCACACTTTTTCATGTGACGCGACAGACTGAGCCTTGGAAATCCTGACACTGTTTTCCAAATTGAAGCAGATCAAATTCAGATCTTGGAATTCGAGTTTAAAGGATTTGTTTGACTCGTATCGTGAATTCAGTCTAAATGCGGACTTTTCCAGGTATTCTAGTGATTGAAGTCGTGATCTGGACAGATATAATGGTTTTTCTCTCGAAAATCACAGTTCGAATAAATATATTATTTCATATAAATGTCGTAGCACCGTTTCGACGGCGTGACATCAAAGTTCCGGAACATTTGAGGCCCAACTATGCCGCAAAGTCGTTTGTTGTTGGTTGCTCTGGATTTTGTTTAGTCTTTTGACGCCAAGTTTTTAGGTGGGGGCTGACTCGTCTGCCTTTGAGAAAAATCACATTTCTACTGAAAAAAACCCTATTCATCTAACGGACTTTCTCACATTTTTTCCAAGACAATGCGCAAGATCGAAGATTTTCTGTTTTTCGACGCTGAATCAAAATCATTGGGAGGTGGCGAAGTGTGACTGGAAGTAGTGAACTAACCGACTACTGTTGTTTGAAGCTGAAACATCCCATACTCTTTTTCTCGAAACTGTAATGACTTTACTGTCAAGGCCATGGATCATCTGTGACGACGCCACCCTCTACATTTTTCTTCCCAAATCTCAGATTCTATCCGATTTCTGTTTTCTGGGTTTCACATGTTTGTATGATGTTTTTTCGTCATGCCAACAAGCTACTGGACCACGCCCCTTTTCAAGCTCTTCTTCTATATCTTGGCGCGACACCGGAGGGGGGCGGGGCATCTCCTCCCCCCAATCGGCGGTGTTCAGATAGGAGGCGTGGCTTAGGAGCATTATATATTGTGGCTCCTTCGGTACAAATTTCAGATTCTGGACGACTTCTCCTCCCGACTCTCCGACCGCCCTCTTCCTCACCTGCTCTGCTTCATCGGCCCTTCCAAGGTGAGTCAAACCCTCCCAAGCATAATCACTTCCCCTTTCCCTGCAAAGATAGACCAGACGTGTTCCAATTCCTCTGTAATAGGCTCATCCCGATTCCATCTTTCTTCACTTCCTTCGTCATCTTTATTCAATTATGCTAACCATCTTTGTCTCGTCCTTCGCTGTTTGTCGTCGTTTCCTTGCTAGACTATTCTATGCCTGAAATCACTTAGGTGAATCATCTTATTAAATCTCATCCCGATTACCTGTGGTTCCTCTGCGCTCATCTTTCCAGCAACGTGGCCTAGTGTCACAACATCCCAGAAATTGAGGTCCCCCTCCCCTCCCTATTTTGGTGAAGGATAAGAAATGCCAAAAGGCAAAACAATGTGACGGGATCATGAAAGGACCACATTGTTTGCAATTAATGACGCCTTCTCATCCCGTAATATTTTCTTTTCAACGCCAAAAATGCAGTTTCGATGTAAAGAAAAGATGATTAAAAAGTCGACCACCGATCTAACGAAAAAGCCAGGCGCGCTTAGGCTACCCTAAATCAACTCGAATTCCACCTGCAGCTCTGACACCAAATATGAATGTGTCACCGGCGGAGCGGAACCTTGAGTCACCTGAACCGAACCGTCGTCTAGCCGACGCCCACCGTCGCTAGAGAGATCGGATTAGTTGTGCATTGCGAAGTGTCTGTGATCACTGCAGACAAGTAAACATCACCTCATCGGGGCGGGCTGATCAACCGACATACACTCCCCAAGGGTCTAGACGAAGAGGGCCGCTGCAGTTAGCAGAAGACCACATTGAACAGATCACTCCCGCTGATGCGTAGTCGAATTGTTATTGAATACAGAATGGGCGAGTCATCAAGTTTTATGGCAGCTCAACCCACTCGCGACCTACTATCTTTTCACATAACGCGTGTTTCCTTACAGAATGCTCTTGGTCTCCACGAAGTTCTTCTTTTCCATCTTATGGATCGGAAATGTTTTCTCGAACCGTCATCTCGTTATTCCCTATAGCCGCGACAAGGAATATATCAGTTTTCTGGAGGCAACGAACCGCGCCGAAGAAAGCGTCAAAGCCATCCTTTTTAATACGCCATCAACCGACAAAAATCGGGAATCTGAGTATTTCTACGCCGGATACCCGGAGGACGATGCATCGCGCTACCTCCGAGATCGACATGGCTCGCACTACATCAAGTGCGCCGAATACAACTCATCTAGCGGAGAAGAGCCGTCGAGCGGACGCTGCCATCTCAAAACTCCGGGTGGCCGCTCTGCCTGTCACATGACCATGGACTATACCCATGATAACCTCATCATGGGATGCTTCGACGACTTCATTGACAATGGTGTTTGCAACAACGATTGTGCGATCACAGTCAAGCACTATGGAGGAGAAGTGGTCCCCCGTGTGCTGGCCGGATTCTGCTGCTGCCTGACTCATCACTGCAACGAGAACGCCGAGGTAGGAAGACTAAATAGCTTCCGATGCAAACTGCTCATTACAGGAAATGATGGCCGATGCTTTGAAGAAGTACCAAAAGGAGCAACAACAACATCATCATCATCATCATCAACATCATCAACAGAAGGAGACTCTGAGCTTCTGGGACCGCTTCCGCAACGCCTACCTTTAACTCGCCTCATTTTCTCGTGCACCTCTGACATGTTCCACAAACATCCTTTCTCTGCCTCTCGATTCCGTTGACCGCCCGCCCGATTCTCCACCATCATGTGTTGTGTTGCTTGATATTACCCTTTCAATTTAGCACTGTTCTCTGTTTCTCGTCTTCCAAGATCTTCGAACCACAATTACCTCCTACTTCTGACCTCGAAGTTTCCAGTTGATAGTATTAGAGCCACCTTCTTTCTGTGGCTTGTTTATTTTATTTTAGTTTGATACATTTCTCGCATCCTTTTTACCTCTTTCTGGAGATGCCTTCGATCTCGCAGAACACCTTCAAAACTTACAACATAATTATGTATCTCACTATTATATGAATAAATAAAAATGTAAGCAATTACATAAACACGGAAAAGATTACGAACTTGGAGAGCGAAACTTCCGGAAGACAGAAATAGGTCCGTAGGAGGGATTTGTGGCTGAAAATAGAAGTCAATATAATCGGTGGTTCCTGTCCATCTTAAAATAGGTCCCAACGCGGATAAACACGGAACCTTGAACTCTTGTAGGTCAAACTCCTTCTAGAAAAGAACTGAAGTGCCCAAATTTTCCAAATCCGGCACAGTGTTTTCGATAGACCTTATCTTAACTGTCGCGATTCATTTCGCCTTGACATTTTTGAAAAAACATCATGTCGCTGATGGTGTAGTGTATGTAGTTTCATTCGGTTTATTTTCGGTAGTGGGGCATGTCGTTGTGTATGTCAAAAAAGATTGTATACTAGAAATCAGTGGCTGGTCAAACGCCGATCAAAGTGTCAGACTGAATTAGTAAAATCGGAACATGCGCGTTCTCACAGACAGGATCATTTGTGTGAAAACGTAAATAAAGTCTTGTCCTAGATCCAAGAGGGGCCCACGATGCAATAGAGATGGTGAACTTGATTCAACTAAAAACGCTTGGCAGAGAAACGTCCTTAGCGTGGACTCCTTAATGGGATACTTTCTCTTTTGTTAAGGAGTTTGGCAGACGATTGTGAAAAACACATCTAGTTCCAATCAGCACAACATACATCAGATACAAATCTTTAGACACTATTTGCTCTTGACCACGTGCTCTATTGTTTTGAGATGAAGATTCTTTCGAATCGCACAATGGCGAGGTTGAACGAGAGCATTGTGTGTCGACTATTCTTGGAACCGGAAGCAAATGTTGGTTTCTTGACCCGAGATGTTTAGTTCCTTTTGTTAACGATCCCTTCTAGTAACGATGTTTTTGTCTGTTTCAGAAATAGAACACCACAAAAGATGCCACGTTGATCTCTGAATTCAATAAACTTCGCCAGACTGAGGTTCTGTGTCAATCTGCCATATCCGGATATGAAACGACGACTGAAGTCCGGACTACCACTTAGGCCACCGGAATTATTCGGCCAAATCTATTCTCACTTTCATTCTAACATCCTGATTATCTTCCCGGATAAACGTCGGCAGATTTCATTTTTAAATAGGTGTGTCAGGAATAAGGCAAAGCCCGTCGATGTTGTGCAAACATTGTCGGGATCGGTCTGAATGGACAAGGAATGCAAAATCTTGATGTTAAAGTTGTCTGTTCTTCAACACAGTTAACTGAACCGGAATGATGGTTTCCGATGTGTTATCATGTTTACAAAGAGAAGGTTCGATTGAACATCTGGGTTAACTAACTAACCGATATGGGTTGCGCTGCAGCGGCCTTCTTCTGAACAATCTGAAAACAAAACGGGACCATGAGTCACCTTCTCACCGAAAGGCTAACCCAGTCATTCTGGATTCCGAAAAGCAGACATGTGTAAAGAGCATGTTGTCTGCTCGAAATACCTTTTGGCAGGTTGTCTGCCATCTGAAAGACCAGCAATTGAACTCTCGGACTCCGATTCTACCAATTTGAAGCCTACAAAATAAGAGCAGGTGGAGTCTAATTCCGTATAGCCAATAAGCGGCTCCAAACTGGTATACATTCCACTCTATCACTGCTTGTCGGATGCTAAAAATTGTTGTTTTCTGGATTGTTTTCTGAGCCACACATCAGCGTCTAGACAGATTTGTCCGTTTTTGCCTTGCGACTCGGGCTAAACTCAAAAACGTTGAAGGGTATTTTGAAGGTGGAATTGACAGGGAAGTCGTGTGCAAATCGAGTTCAGGGAACTGCACCAGTAGCTACAAAATACAAGGTATAAACCAAGCCAGACAGGAGTTCTGACTGAAAACAAGGTTCGCGGGAATTCAAGGTTATGACCGTCAAACCTGCGGATCAGTTCTTTCGAATCAGAAAACCATCAATCAACGGTCAATTGTCACAATCTATTCATGTGCCATGTAAAACATCCGTTCTACTGTAGGTTTGAGTTGTGAAGGCCGTTAGACTAACACGGGAACGTAATAATAACTTTATTTCCAATAACTTCCACAATTTACAAACACTTTTGAAACTTATCAAGCATTTCATCAAAAGTGCGATCAAAGCTCGGAAAGAAAAGCTAATAGTTAGACGGTTAAGTATGGGGTGGACAGGACGGGTGACAGAAAGTTAGGAACGGTTTGGTCGAAGGAACAATTGAATTCTCAAGAAAACGTCTAGAGCCGGTATTAAGATGGAATTGTGGGCTCTGTTCGCCGTTTTGAAAGACTTTTGGTTTTCGTTTATTCCTCGTTGGTACGCTTGACGGATTGCACTCTTTTCAGGATGCTGCTCATTTGCTTCTTGAATTCCTCGTCCTCGGACTGGTTTTGAGTCATACGCTGCAATGACCAAACATTCATTCCGAGGGTACATTCGATGTTTCTAGAGTTTGTGATTACACCCCCACAATTTTCCCACTCAGCGGGCAAAAACTAATTTCTCACAAAACCCTTGTAAAACTTTTTTCTTCTTCAGATGTTTGTTTATGAATCTGTGGGAAAAGACGTGAGTTTCTTCAGAAATTTTGATGCTCTGAGTGTTTGGCCTTGGCCGACTTGTTGTTAACGTGACTAATCTCGTTTGTGACTAAACGCGGGGGGATCTAACTCACCTCATGGAAGCTGCGACGTCTCTTCTCGCGTTCTTCCTTCTGCTGCTTCAAAGTCTCCATCATACGATCGTTGTGCGCCTTCAGACGCTCTTCCATCTTCGACATGTAGTCGTTGAGATGGTCGAGCTGGGTGTCCAACTTGCGGATCTCTGAAAGCAGGAGTCGTGTATCACTCGATCTTCATCTGCAGACGAACCCTCCGTCTCCTCGGTAACCTCTCCTTCGTTGAGGGCCTCGATGCCTCGTGCCAAAGCAGAGTGAGCGGCGGCGTTAACGTTGCGGTCGCGCATCTTGACAATGGGCTGCTTGTCTTGCTCGGTGCTTCCAACCATTGTTACGAAACGGCTGAAACGAGGAAATGGATTGAATATGCGTTGTAGTGACGATTGCATAAGTGAGTAAGAAACGTCAGAGAGAAGGGCAACGTCTGAATATAAATGAAAGAATACAAAGAATGAGAAAGATGAAGCGCAAGATTTGACAGAAGCCGAATGATGGGGGGGCACCAGGCGTTTTCTGATCGAAAAGGCGGCGAAATGGATTGCGTAGAGGCGTTTTTTGTGGCCCAAAAGCCGGTCCTGATGGGAGGTGAATCAGGGGAAGAGGGAAAGAGAGCGACGCCTGCGAAAATTGTGTTATCTTTTCGAATTAGAGTCGACTGTTAATGCCACACAGTTCTCTCTTTTTTGATGAGAAATAAGCGGAGGCGGCGCGAAACTGGTATATTTATATTAATGATACTTACCGAAAACCCCCCAAAAAACCAATAAACCCCCTTCTCTCCACGGTTTGAAAGTACGAGTAGTCCAAGAAAAAAACGGAAACTGAACGATTCGGAATGTGTTCCTACCCCTTTTTTGTATCGTGTCCCAATCCATTTACAAGATGAGTCAGAGTCGACCGGGAGGAAGTAGGAGGAGGGAACACATTCAACACACACAAATACCTGGAGAACGCCCTAATACCAGTTGGCGGCAAAAGAGGTGACTAACTAAACAGCATGAACAATTAGAAGAGGAAGACGAACTGAAACGGGGAGGGGAGGAAGAATCGTATAGTTTGGGGGCGGTCGAATGGTTGCGATGGGGAAGGCGTCATTGCATGCAGTTATCAGCTCAATTATACTGGTGATTTAAGATAAGGCGTGGCTGTCCTGTTGTACTAAACTGACCTACACAACGTAGGCCTGCTTTTATAACTCTCCACTCCCACTCTATGTGCTCAGTGAGTGTGTGTTGCGAATTGATAAGAAATGTAGGGACGATCGAATAGGAAGGGGTGTAAGGGAAAGGAATAAAGTTTGGTTTTTGGTTTTGTGTCAATAATTATGTATTCGGTTACATTTGCAGTATCACCTAAGACAAAAAGCAATTGTGATTGGTGCGAAACGGAAGTATGGACGGAAGGTCTCAATTTCAGCAGAGTTCAACACGTGCAAACTATGTAATTTCGCAATAGCTGTGCAAATACAGTCATTGCAATAAAGTATAATCCCGGTACTCGCCATGTTCTCAAAGTGTGAAGTGTGAAAGTATTGATAACAGAACTGTCGTTTCCTTTTCCGCCCCACTTCATCGCATTCTAATCTTTCGGTCTATCTGACCGTTTCCGTCGGCTCTTCATCGCTTTGACGAAGGAGACGCGTCAATGCACCAGCAAATTCATTCACCAATTTCCTGTTTATGCACATGTTCGCGAGACATGACGTTGCGCCGGAAATTGAACGAGTGCAGACGACACGGAAAAACATGTAGCTGGTGTTGTGGATGGCGACCGAAAGGTGGAAAAAACGAACGAACACCGAGAATTGGGGGAGTCGGGGAGAGAAGAAAAGAACGAGCCGGGGCACCGCTGGACACACAAAACCACAAAAAAGTGGGCCCAGGGAGTGGTCGATGCTTAACGTAAAGCTCTTCTTGCGGAAGAGCAGAACAGTGGGCGGACTAGGTTGCACACACTTTGTCCTCATTATTAGTCACTTGCCCTTGTTGGCAAATATATGTTTTTTGGATTGATCCGCACCAGTCCGTTATTTCGAAACTGGCGCCTCGCCGGTGTAGACAATGAATTCTGATCATCCGATGGAGACCTTGTTGAATCATTGTCAAGTTGGGCGAGAGAAGACAATGTCATTGAAAGGACACTGAATGAAAAACATTCGTTTGGGTGTGGCACTTGAGAATGGAAACGAATTCTGGGCGTCCGGGAAAGAAGGGCTTGCCAGTCTTACAATCTTGACGCCTCAAATGCCAAGGTCAGTCCTTGCAAAACCCGAAAACGGTTTGAAGGACGCGAGGAAAGCTTCCAGAAGAAACCTCTTGATCTGGAATGGCAAGTGAAAGGAGCGGAGGTTCAATTGAAGTATTAGTCAGCGAAAGTTTTTGTTCGCTTTCCACCTAACCAGTTCACAATTAGAGTTCTTTTCCACTCGATTATGGTTCAACAAAGATTGTTTATGTGTTGCATCAGCCGATTCGTCCTCATTCAAAATTTTGCATTTCTTTTTCAGATAAGCAAACTTCTCGGATGATAGTAAACAAGACCAGTATCGGCTGTTTCGATGCAAAATCTATTTCTCGGCTGTTGATGCAGTCGCATCAGAGAATACCTACGTCAGCATCGACCACGGCACGAAATTGATAACGGTGCACTAAGGAAGAAGAAAATTCGAAACTATTGCAGTGTGTTTGTGGACAGTAAAGTAAGCTCTCAGAGAAAACGATGAGACGGGCGGGGACGGGCAGGTTTGAAACGTTTTCCTCTTCTCCCACTGAAAACTATCAAAACGTCGGAATGGCAGAACTCTGAGTGTGGAGTGGTTAATCCCCCTGCGCGTTCTGTCGCGTCATCTCACATTTGCATAGATTCACAGAAATCCAACGCACAATTTGCATGTTGCTGTCTTTTTGACTATAAACTTGATTGATACACGCCATGGCGCAATGAACGAACCGAACATGGTAGACTAAGAAACAAGAGAAGAAGAAGAAGGAGACAACCAGAAACACAATTTGGGGCGTCGGGCGAACATTGAAGGAAGGCGAAAAGAAGAAGAAGAACAGCGCGAAAGGTAATGAACGAATGACCCATTTATTTCTGCATTATGTAGTTTTTGAATAAGAAGAACGATGTGCGCGGGTGGAAGAGTGGGTGTTAACTTATCGATGACTAATCGGAAAACGCGAGGCGGAAAAGAATGAAGATGACTAATTGGAGACATAGGGGAAAGATAGATGGATGCAGATCGATGGAAATGACGGAATACGATGGGAAACACCCATCTAAAGGTGATGAGAACTACTAAAAGATGAGAGAAATGAGATGGGCTTTTTCGCTGACGACGGAAATAATTTAAGCGGAAAACACGTTTCGGTGGATATCAAAGGTTTCTTTAAACTGTCGACTACTACAGTCTGAACATGGAAATAGAAATGACTGATCATAAATCAACGAGATACAGATCTCGTCTGAAATTTAAGTATGTCACGTCACTTCTTCTGCTGTTTTTGATAATATCAAAATAATAGTGCTCACAGGCATACATTTCAATAAAAATTTCAGATTTCTGATTGGAATCACCTGTTTCCGACTGAAAATCGTCTGTCGAATAGATAAATATTTATGATTTCCGATCGGAGGAGAAAACGCTTTATACCTTCTAACATAGGGTGAAACGTACCACTTCCGGCGGCCGATAACAACACCCAAACACATTTCGTGTTCGGCACCGTAACTGACAAGACTGCTGATGACACAGAATAACTCCAAAATATTTGCATTCGTTTTTATGATCTACTCAGCAAACAAAAACAATTATTCAAATCCGCGACGCTAATACGGGTGGAACACTCGATTGAAACGCAATAATTCAGTTTCATTTCGGTCAAGTGCACTAGAAATAATGAGCTAGAGGTGCCATTCAAAAGATGAAAAACGGGTAAAATTCCATTTTCGAAAACAAAGAGAGGCCGTCTATCCACACACAAAACTACAAAATGGTTATGCCCGTCGCATCGAAATCGTCGTATTCAATCGTTTTCGATCGTTGTTACGCAAACAAAACTAGTACTGATGCGCACAATTGTTGTATAATATTTATCTATTCAAAATGCAACTTGCGATCGACTGGCTAAGTAATCGGTTATGTGTTGCATGGCTGGTAGTCATCGTGGACAGGTTTATTTCATGATTGTATTCTCACTATTGGGAAGTATTTGAGGAACAGAAATGAATGTCTGGATGGGGGTTCAGAACAATTTCAATGACCAACATGTGATGTCCAACGAGGAGCAGAAACACGACAGAAACAAGTGGATGCGGAAGAAGAAGACATTATTGGTCTTTGGTTTCAGTGTGCAAATATTGGAAAAAAAAACCGGCTCTCCAACGTTTCGAGTCGTTTTTCTTTTGTGATTTTGCACTTTTTGTGAGCTTCGTTATAAAAAAATGTTGAAATGACGTTTTCATTTGAATTCCAAAGACCATCCATCTATTGAGTAAGTGCAATCTGTTTTGACTCGCAAAATTGAAGCAGAAATTGTGATTTGGGGAAGCATTTGGAGTTTTGAGGGACCAAAAACTTTGGACTTTCCAGTTCTAAAATGAAAAACTGGAAGTGTATGTGGGATTGAAGATTTCCGAACGTTGCTTACTCTCGGAAAGTTACGAAATATGACGATTTCTGTTTGGATGCAAAAGAAAATAACGAAATAATGAGAATGCCGTTGCGAATGCAATCAATATAACATCTCAGCCGGAGGGTCCGCGCGGAGGGTCACGAGGAAGGACCTCCTCCTCCGTTTCTCCCTCTCTCCGCATGAATCACCCCAACACCCCTCCAGGTGGTCCCGACCCTCCCAAGATTATCGATCGTTTCCTCATCCAATTTCTTCTCATCTCTGCCCTCTTTTTTAGCTGCTATTTGAAAATCAACCAGGAAATCATTGAAATTAGCTTCTCAACGAGGCTCCGCCGAGAACGCATCGCTCGCGATGTTTATCGTAAATACACAGCCGTTTCGGTGTCCCCCACGTTTCACCGTCTTCATAAACCGGTTTTCTTGCATCTTCGCGCTCGTCAATCTGCCATCCTTGACGAATTGTAACATTGGAGGAGAATTTTTGTATCGAACCATGTTTTTTTTATCGATTTCTACCAACTTCCAATACTAAGCTTGTGGTTTTTCAGGGACACCGATGAGTTCGGCAGAGAAGTTAGCATCTGAACTGCAAGCGGAAAGGCAGAAGTTGGCCCTATATGAGAAAAATTTACGAGGTATCAACTCATAGCAAGATGAATTCGATGAAAAAGCTCAAATATTGCAGTTGCGGTGGAAAGTTGCAAAGCGTTGAAAGCCGAAAAAGAGAACTTGGCAAACATAATTGCGGGATTTGCTTGCGCAGAAGTGAAGGTATTGGAAGAGTGGAAAGATCTCATGACACTCGCTCGTTTTCAGCCAGGATCCACAGATATTGATGAATTGAAGCAGAAGATAGCTTTGCTCACAAAGGAGTTCCAGAGCAAAGAGAATGCGTTGGTTCTCGCCAGAACCACAGTTTTGAAAGAGAACCAGGAACTGAAGAAGAGGCTGGCAGAAGCAGAAAGCATTCCAAACAGTTTGACAACGAGAAACAACGACAACAGCTTTCATGTGGCAGAACTGGAGCAGAAACTGCGAAAGGAGATGTCGATGACCAAGAAATACGAGTCACGTTTAACGCAGCTAGAGAACCAGCTGAAACACAACTCTACCAGTGATTCGAAACAGGAGGTATCAGTAACAATTTGTGCAACCCATCTTATCGTTCTTTTGCAGGCAGCCATCAAGAAGCTCGAAGGAGAGAAAGAGCAGTTCAAAAAGCTCTACGAAGAGGCACACGGACGATCGATATACCTGGAGCGGAAGTTTGCATCTCTACAGCTCGACCAAAAGAGAGAAGAGGCTGATGCGCCAAAAGTAGCTTCTTTGGCAGTGGATAATGACTCGAAAGTAGCCAGTCTTGAGGTGAGATGAATAACGACGATTCTCCTCACACGATATTAATGTTCAGCGTCAAATAATGTCACTTTCAAAGCGATGCGATGACAAAGAGGAGGAAATATCCGAGCTTTCTTCCATCATCTCCCAACTCAAAGGCGACAATTTGACTCTTCAGCAGGTACAACCAATTCAGAAAACAACCTAATCATTTCTCATTCATATTCAGAACCTGGAGCAGTTTGAAAAGAAGCGGTCGATGTCTCCAGTGGACGAGTTCGGATTTCTCGATGGAATGAGGGACGAGTACGAGAAGTTCAAGAAAGAGAACACGAACCCACTGGATTTCTGCTGCTCCGCTCTCCGAGATGACGTCTTGACACTCATCGACAAAGCGGTCATTGAAAGTGGCAAATCAGACCAGGTCAAACAGCAGCAAGTCCAGATAACCAACGTACGTCGTCACTCGTATATTCCTATCCACGAATCGGTTTTCAGCTGGAGAGAACCATTAAACTGCTGAATGACAAAATCAACAGCAACGATTTCTTTCGTGCAGACGTCGAAAAGAAACTGGAGAAATTGGAGGACGACATTTCGAACCGAGACTCTCAGATTACATTCCAGAAGGAAGAAGTCAACAGAATAAAAGATAGTCTGCGCCTGGAAAAGAGCAAGAGAAGTGAGCAAAACTGACAGTGATGTTTGCAATTCACTTTCTTTCAGCCGAGCTGGAAGAGGAGGTCCTTCGCCAGAGGCATTGCGCCCAGGAGGAAATTGAATCGAGAGATCAGGAGATCGAGGCTTTCAGGTATCATTCTACTATATCGTTATCATATATTTACCGACTGAATTTAGGAAAATGCTGGTTCAATTTCGTCATGAGAAAATGGAGAGAACACAAAATCCGAGAAAGATATCGAGACACAACCGATCCTCAACGCATGACGAGGACCCGCGACGGAGGAGTAGAACATTCTCGCAAGATGACACTTCTGCCAGTGTTCCCAATGATCCGGACTCGAAAAACGTCTATTACGAAAGTCAGCTGACGAAAAAAGAGTATGACATTCAGGAGTTGAGGTACTGGAATATTCTGTCTAGAAAACTGTCCATTCTCGCGTTTTCAGAAAGCAACTGATGGATGTTGAGATTCGCCTTCGTGAGAATGAATCCGTGGCCATGTCCCGTCAGCTTGAGTCAGTTTCCCGTAGTGAAGAAATGACTGAGAAAGTGCGAGTCCTTGAAGGTATCACATCGAGTTTTGCCGTTCAAAATAGCAAATTGGGTTTTCAGGAAAACTTCAAATGCTGTCGTCGACAAGTGAAATCGACTACCTGCGCAACATCTTCACGCAGTTTCTTCATTCGATGGGATCGCCGAATCCGGCCAGCAAAGCGATTTTGAAAGCGATGGGAAGCGTGCTGAAGGTTCCGATCGCCGAGATGAAAGTCATTGATAAAAAATAAGGAGATGCTTGTCAGAAGTCGGCCATTTCATTCCCTTGTATGTAAATTTTCATTGTTATCACCACATATTTTTGTATATCTCCGCGGGTTAAACTTCTGCCTTGGTGTGTTATAATTCGTTGCTTCATATCACTTTTTTGATTTTGTAAAATTGGCTCTTATCATTCATTTTTCTTCTGCCTCGTGTCACGTTTCCCATTTAAAAGGTCGATCTAACCTTGATAATTCCTTTGAAGACATCAATGCGTGTCCCATTTCTAAATTCTTCTCTAGATATAGAAATGAGCAACTATCGATACTCAAAACTCAACGAAGAAGAGATCTCGCTAGATGAAGTGCCCTCCTCCGCCAGTCAAATTCTCTCACGTCAAGAAGTAAGCTAGAAAACAAAATATCCCGACAAATAGCGTTCCTTTTTTCAGCGAATCATCCAGGATCAAGATGATGAGTTGGAAATGGTTGGCAACTCGGTGCGGACACTTCGAGGAATGAGTTCGATGATTGGAGACGAGCTGGAACAACAATCAGGCATGCTGGAAGACCTCGGACAAGAAATGGACTACGCGGAAACCAAATTGGACACTGTGATGAAGAAAGTGGCAAAATTGGCTCATTTGGAAGATGGTGAGTAAGGGAAACAAAGTGGGGGTTAGAAGCTGAAAGCATTCCAACACCAACAGTTGTACAGCGGGAAAAAAGAAGCTTGACGGATAGCGATTGTTGTCAGCGAAAAGAAACAATACAATTTTTTGTACCGTTGGGAAGCGTCTCCCTTCCAACACAAAACGATGCAACGCTTCCTTCCCCCGTCAGCGAACTCTTCGTTTTCCACACCTGTAGTACTCAATCTCTTCCACCACAAAAGCGACAACTTGAGCGTGATGAGTCCCGGAGTGTGCAATGTGCACACTCTTCGCACAGCTCCACTCGCATGCCTCATAAAGCAATGCAACGAAGACAAAGGTGGACGAGAGCCCCGGAAACAATTGCACGCCTTCCATTCACAAAACCTTTTCATTGCAGATTCGAGTCAGTGCAAGATGATCATGGTGCTCTCTGCGCTGCTCTTCTTCCTCATCTTCATACTCATCATCTAAATGGCCATCGTTCACATGTATATTTTTTTTGAGCTTCCTCATTTCGAATTCGATTAGTAGAGAATGACAATATCTGTGAATCAAAAATCCCGTCGTCGGGTTCAGACATGTTCCATCTTTGAATTTCTTATCCAATAAAGTTTGTTCGATCGCTCAAATCGTATTCCTTTTGACACACAAATGGCGTGTTTCGTCGGCAATTATCTATCTCCGTAGGTAATACGACATTATCGATCTTGTTCTCCCGACTGTGCAAACACTCAATTTTATGCCTCTACGTTTGTTATCGCACAATTTTTGAATCGAATTATACTTTTAGATGGTTGTGAAAAGGTTGTGACACGATGTGGATTTCAAAAGTTTTTATCTGCTACATACTTGTTGATATATTCCTTGAAAGCGATGCGGCGACTAACGAAACAGATTCAAATGGATACGTGGTGTTTTGTCCTTGCATGGGTAAGTATGTTTCTTGAAAAACAAGAAATATAAGTGGATTTTGTTTCAGGAAGGTTTGGAAATCAAGTCGACCAGTTTTTGGGAGTTCTTGCATTCGCAAAATCACTTGACAGGACGCTCGTGCTCCCAAACTTTATCGAATTTCATCATCCAAAAACGGTAAGTTAATCAATAAGTGAATTGCGCCATCGAGAAATCCGATTTAAGAAGATGATTCCGTTTGAAATACTCTTCCAAGTCAGCTCAGTGAAAAAGTATACGCGTGTTGTGACGATGAACGAATTCACGAAGAACATCATGTCCAAAATTTGGCCACTCGAGAAGAGGAAAGGTATTAAGGGAGAAGAAAATACGAAGAAAAGCGTCCAATTGGCCCCCTTTTTCAGCCTTCTGTTGGACGCCACGCAAATCGATCTACGATAATAGTGCGGAGCCGGGCTGTCATGCAAAGGAAGGAAGTCCGTTCGGACCCTATTGGGATCATATCGGCGTGAACTTCGTCGGCGATGAGTACTTTGGAGAAATTCCGGGTGGATTTGACACGAACCAGCTGGGAAGTCGGAAGAAGTGGCACGAAAAGTTCAGCGCTGACGAGTATCCCGTTCTTGCGTTTTCAAGTGCTCCGTCAGCTTTCCCTTCGAAGGGAAAAGTGTGGAACATTCAGAAATATCTTCGGTGGTCTTCTCGAGTAACGGAACAAGCCAAAAAGTTCATATCGGATCATTTGGAACGTCCTTTTTTAGCAGTACACTTGAGAAACGACGAAGACTGGGTAATCTGATGTTCTTGTGATGACTAGTACGTGAATATTGTAGGCGCGCGTGTGTGAACACGTGGATACTACCCAGAATAGGCCTCTCTTTGCTTCTGAGCAGTGTTTAGGAGAGGGTCATCATTTGGGACAGCTGACGAAGGAGATGTGTTTGCCGACAAAGCAACAAGTTGTCGATCAGGTACACTTTCAAGATGGTGATTAACAACATTTGCGTTCAGATTGTCGAGCAAGTCGGCAAAATTGGAGCGAAATCAGTGTTCGTGGCTAGCGACAAAGATCATATGATTGATGAGATCAACGAAGCTCTTCGGCCATATGAGGTGGGGGGAAACTACACTCTTTTGCCCCTAATTTGTCGTTCTCTTAAAGATTGAGGCTCGACGTCAGGAGACTGACGATCCGTACACTTCTCTGGCTATCATGGGTCGTTCGGATTTGTTCATCGGCAACTGTGTTTCAACATTCTCCCACATTGTGAAACGAGAACGAGATCACGCGGGAGCGACCACGAAGCCATCGGCCTTCTTCGGTGTTCGCACTGCCAAAAAACACATTGAACTGTGATTGATGCATTTTTGATCTCCGTTATTTATTCAGATGAGGTATTTTTTACTGTTCTTGAGTCCAAAAATAAAGCTCAACGAAACCCAAATGCTACATTTACACGAGAAAGATCGGTTGAAGATCATTGCGTTAGGGAAGAAATAGTTGGCAGCTCGAGAGGATACAAACAGAAAACAGTGGGAAAACGATGAATCAATGCTTTAAAAGTTAACAGAAACTGAACTTATCATAAAAAAAAACCTCGAGGTTTTTAGGAATTTTGCGGAATGAGCCCGAGGAGATGAAAAATTGAAGAAGGGTTTTTGCTATTTATGGATAGACTCTTGCTGGTCGCGGATGATGAAACTATGGTTCATGTTCATCATTAGGCAAATCACCACCGCGGTCAACTTGTGGAATCGTAGGAGTTCTGCGGTTCGGCGCATTGTTTGTGGCCGGCAAACTGACGTTCACCGGACGGAGACGAATTGGTGGGGCTGAGCAGGAACGCCCCCGATACGGCGATAACTCGGAGCACGCGAGCGGCTTCTGTCACGGTCAGGAGTCGGAGAGAGACTTTGGTTGCGACCAGGAGCGACTCGCTGGTTGGGACCAGCAAGCGGAAGATCTCGGAGCACACGACTCTCGGGAAATGGCCGTCGATTTTGTTGACGTTGGTTTGGTGGCACACGTAGGCGCTGGTTTGGTTGCACAGGTTGGCGTTGGTTTGGTGGCACAGGTTGGCGTTGGTTTGGTGGCACAGGTTGGCGTTGGTTTGATGACACAGGTTGGCGCTGGTTTGATGGCACAAGTTGGCGTTGGTTTGGTGGCACAGGTTGGCGTTGGTTTGGTGGCACAGGTTGGCGTTGGTTTGGCGGCACAGGTTGGCGCTGGTTTGATGGCACAAGTTGGCGTTGGTTTGGTGGCACAGGTTGGCGTTGGTTTGGCGGCACAGGTTGGCGTTGGTTTGGCGGCACAGGTTGGCGCTGGTTTGATGGCACAGGTTGGCGCTGGTTTGATGGCACAAGTTGGCGTTGGTTTGGTGGCACAGGTTGGCGTTGGTTTGGCGGCACAGGTTGGCGCTGGTTTGATGGCACAGGTTGGCGTTGGTTTGGTGGCACAGTTTGGCGTTGGTTTGGTGGCACAGGTTGGCGTTGGTTTGATGACACAGGTTGGCGTTGGTTTGATGGCACAGGTTGGCGTTGGTTTGGCGGCGCAGAACTAGCTTCCATGCGCTCTATATCTTGCAGTGCGTAGGGACTTTGGACGACCCTCTCCGGAAAATCCAACCATCCGAGTGCAGCGCTTCGATCCAAGTGATCGCGCTGCAACCACGAAACATTGATTCCAACGAAAACAAAAACACGTTGTTTTTCTCTATTTTAACAGGAGATTTAAAAAAAAACGAACCACTGGATTGTATGGCGGATCTTGGTCGTCGTCAAAATCGTCAATATCCAATATCGCTAGTTCATCATCTGACGACGATTGCCCATTGCCTGACGGCACGATCTCGTTATCTGATTCCATTCTGAAAAAATGTGAATCAAACTATGTTGGATTACAGCGAAATTCGAAAAACAATGAGAAACGGACAAAAAATGGGGGAAATGGAATACGGAAAGGCCTAAAATTTCGGCATGACATGTGATATTCAAAAAGGTGCAACGGGGCGCGTTTGCATAGCGCGAACGGCGGTGACCACTGAGTTGAAGTGAAAACAAGGCGACTGGACAATTTCTTTCGTTTCTCATCCACTTTCTGCTGTTATCGCGTTTCCTTCTGTCATCTGTATTATGCGATAACAAGACGACGAAATGTTATGTAAAGGAAAACGAGAATGCGGATTGCGAGAAGAAACAATGCAACTTGAACTTCTTCATTGGGAATCGCGAATTGCTAATACAAAGAAATCAATTGAAGATACCGCGGGTGTTTTCGAGAAAGGTGATAGCAGGCTCTGGATGAATACGTCTTCTCTCCATCTTATCAATATAGTCAATGTAGCGGTTGAAGGCAAAAATGGCCAAAAGAATGGTGACTAACACGAGGATCGCAGTCCAGAACAAAACTTTGAAAAAGAGTTCCAAGAGGTCAGTGACCATATCCGGTTCCCGATGCTTCTCGATTTCCGGGTGCTTGCCTTCCTTCTCTTCCAGTATATCCAAATCTCCGTGTTTCAGAGGCAACGTGTCCTAAAGTTTGTTGTTAGATTGATCATGGATGTCACAAAGTTACCGCATCGTGGTGGAGAGAGAAGTGGTCAAAATTTTTGATGGCTTTTCCGAAGACTTTGAAGTCGTTGAACTTGGCGTAGCTTCCCACTGGAAGAGTGATCACGGCGTGCTTCGACAGGTCCATTGGGTGCGTCGCGTATTCTTCGTCGATGAATGTGGTGTATTCCTGAAAATGATACTTTCCAAGGTTCTGTTTAATAATTATACCTTGACATCGGCAGCCACAACAGTTGTTCCCGCGCCAACATCTCTCAAGAACACTTTTTGTGGAGTCAGGTGGACAGTCTCGTTACACTTTTTGTAGTCACTGATGGTGCACGACATATTTCTGGACGCCTGACATTCGTAGTAGGTGGACTAAAAGAATCGTTGAATGAATACAGTCAAAAACGGAATAGATCACCAGAAGAACGCATGACGATGCCGACATATCTTTTCCTCTCACAGAGACAACGTGTTCCGGAATGTCACGCGCTTTGTAGATGGTTCCGTGACTTGTGAACTGTCCGATGGATACGGCAGTTTTGTGATCTCCCCACTCCCGATTCGTGTTTCTACGACCGCAAACATGCAGCTCCAAACGATTCGATGCATCACATTCGAGAGACTTGTTCAACATCGCTTCCCACGCGTCCGCCACAAAATCGATCGGGTAGCCGAAGTACGAAGTAAATTCCTGTAAAAGAATGGGGCAAATTGAAAAACGCGTTGGATTCCGACCGTTCCATTCCACTGAAGCAGCGACTGTATCTTCTCGAAAGGCACAGTGAGGTTACTTTTGCCAATGAAAGAAGTCAGCTCGGAAAGTTTCTTCTCCATTTCCTCAGTTTTCTCGCTCAGTTTTTTCAAGTTCCTTTTTGATTTGGATGGCATGAACATTTCCGATAGAGTTGGTTTGTAGTTGACGATGGGGTAGATGTAACGCTTGGCTCTGTGCTGACGGCTCTTCACTACTGAAACTGGGCCACGTGGCGTTTGGAAGCTGAAAAAATGACGTGTACCTGGGACGCATGCTTTCTCAATCAGCAGTTTGGCATCAGCGCCAAGGTTCGCGTCAGGGGTGATGTCGAAGAGTGTGCACGTCTCGACGGTCTCTGCAGGATTCTCCACACTGAAAAGAGCTGTTATTCGTCTCAAATCCTGTTAACAAACTGACAGAGCCTTCATATTGTCTGGAAGGAGCACATACTGTCCACTCGCAAACTTAGCGAAAAACAGGAGAAAAACCGGGAGCACCATCCGGTCACCGACTCGTAGAACGAATAGAACGTAGAATGAGGAAGAATCGGAAAGGGCCAGAAGAGAAACGACGAGAATGTTACAAACGGCACTCAAACAAAGTGCTCTGAGCGACTTTTTGGAGGGGCGATGTGACGCCTCGTACTGTTTTTTGTGTAACAGAATGTGCTGTCCGTCCGATCGTTCGCCCGTTTGTTCAATTATTTGAGAGAGAGAGTGGGAGGGTCGTGTGGGAATCTCGAATTTTTTGACGAAACGGCGGACGAGAGATGCAGCCGGAGGCAAAGACGCCGACTTGGGAAAACGAAAGAAAAACCATATCTAAAGTGAGGAAAAATACTTTTTCTTTCTTTTTTTTTAAACGTCGCCTTTCCGTGAACCAATAAAACGTGTTCATGTTTCTCGATCGATAATTTTATTTTACTGGAAGGATAGGACAGAAAACAAAGTCAAATGCGGTCTAAAACCTGGAAAAAAAGAAGATTGGAGAGTGGGTTGAATGAGAGAAAAAAGAAAAGGGACTCTTAAAAATTAGGAAAACACAGGAATGAAAAAAGCGAAAAAAAAGTCACAGCGGTGAAAAAAAGCAATTAGATAATACATTTAGCAAAAGTAACTTCAATTGTTAAAGAAATAATAATGTTGGTTCAGTTGATTTTGTCCCGATTTTAAAGCAATATTCATTTGACATGTACTAATGAGGCATCGTATTTATTTAGTTGATTTTGAGATCCACGAGTTCGCCTCAAAGAAATTGATTATCGGAGAGCTCCATTGGAATCAGTTACCATTCTGTATCTTTTTGGATCCTCCGAACTGGTTGTTGTTTTCCAGAGGAAGACACAGTTTGACTCCCAAAGAAGTGCCGTTGACGGATCGCGACGAAGCAGTGGTGCCGTCATTGCCGTTTCTGGCGTCTTCCGTTGGCGACTGCAAATAAGAGAGAAAAGTTAGAAGAAGGGCGAGGTTACTCACCATTTTCTTGGCCGCCGAAAAACACATTGTCTCGGGCACGGTGGAAGATCGTGTTGGGATCGTCTGAAAACGGTGTACATGTTGATATTTTCAAGTGTTTGAAAAGGTACCTCAATTTTGAGGCAGCTTGTTTCTTCCGTGATTCCGGTCAACTTCTCATTGTAGGGACTGATGATGCTGGTCACTGAAGCATGCGAATTTTCAAATGGAAAATGGAATACATCTAATGGGACACATAGTAAGTTAAACTTTGCTTCTAAAGCTTGGGACATTCGTTTCAAAGTTGTAGATCACGCAGACAAACTTTGGACAAGTATCGACTCTAAAGGTTTTTCATTTTCTGCTGCCTCCAGCTGTTTTCTTTTTCTTTTTAAAGTTTTGAGTTGTCGTTTTTTTTTCCACTTTTACCATGCGGACATTCGAAACTGAAAAGAAGAGATGCAAAAACTGAGCGTGCAGTTCGAAGGACATGCAAAAGGAAAGAACATAAAAAATAAAAACAGCAGCTCATGGTTCTCTGGGCACGGTACAAACAAAACCTACACTTTCCGATGCAAAGAGGTTTCAGATTAAGAGATGTAGGTCGCGCTGAAATGTATGTTAGTGGTTGAATGAGGGGTGATGTGAGAGAATGTGAGAGTGTCAGTAATTAAAAAAAGAAGAAGAAATTGCGAAATGTTCAAATACCCTTTTTCCGATTCGAAAAGCAGTTGACTGACGTGAGATAGAAAAAGAGATGATTCAGAGAAAGAGGAAATCGGATTCTGTTTGCTTATGTTTTTGTTTTCCATTCCTAAGAAGCAAGTCTTGGAAAGAAAAGAGTCAAGAAGCCGTTCATGCTCATGAAACAATTGGCAGGCGCAGAAAGTGCATCTACAATTGATGAGTAATATCAACTGCAATCGTTGGTGCATTTCACTTTCTGTGTTTGGATAGAGAGCGGGAGAAGTAGAAGTGAGAAGCATTAGTTGTGTGTGTGTGTGTGGGTGTTTTTGTGTGTGAGTGTGAGGTTTTAGTTACGATTCGCAAGGGTGAGTTGAAAAGAAAACCAAAGTAAAGCGGTTTTTGTTTCGGCTCCCGGTTCGCTTACATAACAAAAACTCAAAACTTACCCATTGAGTTAGACGACGAAATGCTCATTGGAGTGTCTGATCTTTTGTCGGCTCCGTTTGCCATCTGAAACTGGTCAGTGAAAACTGCCATCTCTCGGAGACTTCATACCTGTCCCGCAGAAGAAATAGCATTTGGAAGGCTGACTGCCCTGTTCATGCGGAGAGAATGCATAGGAAGTCCGAAATTTTGAATACGCGCAAGCCGCTCTTTTTTGGTCAGCATGTTCGTGATGGCCACTTCCTGTCGAAGGCGATCCAACTTCAACATCGACTCGACTGCTTGAATGCTCTTCGTGTAAGCTTCGATGTAATTGAGTGTCTGTCTCTGATGTTGAGACTCCGTCGATGACGTCGAGCTCGGTGAAGAAGCGCATTGGTCCTCTTGAGATGTGTCCTTAGCAGCCATCATGGCTAGCGATGATCGGTCTTCCATGTCTTGAGAAGACTTTGGAATGTGGGCAACGATGTCGTAGTACAGCGAAGTGCGGTGGATGGTTTCCGTGCCGAGCATCTTTTTGAAGAACTTCTCTGTGAGACTTGGCTTCTTGTAGATTTGCAAGCAGATCCTTTTGCGGAGAACAATGTGCATTGGACACGGATGGGAGAGACGGACCATCATCTTCACGATGGCATACACACGATCATGAGTGTTCGTGGGGACATTCAAAGCGGGTGAGTCGTGAACCGAAGAATCCCAAGAACATGTCGCGACATGATCTTTGTCGTCGTATTTGTGAATCGGGACCATGAGGAGGTTGCCTTCAGGCTCTAATGGAAGCATGGAATGAAGACCAGCCACGCGTGGAACATTCTGTAACTCGTTATTTTGAACCGGAATTGCAACAACCACTAACCTCATCGCTAGTCATCTCCCCGGTCATATCATCGGAGTTCAGATCCAAAAAGAGCACTGGAATGTGTCGTTCAACACCTTCTGGTGCAATCCTGTAGAGTAGAAATAACTTTTCAATAAATACTCATTTTCAGTGCCTACCAATCACAAGGAGCACCGGGAATGCACGAGTTCGGTGCGGGACACTCGACAGCGGTTCGTTCCTCCGTCAGCGCCACCCACTGTCCCATCAGAGAATGTTCACGGTCTAACTCGGCCTCTGACTTTCCTGCTTTGGCTGAAAGCGTGTCCAGCTGATGTTGCAGATAGAATTGTCTTGACTTCAACGCATGCGACCATTGTTTTCTTATCTTGTCCAGGTCTTCCTCCTGATAGCTGTCAATCGACTTTGGATGACTAGTCGGCTTGACCGCCATGATTGCTCCGATGCTAACGGATGTGATGCTGTCAATACTGATAGGCAAACCATCAGGGGCTGCTACATTGATTCCCACAACAAGACGACGCTGTTGACCTTGCTTCAACTGGTAGATACCACCAGTAGCCACGTCATCACTGCTTCGTACTTCCACGCTGCTCCACTCGCCGTTCTCATTGAGTTCTCTCACTTCTGTCCACATCTCGAGTCTTCTCGTGACCTCCATCCATCGGTTTTGAAGCGATTTCGATTTCTCATCAGTATCCAGAACACGTTCCTCCGGGTGACCGCAAATTCGGTGTCCCCACACTTCAATGGAAAGGGCGTCGTCTCTGACATACTCCATAAACTCTTCAGTGACCATCACGTTGAAATCCTGCAAACACGAGTGTCTCGTTTCTGTCGCCAATCGTCGTTTTGTTTAACTTACTCTTTGATGCTCAAAGATGACAGTTGTGGCGAGCGGTGTATGGTTTGTGCTTTCGTTAGCCGGGGCAACAACAAGCAGTTCAGAAATGTTGAAGAACGAATACTGGCAGAAGACGAAGTTGGACAGCTTCTCCGGAAGTCCAGAAGCGCGCTTGATTCGGACGCGGCAAGTGATGGTCTTTCCAAGGAGGCTTTCGGGTCCGTTGCTCGCTTCATTCTCCATCTCTTCCTGAGTCACAACACGGAAGATTTGAACATGAAGTCGTCCTGCTACTTCTCCTTGCTGAGAGATAATGGGAACCTTGAAAAAAAAATTCTGAATATTCGAGCGTAAATGTAATTCAATTTTACCTGATAGTCTAGTCGGAGGTCATGGAACAGGACTTCCAGGAAAACATTGGCCACTCCAACCAAGTTGTGATGTTCTTGGCTCTCGAAGAACGGGTCAATGACCAGCGAGGAGCACTCGTTCATTGGAATTCCGGCAGTCTTCATCGGCGATGCATTTGGAGTGCCTTGAAGGGACTCGCTCGCCCGTGTGTATCCATTCAGCATATCATTGTAGGTGTCGCGCATGTCGACCAATCGGCTCTCCAGTTGTGAAACCGTCCAAAACTGGCTTCCACTCATGCCTTCTCTTCGAACCACAATTACCGGCTCGCAAACAAACTGACCAGCTTTTATCTTGATTGGTCTCAAGTTGGACGCGGGAATTTGAAGTGTCACGTCATATGTCGTCTGTCTTTTCGGTTTCTTGTTCAGCTCCTTCGAAATCATGTTGGCCTCGCGGACGAGAGCGTTGGCGTGGATCACGTCGGCTTTCAGACGCTTCAACGACTCAGCAAACATCTCTTCTCTGAAAGAAACAACCGATTGAAGAGAAAAAGCAAATCAAACTGACTTTCGCTGAGCCCAGTAGAAGAACTTGCTCTTTACTGATTGCTTCGGATTAGCGGGAAATGGGAAAGGAGGTAATCCAGTTGGCGTTGTAATTGGAGTCGGCAGTCCAAAGCCAGGAGTCATCGGTGTGGAAGGGGTAAACCCTCCGGCAGTGAGCGACTGAATGTATTTCTCGAATGCCTCGTACTGTTGTTCAAGCGCCGCTTTCTTGTCTTCCTGGAAATGGAACCAATTACATAGGGATCAATCTTTTGAGACGGAATTACGCACCTGATGCTTGAGAGTGACGCTCTCCATGTATTGATCAACTGCGGAACTGATGGGGTTCGCATCGTTGACCTCATGCCAAGCGTCATTATAATCGAACATGGTGCTTTCCTCCATAATGGATTGTTCCATATCCACTACTTTGGGGCAGTTGACTTTGAAAAAGTGATTCATTCCGACCAGCAAACGATTTCCGTTTCGAAGAAGAGTCCTGTCGGTGATCTGCTTTCCATTAACACAGATTCGGCAGTCGGATGACATTGGGGCAACGAACAGCCGCGGACGGCCTCCGTACTCGTCCACCGTCAATTTGGCGTGCCGTCTCATGATTCCCAAGCCTCGGAGAACAATGCTTGTCCGTTCTACGAAAGTCGGCGGGTAATGTGTTTCTTAAATGAGATCACTTACCTTTCTCATCTTCTTTCTTTCCGGAATCAATGGATGACACGGAAAGTCCAGAATCGCGACTAGTCTCGAGTTCTTCTGAATTTCCAATAATTGCAGTACCCTGAAATATTAAGAACATGATCGGATTTATAAGTATAGATTCACATTAATGTAGTAGACCAGAAGCTCGTTTAGCGAAGGATCCGCATTCATATTGACAAGATAGAAGCGATCTTTTTCAACTTTAATGCCACTGGACTCAATGGAAATTCCGATTTCAGCCAAATCCTTCTGTCTCTCTTTGTTGAGAGTATCAGTTTCCTTGAGACGCTCTTCCCAAGACTTGTTCATCTGTGCGACGAGACGTTCACTTTCAGCCAGTCTCTCGCGGAGCTCTTCTGTTTCGGCGTGCTCCTTTTTGGTCTGGGTAATTTGCATACGCAAAGTCTCCACTTCCTCGCGCAGTTCACGAATGACTCTCGCATTCGGATCCTCATTAATAATCGCGTGGTTGACAATCTTTTTGGCGCGATCTGCATATCGCAGGGTTGAAAGAGTCTCCTCGTAGTTGTCAGCGGCAGGTGACAACGTCGCAATCATCACCGTCCGCGAGTTTCCTCCCAACGAATCCTTGAGAAGCCAAGTGAGTACGGAATCTCTATACGGAATGAATTTATCCTTCTTTCCACATCGCTCAGCCAGTGCCGAAATGACCATTCCGAGTGTTGTCAGTGACCTGAATATACTATTCATGAGCGTATTCCGAGAAGGCCAACACTGACTTGTTAATGTTTCCTCCTTCCTCGAGTCGTTTCCCGACGGCTCCCGTCTTCCCGGCACGCTCGCTTCCAGCCAAGTCCACTAATGAGATCTTGGCCACCTTCTCTCCACTGAACCCATTCTCTAAGTCATGCAGAGTCTGAGTAACAATGAGGCTGAACACTGCGTGGGATCTCGAGCTTTCGGCATTCATATTGGTGGCGGCAACGGTTCTCGATTTGTTGCCCTCCTCCAACAGATTCGAAATTTGCTGTAAACACAAAGAAGTGGATGTTTGGATTCGCAAATGCTGTCGGCAAACCTCAAAAGAGTTAACTGCGAGAATAGACAATCCGTCAACCATTGGACCGAGTATTTTATGCTCACGCACTTTCAATGCTTTGCTTGATCTTCAAAGACAATTTGTTTTTTCGCTTCTTTTCGCATTCTCTTACTTTTTGGGGTCGAGCAAGTCACGAACGCGTTCATTGTAAATTTCCATGTAAGACACTTCCACTTTGAACGACAATGTACTATTGCTCGTTTCTTGGATCCGTGTAAAAATCTGAGAGGTCATAATTATGAGTGAGAAGAGGAGCTGTGTGACATTACATCGTTGCAAACACGTGGGATGATTCCAGGCTGGTCAGGAGTTCCCATCATTGTGTATGACTTTCCGGATCCAGTCTGGCCGTAGGCGAAAATGCATGCATTGTATCCAGCGAACGCATTCTCGACGACACCGCTACCGAGATGATAACAAACTGTTTCCTGACTTGCAAAATCGTAGCTATTTGGATCGGTGGAACAGAAAGAATGGTCAAATGTGAATGTTTTTGTGTTCTTCCTGAAGTTTACAATTTAAGAACACATTTAACAACACTTTGAACATACTCTTCAACCGGATGATTGAGCATGCATTGCTCTTTTTGAATGCGGACAACTGATTTGGTTTTCAAATCGAGTTCTGGAATAAGCAAAGAGAGGATGAAATTGGAAAGATATTGCGGCTGCTACTCACCTCTTTTGTTGAATGGGCGTACGCGAATCGCTACTTTCACAGCGCTTTCCTCGTCGAGCACAGTCATTTTTGCCAAGTTTGTTGGTTTCCAATCAAATTTAGAACATCTGTAAATAAGGGCCTTAAATTGAAAACTGATAAAAAGAGACTGGTAATCGATAATAGAGCGAATATTGACAAAAATGGAAAAGAAAGAGAGAGGAAGAAAAACTGATCGAAAATTTATGAGGCAATCAGTTATGGAAAAACTTTTGAGTCGCAGTGATGCAAAGAAAACGATTATTTGGACGGGGGTGAGGGGGAGAAGCGGAAGAAGGGTAAACGTCATGAAAAAAGTATGAAGAAAGAGAACAACTTTTGAAATCAATCGGAGGAAAATGGGAGTGAAAACTAGAGAAAAAGAAAAAGAAAGAGAAAAAAGTCGGAAAGTTTCGGTTTCTTCTCGCAAAAACCGAGTGGTGGGATAGAGAAAAGGGGGGAGAGAAGTGCAATGTCATTGGTATGGGCACATCACAGCCCCAACGCAAAGGAGCTTCTGGTTGGAAGGGATTAGTGGTTGTGTCGGGACCCCCGCCAAAAACGGGCACAGAAAGCACCCGGGGACGAATCTCTTTTACATGACATATGTATGTAGCGGAAACGGACACTTCTCCCGAGTTCCCAACCATCTAATTCTTGTACAATAAACAAACGAAGGGAGAAGGAAACGGAGGAAAAAGCGGACCCAAATGAGAAGGGAGAAGGCTCGACTCTCGGAAGCTGTCAGTTTCAGAAGATGAGGCAATCAAGTCGAAATGCGCAGAGGACTTACACAAACAAGACGGCGGGACGTTTTGTCATAAGGTGTGACAACGGCATTGACCTTCTAGTGCAAAGCCATTCGGAAACTTTTTATGGATCCCCCGAGGAGCTTAGAAATGCACACAAGAACGGCGGCAAGTGACGTAAGGGTCTTTGAAAAGGATTTTTGAAAAATGATATTCGGAACGGCAGTCTTTCCTTTTCGTCAGGTTCACGGGAAAGGACACGATACGAAGCAATTTTGAATGAAAAATTGTCGTGCGCGCCAATGAACCCGCCTCCGAGCATTAACATTCTCATTTGCAATTGATGAACATCTACTATGCTGATGCGCCGCTCCCTTTTGTGCATCGTCCCGCCTGCTTCATTGACTTCTTTCTTTGGCTAGAAAGAGCAGAAGAACAAGGCGACTGGCGGAAAAGAGATGCTCTGAAACCGGAACTCACGCGAGGACTTGGGTTTTTTCTGTGTGTGGGAGTGTGTGTTGTAAAGACTTGAGTCTTGGAACGGACACGGGATCAGAGAGCAGTAGCGAGAGGGGCTGTGTGAAAAGTGCGATACTTGAGAAAACAGTCCAAATCAATCAAAAGAGCAACCATTGTGCACTGTGCACTTTTGTGGCTGACGAGCATACATACTAAAAAGTTATTTCCAGACGCATCCTGCGTCGTGTTTTATCGTAAGACATACATTTGTTAATTAAGATTCTCAGCTGAGCCATAGATGCGTCACGTTATTGGGATGGCCAAAATGTCACGAATCATCTGATGTGGTGCAATAAACGAAATGGAAGGCGGCAGTTGACGTGAGCAAAATGAATGTTTTCAGTTTTCGGATCGCGCCAAACTATATTGATAGCTACTTCCCCCTCTCCCGTTTCAAAATTTCATGGGTCTTTGAGTAATGGGCTTATGAAGCGAAGAATTGGTTCCCAAGATGCGGCGAATGTTTGAAGGAGCCAAAGGAAAGCAATCAATCTCCGATCATTCGGTGCTAATTAGCATAATGGGTCTAAGCCTTGTGAGCTCGATTGAATCCGCTCTTCTGTTTCCGGGAAATGTGAAGCGTGAGAAGAATCGTTTCTTTTGTGAAGAAGTAAGGACTATGTAGACATAAACACGACACACACACCCAAAAAAAATGCGACGCTTTTCTTCCGCGGACCGAATTAAATAAAAGAGGAGGGGGTGTCTTCCCGAAAGGAAGGAGAAGAAGGGCTTTTCTTCACTTGCGACTCCCTTTTCTCTCTCTCTCTCTATCTCTTTTTGGCCGGATCATTGCCTACGGATATGTTTCAATAGTGGATTAGCGCTCAGTCCCCCCGACGCCCTCCCGAACCCGAAATATGTCGTAGGCTGGGTCAGACTGGGGGATGGGATGGGATGGGAAGCGTAGAAGAGCGCGCGCGCGGGTGGGCCCGATAACAATTAGCTTGTATGTGTCGGGCTTTTTCTGTGTTTTTTCTCTTCTCTCACCCTCTAACATGCTTTCCCAGCTGATACCGACGGAAAAGAAGCAATATTCCCAACAAAAAAAAACACATACACATAGAAGAAAATACAAACGGAATGTCTCGAGATTTCAGGCAATTTGCATTTATTACATGGTTCTTTGGAGCGTTTTGAAAGAAGAAAAACTGGAAAAAAGAAGCATTTTTCTTTCGTTTTTCTTTTTTCAAAAAGGGACGCGCTCTCTAATCCCTTCAGAAAGGTCATCGAACACTTTCTTCTCAACAAAATGTAGAAACGACGAGAAAATGGTTAGAACCGGGTATTAAGGAGAAGAGAAGAAGGAGAAGAAGAAGAAATCTAATCAGATACTGATAAGGAGCAAACAGGTCGAACGTGAGCACAGACTCGACAAACAGGCAAGCAAGACGAATGGGAAGAGTGTGAAGAATCACAACGGATCGCGAGGCATAGAAGAGGGAAAACGGAGCGGAAGAAGAAACTAATTGGATCGTCAGGATGTTGACTAAATTAGATCAGCGTACACGTGTCTTTCAAGCTCCTTTCCCTTTTTTTCCGCAAGCCGTAGAACAATTCGAAAAAGCGAGGGGCCTTGAAAAACCGATGAAAACCGGGGATAAGTAATGAAAGTGAAACTTGCACGAAAGAAAGTTGGAGAAAAGAGGGAGGAGGCAAAACACCTCACTTTTTGTGTAATAAACTTTTGGCGACCGGCGAATAAACATTCTTTCGAGGTAGATAATATCATTGTGACGTCGCTGCCGATGCCCATCTAAGCAGTTTTACGTTCTCATGCGAAAAAACCGTATGACAAAAGAAGGAAAAGTGGTCTAATGACCCCGCAATTTGCTTGGGGAGCAAATCATAAGTGTTCCCCGCTTTGCTCTCACCTATAAAAGAGCCAATAAAAATTGAGAGAGAGGAAGCAGTAAAACTTTTACAAATAATGATTCGAAATGAAGAAAGTTGGTTTGGATGCAAGGCTGGCAAAAGTTTGGGCGGGGTGAACATTCTGCGGCGGGGAGGAGAGATCGCCACCCGACGCGGAGCCGCTATCACGATAATTATCTTGATGAATTGGAAACAAGTGATTTTACACTGCGGCCCGTTTGACGCTTTTCGAGCGGAGTTTGAAAGCAGAAACAGAAGAAGAAGCTTTTAGCTTCTTCCCTCCCACCGACAGAGCAAAACCATCGTGGACAGAAAAAAAACGTTTTTGTGATCAAATGCATCTCGATACAAGTGGGACAGAACAATGGAGTCGGGGCTGATAAGAATAGATAAATATTGAACAACAAACTGTCAAATATCGAGATGGCTACCATTTTGACAGAAAGAAAGAGAAAAAAAAGAGATAGGAAGTAGGGTTGATCACTGAGCAGAAAGCAGAAAACACTACTACTCGGAGCCCGTTTTTGTGCTACCCTCTGTTCTTGGTTGCATTTTACTACAAGCAAAAGAAGTCCGGAAAATTGTTTTTTGAAGTTGGTCGCTTCTTTTTCGAATAACCGACAATCAAACTAAAGCCGCCTTCCGGCCGTGGCTAGCTAATGGCATCCGTCGGTTGATAAAGTGTAAAAGAATGGCAGGAAGTGAGTGCTCGAGCATGCGCCTCATCCTCCTGCTCTTCGCCCGCTGGCTGTTCGTGGCGCGAAAAAAAGTGATCCGCAAATACATATCATCATAACAAGATATCGAAGAAACCCTCTTCGACGAAAGTGAGTGCGGGGGCACGATGATCGGGTTCATAAGTGCCTCGAGGGCAACTTTTAGTGAGAAAGTGTCGGATACTTTTTGTTGATTCTGTTGTTTCTCATACGTTTTAGAGGATGAAACGAACGCGCTATACAGCTCTAGGTAGATACGAAAAGCGACTCAGAAACAACACACCTCTCTCGTAAATCGTCCTCGAACATCCGGTACTCATAACTTTACAACAATGAAATGGAATTTTCAAAGTGTGACAAAAAGCGATGCCTGCTGCTGGAATCGAACCAGCGTCGCCACGGCCACAACGTGGAGTACTAACCACTATACTAAGCAGGCCAAAAGAAACACCATCCGATTGCCATCAAGTCGTCGCCAAACGTGTGTTTCTAACGACTGACGAGGCGACGGACGGGGGCGGTTTTATTATACCTTGCCTCAGAAGATTCATGAACGAAATGAAGAAAAATAAGAAGTTAGCGATGGCAACTGAAATGGTGGGGAAGCGGGAGAAAGGAAAAACTCATTTTGTGAGAAAGCGAAAATGCGATGAAAAGAAAGGTTGGATCGAGTAGAATTTAATTAAAATTGCGGTTGACTGGTCGAAAAACTAAGCTCTCTTCGATTGGCGTTAAGTGTTCGGATGGCTCCGCCCATTTAATGAATGTGTGTGCACTTTGAGGAAGACTCGTCTCTTTTCAAATGTGTGCTCAATTACCGATGTGAGAATAACTGAATTGATGAGTAACTAGTGGGTAAAAAATGAAAACAAACGAAGAATGATGGAAAAACAAACACACCATGAAATGACACTAATTCCATTCCAGGGGTGTCTTTGCAGAAGAAGAAGAAGAAAAAAGCGGAATAACGAAGCGAGAAAGAGAAGAGAGGAGGGCGCCTGGTGCTCATGAGTTCCGTTATCTCGGGACCAAAACGAGCGGGTGGAGAGGCGGAAGAAGCGGTCACATTCCAAACACACGCACCATTGGTGTCACGTTTGATTGCTTTTTGGAAGGATGGCTCCCTTTTTCAAAATTGGATTCTTCTCTGGTAAATGAGAAAATTCGGTGCTCAAGAAGCATGCATGACAGTTAGAGAGCAGATTTTTGAGATTTTTCATTTAAGCCGCCCACATTTCTTAATTAGATTTCGACTTTCAGAACCTCGTGTGCATTAAATATGATCAGTTTTTGATCTCGGCTCAAAGTACGGGTGAATAACTCAAAAGTGCATTCACGACATGACCCCCCGATACCAGTACGAGTATCCTTTGTCCTTCGCGTCAGAGTCAACGACCAGTTGATCATTCATATTCGTCATCTGCAATATCGAATTTCAGACGTCTCATCGTATTTTTGAGCTGTGATAGACCCAGAAAACAGAAGTAAAATAAGGAAAAAATGGAGAATGGAACACTATTCGCCAAAGAAATAATTCAATTTTTGGGATGAGATGCATCTCATGTCCAGAATGAAAAATAAGAAGAAGAAAAAGAATAATTAGAAGAGAATTGGGTGGAAAATAACGAAACAAGGGCATTCGGAATACGTGATCTTTTTTCCAAGAACTTTTGGCTCTTCTTCCAGAAGAAGCACAGCCTCGAAGAAGACGAAAAGAAAGGAAATGAAAAATGTCATTCATTTCACGGGGAGAAGACACCACAAAACATTGATACACTTTTTGTGCGCGGTCCCAAGAAAAGGGCGAGATAAGGCGTGAGCCAAGGAGCCGAGAGAGTGTGGTCCCCACACAAGAAAGAGCAAGGAGACATTTATAATGTGCTGGCTACATGACAGCTTGTTTCAAGGAAAAAGAGCACGCGAACGAACGGGTGGAGCCGTCGGTTTCGAAACGGGAATTCTGAATTTTCAGGGCGAGGAGAGCACGAAGAACATGTGATGTGACGCAGTCGAAAGTTGAGGAGAACAACGATGCGCGAAATGTCAACAAAAGCAAAATATTTGTTTTTTGTGCTTGGGACCAAATTGCCCACCAAGTTACATCGTAATTTATTCATTCTAATGTGCTGAAGCCGAGTAAAAAAAGAACTCCGATTCACACGAACCGCTTTCCAGACGCTTATTCCTATTACCTCTAAATTATGAGAGGGCTGCAATGAAAACCGCGAATTCTGATAGTCGCATTAAAACCGATTAATTAGGTTTCGGAACGCAATGACCTTTAGAGTCTTTAGTTCGAATCCAGTCTTAATGAAGTGGAAACCAGGAAGTATGGCGCGAATTGAAGACGAGGGGGAGAAAATGAGCGGCTGTACGAAATGGGAATCATTGGCCTACAAGGGCCAACTGGCTCACCGCATAGAGTCTCACAAACATTTCGCCTTCAACGTTTGTGTCCTTTTCGGCAACATGGAAAAAAAAAACGACGGATTGGCGGTTCGATCAAAGCCATCGTGGCGCTTTTTCTTTTTGTACTCTCGACGACATATGTATGGAGGATATCGTGGCTGGCACGAGAACTGTGCTGCCAGGTGTCGGTTCGCTGTGAAACACGTCACTAGAGTCGCCAAATGGTGTCTTTGCTCACCGAACAAAGCACGAACAGCAGGCTTATGCTGCTGACCCGAACTATTGCACTTCAGTGGTGGGAGGGCTCTCGAAAAGCTTCAAAAAACTATTTTAAAACAACCACACTGGAGAAACCTCTCATTTGTTACGGGCGGGGTGGGTAAACTAAAGAAACCCCTTTTGCCTATCACTTTGTTTCGTGGGAAACAGTAATAGTAAACAAAAAACTGCGAGTGTGAGAGAAACGCGCAACTTTTCGGTTAAAGCAGCAAATTTCGGTTGTGACACAGCAGAATGGAAGGAAAATACGTGCAAAAAAGGAATCAAAGGAAGAAAAGAAACATAAATGGAGAGAGAACGGAGAGGACGGGATATCGGGTCGATCTCGCCTGTATTTGGGTCTTTGTTTGATCAATGGATTACGGACGGCTCTAATTACCCTTTGATCGGGTCGCAGAGGAAATTGTGATGGGCGACAGTGATAACTGGCTCAGTGGGCTCATTGTGAAATAGCAAAATGAAAAGAGGGAAGGAGGCGCCTATTCTGCAAAAGCTCCATCTCTCCGCTTAATTTCCTGAGTGCTCAATGCCTTCCACTACAGTAGCACACAACTTTTTTCACCTATAAAAAGACTCATTTCCTTCTTCGTGACCCCGGAAGGAGTGGAATGAAGAGGTTTGGAATCCAATCAACAAAATGAGATTGGAAAGCGCGGAGAAGGGAACGCCAAAAAAGTTGTCTTGTGCTCTCTTCTCACCCCGCACAAAGTCTCTTTCTCTCTCACTCTTTCTCTGGCAAAACAATTAACAAGTTCTCTTCTTTTCTGGAATGCGTTTCGCTTCGCTTTTTCCGACCACCATCTCTCTCTCTCTCTCTCTCTCTTGCTGTTATAGTCTCAGTACGAAGAAAGTATTGTGAGGGCTGAATATGAGTCATGGAGTAAGAGAGGCACACAAAAGGCAGTGCAGACCGGGTTACCGTACGTTTTGGCCGACTAAAGAGCACGCCAAACAGAAACAAAAGAGCGGAAAGGGACAGTCGCAACAGGAAGCAGGAAAAAATAACGAATGCCCTGCACCTCTGGGCTTCTTTTTGCCTCTGTGTACACACTTGGCAGAAGTCTATGCGCAATGAGGCGGCTTATAGGTATCCACACTGGTTCAAGGTGACACACAGGTTCTACTAAACATCTGTCAACTCTAGTCTGGCCACTGCAAAAACCGACTTAACGAGACTTTTCCTCTTGTGCCCGTTTCCAACGAGCAAGCAATTCCTGAGGAAGTAGTACTCGAACTGCCTACGCATTCAACTCGAAAGTTCTTGAGAAATTGACTCAGAAGTTCTTGAGAAAATGAATACGGCTTGTGGGAATTGTGATTGAGCGACTGCAAAAAACCAATCTCAAGGTCTTATGATTTGACGCTCAAGGATGTCTTTTCTCGGCGAAAACAGCGAATTGGAAAAAAAAACTAGGAGAACAAGGTTGTTGCATTCGTTGTCGGCAAGAGGGATCGAGTGATAGATGATGAGAGAGTGGTCTCACTCAGCGGGACGTCTCCGTGCGAATGATTTAGGTGGTGCACTTAAAGACACACCACCAGCGGTCTCTGGTGCTATTCATCATCTTATTACACTTACTCGGCAGTCATCCAGCACTTAGGACCCGTCTCTCTTCCCCTCGCTCTTGCCGATCTATTCATTATTTTATAATGCTCGATTCATCAAGTGAGTGAACTGGGATTAAGGGAGTTTATCCATTGTGACAGCAACTGTTGTTATTAATGATATCGAAACAATGGGAGTAAACTATGCAACATGCGGCCACACTTGTTGATCCAAGCGTTCCAGAGGCAAGGGGTCACTTTGTCCACCAATATCCGAATTGGGTAGCATTTCCAGATAAATACAGTCTCTCTTCCGACACTCATTGGGCCACTCAAACATGCGGCGAGCACCATCAACACAAAGTTGGGAGGCGTCGGAAATGACGGTTAATTTGGTTGGCATCTCGTCCACACCTTCAAGTCAGTGCGAGGCGGGCCGGCGAGAAGAGGAAGAGCAAATCGTAGTTGTGTTGTTGGTTGTTCAGTTAGGAGATGGTAATCAAATTGACGCGAGAGAGGCTCTCGTCAACTAAGTGATGTGCTCAACAGATATACTACATCGGAGAACAAGTTGAGCGTTTCTCACACCTTCTCGCTCTACTTCTTTTTTGTCGCGAGCATCAAAAAAAGACTGCCAGTGTCACGCATTTTACAATTAACATTGTTTTTTCACTTGAAGGTACTGTGTCTTCCGGTAATATTCACACTGAAACTTTCCAAAAAAAAGGGACTAACGACAAGAAAAAGTGTGTCTCATATGGTTGTCGCGCAATAACAAGAATTGGGAAGCGGACTATAAAAAAGAAGAAGGAAGACAGAAAAGTTAACAGAAAAGGAGAAGAAGAAGAAGGAAACGAAGAAGAAGAAGAAGAAGTCCTTTCTACTCTTCTTCTTCTTGCGCCGCGCAACGCTGATGCTTCAATTTTCCAAGCGAGGTAATTCAATTTGAGGAGGCGGCGTGGAAGATCAGGCATGCATTACGAATATTTTCGGAGGTCCGAAGAAGAGGTACATAATAGAATTAGGGGGGCTCGGCGCAGGCGACGCCTCCTTCTCGCCCATGATTCTTTTGTGTCTGACGTCAGAGGAACTTCTTGGGAAATGAGGAATGAATCGAAAAGAAATGGGTGCAGAAGAAAGGAAATTGAGAAAGTCGGAAAAACGTGCACTTTGGGAAATTGAGTTTTTCAGCCGAATCTTGAAAGTTTTAGCAATCAGAAGCGGTTCTGTTCGAAAGATCAAAATGACAAAATGAGTTACCAACTTTTTTTTAAAACGAATAATTGAGATAAATTGAGCGTTGCCGTTCTTCTAGAGCTCTTTGTTTTCAGAGTGAATCATTGATATGCGCCATAAATATCATCTCCTTGTTTGTATTTCTGTGCGCTTTTCGATTCGTGTTTCAGATATGCAGTTGTACTATTTCCAATAGAAACGGGTGACATTGAGATATTCCATAGACAGACGAAAATCACATTCTTACAGCTGTATCTTTTTCTCGAAACTCTGTCAAAGTTCCAGCTTCGATGCATTTCGAAACAGGCGAACAAGGTCACAGAAGGAAGCAAAAACGAAGAAATCGAAGAAAATTGAGCTGCTGCTGCTTTTAGCCAAAAGCCGAAAATCAGCAGAGATGGAGTGGATGCGCGGGCGAGCCATCAAAAAGAAGACATATGCATTGTGACAAGTGATATGCCGCCGCGAAATTGACTTTGAATTATTTTATGGAGAAGAGAAAGAAAGAGAAGGGGGGGAAGAAGAAGAAGATTCTTTTCCGTCGAGAATAGAGAAACGACCGCGGCGATATGTATTTCCAGAATTTCATGTGACACCAGCACGACGTCGGCTCCGCACGCCGAGGTGACATGTTTTGCTCAAACTTTGATGGACATCTACACACCAAAACCACTCGTTTTATCATATTCATGTCCACATTTGACATTAGACCGCACAGAAAAGAGGAAGAGGGAGAGAGTGCCAGAAAGACACTTTTTGTCTTTTTCCTGGGGACAGAATTCCTTCACGGGGAATTCCAATCAAACTAGCTGACGTTTTGAAACGTTTCGTTTTGAGCAGAAAATGACAGAAATAGAGTGACTAGTATGGAAAAACGAAGAATTGGCGGGGAGGGAGAGAAGAGAAAACAGGGATTCCGGTAGACGACATCTCACGAATCTTTTGTTTCTCCTCCGACAAAATAATGCTTTAATACTGGGAAAATAAACACAGTGCCTGTTTTTAACTGATGGCAGAAATAAGGGAATGTTGAGAGTGGAACACGTGTGGATGTGTGTATGTGAGTAGAACTGTGCACACAGGAAAAAGAGCTCATTGAGTATGCAGCGGAACACACCGTTTTTTTTGTGAAGACCCATGTATTGTGTTTGCCAGATGTTGGGACGTTTGAATGGTGTGTCAAAATGGCGGACAAATACAGCTTGCCGAAGTGAACGGTTCAGCTGGCCTTCATATTTTGGGGAGTGGGGTGCGATGCGGCAACGATATAACTTTTAAGACTACAGAAATTTGCTGAAAAAGAAGAGAATGTGATAAACCGACATACGTAGTTGTGATGTGAACAACTTCTAAAGAAGGAACAAAAAATAGAATCACCTGTCTTCACATCAACGCACAGAGATTTCTAAGCCAAAACCGACAGAAAGGTGTCAATAGGAAAGGTTTTCTTCTGGAATCTGAAGCGCAAAAAAATGGTAGTGCACTCGCGGCGGTCGGTGGTTGTTTCGTCCGATTTCTCACATATCCTCGAGTGAAATCTGAGAAACATCAAAGCCGCTGGTTCCCCGCCTCTAGCTCGGCTCCTTTCGCCGATTTTTGTGTTGCAAGGCCTCTCCTGCTCATCTTTTCAAATTTTCATGTTTTATTTTGACGCCACAAGAGGAATATAAATGGGAAGAGAGAAGATGGACATGGCTGATAATGGGATACGAAACGAAAAAAGGAGAGGAATTTGAAGTTCTTTTTTTCTTTAAAACTATGAAAATGAGGTTTGTGTGTGTTCTCTGACAATGCAGATATGAAACTGAAAGGGGGTAGTTAACAGTTTTCTGAATGGATTTACGAGTTCGATAAAGTGAGTGGAATGTAAAAAAAAGTAAGCTACAGGAAACGGGAGACAAGTTGAGAAATCTTAGTATCAAGAAGCGATTCAATGTTGTTAGTGGGGCAGTATTGGATTTCAGAGAGGAGAAGCATAAGTTTTCCGTAGCGAATGGGAGAGGAATCAAGGTTGAGACAGCATTGTTGCAGAAGTAGAAGACATTGGTCGAGCTGCTCCTCGAATTGGTAATGTGCGTCGGCGGTTGCTGAAATGAATCAATCTTTGGTTATTATTTCTTTAGGCAGAGTCTATTCATAACCTTTACTAGTTGAGGTAAGCAATCCGTTATAAATGTTTGACCTATGAATATTTCTATGTGCACAGCTCAATATGAAAGAGTATCATGTTCGGAATGTTAGACATGCGTATCCCATCGTAACCCCTTCCAAAATCCAAACAAACACGCGCGCCCGGATGCGCAACTTCTTCTTCGTCTAAATTACCTTTTCGCGCCGTAACCCTATGAAGCGTTTCGGAGCGAGAGGCGCAGACGAGCCCCGCGGGACCCAGACGGGTAAAGAGTTAATGGCATGCCAGTGTATCACATATCTGCCTTTGGTAGCGAAGACCAGGGGCGAGAGAATAACACAATTGCCAAAACCCATCACGCTCCGCGTAGGCTCTGGACGGCAGCACACAGAAACGAGAGCGCGTGTGCTCTTCGTCTCCTCCTCCCATCCCGATGAAAGGCATACGGTAGGTGATGCTTGCCTCGTTGGCTCCATTTTGCTCAACTCACGTTTCATGAAGATGGTCATCGCTTTCAAACAATTGAATTCGGCTGCCGAAACGTCCAGACGTTTACATTTGAGCATGAGACTGGTGAGGTGGTCGTCGAACGAAGTTTCATCCGACTGCTCACAAATTGCAATGAACAGAAGGCGGGGCCATTGGGTGAGAATAATTTGGCGCTGAAAGAAAAAAAAACAGATAAAAGAGAAACCCGGGGCAGGCACGTGAAACTGACTTTCTCCGACTCGGATAAATTCGCGAAGAGGCGGAATTGTTTCGCCCATTTCAGAGCTCCTTCCAAGTATGAAACTGCTGATTCTTGGAGACCATCCTTCTATAACACAACAAACTAGTAAAGTATTCAATGAATTATCGAACCTTCTCGTCTTCCGTTTTTCCGTCACTAGATGGCGAGTCCTCTCTCTTCACCATGTTCGAGTGGCCCATTATTGCTGAAACAGCTCCGGCATACTCTCGGAAGAAGTTTTGCGGATCCATATCCATTGCTGGTCTGATCGTGGCGGTGTTTCGCGGTTGTCTCTCATTTTGAACCGCTGAAGCTGATCACTAAACATCTCTCAGATTGTCACGCCGAAATTCACCATCTTTGTTCATTCCCTTGTTCAAACACTTTCTGAGTCGACATGCTTGACACTGGTTACGGTGCGCTTTGTCCACGACACAGTTTCCAGTTCCCGCTTGACATCTGTAGATGAGCCGTCTTCTAACAGACCTCTTAAAGAATCCAGAGCAGCCGTTGCAAGCCAAGATACCTACAACACCCAAGTGTTCACTTCAATGAGCTCCCTTCCTTTCAAATTACCGTAGTGCTTTCCACTGCTCACGTCGCCACACACCGCACAACACAGAGTTGGCGACGATGCGGCAGGCGGACTCTCTGTCTTCACTGACCCTCCCGATGGGAAGCTGTTCACACTTATAGTTGTGTGATCCACTGGTGGCGACACACTTGGATTCATTCGTTGTTGATTAAAAGACATTGCCAAAGCAGCCGCTAGATGAGGATTGATAACGCCTGCTAAACAAGCATGTGGAGGTCACTATCTTGAGGTTTTCAAGTGATTTTGATAATTAAGATTAGTCTAATGAGATTATGTTTTTATCGCCTCAATCTCGAAACCCCACTTACCGTTGAACATAGGCGGCGGGAACAATAATGGAGTGTTGAAGATTGAGCGAACCCCGAGAATCGCTTCTTTCGAGTCTTCTTCTAAAAAAAAGTAATCAACTGGACATTCACAGTTCTCGCCTCATTCTTATTCTCGATCTGTCGTATCGAAAACAAAAAGAAAGCCCGCTAAAAAGATGTCATGTGCATTTGATTCGACGATACATAATTTCCTGTCAGAACCACAACGATAACTAACGTCGGCACACCACCATCGAGAAATGAAGATGTGAATAGGAAATGTGTGGGATGAGAACTCAAGACTGACTGCCGTGTGTGCATGGAAATATAAAAGTGCACAGGCAATATCCGGCTACGTCAAACTTCAAATATAGGAACCACGACCGGAAATTCAAAATGTGAACCCTGTCTGTCGCAATCCAGAGAGGGAACGGAAATTGGCCCACTCGAATATGAAATCATTATTTACCTGCTGTTTTTGACGTCGAAAAGTTCAGCGGCTCGTCCTCGTCGCTCATTTTCAGAATATTCGCCAGTGCAGACGCCACGGTTACAGTTTGACAAAGATGTCACCGAAATTAGGATCGAATGACTTGCAAGTTTGATCCTTCCGAAGGCTCCTCCCACAAAGGCGGAGGTCAGTGAAGCGCTGACCCTAGAAGGCAGCCAATCGACGCGTCTCACCAAGACACGCCCACTTGTTTTCACTTTTGCTTCGATCCGATGGGACCAGACTCGTCTTCTCGAGGCTCGGTGTCTTCAATCTGATTACTGTCAGGCAATTAAGGAGCTGGAAAGCAAGACAAACAAGGTTCACCGCGAAAAGAGTTGGAATTCAGGAAAATGGAAGAAAAAGGAAACGAAGAAGAAGAAGAAGAAGAAGCGGCATATGTTCACAGAAATTACGAAATCGAACAACAGTGTCAGGACACCCGACTAGACTTGTTGAAAAAAAGTTGCTCAAGTTTTATTTTCCTCTCTCTCTCTCTCTCTCTCTCTCTCTAATGGAACTGATGACGAATTATTGCCTTCTCGCTTCTGAGTTCTCCTATGGTTTTCGATGTAACATTTGAAGCATCGCGCTAGCCACAACTGTCGCCACTTATGAAGGCAATCAAGTGGCAACAAGCACCTTCAAGAGTATATCATGGAATTAATGAGGTGGCAGCAGCACGCCGCCGACAATCAGAAATGCTCCTCGCTCTCTCGTTCCCAGGCAAGTTTTCGTGACAGCAGCCAAACGGAGAATGAGATTCGAATATTGATGGTCAGTTGTAAAATGCATGTACATATGTACCGCATATTGGGGGAGAAGCGCAAAGGAAAACGAAATGAATACATGACCATATGTCATAGGTACCTAACAATCTGCTCACCACCTAAAGTGTCGGCATGTGATACTAAAAGAAATTGTTCTGTATCTAACGCATCGAGTCGTATAGTGCGAGGTCATCTTAGAAGGGCCGCGGCTGGAATGTTGGCACATCTGTCACCACTGCTGCCGGCAAAAGTATTAGTGCAATGATCACCAGCGCCTTCGTTGGTTTCCCTGCGTTCCGCCCCAACACCGACAATCAGCTGCATTTACAAATCGAGAACAGCCGAATAACGGAGGCTTGCTAATATCGCGACTCTTGCTGATCCTATTCCGGCTCATCTTTCAGTTATCCACTCAACTCTTCAGTGTACACATGTTTGTCCGATTTGAGAAAGCAATCTACAGTAATGAGGGGGTTCCGGCAAGTGAGCAGGGGGCAAGAACAAAGGATTGCCGTGCGCCTGATTGGATTATTGAAATTGAGCAGCAGTGGTGGGGCAGAAGGAAGGGAGCACGTTATGATTGCAATTTCCCGCAGCTTGCCATCTTTTCTCCGTCTTCTTCTTGCTTTGCTCATCTGTGTCTTCTGAGGAAAGTGATACAAGTAGTCAAGTGAAAGGTACCCCTCGCCACCGCTTCATGCCCCGGTCTCAAAAACTAATCTCGCTTCTGCCTTCTCCCGTCATCTTGCCAGAGATACAGATTGCAACCCGATTCCCATCTATTTTCGAGTTGTCTTGCTGCCCGAGAAAGGGAGAAAAAAACGAGACGAATTGGGATGCTCTGTTTGGCACTAGGTAGAATGAGCTCTCGCTCTCTTCGCCTCCCGGGGGCACATCTGCCCCGTTACCAGATCGAATTATCCGCGTTGGGACTCGGTGTTATTGCCGGCGTCTTCTTTGTGATATATACACTGGTAGTAATCCATTTACGGCAATCGACATCTTCTATATCGAAGGGTACTCTTCTCAACTTGTTATTTTTATTTGCAAAGTGTCACAGATGTGCGGTAATTTGCGGCGGCCACGCGATGACACGCTCTTTCAATTTCTTATAACTGAGCGCACTTGACTTCAAAGGATGCCGCGTGAAGAGAAGACTAAAGCTGCGGATGTGAACTCTTCACTGTTTACTCATCAGAAAAGGGCAAAACGATGATACTTTTTACAATGACGATTGAAAAGTGGTGCTGATTCAATCGAAGGGAATGCTGCTCTTGAACGAGTTCCTTCGCGGGAACATCTCGTCCCTCGAAATCATCGGCGGTGGAGCGGCATTTCGTTTCTTGTTGAGCATACTAGACGGCCAGCACCAGCAGTAGAGGAACATGAGCACTAAACATTTTTTTTTGATTTGAGTTTCTTGGGAATCAAAAAAAAACTAACGTCCAAAGAAAATTATGCATCCAATCGAGCAGGTGATGAGAACTCCCTGATTTATTGGGAACATACAACAGGACGGTTTGTAGGAGCCGAGATACGGGTACGAGCAGCAGTACTTGTAGTAAGAAGGGTCACTTGGTCCTGGACAAGAAGCCGGGTAGCCTGGAAACAGTCAACGTTCGACTTTTCGTTTTTCTCTCGACTTCCGCGTTCGCCTACGCGTCATCCCGAAAACAAACAATTTTTTTGTGTTTTTGCAATCAATCCTGCTAATCAAGTTGATCTACTGATTCACTGTGAGGTCAACACCAGACTGAATACAACAGAAGTAGAAAAAACGAACAACCTGTCGCATTGCACGCATTCATTTCGTAGAGGAACAGAAGTGAGACGGAGAGAATAAAACATGCAACCAAAAAAAGCGGTGAAAAATGAGTGGAGGATGGTTTTTGTTGCTCAGTCGCCCAGCGATTCTAGCGACGGCCGCCAAAAGACAGTTGATACCTCTATAGAAGATGCACCTTCGCTTAGAATGTGCCGAAGCACCGTTCTGTTGACACACTGTGTTTTCGAAATACAAAAGGGTTTTTGTGAGACATTAGACATTCAATGCCCAAAAAAGACACATTGTACAGTCAGAATTCATGACTTATAATGGAAACATTGAAAACGATGTGAAATTCTTTGAAGTTAGACAAGAGAAACCTCCAATTTTTTATTTCAACAGTGTGAAGGTAAATGGAAAAGAAGGAACTCACCATGTCCACTCTCGCACCAGTTGACATCTCGTTTCGTGAGGTTCCGCACAAAATCAATGGAAGGCATAAGCGATCAATCGAGTGTGGCCGTTTGCTGCACAATAGAGGTAACCAATGTGGGCAAAAAAACCGATTGGGGGGAGGAGGAAGAGAGAGAGAGAGAGAGAGAGAGAGAGAAAGGTGCGGTCGGTGTGCAAATAAGATATCAGGTCGAATGTCTCCGGGCGGTAAACATCTCGGACCGACTGGCCAAAACAGACGCGACAACGATCCGACAACTCCGCTTTTGTGGCAGGAAACGACAAAAAGGAACAGAGCCGAACACAAACCGAACACAAACTCGTTGTATTGATTTTGTTATGCTGAAAATGGGAGAAAAATTGAAGAGAAATTGGGTAATCAAGAAAAATCTAGTTTATTGTATGACAAGCAATATTTAAAACGAACAAGGGTATTTCATCAGAGCGTTTTTGTTCTTTCGGTTAAGTAAGTTGACATGACACCACCTGCATTTTGAATTGTAATTGTAATTATCATTAACATGGAGCAAATTTGCTTGGACAAATGTAAGGCATAGAAATTTGAAGTCGAGTGGAAGCGGCATATATAGGAGTACAAGAAACAGGAAAACTCGGAGGGCACAGAAAATCACAGAATTTTTGTATGGACAGTAGTGACAATGAAAAGTTTGAAAACAATTCTCAAAATAAAAACGTTTAGCACTATGGGAGCACCCGTTTGAAGAAGATACAAAAAATGTTCAAAAGAGTATGAAACCGGTAGAGAATGACTGAGCTTTACAAGTAGCCACTGCTCCAACGCAACAGATTGGTGCGTTTCATGCGGTTCAGCTTCTTAGCGGACGGACCCAATTGGGGCGAAACGCCTCCTTCGATCGTTCCGTTGCCATCTCGTTTCCTGTAAATTTCAATGTGAGGTGAAGTTTTGCTATAACTATTTTACCTCAATAGCAAGTTCAACATAGGAGATGTCGGATCAGGTGCCATCGCGTAGAAGGGATTGCAGTTATCGGGAAGCACAAACTCTCCGCCGCGTGGCAACAGTTGAACAAGCAGATACTTGGCCTTGTCGTCTTCAATCAGATGTTTCTCAAGAGCACGAGCAATTAGCTGAGCCATTCGATCTCCGTTTTCAATCTGAATAAGAATCATTCATCTTGAAGTTTTTGGGACGATAGTTTACCTTGATACACTTGTAATTGGCTCCGTCAGTGTTTTGCAGATCGTCATCCAGACCCACTCTGGCCAGGTAGAACGAGTTCTGGGCTTGCGACGATCCGTTGGCTGATAGAGAGGACGAAGAAGAACAGCTCGATGCGTCGCTGCCCTTCTTTTGATGCGAGAACACTTTCGAGTCGAACACCTCGGCCAATCGATTTCGGATCGGTGTGGCACTACGGGAAAGTGACTGTGTGCCACTCTGAAATAAATAATAGGATTTTAGCTGCTGTCGAGAACCAGACGCCGAGTTCCTCCTCACGACAAAAAAAACGACTCACGGTTCCATCCGCACTAGCTCGGGTTGAAATAGAGGCGTTCACTTCTTGCAATGAGGATTCTCCACTTTTACTCCGGTTGTGCGTGTATGGGAACAGAGAAGAAGGCGTGAATTCGCTGCCTCCTGTCCATGATGCGTTGGCACTTGACGGGGTGTTCGTGTTACTCCCTCTTGGCAAAGTGGCCGTTCCAGATAGTGGCACAGGTCCGGGAGGTCCACCGTCAAGACGTCCGTCTATCCAATCTTCGCATTGCAATCCGCTGTCTCTGGACAGCTGCGGCACTCCGGTCTCCGAGATGTTCAACGAACTTCCTGAAACATCGATGATTCACTAGTGAGATCTTTTGCAAACAGTACCTGTGTTGATCGATGGCATTTGAGAATTGGTCGATGAGGAGTAGGAGTGCGAATGCTGATGCCAAGTTCCATTGTGGCTGCCACTATCATCGCTCGTCCTTGACGAATTGAACAGGCGAGACAGTGTCGAGTTCTTGACCGGAGTCCCTTGAGATCCATTGCTTAGCAAACTGCTGTTGATGCGAGACGAGGAGAGGTCCGGCGTTGAGTGCATTGGCGGTTTTTCAATTTCCAGAGACCGGTTGAAGCAGTCATTTTCATCAAGGCATGGAAGGAAATAAAACCAGGCACAGAACATGCGATCCATCGGAATGTTGTATGCGCGAGCGGCTGATTGAAAGAGACGAAGCTTCGCAAGCACTTCGAACTCTTTCCGGCGTTTTTCAAAGTTGATGAGATTTTCTGGAACACTTTTCATTGAAAATGATTTTCTCATAAGCGACTGACCTGGAGTGTAATCCGGTGTACTTTCATCAACCATAGCCAAGTCAGTCAAAAAGTTTCCGAGGTATGGCACAGTTCCTTGGCATTCTGCCAAGTTTACATCACTCTTGGTCCGTCGGCAGTTCTGAATCAGCTGTGGTCTTCGGAGTGGAGAGCTCTTTGCAGTTCCCTCTTGCTCCAATATTTTTCTGGCATTTCCTTGATCGCCGTCTTCGTCTGTTTCATAGATCGAAGAAAGCTCGCGGAATTGTGCGACAGACCGACTGAAAAACCAGCATTGTTTGATCGAGTTGTGTGAAATGATAAAGAACGTACTTTGATACTAAGTTCCAAGCAGATTTCAGTCGGTGAACTGGTTCGGATTGTAAGCTCGACAAGACTGCCTTGAGCGACGAGAAGTTTTTGAGAGCACGTAGTTCCCTTGCAATGTCAATCCACTTGCCGATGATCTTTGCCCGGTATTCCGGTCGGCAGTCCGGAAGAACAATGCTTGTCATCACTCTTTGCGACACCGAGTTGAACTGTTCGATGGTCGCCTTCACAGTATACACTCGTTCTCCAGCGGTTCTTCGTTTCGACCACACACAACCCTGACACTGATGTATCAACAGCTCCTTGAACAACGCCTGAAAACCCGAATGACGTTAAGGCGATAAATCTCGAGCTTTGCTACTAACCGCATCCCAAAACGTCAGCTGCTCGGCAATCTGCACGCAATTTTCTTTGCCGACATCAAACATTTTGACTCTCTCCTTAATGTTGTTCGGGTAGTCGGAAGGGTCGAAACCCATGTTGGCAACGAACTGGCCGAGAGAAGGAAGAGCAGCGATCATTCCGCCCTCATCAAAGATTCTTTTGAACCGTTCTCTTTGCTTTCGGGCTTTGGCGCGCAGCTCGGTAAGCTTATTCCGGCCTCCGAATTCAAGCAAGTTGGTGAGCATCGCGAAATCTTTGTCTGGATCGTAGAAGTCTTCTGGATAAGTTTCCAACCAACACATCACAATTTGTCGGATCGAACTGAAAGAAACCCCTCGATTGCAACGAATCCCGTTTGACTGTCTCACTTTTGAACCAGCAACGCAGAAGTACTTCCATTCACTTCGTTCTCAAGTGCTTCGTACCTCCTCAGCAAGCTGGAAAGAGAACAACTTTCAAAGTCTCAAATAAATCTCATTTTGGAAACGATATGTAGACGGGAAGTGAAATGAAAGGGGAGAAAAGCAGCCACTAACCAGTCCAAGACTATGGCGGAATCGGTGAACGCGCGGTAGGTTGCAAAAAACACATTGAAATGTCGCGAATCCATCATGTCATCGCCGCCGACTAGACATTCCTGCAAATGACAGATTAGCGTCATCTTCCGACGACTGCCGGTCGCGATCTTACCACAAGCCGTTCGACGGTTCCAGCCTTGATCACCTTCTCCTTTACAGATTCCCATTCGAGATGGTCTGTGCCTGACATCTCGGTGCTCTCGTTCTTCGGCCGATCCGGATCGATTGCTCGATACCTCTGAAATAGAAATCAAAGTTGAGCAATTGATAATTCCACACTTCTGATAGAACTCTTTACCAATATTTGCTTACTAACCGGTAGCCTCGGTAAATTTTTAGTTATTGTCTCAAATGTGAAGTATTGCATTAGACGGTCAAGGGAAGCTGAAGAATGAACGAAATTTGCCGGCCAGAGGAGCGAATCAATGAGATTGATAGAAAAGATCAGAGCGGCCCGGAAACAGCACAAAAAACAATCAATTTTTGCGGTTCGCTATGTGGAGAGTGTGCGGAAAGGAACGAAGCGATGTGGCCGCGCGGGATGATCGTTTCAAAACTTCCATGCGTCTTCATTTCCAATAATCCGCTTATTGAAGCAAGAAAATGTGGAGTCTCCAACTTTCGGCAACTTGTCGGCCCTCCGGCACTAATGGCGGTAGGTAGTGCAAACAAGATCTCACTTCGCCTTTCTTCCTTCCGAACTCGAGTTTCCGAGTGGTGCGAAAAATGAGAGGGCGGCGAGGAGGCGAACATGTGTTGTTCGGGGATAGATGAAAGGCAGAGAAGGCGCAAAAAAGAGAGTTATTCGGGGCAATAGAGACGCGTTGAGTCATCTTGACGTGTAATACAGCACATTCTAAAGAAAACGAATAAACAGACGAGAATGGAGTGGGAACGGGGAGTCGAAGAGTGGAAAGCGAAGGGCAATGGGTTGCGGGGCCTTGTATGCACAATGGTTGTGCACTGCTCAACTGTTTTGTCTTTGGGCAGATAATTGAGTATGAAGTGGTATGCCAAAGATGGTTAATGAGCAGGTAAGAGCTCCGCTATTAGCGAAACGATTTGTCTGTATAAATGCCAGTATAAGATTGGTTTTCGAATAGTCAATTTCTCATGAATATCTTTGTAAAATAAATCATCGTTGAGAAGGTCTGATTGATGAAGAAAACGTTGTCAGATATCCAATAAATCAAGGATTACACTAACAATTCTTTCGAAATAGTGAACAAACGCATGTTTTATGAGGCTCATCCGTTGCGACACAATGGGGGCCCCTTCTCAATTCTTTGTCTGTTTCGTCATTCTTTTCCGGACACGTTTCCTTCAAACGATGTATTCTTTTGGCCGTTATTCCGCATGAACACCTTCAACGCATTGTTTCTTTTTGCCCTGACAAGATCAGATCACGGAACCGTCTAATGATGTGTGGATAAAAGTTAGAGGGGCGACTTGAACGAAACCTGTTGAGATGCCACGCCATACCGCATCACCTTCACACCACAAAAGTGTCTTGTACGTGACATGCAGGCATTACTTGGTTTGGGACGCGTTTCATTAGTTCAGGTAGAAAGGAAGAAAAGAATTCAGCGAAAAGAGAGATCAGCAAGAAGAGTGAGGGAAGACATCTTTATCAGAAGTGACAGGTGATGAGCGAATAGATGTAGGAAAACGAGGAGGACCGGGGAGCAAGTCAAAACATGTGTAACGCTGTCACCACATCATCAATCAGAACGCGAATCGAATCCAGGGGAACCTAACATGTGGTAAAGTGCACTTAGAAGTAGGTCAGGACGACCACTAAAACCAGTAATCCGGGTGAGCGCCAGCTGGTGGTCAGTGGATCTCTCAATTTCGCAAGCCAACCTCGCAGCAAGAAATAGGCGTGTAACCCATAAAAATTGGTTCATTTTACGGAGTGCAAAACGAAATCGGGGAAGCTAGGACCACCCGGCACCGATTTGCCAATAAACTCGCATCTGGATGAGAAAGAAGAAGAATTTACGATTCAAACATCTGTCTGGTGTCGGGAAACTAGATTGTCAGAGTGAGAAAAACATGGTGAAAAAATAATAACGTATGTACTTACCGTCATGATAATATAGAGTTGTTGAATAGAAGCAGAGCGCTTCTTCGCCGACGGTGAATAACCGGCGGATGATAAAAAGCGGGCAAAAGTACGTGTCGTCATGGTAGAATGGATGTTACTTGACTGCCGGTGAATAGGCTTTATGACAGTCAGGCCCGATTAGAAGAGGTTATTGTGAGGGCTAGCAGCAGACACGGGCCGCTTCTCCTCTCTTTCTTTCTCTCCGTCGATTCCTTTTCCGAAATGAAACCGGTGAGATTTACTATTGTCGGCCTCCGACGACGACAAGACGATGAGGGAGACGTGCCTCCGAATGGAAAATGACTGGAGACGACGCGAGGCGAATAGTTAGAAGTACGCGTCACCGGCCACCTTTTTCGTCTGACGTCTGCCGCAATAAACGTTACAATCTCTCCTATTCCTCCCCCATTCCATATCAAAATGGCAAATAGAAAGTGATAAGATGGATCGTATTCAAGCGGAAAGGAGAAAGAAAGAGAGAAAACGAGGAGGTTTTCGGCAAAAACAAGACGTAATACACGGGGCGGCAGTGGTGTGGACGCAAAAATTGTTGGGTGGTAGGGCAGATATCGCGATGTGGGAAAGTTGCATCTTGTTTATCTGATCTGCTTGAAGCAGCAAGACACGAAAAGTCTCAGTTTCTCACTGTATAAAAAAATCGAACGAGAAAAACGTTGGTCTTCCAGTGGACGAGTCCCGAAGACTGATTGCGCAATGAGTCATTTCGGGTGCTACAAAGTCAACTGATAAGACCGCCTACTCCACATCGAGTCGAGATTTGTGCTTGTGAAGTTCACTCAGTTTTCTATTTTGTTCAATTGGATCTTCTCAGAAAAACTAACAAAGTTGTTATTATTATGTTTGTTTGGCCACTATATAGTTATTCTGCTCACCAAAGTGAAGTAGCGAACGACTTTCGAGCATTTCTCTTGAATATGATAGTTGTGAACAGAAGGAAGTTTCAGGCTGCTCCAGGCGTGCATGTTTCGCAACTGAAGCGAATATGCGAGCAGAAATGCCTGTCAACTGTTCGTCACGATGTTGTGATGTAGTTTTTTGTTTTTTTTTCTGATGTCTCACCGCCCTCCTCGAATTTATGTTTTTCAAAAAAGAATCCCAAACGTTTGATTTCCACATATGCGAATTATTGGAGATGAAAGCATTTCACATGTTTGCAAAGGAAATGAGAAGATGTATGGAAGATGGTCAGGAAAGAGATAAAGGAGAAGAAGGATGTGTGGCCGGAAGAGGAAAGGTATGAATGTGAATGAAAGAACAATTCAACCTCCGTGAAATGGGTCGAGAAACTGTATCTAACAACCATCTGGACTACTTTTGAAATGGGAGATTGCGATCACAAAAGCATATAGAACGTTCCTTCCTCCTTCTATTTCCAATTTGGTTTTATTGCCCTCCTTACTTCTCCGGACAGGGCGCCTACGGTTTGGTTTGGTATTCCTGAATAGGTGAACGAACGAAATGTACATACCGGAACACCTTCGTATCCTTGCGGCGGCACATATCGAACCTTGCGTAAATACACAGCATAGATGGCGTCCGGGTGTTTTTCATCACCCCAGTAACGTGTAGCCATTTGGAAGCCTGAGTTCTAGACGGTTTCTTCGCTTCTTGCCGCGATACTTCAACCCGTCATGCCCTGAAATAAGAAACATAATGTATGTCTCCTGAATGAACAAAGGAGGATGAAGGATTGGAAGAAACGAGAACAGTCAAGTCACAATAAGGAGAGTAGAAACGAACGGCAACTGAAGAATAGGAGGGCTTCATCTGCCATATCTGCCTGCATTATCTCTTGTACACAGCGGATGGATGCGGAAGAAAATGATGCAAGATTTATATTTGTGATTCAAAACGAAAGTCACAGCAATGTATGCATTCCCATTTTCTCACTTCTCAATCTGCTTCTGCTTCTTCTTCTTCTTCTGCCGTTTCTTGTTCTCACTTTCTTTCCCTTTATTCTAGACAATTCCAGAGAAAACCAATAGGTTTCTGGAAGAGAAGTACAGTACAGAACCAACAACCAGACAGACACCTTCTTCTTCGAAACTGTATACAACAAGCAACCGCGAATTCACGGAGCGCTTCTCTTCTCGACGTTCTCAAGTATGTTGCGGAAACGAAACGAGAGGATGACAAAATGGAAAGTGGACTGAGAGAGAGAGAGAGAGTGCGGGAAAAGTATGGAAATGAGAAGTCAGAGTGGAAATTGAAAGGTTGAAACAAGGATTGGCGGTTACAAAATGCAAAAACCGCGAAAAACGGAAGCGATTACGACGGGAAAGAGTGGAAGAGACCGAGAGAATATAGGGTGGGAACAACGCTTCCGAAACAAAGTCACATTGGGTGTGGCGGTTTTACGGATAACAGATGGATGCGCGAATACATTGCAATCATCGAGAAATCAGTCGGCAATCGGATAAGGTGTTGGGAGAAGACACGCTGCGGGAGTGCTGCTCGAGTTATCTTCTTTTGGCATCGACCTACTTTCGCGTCGCGAAATGCGGGTAAACTAAAGGACGGTACTTTCGAGGGGGTGATCCCCTCATATTTTCTGCGATTAAAAATGGACCAGACTGTCGGACATAGCGAACGGAACTGATTAACATGAAGAAATTAGAAGAGAAAAGTTGGGACACTATCATTTCCCAAGGCGTCAACTTTCCCATGACGAGTGAAAACGCGGGGGGTGTGGAAGTGGGTGAAAACGAGTTGAACGCTGTCTTCAAAGTACAGAAGGTGTTGCCCCCCATCGAACATCGTGTGGTGAGGGTAAGAGGGTGGAGAGTGAGAATAAGACTGAAAATGAAAACAATACGTATGAAAAAATAGGGAAGAAAAAATTAAGGAAAATTGGGAGGCGGTTGGTAAAAAAGATTGATTGAAAAAAGGAAAGGCAATGGAATGAGGTTGACACGATGTAGGGAATTCATTCACAAGGTCACCCTCGCCGCTAGATACTACTTCCAACACATTTCGGACCGTTCGGAGAGTGCCCTCGCTCCGCTTCTATGATGATTGCCAAAAATTATGCGGGACGGCGAGGGAGTGATTTGAATAAAACAGTTAGACGAGGGAGAGACGAGGAATGGCGGACAGTCTTGTTTTTTTCTTTCCCCCCGGAAATTTGATCAACGAACGACAACGAGATTAGTGAGAAGAATGATAATGCGATAGTGATAGTGAGACAAAATGAAACTGACAACACAATTGGAAGAAGGAAGCAGCTACCGACAGAGTGGAAAAAAAAAACCATTACTATTGCCCTCTCCTCTTTCTTCTTTCAATCACGAAAAGCTGTTGATGAGATGCGAATTAGTTGGCAAACGGGAAAATCACAGGACCGCCCGATTTCTGTCAATATTTTTTCACCCTTTCCTATTTCCCTCCCGGTCGGCAGTTGCAGACGGACAGACAGGAGAAAAAACGTAATCCGGTGCCGTTGCTAACCCAAACGACACACTTTTTTGCGAATATGAGGGCTTTGTGTCAGTGCCGCACATGTGGAAGCAATTGGCAGACAACAGGGAAGCGTTTTTTTTGCATCTCCCTCTTTCACACAATCTGTTTTGTATACGAATGAAACTCATAAACAAAAGTGAGGAGAAGCTGGTACTTGGTTTTTGCCGATGCGAATATACGAATAAAACACATCGAAGGGCATAAATCAATAGAAAAGGAAAAAGGATGTGGGAAAGATGAGGAAGGGACACCCGGGGGGCGAAGGGGGGAAGAGAAGAGGTTTAGGTTCGGGATGAGGGAGGACGGCCTCCTCACCAATTGTTGTTATTTAGTGGAAGAAGAAGAACGAGGAGGGGGAGGGATGACCTTCGTGAAGAGTCTGACGGCGTGCGGAGCGCTCGTTCTAACTGGTATCCGACTGTGCGCGTCAACCAGTCTTTCGATGTTACACGGGACACTAATCAGCGGCAGATTTTGGTCAGGGCGGCCTGATAGGGCAGCTCTATTAACAGCGAAGTGCAAACTAAAACTGGATCTTCGAAAATAAAAAGCGACATGTGACTGTCATGTTTCCTCTTTACTTTTGAAGGTGACACTTTTTGGTGGAAAAGGTTGGCTCAGAAAATGTCCAAACAAAACGGTTCTAAAAGTAAATAAATGAGAGTTCCAAACAAAACCGAGAGGAGACCTGAAATAAAAGCAAACAGAATAATAAGAAAAATTAGGCTGCGGGGCTGCTGCTGGTGGTGCACCGACTTGCGGTATGACAGCTTCGATCGGTCAACACATTTCCGAAATCTGTCCTCGTGTTCCGGCACACAGAAGGCACGACACTACACATATTTTGATATCGGATAAGAGCAAAAGACTGACTATGCGGGGAGAACGTCTGAGAGGACTCGAGCATGAAGACACTTATGAAATAAAGGAGACAGTGCAAAGAGAGGGAAGGGGCGAACGGAACACGCTTCGTTGGAATCGTGGGGAGGAATTTAATTAAAATTCAGATTCTACTTTGCATACTCTGCATTATTGATGGTTGTATAGGTTTCCGCTGTCACATTCATGTTACTAAACGGAACTTGCAAACAGATAGTGCGGAGGAAAGAAGAGTTTCAACTTTGAGGACGCAAGATCAAATAACGCAATGGATCAAATTATCGACCAATGAGCGGAAAGCAAAGGAAGAGAATTCGTTCGCAACATTATTACTCAATTAAAAACTATACAAACGACTTGACACATGAAAGAAATCGGTCGGCAGGTACTAAACGTTATCAGTGTATTGTGCAGTGCATTGTTGGCGGAGCACTAAGGAATAGGAATACGAAAGAAAAAGTGCTCGAGTGATGGCGGATGGAGGAGAAAGAGTGACGAAAAACTGCTGGGTGGGGTTGAGGAACAAGGCAGAACACGACGAGAATCATCTTTCGATACTCAGAAACTTGGAACAAGGAGCCGCCGATGGTGTTAGTGGCAACGGCTCATCACGTGTGACGTCACACCATTCACTTCCTTATGTCATTGGATCGGAAGGAACGCGGCAAAAGTGGTTTGTCGAGTGGGCTTTGCTGAGGCTCAAGCAAGACAATGCGCGGAAGATGAAGGAAAAAAAACTCGGCTAGAGAAGGAGAAACGAACGAGTGTGTGTATGGCTCATTGTGTATCTTGGCAGCAGCAGCAGCAGCAGGCGAAGAAACGGCGACTAAGACAAAAGCTGTCAGTGGGAATTCGGGAAAGGCGAAATGCGGCGAGCGCGCCAATCGGTACGGGTGGCCCGCCGCCGCCGCAGTCGTCGCCGACTCGCTTGGAACGGTTCGGAGAGGGTGCAGATCAGCAAAGAGCCCTAGCCTGGTCATTGGAGCAGTATATGTGTGTGTGTGTTGCTGTGTGTGTGTGTTTAGAGCAAATACCGGCGATGCGCGACGGAAAGACTCGGCGGCGAATGATGATGCGGCGGCACGAGAAGTAGAACGACACGCAAAATAATCTGACTTCTCACCGACGACACGTTTTTGTTGTTCGCCCTCCTCTCGACGCTTGACTCCCTTTCTTCGACAAGTATTCAAAGATATTTGAGACGACGGAACACTAGACACCGTCAACTTGAAACTCTATCCGTTCGTTTAACTTAAAACTTTTGCATAAGAGTGTCTGATTTCTGATAAAGTGTTTTCGAGAATAAATAATTGCTTTATTGATGTAAACAAATCAACTGACTGCTTTCTTCCGGTTTTCAGTTGGTACAGTAAATTCCTCCGTTCGAGCTGAAAAACAATTGATTTTCAAACAGTTATCTGTAATTTTTTTTCTTACTCGGCGGTCTGAATGAGAGCTTGGATCGGCCTGATGAGGTTGTTCAATCCAGCGAAATCGTTCGCAGTGAACGAGCAAGCGGCACCGCCAGAGATGGTCTGCAGCTTGTTGTTATCCGCGGTGGCTCCATAGCCGATAGTAATGATTCCGTACTGCTTCTGGGACAAGATGGTCTGAGCAGACGGCGTCGGATCGGTGTAGAAGCTGAAAAGGCGGGTATTGACGAGTTTCACTATGCAAAGACATACGCGGTGGTAGAGGTGATGTAAACCAAAAGATGGTTGGAGAGCGAACTGCGGTATCCAGCGTTCATGAAATCGGTGGAAGTGGCATACTGGAAACCTTGGGTGAGATCTTGTCCAGCATGGTCAAAGTCAGCATAGTTATCCTTGAGGAGACCCAAGTTGTAGTTCAACGAGGATTGCGATCCGATAGCATCAAGCGCGGCAGCTGGTGGTGGCATATCATCATTGTCTGTCACGACCATCAGTCCAACGCGAGCAGAAGATTGTCCAACGGTGAAGGAAACCATCATTGTTTGGATGAACTTGGTGAACTGAAAAAATACTTGTTATCAAATATTAGGTAGATGATAACATACCGAGTCAAAGTTGTTCTGGGCACTCTGAGAGCCGTCGATAAGGAAAACAACGTCGAATTGCAAGGTAGGCAGTCCAGTTGGGGGTGGGGTCTGAGTAACGGGTGAGGTCTGGGTAACTTGTGGGGTCTGGGTTACTTGGGTGGACTGAGTTTGGGCGGGTTGGGTCTGTTGAGTCTGGGGGGACTGGGTTTGCTGGGTCTGGGGAGCTTGCGTCTGTTGAGTGGCAACAGTGATTGGGGCGATAGTTCCAGTAGCCGGCGCTCCAGTAGTTGGCGAACGTCCTGAAATTTCAAAAACTCTTGACATCGTACAAATGTGAAAAATACCATTGCAAACGACAATCTCCTGTCTTCTGAACTTCTGGTTTGCCTCATCGACTCCGTGGATGAAGACGGCGATCATGTCAGAGTCGCAAGTGAACAAATCCGAATAGTACTCATAAGAGCATCCCTCTCGAATGTAAAGCTCGGAACGGAGAATGTTCTGCAACGATTGCTTCCAGTGTTCAAATTTTTAAGGAATTCAACTTACAGTTCCCTTGTCCGCATCGAAGATTTCGACATATTGAAGTTGTCCTCTGTGGAAAGGAGATCCCGCAAGATGGAACACAGCAACGTTGTCCATTCCTGGTACTGGCATCACAGTTCGGCCGTCTTGGTGAGCTCCAAGCGGGTCGAGCTTTCCTCCAATCGGGTTGGGAAGAGTGAACTTGGTGTAGACCTTGGCACCTCCAGTCGAGTATACGTGAGCCAAGCAGAGACCCGGTGGACTGACCAGCTGAAGGTTCCAGATTCCTCCGATTCTGTCAACTTCGATCTGGTAAATCTTCTGATCGTTGTGGTTGTAGAGAACATTGGCTTGGTGTCCCCGTCCGAGAGGATCCTTGACAGAGAGAGTTCCGTATTCGGACGAAGTGGTGACGTAGATGAAAGTCGTGTTGATGTCGACTGGTACATACCACGGAAGAGAGGCATCAGAGCAATCGTAGTTAGTCACTCCGGTTGGATCTTGCAGGACCGAAGCTCCGTACAACGATTGCAAGTACATGCTCAAAAGAGAAACAATGTTGTCCGAGTCGGTGAAAAGAATGTTTCCACTGGATCCGTATCCGAGCCAAGTCATGTCTCTGACATTGTTCAGCTGATCGAAGGTCGGGCAGGCAGGAGCCTTTGACTGAATGAAGTGGAGGTGTGCTTGGGTATTGAACAGTGTGTCCATCGTCTCGGTGTAGTGATCAAGATCGCTCGGCCCAGCCGCAGAGATCAAGAAAATCTCGCTGTTCGGAATAGCGATGACATCGTCGTGCTCAAGAAGATGGGCGAGGACACCAAGGTACGGCATGCTACAAGCTCCAGCAGTGTTAATTGCGTTCTTTTGTGTGATGAGATCAGCGACAACAGCGTCAATAGACGTGTAGTCGAACTTCTCGAAAGTTCTTCCAGTGCTGTCGAAAGTGACAAGTCCATAATTCGAGAACCAGAGCGGAGCGAAGTTGGTGGCGGAGGAGACAATATTCTGGAGATTGTTGATGACCTGGTTGACGGTGTCCAAGTTCTGATTGGTAGTCTCGACAATAAAAAGAAGGGTCTTGCGGTCGTTGCTGAACAATTGCGGAATGTTCGGCTGGCAATACTCGAACTGGCAGTTGGGTCCTCCGTATCCATCGGGGCAACTGCATGTCGCTTCATCAGAGTTTCTGGTTCCACCATTAACGCAAACTGGCACAGTACAACGAGATCCGGTCCAGTATTCAGTGCACACGCAAACTCCATTCTGACGATATCCTCCGTTTCCACAAGTGATTGTGGCTCTCGAACAATGTCCGTAAGTAAGACGTTGGAAGGTATTTCCGAATTCATCTTCTCCAACATGGAGAACTCCGAACTCGTTAGCTTGGTTGTCTCCGTTCGGGCACGGGAAGTTCTGCGAGACGTATCCGTACTGGCAAGCAAATCGGGGCTGGTATTTGAGTCCATTGTAGAAGGTTCCGTTGTAAGCATCCCAAAGAATGGCATCGGTGAGAATTGGCGCACGGTTCTCATTGTCGGTAGAATGAACGTAAGTGACGAGGCGGTTGTCCGGAGAGTCTTGGATTGGATCAATCTGCGGCATATCGTCTCCAATGTTGGTCACATATCCAGTTACGATTTGAAGAGAGGATTGAACACGAATGGAAACAGAACAACTAGTATCCTGGCCAGCGCTTGGGGTGGTCTTCGTCATGATGTACCAATGACCAGCTGGAAGATCATCGTCAGCGATGACATTTGGTCGATGGTCGGCGTCGTATCTGTGCTTTTGGCAGATGAAAGGTCTTGGAGTCGAACAGGAGTCAGTCGTCCAGACTTTGGTTGACTCCCCAGATTGTCCGTCGAAGTAAACACATTGGTTGACGGGGTCATTGCTCGGTTCGTTGTTTGCCCAGAAAGTCTGCGCCTGGTTGAGCGGGTCAGAGGCGATTCCCTGTCCGCGATCCCAAAGGAAGTTTCCGTTATCTCTATAGAGTCCAGTCCAGAACTGAGTCTTGGCGGCACCAGCGTAGAGGAAGTTGTTCTTGTCATCAGAAAGATCGTCCACGAGGAATCCTCCGGCAGTGGCGCAGAAGTTTCTGGCTTGTGGCATTGGAAGGATTTCATCAGTGCTGACGAGGAACTTGATGCAGTACTGTCCGTACTGATCCCAGCCGTCATCGCAAGCCTTGCGAACTTCATAAACACCTTGTCCCGTGAAGTCGTCCGAGAAGAGCTCAAGAGCCTCCGTGAGAACACCGTTGCCATTGTACACTTGGATAGAAGTTCCGTAACCGTAGGTGTCAATTTGGATGGTCTGAGTGTACGCATCGATCGGGAAGTACGTGATAAGTCCATCGTCATGGCGGCAGTCAAAGTTGTAATTGAAGGTGACTTGTCCATTCGAGAATTGCAGAGGAATAAGTCTGACAGCGTTAGAAATCTCAGCCGGTTGGAGAATGTAGGTGTCTCCAGTTGATCCAGAGACAATTCCGAGAAGGGTATAGTACGAAGTAACATTGGCGTTGCAAACAAAGCCGTTCGGTTGGAGACGCGCGTTGGAAGCAAGGAAACCGTAGAGAACAAGGTCCATGCTGCGAGACATGTCGTAGAAAAGACCAAGAGAGCGAGCATCGGTGTCGTCTTCTGGTGTAGTTTGGAAGATTTCAAGGAACGATCCCGGGGCGACATCTCTTGCAAAGATAGCGTGATTAAGAGCATCCCAAAGCTTGACAGTGCATCCGGTGTCTGATGGAACAGTGGAAGAAATGGTGGCCATGGCATTGATAACAGCCGTGAGATTGTTGGCTGGAGACTCGGCAAGTGGTCCACCCCAAGTGGAGTTGTATCCAACGAGCACAAAGTTTCGAATCCATCCGCGATTTTGCATGAGAACATCACGAAGAATCTCTTGGAAGTTGGCATTGAGCATCGCAAGAGAAGCGACCGATTGTTGTGTGATCTCCACTGCGAAGATCATGTCGACTCCATATCGGATGAACTCTGGATCCGGTCCGGTCTCGATACATCTCGCGATCTCGCAGCTTTCTCCAGCGTATCCTGGTGGACAGACACAATGGTCTCCGCTGGCAGTTCCTCCATTGTAGCAGACGATGTTCTGGCAGTATGTTCCCGTGAATTGCGGTGTGCAGAAGCAAGTGCTGTTAGAAGGATTCATGACTCCTCCATTCTGGCATTGGTGATCCGGTGGCGGGGTTGGGTGAATAGCTGCACAGTACATAGTTCCGGCGCGTTGAAGAGTCATATCGAAGCGGTCGCGAGCAAAGAAGTTGAAGTAAAGGACCTCATCCGGCACGCGGCAGGTGAATGGCGGGAAGTAGAAGTTGAACTCGCAAGCATCTCTCCACATTCCGTTCGATCCGTAAACCTCAACCTGCTGTCCATCTCGAATAGCGTAGATCTGGAGGTTAGCGTGGACACGATCCATCGAAATGAATTGCGGGTAGTTGGAGACGTGGAAGACCGGAGCGGCATCGAATCCGAGAACTGGCTGACGGAAGGATCCAGCAGACGTCAGGGTGGCAGCGAACGACCAGAAAATATCATAATCAGGACTGAACTGGCTAACTCCACCAAAATTGAACTTCTTCTGGTAAACCTTGAACGTACAGGCATCATTCTGCTGAGTCGGAATGATGGTGAAAAACCATTGTCCGGAAACGACTCCCGTCTTGGTCCAGATATAGTTGAGACCGTCAGAGAAGGCTGAATCAAACGACAGGTAGTTCTTGAATGGATCAGTGACCAGAAGAGAAAGGTTCTTTCCAGTGGCAGTGACGACGAGCATATCGGTATCCTGATCAACGGCGATAGACTTGAACGTGTTCTGGCTTCCGCAGTGGCTGTAGTCTCCGGAAAGAAGAAGCTGAGAGCGGAACAGAGTGGAAGCAAGATGTTGGTACAGGAACTGAAATCAATTTTTTTAGAACTTCACAAAATACCCTCTGGAACATACTGTAGACACCGAATCTCTGTTAGAGAACCAGAAAGTGTTTCCACTGGTGCGCGCAGCCATATCAACCATATCTCTGTATCCGGAGCTATCGGGAGAAGAATTACAACCCTCGGCTGGTGTCGGTTGGACATAGATGAAGTAGATCTAAAAAGCAAGACAATGAGACATGGGCGGAACAGCACAATGAATACCGGGGCTCTCCAATAAGCTTCCAAATGGAACACAGTCTCCTTTTCGGCACTGTCGTTCGGCGTGGCGTCAGTGATGACGTAGATGGGAGACTTGTTGGTCGGATAGAGGGAAAGAGCAGAGGCAAGGGCCGAGAAGACCGAGTCATCACATCCTCCATCGGATGGCGCCGAGAAGATGGCCTTGGTGAGATCAACCATAGCAGCATCCCACGAATCATATCTCTTGTTTATCAGCAGCTCTGAAAGTTAAAACCTCTTGTCATCTCTTTTTTGCATTCAATTCTTGATAAGAAAATCACATTAAACTGGGTGTAACCCACTTTCAGCCATATTTGCTCTTACACTCACTGTTGTTATCAAAGAGGACGACGATGAAACTAGTCAAATAGTCGGGCTCGGTGGCGAGCAGATCGACAATTTCCTTTACGGCCTGAGTAGACTGCTCAATGACGCTCGACAGTTGAGTTCTGGAGCGGATGACGAGAGTGAGAGTTGGATGCTCAGCATCGAAGTCAAATCCAGAGGTATCGGTACAGACGACTGAAGAAAGGAATGGTTTTTAGAAAGGTGATTTTGGTTCTCACTGTTCTGGCAATGGAATCCAGTGAAACCTTCTGGGCACTGGCAACGCTCATCTGTCGGGTTGTTCAGGAAGCCTCCATTAGCGCAGACCATTTGAGAGCAGTCGTTTCCAGTGTAAAGTCCAAAGCAGTAACAGTACGGGCTTCCATTTGCATCAGTGAGAAGCTGTCCTCCGTTCTGACAGGAAGTAACCGGGTTGGGCGACGGACTTGGAGCAACAGTCGTGGTTGTGCCCACTGGTGGCACTGAAAACGGAGAAATACTCTGATAACACCCTATCAGTGCACTTACACACGCATTGGTAGGTTAGGACTCTGCGGAACTTGTATCCAAAGTTGGTGATTCCCTCAACTTGCAGGAAGTTGTGTCCGACATCGTTGTTGCTAGTTCTGCGACAGGTGTATCTTTCCAGAATGTACGGATAGGTACAGTTGTAGCGAGTTCCAATTTGAACGTATCTCGCGATGTGATTTTCAGCTCCTGTGAATCCGATTCCTTGAATTTGTCCGGGGAACTCAAGATTCTGCACGTGAAGTGCGACAACCGCCTCAGTGTCAAAGTATGTGTACTTAAGAGTGGGATAGTCGCTGCGTTCAGGCTGATCTCCAGACTTAAATCCTCCGGAAATTTGAATATTGGTGCGAGCACTCATAATCATGGTACAGAATTCGTCTCCAGTGTCAGCTCTTGGCCCGAGCATGTACTGTCCCGGCTGCAGGAAGATATAAGTGGCAGTGAACATAGTTGAGCGCTGGTTGACCGAATCCGGGTTGATGAGATCGCCGTTCTCCGCTTGCAGGTAGAATGTCGGATTCAGTGGAGACTCGGTCTCTAGCTCAATCTTAATCATTGACATCGACTCGTCGACCACAATGACATAAGTGTCTGTGCAGTTGGCAAGATTGGTGGCATCAATGGTGATATCGTCGGAAGCCTCGTTGTTAGGAATGTACGGGTTGCGAGCAGAACACAATGCTTAACATTATGATTGGTTAGATTTGCCCGAAAGGATGCGACATACGATATTGACAAGTCTCTCCAGTGTATCCGGGCAGGTTGCATCCTCTGGTGGCCATTCCAGCGAAAACATGCGGCTGGGCGATGGATCTTTTGGAAATACGGTGGGTATCGAGCTGAAAACCGAGAGTAGAAGCGGTTTTTATGTTGGACTTGCTTACGTAGATCTCAGTATCCTCGAGAACACGGTAATTCTGCTTTTTGACCGGATTCATGAAGTGTGTGTCGTGTCTTGGATTCCATGTCTTCAAAATACTGCGAGCTCGTTCCTTGTGACTGAGCTCCTCCTCAGCAGCCAGGCAGACTGCAGCCAAAGCCGCAATCAGAACACAGGTCCGCATTCCTGTAACGCAAAAATGATAGTTAGTACGAAACTCACCAGCGCGTCAAGACGCCAGCCGCCGACTAATGGCATTATCGGAAAAACTGAAATGACGGGGCTATCAGAGTCGCCAAATATGAAATGGGTTGGGCTGTGTGTGCTCGTAGCGGCGTGGCATGTTCTTATCTTTTTAACAACGCATTTGGGCATAAAAGTTTTCTCCTCGTCCCCACACGGCCAGTCATCTTGCTATAAAAACGAAGAGTACATCTGAAATGACAATTTTTATGGATCGCAAAACGGAAATCAAAAAGCACAAGTTAAAATTGGCTTTGAGAAGACAAGAAAGAGTTGTTTTACATGAAACAAGAAAATTACCAAACAGAGTTTGAAGTGGCTATAAAGAAGGATATTTGGATGCTATAGAAGACAATCTGAACGCTCATTGGTGGTGTATAGGATTAAAGCGGCGGCAAAATCTCAGTCAGACATGGTTTTCATACGAATAGGCACGGTTATGCAGGTTGATGGCGTGAACGGACGTATGTTTTGTGAGGCTAGTACAAAATGCAAATTACTGTCATTGGCTGGAGATCCGGCGTAAAACCAGGCTAAAAACAAAGCTAACCAGTCGCTAGAAGAATAGAGGGAGAGAGAGAGAGAGGCAAAGAGCATTGGAAGTTGGAGGATGGTCTACTCGCGGATGCGTTTGAGCAGCAAGAAGGCGTCTCTCGGATTGATGCGGTAGTAGTCTTCGATGATGCCGTCGTTGGTGAACCCGTGTTTCTCGTAGAAGTGCACCGCGTTCATATTGTTCACTTGCACGTGAAGGTAAACCGTCTTAATTTCCTCCAACTTCTCGCATAGCTTCAGAACGTAGTCGATGAGAACTGTTCCGATACCAATTCTGCAAAACCGGAATGCCACGTTTTATGCAATCTCATTTCATTGTGTGTGTCATCCACTTTTCTAATTCAATTCTCATTGAAAACGTCACCGGCAAGTGATAAGCGTTTATTTGATTTGAGTCAAAACTCACTGTCGATAAGCGGCCAAGGTTCCCAGCGTCATGATGTATAACGACTTTTCATCTGAGATGTCGTCGATGCGGCAGCAGACGGCGCCAACGACGACGTCGTTGTAGTACGCGAGTCGGCCCAATTCACCGCAATATCTCGCTTCCACGTAAAATTTGTCGTTGTAAAGGATCGGGAAAACAGCTTCGTTGAGTTTTTTCAGTTGCTGAAACAATCATTCGAGATATAAGTGACAGAATAGAAGGAACTCACAATAACGTTGTGCGGAGTGATGTCTCCAAGATGAACAGCTCCATTGCCAGCAATGTTACGCAGAGGTTTACCATTCATGTCGTATCGTTGAATCTTTGGAACTGGCTTCTCAATGGGCTCATTGTTCTTAGGAGCTTCATCTTCCTCTTCAACTTCCTTTTTCACTTCTGGATAATTGTCTTTCTTCTCCGGCGTGGAATCGCTGGACACCGTGTCGGTCCTTTTCACGTCTTCCGGCTTTTCCGATTCGTTGACGTTTTGCTCATAAACTGCTTCGGCTTTCTTCTGGCTCTTTTTCGCTCTTCTTTTCGCACTCCTGCTTTTCTGCTGGGCACTGTCGCCCTTTGCGTCCGTTTCATTGTTTTCCTCCGTTTCCAAATTATTCGCGTCAGCAATCTTTTCTTCGTTTTTGACGCTCATTTCGTTGTTCCTGGAAAAAAAGGTGATAGAACAACTGGGGGAAAACTGAAGAGAAGCGGGTGAAATGCAAGAATACACTTACATGGGACAAAAATAAAGGAGGAGAGAATGCGAGGAAACACAAAGACCATTGATTCTTGCAACAAAAGGTGGTCCCTAATGAGTCGGGGGTTAAACCCGTGGAGGGGTCTTGATGAGGTCGCCTGATGTTTAGCAGCGCGCGGAGTGTCGTAAGGTCGGCTTAGATATACACATAGCGTATGTGTCCCGGGTTCGCTGCGACAACTGACGCTAAACGGCCAACCGAGGCAGAAACTGCGCCCCGTCTGTTTATATATGATTTGGTAGCCTGCTTTTTACACCTGAAACGGCCTGAGTCAACCGAATGGGAGACGTCGAACAAAATGAAATATGATACCAAATTCAACTATTGGTTAAGTGAAGCAATGGGCTTTTCGGGCGATCAGTCTTGTTTTTCCGGTATTTGAACACATCAAAAGCTGTTTTTCGAGCAGGCCAAGGCGAGTCAGAAAACATGCGTTTTTCAGAACGTGTGACGCGTACTTTCCGAAATCTCGAGAAAATTCGTAGGCCAATGAGTCACTCCATTCGGCTAACAAATGAATACATGAGCGACCGGCGGAAAAGAGGAAAATGGGTGCGGTCAGACAATTTAACAAAACTTCCTCTCTCACTGACATCATCAACTTTTATGACGAGAGAACAAAACATGATCAGAATATCTTCTACTGTTTTGTTTCCATTTTCCTTCTTTCTCTGCTTTATTTGACGACAAAAATGATATACGCAATGTTTGGAGTTGACCAAATGACAGAAATTGAGGAAATTATGCATGTTGCGTGAGAAGTTGAAAGGCAAAAGGGATGCCGGGGGAATAACAAGGCGACTTGGATAAAGGGGGGTGGACCCAGAGAAACGGGCTGCTGCTCAACTCCCGCACACATTCTCCACTCGCTCTCGCTGCCGCCCGCCTACGACGCTACATTTCGAAAAGTACACAAAACTTTGAATTGGACAAAAAAAACAGGGCTTCGAGGGGTTCGACTGACAGCGGCGCAAACTGAATGTTTACTCACAATATGTTTTTGATATGTGGCAATCGACGCCATCGGTCAGAAATCAATGTTCCGGAGAAAGGGGGTGAACTACGAAATAGCCGCGGTAAGGTCTTATCATAATGACAAAAGGAAATCAGTCGGAAGATAATAAAGACCGCTGAAGTGGAAAGTTGAGAGGAGAGTGGGAGGAAGTTTCCGAGAAAACTGGTGTGCAATTCGAAGGAATCATTGTTATATACATAAAACATTTATTGCTTTTTCACAGTTTTTGTTCAATGAAACCGAGAAATCGTTGAAAACCGACATTGTGTGGGCGGTTTTATGATAAGTTAGTTTTACGTTTGGTTTTTTTTTCTGACAAGTTGGTTGGAAAACGGAATCGAGAGGAAGAAAGGGGAGGGGGAAACAAACAATTGAGCATGTGAGGGCATGACCACGTCAGTTCTGCCTCAGTGCTTATCGCCAATCACGAGAGAATGAATTTCGGTACCCGCACGAACTCGACAGTCACAACAAGTGGACGTTGTGATGACCGTTGGCACCCACCGACCGTTGTCTCGCCGCAAAACGTCAATATTGCGGTATTGCTGGACACATTCGCCCCAACCTGCCAAAACAAGAGATTATTCGGGGGGTTGTTGTTGACATTGAGTTGAGAACGGCAAGGAAATGAAACGAGCACACCTGAAAGACAGAAGTCGTCTGTTTTGCAGCTCAGTTCATTTATGATTCGGGGAAAGTAGTTTTCCGGCAGTTGTCGCCACGTCCAGCATGACCCTGAAGGAAAAAAAAATTAAATTCGATAAGTGTTCTCTTCAAATACCGCATAACGCCAACATCTCATCTTCCGAATCTCCTCGTTGCAAACAGTTGATTGTGAACCGTTTTCCAATCACTGGTGGAGGTGGCACAGCTCTCTTCTGCCTTTCTGGAAACATTCAACTGTCGCCGTCTATTTGCGTCCACACTTTCTCACTCTTGAACCCGCCGAATCCTCCGAAAAGGTTTCCGAAGCCGTGATCATTGTTATTCTGACCGCCCCCACCTCCCCATCCGCCTCCAACATGACCTCCACCACCGAAACCATCACCGCCGCCACCGGTCCATCCTCCAACTGGTTGTGCTGGCACTGGAGCAGGTGCCGGCTGAACGGCTATTGGTGTCTGAGGAAAATTGCCACCAACACTACCGCTGCCCTGTTGTCCCCATCCGTTTCCGTTTCCCCATGCATTGCCGACTGCTGAGAAATACTTCATTGGATGTATCCGCTTGTGGAATGATTCATTACCGTTTTGTATTGGATTCCTTATTGCTTCGGAGACGGCGTGAGCGGTCGCAGGCTCCCAGAATCGTCCTGAAACCATTGTCATTAAACGCGTTCTTCTCTCGTTCTCACCATTCCAACGCTGTTGAATACCATTAAAGTTTTGAAATGGTCTAGGATTCTGAAACTGTTGAAACTGTTGCTGCGGTTGCTGGAACTGTTGCTGGAATTGTGGCTGAGGCTGCTGGAACTGTTGTTGACCCTGCCACGGCCTTTGCTGGAAGTTCGGGTTTTGTTGCTGGAACGGCCGTTGCGCGTTGTTCTGGAATGCGTTGTTGGCTCTTTGCTGCGCGTTGAAACGGTTCCTCATTGCTTGATTATTTCGGAATTGCGTTCTTTGGTTTTGCAATTGGTTGTTTTGATTGTTCTGCAAGCAGATATCAAACAATTTTTACAACTTCACTAACCTGATTAAAGTTCTGTCGTCCTTGTTGGCCATTCTGTGTGTTCCGACCGTTTTGAGGGTTTCTGCTGTTTTGATTCTGATTCTGATTCTGATTTTGATTCCTTGAACTTGGATTGATGGCATTGTTGTTGTTGTTGTTGTTTCGATTCCCATTGTTGTTCCGATTGTTAGCCGGATTCTGAATTCAACAAAGTTTTTTTGGAGAAGTGTGATGAAGAAACTGACCGGAGGCGAAGCAGCTGGCGGAGACCCTTGATTAGACCTTGCACGTGCAGATTGCGGAAAGTTAGCGCTTCGAAACTGTCTGCCCGCGTTTATCACACTTTGCAAATAATTTGGCACGATGGCCGGCGCCACCGGAGAAATGACCGGAAGAGGAAAATTGTAACGTGGACAAAGACTTGGATTCAGTTGATCTTGTGGAATGGGTGATATTGACAACCTTAACTTTTTTCTCGGCAGGAATCTTTTTAATGTAAGGGACTCACCTATAAGAAGACGGTATAAAACCGATTTCTCCAAGCTTATGGTATAAAAGTGAGAAGCATTGTTTACATTCTTGAGTTTGACATGAAAACGTATTACTATTCTGTAATTCGGTTAATTTTAAGTTTTGTTTCACCTGTCAATTCAATTATACAACTTGAGATCAGCAGATTGCCTATGAGCCTCTAGAGTTTTCATGCCACTATTCATTAATACCCGTACTCACAATTAAAGGGGCTGGTCCGGAATGATGTTTAGAGAGGTCCAGAAACGAGAGGATTGCTTCTTCGTAGTTGACTGCTATATAACGGGAATCGTAGGAAATGCACTGCCGCGACTCCGGGTGGATCACGCATGGGCACTGCAAATGAAGGCTCGTTCCGACTCATTTTGCCTATTCTACCTGCTGTATCTGGTTTCCTCTTGTCTTCTGGCGTACGACGTCTTGAAAAATGTCATTCGTTTGCCGTTTGACGACATGAGCCTCGGACAAAAATAACAAAGTAAGGAAGATGAGCACAAGCCTCATCTACATTCACAAATTACTCGAATGATGTTTTTCTGAAATCCCAATGAGCAGATACGGTCAGAGCATTTGAAATCGACAAGATCAAAAGAATGTAATACTCCAGGATGTGCCCGATCAACGGCTCAGCCTTGTTTTGAAAGATGAGGCCCTCAGTGGTCGGAGAAGTGATAGAAAACGAAGGGAGATAATGAGGAAAGTTCAGAACACAAAGAAGCTTCTGAGAGGAATTGGCCCGAAACTGGTCTCGGAACGCTTCTTGTGATTTCTTCTCGTCAAAAGCTTGAAGGACAACGACATAAAAGAGGTAAGCGAGTGATTTTAAACTGCCCCAATACTCAGCGAATGAATGACCTCACATCGCGTTTTCGAATATGTTCGCCTAACGATTTTCTCAAAGCACTTGTCGCACTACTCATAATCTCCGGTGCTTTGAATCGTCTGTTTTCACATCAGACTAGACAACGGAAAAAAGAAGCGGTGGAGGGTGAGGAAGGATGAAGCGTAAGTTCAAGTGACGGCAAGAATTTCTCATTACTATAGATGGGCGATGATCAAACAGAACTGGAATTCCGCACTTTGCAACGTCTTGTCATGTGTGTAATTTGGTAAAGCGAATATGTTTCAATAGGGTTTGGATGGGCTGTGAAATAAGAACGTGTCGGCGCCGCGTTTCACTTCTGGTTTCCGAAAAATGATGGGACGCCACCGCTTTGAAAATATGTTTTTCGTTAGTCGGAACAAAAATGCCAACTGTGGCGGAGAAAGGTTAATTTAAGAAAGAGAGAGCGAGAGTGAGGCGAAGGAAAACTGTCAACACTTCAATTACTACCTTGTACTTGCAAATTAGAAACCACCAAGACAGACCACACACGGGAGACGACAAGAAACGGAAAAAAAGGCAGTGAACGCACTCTCCACTTGATTCTTTGATCATGCAACCTTGGCAGGCCTTCTGACAAGTGATGCAAGCTTTTTTCTTCCCTTTCTGTCGATATTTTTAGCAGAAACAAGATTTTTCATGAATTTACGAGAGAGAATTAAAGACTAAAGACCGAATAATTTAGTAATTTACGTTGAGCGCACTGGTTTTTTTGATTGAGTGTCTAATTTATCCAAAAATTTTATACTGAAAGTACAAAATAATTGAAATTCGAAAAGTGTTCTTGTGGCTGAACTTTCAACCCGTTTTTTCTTATTTGTATTTTGAACTTTCGAGTTGGTTTCTTTTTCCTGTGCGATTTTTGCTACTTTCAACGTTTTCCGTGACACAAATTTTATTTCATGAAAGAAAAAACTGACATCAAAGTGTTTGTTCGAATCCTTATGAGCGTTGTGGCAAGGGTTCATGGTTGAGATCCGCTAGGCCCGTTTACAATCACTCCACATTGTCTTTTTCTTGTGAGGAACTGCTGCTTCCAGCAGTGTCGGACAGAGTGCTTTTCGGGGCACGAGTCGATGGACGAATGTAACGAGAGACAAGCTTGAAGTATCTCGTCTTCCATTCTTCGCCCTCTTTCAGTATTTTGCACTCTTCTTTTCCGACGATCTTAACCATCATACATCGCCCACTGATGTTCATGGTTTCGGGAGGTGTGTCGAAAGCAACCATAAAGTAGGCATGCTCTATGTCAACCAGAACACACTGAAGCATCACAAAGCCGTGCGCTTTCCGTTGTTTGTGGAATCCCTTCATTGGTCCATCCTTCTCCATTAGTTTGTGCACATTCGATAAATCGTTGTATTCCAGGTAAATCGACCTTTTAAGAGCATATACATCACCAATACGCGGTTTACATTTACTTCGCAGAAGCTGAAAATTGAACTAGATCAGTATTGATGGTTCCTTGAAACGCACCCCAAAGAGATTCAGGAGGACTCTTCCGACACAGGTGTATTTGCATTGAATGATCTTCCTCATACTGATCCGGGAAAGTAGAGGCAGCGTTGTTTTCTTCATCAACGGGCAAATCAACAATTTGACGACCACTCCTTTTTGGTCGAAAAGTTGGAGCCAATTTCCGGAGCTCATTTCCAGATTTTCAATCAGAGTACCCTCGCGGCATGCAAAGTATCTGATAAGCTCTTTGAAAACTTGACTCGGAAATAGCGGCAGCAATCCAGGTTCCGTCGAGAATTGAAGTTTCAACATGGTTATCGGGAAATCGATCAACTGGCTGATTTTCACATGTGCTTCTTTGTTTGTCGTTTTTTCTTCCGAATCCTCCACTTTTTTGATAGTGAATTCGATGTCATCGAAAGTGATGAATTCCTTTCCGATAAATATTTTCTTGAAGGTGTAAGGCAATTTTGCAGCCATACTTCTCACGTTTTCATATTTATTCGCTATTTCTATTCTGAAAAATGGACACTTAAGTTATTCGCGTGTTGTTTTCCGAATGAACCTTTGTTTCAAGCCGATACGACGCAGAATACAACGTTGAACGTTTTTGCTCATCTTTTTTCTGCCCATTTTAGCGGTCCGATACAAGAAGATGTGCCTGTAAAATGAATTGCACATAAATATACGGTTAAACAATCAATTTCCGTAAAACCGCAGCAAAAAACGATGAGAATTCATGGGATAGATATGAAAAATGCTTCAAAACGTTGCCATTTCGACAGAGCGCGATTGAACCACACTAGTGGCCGAGCAACGGTTTTCTCGGCCGCGTAAGCTTATTACACACTTTTATCCGTTTCACTTCAGTAAAAATGAGAAGAAAGTTGATTACAAATCAATTTCAGCAGCATATTGCCTAAAACATGTCAACAGAAAACATATTTTTGGGATTGTTTAGAATCGCCATTAGAACATCCTGGTCGGAGGTACATTGGGCAGAGGATTCATGATATGGAAAACTTTACTGTAATTCAAAGAAATTAAGGATATGTAGAAAGAAAAATGTTTGATTGTCGGGACTGAAAGAATCGTACAATTTACTCAATCTCCTGAGGTTTTTGATGATATATTTCGTCCAAAAGAGTTTTTCTAGGAAACAACGTCTAAAGAAATGGGAAGTGCTCTTTTATTCAATTCTAAAGCAAAGAGTTTCTATTTGTAGTCCTCCAACAATTTTTTAAATTATAAAGTCCACTAGAAATGGTTTGTCACCCCACAAACTCAACAAAGTTTTCTTCACCGTAGCTTCATTTTTCTGTTTCCTCGAGGGCTGACGAGTATTCTATACGACATAGTAAGCTCCGTTTTTCGATTAGCTTCGTTTCGACGAGAGACTCGCTCGTTTCCCAAATTTCCTCTCCATATTCATGTAATCCGGCAAAATGGCGTGACACTCATCACTTTTTCGATCTACTAAAAACATCACTTTTATATGGGCAGAACATGACGACGAGCGGGCGAGAGCCGGCCGGCACGGAGTGTGCGCGCGCACACCGATTACCCACATCCTGAAAGCGTCGCCCGCCCACTGCTCCTTTCGTCGTCCCCTCTTCATTTTGAATCGCGCTTCTTGCATCTGACGAGCGCGGTTTTCTGTTCATTCTTTCGAAATGGTGAATAATCGCTCGGTAAGACCTAAAGCTTACAATACCACTATGATTTGTTATTGCGTGTTTCAGCGCGAGGTAATCTCAATTCATGTCGGACAAGCCGGAGTTCAAATGGGCAATGCCTGTTGGGAGCTGTATTGTCTGGAACACGGAATTCAACCCGATGGAATGATGAATGAAGAAGACAGCCTTGGTGAGCTTATTCATTTCCTTATTCTCACACAATCAAATTGTTTTTGCTTCTTCCAGGTGTGGAAGACGACTCATTCAACACGTTTTTTTCGGAAACGATGGCTGGAAAACATGTGCCACGTGCTATTATGGTGGATTTGGAGCCGACTCCAATCGGTGAGCATAGAGGAGGCTCGGAGCGCGCTTGTGTTGTGCAATTATGTTGGCGCGCGTGCTTGACAAAGGCTGTAGCCGGCAAAAATTGTGCATGCGGAAAACGATCATTGTCTCGATAGATGCAATGGGTGTCGATTATAAGGTCTATTATGAGCAATTGCGGTTTTGGTAACGGAAATGCGGGAGAGGAATGAGAAAGTACTCGCTTACTCGGAATGAGTACGTAATTCAGATGAGATTCGAACGGGAACGTACAAAACCCTGTTCCATCCGGAGCAGTTGCTCACCGGAAAGGAAGATGCCGCAAACAACTACGCGCGTGGCCACTACACCATCGGAAAGGAGATCATCGACGTTGTTATGGATCGTGTTCGTCGTCTTGTGGAGAACTGCCGAGGTCTTCAGGTGAAAATAATGTTTTCTAAACTGGATGTACACGTTTTCGTTTGCAGGGTTTCCTTGTTTTCCACTCGTTCGGTGGAGGCACCGGAAGTGGTTTCACTGCACTTTTGATGGAACGCCTGTCTGTGGACTACGGCAAGAAGAGTAAACTGGAATTCTGCATCTACCCGGCGCCCCAAGTCTCGACGTCGATGGTGGAACCGTACAACTCAATTCTCACCACTCATACGACTTTGGAGCACTCGGATTGCTCATTCATGGTCGACAATGAAGCGATTTATGACATTTGTCGACGAAATTTGGATTTAGCACGTCCGACTTATACGAATCTTAATCGGCTCATTGCCCAGGTATCCAATGTATTAGTTTGCTAGCCCCAAGAATGATACTTCAGGTCATCAGTTCGGTCACCGCTTCTCTCCGCTTTGACGGTGCTCTGAATGTGGATTTGACCGAATTCCAGACGAACTTGGTTCCGTACCCGAGAATTCATTTCCCACTAACCACGTACGCACCGATCATTTCAGCCGAAAAGGCGTATCACGAACAGATGACTGTTGCCGAAATCACGCAACAATGTTTCGAGCCTGGTGCGCAGATGGTAAAATGCGATCCGAGACGTGGAAAATATATGGTACTCATCAACAATCGTTAAAGTTTTTAGAAGTTTTCCAATTTTCAGGCGTGCTGTCTTCTTTTCCGCGGCGATGTAGTCCCTAAAGATGTGAATGCGGCGATCGCGTCTGTCAAGACAAAACGCTCGATTCAATTCGTCGACTGGTGCCCAACTGGCTTCAAGGTGACCTCGATCATTCTTCTCTTTGCGTCACAAATCACAAAATTCGTAGGTCGGCATCAATTATCAGCCGCCAACTGTGGTCCCCGGCGCGGATCTCTCAAAACTGCAGCGGGCTGTGTGCATGCTTTCAAACACAACTGCTATTGCCGAGGCCTGGGCGCGCCTCGATCACAAGTTTGATTTGATGTACGCGAAGAGAGCATTCGTTCATTGGTGGGTTGTTCTAGAAGAAACTGAATGCATGCAATACTGAGAGTTTAGGTATGTGGGCGAAGGAATGGAAGAGGGGGAATTCAGCGAGGCCAGAGAGGACTTGGCAGCTCTCGAAAAGGACTACGAGGAGGTCGGCCTCGATGCTGGCGAGCCGGACGAAGAAGACGCCTACAGCCAATATTGAGTGCTGAAACAATCATTTATTGTAGATTCGTAGTCATGATTACGTTTTTATTTTTCAATTTCAATACCAATGTTCTGTCTTCAATAAACAACTGTACAATGTGGGCGAAAGTTGTTTGTTCAGAAACCGCAACGTCGATCGATCCTATTTCACAAGTTGCACCACCACAGAAGTCATAAATTACACATTTAGAGGTGGTGCTGATGCAATGAAAATTGTCAATTTTCTCCGATAATTCGCGCAGCATCATCTAATGCAAGTGATGACGGTGCAATAACATGTATTGATAACACACTTTCATTTACATTTCATCACTTCTCTTCCATTTCTTCGCCGATATTAGTCTCTTTTCGCCTTCGCGTTTGTGCTGTTTGAATGCATTCTCCGTCTTCCTAGCTTTTTTCCTCCGTTTTCCGTGCGGTTCTCAAAGCACACTCGATCCTAGGTCATTGTTGTAAACCAGATGCTGTCGAGTCGTGTGCCGAGTGGTAATAAATCATTTGGGAAAGAGGGATTTAGAGAGAAGATCCACTTGAAAGATAGAATCTCGCCTGCCACTAGATCCCTCCATCTGCTGCACCACATTCTGCTCAACATCTATGATGAAACTGTACTTTGTACTTCTCCTATTCTGCTTTGTAGCAACCATGTCGGAGGCTGCTTCTGAACTTCCCGAAAAGTTCTTCGGAAAGTACGAACTGGACAGAAGCGAGAACTTTGACGAGTTTCTGGCCGCAAAAGGTTATTTGGGATCACAGAATAACGACATAAAATCGGGTTTTCAGGAGTGAGCTGGTTCGTGCGACAGATGATCAAGTTGGCCAAGGTGACCAAAGTACTCGCCAAGAACGCGACCCCAGGAAAGTAAGAAACTGCCTGATGCAACTGGTTAACATTACGTCGCGTGTTTTTTTTCCAGGTACAATATGGAGAACCTGACCTCGAAGAAGAATACTTTGTACCACGGATGGGAGCTCGGAAAGACTTTCGAGGCTGAAGGACTCGACGGCGTTCCGCACAAGGTATTCATCGTCAAATTATGCCGAGATAATGACGTCACATCTCCAGATTACTTTCGACTTCAAGGACGGAGTTCTCTCTGAGCACCACATCCGCCTCAACGACCCGGAGCACAGCGCCGAAACTTACTACTACTCGATCGAAAACGACCAACTTGTGATGGTTAGTACATTGTACTTCTTCCTTCGTACCCCATTATCACATCAATCTTATCCCTTTCAGAAAATGGTCAACAACGGAATCACGTGCCGCCGTTGGTTCAAGCGATCGAGTAAGCAGTAAGAGACGATAAACAATTGGAACTCGACGATTCCAGATTCTCCGAAGATTTATATTTATTCGTTTTCATTTCTTTTCTAAACTTTTTTTCAATAAACATTTCACCCGCATCTCTTTCGACCCTCTTTTTTCACTTTGGACTGCATGTCAGAACGAAAAACGACTGAACATAGGAGATCAAACATTGAGAGGGAAAGAGAAGATACAACGTGTCGGAGAACAGATTAATCAAGGGTACAAAGTAGATGAGGGTCGAATGTAGCGCTGCGAAGATCAAGTGGACCAAGGTTCGTTTGATGGTCAGATGGTATCGCTCGAATGCAAACACACAATGCTCTCGGTGATGGGAACAGGCTGCTAATGGTCCATTCAATTGGTGGTAATTCTTCTCGGATTACGGTACCATCTGTCGATGTGTATCCTCGTAAACATTGCGTCAGTCCTGACGAATGTATGGGAAACGGTTGGCGTGAGAAAGGTTTGCGTATTCACCAATGTTTTTGAATAACAATACCTTTCAGGACCTGAGAAAAGTGAAAGATTAGCCTAAAGATCAAGTGATCACCACTTCCATTGAGTCATCCTGTTCTTTACTGCAGAAGAAAAACAAACGCCGTTTGGAATGTGCTTCTATCCGTTTCCACCGATTGCATCATCTTTGCTTCTCCCGGATTCTTCGAAAGAGCTTTCTTTTTTCGAAGCATCTCGGTTCTCTGGGAAGATCGGATGTGCATCACCCCATCCTCCGAGCTCAGGCCAGTCATCAAGTGCCTCTCCGTTCCCCACACTCTTTCCATCCATTTTTCTCCGACACATTCGAGTTCAGCCATCGGCGTGCTAATCGCGAGGCACCGACATGTGGGCTGCCCTTCCCTCCCACAAAATATTGATGTGTTTACCGCTGTGCAAGTGGGCGTGGCTTCCGAGACGTCGACGTGCGGCCCACAGTCTACCCAGACGTCAGTCGTTCATTCATCGCCCATCCGATCATGTGCGCTAAGATTGCTCTCGCTCTCGTCCTCATTGGTGCCGCTACTGTTGCGTCCCAGGCTACCCTCCCGGATAAGTTCTACGGCACCTTCGACTTGGATCACTCGGAGAACTTCGACGAGTACCTCATCGCCAAAGGATACGGATGGTTCACCCGCAAGCTTGTCACTTTCGCCACCTTCAAGAAGACTTTCACCAAGACCGGAAACAAGGCCACCTTTGACTACTCAAACCTGACCTCGAAGAAGGACGTCCACTACAAGAACATTGAGCTCGGAAAGTCTTTCGAGGGAGAGGGACTCGACAGCACCAAGCATCTGGTGAGTTACAACTTCCATCAGGTGGAATTTTTAAATTGAAATCATTCCAGATCACCTTCACCCTCAAGGACGGACACCTGTTCGAACACCACAAGCCACTCGAGGGAGGCGACTCCAAGGAAGAGACCTACGAGTACCTGTTCGAGGGAGACTTCATGGTCGTCCGCATGCGCTTCAAGGATGTCGAGGGACGCAGATACTACAAGAAGCTCCCATAAGTCAAAAGAACGGCCCCTGGAGAAACACTGCACTTTAAATTTCATTGTCTTCTGTATAATTCCTTTCTATTTCAATTTCAACATTATTTTCAAATTTGAGTGTGCCCAATAAACGATTATCTCTGACGTCACAGAAACGAAAAGTAATTGGATAAATAGGTGGTTACAGGAAAATAGATCCCTCTCCTCGTTCATTTCGAATTCTCATTCGCTTTCTCACGTGCGCCCCTCACAAGAAATGGGAGTGTTGTGAACGAATCTTGCACAGAAAAAAAGAGAGATGTGACCAGAAACGAACAATGTTTAGCAGACGATGAAATCGAACGAGTTCATCCGAGCGTTCTCTTCTGTTTCTACTCAAAGTTCTAACAGATAGAAGTACCAAACAGACCAAGTGATCATGTGGTCCTTCTCGTTTCTATTTGTCACCTTCAATTCTGCAAAGGTGTATAACATCGCACTAATTAGTCAAACGCGAGTGGAAAGCTGCAATGCTGCTCGGATATTCACCCACTTTTAGTCACCATGAAGAAAAGTGTATACTTTTCCGAGCTCTCCTGTCGACACGCCCAGCATTGCTCACTTTTATTTCCATAATAGCTCTACTCTTCAACGCTTCACTCGGACGAAATGATTACCCATGTTTCGGTCATTTGTACCTTTTCTTGGCTCTATTTTGAGACTTCGCAAGGAGAAGTGAACTGACGCAAGAAAGTACAACTGCTGCGAGTCACATGGATTGTCTCGTTTCATGTGAAACCAAAACGGATTGACTTTCACAAACACTCTTCTGAACCTTCCAGTTTTTCTCCCGCATTCTCCTTGGAAATCCCTGAGTTCTCTTTTGAGTATAGTACTCAGTTTCGATCGCTTCTGACTGCAATGTGACGATGCGTTGTCATGTGATGAGATAGACTATATCTGCGAATACATTATCCATGTCTTTTGTGTCTTCCTTGAACGTCAATTAGGTACATTTTATCAGTGACCGTATGATACGTTTGTTTTTTGTTTATCAGCTGTGCGTCAATGAGGTAATGAGTCCTAGTTGGAAGTTTAACGGATTACAGTCTCCCTATTCTTTCCCCAGCTTTTCACTTTTAAAATGCGGGCGTCAATAGTTTCTCCTATCACAGTTTGATACAAGGGAGGATTAATACTCTCACATCGAAACATCGAGATGCCAGTTCAAGAAATCAGTTCCTCTCTCCCGAGCCCCCGCAACTTTTTTCCCTCAGCTACTTTCATGTTGGATAGCCTCTAATCCGCGGTAATTTTTCACACGGAAAAAAGAAAGATGGCGAGCGAGGTGCCACCTCGAGTCCCTCAGAGCAGTCTTTTTCCCTCCTGCACTGCTCACCCCGCCTCACCTTTTTGACGAGGAGACCCTCTTCATCGCGCTCCGGCTGTTGTTTCTATGGAAATGCGCTGACGAGGGGGGCGGAGTTTTGTGGTCGGCTCGCCAAGTCTATAAGAGCCCATCAGCTTCTGCCGCAGTCATCCATTCTTCCTCTTCACGGATCAACTTTCTTCTCCTTGTACACTCTACCCTTTGCCTTCCCTGTTCTAGTCAATAACAGGTCTGTTTTCAGAAATGAACACAACCGTAAGCCTCCAGTCTCTCTGGGAGAGATGTAATCTGGTTGATTGGCGCACGGTTCTTCTCCGCATCATTCCCGAGCTGGCGATAGCTATGATTTGCATTGCCTCGTTTGGCTGTTCGTTTTACCGAAAACTAAGACATACGCATCTCTGGGTGGCGCGTCTCCATCGGATCAATATGGCAATCATCTTCTTCGGCTCTCTTCTAAGCATTTTCCGGACAGTGCTGCAGAAGGTGATATTCAACGAGAATCATGACGTTTATCGATACGTTCAGATGTTCTATCTGAAAGCAAGCGCATACGTGACGTACAGCCTCAATGCACAATTTATTTTCCTCTCGATGCTTGAGATTTCAATCGTTATTTGGGGAGCGATAATGATAGCTCTCCGTCCATCTAAGGAGCCTGTCGACCTCTGGTTGTTTGGCATCGGCACTGATCTTACTGTCACCGGGCTCGTATCCCTCATTGTTTACAATTTCCATTATGATGCTGGGATCGTCGAAAGCGAGCGTCCAATGAACTGCCGTGTCTACGAAGTACTGGGAGTTGTGTTGTTCCTTTCGGTGTTTTGGATTATCGGCTGTTTTGGGTGCACAAAGAAAAAGGTGAAGCAACCCCACAAATTGAATACATCTCCGCTTTCAGAAGATGTGGTGTGTTAGAGAGACGGGAAACAGGACAAAGCTCCTGGTCCAGCTGCGGCCATTGACAAACCAAACTCGCTACACAACGGCCGTCTTCTCGTTTTTTGTCTGTTCCCTCGCTGTTTTTCATGCGGATCAAGAGTGGTATCACACAATCGCCCTGGTTTTTCTTGTCGTATTTCTGAACGTTGTCTTCTTCTTCGGCACAGAAATAATGAAAAAAAGGAAGACGACGAGCCTAGCGACAATCAAGTATGTTTCCAATCCCCCCCCCCTTTCCTCCCCCTCTTCCCATTTTACCAATTGTAACGATAACGTCTTTTCAGCTCAATGCCAGATCCAATCTCGGCTCCTGATGTCACCGCCAGAAGGTCGATGGCCATGTGGGACAGAAGGACCTCCATACCGACCCGAGCAATGCCAAGAAACCCATCCCTCGACAGACCGATTTCCGAAGAAAACGCTAACATTCCTTCAATCGGACCACTGCGTGCTCTTTTCGGTAACATTGCTGCCCACTTTTGCTTCAGGCCTCGCATTACGATTTCAGTAGTACATCCATTTCGCTCACGGCGTATTGAGGGAGAATTTAACGAAATCCGCTAGATCTCGCTTTGTACTACGTTCACACAATTTTAATGAAGTTAGTGTATTTTTATTGAGAACTTTTTTTTTCATATTATGTAACATGGAATTGCTCGAATAAATGAAACCTGTTGAATTCAGTTTTGGAATGGAAATTGAGCACACAACCCGTAATTTTATCTGTTTGGTGGTTGGGGACCCGGATTCAGGAAAGACTCTTCGTTGACCCTCAAATCGACGAGCTTCGGCGCTCTCAATGTCTGCGACGCGCTCCACGTTTCACATTGTCGATTCTTGCATTTCCGGAGGTTTCTCAACTGCTCGCTGAGCTGCTCGAGCACGCCGATATCCAGGGAGTATACGGCATTGATTAACTGAAGAAGAGTTGGGATTAGACATGGGAGGGAGTGAGTGAATCTATATCACGTAACTCTTCTCGAAAAGAGTGTCGATGTTGGTTGGATGTGAGGCTCACGAGAGCAGATCTTCTTTGAGAATATATTACCTGTTCTGGATCCATGTTGAAATCGTAATAGCTGATGAACTCGGTGACGAATTCGCAGTAGAGAAAGTTGTGTGTCTCGTTTTTTGTGCGAAGACACCAATAGGTATTACTGAAAGATGAAAGATAACTTCATTAAAGGGATTAGTTGCTCACTTATTGCAATTCTGGCAGAAACAGAACTCGCCGAGCTCCTCCGGCCACAACGGAGGGGTCTTCCAGTGTGATGATGTGTGCGTGAAACAGTTCATTTGCGGAAGTGAACAGTCTTTGGGTTTCAGAGAGCCGCTTTGTCTGAAAAGGAGACATGTAGTTGAAAAACGTGAGAAGTGGAAACATACAATTTCTTTTTGTACTTGAGATATTGTTTCTTTTTTGTGTCCTTCATCTCAAGTATCTTTCTGAAAGGAATAATTGGAGTCGATCACCATTGAAAGAGGAAAATTTTACATCGGATGTGTCACATTTCTCGAGCAGGTGCATTTGCTGAGAATTCCACGTTTCTCTCGACCTGCGTACTCGACGTCGTTCTCTTCGTCGCCAAAGTCTCCCTGGAACCACTCGTTCTCTTCCGCAAAGTTCTCGCGGTCCGCGTGCTCCAAAAACGCCTCCACTTCGTCGCTGTCATGAAATGTTTGACGCTTTCTCCGGCACAAACACTGGTTCTCCCAATTGTCTCGACACTTGTAGATTCGCCATCGCTGTTCCACCGTGTAGTAGCATTTCCAAAGCTGAAAAAAGAAGAGTCCTGTTACAAGAAATGCAATCAGGCATACTTGTCCTGGAACACAATCCCTCTGCCACTTCCTTCTTTTACATTCTTTTGAAAGTCGGTTCTCTTTGTTGAACTTCTTTTTCTGTTTCATCCATCGGTCACGGATCTTCTTAAGCTTCGGCATCTTTCTGAATACGTCCAAAGAGCTCAACTTTTCACATAATCGGCTTAGAAACGAACCCTCTTTCAATGAGAATTGTGTCTCTCCACGGCTTCAAGGGATGTGTCTGCTTCCTTCTTTTCTTCAACATGAATAATTCGAGTAAACTCCGTCCATTCATTCTAGCGGGTTTCTGTATCCCGGCTATATTTAGTAACGTGGGAGCAATATCAACGTTAGTCACGATTTCTGTGAACCTGCAAATGTTTGACGCACGTTGTTTCATTTTCCCACGTTCACAGAGCATTACGTCACATTGCGTGGAATTCCGGGTCCGCGCATGAAGAATGGCACGCGGATGTCGAACTCGTAGGGCATGTTCTTCCCTTTCAACAGTCCGTACTGGCCCAGGTGGTAGCCGTGGTCCGAAGTGTAAATGGCGAAAGTGTTCCATAATTGGTTGAGTTCACGCAACAAATTGAACAACTGAAACAGTAGCTCTTAACACATTACAATCTGGACAGGAGTTCGCACTCTTGACACCCCTTCATCGACGCTCTGGAGGGTCTGAAGACGTCGTCTGTGCAATATGTCGGTGAATGTGATGTGCACGTCGTTCATCTTTCCCGTCCTCTGCAGCAACCATTGTTTATCGGGGTTCGGGGCGAAGTTCCAGCTCCCAGTTCTGAATAATGATTGGCGGTGATGAGAGAAGGGGTCATTATTACCGATGACTTATCTCATTCTCGAAAAGATGCGAGAACTGAGGAGCCGGATCTTCAGGACCGTGCGGAGCCGGATACGAAATGACGATGGCGAACGGTTGCCACGCGCGAGTCTTGATGTGTTGATCAATGAACTGAAGCGAGCGATTCGTCACTAAATCGGTGAAATAATCCTGTTAAGAAAGAAGAAAATTCGAATGCACTGGGATTATCCATTGTCTTCTCACTTTTTCGTATTTATACCCAAACTTTTCTCTTTCTCCATTTGAATTCATTGTATAGTTGTAGAATTTGCTATTTTTAACAATCGCATGCCACTCGTCCCATCCAGGAGGAATGTATGACCTGAACATTGCGGGGTTCTATTTTTAGCTTTTAGTGGTTCTGATCACCCGTCGTATTCATTCAAATATTTGCCCAAATAAGCTGTACGATAGCCGGCTTCTTGAAGATACACTCCAATTGTCTTCTTCTCGTGCACTTTTCTGAAAATTTGAGGTTTTCTTCTGACCGAAATCCCTTTTCTGTCTTCTAACCTCCATTCCGTGCCAGTGCAGTTCTGGTTGTTCGTGTGGACGTGGTGATTGTGAACATATAATCCGGTCAGAATAGTTGATCGACTCGGGCAACAAATCGGAGTCGTCACATACCTACAAAACACTTTGTCTTCTGATTCTGCGAAAATGATGGATTACCCTGATTTGAATTCTGTTCCGCGCTCTTTCATGATTTTCATCGTCTTCGGCATGAAATTCATGGAGCCCAACTCGATGTCCTGGTCGTCGGTCAGAACGAGCACTACATTGTGTTGCCTTCAAAAGAAATAATTGTTACCTGCAGAGATGACGACGAGAGACTCACGAATCGATAAAATGCGCATTGCTAGTCCAAAGTGAAAAGATGAGAAAATAGGACAAACACGTCCAACTCATGAATGAATCAGAAGAGGAAACTGCCAATATAAATGTGTGTGATGAGTGTCATCAAATAGAGTGGACCAATCTGGAACGATGCGAGAGTAGGTGCGAGCAGACGAACAAGTGGAGTGGTCCAGAGCAACAACGTGCGAGGCCGACCGCTCACTCCGCAATTATTACACTCGTCTTCCAAACACTCATTTGCCACCAATCAAAAGGGTGACACTACGCGGAAGAAGACATACAATTTTCTGATACATTCTTCTCGTGCACACCAGCTTGGTTTTTTGTTTTGCGTTGTCTGTTGATGAGTGCACTTCAAAAAAACTAGAAACACTCTTTGGTTGGGTGGCTAAATCTATTTATTTTTGGATGAAGATTATAATTCCGTTACAAAATGAGGATAAAGGGGGGGGGGGAAGATCACAGGTGCATACTACTTGGCTTTCTTAGTGGTGGGAACGTAGTCGGCGGCGACAGGGCGATAGTTGATTTTCGAGTCGTCAACAGTCTTGTACTCCCCGACATGTTGAGTGGTCGATTGATACGATCCCTGTCGTTCGAACGAAGTTTGGCTGCGAGCCTTCTTCAATCCTTTGCGAAGTGGGATCGCGACACGACGCTTTTGTGGCAATGGCATTTGCGCACGTTTCGGCAGTCCGGGCACGGAAGCTTTGTAGAGAGCACCGTTGGTGGCAGACTCCAGTTTCGGAATACCATCGATGTCCGACCACTTCGACTGCTGTTGCAGTTTCGCAATGATTGGGTGTTTGCATGGAGAGCCGTTCAGCGGTGTCTGTACTTCGACTTCCATCTGAAAGCAAACATGAAGTCTTGAAACGACCGAACCGTGTGTGTCTCACCATAGACGCTTGTGTGGCAGCCATTTCCTCTTTGGTCAGGTCGGAAGTCGATACACAGTTGAAGTTTCGAAAAAGCTGGATAAAGTCGAATGGAGCCTTTCGAAGACTCTCTTCTTTTTCAGCCATCTGCAATTACGAAATCAGAGAAGTGAAGTGGAAGAAAACTATGTGGCTTGTTGTGGGAGTTGAAGTTGAGAAAAACGAATACTCTCGCTTTCGGAGCAAAGCTATAATTTGGTGTCGAACGCAACACGCCGTCGATTCGAAGAAAAGAGAGGGCTTGGAGTTGTAGGGGAAAACGAAAAATAGTGATAAAAAAGGTCGAGAAAAAAGTAGGCAGAGGAGGTTCTCACGCGACACCTTTTTTCAACATGGCTGTCAAGGAACAGAGTTTTGTGGCAGCACGTACTTGTTTTCCTTATTTGAGATTATCATGGGACGATTGTTCTAAAAAGTAAAACACTGAAACGAAACAAACGGGGCGTTCCTGCGAACTGATCAAGTATGAGTTGATGCAAACTGAGCGATTTAGTTTCTCAATCTGCTTCACGACGGAAATATCGGAAAGACTCTCCTCTTCAACATTTTCAGAAAATTTTCGAGTCTATTTTCATTTCTCTACAACGAGAGGATCTCTTCACACAAGCTCTTCGAATCGATTCTGACCAATTTTTATTCCATTTTCCAAATAAATCACAAAAAAATTCGAGACAGTGGTGGTTTTGAGAATGATGACGATATGCCAACAGCTCTTAAAAAAACAGGGAATCAGTGCTTAAAGAGTGTTTAGGAGGTGAGCACGGGGGTCTATATAGAAGGAGAACGAAACGGGAGAAACAGACTGTTGCTTGTTGGTTACAAAATACAGAGGACAAAAAAGGGGGAATGACAAGAATGGAAACTGAGGGAAAATAAAAGAAAGCGGAGGACGGCACGAAGGGGGTGGAGAGCGGGTCAATAAAACGAGCGGAAATCGAGAGAATGAAGGAATACGGTCCCAATGACATGCAGGCCAGCAGCTCTTGTGGACGAAATAAAGGTATGTGTTTTTTTTTGGAGGCCGGGGTGGACACAGTGAGTTACTGTGAAGTTTGTGAAATTTGTGACATGTCGCTGCTCACTCTGTTTTCCGGGGATCGGACCGAATACGAGAATGCATAATTTTTGAAAATAAATAAACTGATAAAAGAAGCAGGGATGGGAGAGAAAAGATTCTGTATGAAATCGGCATGCGAACTGACTAAGAAGCGAAAGGAAAAAGTGGTGATTTTTGAGTTCATATGCCGATTTAGGGAATGCAGGGGGAATGGTTGGTTCTTGTCGTGTGGTGGGTATGAAGTAAAGATGGGAGCCGGCTTCTTCCGCTGTCTTCAGAGTTTTGCCTGTGCTGTCGATCGGTAATCATTGATACGGTTGATCAATCCGGACGCATCTTTGAATTTGTGAGCGAGGGGACTGCGTCTGTATGTGTTCACATAATAGCACATCGGTGCGGTTGTTGTTTGTTTGTGCTCGAAATCCTCGAGCCGGACGTTTGGATACAAACCATGCAGCTGAAAAGTATTGGTATTCAAACAAGTGAAAAGTTGGAAAACTGCCTACCACTCTGCCGAACATTCTGTCCTGACGACGGAGGCATCCTCTGGAAGCACACTTCAGGCGAATATCCGTCTCTTTGTGTATGATTTTCTTCGTGTACTTGATTGTCTCTTCCACATTGAAGTCGTTCTCGGGTAGAAGAAGGATTGCCTGTAAAGTGAATGTCACTCTTACTGCAAAGATGTCAAACGAGTCATTAAGCTCACCTCGACACGAGATCTTCCCGAAAGTTGCTCCCACAGTTTTGCCAAAGATTCTTCGGAAACCTGTTTGTTGAAGGTCGGGTTGTGGCGGTCTTCTGGATGCTGACTGAACAGTTCGCCTTTCATCGTCACCTGCTTGTACTGAACGGGCTCGTCCCGGTCGACAGTAGTCAGGTCAACTTCTCCCTCCCAATCCGGAAGCACGGCGGCGGCTTCTTCAAGATCTTTTTCCTCCTTTGTTGTGTTTCTCGAGTGAAGGTAGCGCCCATTAACTCGTTCATCTGGCAACTCGACCAGATCTCCTTCCTGCGGTACGACGACAACAGCGACATCTTTGGCCACCTCTCCTTCATCAATGTTCTCGGCCTCGTTTCCTGGTGCAGCAGCAGCGATCAGATCTTGCGGATTCATTTTGTGCACTGAAACAATGATAAACTTTTATGGTGACGAGCTGACGCGGAGAGGACGGAAAAGGTAATTCATTCATACTGCTGAGACTGAGAGAATATCGAGAGCAAGAGGGCTCCGCTGAAGACTAAAAAGAAAGAGAAAACCGAGGAGAGGCAATGAACATGCACCAGTCAATTAGCAAGAGTTATGCAGCCGACATGTGATTTGATACGATGCCGTTAGCTGGCAGTAAGAGGAAGAGAGAAAACAAGAGAGTGACGCACCATTACGAGCCGTGCGGGTGAGGCGGCCGGCACGAGAGAAGGGTTATAGCCGCCCCGAAAAAGGGGCAGAGAGGCGCCCGGCCAGCACACGAGGCCCCAATGCGAGTAGTGCACTGCGTCTGGAGAGGCGGCGGGCGGAAGAGTTGACATAGAGTGCAACGAAGAAGAAGAAGAAGAAGGAGAGGAAGGCCCCGATCCACAACGCAGCTTGCTTCAGCTGCCACGAGAGGAGGCCTGTGACGAAGCAGCACGAGAACCCGATGGCGCGCTTGAACGTCTCTCAATTCCACCCTATCTCTCTCTCCACGGCCACAGAGTCCCCTCTCCTGCATAATGGCGGTTTCACTCTTTTTCGCTCTTGCCGCGCACACTCGCACATTGGCCTCCTCTCTGTGCATCTCTCGAAGAGAGTAGAAGGGAAAAAAGAAAGGGAAGGAGAAGAAAGTGGGACAGCGAGGCCGGCAGGAGGAAATTGGAAAATGGCGCGCAAAATGGAAGAGTCGTCGTCTCGAGTCGGATGAAATATAGTGGTTTGGCAGCGAATGTATTTTCGTCTTCTTCGCTCGCCATTGTGTTTTTTCTCGTGTCTCACAGTCGTGAATCAGAAAGCGCTTTGTCATTCATATTGTGAAACGGTCAGAAGTGTACAGGAAAAGAGAAAAGGAATGAACTGAAAAACCGTCGGGATGGTTTGTGAACAGAGAGGAGATGGAGGAAAGATATTAGCTGTAAAATAAAAGAGGGAGAGGGAAAAGAAACAGGAGGAAAGAATAGCAACAATATGCATCGACGCGTGGTTGTCGAGCTTTCAACAGGTGCTACCGTTGGCAATATAAATTGAATTTCACAGATATCGGAGAAGCGTGGAATAAGAGACTGGAGATATGTTTTCTTGAGTTGAAAGTTATCGAAAGTGAAACTTTTAAAAGAAAAACGCGTTGTTTCGAGGTAATTGAAAAAAAAAGACAACCGCCGTAAATAAGAAAAGAGAGATCGAGATGCACGGCTTCTTAAAAGAATTTCATTAAGCGGCCTCCATTTTCTTCACTCCGCTTCGAGCGCTGTCACGTCCGCTGTTCCCTGGTCTTGACCTCGTGCTTCCGGCTGATCTGTTTGAGATTAGCACATAAATGTGAGAAGCCGTACTATAAAGATATCACAAGAACGATTTAAGTGTGCTGAGGGGCTTCGCGAATGTCGAACATGGGACTGGTTGAGCGCAATTATGTCATAAGAGAAACTAATAAAAAACATTCGAAACGGGCGTCGAAGGAGCCAGCAATTTTGGTCAACACCGACGATTATATTTTATATTCAAAAACGTTCAAGCAATAAGGGAGTATTTGACTGTGGAGGAGAAAACGAAATAGCCAGTTTTTAAATTGAAAAGATTGTTCTGGAATTCGGAAACTGATGAAAAGGGGTGTAAAACTTCTCATTCTCTTTGCTATGATTCTAAGGCCCCAAAAACGAATAGCATTCGGGATACGTGTTTATTGGCATTTTCATGTATTGTATGAATGACCGGTGATGGCGAAAAAAGCTACTTGTTCTTTTTGTGTTCCTTTTCGGCTAGAACGGTTTCGTTGTAGTTGACACGTCTTCTCTGAAAATCGGATATAAAAACTCTACACATGCATGCCGATGCTTACCAAGCGCTTCTTTGCAGCTGGCATTTCGGTGAGGTCGTATCCATTGCCGCTTCCATGGCCCTCCATATACATTGGCCTCCACTCCTGTGGCTGATCGTCTACTGACACCGATGCAGGTGGCGGTCCTTCATACTCTGGAAGCTCTGCCAGCTCCGGCTCATATTCCTCCGGCGGTACTGCATTGCTGTGGTGGTTGTTGTTTGACACCGACGGGCCTGCGGTGTCTTCCGGGATCGCGTCATCAGGTACCTCATCTGAGTCGCTGTGTCTGCAATACAACTATTCGTACCTTTGAAGTCCCACAAAATAATTCCGTTGAAAAAGGAACCGTTACTTACTCGTCCTGTCGTGTCATCTGCTGTTTTCTCTTTTTCCGCTCAGTGCTTCCTTCCTTTTTCATTTCACTTTTCCTCTTTTTTTGCGGTTCCTTCGCCTTCTTGCTCGTTTGGACAGCGAGTGCACTTCTCTCACCAGATCCGTCAGATCTGAAAAAGTTATTTAGTTCAGTTTCGAGCTCCTAGTTTGAAAGAGTTCTTAGTCAGTGCCCAAAACACACTTCTCGTTTCGAATGCCTCCATGAGTTTACTTCTTTGTGCGACACTCGTCTCGTGTCGCCGCCCCCCCCCCCCTTCGTTTTCTTTTTCCTTTTTGGCTTGGCTTGGACACCCACTCTCGCAGATGTTTTTTCTTTGCCCACCCTTCTCTGCCACCCGGACAATGAAACAGAAACTGAATGATTCGTCGGTTTGTGCCATTCTCAAAAAGAAGCAACATTTTTAAGAGCATTTTCAAGATCCCTTTCTCACTACGTATTCATTTCTCTTCGTTCTCTCTCGCTCATTGTCATCAAATGTGTTTTCTGTGCGCTCTCAGTGGAGAAGAGAAGGGGGGCTCGCGAATGCATTCCGGTCGATATGTCGGACAGCAGCGAGAGAGAGGAGACCCGCAGAGCGTTTCCTACGGATGACGTCAGGAGACACAGCCCACTCTCGTTCTCCTTACGGACGGGGGAAGGGAAGAGGAAGGGGCACCTTATCTCGGTTGCCTGTCGTTTGATGGGCCGTTGTACACATCGGAGGGTTGCGTGGTACGCACGCAGCAAGCGCAAAGACGTCCAGAGAAAGAGCGGAGGGGAATTGGAAACAAAACCAAGATAAAGAGCATGCCCGTTATCAACGTTCATTATCGTTCTTGTTGAGGTAGTCATCGAAGGGTCGCCTAACGTTTTCTCAATTACTTGTCTCTCACCTGTCCATCTTTGTGTTCTTTCTATGATCGTTTGTCTCGACTTGCTTGTTCTCAACTCCTGTCTCCAAATATTTTTCCTCGTTGTTTTCTGTTTCAGTTTTCGACGAGTTCTTTGTAGACATATCTGAAAAGTTTCAATGATACTGGGATATCGGTGGGAATTTGAAAAGAAAGAAGCAAAACGTAAAAACGAATAGAGCGAGAGAGCGAGAGAGAATGAGGCATAGCGCGCGCAAACGGGCGAACAACGTCTGTATGAGCGACTGCGCGTTTGCGAGTGCACCGTCTTCTCTTCTGTGCGAGGCAAATTGCCCCGAGCGATAGGCGACGGGTGGTTGTTGGGTTTCGTGTGGAAGAACGAGAGAGGTGCTAGAAGAGAAGTAATGGTGGGGCTGATGGCGGAAAGAGAAAAACAACCGTTCGGGGAATTCTGTTGGGTGCCGTGAACACATATCAAAAAATTTCTCTATTCGTAGACATTCGCGTGTCTCGCCAAAGAATTAGTTATTTTCACGTTTCCCTGACAATATTCGGCAGCGTTCCTCGTTTGGACATCAATCGATTCCCGTGGTTTTTGTCTTGATAGTGTGAGAGAGCCGAGAGAAGACGACATTCCAATGCATTGCCATTATTTCGAGTTGCCATTTAGTATATCGGAGGTCGGTGCGTCTCGACACAAGCCCGCCAACTGCCCGCACTTCTTTTCCTTTCCTTCAACTTCGGGGAGATAAATCACATTGGTGTTCTCTTAATCGTCAGAAACCACCATCAAAAACAAATGTGAAGCGAGTGGTATAGTGTTTGACACTTAAATGTTGCACCGAGAGAAGGACACTTTCCTTTTGTATTCCTCATTTTTGGCTGCGTCATTTCCTACTCACAGCTTCTGCAGCGTCGAAAGATAGCAGGCGGATTGGACGATCGCACTTTTGGATGCTACATTCGCCCCCTCCTGTTTTCCTTTCTCCTCATCTCATTTCTCTTTGTCGCGACACCCAATTTCCTCTTCAAGATGAAGGCTCCTCGTGCGAACGAAATGAAGAAACGCACCCGGCGAAAAAAGATCGATGTGCGAGACCCATCCTTGGTAGTTTTTATGGAATGAGGTTGCCTCGCCTCGAGAAGGCTGCTTTCTCAGCATCACCCGATTCGGAAAGTGCTCGCCGTTTGCTCGAGCCGGCTCTCATTATTCACTCCCATTCTTGCTCATTTCTAGCGCCTGCCGTATGCGCTCCCTTTTTCGTATTCTCAGTTTTCACTCAATTCTAATTAGGCTCAGAGCTCGACTCGAGCTGCTTGATGTCGTGTCCATAAAATATTCACAATTCTAATCATTCTCTTCTGAATTCCGTTTTTATGACGCCGCATTGAATAACCGCCCAGCGTTTATCGGGGGCCAATTCACCCTATCGCCCCTTGAGTTCCGTTAAGTGACGTCAAAAACACACCACCTCTTCTGCTCGCAAAGAAGAAAAGCTGAAGAGAGGTCTTCCCACGGCCTACACTGGCTCTCGCGCCCATCGGCGTTGCGGCCGGCTGGAGGTGGAAGCAAGATTGCATACAAGGCAGTTAAAGCGAGACATGCCGTCCGCCCGTTGTTGTTCTCAATCTGTCCCTCTTCCTGCTTCTTTTCCGCTGAGCCACCCCTCGTTCAGCGCACGCACAACACTCACTGCTTCTGACTTTTTTGAGTGTGTGGCTGTGTGTGCGGGTATGTGCGGGCGTGCGTGTTTGCGTGTTGCCCTTGGCAGAACATCGAAAGCTATTTCTCTCTCCACTCTTGCCTCTTTCCTCTGCCTCATGCGCACCCCCTTCCCATCCCTATGACAACAGCCACTATCTTTTTTTCAGATTTGACAGAGAAGCCGCAACCAACAACAGCATTCACTCTTCTCTTTCAAACCGCCCCAGCACACAGAAACACAGGGACGCTTCGCGACCGCAACGCGGGCTCCGAAACTGGAGGTGAGCGGCTCTCAGGTTTTGGGGTGGGAATCCTATCGAAACTTCTGTGCGCGTCTATTCCCGGATTCTGAACTTCTGGCCGCAGTGTACGATCGCGAGTTCTTCGCGATAAAGTCTGACGTAGGGGCATGCTGTTCTCGTAGAAAGCGTTTGTGGGGATCTTAAGTTTCGGTGTGTCTCAAAACTTTCATCCACCCATTTAAAACAAGTTCATCACCATTTGCGTTTCTCCTTCCACAAATCTTCCTTCTCGTCGTTTCCTCAGTGACGTGACATCCACACACGAACTCACGCAAACATACACACAGATTTTGCCATTCGCTAATTTTTCTCATGACAACACTGTCCACTGCAGAAGATTAAAAGCTATGAATTGCACGTACCTCTCACTTTCTCACCGTTATGATCCTTCGCTGATCCTACTGGAAGTTTGAAAAATGTATCTTTGAAAGTCCAAAGTTCGACGGTTCAAAACAGAGACGGGCGGGGTTCTGACTTCCGACTTTCACGACTTGTTCACTTCCGACTTCCGACTTCCGCCAGAAAAAAAATTATTTTGACTTTTGCCTTCCGGATTCTCAAAATTCATTTCCGCCCAACTCTGGTTAAAAAGGTCGAGGAATCTTCCATTTTCTATTTGCTTCATTTGGCAATCCTCGTCTCTCATCAGCTTGTTTCTGTGTTATTGTAGTATTTTACTGAGCTGTTCAGTCCATTGTATTGTTTTCTGCGTCTGCAGGACCCCTCTCGAAAATGTTCTTCTTGTTGATCGCTTTTTTCTCTCGTACCCCTCAATTTTCTTTGCGTCTCGCGGGGTGTTCCGGATGGAATAAAACCGAACAGATGTTCCTCGTCGAGCATGGAGGTCGTACTTCCGAGCAGGTGGAGTATTCGTTTCTCCTACGCGACGCGTCCGAAACGTATGCAGCTGCCGTTTCGGTCCAGAAAATTCGATTGAAACGAATACGCGTTTCATCCACGCTGTTCGTCATAATATGCGATTCTCCCATATTGGCAGGTTTCGAAAAAAGTAGAATACTCGATAATCTGTTTCATTGCCTATTCCTCTCTCCGTTCCGAATGATCATTCGTCGTTTATTTTCCAACCAGAATGAACCAAGCGGCTCCGCCGCCAACAGCGCGCATTTCACCGCCTGTAGGTGGTTGCGTTGTCATGGGTCCGGTGGCCGAGTGGCTCGTGTGTTTGTCTGTTGGGTGAGGGTCCCTGGTTCGGTCTTTTGTAGGGTCATTCTTGTTTCTTCTTGCCCTTGGAATGCGGACAAATAAACAGACACACAGACACACAGATATACCCCGGACGGTTTTTATTAATAAGGAAGATTGATTCGCGAAACACTTCCATTTTCTTGACAAGGCAATTTTATTCATTTTCGAATGCTAGCTTTTCATGTAGAATTTAAGAAAAGGTTCGAATGGTTTTCGTACCGAGTTCCTCTCTCTCGAAATTGCGATTTTGGTCACACGAATAGCAAGAAACGTTGGAAGCGGCCCACATTTAGGAGAGCCATCACCTCTCACGCAAGCAGCTAACAGAGATTTCCTACACAAATCCTTCCCCCCCCCCCCCTCATAAAGAAGGGAGCAACCGACTCTCTCTCTCTTTCTCTCTCTCTCTCTCTCTCTCTCTCTCTCTCTCTCTCTCTCTCTCTCTCTCTCTCTCTCTCTCTCTCTCTCTCTCTCTCTCTCTCTCTCTCTCTCTCTCTCTCTCTCTCTCTCTCTCTCCCTCTCTCTCTCTCTCTCTCTCTCTCTCTCTCTCTCTTTTTTTTAAAAAAAGATTTCTCTTGCAGGAAAAAATGGACAATCCCCCCGCGGGCGGCGGCTGGCTAAACAACATGGAATTGATAGACTACCTCAATACCTGCAACGATGTCAGTGTAAAACCGAAAAAAAGGCCATTTTTTCCTCACTCCAACTCGAACTGGACAAAAAAGAAAAACCGCTCTCGTGGTGGAAAAAATCGTCATCGTCCGAGAATCAGATCTCGTTCACCTCAACTGAGAGAAAGGAGCCGATCGCCGAGAAGACAATCTCAGGACAGAGACCATCTGCGCAATAGAGACCGGGAGCAGATGTACGATACGAGCGCAGAATCGGTGAAGCCTCAAAGAAGTCCGGACCGGAGTCGATCCCAACATACAGAGAGCTCAAACCGAAGCCACGGACACCAAGAATCAGGCAACGAAGAATGGACGAAGCCTCAAAGAAGTCCGGACCGGAGCCGATACCAACGTACAGAGAGCTCGAACCGAAGCAGCGGACACCAACAATCATACAACACAAAATGGGAGAAGCCTCAAAGAAGTCCGGACCGGAGCCGATACCAACGTACAGAGAGCTCGAACCGAAGCAGCGGACACCAACAATCATACAACACAAAATGGGAGAAGCCTCAAAGAAGTCCGGACCGGAGCCGATACCAACGTACAGAGAGCTCGAACCGAAGCAGCGGACACCAACAATCATACAACACAAAATGGGAGAAGCCTCAAAGAAGTCCGGACCGGAGCCGATCCCGACGTACAGAGAGCTCAAGGAAGAGGAAACATACGTCATCGAGTGGTGAAAGTAACGAAGTTAGCAGACGCTCAAATGAGTATGATAGTTCAGATTATAGGTAGATTGATACATTATTTTTTCAGGAAAAAACAAAAAAACGGGGACAGCAAAGAACGCGATTTGAGTCATCGGCGAGAAAAGGAGAAAGAGGAAGATAGATCGAAAGAGAAAAAGCAGGAGAACTATTCCGGCAGCAAAAAATCCGAGCATGAAACCGAAAAGAAGCATCATCGTCACTGTGAGTTACCATAGTTTGGAATGACCCCAATAGATATCAGCAAATTCTGAGTTCCAGCTTCCAACGACAAAACAACAGGAATAAGTGACGATGTAAACAGCGATTCCGATCAGGAGATTCAAATGCACAAGGAGGAGGAGATGTTAATATGGCTTATGATTGAAGAGGATTTTCGCAAACAAAAAGATCATAACAACGGTGAAACGATGGAGGAACAAAAGAAAGATAACAAGAAGGACGAAGAAATGAAACTTGACGAAAATATACAAGAGGAGCCAAGAGACAAAGAGGAACAAGGGGAGGAGCACGAACCAGATCAGGGACTACCACAGAAGGGTCAGTTCCAATCCCAAACAGACAATATCTTATAGTGAAGAATTTTCAGCGGCACCTACAAAGACCATCCCTCCGGCCTCGCCCATCTCTCCGGCCGAAAGCGAAAAAAGCAACGTAGGAAGAAAAGATCAGGATGTGGGTCGAACTGGTGAGTACACTTGCTAGTCACACAGAATCACTTTCTAAACAAAAAAAGTCCAAATCTAATCGTTTTAAGACCACACGGAGAAAGACATTCACGCTCCCCAAGTCGAGGCGCTGTCAGAAAATGTAAACGATGACGACTCGGATTCTCCTTGCCCGGCCGTCAATCGAAAAGGCTCTTCTGCCGAGGTCAAAAAACTTGACATACCAGTTGCAGTAACGGCAATTCCAAATGAGGCTGGAGCAAATTCTGAAAACACAGCCATATCTTTTGAGGGAGTTGACAAAACTTCCGGTCCATCTCCGACAGCAACTTTGTCTGACAGTCAGCAAGAACCTTTTTCAACGGAAACGGCTTCAATCGTGACTGTGTCCAACGACTGTCCTCCACCGACGTCTTCTTCTGTAACCGCAGAAGATGTTTCTTCAATTTGGAAACGCGTAGAGGTCCGTCCAAATCCGTTGAGTGTCGCTGCTCGTTCTACCGAACGCCATCAGAAACTGGTTATTCGGGATGCAAGTCGAACAACTGAAAAGAGTGCAGTCTCTGGTTTGAAGAATGCACATAATTGTCAGAATCTGCCACTTGCCATCTCAGCGAGTCCGAGGCCATCGGACACGGATCCTTCTTCCGACAAGCGGAATGCGAGCTCGAGTCGGCAGAGAAAGGAAAAGGCGCCATCGAATATCTCCGAAAGCCTATCGCGGCCTGCATCGCCGAATCCGAGGAGGATGAACACGGATCCTTCTTCCGAAGAGCCGAATGTGAGCTCGAGTCGGCAGAGAATGGAGAAGGCGCCATCGAATATCTCCGAAAGCCTATCGCGGCCTGCATCGCCGAGTCCGAGGAGGATGAACACGGATCCTTCTTCCGAAGAGCCGAATGCGAGCTCGAGTCGGCAGAGAATGGAGAAGGCGCCATCGAATATCTCCGAAAGCCTATCGCGGCCTGCATCGCCGAGTCCGAGGAGGATGAACACGGATCCTTCTTCCGAAGAGCCGAATGCGAGCTCGAGTCGGCAGAGAATGGAGAAGGCGCCATCGAATATCTCCGAAAACCTATCGCGGCCTGCATCGCCGAGTCCGAGGAGGATGAACACGGATCCTTCTTCCGAAGAGCCGAATGCGAGCTCGAGTCGGCAGAGAATGGAGAAGGTGCCATCGAATATCTCCGAAAGCCTATCGCGGCCTGCATCGCCGAGTCCGAGGAGGATGAACACGGATCCTTCTTCCGAAGAGCCGAATGTGAGCTCGAGTCGGCAGAGAATGGAGAAGGCGCCATCAAATATCTCCGAAAGCCTATCGCGGCCTGCATCGCCGAGTCCGAGGAGGATGAACACGGATCCTTCTTCCGAAGAGCCGAATGCGAGCTCGAGTCGGCAGAGAATGGAGAAGGCGCCATCGAATATCTCCGAAAGCCTATCGCGGCCTGCATCGCCGAGTCCGAGGAGGATGAACACGGATCCTTCTTCCGAAGAGCCGAATGCGAGCTCGAGTCGGCAGAGAATGGAGAAGGCGCCATCGAATATCTCCGAAAACCTATCGCGGCCTGCATCGCCGAGTCCGAGGAGGATGAACACGGATCCTTCTTCCGAAGAGCCGAATGCGAGCTCGAGTCGGCAGAGAATGGAGAAGGTGCCATCGAATATCTCCGAAAGCCTATCGCGGCCTGCATCGCCGAGTCCGAGGAGGATGAACACGGATCCTTCTTCCGAAGAGCCGAATGTGAGCTCGAGTCGGCAGAGAATGGAGAAGGCGCCATCAAATATCTCCGAAAGCCTATCGCGGCCTGCATCGCCGAGTCCGAGGAGGATGAACACGGATCCTTCTTCCGAAGAGCCGAATGTGAGCTCGAGTCGGCAGAGAATGGAGAAGGCGCCATCAAATATCTCCGAAAGCCTATCGCGGCCTGCATCGCCGAGTCCGAGGAGGATGAACACGGATCCTTCTTCCGAAGAGCCGAATGCGAGCTCGAGTCGGCAGAGAATGGAGAAGGCGCCATCGAATATCTCCGAAAGCCTATCGCGGCCTGCATCGCCGAGTCCGAGGAGGATGAACACGGATCCTTCTTCCGAAGAGCCGAATGCGAGCTCGAGTCGGCAGAGAATGGAGAAGGCGCCATCGAATATCTCCGAAAGCCTATCGCGGCCTGCATCGCCGAGTCCGAGGAGGATGAACACGGATCCTTCTTCCGAAGAGCCGAATGCGAGCTCGAGTCGGCAGAGAATGGAGAAGGCGCCATCGAATATCTCCGAAAGCCTATCGCGGCCTGCATCGCCGAGTCCGAGGAGGATGAACACGGATCCTTCTTCCGAAGAGCCGAATGCGAGCTCGAGTCGGCAGAGAATGGAGAAGGCGCCATCGAATATCTCCGAAAGCCTATCGCGGCCTGCATCGCCGAGTCCGAGGAGGATGAACACGGATCCTTCTTCAGAAGAGCCGAATGCGAGCTCGAGTCGGCAGAGAATGGAGAAGGCGCCATCGAATATCTCCGAAAGCCTATCGCGGCCTGCATCGCCGAGTCCGAGGAGGATGAACACGGATCCTTCTTCCGAAGAGCCGAATGCGAGCTCGAGTCGGCAGAGAATGGAGAAGGCGCCATCGAATATCTCCGAAAGCCTATCGCGGCCTGCATCGCCGAGTCCGAGGAGGATGAACACGGATCCTTCTTCCGAAGAGCCGAATGTGAGCTCGAGTCGGCAGAGAATGGAGAAGGCGCCATCGAATATCTCCGAAAGCCTATCGCGGCCTGCATCGCCGAGTCCGAGGAGGATGAACACGGATCCTTCTTCCGAAGAGCCGAATGCGAGCTCGAGTCGGCAGAGAATGGAGAAGGCGCCATCGAAGGATTCAGCAAGTCTCGCACCTGCCGTGTCAGCGACTTCAACAAGTCTTCCAGTCGCTGCACCGCCATCGGAAATTCAAACTGGCCATGCCACAATTCTAACAAGCCATCAGATTATTAAGCCAGTCCCAACACGCGCAACTTCTCTTGCTCCGTTTTTCCCTCAACGGAAGCGATCGACTTTTGCCATGACATTCCATGAATCGTCACCATTCAAAAAACTCGCGTCTCGCGATTTGAGAGTTTCAGGCTGGCAAACTGTTCCAACAAAGAAGGCGAGTACATTCACGGAAGTAAGATCATTGACTTCACAAAACCGTGTTTCTCAACCGTCGGCTTTTCAAACAGGTAAACATTCTTCATATGATCGTTTTCGTAGCTTTTCACTCCACCTTATTTTTTTTCAGATGCAGTGGCAAAGTCGGCATTGAGAGAGAAACTGTCATTCGAAGAAACCGTCAAGAAATCGTTCGAACAGTCTGCTCTAAGACTTGGAAACAGTATACCTTACACGAATCATTTCTCCAAAAACAAAACCATTGTTTCAGATTTGGACTACATCCGACTGGCAGAAAAAGCGATCGGTTAGCTGACTTTTTTAATTGCAAATGTATTGTCTTTTTCCAGGCTCTGGTCTCATCAGTTTGAAAGAAGCCAGCGGGAACATGGACGGATATCTGATGACAGCAAGCATTCTTCCATGAGAAACAAATTTTCAAATTTTTTTCAATTAATTTATTTCAAAACATTTATTTTTCGTAAACAGATAAACCAAATGAACTACTGTCAAAACGTTTCAATCCAAATCCGCTCTACTGCACTTAAGGGCGACGCGTCGCGGTCGGCGCGCGCGAAATTCAAACGGCGGCCGGGGCCTAGAAATCCGCGGCTTGCGGCCGCTCTTCCATCGCATTATTTTCGACGATTTATTCCGTTTTTTCGCAGTTTTTCGTGTATTTTCACATTCTTCTTGCGTTATTCCACCAAAAAATGATAACAAGCATCGATTTTCATGTTATAACGACAATTTTCGGCCGAAATTTTGTAGAAAACCTGAAAAATCACCAAGAAACCAGTAAATGTCCGCTTTTTCTCATTTTCACCCATCGATCCCGTTTTTTCGCTCGCTTTTGCTCTTCTTTTCAGTTCTGATTATTGTTTCTTTGCTTTCAGTTCTGCCAGCAACGATTTGGAGTGTTCAATTCGAAAAAGGACACATCCAACCGGTTGCCAAAATATCTCGTTCTGATTCGACTTTATTTTTTGTTTCGCGCATGAGAACGCTTTGTGATAATAAATTCATTGATCAGCATTTTGAAAACATGAGTATCTATCGTCTGCGAATCATTTCCACGCCACAATTTCTCGTTTCCGTGCATCAGTTCCTCGACCTCAGCTTCAACGACAGACGGCGCTCGTTTCGTCCCAGACGTTGCCAAATTGCTGCTGGCAGAACTGAAAGCAAGGAATCCATCATAAGAGAAACAAAGAAAGAGAAGAAGCGAATAAAAAACGGGATCGACGGGTGAAAATGAGAGAAAGCGAAAATTTACTGGCTCCTGGGTGATTTTTCAGGTTTTCTACGGATTTTCGGCCGAAAATTGTGGTTATAACATGAAATTTGATGTTTGTTATCATTTTTTGGTAAATTATCACTGAAATCAATGTGAAAATGCATGAAAAACTGCGAAAAACGGTAAAAAAACGGAATAAATCGTCGAAAAAAATGCGATGGAAGAGCGGCCGCATGCCGCGGATTTCTAGGCCCCGGCCGCCGTTTGAATTTCGCGCGCGCCGACCGCGACGCGTCGCCCTTAAGTGCAGTAGAGCGGATTTGGATTGAATCGTTTTTACAATACCTATCTTGAATTCTTGCTCGATTTATCAACAGAGCGCGGTTGCAAGGCCACCAACTGTGCACACGGCCCTCCGTCGGAAACCATTCTTTTCACCCTCTCTCTCTCTCTTTCTCGCTTGCATTTAATCGTCCGCTCTCCGTCATTTATTGATTTTTAGGAGACACAATGTCTTTTCAACTGCTAAGAACGTACGGTTTACGTGCTGATAATTGGTATCAGCCGGAGGTTTGTGTTCAAAAATCCACGTTTAGTCAAATACACTGTTTTATAGACAAATCTGTCGAGTGTGGCCAAGAAGTTGTTTCAAAAATCGTTCGCAGACAGCGAAACCCAGGAGTTCCTTGATGCCTCCAACGACATTGCCAACAATTTCTTCTGGCAGGTGAAAACACAGCGTTTCTTTTGGCTTTTGAATGTAACAAATCATTTATAGACGATCCGAAATCTTGGAGTCATGTTTCTTTCGACGATTTACTCGAAAACCGACATTAACGGAATGACTGGCTTTGGAAACATGTTTCTGTTCAGTGAACACCAGTTGGCCAGGTTTTTGGCCATCGATCAAAGCGCGTGGACAGCCACTGGCAAAAAAGTGCGGTGAAACAGGTTTTATTCGGATTGGCATTCGTTTCTCAGGTTCTCGACCTCGGCGCCGGCAACGGAGACATCACCGAACACATGCGTCCGTTTTTCGACCATTTGTACGCAACGGAACTCTCACCGGTGAGAGATAATCAGCAGAAAACAAAATGTTGGAAAGTATTGGCTACAGAAAATGAGAAACCGGCTCAGTTCGAAAGGATATCATCTTCTGGACGCCGTCGACTGGGCGCTGACTGAGGAGAAATTCGATTTGATCACCGCTTTCAATCTTCTCGACCGGTTAGTGCTAAAAGTAGCTGAGAAATATAAAAACTGACGGATGTGAGCAGACCCGCTGTTTGGTCTCTTGCATTGGGAAACATCGATTTTTGCGTTAAAATCCTGAAATCGCATGAAGGAATCCGCCGAAAACACTATAGAGTTTTTTTTCCGATAATCAATTGTTTTGATCCATCAATATTTTTGCAGTCACTACTCGCCCTCCAAACTTCTCCAAGACCTGTGGAACGTTGCGAGCCGTTCCAACTGCAATGTGATCATTTCTCTCGTGTTACCGGTCAATCATTACGTTGAATTCAATCCGAACGGAAGAAGCACCCGCCCAGGTGAGCCCATCTGTCCATCTGTATTCCAACGTTTCTGAATTACTTTTTCTGTAGACAACTACCTCAATGTGCAAGGAAGAACTTACGCGGACCACGTCCATCACATGATCGTCAACGTCTTCCGGCCGGCCAAATTCCAAGTGGTCAGATGGACAAAACTGCCGTACTTGTGCGAAGGAGACATGAATCACGTCAGTCGATCACCTTCCTAGGCAATATCGCAGTGTAATGATTTCTCTGTTTTCAGGCGGCCTATTACCTTCCGGACGCCGTATTCCTTCTGAAGCCGGTTTCAGCGCGTTCCGAAATGGTTCCTGAGACTGAGACTGAGACAGTAACCGTCAATCCTTCTCCTGCACCGCCTTCCCACTCTGACCTCTGAACACCAAAGACAGATCCTCTCTCTTCATGATCCCGCATTCAAATGCATTTTCATTTCATTATCTGGTAAATATTCACTTTTATTTTCAACTATTGCCTTATTTTAAAATTATGCTCGAAATATATGAAAAAAATAAAACGGTCTTAAGATTCAAGAGAATAGATGCAAAAGCTAAAAGATTCGGGAGCGTGAGTTGTTTCGGCTATTGGCTTTGGCTTGGGTAAGACGCCCCTCGCGAGATTCATCGCGAGTTCTTGTTCGTGACGAACTTCTGGAAGTGTTGCGACTTGCAGTAGCGGCTCTGAAAGAGAATATGGACAAACTGTCATTCGCTTCTCGAAACTTACACACATTGAACAAAACGGGTTAGTAACATAGGAAGCGGCTGGAGGAAGAGAGTAAAAGGATAAGGAACAGAGTAAAACGTCGGACCAGAAACGGAAAAAAACACATGAAGCATGGGTAAAGTGCAAAGGGAGGGTGGAATCAGTGATTGACGCTCATTTTACTGACGCGATTGGCCAATGAAACTCTGAAAAGAACGGAAGTGCGAACAAAATTGAACAAAAGCCCAAAGCGATTGAGTTCGTCAAACATACGGAGTCTTGAGACGACTCTGCGAAGTTGGAGGTTGTTGCTGCTGCTCCACGGTTCGCTTGGCAGAAGTGCTTCTTCTGAAATGAACATGCTGAAAAAAACGGAAGGTGCGTTTGCTTACTTGGCCGGAGTCATTGGTGGCAGATTCGAACGCATTCCGGCGGAGAGCGACGTGTTCCTTCCGGCCGACTGACCAGTGGAAAGAGTGGAGCGCGTTTCGAGGGACCTACAAGCTCACAATTGGAACTGGTGCTCAATCGAGAAGAAACTACTTTCTGCGGCTGCTCAAATCGTTGAAATCCTCTTGACGAAGCCGTGTCAAACTACCGTCTCTCCCTCTGGTAGTCGACTTCCGGTCTGTCGAACCATTTCTACTGGCCGTCTCTTGTTTTCTTCCCTGTAAAGACTCCCATCGTTTTGATTACCAAGTCTCGCGCACATCTTGCTTTGATGAGAGGCTTCTGTAGTTGCCGGTGGATGGAGCGCGATTTCCGGCAGACGACTTGAGGCTGCTTGGTTGCTTTCTAGATGCTTGTTCTCTGAAACGCGTCGTGTTTTCAAAATGACGAATCTGCCAAGAAGCCATTATTACCTGCAGAACGGAATGTGTCTTTCGGCGGCTGCCGCGTTGAAGTTGCGACTACAATACTCGCATTGAACATAGTCTGAAATCGAGTTCTAATTCCGCGCTTGTTGCTCAGGAATGGCTGTTTTTGATTGGTCGTTCGATAATTACCCGTGAAATGTGTGTGCACGCTCCACCGGCCACCGGGAACCGATTATTGTGCTCATTGCTTGCCTAGCGGGCCGAAACGACCCCGTTCTAATTTCCTATCGTGAGAAACTCAAATTTCTTGGGAAATTCTGTTTACAATCGAATCTCAGTCTCACACCGTTGGTACATTTCACCTGCGTCATCGAAGTTTTAAATGTCAACTGACCACTGGGCACAGCCGTTTTTGGAGGCGGTGGAAGCGGAGCGCCAGTTTTGAGTGCGTAATCGACTCGTTTCGATGACGACACCGCGTCGATGAAGTTTCCATGGCGCTCCCTCCAGTTGGTCTGCGGACGCGGAAAAAAGCCACCGTTCTGAAAGCGCAAGAGTCCGAATATCTCGTACCAAAACGGTTACCATGTCTTTCTCTTGTTTCGCTTTCTTTATGTCCGCATAAGTGATATCAGTTCCCTGAGACCGTTGTATTCCGGAGTCAAACGGTTTGCGGCGAAGAGTGGCAAGCTTCCGGCATGCTTGCTCATGTTTCTCCAAACTAGACTTGATAAACTTTCGGCCGCATATTGGACAGGCGAAAGTTGGCTCATTTGGTTCAGGCTCTGAAGAGGGAGAAAACAACAGGAAGTTATGAGGAAGGCACAATAGTAATTGAATGATGAGCCAAAGAAAAAAAACACCTACGCATTGTAGTCGTCGTCTTCGTTCGTCGTAGAAGAGAGAGTTTGAGCAGGCGTGTGGCGCGTGAGCCGCGTCTCTTCCTCTCACTCACTAATAATAACGGCGGTAGCCCTAGAAGTGGTCACAAACACGAAGCAGCGGGCTTCTCGTTGTTTCTAGGCAGAATGGTTGCTATGCGGGTTTCGACGAAGCGAGGAGCACGCACACCGCAAGAGCGCCGCCAAATTGGAGGGAGAAAGCGGGAGACGACGAATGGTGCTCGCGCGGAGCACTTGGCCCGCTCGCTCCCCGCCCGTTTTACTGAATTGTAGTTTTCAATGGCATAGAGAAAAGCGGGGAAAAGGAAAGCGAAAGACAAACGGAGGGAGGAGAGAGGTCATAAAATGGGAGTTACGTCAAGGAACTTGTTGAACACGATTTCGTTTTCCTTCCGACATCTGCATCCGGCTGTTTGAAATGCAGTCCATTTTTGAATGATTCGCAGTTTTCATAAAGTACAAATAAAATTGCACTTCCAGAATGAAACCTTCCGGTTTTTGAGAAGCGATTAGGATGAGATTACAGCATGAAGCAAATGCGTACACCGAACAACATACATGAAACAGCCGGATTACGAAGGAAGTATCACTTTTTCAGAGAATCCAGTCAGGCAATATAGACTTGAGAAAAAAGTAGTTCGTTTTCTTCTTCTTTGTGCTTTGAAACTCGGAAAACTTCTATTCTAATGCCCATTCTCATTCAAACATCATTTTTAATGGTCTGTTCAGTTGCTTTTCACAACTTTTTTCTGGCTAATAGCCGGGAGGTTTCTACTTTTTCTCTCTCCCTTACTCAATAACTTTTTCGTGAAATGCAAAATTTTCTGCACGACAAGTTTCCCTTCACCAGTTTTGAGTTTGGCATGACCGCCAAGTTTTTTGACGCGAAATAGTTCATAAAAGTTTCATTATCCAGAATGCAAGCAAAAACAACCAGTTCGACGCGGCCGGCACCAACCAGTTCTCTCATATGCCTTTTTTTCTGTGAAAATATTGCCATCCCACACGTTTTACACGAAAAATTCCATCCAGAGGGTGATGAAGAAGATGAAAAAGAAGTGGTAGAAGTAGCACTTGGGTCTGGCGCCACGATGAAAATATTTTGTTCATAGTCGTCAAATTCCAGAACTTTTTTGCCGGCGTGGAGATTCAGCCATCCAGATGTGCATACGTTTCCGGTGCGGTTCGTTCAGCCATTTTTTTTCACTCCTCTCTCTCTCTCTCTTTCGTGTTAGTAGCGAAATGTACACATATCTGGTTATTCTAACCTAATTTTGTTCAAGCTTAGATTATTGGCAAAAAAGATCTAAAGTCAGTGTTCATGGAAAGTTTTTCCGTGGAAAATCATGTTTCCTTTTTGTTTCTCTTTCATCTTCTGTTCGGTTTATAACCATTCGGGGATGGGAAGAACGAGTGAGTAACGTGATTGTATGGGAGGGAAGGAATAAAGAAGATCTTTTCTTGTTTTGTGTGTGTGGTAGAATGCCTTTTTCACAAGTCCAGACACACAGAAAATTCACTTCTGAAGCATTGAAGCCGTCGGGCGGACGGAGCTGGTTAGTTAGCCGATTTCTTTCTTTTTTTTCCTTTTTGACATCTATGGTGTCAAAAGCGAAAAAAAAACATAGAGAGAAGCCATTTTTGTGATTTAGTTATAAGAGTTCAAAACAAATCAGTCTCCCCCCCCCCATACGGAAAAGTACGTTTTGGCGCTAGGTCCCCTGGAATACAGATCTTGCATTGGATTCCGAGTTCTTTAGAATGCTCTCGGCAAACAAGCAGATGTCTTGATGAAAACTTCATTTTCTTCATTATTCACGTCTTCTTTTCTCAATCTACTCTTTCCTGCTCTTCCTTCACGCACAGCTAATTATTCGCCCTACACATCATCTCTGCTCATCCTGTTTATCTCTCCTCTCTGCCACGTCACCTTTTTCACACTCCAAATTTCTGTCTTCTTCTGTGGCGGGAGTGGCGATTTGAAAACAGTGTGTGATATGGATAATCCGTTCTTGTGAAAGGGAGCAAAACAAATTTTATGGAGCGTTTTAGTGTGTTCTCGGCGGCTCAAATCGGAAATCGTTGCTCGCCGGGCTGTTCCTTGTTTCAAAGCGCTCATTCTCGACACATCTCGCATTTCTTATTCCTCGGCCTCCCGTACTTTGGAATTCCGTTTAATTTCAATTCGCATTCTTTTTCTTTCTAATTCCCAACAATCGACACACGATGCAATGAATATTAGATCGAAAGAAACGTGAAACGTCTTCATGGGAAGCACAAGTGACTTGTGACTAAGGAATTATTCCTGCTTCGATATGATCTACACATGATTCTATTCGCAAGCATCAGCATTTTGCTGTTGTCAGGTAAGGATTAAATGTTTATTGATTTTTCACAATTTTTAAATTGCAGTTGGCAATATTTCCGCGCAGTATTGCACAGCCGTTTGTATGACCAAGTTTCAGAATTCAATATCTGACATAACTGGTAATCATGATACTTTTGATCAGGTTTCAACAGCTAAACATTGTGATAGGCTCTTCGGAAACAACAACAATGTTGGCGCCGTTCCACAAAATCATCTCATCGACAGAAGACAACAAGTCGGCTCACAAGCAAATACGCTCTCTTTGCGGGTAACTTTCTTCTTCTTCTTCTTATGCCGCTACTCAACTATGCGTTTCTTTCCAGAAAAGTGAAAAACTGGGAGACGTGTGTTCGTGCGTGCTCACGGGATAGTGCGCGAGCCATCCTTCTCTCCTCTATGGACCAGTGGAAAAAGTTTTGTGCATTGATGCGAAAACCAACCAGAGGCATGTTCTCCCTTGTTTTCTTATTTCACACTCCTCCGCTACCGGCCATAAACAGCAACGAGCACTTTAGCTTCGAATGAGTACTTGAACTGCGAACGGGACCATCAACAGCAAGTCAGCAAGCACTGTGACATCTACATGCCGACCACATTCACCATCACTGTTTTCTGCAAGTCTGTTCCGATATCAAACATTGTCCTGTCAGTTGACAAGCTTCAGATCGTTGGAAAAGTACCGAGACTGCTCGGATCGTTATATGCATCGCTGTTCGGACGAAGCATTTCTTGTAAAGAAAGCCATAGACGATGCGATTCAACATAGTTTCTCGAAGCTGATGAAGTTCGCTACAAATAGGATTAGATTGCCTCAGAGGTAACAAATTCTGTAGGAGACTCTGTGAACCTTCTGTTTTCAGGTGTAACATGTACCATCGCAGTCATCACTACAATAAGCAGAGAGGAGAAGTCGATCACAGGCCGATCACAACCAGCACGAGTGCTGCAATGACAACGATCAGTACAACCGCTGTTGCGATTACTCCCGCACTTTCCGATGTATTTGCTCGTCAAATCGAAATGTCAAAAATAGAAAAGACGGAGAATCCATGCGATTGCGAAATCCAAGAATGTCCTCAGACGTGTCTCGCTTCCGCCACAACCACGACGACTCTTTTGACAACAACCACAACCGCGGATTCGACGCTTTCTTCAGTTTTTCCGTCGGATTCGGAGAGCTCAAAAGAGCCCCAGTTGCTCGTTAACTCATATCCTTCTATCTTTCAATTCTCATCACTCATCTTTCTCCTCTTCACAATTTTTACAGTTGTATTGCTTCATTAATAAACTTAAAGGAATTCAACAGACACGGTGATCAAGGAATGTTCGCTACGAAAATGGAAAAATACATAGTACCCAGATGTATCTTAATTTAAGACAGCTAGTTAACGCCATACGAGTTCGTTGTTAGACTAGAAAGCTACCGCATATCTCCAATAAAAAAAACCCAAGTGTCAAAGGCAATGTTTGGTCCAAGTTTAGTGATCGTATACTGGCAACGGGTGTCCTTCCGTAGTGAAGACCCACTCATCAAGCGACAAGATGGTTTGATCGTCAGCCAAAAGCAGATAGAGGTATTTGAAAGTTTCGCCAAGCAGGAACGATTCCATCGAGTCCTTATACTGCACATTGATCTTCTTCACGTTTGAAATCGACGAATATCCGCCAGTCTTAATTTTCGCATACTTCTCGATTGCCTCGAACGCAGCCCATCCCCACTCTTGATATTTCTTGTCACCTGAAATCACGTTTTTCTGTAAGTGGAACCGCACACGTAGACATATTTTAGCTGAATAGGAGAATCATGAAGTTATCGAGAATCAGTTCTATTCAATCCGAACCTTCATTCATGAAGCGTGACCGGATTCTTTGAAAGAACGATCAAGAGTTCACCAAGACACTCATCTTACCTGTGAATCTGTACAAATAAAACCATCCTTCGACGGCCTCCGGTCGCAACAAGCAGTGAGCGTCAAGAGGCTAGAAATTGAACATTTCTTCACGGACAGTTACAAGATGTTCCATACCTTGACGTACAAGTCTTCTTTGCCCGGAATCATGTTGAAATGCGCAATTTCGGGTCCGAGACCAGTCGGATTGTTGTACATGTTATGGCATGTCTCTCCAATCTTCTCGGCCATTTCCATGTGATGCACTGGGAATCCATTTTGAGATCCCTGCGACAACGTTCCGGCGATGAAGCACACCAAATGGTCCTGAAAATGGAATGCTACCGAGAGAGCTCGCATACTTTCATTATGTACCATTTTAGGCGAAAAAGTCTCTCCACTCAACAGCTCTCCAACGAAATACATCTTGTTCGGTTCCGAGTTGCGGTACAGATACTTTTCCATTGCCTTCATTGCTTTTCCGTAGTCTTCCTTCAGCCAATCAATTGTTTTTCCGGTCTGTATCCACTGTTTGAACAGATACTCGTAGTAGCTGTCGGCGCGAGCTCCAAATGTGATGGTGGTTCCTTCTGGAAGTGATACTTTGTTGAGATGGTCGCCAGAATGTTATTGTCTCACTCTTAAACGCTCCCGTGTTTGCGTTGATGAACATTCCACACAACCCTTCATGTGACTCGCATCCGATTTTATGAATGTGCTTTGACACGCCGAATGCAAGATCCTCGTACGTTGAGTTGCCACTGGCTCTCGACAAAGCTCTGTATTCCAATTGGACAGTAGTCACTTCAGCGAGAGAAGAGTCGGCTCCCCACTGCGGGTTAGTCCCAGTTCTGAACAGTGGTCACATAAATTACAAGAATCTGGCGGACACGTACCTTTTCAATAGATTGACATCACTGAACGGTACAGGAGAATGCGATTTGAAAGCACCAAGGAGACGGTTACCAAGGTCAACTGATTTGTCGAGAAACATTCCGTTGCCAGTCAGATGGTACGCACTCATCATGCCACCCAGTACTCGGATAGTGCACTCGAAAAAGTTGACCGTACGGTCCTTTTCAAACGACAGAGTATTTTCGATCCATTCTGTTGCTTCTTCAGCTTCTTTCTCAAGTCCCATTATAATGGCAGTGTCGAGTCCGTCGACGATCGTTAGTCCCGTGTCGAACCAATCGCTGTACGACTTGCTAATTGGCTTCAGTGTGTCATGGCCCCAGGCGAACTCTTTGTATCCAGCCCAAGCGTGTTGGAACGCTTTCACCACTGCCTTTTGTCGGTCGTTCGTGGGTCCGGTAAACTTGAGCTTCCCTCCCGTCTTCTCATCCGGCATGTTGTCCAGTCTGTGTTGCACTATTTTGTCCTGCACTATGTTTGTATCGATTTCAAAAGCAGGAATGATTTCTGGTACACGACGACGATCTTCTTTATCGCCACCAATTATTTGCTCATTGATAACGATTGGTTCCTGGTTCTGAAAAAATGAAATGATTATTCCAAAAGATTTGAAAACTAACCGTAAACGAGTCCCGCGTCGATGCACTTGCCATCCTTATGAAAACGAGAAACATGACGATGAGGCTGAGAAACATGACCAGTTTGACGGTCATACTCCGCGTTGTGAACCACTGGAAACGTTGAATTGTGAAATGGAACTCTTTTCCGCTGTTACACTCAGTATCCGTCACGCAAGACGAACGTCTTATCGGCAGCCGTGAATGAATGATTTTGAAGCAACTCACATGTCTGACTCGAGATCTGATCCGACGCATTGTGTAACCTCTCGCAGTCGTGTCATTGTTGTACATCGGAAGGCTCGGGTCATTTCGTGCCAACCTCATTTTTTAGTCAATTAACCCTGTAAATAGCAAAGGATGAATACAAATTTTTGCATCGACAGACTTTGATAACAGGAAAACAAACAATTTTTTCACAAAAAGAAAAGAACGGAACGGTTTCTGATGAAGATAGCAAAGTTTCAAGCAAAACTCCAGAAGTTTTTAGCAAAATGGTACAAATCATGAAAGAAACATTGTGTAAAACGCGTTTTTAGTGAAGAACGCGAAATCGCCATGAAAATGTCAAAAAACCTGATGGTAAATGTAGAAACTTTGTCTCACAAGAAACGCGCCCTTGATTTTTTGCTTGCGCACTTACGGTGCACAATCCACGCGGACAAACAAAGGAAGGGTGGCCGGTTCGGACGGACCACCAAGAGTGCCAGAGAACAAAAACCAATAGAAAAGAGCGTGAGGAGAGTGGAAAACGTTGCAACCAATCTTTGAGTGAATCTCTCATGTGATTCCGGTAATATTATACGAAACACAAGGGATAACTTCCAAATTTTCCATTTATTTGTAAATATTTGCGTTTTCTCGATGAGTTTTAGTATATATTTATTTTGTAGTTTCAAGGCAAACTAGACACACGGTGCACCACGGAAAAGCGAGAATCAGTGATGATAAATTGTATTCTTTTGCCTTCTCTCCTCTCAAAATGACGAATTTGAAATGGCAAGTGCATGGCGTGCATACATAGATAAAAAGCGGCACTTTGCTTGAAACAGTGTCCTCGAAACATTTTGACCGATCAATGCCGATTTATGAAAAAATATATTATGTTTGGAACAGGAACAAAAGTGTAAAATTTTTCTGTTTTATTTCATTTTATTTGTCAGATGCAACTGGGTTATTAAGGTCTCAAGTTTGCAAGAAAAACCATTAAATTCTGTTTCCATCCGATTTCCCGTCGTCATCAGTTTTTCATCCCTTGCTCAAGTCACAATCTCTATTGTTTCCATGGTTTTTGCTTCGCCCTTTAGTGCAACGCATGAAAGATCAACCCATTTGCAGGTATGAGATGAATAATGAATAAAGGTCACTGTTTCCATCTGCCTCCTCCGAGCAACCCAATGGTCGACCACAAGATTCATGGTTTGTGCTTGAGCAAGAGAACTGCATCCCCCAGCAGGAAGTTGCGCCGAGAGAACACCAAAAACCAAACGTTGTCTGACATGTGATGTTTGTCAGAACTCCATACATGACGTGGATCCTACCGCGATTCCCCCCTATTTTTTTTCGAGACTCATTATGGAGCGTCGACAGCCTGTGATAATCTGTGCCGAGGTGACGGATTATCCTCCTTGAAGTTCAAAACTTCACATCTCGCAGACGAGCTCGTTTCGTTTGTTTTCCGGTTTTTCGTATCTGGCTGCATCTCGAACCATTGTATAGGGTGATATTGGGAACAAGAGATGCGAGGATTAACAGGAGCAGTTCATTTGTTGGTTGAAGATGATGGTGAAACGGACAAGGAAAAGAGAGTTGATGTACATTACTAGTGACTAGCATAATACACGAACATTCTTATTTGGGGAAGAAGATGAGATCGAACGGAGCAGTCGGAAGGGCGAGAAACGACACGAAGCGGCTCTCGTCGTTTGCCACGTGGCGATTCACTTTGGGATGAACCGCACGTTCTCCATGTATTTGCGGTAGCGTTCCGCCTGCGACGAGGTGAAGCAGCCGGTGATTGTGAACATGCAGTTGCGTCCGAACGACCTCTTCAGCTTGTCGAGCCTGTAATTCGCGAGTTAGAAAACGCTGAAACAGATTGAGACGTTTCCGTACTCGGAGGGAACGATGAGGAACTTTCCGAACGTGTCAGTCGGCTGGATCGACTTGTTATCGTCGTTGAGGAAGAGAGCCGCTTGAGCAACGGCGACGATGAGAACGAGCACAAGTCCGGACATGGTGGACGACATTTCAAAGTGTCTGGAAATTAGAGAATTACACGGGAAGCGCAGTGTGAGGAAAATGAAACGCAAGTGAAAAATAAGAAGAGAAGGGCGGATATGCGCGTCTGATTGTTAGTGAGTTTTTGATATTCAAGTTCCTCCCCCCTTCCACTACAATTATGTCGTGAGAAACGCAAAACAAAGGCAAAATTGAATGCTTCGGAAGACACCTTTTGTCACGCATACGTATTAGCGGCGTTCTTGACAACAATCGTTCATTCTCGCGAACGTGTCAAGGTCCTGTCGAAACGAACGAAAACATTGCCTTATTCTCTATGTTCCACTCAAAACAAATCATCAAAAATTCTGAGACCCAGAAATTTCGTGCCATTCTGGTGCGGAAAAGAACATCAATTTGATGTAAGAGATGAATTATTGGGAACGGGAATTCGGGTCCCTTTCCTGTTTCTTTCCATAGTTTTCATCGACAAAAAAGATGAAAGACTACGTCAACCAACCAGGTTAAGGTATCCAGTTACTTCTTGATATATAATTGGCTAAAACTGGCTACCACCCGCAATAACACTAGAATATGCTAACCCGTCGGAAGGTACAAAAATTGAAACTCGCAAGCTGGGAGAATAAACTTAGTTGGACTTTTGTCGTCGTCGACATGATTAACTAAACCGAGTTTCACCGAAGGGAGAAGAGGGGCGGAGCCAAAAGAAGCAGAGGGGAGTTGTCCAGGCGAATAGCTGATTCTCTTGGAGAATTCTGGAACGCCCTTTTCTGACGACAGAGATGGAGGTAGGGAACAACACTAAACCCGTTTGAGAGACGTTTTCTGGCGAGAAACTTCAAACCTTGGTCGGTCCTCTCGTATCAGATGTCTTTTATACGCGAGGGGTGGAGCTTCGAGGCGCCATCCTACGATATGACGGGAGCTTAACAAAAGGGGGCTGGACATGAAAATTTGGGTGATTCTATATTTGAAACACGCGCTTTCCGCCCCGTTTTCACCTGTTTTTGATTGAATTCCTGAAATCAAGATCGGACGAATACTATGGGGGCAGCATGATGTGAGAGGACTGAAATGGGAAAAAGGAAAGTAGCCGGAAATGCCAGCAACTCTCTGCGATTTGTCACCAAAGACAAAGGGAAACGCGGCGACACATAGCCAAATTAGTTATAATTGGATCGGAAGGACTGAAAATAGAAAGACCTAGATGTGGGCTAGTTTCAATTACATCTGAATTGTTTAGAACTTGGTCGATGGCCTTTCAGGGGAGAATGGCAAACGTCGGCGAAACAATTCGAAGAACGCGTAACCGACGTGTGCCAACTCATCCGGAAACTTGGAAAACCGGAGGTCCACCCCGGCACCGATTAGCTAACGAACTTTGTGACCAAGCAACCAAAATCCGCTTCTCTTACCAAAACCAAAACCAACACGAAATCAGACAAATCTTCATGTTTTCAAAAAACAGTGTGTCGTGCTAATCAGATCGCGCCGTAACCGGCCGGATCATCTGGACATTGAGCATTGCAGTCTGACATCTGCAAGGAAAAGGACTCGAATGCCGGCACATGTTCGAGATGGAAAACGATGCCTCGTGGCAGTTGTCGTCAGCACAGTGGGTGGATGAATAATGGAATATTCAATGGGGAAACGTCTCAATAAGTATGTACTCCGGTTGGCTGACGTTGGAGAGGGGTGTTGAAATTGTTTTCACTGGACATGTGTGCTTTTCAACGTTTCCTATCTATGCTTTGCGTAGGATTTGAAATTTGAAATCACAATGAACGGCTTCATATAACACAAAGTACTACCAAAAAGGGAAGCCCTTGAAAGTTCAGGATCGTTTCGAGTTCCCGTCTCCTTCGTTTCTAATTTGCAATACAAGTCATTTGGTTGACAGCGAACTTTGGATTCTTGAAATTGGTTAACACAGAAACACAGAACACAGCACCGCAATTATGAAAAAGCGTAATCAGTGATTACTGACATCAATGTTCACCCCGTAATCAAGTTTTGAAAAAGTAACAAATTACACATTTCCGTTACAGTAAGACACTTCACGTTACATCCGTGTTTCAAATACCAAAAGTTCACGTGACAGCTGTCACAAAACGATAACCCCTTTGCAGATCAGGTTTTCAAAATGATGGGCGTTCTTTATAGTGCCATTTCGGCGCACAAACCCGACCATTCTGATAAGAGAAAACGGCGATAGTTTCTCTCCCAAAGTCGCTTGTTTCTTCCTCTCTCCTCTCCGAATTGCATCTCAAAAATCTCGCATTCATTTTTCTTCGCTTCGCCACGACCTTTTCAATTTGCATGACGTGTTTTTTTCCCCTTGCATATCCATTAGCAATTCATCCATTTTCACGCGGAACACACGCAGTATAAGTTGGCGAGAATGAGGAAAAAGGTTGATGCTTCTCTTTTTGCGCAAGTCGCGAGCGGCGCGTGCGCACTGGAAAATGTTTCAGACATGATGAATAATCTATACCGAGAAAGAAGCAGGAACTTTGTTCCGTCTGAATTTTAGAGTAGGAAACGAGAGACAAAAAGAATAACTAAGCAATCTCGAGAAAGGCTCCCATAAAGTTTCTCATTTTGAGAAGAGAAGAAAATACCAATTTCCGGGTTTCGAAAGCACATTCGGGTGAGCACTCGTTTTTCCAGGGCGAGTGATCAGAAAACACTTCGATGTGGAGTACGTTAGAAAAAAACCATGCATAATGAGTCAGAGAGGAATCAAAAATCAAATGTAGAGATTTCACTAAAAAGAGATGAATAAATTAACAAACACACGTTTCCATTCATTCGAATCAGTCCGTCATTCAGTTAGCTAACCAGTCATCCTTCATCCTTTCATGCAGTGTTTTTGCAATAATGACCTACTTTATCTAGTATCTTATCTTCTCGCAACACACCACAATAATCGCGTCGTAAAAAAACCAACGAAAAGGTAGAAGAGATAAGATCGGACACTATTTCTTCTACCCTTTCTTCCCATTTGCTAGACTTTGCATCATTTGCATCAGACACACACTACAAACTACCCTGCTTGTTCTTTATTCCCAATTTCAGATGGGTACCGTTTCTGCCATACACCATATCGAGTTCATAGTATCGAATGCGATTCAATCAGCTTTTTGGTATTCTAGCAGTTTTGGATTCGAGAAGTTTGCGGAGAGAAAAACAAAGGAGTCAACGAGTATTGCGCTACGAAATGGAACGGTTAGTTGCAAACAATGGAGCAACTCTCCACAGAGTCGAGTCCAGAATGTGACTGAAAACATGAATGTTTCCACAGGATGTTCTTCTTTTCGTTTTAATTAATTGGATTATCCATCCGTCTGCAGTCCACTCCTCAGTTTGTTTACAGGCGCGTGTCATCATCACTTCCTACCACGGAAAGAGCCTTTACAACGAACAGTTGGTGAAACACGGGGACTTCATCAAAGACGTCGCTTTCCGTGTTGATTGCTTGGATGGAGTGTTACAGGTGATATTATACATCCGTTTCTATATTCCACATCACCTTAGCCTGCAAAGTGAGAGAAGGGGACAGGTGAAACGGTTTCGATCTGTTATTCTTGTGCATAAGATTGCCTTCATGAGGTTGGAATACATGCGTAGGTGTACCGAGGGGCGGTAATCCAGTTGGTGTCACTTTCGTTGCGAATTGGATTATCACAAGAGCAAGTGCAATGAGAAAAAAGACGTTCGCAGATTCGAATCGGATTATGAAATCATTGAATATTCAATTCAATGTTTTGCATATGCGGGGGCTTTTAGCTGCAGGCGCTTTTGGGTCGGATGTTTCGTAATGCGTGGAAAGGCGAGGGACGATGAAACCTCACATATCTCGGACTCTGTTCTTGAACATTTTCTCACTTCTAGTCTCTCGAGTGTGGGCCGATATCGAATTAAAGGCCTTTTGTCGTAGATAAAGTGATTAGAACGGGCGGTGAGACAGGTATGAGTAATACACGGGGACGTTTCCTTCCTTCTTCATAACGTAATTTGTCGTGATACGTATTCGAACAAAGAATAAGAATGTGCACGTATCAGGGATTTTACTAGTCGTTTTCTTTCAGAATTTGATGAAAAATGACATCAAAGTTATCGAACAGGGCGAAATTAGCACAAAAGAAGGATTAGTGCGGACTGCAACTTTACTCGCTGATGTGAGAAGTAAAGAAGTGAACGAAAATAGAAGACGAGTTTTCAGGGGAGCGATGTGACACATACTCTGTACGAACTGAACAACTTCAAGGGAATATTCTTGCCACATTTCACACCGATCAAGAATTTCGAACTGTTTGAGAGAATGTGAGTTTATTTCGATTATTTGAAAAGTTTCGGCCACCTAAACATTTCAGAGAGCGAATGCCGGCCATTCTGATGGATCACGTCGTTCAGAATTATCCAATTGGGGAGATGGAAGCCGCTGCTGATTGGTACTACAAAACGATGCAGTTGAAGAGATTCTGGTCGGTCGACGACAAAGTGGCCACTTCGGAGTTTTCCGCGATGTCCGCGTGGCTTCTGGTGAACGAAGATCATTCGGTACAGATGACTCTTGCGGAAGGCGTCAAAGGAAGGAAAGGCAAAAGTCAGATCGAGGTTTGTATCCGTACTGCGAACCCCCCAAAGTGCGTCCCTCGTTTCCAGGAGTTCATCAACTTCCACGGTGGGTCGGGAGTTCAGCACTTTGCTCTTCTGGTTGACGACATTATCAGCTCTGTTCAGTTGATGAAAAAGAGGTAAAAGTGCATCTCATTAGCACTTTCAGACCAAATTCTAATTCAGAAGCGTCGAGTTTCTCACGATCCCCGATGAATACTACAACATTCTCGAGGAGAGACTGAGCAAGACTAATTTAAACGTGAAAGAGGATCTGAAAATGGTGAAACATGTTCAAAGTTCAAAGAGCATCCCTCTCTTTCAGATTCGTAAGCTGAACATCTTGATGGATTTCGACGAAAACGGATATCTCCTTCAAATCTTCAGCAAACCAATGCAGGATCGCCCGACACTTTTTGTGGAGGTTATACAACGAGCCAATTTCAAAGTGAGCAATTCTGACCGACTTCTGATTACAATTTCGTGCTTTCCAGGGATTTGGAGCTGGTAACTTCAAAGCTCTGTTCGACGCAGTGGAGCGCGAGCAAGAGAAGCGTGGTACACTCTTCTAATCATTTTTCGCCGGTTTTCTCAAAATGAACTTTGCTCGCTTCTTCTTTCCCTTCGTAGACATTATATGAAGAGTTATTCTCGCAACAATGGAGATGTTCTTCCATGTGAACGCTTCTACATACATTTTCGCCTCTGCTCCCCTTTCTCTCATTCATTTGGTGTGCATGTTTGATCGCAGGTGTCGCCGATGGCTCTGAGTTTCTCTCATCGACTGGAACTGACGCCATGATTAAAAATGGCTGCGGGAAACCTGGTGAAAGGAAGGAGATTAGACATCCAGAGTTCATGTATCGGATTAGAGCCCTATTGTCCTCGAGCTACCCTCTCCTTTTTCCGCCAAAAAGTTCTCCTGCCATTCCAGCTTTCGTGTTGACTGTAGTGAGCGCGAACATGTTTCCTTCCGATCGTGCTCTCCTGCTCGAAGACGACGTGCTCAATCGCTCGGAGTCAGCTCCTCTCGTCTCTTACACTGTGAGTCCCCAGCCAGATTGTCAGTCCAAGAGTTCAGAAGCCAAAGAGACAAATCGCGCGTGACTTTCTCTTCTTCTACTGGAATTCTCACGCCTTCCAGAAAGTCATCACTCTCTTTTTTTCACACGCTAAGGGAACTTGAACTGACGTAACCTGTACCGGAGGTGTGAGAAATTGACACACTCAAAACAAATGTGAGCGAGACTCTCAGTTCCACTCTAGTTTAGGCATTCATCAGTCTTTCTGGTATCTTTTCGGAATATAAAAATTCATTTTTTGTAGATGACGGTCACGTTTGGGTTGAAGAAGAAGCCGACGCCGAAGCAGTTGCCACCAAAACCAGAAAGTAAGTCACGGGATTTTTTCATTTGGGACTCACCTTCCTCTTGTTGAATTAAAATCGAATTTCGCGGTTCAGGACGCCATACGTTGTACGATGACTCGCTGGCTAATCTGAGAAAAGTCGCAAGAAGAACAAAGAGCCTAATGGCACGCGGTGAGTTTGAGAGTTTATGCCGACAGTGATATCAAGGTGTTCTAGGCCGAGACAATGTGCTCGCTGCTTCCGCGGCATCTATAAAACTCCTTGGCAAGGCGGTGAAAAAACTTGCCGGTCGAGGTTAGTATGTATAGTTTGATCCAATCTGATCGGGTTCCCACTAGTTATTGAGTACACATGTTTTTGTTTATACCGGCAGCTTGAAGTTCTAGTCATACCTCCAGTCATCCGTTTCCCGCATCTTCTGCATTTTCAAAATTGAACTCCCCTGTTTTCTGTCCACTTGGCCTAGAACTCTCTTCTTGTTTATTCAGCCAGTTCTTCCGGATTATAGATAGACATGTCTACTTTTAAGACAATCTCCGAAAACTAGCTTTCCAAAAATAGATAATCCACACTTGCTCGTGTGACACATTGTCAGTAATGGACAAGAAATCCCTCTATTATTTCCTCCGAAAGTGTGCATTGTTATCGTCAGAATTCGACAGATAACAAGCCATTGTGCCTAATCCGTGTGCGGTTCTGAATAAAAGAAGGCTCTGACGAACAAGCCGATGGCGTATAAATATCACGTAAACCGGTCATTATGGTACCCTGAACAACTTTCTTCAACGCTCGGCATTTCGAAACGAGTACACGAATTTGCTTGGCTCGCGATTTGTTCACTTTTCTATATACATTCGTTTCCGCACGAACGAGCTAAAAGTTCGCTTTTGCGCAGTGCACCAGATGTGATTTAATGAGGATAGACGAAAAGGGCGCGTGTTCACGAGTTCACCTTTGAAACTAATCAGGTGGAATGAGAGAAGAAATGGCGTTCTTTTTTCTCTTGAGAAGACTAATGTGACTACGGTAAAGAACTCGTAATCCTTTCGCAGCTTCTTTCAAAGTTTTCGAGAAACTTGTACGGATTCGTTAGAAGGCGTCGGAGAAACAGCTCCTAATCCCTCATTTTTCGCTTCATTATAGAGTATTGAAGAATATTGAAAATAAGTTGTAGCTCATGGAAAAGGATGTGACTCACTGTCGTCATGTAGTGGTCACCTGTCACCTGACAGCTTAAAAAGCCCTTCCCATTCAAGCTCATGACACTTGTCACTTCTCCCTTTTTCAGGCCATCCGCGCAGCATGGAGCCGGCGGGTGGAAGCACTGGCAGCATCAACGCACCAGCCCCGCATCGGGGCTTCAACCAGAAAGCTCGCGACGTGCTTATCGGCGACGACGCATTCAACCTGATCAATGTCAACGGACGAGGTATAGTTGGCTTGTTTTCGGTTTCCCTTCTCGCTTTTTTCTCGCTAACACCCGCTTCCAAACGCCCCTGTGGCCTAATTAGACGCTTCCAAGGCAACACGTGTGTGCTGGATTCTCGAAATCTCTCTCTTGCTTGTTTTGCTCATATTCGGTGAGAAATGTCATCTTCCGTTTCATATTATACCACCCTCCCCCCTTTTTCTTCCTCCTCGGTTGATGTCTCAAAACATGATGGAAATTTTTTGACTCAGATGTTGAGAATGCAATTTCCTGCTTATTTTCCGGATTCAAAAACGATGAGAAATAGGAAATAGGATGAAGTGAGGGTGGGGTTTGAACGTCTCGTCTCGGATCGACCCTTTTGTTTATCTGGCATTAACACCTCAAATATCTTGTTAGGAAAACTGTCATGGGACATTTTTTCCTATTGTTTTCAATCATATCCACGGCTCCTCACCGCTCATTTCTATTAGCTATATTATTTTGCATTTCAGGCATGCCGAACAAGTCTGCCAGCGAATTCGACCTTCGTCGCAAGCTGAACAGCCTTAACAGCCGCAAGAAGGACAGCAACGGAAGCTCTCCAAAGAGCCAGTCATCGGTGTCTTCGATCCCGGAGAACTCAAGTTTGTGGAGCACGTAGTAGGAGTGAAAATGAGAGTTTTCCTGCAGCAATCACGTTCGATACCATCGGGGAGCGTCCGGCTGCCAAGAAACACCTGAAGCTGTCGGACATCGGGAAGACCCAGTCATGCGCCGAACTGAAGTCTGACAAGCGACTTCTGCGCACTTTCCAGGAAGATAACATCATCAAGATGCCGAGCATGGACTCGGACATCGGAAGTCCGATGCGGTCGGACATGGAACAGCTCTGTCTGAGCTTCGAAGGCATCGGAAAGGTAATCTCTCCAATTCCGTCATTCCTGTTGTTTTTCCCACGATGTCCATCCCTCTGACGTTTTCAACAGGATTAACATTTTCAGTCGATGATCTATTCTCAAAATGGTGACAACAACTCGAACGAGGTCAAGAAGAAGGGAAAAAAGTAGATGTCCGCATCGATTAGCAACCAGAATAACTGAAATGATATCATAGCAACTTACTTCATTCTCAATCTCTCTCTCTCTCTCTCTCTCTCTCTCTCTCTCTCTCTCTCTCTCTCTCTCTCTCTCTCTCTCTCTCTCTCTCTCTCTCTCTCTCTCTCTTTCTCAGATCTAACACCGAAAGCAATACACAAACTCTCCAAAACTAAAACTTAAAAAAAAAAAACAAAAAATCATAGAACAGACTTCCCATTATAACCTCGGGAGAGCAATTAATATATCCATGATAAACTCACATTCTATTTAGCTTCTTTCCAATTATCCTAAAAGTATTTATAACCATGAAAAGAAAAGCATACCTTACCAAAAACCAGAATGTTTCATCTTTTCCCTTTTCATATGATTTTTACTCGAAAAACACGTTTTCTTGTCTCAATTTTCCATAGCAAAATCAAAAATGAAAAAGAAACGTAGCTTGTTTTTATCATGATGAGAACCTTATGTTTTTCATGCACGTCTCGATAACTATGCAACCCTCTTATTTTCCCACCGCAATATTTACCAAAACCGACCACGTTGTCATTGCAAAATATTCGTAATCATCGCCATTTTTGATTTTTCCAAAATTACGTCATGATTTGATTTGTTTCTTTTTTTTACTCAAAGAATTGAATAAATGAAGTCATCGTTATCAGCTCGCGTCGTTGATATGCGGGATATTTTTTTCAGAATACGAAATTTTCCAGTTTCCGAGGTTCGTATCCCATCCGCCTCTTCCGATCAGGCGGATTGCATCGAAAGTTATGTGCGGCCGTTGTCTCATTTGCGCGCGCAAGGAAAAACCGAAAGTGATCGGGAGAAATCGCTCATGATGAAATGACCTCGAAAAAAGAGAAGCCTAATCGCGCCTTATCGAGTTTTACCCACTGACCTATATCCGGCTTCTGCATAAAAGTCGTCATCCGGAATGCGGTTTCCTGGACTTTTCCCTAGATTGACTACTCTTACCATCATGCGGGATCACTTCTACGACGTCGCTGTGGCGTCGATTTTCATATCGACATTCTCGTTGGCGGTTGCCGTTTTTGCTGTTCCGTTGCTCTTCCACAAGTCGGACAATGTCCTTCAAGAGATGTCAGCACTTTCCGACGGCGTTAAGGTATCAAGCATTGCCCTTCTGAATGCAACTAACGAAGCTGTTTTTCAGGCGAAATCCGATCTGATTTGGAATGAATTGATGGAGATTAGGCAAGGCGACGCTGTTCCTGGAATCCAATACTTCTCGAGAAAGCCAAGAAGCAACTGGATGGGAGGTGCTTTCTGCAAGGGATGCTACATGCTTTCCTGCCCGCAGGGACCACCAGGACCTCCAGGAGCTCCGGGACCAGACGGACAACCAGGAGATGCTGGAAGGCAAGGACGTGCCGGCGATGATGGTTTTGACATTCAGCCGGAATCCGAGCCCGAACTCCCGTGCGTGATCTGTCCTGCTGGGCCACCTGGACCACGTGGTGCTCAAGGAGAGCGAGGAATGACCGGAAATCCGGGAATGATTGGAATGCAAGGTCCAAGCGGAATGGAAGGCATGGATGGAGGACCAGGTCTGCCAGGACCACCGGGACCACGAGGAGACAAGGGACCACTCGGACCTTACGGTTTGCCTGGAGACACTGTTGTGGCCGGAGTTGGAATCAAGGGGCCACTTGGCCCACCGGGTCCACAGGGAATGAAGGGACCACCAGGACCAGGAGGAAAAGGATCGAACCAACCAGGACAACCAGGACAACCAGGAGAGGCCGGAGGCATCGGAAAAACTGGAAAGATGGGTGGATACGGAATGGAAGGACCACCAGGACCACCAGGAGATCCAGGAATGCCAGCTTCTTACTGTCCATCTGACTGCGGAGTTCAGCCGATTCTCACCGAAATGTTCCCAACGCCATTCACTCCAATCAGCGGATACTCTAATGTGCAGAGACCAGCTGCCCCACGTCGTCCAGTCGCTCATCCAGAGTACGCCGAGGAAGGATCCGCACCAGCCCATCTCCCACAGAAGAACCATCATAAACAAATTCTGCACCAACAGTTTGCTGATCCAGAGCTGTAAGTTTACTCACATTCGAAGAGCAACAGTGAATTGCGCACTTTCAGTGGAATCAACGCTGCTGCTGCCGCTGCTGCCGCTGCAATTGAGCAAAACTCGAAGCCGTCTCACCAATCTGCTGCTGGAGGATACGACGGAGAGCAAGCTCCAGTTCAACAGCAACACCGCAAGAGCCATCACAGAACCGCGCATCACCAACAAGAGCAGCCACACCAGCCATATGAGTCTGAACAGTGAGTTTTGTGAATAACATGTGTTGGGATAATGATGCGATAATTTCAGTCATAACACCATTGCTGCTGATGCCATCCGATCTGTTGACGCTCCTGAATACGGATCCGAAGGGTCTGCCCCGTCTCATCAGCCGCTTCACAAGAATCATCACATTAGACCGACTGCCCAACACTATGATGACCCGGAGAAGTGAGACTGAAGCAAACTTTCCCTTTTTCAACATTTCTCTAATTGCAGGGGAACTGACACTGCTGCGGCCGACGCCTATGCGAACCGGATGCATGACTTCCAAGACTTTGAGAGAAAGTGGCGCCGAAAACTTCTTCAACGTCGTCTCCGCATGATGAAGAGACAATGATTTGACGACATTATTTTTTAGTTTCAAATAAACTGCGTTGATTACGTTTCAGTTGATTATGACTTGATGCACAGATACGGTGCTGAACTGTTCTCTCTCCCTCAAATATCACTTGTTTCCGGCTATTGATCATCAGTGTTATTGGTACCTTATAATTTTTCGAAATTGGACGGAAATAATGATGATAATATGGATCGGAATTCCGTTAGGAAGTGTTATCAAAAAATGAGATCAACATATTTTGCACAAAAGTTTTATTAGATAATATATTTTAGTTTTTGACCTTAACATTAAAGCACATTGGGGGGTTGGAGTGAAAAATGGAATGAGCTTCAAGTTACAATTTGCTTGAGGGGAGAAGAACATCCGGAAGGCTAAAACTCTCAAACACGAGACGGGATTCGACTAGATTGTGGAATGTGGACCAAAGTGAAAACTACTAAGGGCTTGGTGGCAATGATGGACAGGAACGGAGAGGGGGTTACGATACTTTGGAATGAGGCGAGAAAACATTTAAGAGTTTGGAAACGGGTAAAAGAAGCGGAATCCTATTGCATGCGGGCCCCGAGTGTAGAATATCATATTTTAAGAGTCAAATCTAAGAAAAAAGAGTATTGGAGCAAGTTGAAGATTCACGGAGTGGTGCGTAATGAGTTATCATCAGTCGCTGGCAGTGACATGGAACACTTCGAGCTCGTAGATATCGAAAGCGCCGGCTGGCACAAGTGCAGGACTGTTGAACGTTCGACTTGGTCCCGTCATTCCGTGCGTCAGCTCCTCGTCGATACGGATAGCGTCGCTGCCGCCTGATCCAATCTGAGAAGTATCTCATGAGAAGACCGCTACACCTAATGATCCCTACCACTATGGACTTATCGGTCGCAGTCATGAAGTACTGCGGCGAGTTGCTCGGCGATGCGTCCGGAGCACTGCCGACCCATTGGTAGATCTCGGGCAGGTCCAAGTCCTTGTTCATCTTGAACACGTACGATTCTCCCGTACCCCAGTACTTGGAACGTGTCCGTTCTTTCCTGTCGTGTCTCTCCGACCACGTGGAGCTGCAGTATGCACCGAATATATCATTCGAAGTGCTCTTGATAATAATGATCGACTGGTCAAGTTTGTCGACTCTGAAAGTTTCTCATAGTTTGAGTATTGTTTATTTTGTAACGTACTTGCTCCAGAAATTATGGAAACTAGTTCCATCCTGGCTCAATTTGTATGAGAGCTGTGGTGTAACAAGCTGCAATCTTTCCGGCATGTACGACATCAACTCGACTGCCGAATCTGCAAGTTCAATTTAACACGAAACCGTTGTGATTTTAGAGATTATACCATTATCAATCAGACACGAGTGGAAAGCTTCGCAGAAAATGGTGCGACGAACTTTTTTGATGGGACGCGGACGAGAAACGACGTCGTCACGCAACTGAAAACAAAACGAAAACAACGTAAGTCATCAACTCTTTCTAATCCCCTACCTCATCTTCGTATTGTGTCTGAAGTTTGGCAATGGTTGCAGATTGAAGATTGCGAATTTTAACGGCAGTTGCAATAAACGTGCTAGTGCTCACTGAAATGTTGCTCGCAACGTCCTGGAACTCCCTTTTCACCGCGTCAATCTTCTCAGACAACGATTTTCCCTTGAAGTCTTCCATTCCTCTCTGTGAATGAACTTTCGTTTTATGTCAGACTCGTCGTATTCTGATTACCTTATGCACTTTTGACCAGATGTACACAATAGAAATGGCAGAGCGAATGAGGAACTTGTGCCCTTCGGAGAAATAGCAGTCGACAATGCGCGCGGCGTATGGCATCGGAAGATATTGGAACAACCATAGCAACCAGTCTTCGATCTGAAAAAGACCATTAAAATGTCCTCTTCCATGCTCTCTCGCCCATTTTCCATGGTGATCTGCCCGTTGGCTGCCTGCACTTACGCATTTCACGAGCACACTGTCGTCACTGCTTCCGATTCTCCGCTTCAAAAGCACATATGCGGCAGACTTGTGTTTCTTCACAAGGGCCAGAATCGTGTGGCTAGATGCTGCCCATTGTACTGGAGTTGTCATCATATAGCCCTGTAAATGGAAATTGAGTAATGAGGAAACGGGTATATCTTTCTCACCTTAGTGTTGAGAAGAAAGTTGATACAAGCAAAACAGTCCGCATCGTCATCGTTGAAGTGGAGCAGCAATGAGCACAATGGATATATGGTCTGAAAGAGGCACAATACAGTAAAGCTTTTTCAAGGTTCCAACTGCTCACCGGTGCGTAGACAATTTCGGGACGGAGTCTCTCTATGATAAGCAGCAGTCGGATTAGTTTTACGGTTCCGACTTCCTTCAAATCATAATTGCTCAAAACTCCTCCTTCTTCGCCTAACACTTGTGGAGACTGCTTTTTGCCTGAAAATAGAGGGATTCTTTCAGAATTAAAAGTTGTTTCCGTATGTTTTTTACAATCTGCCAAAGAAAATCGACCGAATCCCCTCTCAATTTTGCCTCGAAATTCTGATTGTCGAGTAAACAACATGGCGGCTTGACACCGCATCATCATGCGGAATAAATACACACAGCGCGTAGAGTTTATTTGCAACCCCTGCCGGCACCATGCGCAAATTTCTACTTTTAGTTCCTCTTTCCTTTCTTTTTCTCCCACAAGACAAAGAAAAACAGTGCAACTGGCACTCAATCAGCTGTTTGCTTCTTGCAGGTAGCACGTTATGCGAGGGATGAGCCTGCTGAAGTTACCTTGATTGATGCGATCGTATTCGGCCGCCTCGTCCAAGTAAAGGTGTTTACTGCTGTTCCAGTCTTTCGTGTTGCACAGCTCCTTCCAGAGACTTGCACGAACTTCGTGACACACAGGCCAGTCGGTTCGTCGGATGATTTTCTTGACCTGCAAAACAACGGCTTAGCTCCCAAACAGCGTTCTATTTCTAGTGTATGTGAGTGGAAAACTCAAACTGACCGATAAACTCTGATACGAAGACCTAGACTGAATGGAGTCATCACTGTCAGTTTCCAGACCAGAGTCTTCTGGAGACACTGATATTTCGGACAGCAACTCGATTATTTGCTGCTTTTTTGCTTCCAGCCTTGTGCTAGTCGCATCAAATCGAGGAATTTCGTTGTACTCTTCTTCTGAGTACGGGTTCACATACGGGTCGAATCCCATTATGGCTATTTAATTAAACAAGAACAGGAATTGGGGAAGATCGAGAAAGCGGAGCAAAATTCGAATGGAAATTCAAACTGCCTCGATTCTCGGGAGCTGCACAAACAGCTTGGCGGGAACGAGAAGAAGGAAGCTCCGCCTTGTGCAGCGTCGAAAAAAATGTTCTCGAGGCGAGCAGACAAACACAGTTTTCGGCACTGCGGTCAAGTTCGAAGTTCAAGAATAGACAGATTAACAGAATAGGACAAGTACAATTGTGCACTATAGTCGCCCGACAGTTTTCGGCACACTTTAGGGCAGAACTTTTGCAATCTGATCAGAAAGTGTAAAATTGTTGTGAATTTATATGCGCGAGGCAGTATTTTATACAATTCAATGTTTTGATCAACATCCTGTGCTGATTATGTTGTTTTTCGGTCATTGAAGGATGTGAGGACGAGAAGCATTTATGTCTGATTCCAAAAGGTATTGTTTAGGGCAGAACGGAAGAGGGGGAGGGGGATTATGAGAAAGTCACTATGCGTCATTAACCCTATTACTTCTTTGCATTACTTTTCCCATTTTGCTTATTCTTCATTTGTTGTTTGAAAATATGATTCACACATTGAAAGTTAGCGGAAAAGCTAACGAAACTAGCATTCAATCATTGACTTTTGTTTCAATAAACTTGCCTTTTCATGACGATTCAAACGTCTGTTGTCAATGATTTCCTGAAGACGATCTGGAACGGTTGTGGTGCCGATTCGAGTGTCTCGAGTGTTCTCGGTGAACAGCGGTCCTTCCGGCTGAAATCGATACATTTTCTAATTATTTCGTTCAAGTTTCATGAAATATATACAATTTGCACAGCACGCCACCAATGTAACCGAATAATCCAAACCCTTTTCATAACAAACACCAAGAACAACATTCTAACTGTCTTACCGAAGCGCCGTGTGTTTCTGGCATTCTGGAATTTTTGGCTGTTAAAAGCTTCATGTTTTGTTTCAACTTTGCTTCTCTGCTTTTTTTCATTGGGTTGCTTCAATTATCCGGCACAAAAAGCCAGAGAAAACAAACAAAGTTCTGCTTGAGAGTTATGCCGTTTTGCCAGGAACATGTCTTTTTACTCCAAAAATGATTGTTCTCGGGACAATGGCATGGACTCACCTAAACCGATAACGCTTCTGTTGACGGCGGGAACTAGCTATGTCTCGCGAGAAAACGCCGGTGCAATTCAATGCTCCGAAACGTGTAGCCTTTGTTCCATCTATTGACAAAATGAGGCGAGTATGCAAAGGAGCGGAAAAGGACGGGTGCCCGACGAGGCCCGGCTATTTGTGCTTTCGAATGGTGAGGGTGCGGGGGGAGGGAGAGCGAAGCGGAGGGAGCTCGCAGCTGTCAATAGTCCGCTCACGCCACTACTGCGACGCAACCGTTGGCTCTCATGAGTTCCCCGCGTCTTTCCGACCCTCGTGTCTGCGTTTCCGTTGTTGATGCGAATGTCTTGTCCATTTGAATGAACGGACGAGGGGCCCCTTTCCAACGAATTCATATCATTGCCCTCTCCTCAAGAAGAGGGTGTAATGCATTGGGTGTCCGCGCTTTCTTTCCGCCAATTCAGCTTGGTGTAACGAATTCGCGTTTTCTTGGTGTTCATTTAATTTGAAAATATTCCTAATTTCAATTTTTCGACACAGGTGGAGGTATATATATATATATAGTGTTTTTCAAAGTTCGGTCGTTTTTCGAAAACTCACAAGTTTTTCCTCAGGAATTGGCTCACGAGGGAACCTGGCTTCCGAACGTCTTGGAAGACGAAGTGAACGTCGGATGGCCATTGAAATACGCCTGAATTTCGGGATACTCTCGATGGAAAACGGTTTTGGACTGACGCGATGGAGCTTGTCGTTCTGCGCATTCCAGTTGTTTCATGATTGTGATTGTTCATCATATTTTTGGGATATATCGGGGCAGCTCTCTGAAATGCGATCGTTTCCAGTTCCAGTCTCGATCTCGATATGACAGACATACTCTGAAGAAGTTGCCCTCCTCCTCGGTATCCGAGTCATTGGTTCTCCCCACGGCTTGTCCGACTCTTGCCGGGACCACATCGTCCTCGTCACCACTCGTATCACTCATCTCGGCGCCTGCTTGAAACATGGCAGTCAGGTTGACCAATCCTTGTTCTGAAAATAACTTCTGAACTGGTGTGTACTACTTGTCTCGTACATATTCTGTCTTGACCGCAAGCAAACTATCAAACAGTTTCAGTTTCATGATAATGATAAGAAATCAAGTTCCTTCTCCAGAGACAACAGATCAAACAGTCACTTCCACTTTCAGCAAAGGGGAAGAGGGGGAAGAAGTCAACGGTTACCTGTTTTTCTTTCCTTTTTTCCGACACAAACTTCCACACACGGTGTGTTTATCACTAGCTGATGACTTCAACAGAGGGCAGGGGAGAAGAAGAAAAGATTGGTGGTGGGGGGAAGAAATAAAAAAAAAAGAGAGGGAATTAAACGACGGTAGTGAATGGTCAAACCGCAAAAGACCAAAATGCGAGGCTATCAGCAGCGGAGTGCGCCGAAAAGGGACTGGAAAAAGTCTTGAACTGATCGAGAACTACTAGTTTTTGGATGCGGTGTCGTCCTCTCAGACGAAATTAAAGACCATCAGAGACCATACAAAAGCTATCGGTTAAGAATGGCGAGCCTCTTATCACATGCCTGTCTTGGGTGGAGAATTTTAATAGCGAGACTACAAATTATCGACTGATAATGTGAAAGCTTCCTTGGCCAAACCAAGCGAGCTTCTGATGAAACGATCTTCTTTCTATTCTTCATGTCTCCCGATTTGCGTGCGAATTTTGACGTGATCAACAGTCAGAAAAGTTCTGTTCTCGCTGGGTGAAAGAACGATTATTTTGAACAGGTTTTTGCCGTTTCGATTCACTGATTAATCTCTGTAGTAAAATGAACTTTTTCGACGCTTTTTATAGCTCATATTTACTATTTTTCGCTATAAATACATAACTAGAGAATATGTACTTCATAATTCGATTCGAAACTGGTTTGTGTCGATGTATGTGTGTGTGTGTGTGTGTGTGCGTGAGAGAGGTTCTAAAAACAAAAAATAAGCACAAACCTTTGAGAAAAACTCCTACGTGCTCCGTATTCCGTCGGAATTTCGCATTGGATGGCATCGAAAACACTTTTCGAGGGGAAATTTGAGAAGCCAGTTCTTCTCTTCCTCTGCCGTCAACGGTTTCCGAAATGAAACGACGAACAAAGATAATATTTCCCTCGGCCTTACGGGTGGGCATTGTTGAGAAACGGTGCGAATTGGAGACGTAGGCGCCTCCAGCGGCAGGGGTAATTATACAAGAGAAGTCCTTGAAGCGGTCGCACGCTTTCCGAGGCTGTCAGAGGACGCGGCACGATCGTTTTCGAATTCGTTCACGCGTCGTGACCTCTACCATCGTCACAAATCGGCCCTTTTTTCATTGTCGGATTCTCAACCTCATTTCTTTCAAAAAGTGATAGAAAAACGATGTTATCGAACGAAACGCCTCACTTGAAGCGTTAATTTTTGAGTCAAATTTGAATAAAAGTACAAGAATCGACAAAATTTCAAACTATGAAGAATTGAGGGAAAATTTGAAAAGTTTGTACAGGCTGAACAAATATAAATACCTCAGTGAGAGAAAAAGAGACAAAAAGAAAAGGAAACGCATGGATTCCGGCAGAGAACACACGGCCAGTTCTCTCAGAAACACGTGGCTTTTGTTGCAACTCTGACTCATCCGAAACTTCTTCTCCCCCCACACATATTCGTTCGATTTTTTTCACTGAAACAAAAAAGAGCGCCCCTGACTTTCAAACATACATATTCCCAATTTTAATCGGTTTTCTGACACTGATCAGTATGCAAAGCAGTCGAAAAGTGAGCGAAACTGATAGTCAGTGTCAGAAAAAAGTTGGTTCAATGAACATTGGTTGAAACAGATCGATAGATAGTGGGATAGAAAGAGAGAGAGAGACGAGAAGTCATCAAATAGTGCTAAGACGTGAAACGGATCGACAGTAGCGTAGTTCAACAAGTAAACAGTCGCTAATCGAGTGGAAACGTGCATCTTGAGGCCGATTCTCCAAAATTCGTAGCACAGTGCAACTTTGGGTTTCCACAACAGTTCTTTTATAATTTTCCGTTTCTTTTCACACTTCTCTCCCGTTTTAGGCACATTACAAACTTATAGAAGAAACCTCCCTTTACCGTCGCCGGTCTTTTCTCCATTTCTATTGTGAGTGGAAGAAAACACGGTTGACGAACGAAGAAATTGTCTGTAACTCCGATGTCACTATCATTTTCGATTTGCTTGATGGGTTATCCAAATTGACAGAAGAAATCGTTTTGTCCGCTTCATTCACGTGCCTGACGAAAATCAGTTTCCCCCTCTCTCTCTCTCTCTTCCTTCATTTGCAATTTTCTGTTTGGGTCTGTGGAACAAAGAACGAATCGCGCTAACTGTTGACCTCTGGGTACGGATAGGTTCTCTAGGTTCGTACGTGCGCCGTTGTCTCCCTCTCCGTCTTCTTTTTTTCTGGTTATAACTCTCTTTATCGCTTCTTATTTTGCCGCGATGATGTGAGAAGGGGGGTACTTCCCTACACTTAAACTGAAGATCAGTCGTTAACGTACACAACTAGAGGGTGGACATAGAGAAAGAGAAAAAGATAAGGAGAAATATTGTTTTCTAGTAACAGTCACAGGTTAGCCAGAGGAAAACAGTTACGGCATCAGAACACGAAGAGATAAGAAACAAAAAAATACATATATTTGTATATGATGTCTGAAATAACAGTGTTGGTGGTCAAATCCAAGTCTATCGAATGGGGTCAAACGTTTGATTTTGATTCGAATTACTCACTGTTCGATTACGTCTTAAATAGAAAGAGAAAGAAAAGCGAAAAAACCCACTTTCAGCCACTTTGATGACCATCACTCGACCTTTGCCTCTGTCGGTTTGATCTTGAATAATTGAGCAATCGATCAGTCATTGACCAGCAAAACTTACCGTTAAAAGCCACTTCAGGTCGTATTATTTTGGACATCATCATGATGGCGCCGTCTATTCTTAGGCGGGTTGTCCACCTGAAAAACACACGGCGAACAATCATATAATCGAATCGAGGAGAGGGGGGAGTATTGGAAGGAAAAGGGGGGCCAAACGACACAAACTGAAAGCTATCTAAAAGACACCTGCCCTCTTCTCGCACCTTTGTCTTTTCTTCTCCGATTGATAGCGAATATAGTGTTGGAGTGCAAGCAGCCCCATTACGAAAAGTATCGCGAATAGCGCGGTCGCAGAAAGAAAAAAATGGGAGATGACAGATGAGACTTTTTATTATGTTCGAGATATTTTGGTACAGGTCAGTTGAAGTGACGTCCCAAGAACGGGAGAAAACACGTCCGTGAGGTGGGCGTGTTCCAAGAAATCGCTCGTCGTACCAAAATAGTAAGGGAAAACAGTTTAAACTAATACCTCGGCTTTTTACAGTTCTTGTGTCGGCTAGCGGAATTCAAAGTGACTGCTGGGAAAAACATGGTTGTTTTGGGGGTGAAGGAAGAGAAAAAAGAGACACATTTTCAGTGGAGAGAGACGATAAGAAGAAAAAACAAAAAGTGCTACCGACTGGATTTGGAAACGAGACTAAAAAAGTCACGGACGTCTATATCTTCGCGCATTATATTTCGAAACAGGAAAGACAAGTGTCTTATCAACACCGATGGTCTTTCACGTTCGATCTCGCTCTTTCTCTCGGCCCCCTTTTTACTACCGCTAACTAGTCAACTGATGAATCCATCAGTTGACTACTATGATTTCGCTCCGGAGAAGTCGTTCAGTGAAACAATTAAAGGAAACGGAAACTGGAGTCGAGAGGTCTGAGAGAAATCTAGATTTTGACGAAGTGATTGATAATTACATTAACATGAAGAGAAGGCTATTTTGGGAACATCAGCTGCATCTTTCTTTGCAGCCTATCAAACAACACAAGGACTATCACCAAAAAGTATTGGCGACCGGTATGCAATGTCTTTGATCTCCAGTGACAAAAGTTGAAAGACCACTTGAAAAAAAAGAGGACAGAAGGTGGTGTGGGCGAGAAAATGTTTGTTATCATGAGATTTCACATTGCAAAACAAACGGATATATGTTCTGTCATAAGACAAACCCTACGTTGTTTCACTTTATCACAACTCTGAATTTTTGAGTTTTGAATCGGGAAAAATGGACAGAATCAGGCGAGGTTGAGGGACGATGACACGAGTCGGATTTACATGAATAATTCAGAAGGGCGGCGACAGTGTTACAGCGAACCGAAAACACGTGAAATGAATTGTTTTGTTGTAGGTGGGGACGACACAGGCTGAAATTGGAATCCGCTCGCTTTCACCGACTTCCAGACAACCGGAAAAACTGGATTGTCCCACCCAAATCGGCTGATTTATGGAAAACGCATAACATATTATCAGGAAATGGATCCGCCGGATATAATTCATCGGCATGTTGTAAGATTGACACCGGACGACTTTATCGGATCAGTGTTAGATAAGATTATTGAAAACTGAAGATTAACAGGCAAATTCGTCCAAAAACCATTCGTAATTCATCTTTCAAAGCTCCATTCAAGCCTATTGTCAAACTTTTGCTGTTTGTGGTATGTTTTCAACAAGATTCGCAGTGTCCATTCAAAAAAACAGCGTTTTCAAGTGTTACTTTTGGTTTCGGCCTTTCAAAGTAACTTCAATTTCAGTTTCATCTCTTGTGTTTCGCCATGCTCTTTTCTTATTGATGTGCCTGGTATTCTTATTATCCGGTTTTTGGTTCTCAACATTCGCGGAAAGAGGGATTACGTACACAAAGATACTAATAGCTTTTTTTAAAGTTTTGCCACAAGTTTAGTAGCTCATCATTCGTTCCCGTTCTCATTTCCTTCATCAAGCCGAAACATCCCATTTCTGTTACACAAGTCTGATTAGCCTACTGAACGTCCGCCTATTTTCCGCCTCCTTTTCCCCCTCCTCCTAAACACAATTCGCTGTGGTGCAGGGCGGAGAAACATGTCAAATCTAATTTTGGTGCCGCTCATTGAATGACATATGCTGAAGATGAGCACAGAGCCGGAAGAATGCGAGCACATCTTCTTCGCTTCTTTCTCCCCTCTTGCACAAATTGCTTATTTTCGACGATGAAAAATTCGACGGGTGTGAGTGGAGGAAAAGAGGGGCCCCCACTAAAGTTGTGTTCTTTCCATTCATTTCTGTACGAAAATTGGAATGGAATTCTTCAATTGCTGAATTTCACATTTGTTCCACCACAAAAACGAAAACCGCAAATTTTTCTCTCGAAATGTTGCCTCGTTTGATCATTTATGCATGCTTTTCGGGGCAGCAGCATATATTTTCTTTTCGAACCGACTGGTCCTTGTTATTCGTTCGATTTCGCGAAAAAATCACTTATGAGAAGAAAAAAAATAGAATATGTAGTGTGAAGTGAGAGTAATCCTACTGCAGAAGTAGAAAAAAGCAAAGAGTTTGTACGAAAAGATTAATCTTCCTCGCCTTCCAGACACATCGTTTGTCTTATTTCTCCTTCTACTTTTCTCTCGGAAAATATTACTACTTTTCCAGTGAAAATTGCCTTTGTTATCTCATTTTTTACTGTTTCGCAACAATTTTCGAATTCCTCTCACATGAACGAACACTGGATGTTGATATTATTGAATTTTCATTTCTCCGACAACAAAACAATTTGCATCATTACAAAACCCTCCGAAATGCCTAATTATGGGTAATTATGCGATGGAAAAACTTTGACGTAATGGTTTCGGTGAGTGAGTCATGTGATTTTTTTCTCTTCTTCCGAATCGATCGAATTTCCGGATCGGCACACATTTCGAAACGTTTTGGTCTGGTTTGGCCGTGTTCTTTGATGCTTTTGTCGCAGTTACCTCGGATTCGAGTGTGGGCCGTTCGGGGTGTTGTTGTGTGGCGAAACGAAACGATCGAAGCGTCGGCGTTTTATAATTGTCCTAGTTATCCTCAAGCCGAAACATTACGACATACTTGGAGACTTTAGAAAACCGCAAAGGAAAATAGGAAATGGAAGGAAAACACGCGCACTCCAACACTTGAAATTTCTTACTTTTTCTATTTCTTCTCATTTCCCGTTTTTCCTACTTGTTTCTACGCTGTTTTGCCCGGGTACCCCCGTAACGGCTTATCGGAAATTGTGTGTAAAAGTGTTTTGAAATGTCATCTCTTATAACAATTCAAGTGAAGAAGTGACGAAATTGCGTTAGTCCACGCTCTGATGAATTGAGGAATATATATATCTGATTCGCGCATTGTCATCGCTCGCGTCCTTCTCTCGCAGGGGCACTTATCGCCTCACAGCCCGCCCCCAAGATTCATTAGACCCATTATTCAAATTCCATCCAGCGTAGAATCAATCGGTTCGACAGAACTTTCTCGACGTCGGCAAAGAAAAGAGACGTTGAAATGGGACGACAGACAAATCCGCCATTGTCCTTCGGGGGGTCTCATTCAATTATGCATCGGTCTCTGCGCCCCCGAAGCAGAAAAAAAAAAGTCTTCTCTTTCCTTGTGCGATGTTGTCAAAGCAGCCGCTATTTGGCTGAAGTCTGTGTCCCATTTGCTTCAAAAACAAGCCATAGTCTCCATAGGAACCCAGCGGGGCCTCCGAGAGCCCGAATGTCATTTCATTTGCCAAAAATTGACAGAAGAGAAGAGTTTCGTATCCACTTTTTTCTTCCACTTTTTGTTGTTCGTCAAGTTCTTCCTTTTCGGATTTTTCTTAAGAAATCCCGAATCCCGGAATGAAAGAGATTTCTCGGAATACTCAAGAACGCATTTCATACTCAATGCAGCCAATTTCAGCAAGTTTTTCGTCATTCTTTCCGCTTCTCTTGTACGTTTTTTCTCTCTCTCTTTTCCTTCGACTCTATCTCTTTTGTGCTTTCTTTGTATGTTCGACAACTTTCTTTCCGCTTTTTCGGTTAACTTCAAAAGCCCGCAGGCCCCGGCCGACGCGAAGAAAATTGGAAACTTTTTCATTTTCCCTCACTATTTCTCCTTCTTTCTTCTCTCGTCGTGTTTCCTTTTCGGAAGCACACAAGTATCTATTGTGTCTTCAAAAGTTCCAATCCATCTTCCTCTGCTTCTTCTTCTAGTACAAACATGTCTGTGTCATTGCGCGCGTGTTTTTGCTTCGAACCCTTGCCGCCAATTTCTGGTCCGCTGCTCCTATTCAACACCAAATCCCGTGTCGCAGATTATCAGCTCAAAGCCGTCCAAACTGCAGGCAACGGCCACCGACCGCAAAACTAATTTCCTGCGCACTACCAGTTCTCCGTTGTGAAACATCATACACTTCCCTTCAACATTCATTCGAGACCCAAAATAGGTTCCAAGAGAAAGGCAGAGCTGAGAAGTGAACGACGAAAAGAAAAACAGCTTATTTCCCATAGTCTTTATAAAAACCATCAATCTTTCTGGAAAAGAGCCCGAGCCAGTCGCGGGACCACTTTGCTTTCTTCCCGCATATTCGTTCCTCTTTCGTTTTCTTCGTGTTTGCTTCAGATTCAGAAGAGGTTTCTTTCCATTTCGGTTATATCCACACACTTGACATTCATTTATTCGTCTCTTCACTAGTCGCTGCTCGTCGGTTTATCCCCCTTCTATCCGCCAAACGCCCAAAATGCAAATGACACATTTACAGCTGTCGTCGGAGAAAAGAAATTGCGTTGATTCAGCTAATATGTCTTCTTCTTCTCCTTCTTTTCCTCCTTTCCGCCCATCCGCTATTCCACACCATCTTGTGTCGGATTCGGGTCGGCTGTACAGACCGATTCCCTTCTTTTGAGAACCAACGATCATGTTGACTCCAGAGTCGGGGGGCGAAGACAAATGTACACCTTAATCAATTTCCCTCTGCTTCGATGCCTCTCTTCTGCTCCACAGCTCCTCGTTTCCCGTTTCCACACAGCCGCTCGCTATCGCTATCTGATCGTGTCTCAGAGAAATCAAACGCATCCGTTTAGTGTTTTCGAATGGGGAACATAAATCCGGAGAGCAAAAACGTATTTTCTCTTCTCGTCCTCCCTTCCTGTTCTTCTTATTGCCCATCTTGACACTCAACGTCGTGTGCCCGATGCAATTTTTGTGTCCGCTCTATCCATCCTACATCCATCGACAACAGCCTTTTTTGCCGCTTTCGCTGCCTCGACTGAGTCGCGAGAACAGAAAACAAGCGAAAAATAGGTGGTGAGTTGACTTCCTTGGGCTCGGGGCACAAGCAGAAAAAGGCGCTCGTTATTTGTTTACTCTGATTTTCAGCGACTCGTAGCAGTCTTCTATTCCCTGACTGACGGGTTTGCTGAAAGTATCATGAACACACACACACACACACACAAACCGTATATGTGTATGTCAAACTCATTCAAAATTGAATTGAAAAGGGGGAAAGTTTTACTGCCAACCGTCTCCGTCTTCCATAAACTTTTCCACTTTCCCCTCAACTTCTAACTTCCACTTCCACTTCCAAAGTGGTTCCTGTTTCCCGTCAAGAACGGAGAAAAAGCAGGAACTCTCATTGCGGCGAGATCATGGTCCTTCGCTTTTCATGCATATTCCCAAGCCCCCCGTCGAATGGTGACCTCATTCTAGAAGAAAAAAGTGGCCTCTTGTGCTCTCTTTCTATCTCGCTGCTCCCGTCAAAAGTTCCCATTCATCCTTCTTGTCCTCTGAAAGAAAATTGCTGAACCATTACTCCTCAATAGCCGTCGTTTTCCCATCGCTATTTCAAAACCTCTTTTCTCCCATCTATTATTTATTGAAACAAAAAAAGCGCGTTCATCTTCCTTTTACGAGAAAAAAAAACTATTTTCTACTCTTTTCATCCAATTGTGTAAGTAGAGGAAGTGACGATTCCATTGTTTCTGTCATGTCGCCCGATTTTTAATTGAACCCAATTCCGGACCCCCCTTAATCGTTTCAAGAGGTACCACTCTGATTCTGATTCGCCGACGACGTCAGAATCACGAGACACTCGTTTCTGACTTTGATTGACGTCGTCTGAACTTGTATCTGGTTATTTTCTATACTTGCGTTTCCGAGTGCTACAATCCGTTTTGTTTTCGCACAAACCCCCCTCTGAATTCTCCGAAAGAGTTTGTGAGGTAGGAGAGCATCATCAATGTTTTTATTCCAATGAGATCCATGGGAGCCGAGAGCCGCGAGTCGAGTGCGGAGACGGATTTACGGATTTCGGTGCCTGGCACGCACGTCGGGGCGCAGGCTCGCTCATCCGATGGCTCTAATCCAGCGGCGCTTCTTCCGATTGAGATAAAGAGCTAATTCCTGGAACATATTGACGACGGTAGAGTGGAGATTAGTGCGGAGGCACTTATCCCTTTTCCTGTTCAAAAATAGACTTATATTCATGTTAGACTTCTTTCTTTCAAAACATCTGCGGATTAGCCATAACTCGGGCTCCGCGGCTCCTCCCAAATGTGTCAGGCGCCGAAATCCGTGGAGTCAAATCCGAAAATCCCTCAAGACCGACGACTGATTTCTTATCCGGAAGGTTTTTCCGAGCTGAAATGACGAATGATGAAGGCGATGAATCAGATGTCTTTCGGTGAAAAGCAAGTCTGAAAACGGCCAATCTATGGGATTTCCAGCCATTCCCTCGTCACATTTCTGTGTCGCTAGAAATCCCATCTATCAGAAAGGTGTCTCTAAAAAAGGCTAAAAGTTAGCCTGGCGTTAAAAATTCAGAAATCAGCAAGTCATGTGTATTGAGAGAGAATTCATTTCTGATAGCTGCTCAAAGGCTCAGGTTTTTGAACTCTGATCAGTGTCGGTGTGTCTCTTTTCAGAAGACGTAATCTTATTTTTTTCATTTCATGCTGGTACCGCACGACACTTCATGTTGTATCCACCCACAGAGTGTCTCCGTATAGTAAATTATAGGTGTGACGAGACGAGACGAGGAGCGGAGCATTGTACATATAATCAGAACGGAACGTTACGTCATTCCGAAGGTGAGGTGAAAACATATTTTTTCTCTGTCTGATAACATGTTGTCATGCGTTCTCGATTCGCAATCCTAGTTGACCTACTTCACATTGGATCCATCTGGCCAATGTACTCAATTATTTCATTCCAAACAGTGAGCAGCTGGTGGTTGCTGCAGTTCCCACCAGGCACATTCCATTCTTCGCATTTATTCGATCTTCACTCTCACCGATCCGAGTGAATGTTATTCACCAACCCCATTTCTCGCGCCATTACCCTTATTCACTGAAATTCGACGTTAGATCCATACGCATCTTCTTTCGAACCTTCAAATGACCTTTACTGCTACACGAAAGGCGGCGCAACTCTTTGTCTTTCTCAACTTTCAAAGTAGTGGACGTAATTAGTTATCCTTTCTTTCAATCTATTCATCTTCCCGCTCGACACCGTTTGACAAATCGGTGAGGCCGTCTTCGCAGCGGAATTCTGACGCCTGACGGCTGCGCATCGTTCAAAATTGGCCCAATGTTCGTGAGTGAAAAATGGGTGTTTCATCAAAACCCATCTATTAGGTGACCCTCAGCGGGAGAAGACGGACACGGTGGGATGCAAAAAAAACTGAAAATCGACGGGACCTACCACCTGACCTCGTTTCTGATGATCCCCATTGCTGTTTTATACAATCTGCGTCTCCTCTTTATGACGAACCTTGAGGACAGTGCGTAATCCAAATAAAAGAGAGAGAGAGAAAGGTCGTTCGAGAATGACCACAATCTGAGTTCCCTGTCGCGATCGTTATCACATACATGACCCCCAGGTTTTCTCCCGTCCGTCTAGAATGTTTCCCTTCCCGTCGACCCCGCTTGTTTGCCCGTCCCTCCGAGCTCTATACCGAGGTCCCACACACTACGGAAAGCAAACAATTCAACCTGACTCTCCCTTGACTCCCTCGCCGCCTTTGTAAATACTATAAAAACTTATCGATCGTGAACTATACTGCCGCCGGCACAATGAGAAGAAGTCGGAGGATGAATGCGTCATCAATATTCATCTCATCAGCTCTTCTTCTCCTCTTCTTGCTACGCATCGTTTCCTGATTGGCTCTCGCACGTTTTCCTAGATTATTCATCAGGATTTGTGCATGAATAATGGTGAGAGAGCGGAGAATTTTTTGTAAATAAATTCCTCCCTTGTATTGCATTTCATTGCCTCAAAACGCGCTTAGCGATCCTTCTCGCTTTCTCAGAATTACTCACTTGCGATTACATTTGAAAGGAAAATCCTCTCGTTGGTCATGATTCGTTGAAGGGAATTCCGCTGAATGTCGGACATCACAACAGCCGTTTTTTTCGTCTATTCGTGCCGGCGTAGACAAAGGGAAAGGGAAGATGGATACCCTCGAATTCGGCCGTCCCCTCGATGTGGCCTGTACTTCTTTGCAAGGTCACGATGTCTGATTTCATCATCTCCTCTGTCCCCATTCTAATTGAAAGTTCTTCTTCAGAATCTCCTTCATTCCAAAAGACTATAAGATAGACATTCAATTCGAAATTCTCTGCAGATAACCCGTTATGAAAGAATTGTCACGAATGCCGATAGAGAGATACAAGGGGAGGTACGTTGCAAAAGGGGATGATGAGGACGTATCTCTAATGAGGAGGCCTCGATGCAATTCGGACCGTCCACCACTTGACCTAGCTCGTCCGGTCTCGCCCTTCCTTCTCTCCCCCCTTTCCGTCGCTCTCTCCAGTTATCCTATCGGTTGTGCCATTCACAGCTTCTTTCTCTTTTTCTCTTCTCATTTGACACAATTGGCCTTGTTATTTCTGCTTTGCAAGGCTTTTAGGTTGCTTGTTGCTTTCCAATAACATGGAACATTTTTAGAAGCCGTGCTAGGCTTCACGTAAACACTTAATTCACGAAGTTAACCCAGAAATACTACTATCTGGTTCCCATTTTTACTTTTCCACCTGTACTACTCCGAGATGTGGTGCCGAATTTACTCGTTTGTTAGAACTATTTTTGGTTTCTATGAAGAACTTTGGTTTTTAGTTTGCGTTTTGCTTCTTCAGAATAACATTTCAAAACGGCGCTACATTTTCTCATAATCTGAAACGATGTATAATGTATGCATGCATTTCTTCTCCCCTCCCGAAGCTCTCGTGCGGGGGGAAATCAATAAATGTGTGTATGTAACGCGCATGAGCAAGAAAAGACATGCTTGCGGTGAAGCAACGACAGCAGGTGCTCAAACTCGCTACATCGCATCCTTTTCATTTACGGCCCCACGGGTCTCCTTCCCTCCCTTTCTTTTGGCAGACGGCTTTGCTTTTCGGAAGGGGGCTGCCGCGCAGATGGCCAGTTCCTCATTCGGAAAGAATTGCCAATTTTCCCGTCTTTGCCGTGGCAACTGTCAAAACTGGTAGATTTCGGAACCATCTGCCCTCTCGCACCCCGGTCACAGCGTGTCGCCATCCTTTTTCATATAATGCCTAAAGGTATTAAAATATTGTCGTCCGATCGCTTCCAGGTTCAGCACTCATTTGCATACGTTGTGAATGTCTGCCAAACCTTTCTCTCTCACTCTCCGTTGAGAATATTCTATTATCGAGAAGCTATTGTATTATTATTATATATTTCTATACGATTCTGTTTGTTTTCCGCTAACGGGAGGGGAATTGAGTGAGGTGAGGGGAAAGGTGATACTCGGAAAAAGTGGAGTCACCAAGGAGAGGTGTTTGAGTTAGTTTTCCCACCGTCCTACTCCGATCCGAATAGAAATAACTAAATTTCGAAAAGATGGAGATGGGGAGAAAGAACTGCTGCGAGGGTGTTCGATGGAAATCCAATGCCGTTTCCTTCCTCTCGGTTCTTCTCGTCTTTCAGCCCTTCTCGTATCACCCTCAACGTCTCCTTTTTAGCGCCCACAAAGGGAAGAAGGCGGATGCATCTGCAAAGCCTCGATGACGACTCTAATTTGCCTAATGTGTCCCTAACACGGCTTCCTCGCGAACTTTACTCTTGCACGCGTCTTCATCCAACTTCACATTATTCGTCGTCATTTCCAGTCTTAATCCAGAAACCCCATAGTTATTCAAGTGTTTCCCTCTGCGTTTCTCCGTGTTTTTTGCTACTTCCATATTAGGCCGTACTTGCCAGCGTTCACATACCAGTTCGGACTGTTGTGCCGTAAAGGAAGAGGGAATACGTACGTACATGCAACAAAAAAGTGGCCCCCGCTGAATGTTTGTGCGAGGCTAACCGTAGGCGAGGAAGCGTTGAGTCACCGTAATATGTATTCACCACGGAGGCACCGTTGTGCGAACGCGATTTCGTAACGTTTTAGTGTCGAGAGGAAGCATTTTTTCCTCTCAAAGTGCAGCTCCAACTCGGACCGAGACTGTGAAATGAATAATTCTTTCGGTTGGATGTACTCTATGCATTTCACAGAGTAAAACTATCTTTTTTTGCTATTTGTTCCTAGAATCTACTGAACCAAGACCAAAAGTGCACCTTTTCTCTCTTCTTCGACTTTTTTGTTTCCCATTTCCTGGTTGTTCCACGTTTTTCACTTCCCTTTTTCTGACTAATTCCCCTCTTGAGAATTCTTCTTATGCACCGCAAACTTCTTCTGCTTCTTCTTCTCTTATCCGTCTCCAATTCACAATCTATCTTATTTCAGAAGGCAACACTTTCTCTCTTCTATTCTACAAGCCATTCGGTAACCGTACCAAAGGTGGGTTAAACTGCGGTCACACTTGTGGAAACTGAAGAAAACAAGTATTGTAATTGAATTTCAAGGTACTTTGGCCTCTTAACTTACATAATCAAACAAACCAAAAGTCAAAACCTTTCTCGAGAATCATCATTTCGAAACGTACTTGAGTACCCTAAGTTCTTACTTAATCCGTCACTTGAGTCAACTTCAATTATGTGTTCGTTCACGCGCGGAGGGCGAGAGAAAAAGCGTCAAATGCATTCAATTGCTCACACTTCTCGGTTGCTCATTGAGCATTTCAAGTTTCTCGAATCGATACCGCGTGACAGTTTGCTATCGTTTTTTTTGCATACTGAATAATCGACATCAAAAGACGGCTCGTTATTTTTGGTGACGCGTTGTGTATTCTGTAAACTGCAAAAGAGGACTGACACGGGCATATTCTATGCCTCTCAATTTCCATTCCGATGTGATATTTGTGTCCGTGTTGCTTCTTTATGCAATGATTCACCATTACGAGACTCGCCGTTTGCAGTTCTCGTTCTTCCCCTTTTTCTTCGCGCCACACCTTTTCCCTCTCTCGTATTTCATCAACCGAAACCACCCATCGCCATTTCTCATTTTGCAGAACATTTTAGATGAAACCCAAACAGCGGGAGGTAAAAACTCCCGTACGTATACACACTGTGAAGGGAGAAATACGCGCGCACACACTCTGTCTCTTCTACACACAGAAGTTTGTGAGAGGAGGGCATCACCATAGTGTTGTCCAACCAACCGCAGAACCGGTCGGGTCCTCGGGGGGCCGCCGCCACTCTCCGACCGCCGAAATGAGAGAGAGAGGGGGAGAGGGAGAGAGAGAGAGGCCCATCCAATGCACCTTCATTTTCTGCCGATGGGGGCGTCATCACCACACCTTTTTTTCTTTATCGTCTCTCCATTTTGTCACACTTCGTACAGTCCCTCGCTTCCTCCTCCTCCTCATTAACACAACACTCTGCCCGATTATAGTTCTTTTTTTGATTGATTTCTTCTCTCTTCCTTGCCCTGTCTTCCTCTTTTCGAAGCCACAACCACTTGTTCCTCATTAATCATCCGGTCTCGCGAAAAATTTTATTGCAAAATGAAAAATGGGGATGGAAGAACGGGTCGAAACACTCCATCACCGATGTTGATGATAACCGTCGGCCGTTTCTGACTGATTGACTATCAGAAAAAGAATTCTAACTTTCTCAGTTGTTGACAACAATAGCTTTCTTGGTGTTTACCCATGCGAGTTGGGTTAGTTTTGGGCTGAAAATGCGCAACCAACGATCAGAAGGAGAGCTCTTCTGATCTGCTAATCCGGTACATGCGATCTCAAACCCATGACTGGCTTGATGTTAGATGTGCGACTGAATTTAGGATATTTGAAATCGCCAGTTGTCTCTCGGGTCCGCTTTTGCAATCTTACGCTTGAATAGCTGCTTGTGAAAAAAACGGGTTCAAAGAACGCGGTGAAAACTTTTCTCGAGCCGAGTACCTTATTCGTGGGATATTTGTTTCTGACTGTGGGAATATGTTCTTTGTTCTCGATCCTTGCCTTTAGATTCTCACGAAACTAAGAAAGGAATGTTTTGCTCTTTTTGTGATGACTAACCACAACTTTGTGGAAGCGTCCGATGTCGTTTCTTCTATATCTTTTTGTGACAGCAAATCCGAAAAGCTTTCAGCAATCTGTCTTAAAGCGACAAAACACGAAATGTAGTTAGGTGACGCTGTGCAGATAGATTCACAGAGAGAAAACGAAATTCCAACCGAACACACTACTTCCCAGTACATTTTTCCGTCGCATGGCATGTTTTGTCTCATGATTGAGTGTCAACCGGTTCAAGATTCCGTTCAGTCATGCAGAAGAACAACTGACTTGCCAGGTAAACAGTCGCTAGGAACTGCCTCCAAACCATCCAATTAGGTCTATACATCCGCATCATCTCCCCTTCAGACGGAGGCAGGTTCGGTGCTTGAGGCTCCCCTGGCACTGACTTGCACCTGTAATTATCTGTAATCACTTTTTTCTGATCCAAATGTTTTCAAAATTGTCTCGAAAAACTTTTTAAAACTGAAATGTCGCAATAATTGTTGAGCATATCAAATATGCAACGGGTGGTGTTAGCTCTCAACTTATCGGATGTGCGGCCCCAACTTTCGGCCGATCGGAAGTTATCAGTACTTCCTTCCGGTCTATGTTCAACACTTGGCAACACTGAAACATCGGAAATGTGACCTTAAAGAACGAGACAGAGCTCCAAACCGGAAGCTCGGCCTCGCAAAAAGCCTCACCGGAAATCACACTTTCTCTCGTTTTTTCCACTCAACTATTCCCTTCCCGTTAGTATGTCTTCAGTGAACCAAGCAAGAAAACACGCAAACTTCTCATTATCACGTTTTCCGTTCTTCGTTCTCAGCATTGTTTTCAGAAACCAGTGAAAATACTTTCACCTCAGTGGGCGCGCGCCCTCATTATCAGTTTGTTTTCCACCTGACGGCTCTAATCCGCTTGCCAATCCGCAGAGCTCATCTTCTTACTGTAGGCCGTTGTCTGACTCTCACGCTCTTCTCATCCTCTTCTAACACCATATATCATTAAGCCATCTGCAGGGCTCCTCGCCAGAACGCCCACTTTTCTGCGCAAGCTCCGCCTCCTGGGCTCTTCCGCCCACCACGGAGCTCACTTTTGATGTTCTCGCTTATCATTCGCTCTGGCCGGCACGCACGCGACGAGCCACCAGATCCGAACCAAACCTCTTCTAACATCAGTTTGGAAATATCAAATATCAACTGCTTTCCACTATTTACATAGCGTTTTGAGTAAGCTTCTCTTTCTTCTCCTGCCTTCTCACATTGTATTTGTGCAAGATGGATTGAAGATTGAAAGATGCAACCAAAAACGAGGAGAGACGGCAATGTTTCTAAAGTACAGTATACCCGCAGCAAGTCTCTAATCCAGTTTAAGGCAAGCTAACCTTGTTTAGTTTTTTTTTGCTCTGTTTCTTTGTGTATCCTTTCTGGCTAGAGCAACGCCGAGCATTGCCTCGATTTCGACATTGAACGATAATTGGGTTTGAGGTGCCTCAATGTTAGCCCGATCTCATCCGCAAGAAAAAGAGAGGAAGAAGTCGAATTGTATTCTGGGCCTTTCTCCGCAGTTTTGCGCGCGGAGAGAAAGAAGGAACATCAAACGAAAAATTCTTTGAATTCAGAATGTACCCTTCTTGTTGAGCTCCTCGCTCCTTTTTTTTTCTCTATTGCCTTTTCGTCCCGCTAAGCCCCATTCTCCGCCCCATTATTCGGATGTCAGATATCAATCTTGCTTGCCACTTTCATATATGCCGCAAATTCAGAACCTCACTCGTTTCTTTCCTTCCCCCCCCCCCCCCCCTCCTTTTTAGCGGAGCGTCTTGTGTACTTTATAAAAATAGAGGGGACGAGTTAGCGAAAGAAGTCGAAAGATGGCGGCGCTGAAGTACTGGGGTGTGTTTGCCCTTGTGTAAGACCGATTCGACGGGTCTGTTTTCGTCATCGTCGCTTGATAGCTGATGCTGTATTCCGACCGTGTCTCCCAATCATCCCATTGTAATTTATCGATTGTACCTACGTTCGCATTTATTATCACCGTAATTCTCATTCCTTCGTCGACGCTTTCCCGCGCGCGCAAACGCCCGTCACCAAACTTTCTCGCCTCTTTCTTCATCTTCATTCGCATTCTCCAATTCTTCTTGTGATCTGATTTGAAACGTCATCTCAGTTCAGTAAAGGGTCATAAAAGCGACTTTAGACCAAGATAGATATCATTCCGATTTTACGCACCATAGTCATCATCTTCCTCCTCTTCCCTTCTTCTCTCAATACCATTCTTTCATTTTTTCATTCTCTTGTTTTCTTTTCTTCTTTCTGATCGTTTCATTCCGTCTCTCCGATTGACCTACTTTCATGTTTACAAACTGTTTTTTTTTTCAGCCATGACGGTGGGTAAACTATTGATTGGCTTACTCATACCGATTGTCGTCGCGGTCGCCAACGCTGAGGTACGTTCATGTTTGTTTAATTGCGTAGGGGGGATCTAGATGAGATTTGAGTGGGAGTGATGAGATACTTTGCAATTGTGTTGGGAAATCGATGCGAAACAAGACACCAATCATGTGACACTCCCTAAAAAGTAGTTCGATTTGATAACGGGGTAATTTTGCGGGTCTGAAGTGGTCGAAGATGCCTGATCCCTTGGGAATTGGATATGAGAGCACGCGAAAAGGTCGCAACAATTTCTCAAGCGCACGAACCAGAAATGCTAAATTGAATAACGGAAAAGATCAGTTGTACTAGTGACATTCAGTCTCAAAGGGATTAGTCTCGACCAAAAAAGTTCGAGTCAGTTGCATAAGAACTAGGACGCTTGTAGTCGAAAACTGATGTAAGAACCCTGAGGCAACGCTCTCTGTTCTCATTTCCAAACATGGGCGAATAGTGAATAGGCGTGCATTCGAGTGTGATGCCTAATTGAATTTGCAATCAAACCCGAGAGCTCCTGGGTAGTAGAAACCTATCGAAATCCAATCAGGGCTCTCTCAAGCACCTTTCGAGTGGCCCCCCTCTTATTGGACATGTTTTTGCAGAGCTCTCTGCCAACCGGCAACAAGCGACATGAGAAGTTCGTCCCGCTGGTCGCGTTCTCGTGCGGATACCGTAACCAGTTCATGACCGAGGAGGGAACCTGGAAGACCGATGACGAGCGATATGCCACCTGCTTCTCGGGCAAACTTGACATCCTCAAGTACTGCCGCAAGGTATTGTTTGGGTTTTGGACTGGCGACCGCTGAACTTTGACAACAAAAAGAGGGTAACCGAGTCGGCACGTCTCTGGGGAGTTCGAAACTGAGGGCAGCAAAAGTAAAGAAAAGTTTAACTATTTCCGTTGGCCCACTAATTTCTAGTTTCCATTCTTTTTGCCATCTTTTTTGCTGAGGGGAAGGACAGAAACAAGCACCACAAATGGAGAATTTGATTGGAACCAGAAGGATTACCAACTGTTGAACTCTTACATCATCATAAACAACCAGCTCTTTGACCGACGAACTAATCCTATAGGGATTTTTTTCCGCATCGCAGACATTGTTCAGAAAACAAAACATACACATATACATGCATTCTTGCGCGTGCCTCTTTCTTCCCAGAAGGCGCAAATTTGAGTAAGGACCACCATCGGGGTGTCCCAAGGGAAAAAGTGGGTTGAACACGCGACTCTGGCACGAGTTTCGGAAGTCGGTTGTACACATATCTTTGGCGGAAACGGAGATGCGGGGACGATGCATGAATGAAGTCGAGTGACGAATCGCTTCTTGCAGGCTTATCCATCCCTGAACATCACCAACATCGTCGAGTACTCCCATGAAGTGAGCATCCCCGACTGGTGCCGCGAGGAGGGATTCCCGTGCAAGTGGACACACGGTGTCCGACCATACCAGTGCATCGGTAAGTGCCTCGTTCATCAAACTGTAGTCCTGGTCTTTCCTTCTTCTGACGGCTTGCGAAAAACAGGAAAAGGGGGAAAAAAGAAGAAGATTAGTTGTTCTTGCGCAAAGCTCGACGCGGCGAAATAATGAATTTCCGGTTCAAATCAATCGTCAGTGAAGGGTGAAAACTGGCGCGTTTGGTTTGGGTTCGCAAAGAGAGCGCAAAATGAGATCAACTACATGGTGACTTTCGGTTCGTGTTGCAGATGGCGAGTTCCACTCGGAGGCTCTTCAAGTTCCGCATGACTGCCAGTTCTCGCATGTCAACTCGCGCGATCAGTGCAGCGACTACCAGCACTGGAAGGACGAGGCTACCAAGCAATGTGGAAACAAGAAATCCAGGGAAACCAAGGAGAACAAGGCTAAGCCGATGATTGTTCGTTCTTTCGCCGTGCTCGAGCCGTGCGCTTTGGACATGTTCACAGGAGTCGAGTTTGTCTGCTGCCCCAACGACCGTAAGTGGTTCCAAGATAAGACAGGAGGGTAGAAGTCGAATCTGTCAATTTCTGTGACAACCTTCAGTGAATGAAAAAGGATTAGCGGGAAACAAAGCATCCATCTTTTCTGCAGAAACGAACAAGACTGATGGCCGCAAGGTTGACGAGGACGATGATGATGACGATGACGAGGGATACGACGAGGACTACTCGGAAGAATGTGAGAAATCATGAAACAAGGGGTTTTTCGTGACAGTTGTGGGTTTCAGCAGATGAGAAGGACGAGGAAGAGGCCACCACTCAGGATCCGTACTTCAAGATCGCCAACTGGACCAACGAGCACGATGACTTCAAGAAGGCTGAGCTCCGAATGGATGAAAAGCACAGAAAGAAGGTCGACAAGGTACGGTAACAAGTTTTTATACACGGGGATCTAGGTAGTAAATAATTGGTTTGGGCTTCAAAAATAACTATGCGCTGTAACAATTACCGGTTCAATCGCCTCTGGCGCCATACATCAGCTAATTTATCTTCTTATCTTTCAAAGTGTCTTATGAGATCACTGTCAGTCGTTTTGATAAGTGACAGGGACCGAAGAGGCTATGATTTTGGTATTGTTTAGGTCATGAAGGAGTGGGGACAATTGGAAACACGCTACAACGAAATGAAGGCCAAGGACCCGAAGGGCGCCGACAAATTCAAGAGTCAGATGAATGCTCGTTTCCAGAAGGTTGTGTACAGTACATCTCAGCATATTGGTGACCGGCATGTTTACAGACTGTTTCCTCGCTTGAAGAGGAACACAAGAGAATGAGAAAGGAAATTGAGGCCGTCCACGAGGATCGCGTTCAGGCTGTGCTCAACGAGAAGAAGAGAGATGTATGGCACTTTGCAAACTTTTGGAAAATGATCTCTCTGTTTAGGCTACTCACGATTACCGTCAAGCTCTGGCGACGCACGTCAACAAGCCAAACAAGCACTCCGTTCTCCAGTCGCTGAAGGCCTACATCCGTGCCGAGGAGAAGGATCGTATGCACACCATGAACAGATACCGCCACATGCTTAAGGTTGACACCAAGGAAGCAGCCACCTTCAAGCCGACGGTCATTCACAGACTCCGGTAAGTGAGAAGTTCCGAAAAATGTCTTCAAGAAATATCTTTCAGCTACATCGACCTCCGCATTAACGGAACTCTTGCTATGCTTCGCGATTTCCCGGATCTTGAGAAATACGTCCGCCCGATCGCTGTTGAGTACTGGCACGAATTCAGAGAGGAGGTGTCTCCGAGTATCGACATTGATGATAAAGACGTCTCCCCGCCATTCCACGAGGATGACTTCAACAAAGAGTAAGAACAACTTTCAGCCGCATCAGTAGTTACCATCTCTATTCAGCGCCAAGCTTGACGTGAAGGCTCCAGCCACTACTGAGAAGCCTAAGGAGACTGATGACGCCAAGGTTCTCCCAACTGAGGCTTCCGACTCGGAGGAAGATGCCGATGAATACTACGAGGATGAGGACGACGAGCAGATCAAGAAGACTTCTGACATGAAGAAGAAGGTCAAGGTCATCGACATCAAGCCGAAGGAGGTGAGAATAACGGTTAAACCGTAGTAGACAATCGACGGAAGTGTTTCAGATCAAGGTTACTATTGAGCGTGAAGAGATTTTCAAGGCCCCGACCATGGTTGAGACTTCCGTTCAGACTGATGGTGAGGATGACGATGACTCGTCCTCATCTTCTTCGGACTCTGACGAGGATGATGACGTAAGCAATCCAAAATAGTCCAATGAACGGCTCTCTCATGAATACCTCATTTTAGAAGAGCGTGAAGGAACTCCGTGTTGACATCGAGCCGATCATCGACGAGCCAGCCTCGTTCTATCGCCACGATAAACTCATCCAACACCCAGAGGTTGCCCGTTCAGGCGCCTACGTCTTCCAGCCATACGTGCTCGCCTCGGCCCTCTGCATCACCGTCATTTGCGTCGTCGCCTTCGTCATCACCAGCGCCCGTCGTCGCCGTGCCATGCGTGGATTTATCGAGGTCGACGTCTACACTCCGGAGGAACGTCACGTCGCCGGAATGCAAGTCAACGGATACGAGAATCCAACTTACTCCTTCTTCGACTCGAAGGCCTAAGCGTTTCTTTTTCTGACAGAACTTCCTTAACTACACTACTCCCTTATACCAAAAAGAAAGAATCAAATAACGAAACCCACCACCGCTCTCCAATCTCAGATACCTATTTTATTACTTCTCCCCTCTCCTTCTTCTTCTGTCCTGAAAACATCAAAATCCATTCCCTCTCCAAATAAAAATGTTGTGAGTTTGTGAAGAAAAAGAAAAAGGAATAGTTACACTGTCCAACGTCCGATTCAACCCGAACCGATTTTCCCCCTGTAGCTGTCTCGTCATAAGAAAAAAACACCGAAAAGAGCATAGTAACTTCCAATTCTCGTGCTTTTTTCAACGCATAACCAACCTCTATTACACCCAGATACAAAGTTGAATATGATTCACGTGTTTTGAATTCGGAAGCACTCCTCCTGTACACCCTGTACTCGTCGTCTCTCCATTTTTTTCTTCATTTCCTTCCTAACCACACTCGATCTTGAAATACACCCTATTTCTTGTGATAGTCTTCTCCTTATGCACACTTCTCTTCTCTTCTTTTTTTTCGCTATCTCTATCCTCCTTTTCTATATATTCTATCTTTCTGAGTTAATAAGTCACAGATTTTGTATTAAAATAAAGAAGTTAATCACAATCACTTTTTCCGCTTCTTCTGTCCTATTCTTTCTCGTTTCTTTCTGTCGTGAACTCCTCTTTTAACCAGACAGTGTACAATCTCAGTTTCAGCGCTCTTTTGTAAAAGCAATGCTCAAATTTGAGTATACTCAAACTTGATTTCCTCGAGAGTCGATCTTATCAACAACTTCCCTGATAATCGATAACATCAGTTCATTTCAAGAAAACGAAAATCGGAAAAGGAAAGGAAAAGTTAAAGGATTTCCAAACGGTTCAGGAAAGAGGATCGCTTAGTATTGGTGGTTGTTGAACGGATCGAGCTCGGTGCCTTAAATTGCAGAAATTCTTTCAGATGGAACAAAGTTCGAAAAATTACCGTTTGTGTTGAGGGGACGGTTCTGAATTCCTTTCCAGTGTAGGGATAGCTCTAAAAAAATTCGTCTCATTTTAAGCATTCGCACAGAGAGTTTTCAAAGGGGACTATCTAGAATAAGGAGGCTCATTTGTGTTTAACTACCCAAGTTTTGTGGTTTAATCCATACTTCGCGACGCTGCAGAATGAAGTCAAAGATGTAGACGATGACCATCAGGAACTCAATTACCTGAAAAAAGCGATGATTCATCTGAAACTGCATGAAAGTGGCAAAACCGCTGCCGCAATCCACTGTCCTTGAATGTGCCCACGTCCCCTTCCTTGATAGTTCACTTCCGGATCGTTCGCCAGAATTGCCATCCAGGTCCCCAAAATGCCAGCGATGAACATGAAGACGATTCCGAGGATGGCGTAGACCTTTTCCTGAAAAGCGACGTGTCGTTTGATTGTTCTCGGTGGCCCAGACGGGTTAGGACCCTCAATCATGTCAATGCCCGTGATGCGCTCCCGCTTTTTTAGAGACAGGACAATTGGATGTGAGCTTTTCTGACATCTCACATCCTTATTGTTCCCCCTCAATTTATCCCGTCAATCGGCTATTCGCCAATTTGGTTTGGCATGTTTTCATGAATAAGAATGAGCAGATGGTTTTGAACACGTCATCAAAAAGCGTGACGTGGCGGAGCGAAGAAAATGCAGCTGTATTGGGAGGCGGTTTTTGTGTTAAGACAACTTGAAGAAACGTTTCGATTCGTTAACTTCAGCCTACCATAGAGGCGATGATGGACGGAATAGAGCGGTGTGCGTTGAGAATGAAGGCGACAAGGATGATTCCGCAGAAGAGAGACAGTCCGAGAAAAATGACGAGAACGAAGAGCTGTGAGGAACTGAAAGGTGGGAAAGTCGAGAGACTATGCAAATACCTGTCCCATTGCCGTGTAACCAAACACGTTCATGATCATCGTGCATGCATCTCCTCCACATGTGATTTGAACCAACCACTGCAGAAGGAAGAACATGATCTAAACACAAAACAACTTTTGTTCATCTCGTTATTCGCTCCATAACACGTACCAACTGGAACCAGCGAAGGAGTCCCATTGGATGAGCCCACATGTGAGGAGTGCACTCGACGGGCTCCACAACTGCCACCTGAAAGTCCCTGCCTGCTTTCTTCTTTTTTTCTGACCAGAAAACGTTGCTCAGCCTTCCCGAAATCACGTTTCCAACAAAACGATGTGCACAAGTCGCCACGCAATAAGCATTTCTCGGAACAATGTCACGCGAGAAAATACACTTTCACATCAAAAATAATTGTCCCCCTTTCTGGTTTTTTCCAAGAAACCCATTTACCGTAACCTTGTATCTGGGTGTTTTTCACAAAACCGACACGTCGGCGTATACACTAGTATCTTCTCGTCATGGTGCCTTTCGGAAGCAATGATTTCGGGTGTGTCATAAAAATTTATGGTCCCCGCCAATGAAATTATATGTGTGCTCGCTCAATCTGAAGTCGGTTGTCAGTTTTTCGCAAACCGAAGAAAATTGTGCAGTGCCGCACGACAGGTGAAATCGTAAAAAAAAGAGGTGTGTAATTAGTTTTTACAAAGCGACGCGCGAAGTCTTAACGGCAAACGGAAAAGCTCAGGAGTGAGCATTTTCAGCAGAAAGAAACAGAAAAGTGCGTACCTCTCCATCCTGCTTCGGCAGTTGCGGAACTTGATAAACGGTCTCATGGTAGATTGGGGAGCTGAGGTAGTCGCGGCTCGGTCGAAAACGCTGCTCATTTTCGATAAACGCCTTATCTTTGCCGTACATCGACATGGCCCTGGAAAGGGAGAGGATTTACAGAACGAGGAAGGACTGAATGTATTTCATAATAACATTTGCAATGACATAAGCACTGGAGTGAATCGATACTATTATGGGCAGGTATTAGAAGTTCTGGCTCTTATCGCAGTAATTCCGGTGCAGCAATATTATCGTTTATTGATTCCTTAATGGCCGATTAAGTGGTAGCCCCTATATGAAATTGTTGTGTTTGTCTAATGATTAGCGTTTTGCATGTGCCTCGTCTCGGAGTCGTACGGTTTTAAGATTCGTCTTCACGCGAAACGTTGACATTTTCAAATGGTACATTCCGTGTACTTCAGCACCGTGGTTGTTAACCCCCCGATTCCGCGAAAACAGCGTTTTTTTCAGCTGTCCTGCGATTCGTGGGCAGACTGAAAACTGGAATTGCAGCTGATTTTTTCCAACACGACTTCTGAAACGTCAACCGACGGGGCTCTGGGCGCGGAGCCCACGAAAACAAGTCTACTGCAGAATTCCGATGATATCACTGAGAATACTCACCTCGATTCGCCTAAGAGAGGACTCTTTTCAGAACTATTAAATGGAAGAAACATTTTGAAGACACTGATGCTCTAGAAGCAAAACGTGGAGATTGAGAAAAATTTTGAGAATGGGATAAAGAAATCGCTGGGAAAAAACCCAATCAAGTCGCTCGTTTCAAAATGCCATAGGAAAGCCAATAGCTTTCCGATTCATAGGACACAATTATTCGTGTGGATATTGACACCAATTGGCCAGTTAATGTGTGGCCTGAAAACAAAAAAATGTCAGGGGAAATTAAATTCTAAAATGAATGATTCAGTATCTGGATAACACTTTCGTTTTGAGCTTGTTTGTGATATTTTTCGTGTTTGGTGTTTATCTAATCGGGCTATCCAGAGTGCAAGTGAAACTAATAATGCAGTATGATGAACAGGGGTTAATTTTGTCAAAGCGTTTTTTTGTCAGGTTTACCTGGCATTCCCAAAACCGACAACTCCTAGGTCAGTTATCCGTTTTCTTTCTTTCAATTGCCATTGTCAAGTCGATATACAATTACAACCGCTCCTCACGACTAGTTTTCGAGCCTATTACTCACAGCCGCCCTCATTTTTCAGTTTTCCAATTAACTTTTTGTTCAGGTTTTTTGTCGATATCGCGTTTTCTCTGGCGACTCACTCTCTCTCCATTTTTCACCTTGCCCGCGGGCTCCGGCTCTGGCTCCGCCCATTGCGGCTCCGCCTTTAAATGGCGAGACACGTTTTGTTGCGTCTCATTGCTCTTTTCGTGTCAAATCTGGCCGCAAAGATCGATTTCAGCTTCTTTCGTTCTCTTTTTTCTCTGGGTTTGTTTTGCAATTCGAATTTGTTGCAGGAACTTTGCAACCGAAATGTCCGAGGAATACTCTCCGAAACGCCAGCCGGTCCGCGTCCACAGCACCTTCGAGATCGCGAACCCCATCACCGAGATTCCGCCGGACGAGTTCATCTCGGAGTCACCGGAAACGACGCAGCGTAAGCTGACCGTCGACGAGGTTCTTTCGAACGCTGTCTGCGAGGATGGACAGTCGATGGATCAAATCGCCACCTACATTCCATCGAAGGCGGTCCGCATGCGAATGGCTGAGCAGGCAGCCAAGGACGCCGCCGAGGCTGCTGCCAAGGCCGCGAGACTGGCTAAGATTGCTGAGCTCGAGGCTGAAATCGCTGTCCTGAAGCGCGAGGCTCTCGAGGATGAGTTGGCAAACAGGGCCGCTCTCGAGAAGCTCAGCATCACTCGTCCGAGCTCGATTATTGCTCAAGGAGTGTCGCTAGCTTCGTCGGCTACTGCTGGCGTCGCTTCGGGAGTTCTCGGAGCTCAGTCACCGATATCCCCTCCGGGAGTCGTCTCGTCACCAGCACGTGGCTCTCTGACGTCCACTAACGCCGTGTTCGTCGCTCCGCCTGCCATTGGAGCTCTGGTTGCGGCCCCGCCTGCGATGGGAGCCCTCATGGGCGCTTCGCCGGCGATCGGAGCACTTGTGGTCGCTGCTCTTCAGCCAGCTGCTCAAGGTTTCATTGGAAACGACGATGCCAACGACGGGCAGTTCGGAGACGTAAGAACCGCTCAAGAGAAAAACGGTATGCAAACTTCTCATTTCCAGGACTTCCAGCTGATCCACAACGAGTACAAGGAGGCCATGGCCAACGACAAGTCGACCAAGAAGAGCCGCTAAGCATCAACAGCTGACACCATCAAACTATTTTTGATCTCACAAACTGCATCCCCCAAATGTTCCAAAGATACTCATTCGATCCAAATTCTTCAGACTCTCATCTTTCCTCTCTTAATTTTCCTTTCTCTCTCCGAACCTCTTTTTTTCTTAGATTTTCGCTGTCCTTTTCGCATGTCACAATAAAACAATTATTTGGGGAAGTGAATGTTTTATTCAGAAAAGGCAATAAACTAAAGAGGATCAGACAGAAGTGTTTGATCATTATTACAGTGAATGCCGGTCAAGCTTGTTCAGTAAGCGACGCAGGCAGTTGGGACCATGACAGACTCGACGAACGACACCGGGTAGTCGTTGAGCTGGAGCGGCTGCTGACGCGACTCCTTGAGAAGGCGGCTAGCATCTCTGTTGTGGCGTGGGAGGCAAGTGAAGCGAATCTTTCTCGACGATTCCTTCTCGGACTCGTATCCGCGGCTGCACTCAGACACCGGCTCGATGGAGAAGCAGATGCGGTGCGAGAATTCCTTGATCTGGGTCTTCTCAGTCATCTCTGAAATGAGGGCAAGTGAAAATTGCGAACTGTGCATCAGCTACTCACGGTTCTTCTTCTGGTTCTTCTGGGTATAGCGTGGCTCGTTCTCGTACTCCTCATCGGACTCGTCGGTCTCCTCCTCGTCTCTCTCGTACTTTCTGTAGTTCTTCTTCTCCGAAAGACGCTCTTCCTCAGCATCACATTCTTCGTTCTTGAGAAGGTACGAACGGTGGAACTCCTCCATGTCATCGGTCTCGCTGTTATCGGCAGTGTTGAACTCGTTGGTCATCTGAAAGATAGGTAGGTTCGAATCATATATAGAATAACGCTCAGATACCTCGTCATCGTTGTTGCCGCAAAGTCCGCACAGCTGGTTCTTGCGGATGTTCGATGGAAGCTGAGTCTTGACGGTGTATCCGTCGAAGCGAACCTCTCCTTCTGGGAGCTCGATAACAATAGCGGACTCTCCGAGCTGCTCAATCTGGTACTCCTGGTAGTCCTCCGGCTGGATCTTCTTTCCGTCGACCTCGCAGACAATTTCGTCATCCTTGAGCTGAGCGATAATCTCTTGCTCTCCGCGGACGACCTTGACCATCATCTCCTCGGAGTTCTTCTTGGTCTTCTTGGTGAAGATGGCGAAGGTCGGCTCCTCAGAGCAGTCCTTGGCGATGAGCGAGTAGCAGGTGGTGAGTGGAGCGTTGTAGAGAACATCATCGAAAGTGCGGATCTGGTTCTTCTGGACCTTGCACACTGGGCCGGAGACCTCAGAGAGCTGGTATTTGATCGAGCGCTGAGCAATCGATGGAAGGTAGACTTGTGGGATCTGGACGTTCTTGAGCTCGACGCGCTGTTCTGGAGTCTGGACGGTGATGTTAACGAATTGACGGGAAAGCGGCTCGACGGTGCACTGGAGAACCACGCGGTTGTTCTCGTTGTCCTCTGGACGGCTTGAGACGGTCCAGAAGTTGTAGGCCTTCACGAGGTCGAAGTACTGAGAGATGGTCTGCTCGGTTTCCTTGGTCAGCTTGTACTCGGCAACGGCGTCGATCTGATTGAGGCGAGCAGCCTTGATCAGAAGCTCGTACTCTGGGAGTCCATTGAATTCGCGATTCATGTTGCGCTCGTACTTCTTCTGTTCCTTGGATTGCTGGAGCTGAGCGTTGATGGTAATCTCGTTCTTCTTCTTGGATCCCCAGGTCGAAGTCATCGAGAGCTGGACCTCGCGGTGCGGCTGCTCGCGGAGCTGACGAAGGGAAGATGGCATTTCCGGGCGGACGGCGACGATCTGGGAGCGGAGAGTCCACTCCTTGGTCTCCTCGAAAATTGGCGAGCGGCGGACCTCAACCTCCCACTGGCACATGCGGACTTGCTTGTCGCAAACGGTGGTGAGCTCAGTGTTCATGTTGTAGTCACGTGGGGCCTCAAGCTTGAGGGAGATGAGGCTCTTGTATCCCTGCTCCTTCTGGATGTTCTTGACCATCTTGGAGAAGTACTGGCGGCGGTTTTCGGTGTTAGTCTGCTCAAGCTCGAACTCGTTCTCGAAGATCTCGTTCATCTTGATTTGGGAAAGCACGGCCTTCTCGAGTGGAGAGAAGGTAAGACGAGCAACGAATTCAGCTGGGCGGTTCTTGTTCTCGATCGAGACTTCGATGTCCTGCTCAGTGAGAAGCCAGTTCTGGAGAGTCCACTCATTGATGAGGTTTCCGCGGGTGGAGACTTCAAGTCCAAGGAAGTCATGAACCTGGTCGACATCGCTGGTCTTCTGCTTCCATTGTGGAACAAACACGGTTCTCTCCTCAGCCTCGATGTACTCGAACTTGGCGAATCCTGGGTAGCGAAGGAAGACGACTGGACGAACAGAAAGCGAGATGATAGACTTCTGGTTCTCCGGGACGATGACCTTGTAGACGATCTCGATGTTCTTCTTGAGTCCAGCGACAATCTGGACCTTGACTGGGGTGAAGGCGCGAACAGATCGGAGGGTCTTGACTCCTTGCTCGAAGAGTGGGGTGAACATTCTCATCTCGTAAACATGAGTGGCAGCAATCGATGGACGGGCCTCAACGGTCATGCGGAGTTCAGTTCCCTCAAGCTCAACAGAGAATTGTCCCTCGGCAGAGAAGACCGACGGGATCTTTCCGGTGACGATAAGTGGGAGTCCGAGGGTGGTTGGGAACTTGCGGATAGTTTCGTAGAAGTAGGCAGCGTGGTGAGATTCGAACTCGTGCTCTTGGTTGAGAAGACGGCGGATCTCGCTGAACTCGATCTTTCCGGTTCCGATGAACTGATCAACAAGCTTCTCAACAAGCTGAGTGTCAATTGGGAGAACGGCGTAGTCCATATCCTTGTAGCGGAGGTACACCATCGCGAAGGCGTCCTTCTCGTTTTGGATGGATGGACGAGCACGGATGTTCATCTTTTGAGCGAGCTCCTTGAGCATCTTAATTCCGGTCTGGATGCGGCGTCCGCGCACAACGGTAGTGGACTCCTTCTCGAGATACTCGAGCTTCTGAAGAGCCTTCCAGAGGTACTGGTCCATGTATTGCTGGGAGAATCCGATCTGGGCAAAGTACTTGTTCCAGTGTCCGGCGAAGACGGAGTCGAGGGAAGCATGGAGGTCCTTTGGCAGGAAGGAGTTCTTCTCGAAGATAGCGGCGAAGTCGAACTGGGCTCCAGTGAAAGATCCCTGGGTGAAGTATGGGAGCTGTCCGTAGACGGTTCCGAGAATCTGCTCCTGTGGCTGGAAGCGAGTGAAGGAGAGCACTCTCGAGCAATCGTAGGCAACACGCTGGTAGCACGGGTTGGTGGATTTGGCGAAGTAGGTGATCATCTGGTGGGTGAGTCCAGCGACCTGTTGGTTCGACTCCTTCTCCATCTGAGAAACGATCTGGACGAGAAGTGGCTCCTCTGGGCGGGTGTGCATCATTCTCCAGAGAGCGAGCATGCGGAGCTCTGGCTCAAACTGACGGTTCTTGTAGATCGGGAGAAGGACCTTCTGGATCTTGCGTGGCATGGTATCCTTGTGAAGTCTGAGGGCATCAATAGCCTCCTTGCGAACTGGGAGTGGCTCGCGCTTGTCAAGAATGATGTCGTTGAGCTCGTTGACGGAGATGTCAAGTCCGGCGTTTCCGATGGTTTTGATGGCGAGAATCTTTTCGTATGTGGTGCGGGCTTGCTTGAACTGCTTCATGAAAAGGCGGTGGAACTCCTCCTTAACCTCGCGTTTGTCCTCACGAACGAGTGGGCGGATATTCTTGTGGTCGACGATTCCGCGAACAATGGATCCGGCGGCAAGCCAGACGGACTGACGGATGATCTGGTTGGTCTTGCAGACGCGAGTCTCGGTGAACTTGATGAGAGCCTCAACAATGCTCTGGGACGGGTATGGAGTCTCCTGGATCGACTTGAGGAGCTGAGCAGCCTCAACTGGAGAGATGTCTCCATTCTCGATGTGGGAGAGAAGATGTTGGATCGTGTTCTTGGTTCCAGCGATTGCAAGAGCGTGCTCCATCATTCCTTGGATCTGGAAAATGAAATGAATTATTGTGTGACTTTGTGTGAAACATGTACCTTCTTATCAGCCTTGACGTAGAGGGTCTCGTGGATTTCTTGGAGCTGGGAAACGGTAGCGGTGCGGAAGATGCGGACAAGACGGGCAAGATAATGCGCGGTCTCTGGCATGTTATTCTCGACCTCCTGGACTTGCTCGGTGATGGTCTTGATCAGGTCCATTTTCTTCTCGAGTGGGAACTTCTCGAAGGGCTCGAACTCAGATTTGTCTCCGTTCTTGAAGAAGTCCTCCACAAGCTGCTCCCAGCGAGAAGAGTAGATGATGTCTTCCTTCTCTCCGTTAACCTATAAACAGAAAATTGAAAGTATTCAGAGAGAAAATGCAGAGAGTTACCTTCTTGATGTGCGACTTGATCGAGTGAGCCTCCTCGAGGGTGAGCTTCGAGCGGGTCTCGGTCTTCATGACTTCCTGTCCATTGACGTTGACAGTGTAAACGGAGCGGACCTCGGCCTCCTTGAGGGAGTCCTTCTCGAGAACGTAGGTGTAGACAGTCTGCGGGCGGATGAGCTGAGTCTCCTTCTCGCACTCCTGGCAGTCGGACGAGTAGCGGAGGCCGTAGGCGGTCTCGGAACGCTCAGTGCACTTGTCGAAGTTGACCGACTTGGTGATGATGGTCTTCTTCTGCTCGCGAACGATAGTGTAGGCAACCTGGCAGTCTCCCTCAAGAGTCTTCTCGGTGGTGAGGAAGGAGGTGTTCTCCTCGGTGGATGGCTCCTTCTCCTCGTAGTCGTTCTCGAACGACTCCATCTCGTTTCTTGGGGCGACTGGGTTGAAGGAGATCATGTTGACGACAGATCTCTTCAGGTTCTTCGACCACTCAGCGTCCTCCTTCTCGAACTGGAGCTCGGAGACGAGTCCGTTTCTGAGCTGGGCACGAACTGGGAGCTCGAGCATCATTCTGTACTCGTCGGACAGCTCGCGCTGCTCAAGCGAGTTCATGGAAGTGTATTGCTCGGTTTCCGGAAGGTGCGAAGCAGCCATCTTGATGTTGACGAGCTGGAGGTGCACATGGCGGTCATCGACGGCTTGAAGGCGAACACGGGCGGAGATGCGGGATTGAGACTGCTCGGAAGAAGCTGTTGGGAGTCCGGAGAGGACGAGTCCATCGAGCTTGTAGTGGTAGTCGGTTTTCGGCTCGAAAGAGCGCTCGAAGACTGGGGAAGAGGCGAGGGCCAAGGCCACGAGAGAGGCGATGATGATCGACCTCATGGCTGAACCGTGACTTGACTGTCTCCTGAGAGCCCTTTTATACTAGCCGCAATTGACATCTCTCGGATTGACTTGTCCAAGCGTTTGGCTCGTTTTACCGCATTGATAACGCCCACTGATGGACATTCCCATGTACTCAGCTCACTTTCTCTGCTCTTATCGGCAACATTTTGCAACATTTTCGAAAGCTCTGTCTATTAAATCTGAGTGAGGGGTTCTTGAATGGTTTGAAATAATGAAGTTTGGTCACATCGCACTTTGGTACATATGATACGTTTTATGATGGGGTGATGTAGATTCCTTGACAGATTGATTGAAATGCAACAATTTCGCGTGCAACAAGTTTAGAAAACGAAATTCTCCCCCAAATTTCAGTTGTCGACGACGTTTGGTAAGGGAATTATGGCGGGTTTCGCAACATTTCAGGTTTTCCTGGTAAATTTGAAGTCGGTTTCATGGTAAATTTCAAGTCAGTGAAGTCACACTACATTGAAAGGCACACCACACTTGTTTTTAAATTCGACGACGCCCGTTGCGCACTTCGCCATTCCGCAACAGTGGAGAAAAGATTGGATAGTCAAATGACCCAGAAATGTCCGTGGAGAGGTATAGCCCTGCGGACGTCTCGGCGCGTACGATGGCGCACATTGATGCGGACGGAATTCGGATGTAGGGCAGTACTCCCGCAGTGTCAGTGAGAGGACGACGGGGCCCTTTTCCGAAAAACGCTCTTTCTCTCGGTTATCATTCCACACTTGTTGATGTCACTGATTCGCGATCCCAGACGACACCCCCTCTTCCGACATTCAATCCGCATCGCGCGAGAAGTGTGTCTTCCCCTCGGAGTGTCCGTCTTCATTTCGATTGTTTGAACTATACGGTTTCTGATATCCCGTCACCACTTCTCCTGGATACTCATTCAATATCCTCTTGCTATTCCCTTCAGTGTTTCATTTCCTTTTTAACTCCAACAAGAAGACGATGCAAGCGCGAATCTTAGAATGTATCTGTGAGTTTAAAATGGTTAACTGAAAGTTTTCATTTAAGAATCAAAAATAGAAACTTTGAACGCTTCCGTTGTTCCATAGTACTTCTTTCCAGTTTTAAAAACTCATTTTCTGGGTCAAACATGGTGGTCTTGCTAACTAGCGTTATCGGAATGCATCGGATCAGAAAAGGAAACTCTCTTAGACGACTTTCGCTTCTCACCCACTTCTCCGTCTTCTCCTCTGTCGGTTTCGTAATCCCTGCGATATTCTATCGTCACTATGACCCCAATCGCGCGTCGCTTTTGATCTGATCTCCCCTACTTTTTTTCCCCACATCCGAAACATCGCGAGGAGGAATAGATAGCATTCGTGCGTCTGGTATTCAGGAATTTTTATGAGATGTGAAGCCGAAACAGGGGGTCGAACAGTGACGGGATAGAAAACCAATTGTGCATGACGACCTGATCGGATCCGGAATCGAAGAGGTTCGGCTGGTCGGAAAACTTGATATCCCTTTTCGTTCGAGAATAAAATCAGTGTCGTGATGACTCTCGGATCTTCGGATCTTTGGTTTTTCGGTTATCGAGTTCAGTTCCTTCTTGTTTTCATCTCTGGATCCCTGATACTGTATCCGATATCCGCTCGTCGCCGCGATTGATAAAACACATTGACGCGCTGACACACTAAGATAGATACATTCGTATCGGAACACACATACACACCCAGATACATCGACTGTCCTTTCTACTTTTCCGCGTCGGCATTCCTGTCATTTACCGAAAAGTCGCCGAGGGAAGAGGATCGGGTGTCTAATTGAGTTAATCGGTTGCAAAGCGATAGCCGTTCCGAGTGACCTTCACTTGTACAGTCCTCGGCGTTGCCTCCGGACAACATCCGCCTCATCCGGCTCGTTCAACAATCTTCCTCGCCATCTTTTTGTCCAGCGCGCCAAATGAGTCTTGACAGGATTTGATGGTGTGTTAATGATACCGTCGCGTGCGCATTGGAGACAACTTGTCTTTCGTGTCACCGCCTCCATCTCCCCTTGTCGGTTCTTCGAAAGTACTCGTTCCCTTTTCTTCACTTTGGCCACCCATTTTATGGCACTCTGTAGTGAATCACTTCCAAACGAGTTCATGGAACATGTTTCCATGAAGGATGACGCCATTTTCTATCACTCAGCTTCAGAAATCACTTTCCTGATCTAGTTAGCCGACGGTTTGGAACCATTCTTGTATGAGAGTGCTGCCAACATTTTATTTCACACCTGCTCCTGAATTATAGTTTACAATACAGTGTAGTTTTTTGGTAGAGTTTCTAAGTTTCAAATTGTTCATTGAGTACGTCTTGTCCATCATCATCAAGTGTGCAATTTCCGACATGTTGCCGAAAGTGTTCCGAAAAAGGCTTCGGTAGTCAGAAACCCCCCCCCCCCCCCCCCCAATAAAACACACATCGAGTGGCCGAGTGCAAGGCCAGAATTCGGCTGAAGTTATTAGAGAAAGAGAAATCCACTGACTGTCTCCACACCCGCCCTCCCTTCCACACCCTATGGAAGAGACGAGGCAGAAGCAAGAAGCGGCCGCCGGTTTTCGTTCGGCCCGCCGTTTCTCACTCGTTGTTTATGCCGCCACTGCCTTCGTCAAACATTCTCAATGTTTCATTTTTCGAGCAAATTGATCTTCCTAATGAAGAAGATTACGTAGGTGAATGAAAATAGGATAAGTCCCTTCGAAGACAGGATATAGCTAGAAATCGTTTGCTGTAATAATTTTACACCTTCTGTTATGCATGCCTATTCGACGTTCCTCCCCTCTTCATACTTTTTGTTATTGTTTCTGCCTCGTCCACTTTGGCGACCGATCATAATCTTATTTCATATTATCCTCTTCATTCAATGATTTATCTTCCACCTCGCATCCACGCATCCTCCTGTCCGGTTGCTTCATTCCTATTTCTATTGTCTCCATTTCCAGATGAAGTTCAGTATACTTCTCCTATTGCTTGCGGGGGCCTGTCTGCCAGCGTTCTCTCAGGAGATCAAGCCAAAACCAGAGCTTCTGCCAGCTGATGAAGCGCCAAAAGATCCAGAGGCCGCGTTTTCCGAAGGCGAACCGTTCGAACTGACCGACTCTCTAGAAACCCCGAAAAATGGATCCTCTCCAGTTCCAGAGCCAGAACCAAAGCCAGAACCAGAACCAGAGCCAGAGCCAAGTGCTAAGGCCGAACCAACTCCAGAACCCGAACCAGCCATCAAGTTCGATAATATCGAGTCCGAGGACTACGGAGACGTCGCTGAAGCCGTTGTCACTCAGCCAGACGAGCTTAATACTGAGGTCATTGAACAACTTGTCGACCGATTCTTGAACACGGGTTCCATTGTTGTAAGTGATCATTTTTCTTTTCTCGTTTTCGGAAACTGGCGTTTCAGGATAAGACTAAGAAGGGGCCAGTTTACGCGAACCCGATTGCCCAAGCCCTTGTGAACAGCAGCGATTACTGGAAGACCGAAAATCTTGAGGTGCGCATTGCCATTCCATTCCACTTTCGTTTTTTATTCATCCTGTCACTTCTTGATTTCCCGTTTTTGCAGGCGCCAGGATCAATCAAGGATGAGGCCAAACTTCGTTCTTGGCTGACCGGATACGAGACAGAAGCCATTAAGGTAGAGATGATATGATAAAAACGTCACTGTCCGAGAAGTGAAAAGGAGGGAGGAGGGTGGATTGAGTGAGCGAGTGGCATCGGGATAGAGACAGAAATACTGGATTGTGATGGGATTTGCGCGGCGGCGACGGCGGGGCAAATAAATGAAGAACGGATAATTGGGGCTTTGAATCAAAAACGTGTTATCTTCATCGTCTCGTCTTCTCGTTGCGATCGGAAGAAAAAACTGACAGACGGTTGCATGTTCATGGATGAATAATGTTCGGAGAAGAATGGAAACTGCGTATATGTAGAAGATGGGTTCGTTATAGGTTCTCCGAGAAGTCGCTCTCTCCGGATGGAGATACTTCAACAATGCTTCGCCTTCTCTCAAGATCGCACTCGATGAGGCTGAAAACGTCCTCTCCCTTTTTGTCCGCAGCACTTCGCTTCAAGCCAAACAATTTGACATGGCTTCCGTGACTGATGAAAAACTGAAGAGGCAGCTCGGATACGTCTCCTTTGAAGGCATGTCCGCTCTTGCTCCATCCAGATTTGCCGAGTTCTCCCAAGCTCAGTCCTTCGTAAGCATTATAAAATCGTTACTGAATCTTACAAAACCATTACAGTTGAATCGTGATTCCAAGGATTCTACCATCTGTGACAAGGATGTCCCACCACCATGCGCTCTCCAGTTTGTTCTTAGATTTGAAGCTTTTGAATAGCCGTGATTTTCCAGAAAGATCGACATGGACTCTATCTTCCGTAACGAGAAGGACGCTTCCAGACTTCAACACTTGTGGGTTTCCTATGTCACCGCTATTGCCAAGTCCAAACCAGCCTACAACAATATTATCACCATTTCTAACGAAGGAGCCAAGTTGAACGGTTTTGGAAACGGAGGAGCCATGTGGAGAAGTGCTTTTGATATGTCGTCTAAGCACCATAAGGCCGAGTTTGATCTGAAGAAGCAAATCGACAAGATCTATGGAACGATTCAGCCGTTCTATCAGCTTCTTCACGCTTACATGCGTCGCCAGTTGGCTGGAATCTACTCGAACCCAGCTGGATTGAGCAAGGACGGACCGATCCCAGCTCATCTTTTCGGATCATTGGAGGGAGGAGACTGGGCCGCTCATTATGAGCAGACTAAGCCATTTGAGGAAGAGTCGGAGACTCCAGAAGCAATGCTTGCTGCGTTTACTTCTCAAAACTACACAACCAAAAAGATGTTTGTGAAGGCTTACCGCTATTTCAAATCCGCCGGATTCCCACAACTGCCAAAGTCTTACTGGACTAGCTCCATCTTTGCACGTGTCTGGAGCAAGGATATGATTTGCCAACCAGCCGCCGCTCTCGACATGCGCGCTCCAGATGACTTCAGAGTCAAGGCTTGCGCTCAGCTCGGAGAGCCCGACTTTGAGCTTGCTCACTCTCTTCTCGTCCAGACTTACTACCAGTACTTGTACAAGAAGCAAAGTCTTCTTTTCCGAGAGCCCGCTTCCCCAGTTATCACCGATGCTATCGCCAATGCTTTTGCCCATCTCTCCACAAACCCGCATTACCTTTACTCTCAGCAGCTCGTCCCATCGGAGCACCTCGAAATTAAGGACTCCGTCATCATCAACAAACTATACAAGTGAGCGGCATTACGCAAAAACTGTCAACTGATAATGATCATTTCAGGGAAGCGCTCGAGAGCTTCACCAAGCTGCCATTCACAATTGCCGCTGACAACTGGAGATACGAGCTGTTCGAAGGAAAAGTGCCAAACAACAAATTGAATGACAGATGGTGGGAGATCAGAAACAAGTTCGAGGGAGTTCGCTCGCCACAACCATATAACACTTCCAACTTGGATGCTCTTATTCACAATGCCGTCTCTCAAGTCAACTCCCCAGCCACCCGCACTCTTATCAGCTACGTCCTCAAGTTCCAAATCTTGAAGGCTCTCTGCCCCGAGGGAACTGTCTTGGTGAGCAGGCAATTAGAAAATTAGTCAAACAGGTATTATTCAGAGCGAGGGTTGCATTCTGTCTGAGGACACCACTGAGAAACTTCGTGAGACCATGAAGCTCGGATCTTCTATCACTTGGCTGAAAGCTCTCGAGATGATCTCCGGAAAGGGAGAGCTCGATGCTCAGCCGCTTCTCGAATACTATGAGCCGCTCATCAACTGGCTCCGCAACACCAACGAAATCGATCAGGTCATCATTGGATGGGACGGAGAAGGAACTCCATTCACTGTGTATGTGGCAAGAAGTTGATAACTTTCAATAAGGTACCAATTGCAGTGAGGAAATTCCAAAGACCAGACAACCAGGAGATGGAGGAAATGGACTGCCGAGTGAAGACAGAGTCGCATTCCCGGGAGGAGAATGTGTCAACGGACAGGAATGTCTGCTCGATTCCCACTGCAACGGAACTATCTGCGTTTGCAACGAGGGTCTCTACACCCTGGAAATCGGAAACACCGTTAACTGCGTGCCGAGCAATCCAGCTGACAGTGGATTCGGAGACGGAAAGGTAAATCACGTGTGATATTCAGACCTCAGTGGATCTTAATGACACGTGATTTCAGGGCGGACTTGTCATAGGACTCTTCAACAACGACGTGACGACTTCAGAGCCAGCCGCTGAGCCAGAACCGACGACCACAGCGACGACCATGAAGCCTCCACGAGTGCGATCTTCCGCTCCACTCTCCAGCCTGATTGTGTCCGTTCTTCCAGTCATTTTCCTTATTGTGTAACTTCTCTCACTTTTACAAACTAGAATCTTACTTATATAGGTGTTTACCTTAAATCTCTGACCCCACACTTGCTGCAATAATTTTCTCTCTATTCTTATTTATTGAGTTTCGGGCCAAGCTACACTTATATTCTCACCTATTATTGGATGTAGCTGCTGATGAAAACGGTTATAAGATATTTAATTTCTTTTGCTAACTTATATTTCGTTTTGCGTTTCATTCTTTACACTCTTTCTTGTCGCTGAGTACAATTATCTCATTTTTCAAGTTGTACAGCATATCATACAAAAAAATGTTTCTGATTCATTGGCCATAAAATATAAATTAAGAAGATTGTTAAAGCGGATAGGAGAATGAGAGGAAAACAAGGCAAAGGGCAATTGCGGGGAGTGTCTTATGAATATGGTTGGTAGGGAATAGGGATATGATTCCGTACGTGGGCATTATATCACAACACTAGATCACCATACTTACGAATACGTTGATTTCGGAGAATTGTTAGTCATCGGTGACACCGCTTTCGTGTTTGAAGACGACACTAAACATCTTTCCTCCGAGACGATCCGCCAACCATTGGGTTTTGATGACGGCGGCCTGAAAGTTGATTTTCAAAGAGTTCCTAGGAAATCTCAATTGTGACCTTTAGAGAGTCTACTTTGAACTGAACGTTGAAGTTGGTGTGCAGTGCACGACCCATTCCTTCGATAACGACCAAGTCCGTTTTGTAGTTTTCTACGATGTTGTTGAGCTCTTCGTGAACGCGTCTGGCATCTAGACACGGCGATTCTTGTCCTGACTGAACGAACATCATCTGTTCTGTTCTGATGAACCCATCCAATTCCTTGTCGGTTTCCTGTAGAGCTGGAGCAAGTGCGACCATTTCACGATAGGTAAGGTCATTTAGAGCCGGCGAAGAGTTGGCACAGATAACAACTTTGGATCCATTGCGAAGAAGTTCTCGAGCAAACGGAACAATTCCGAGGATATAGTCAAAGCCTGAATTGTCGACGAAAATCAGAACAGAGCGATACTCTTTGTGCTTTGCGTAGAAAGTATCAAATCCGTCGAACAGCCATGGGCGGGCCTCCACACTGTCGATGGCGGTCTGGAAGGTTAGTCCGCCTTCGCTGTTCATCATCTTCACCACTTCCTTGGCTCCCCAGTCGAAGACGTTTCCAGCAAGAAGACCGCGGCTGACAAATTCGAGAACATCTCTATCAGTTTTGCCGTTTACCTAAATACCGGATTACCCTTGATTAAGTTTTGAAATGCAATTACCTTCTTCAAATTGTCAATCGTTGCGAGGACTTTTGGTAATTGGGATAGTGCGTTGATGTTCTCCTCGTGCTTCTTCTGCACGTAGATGTCGTCGAATCCTTTCTCCTGGAGAATTTGCTCGCGAACTTCAAGCATATTTCGCGCGTTCGAATTTCCATAGGCCCTATAAGAACTGACTAAAAGTCACTTTATCTGATCGACTTGTGCACTCACACAGGATGCTCCTTGAGAATTCCCATCATCTTGATGAACTCTGCTGCAAAGTCGCCCGCTCGGCTCATCAACTCCATTTGCTTTGGGCAGTTCTTTTGCGATTCCATGGCAAACTTCGAGATGTCGGCAATGGTGTTGTCGAGGATATCAATCCAGAAGTTGCGTGCCTCGCTGTCCTGGTTGAAGTCGATGGTGTCCGGCTTGCCATCCTTATTGGCAAGCAGCGCGAATGGCGCAGCTTTGAAATTTGTGCATTTGAGGGCAAAGACCTGAGTCTTGAATCCCGTTTCAAGTGGTTCAACCGGAACGAATCGCCCAAGAGCAGTGGATCCGGAGCAGTACTCTTTCCAGAATAGGTCAGCCATCGGGCAGTCCTGCAGGAAAGCGCCAATTCCGGTGGTGTAGTTTTCGTGTCGGAGGAAGTAGGCACGCAGTTTGCCTCCAGACCAGTAGTTGCACGCAAAAGACAACGTCTTCATGACGATTGGCCGGTTTCTGACAAGAAACCCATTAAAAAACACACGGCTGACGTTCGAGATTTCAGAAAGCATATAAGCAAGCTGCGAGACGTTGTAGAGGATCATACGGAGTAAACTGAGAATGGCGTTGTTCTTCGATTGATCGTCAAAGTCCTCCGCACGACGAACTGTATCTTCTCGAGTGACTCTTCCGAATGACGAAGCCAGCAACTGCGGGTCCATTCCAAAGTTTGCGGCACTGAAAATTAAAATGGAACTTCTAGATCTCTCAGCAATTTACATACCGATCTCCATAAATATCCTTGATGAAGATGTCAAACTCTTCCGGATTCCCATGCAACGCACGTTCCATCATTTCCTCGATATCACTGACTCCAGTGATAAGCTCAGAGAGTCCTAAAAAGCTGCCTCCGCCAATCGAACTTCCACCGAGCCGTTTGAATTGATTTTCTCCTTCCACAAGAACAACTGACACTCCGGTACGTATGTTGATGAGCAGATACGGGTACGTTGACTCGTCACTCAACGTTTGAAACTCATAATGCTGACTCTCGTCGAAAGAGTAGGTGAAGCTCTCCGCCTCGATATTACGCAACAGAAAGGATGTTCCCTTGACGAGTCCAGCGAAAGCGTCAACGTGACGAAGACTAGAATACTTTCATTCTACAGGGATTATCTTTTTCCTCATAAACTCACGTCACATCCAATTCTTTGCGGATTTCTTCTTCTATTTCCGCGTTCTGGCTGGCGGTGACCACAAAGTCAACAGTGGTTCCCTTCAGCAACGGACAATTCTCGCCGAAAAATTTGAGAAGCAACGCGAAATCCGGGTACTGCACTTGAATGCAGTAGATGCGATGCTCACTCTCTCCAGTGGCCACACGCTGAATAATATTTTTTTTTTCTCAGAAAAATTTTTCGCCAAAGGAAAACACCTACAGTGCAATTGAGAGTGGTATGATTTAGTGGCACGGTTGACGAGTAGACGATTTTGACAGTTTTGGAGCAAGCATCAAAGCAGAGGTGGTCGATTTTGGAGGCATCTCGCACGAGTCGATGAAAGTCTATCTTGCGTGGAGCTGGCTCCATATTTGGGGCAAACTGAAAACATTCATCACCGATTGAGGTTGTCTTTTGCAGGTGAACTGATATCCCGCAAGGAAAAAAGGCCTTCATAGGATCACGGGTAGAAGGGATGCATTTCTCTGAAGCATTTGCCAACTAAATTCATCCGACTCACTAGGTATGAGCAAACAAAAAATGGAATTTGAGAAAGTTTCTACTTTGCTCAAAGTCCTATCTGTGTCAACTTTTTAGTATGAGCCGAGAAGAGCGAATATGAGAACATGTGATTTGGAGATATTTTCCTAGTGAAAATTAGGAATCGGATATTGGAAAACATAATTTTTTGTTTTGTTCTTTGAACTGGTGAAAAGTAAAACCAGCTGCTCAATTTTTTGCATTTTTTTTGGTTAAAAATCTTAAATTTATCTTCAATAGAATTCAAAAACACGACAAACAACTTTAAAATGAATACTTTCGCAAGAAGCAAAAAAAGGTTAACATCACAACAAAGTATCACTCAAAAAGATTTCCTAAAAGTCATAGAATGGTGTTTTTTGTGAAAAAAAGAAAAGGAAATTAGTTTCGAAGTGATATGAAAAAGAAGTGAGCCGTAAACACGCGCTAATCACGTAGTGCGTAAATTACCAACGCTGACCGCGTGCGTGGTAAGAACACACCGGTAAACAAGGCTGGCCCGCCTTGAGCCGATCGGGAAGGCAGAGAGTGCGCTCGTTGGAGGGTAGCACACAAGATGGGGGCCCCTTCACAGGAACGCACTCTCTCCCCTCTTCTGCTCTCTAGCACTCTCTCTCTCTCTCACTTGATCTTTCTTTTCCACCGTTAACTTGCGACCTGGTATCTTAGACAATGATAAGAAACCGTTTACTTGAGCGGAAAAAAAATGCTGCAAAATGTTAAAAATGAAGATATAGTTTAAAGTGGCAATTTTTTGTGAGAAAAAACGGAGACGAGAAACGGGCGGAGAAGCAGAAAAAGAAAGAGGAGGAATGTAGCGGGAGGAGAAAGGAATTGCAATTAGAAAGAAAGGACAAATTTGTGAAAGATTTGAAGCCCCAGGGGAAATTTAGAACTTTTCTTTGTATCCTCACAGATTCCTCCCGTTTTCACTGCTCACAGAACACTCGGAAAGAATTGGAAGCACATTGATATTAGAAACGTTTTTTCAGAATTGTAATGAAAGAGAACGACCAGCGTGAATAAATAACTCCAGGGAACGAATTTGTGGTCCTAAAACAATTAGCAACTACTAGAAACATATGGTCTTGAATGAGGCTCGCTTTTTATTGTGCCGAACTAATGTCCGTCATACTGGGAAGAATACACTGGAAGTAAGAGCAAGCACGTTATGTTGTTGCAGTTGGCACTCGTCGTCTCTCTCGCCTACCCGGTCACTGCCGGCCGGCTACTACTGCCCCCAGCCCCCCAGCACTCAGTTCTTTCTCACTCTCTCTTTCGTTTTCCTCGTCTATCTTGTCGACTCTCTTTCGCAGTTTGCCGGCTTGATAAGTACCACGAGAATAGAGCGTTTCGTGGCCGCCATAGCTCAGTCGGTTAGAGCGTGGGTCTAATAAGCCCAAGGTCGCAGGTTCGACCCCTGCTGGCGGCAAATATTTTTTAAATTTTTGTTGCTGAATGGTGAGAGAAAATACTGGTTTTTCGTTTTTAAACACAACACTGTCATATAAAACGAAGTTGATCTTTTTTCTTGCAAGATTGTCCGATATGAAATCTGGCTTTTGAAGAAGCAAGCGAGAAACATTTCAACATTGAAAGTGTGAAAAAAACGAGAAAGGTGTAATTGGACTACCACGGAAGTCGACGCTTATCAAAAATGCGACGATTGCCAAAATGATTCGACTGCACGCAATTTAGCGTCAGAACTTTGTCTGCTTTGAAAAAAAAAATTTTTGTTTCAAGTGTTGACAAAGAACGCACAGTTTGCTATGAACAGCAAAGACTCACGACAGGAAAATAATTACTTTGAGTATTTCCCTTTGTTTTTATTATACCAAACTTATGAACAAAAAATTGCGATGTGCCGGAAATTAAGAAATGATTGCCTTTCGTAAGGGATACTGAAAACTTAAAAATAGATGGAAACGGAGGGGATTGTTTTAAAAATGGTATTCGGTCTGTGGAGGAAAACAAAAAGATACGAGAATGAGAGAAAAACTGTCAAGTTTTACGGATAGACACGTCTTATTCGACGAGAAAGGAGGTTGTCGGGTGGGCGCTGATTGAAGACCTGATAAACTTCTTCTCGTCGTCGTAGATGCGGTGAGGCAAAGTTTAGTTCCATTCGGCGTTTCTTCCGGAAATCGTACGATCCAAACATCGCACATCGCTTTTTTTCTAGCATCGAAAGTTTTGGTGATGGTTCCACCTGTTCACCTGTTTTATGTACTTTAACCCGCAAACCGATTATCACTAAATTTGCTGATACGAAATGTTGCGTTTGATGAATATCACGTGTTGTCGGTGAATGGAAGTACGTTTTTCGCCATCTTCATTTTGCGCAGCTGTGCCTATGTTATCCATCTGAAATCAGAAAGTTTCAGAGATGGGCCAGAAATCAGTCGCCTCCGCATTGGATTCACGTTCACCACGCGTTTTCACGCGAATCCAAAATGATGCGATAATCCTGAGAGCTTCTAATTAGAATTCCATTAGATTCTACGCCTAGTTTATCAATGCTTCAGTTATCAAACCGGATATTTGGCCGGATACGAGGAGAAGGCAGAAGCGACAAACTGCCGCCTGCGTGCCTACTTACCACTCTGCCACTACCGTAGTTGCATCTTGGTGCTGAATGGAGCCGCTTGCCACTTCTTGGAGCCCGCCCTCCAAATCGAGATTCTGCGTTGCGCACGTTCGACAGCTTTTGCTCATTGCACTACGGCCATGTATCCAGCAACGTTGAGTAAGTTGGTTTATGCCTCACAGAATTAGAGTGTCCATCCTTAGTGGGGTGCAGTGAGGTCCCGACAGGATGTGATTATTGTTAGACGATGCATTCTGGCCGTGTGGGGTGGCACAAAAGAACGGAAACAGGCGCTTCCGCACCTTATTTCCTGGCCGCATGCCAGGCTTATAGACCCTCAGTTCCTACAAGCTCCGATCTCCGGAAACACTAACGATTCTTTTTTCCCTTTCCCATTTCCTTCCTCGCATATGCTCGGCCCTGCCTTTTTCTCCGGAAATCTTCAAAATTTACGGTTCGCGAAAAAACGCAACATCCCTTCAATCTCTTGAAAATGTTGTCGGATTTATGATCCGACGTGGTGAAGCTTTGTGCCCATGCTCTTTTTTTCAAGTTAATTGAAAGTGGCGACCCATCAGTCAGAAATGTCCGTTCATTTCACCGGGAGTTAGATTATTCTTTTCCTCTTGTCACGGGCGGCTCTCTCCAGTGGCCGGCCGGAAATTAACTAGCTTGCCAAACGGATGGCTGTGATAATGACAAAAGGACAACCGCCTCTTGTGAATTCCGATTACTCTGACAAGTATCGCATATATTCGTGTAATTCGGCTAGAGCCATGAATTCTCGCGATGACTCGAAACTAGAAAAAGAAGCCTATTTGGACCACCTTTACAATTTTCCTCAGCTGGGTAACAACGATAATGTAGCTAATAATACCCCAAGAAGATGTAATAAACGAAACTGGTGAAGTCCAAAAAGAAACCAATATATTTCAGACAACTACAACAACGTGTGTCAAACGGCTGGATCGACACAATGGGACACGTCCCTGGCCACGACTCCTGATGCCGCCAGGATAACCGACGGTCAGTTGATGCGCATGAGAGTCTCGCCGTGTTCTTTTTCGATTAGCACATGCAAATTCTCGTCTTGTTCTTCTTTCCAGTGAATTATGGACGTTTTTCCATTTATCCGATCCCCTTCTGTTTCTCTCGCTCCGCTTTTTTTCCCGTTTTTGCGCTGTTCTGATGCCCGAATAGGAAACTGTTGGTGTTGAGTATGTTTGAGAGAAGAGGGGACCCGTTTATTGAGGTCGGTAGGTCAATGGAGGAGAGTGTCTAAGAAATGCTAAATGATGTGTGAGACGAGCCATTCAAGCATGCTCGAATAGAGCAGTTATGCTCACGACAAGTCTTTCTTGTTACCTGCACACCACCGAGGCATTTCATAGAAATTCCGAACAAAACGACGTCGAGAAGGCGGGGAAGAATAGTCATTGAGGAAACGTTTGAGAGTGTGACCACAAGTCATTTCAACTTCCAACTACGACGTCATCAAAACTGTTGGCTAAGGTTTCATCTCAACGAAATCGGGAGGGACAGTGTAATAAGCGACGAAAAGAAGAAAGAGGAGAAGGAATTTTGTTTGTGATCTGTCCAACGGTCCTTTTTCTGGCTACTTTCACTTTTCTGATACGAATTCTCTTTTTTGTGAAATGTTTGAAAACAACGACCCGGAAACCTGGAAGTTGAAACAAATCGTAAAGTCTTGAAAACATCTCCCATTAATGATGTTTCAGTATTTAATGTGCCAATCCAGTTAGCTCTTTCCACTTGCTCGCACAAAAATACACAAAAATCTAAACAAAATCTTTGATGCTTGGAATCAACCCAAACGTTTTTTCCTCCAGGATGCATGCAATATGCTAGTGCTCTCTCGCGAATCCCATCAAGTGTCAACCCGTCATCAGCCAAAGTTCCCATGTCGATCGCGTTTTCCGCGACAGGCACTGGTCAGATTCAACTATGGCAGTTTCTGCTCGAGCTTCTTGCCGATGCGGTCAATGCGCACTGCATCGCATGGGAGGGTACCAACGGCGAGTTCAAATTGGTCGACCCAGACGAGGTCGCCCGGAAATGGGGAGAGCGGAAGAGGTGTGGCGGGTGGCACGTTTTGATCTACTAATTGAATTTGCAGCAAGCCAAACATGAACTATGACAAGCTGAGCAGAGCGCTACGTTACTACTATGACAAGAACATCATGACCAAAGTGAGCAGTCAGGTGTCTCGGCTCGCTGACTTTGAATCGTTTTGACAGGTCCAGGGAAAGCGATATGCCTACAAATTCGATTTTCAAGGGCTGGCTCAAGCCTGTCAAAATGCGATTCTGACGAATGGCGGCAATCCGAACGGAGACTTGACGTCAGCGGTCCAGTCGCTGTCGCCGTATTCGAATCGTATGCGTTGGTTGCAAAATCTCAGGGAAACGAGAGCATCATAGTTTCAGAAGTGCTCCCACTCGGAGTTACAAGCCGTCTCACGGCCTCTATGTCTTCCTACCCCTCGATTCTCACAGCTACCTCTACCGCCTCAACCAATCAACTCATGCCGACCTCGGTAATGCAATTTTCACTTTTCGACACCAGTTTTTGTCTTGTTTCAGACGACCGCTTCCACTTATTGGTCGACCCCGCAACCATCGATCGCCGCATACACCGGAATGCCCACATCGTATTGAAGACGGTTCTTGTCAGTCACCTCAACCCTACTATTTGTTCCACTTATTTGTGTGTATCACTCTGATTTATCCAATGAACGATTCGAATTAATGGCCCGTTCTTGGAATTGTCTGTTTTGATGTCTGTGTAGGAATGTTGATGTGACCGAGAGGAAGGAACTGTTTTTTTCGAACAATCTTCTTTTCTCTCTCTCTTCTAGCGATCCAAACACAAACCGGTCGATCCCCCTCTCCTCGCACAACTTTAATTGGTTTCGACAGTTAGGTAGTGTACTGCGCCATAATATACGTGATAAAAAGTGGTACAGTAGGGGGAGAGGGAGAGAGAGAATAAAGACCAATTCTCAATTGCCTCTGTGTGCGTGACGCGTCGCAAATTATCAACAAATTAACCGGAAAAGGAATGACTGAACTTTGTTTTCGGGTCACTGTTTTGTGCCCAAAAAAAAGTGAACTGCAAAGCGAAAAAAAGTGCAAATGAATAGGAAGAACGGATGACAAGTGTCGAATTGCTCGACGTGTTTGTTATGCGAATATGTCTGACGTTTTTGTTTTGAAACGGGCACATAAAGTCACACGAATATTCGAGACCATCCGAAACGTTTTCAAAGTTGCCATTTCAGTCAGTTTTCGACGTTGCCAGCACAAAACGCTATCTTTTCAGCGTTTAACACTCTGCGGCAAAAGTTTCCTTTTCTGGACATTTATAAAATTCTCCGCTACACCTTATCACTCCCGGGAACACCAATAGTTGCATTATCAGGATGGTAATCTATTTTGGATTTTGGTTGGCGTCTCCGTGGAAATTTGAATAATTCTTTGTTTCCTGGCAACTCGGAATGGGTAAAATGTGCCGAAGGCGTCAGCAGGTTGCTATGTAATTTGATGTGCACGCCTTGATTTCATTCTTCATTTCCCTCCATTCCATTTTTCTTCCTTCACGGCTTCCTTATTCAATATCTCGTGATCTGTATCTTGTGGGCCTTTTTCTGGCTGATGTATGGCCAAAACTCAATTCTTTGTGATTCTCAAGAGAGACTTAGGTGAAGTGGGGCTGGAAGGCTATTGTTATCAACGAGATGGCACTGTATCTCAAATGCAAAAAAAAAGTGGGGGGCGTGGCTCAATTTCGGTCGCGGAGGCTAGCGGCGCGGGCGAAGGTTGCCCGGTGCGCCTCCCTCTTCCCCTCCTCCTCCCCCTCTCTTCTTCGTCTTCTTCTTCTTCTTCTTTTTTTTGACTAACAAGGGAGGTCCTGCTGGTAGTGTCGTCGTTTGTTTCTCGTTTCTCTTCGCGCCGCCCGCATTCTCGGCGTCGAATCAAACACACGTACTCTTTCATACAACACACACACGGTGCGTCCGCTGCCATCAACCTCTGCCTGCCTCGTCTGTATTCTGTCGAACAAACATGGGCGCTTGCTGCTCTTCAAAGAAGAAGAACAATCAGGTATGTGCACCCAAAACCATCGAAGCGTTTCGAATAATATAGTCACCCGTGCTACGGCTATGATTCCTGCTCGTTGATGTGATAAGCCTCTTATCATCGATCACATCAAATCGCGTATGGGAAGGCGTCAACGTCACTCTGTTTCCAATTCTTTTCGGACCCCGTTGTAGTAGAATAGGGAAACAGAAAAGGCTTATCTCGCCGGAACACCCGCGGCCGAATTTCGAAAGTTTTTGGTGGTTTCGAGTTGTCATCTTTTAGTGTGTCTCTCAACCCACACTCTGGAGAGTTGGTGGAAGAAGAAAACGAAGAAGAGAATAATCGCAACGCAAACAGATCTGCACTTTTTCCCATTCCGCTTTTCTCCTTCTTTGACAAACGGCTCTGTGGCGGAACATGCATAAACTTCATTCTGCTGCATGCGAGCGCCTGTAACTTTCGATAAGTGCCCGTAAAAACCGGCAGCTTGCAGGAATTGTTCCGATTCCTACTGTAGAAAGAGATAGACACATCTGCATCAAAAACATCTTATTCTTCGAGAAACTAGCGGGTGATTCAGAATATTTTGTTGTGCATGTTTATTTTTGCTGGGAAAAAGGGAAAAGAAGAGATGCTGACGCCATCTTTACTGAAAAGCGGATCCACTCCCCACAATTTTGCTCTTTTCTGACGAGAAAATTGGATAGAATTCCACGGAACTCGCAGAAAATCGCGGGTGCCGAAGGCTGAAAAGATAATTTTAGACTTGTCTTTTTTGCAGACGGTAAACTAAAGTGATCAAGATATATTGCTATTGCAAACAAACAGTCCGGTTATTTCTGTTCTTTGCAGAAAAAAAATAATCAACAAAACCTGACTATCGTTATCACGGTCTTTTCGTCAATATTTTTGTCTGTTTATCTCGTGAGGGAGAGAAAGGAATTTACTAAATTACTGAAAGCGAGGCTGTTTTGCAAAGTTAGATGTGTATTACACTTGATGTTCCAATAAGGAAGCCAAATTCATTTCAATGTCGTCCAGTGGACTTTTGCGACGGCAACAGTCAACAAATCAGCCGCCCTTTCCCTTTGTTTCCAAAGTAGATCAAGAATGACACAAAGTTCCGATTGCGAAATCGAAAAATGAAATGAAATACCTACATAGAATATGTTATTCTTTCTCTGCTTTCTACTCAATTGTGGTAGTATTTCACAGAGTGTGGGAACCCCTCTGAAGTTGACAAAACACACCTAACGCCAAAAGGCTCGTTGTTTGGCATTTCACTGTGCAAATAAACCGAATAGGAAAACTTACCTTTTTTTCACTTGTGAGAAAACTAGCAGAGACGCATTTCAGGAAGTTGGAGAGATCCGCGAGGATGACTTGAAGGGCATCTTCAGAGAGTTCGACTTGAACGGAGATGGATTTATCCAACGCGTGGGTTTTTGACCTTAGTGCGGGTTTTGATTGAAGTAGTTCAGGAGGAGCTTCGTGCCGTGATGCAGAAGATGGGCCAGTCTCCGACCGAGGATGAACTCGACGCCATGTTCCAGGCGGCCGATAAGGATCGCGATGGCAACATCGACTTCCAAGGTACACTGTTCTTTAATTGGCCACAAATTGTTGTTTGTTGCAGAGTTCTTGGTAATCGCCCGTGCTAATCCACTGTCGCTGTCCTTGAAGGCAGTCTTCGAAGAACTCGACGTCGATGGCGACGGCTACATCACCAGGTTGTCTTACCTCCGCTTCCGATCAAACATTCATTGTACCGGTTTTAGATCGGAGCTGCGCACTGCGTTCCAGAGAATGGGACACTCGCTATCCGACCAGGACATCAAGGCGATCTACAGGCATGTCGACCAGAACAACGATGGAAAGATCAACTTCCAAGGTTAGCGAAAATTGTTGTCTCGATGTTTCTCGACCAAAAACCCACTTCATTTTGTAGAGTTCTGCGAGATGATGACGCGCAGAAAGTAAGAATCCAGTCTTCGTAACAAACAATTGCGAAAGTCCAAAGACCTTTGAGAGAATCCAACAATAACAAAATTCTCGGCGTTTCCACTGGAAACCTAAACCAAAAACCTTATTTTCCTAACCATCCCCTTTTTCTGCTGAATACGACATAGTCATTGTGCTCCTTGTGAGCATGCATTTCCTTTTTCAAGTAACTTCCTTCCTATCACTTTCCTTTTATTTTGTTCATTCTTTAAATGAATGTGCCTTCCGATGATGAAGTTTTCCTGTCTGTCCTAAGCAAATCCAAACCAAACCCTTTCCCGAAACTGTCCGCTTCGTTTCCTTTCCATCGAATACTTTTCTTGTCTTTTCTGTGTCACAATCTAGTTGGAATAATAATAATACATTTTCGTTGCATGAAACACAACTGAAAAGTTCAAATAGAGCGAAAAACGAGCACACTGGAAATGGAAAAACGAGAGAGAGAGAGAGAAAGATGAAAGTAAAGGAAGAAAGTCGAGAATGGAAGTGTAAAAATCAAATAGTTTGATGATGGTGAAGCGCCAACTAACATGAAAAGAGATCGCGAAATGGCAAATGGGCGTTTATTGATCAGACTCTTGCGAAACGCGGCTCGTGAGCCAACGGAGCCAGCTCACGCATTGGCAGATGTCGGTCGGACTCGTTGTTCTGGAGAAGAAAGTAAGCGGAGATGGCGGACATGATGAGCGCTAGGCATAGAAAGACAGTGCCTCCGATGTGGAAGTAGAAAGCTGTTCCGATAACTTGCTGCAATAGTTCAGTTTCCAAACCGCAAAGATCACAATCGATGATTACCTCATAGGTACCAACGAGTCCTTGCACAAATCTGCTGTCCACGCGATGTGCAGCAAAGAAGAAGATTGCATCACCACAACATGCAGTGAATGCAGCCAGAGCCACAAGAATCGCGTATAACACAGCGAATCCGGAGCTACACGGAGCACAAATACCGCAAAGCAAGGAGAGGGCTTCGAGAACGCAGGCGCATACCATGAATCCCATCGTGAACTTGTGCCAACCTGCAACACGATTGCAATTGAACCCCTCAGCATGCGATCAATCATTTCACTCACCGAACCACTGGTGATGCTCGCTTTCTCCGGCAGCACTGTTCTGGTCAATGTCCTCAATGTTTTCGTCGATAATCTGGCTCGCGGAAAAGTCGAATTTGTAATTGCAGTGAAGTGGAAGACTGTCTCTTCTCTCATCGTCCGTCTTTTGCAAATGAAGATGTGGGCGTGTGCAATCCAGCCAGAGGCCGTGCTAAAAATCAATTTTCAAATGTCGTTCTTATTTTCCGCAGATTACTGACATGATGAGTAGCGCGAAACTCGCGGATATCAACGACTTGCCAGCTTGGCGACATAATTCCAGTGGCCTGTAGTCCCAGAGCCAGGATGAGCAGTAATAAAGATAATATCACTACAATTGTCTGACAACTAGTTCGCCGACGCTCTGTCATGTCGTCTGAAATGAAATTAATCACACTGAAAAATCGAGTGAAGGCAGAGAAACGACAAATGAATTTGAAATTTGTCAAGATGAAATCTTTCCGGAGGAATGCTTCCTTTATTAATTTCGTTCCACTCAATTTTTCACACACGACGATTGTTTTTGCGAGTTTTTTATGCAGAAAGTGGAAGGTGGGAGCGATGAACAAGTCTAAGGGGGGGGGGGGTGTGAAGGAAAACTTGTTTCGCGAGTTCTGAGTTCACTGAAGCGTTTTCCCGTGTTTCTTTGTCTACTTCAACACCGGAAGATTGGATTCCAATCAGTTTTCTTCAGGAAATTTGGCGACGAAAAACACAGCCACGAAAGAGCTTGTTAGAAACGTTTTCGGATATCCGTGAGAAACGATGAGAGGAAAACATGGAAAACGGAAAGTGTCAAAAGTGAGAGAAGAAGGTAACTAGGTCGATTAGTCATCAGAAGGTGACCACTATGTGTACAGACACTGAAGGAAAGCGAAAATAGTCCGGAGACACAGGCGGCGTGAATGAACGTGTTCGTCGCACTCATGCTGCTACATGCCCCCGGCGTTCGGATTGTGTTTGGGAATTGCAATAACACTCGAACACTCGAGTTATTACTTGCCACCCCTGATGTTCCGGGGGGCCCATTGTTGGTCTCTTCCGTTGCGACTGGCATTCATAATTCATAAATGAAATGCCTATTATTTGTGTTTTGCGTCTTCTTCTTCTTCCTTCCTTCCGTTAAGAAAAGGAACAAGAAGTCGAAGAAGTAAGGCGTAAGCAGAAAAGAATCGAAAGTCTCCCGGGAGGTCGGGTTGTCCGCACCAACGTTCATTAGGACAGATAGGCTGCTGTTGTCATGACGAATAAGCTGAGTATGGGAAGGGGGCAGGTTGAGTGTCTGTGCGCAGTGAGCACGCGCACAAGGAAGCTTTCTACGAGAGCACTCTAATTGCTGCCTCGAGCAAATTAGTGTTTTCATGTATCCGCCGGTTGATTCTTGTTTCTTGCTCAAGATGAGACAAAAATGCATTTGCATTTCTGACATATCACATAAACAAAAACATTCTCAAAAAAACATGCGTTTACTGCCTTCCGACTGCACTAGTCAGCTCAAGCTATAGGCAAAGATAATCAGGAAGGGGAAATTGAAGAGAGAGAGAGAATCTAAACTAGTTGCACTAAATAGAAAGTGAGAAGAGAAACTAAACATCTCCGGAGCGAAGTTGTGACTGAGAAACAGAGAGATTCGGCGGGAAGCAAAATAATCTGGTGAGAACGGGATCATGACAGCCGATGCGATAGGAGAGGAGAGGAAATTTGAATACGAAGGAGGGCGCAGCAGCAGCAGCAATGAGGACAAAACACGGCGAAACCGCCGCCATGGACGAATTGACGACGAAACGGCCTTGGCGGATATCGATCTGACGGACAGGTCACCTGTACCCCCCACAGCGTCGCAGTTTACTATGTACGTCTAGAGAAGAGAGAAGAAACGATCCGTTCACTTGTGGATTACGTTCTTTCGGATGGCTGAGTAGATGGACACTGGGCCCGCCCGCACAACTAAACCGTGCGTGTGTGTTGAATGCATTGGAGACCATTTAAAAAACGGATTTCCTGCGGATTACTCTGCTGCCATTTCCCACACAATAATACGTGGGCGGTAAACATGCAAAAAACACGCGGTATATGTTGTACTCAATGAATGACCAAGTTCAAAAGTTCGTCTGAACGTTCCAAATTGAGCGTTAATCGGTTCATCTCGCAATTAAATTTGCGAGAGGAGCTTTGAGCGCAGTGACGTCTTTTGTGCGCAAAATGACAATCATGAGGACAATGAGCCTTCTTTCTCTCACCTCTGGGATAAAAATGGCATTGTTCTTTTATTGAACGTTTTTTGATGTTTCATTTTTCATAGTCTGAATTCCGAACTCACCATTATCGGTTTTTGTAGAGTAAAACTGGTTGAATCGAATGATAGAAGGCATTCTGCAAGCTGAGAAAGTTATGCGAATAAGAAGAAAGTTAGAAGCAGTTAGTGTATTGCACGAACGGAAGGAAAAGGCAACATGAAAGCCATAATATGAAGGTAATCGTTGTCAAAATTGGCCACGCACCACCCGGAGAGATGAAGTGTTTCGGGCAATATTTATTGGACCACCGGGTCCCACTCGCCGAGAATTGATGGCCGGCACTCAATTTTCCAGTCTTACTGGATTTCAAATGGACCGCCGCTTTTTCTCGTTTCTTTTTGAGAAGGAAGAGTGAGTCAAGTGTATTCCATTTCGAATTCCACTTCCAAGTTGGTTCCTCGCTGACGGTTACTCGTTGTGACACGCCAACACAAAAGGTGAGAGGAAAACGTGAAAGCCAAGTGGAGTGGCGGTGTCAATTCTGGCACTGCTTTTGAAATGGAGTTCGGCCATCCGGATGCCAGAATTGAAGCATATGCGGGCAATGAAGCGAATACGAAAGGTGAGTTCGAGAGGCTGCCGCAGTTCCAAACTTAGCCTCTCCTAAGTGAGCAGGCGGGTCAATGTGTTCCGGAAAGGGCGATGGCCTTCTGAATGGTGTTATGGGGCTGTATACCCAATTTGGGCAATTTTTTCTTTTCGGTATCATATATATCATACTTGCAGCGGGCCGGGCCGGGCCGGCCCGGCCCGGCCCGGACGATTTTCAAAAAGTCGGCCCGGCGGCCCGGCCCGGGCCGGCCCGGATAGAAAACAGAAATTTGTTTCCAAACAGATTTTGGCCTAACAATGTCTGCTTACCGCCATTTTTCCCCTATTTTTTCATTATAACTTCAATTCTAATTAATTGGCACTAGTGGTCACTTAAAATTTCGAAGATTGCCCTCAAAACGGCAAATATTATCCTAAAATGGCTGAAATGTAACCATTTTCGGCGGTTTTTTACACGAATTATGCGCCCAAATTGACTGCACTTGCTAGTAAATCATCGAAAAGCCAGTTATTTTCACTTCTGACACGGTCTCCTCTCGAAAATTCCGGGAATATGGACATTTTCGGCCAAAAAACATGGTCCGCAACGATTTTCTAGCAATTCCAGCCAATTTCGGTGCATCGAACTGGCCACTGGCGGCCGAAATGGCATGAAAGTGACCGAAAATACTATTTTTGATTGTATAGACCAAAAAAGGTTCAAAAACGAAGAATTAAAACTCTCCATATTCGATTACGGAAAAATTAAAAAATTTCCTGAGCCGGGCCGGGCCGAGTTCCGGGTTCTCCGGCCCGGCCCGTCATCTTGCAAGTATGATATATATACATTTCATATCATTTATTTGTTGTGAAACTACACCAGAATGGAAAAAATGAGAAATCTACAGGTTATTTCAAACTGGCACGCGTTTTTCGATCATCACTACTAAATATATAAGAGCGTACCCCTAGAACACAAGGAGATTAATTTATCACCCAATAAAAAAAATAATTTAAAAAAGAAAAAAGTGATAATACAATACAATCGAAATTTTTAAAAATAGAGATGGAAAAAAGGAAAACTGGGTAATCGAGTCAAATCCTTTGGGAAACTAGGGAAGCTGAAGGACAAGGCAAGGAGATAATAGGAATGTGGTTATCATTCGATACCAGCAGAAGAAAAGTCATTGGTGGAGCTGATTGGGGTACATGCTTCTCTTGCGTCGCGCAACAAGCGTGCGCATACAGTCCACTTTGTTATCGTTCGGGTTGCACTTACACGCGCCCTGCTTATGCTTCTTCATAGCACGGACCATGAGCCTCTCGTAATGGTTCGACCTACGCATTTGGAACTCTTCGAGCTGTTCTTGTCTCGCCTCTTCGGCCGATACTTTCTGAACTGGAATGCGATCCTCCGGGTTGCGCATGAGGTTCTCGCGATCCAACTCGCGCTCTTTCTCGAGTCCAGCCACATGCCTACGGAACAGTTTTTCCGACGGAAAGAAGGCGGCCGCGTCCATCGTGTTGCGGATCAGTTCGAGCTCGGCTTCGATGTCCTCGATTTCCAGCGGGAATTGAGCACAAATGCGGTTGATCCTCTTTTCCTTTGATCCCGGAGGCGGAAGTCTCGGATAAAGAGCACTGCAACGAATATCCAGATGACGAAGTCTTGAAAACAACGCCTTCAGGTCGTTGTGAGACAGGAACGTAGAGTTCATGGTTTTCTGAAAGTGCCCGTTTTGAGAAAGTTAAATAAAGGATTCAAACTAACACAAGCGGCAGCCAGTTCCTCGAGTTGATCGCGAGCGACATCGATGCGATTCTGAAAAAAACAACGTTTGCTTCCAAATGAACATCTGATTTCCTGTTACATGGTCTTCCGGTTGCAGTGGAACACGAGCGTAAGTGGTGTTTTGAATAGGGAACGGGCTCACGTACTTGTCGATATCACGGGAATGTTTTTCGAGTTGCTTCTGAAAGAGAAGGTTTTTTTTGATTTTCACTGAAATTCTATTTACTGCTTACCATGTTAAACGTGATTTTGACCTCCATTTGACGTTGCTCAACTGTTTCCGGGTTCTCATTGTCAGGAGTTCCCAGGATAAGGGACGTCGTGTCTCCTTTTGTCTCGACGTGGTCAATGACACCATGAGTGAGCGCTTTTGTGTCACGCTTTTTGTTTCCCTTCTAGAAGTTTATTATAACAATCGAGAAAGGCCGTCGGCTTTTTTCAAAATCCATTTTCTTTCCCCCAAATGATTCTCAATAACATCTGAGACAGCTGCTTTGACAGACGCTTTCCGTCATTTCTCAGAAACGACGCTCACAAAATTAGTTATATCAGGCGAGTAGCCTATGCGTCTTTTTTTCTGCTATTGCCACAAATCTCACAAAACGGTGCTAATTTTCCGTCCTCACATACCACTGGCGATTTGTCATCTTTCATGCCGATTTCGACAGTGACAGCGTCGTCGAAAAGATTTGACGATCCTTTCTGAAATGGGAAAACTCAGATTGATAAACGAAATGTTTCGAAACGAACCATTCGCACTTGTTTCGTGATCTCCGGGAGATTCGAACTCATTTTGATCCTTGTTTGATAAAACGCTGGAAGTTGAAGAAATGAGAAAAAGAAAACAAGAGTCACAAGGTGGAACATTGGCGGAAAAGGACAAAAGTTGGAAAAGAGATACAAACGTTTCGGTAAGAGAGCCGGACAAAAAAGAAGAAATCGGAATGTCGCATTCTTCAAAAACTGCATTATTCGACTTCAAAATCTAGGATGCTTACGCCTATACTCATTGTTGAGAAGAAAGAAAAAATACCATCGTGAGACTTTGGCTTGTTTGAAACATAATTTTGAGAAAAGGAAAAAACATCTGGAACACATTGAATGGAGATAGGGTACGTTGATTGCGATGTTCGTTGTTTGTGGCACAGAAAGATTGGGCTATCAGTGTTAGAACGGGTTTAGCAGGTAGTTGCGCAGAATTGTGTGAACAGAGGGTGCAAACGCTTCGTCATTTGTTTTTCACGCTAACATGTGTAATAGGTGTCTCCTGTCTCCTGTTCTTTCCCAGTTCTGATCAAAATCCACTTAAATATAGCCTAAAACGTTGAGACGTGTCGAGTGAACGTCTAAGGTCGACAAAAAGGATTAATGTGAGATCTCTATCATAATCCAGATGATAATATGTGAAAGGAAAAATGATACATCAGATTAACAACGTGCAATTCACAGCCAAGCCGACGAAAAAAGCAATCTGACGAGAAGCAAGCGAAGCGGAAAAATATACTAAATGCCCATCCAGGACTGGACGAAGCGCAAAGAACGGCACTCACTCGACGGCACTGCTATCGGTGAGTGTTGACAAGTGAGTGTGCGTACGGCAGTGCGACCCGCTCGTCAGTGAGTGTCCAGTCGTCCGCCCGTACTGGTGAGTGTGAGCGCGTGCGTGTGTATGTGTGAGTGTGTGTGTGTGTGTGTGTGTGTGTGTGTGTGTGTGTGCATCTTAGAAGGCACCAGTGCCCGGACGCAGGAAAGTGATGAAAGAAGAGGAAGCAAAGGAAAGGAGCAGCGGTAGCTCGTGCCTCTTGGCCGCAGACGCCAAACCAACCGGCACAACGTATTAGAGAAGACGCGGAAACGAGAGACCTGATTTCTTATCGATAAGAAGTGCGTTTCGAATGGGATGGGGAGGTTGAATTGAGTAGACATAGGCTGTAATGATAACAACCGAAAGTTTCGCCGTCAGGTGATTCGACTGTTCTTCGATGTATATCTTTCAAATAATATCACTTTGCGAATGGAACAAAAATTAGTTTTCAAATATGATTAAACGAATGAACTGATTCCGCCAAGTAAAATATTTTGAACGGAAACAGATAAACTTGGAGATGATCATCGAGGGCTCCCCCTACTTGACTTTCAGATGAGCAGCTGCGTGACATCATTCCCGGAAACGACAATTATTTCCGTCAAATCCACAGAAAGAGATTAGTAGATGACAATCACTCATTGCACTTATTCCTTCGAAAGCATTCAACGTCTTCTTGAATATAATGACCGGATCGCATTAAGTATTCACATTGTGCTCACAAGCTCAAGCGTGTCTATTTCTGACAATTGCAATGTTAGAGTATGTTTCTGAATTATTTGCACACATACTTCTTATTACTGAGAAGAAGTTCTACTTTTCCGTTCGTTCCTAAAAACTAAAAAAATTATTTTCAGCTCAAATTTTGGAAACAATGTTGATTCTTTCGTGGGGATTTTGTAATGTGATTCATCGAAAAAACATTATTTCGTGACAAATAATGTTTTATTTTTGTTCCATCACTGCTCAAAAATAGAACGATTCAGAACAATTCCAGCTGGCAAAAAGCCGATTTTTGTCGTATATAAACCCCCTGTCTTTTCGCCGATCGCCCAATCTTCTCCATTTTTTCTTGGTGTCCTCGACAGCTGCTCCTTTCTGGGCTATTAGATCCATTATTCGTCGTTTGAAGGCAACTGGTCATTTCCTCGTCACGGTTGAAAAACGTAACTGGCAGAGGCACGTAAACCGCATCTGCGAGCCCTGTAATTTATAAGACTCTGCTGTCCGTTTTCGTCTCGCTTTTCATATTTTCTCTTCAAGCTTGTCGCATTGGGCTCGTGCACAGCAGATGAAGTCTCCATTGATTCTAAATTTTGCAGTCCATTCCCAAACCGTACAAAAAATACGATTCCCGTTTGAGTGGCGACGGAAATGTCTGACACATCATCATTGTTTCCGTTCTTTCTCATTTCTCGCGCTGACTCAACGCCCCTCCCAAAGGGGGTTTGAGCACAATACAAAAGATTGTAACGTTTGTTTCCTTTTACAGGCGCAGTTTGCTACTGTTCGACATGGCTGACAAACCCGACGAACCCGATTCTTCTGTTGTGAACATCGAGGTGACCAACATCATGTTAGCATTATGATAAGATTTCTAGTTGCAGGATCTTGAAGAAGACCTCAGAGAGTTCCTTATTCGCGCCAAACGCCGTTCGTATCGCTTCAGCGTCCGCCAGGTCCGCGACTACAAATCGCCAATGGTTTCTGAGGTACGCTTGAAATTAGTTCGTTTGCCCGACCTACAAAGATTGATTCTTGAAGAGCAGTGTGTTCAACCGTGTTCCACTCGATGGGGGAGCTGTCCTAAGCATCTACGACTCCCGCGACAAGGCTCTCGATCTTATCACTCGCTTGGTAAGAAAACTTCTGTCCCAGTGAACTTCTCAGCATTAAGTGGTTTTCAGATGAAGCTGGTCATGTGCCAAGAGGTTCTTGTTACTCTTCGCAATTATCTAAACGAGTGCAACCACATCGAAGTCCGTCTTCAATCCCTCATCTACCACATCGCTCAGTGCCCTCAGTATGACGTAAGCTTCCCGCCGATGCCTTTTGAATTTTTAATGCCTATTTTAGCTCGAGATTGTTGATATCAATTCAAAACTTGACGATATGGAAAAAATGGTCAAGAAGTACGAGGTGGAGTATGTGAACGAGAACGCAGACGAGAACAGCTTGCTCGCCAAGTACGGATTGCTTCGAATTACGGAGAACCGCAAAGAAGACGGAAAAGAGGGGGAGGAAAAGGAAGAAGAGGAGGAGGAGAAGGAGGAGGAGGAGGAGGACGTGCGCTACGAAGACGACGACGAAGCACATTGGGAGAAGTGAGAACGGCCGCGAAGACCTTTTGGCTCTCACTCGCCACTCCATCGTGATTCTTACGTTCTTTTTTCGTATTCACACTCTTCTCTCCCTCTCTCTTCCTTTCCCATCGTATACTTCTGCTTTTCACATGGTCCTCTCATTCTCGCTCCGATTTCCTATTTTCATAGCTATCCCATCATTTCGCTTTATTTTTTATTTGAAAGAGAAACAAATAAAACTCCAAAAGATTAGGTGATTCCAAAATTACGAGAAAGATGCGCAGTTCAGTTAGAAAAGACGTCTGGGGTTACGGAGATAAATAACGAATCGGAAAACGAGGTCAATCTGTCTCCCGATCAACGTCGTCTTCTCCTTTTTCTTCTTCTTCTTTCTCGTCTTCTTCTCTCTGTTCCTCATCGTCGTTTCCATCTCTTTCCTTCTCAACTTCCACTTCTTCTCCGTCTTCTTCTCCCTTCTCTTCATCTCCGTCAACTTGTGGAAGTGTCTTCGGCGGCTGCGCCTCCTTCCACCTGGCGATGAAACTGAGATAGTACTCAGCATCAGATAGACACGTTCGAATCTTGAGGAGGTCGGCCTGAATGTCGATTTGGAACGGGATAAAGAGGGCGAAAGACTATTTTCGAATCCTACGGTAATCTGACAACTGTAGATGCTTACCTCGAAACCAACGTAGCACAACCGGTAATTATACACATAATCGACCATTTTGGTAATGGTTTGGACAGACTTCAAGCCGTCACTTTTCGTTTGCATCTGTTTTGGGTCATCGCTTGAGAAGTCCACCTACAAACAAGCAGACTAGTTTTTTAGGTGGCATTTCTAACGTACCAGCTCTTTTTTCACTTCTAAAGCTCTATCACGGATGTCGAAAAGGCGATCCTGCAGAACTTCATTATATATTTCAATTCTTGTTGTGAACACCCACCAAAGCGTCGATGTCCAGTGGCACACGATCGTAAATGCTCATTTTGTAGGGGTACCCTGCAAACAGAAACTAAAAACAAGATGATTTCATAGAATTATTGTCAGCAAGAAAAGAAGCTGGGGAATATAACAGATAAAAAAACAAAACGAAAATGGTTCGTGTAAGTCACCGACCGCCGCCGAAGGACAAATTCTTTCTGAAATTGCGGCGCCAAGTAGTATACCGAGATGAACGAAAGAATACTGCAATCTCGGGGCAGTCGTCTTCTCGAGGGAGGTCGTTCTGTGTTGAACTATCAAGGACGCACACTCCTCTTTCGCCACTAACCCCCTTTTTCCGATAGGAACTTACCTGCAAGAACGTCCGATTCAACCCCCTTCGAAGAAAAGGCTGAATTGAACGAAACGGTCAAAAAGAGATTGACGTGGGAAATACGATGTGAAAAGGACTAATCAAGAGAAGGCAACCGCTTTTGATTAGGAAGAGACGGATAATTGGGTTCATCGACTACTGGCAAATCCCTATGAGGGCGCCATGTCGGCGGATCGAAACCTGGCATTCAGGCCGATTCGGGACACGAATCGAGTCTCGATTCGGGGAATGTCGTCCACAAATCGTTGATACGATCAAGTGTCAGTCATTTTCTCCCTCATAAAGGCTGGATGAGGCTCTCAAAAAACACAAAGGGGGATAGAATCGTGAACGAGGAAAACGGATCATCGGAACACAGTGAACTTGTAGCAGTTTCCAGTTCTCATTGTTTCTCCACATTTTGTATTGATGGTGTTTTGGCTTTAAAGATAACATGCCGTCGATTCCTTGAGAAACGAAATTTGCTCTAATCAGATCGGGTTGTGAGCTTTTCATGCCGCTGGATCGGTTTCTTCACAGAGAAACCTCTTCTAAACCTTATTGGAATGCAAATTTAGGTTCGGATTTGCATCCGCGGCCTGCTGTCAGAAAACACATAAATTTCGTTTGTTTATATTCCTTCTTTCAATCAAGTGCGGGGGAGCCAGGGAGCCACTCAGCGGGGGTTGGTTCCTTCATTATTCAGTCGGTTCGTCGTCGCCTGTGGTGAGTGCGTTTGCAGCAACACGACGACAACCAAATGGCCTTTGTGACAGCTCGGAGCTCAGCGAATTCATCAAGTAGACAACGTATTCAGTCGCTCCTTTCAGACGGACATACCTATTCGTCATGCTAAAATTCATTCCTTCTCTTTCTCCTTTTTTTTATGTTTTTCCTTGTGCTTCTTCTCGCTCTCTCCGTGTGCGCATTAGAATATTGCAGGGCTTGGAGGAGGGTGGAAAAGTGTAGTCCGTAAGAAATGCATCCCGTCTGCCAGCCGCTTTCTCAAGCCTCCCAGGTGAGTACATTTTTTCCCGTTCACATCAAACAACAATTCCCATTCAGATCAAGCTCTACGTTATCATCGAGGATTGCATCACGAGCCAACGACGACTGGTAAGTTATTCGATGGATAGAGAAAAGTATGAGAAAGTGTGTTCAGGAGGGGGCGATGGAGGGCCTTAGCGACCGTAGCCAACGAGATGCCACGCAGCTCCGCGAGGATATTCGCAACTATCGCCGAGTCGCTGTCGGTGACTTGCTCAAGAACATCGAATCGGAGACAATGCTGGTGAGTACCCGAAAGATGGGGAAGAAAGTGGACGGTATGGTTGAAGGAGAACATCCGAATCATCGAGAAGGCGATGGCGACGGCTGAGGTGAAAGTCAACAACCTCTGCCTCCTTGCTGGAAGCGAAGATAGCCACTCAATTTGATCTCTGATAAAACCACACAACTTTACCACTATGTACACTGATAAGAGTTAAAAAACAGACATTTTTCCTCCATGCTCATAAGATAAATGCATTTAATGAAGACAACTTGTTGAGTTGGGCCCTGCCAAAAAGACTAAGCCAAATTTAAGCGATAGGGACATCGGTGATGGCCGTGGTAAGAGTGATGAGACCGTAGATTCTCTGATCTATCTCGTAGCAATCATCCTGTAATGCAATGTTTTTCCTCCTTCTCACTACTTTATCAGTACCGCGGAGAGGTTTCCGCCGCGAATCTGCTCTCGGATCTCGTCGACCTGCTCTCTGATGAACACCGCTTCCTGAGCATGTGCCGGACACATCGGAGTCCTTGGGTGGGCCTGAATCATTTGCAATTATGATTTTCAACTATTCTCCTCTCTTCTTACAATCGCCTGTTCGATCATTTGCAAGTCTTCGTTGACAGCGATGAGATGGTTCTGCATGAAAAAAGCGGTAAGTTGAAGGTTCCAGTGCATAAAAACGAACCGTGAGCCAGGCATCATCTTCTTCCGATGATGGTGATCCCGAGCCGGCAAAGTACGAAGGAGAGTTTCCGCTCATTGCCTGACAGGTTCTGAAAATGTTCACTTTTTCGTTCAACTTTCCATATTTTGAATACACCGTCAACAGCAACCGAGAAACCGTGCGGAGGTTATCAATGTTTCTGTGACTGTTTGAGAGAAGACACACATTGCGTAGCTTTTTCGAACTTCGTTTTGAGTTATTCTTTGGAAGGCACAGTGGGAAATAAGGGAATTTCAGTGAGAAACATTAAAAACTAATAAATTCGTTGGAAGTGGAAGCTTTCCGTTGAATGTGTGGTAGTGGGAGACGATAAGAACATATTGTGTCGTCGAAGTGGCATTTTAAGGGACACAATGTTATCATTCACACTTTCAGCAACGACACTGCTTTTTTTGAGTGACACCTCATAGACATTCATGATTATCAGGCAAATATGGAGAGATGCAGCCAAATTGGGCACACGCTTTGTTTGAGATGGTCTGATTTCACAACGGCCATGTGCAAAGTATACGATTTTTGTCGAATGATGCCAACGAAAAAGAATGAGCGCCAAAGAATTTGAATCGAGTTTGACCAATGGAACCAAATTTTTTAGAATAACTGTTTGTGACCAGACATTGTTACTGCAAGATTAGTAATGCGAGAGGAACAAAATAATATGGGCGGTTGAGACCTTTGAACGAAGAGGTCGTTTGCATCTTTCCCATTATTCTGAAATCGTTCGATGGGATTTCACCAACTTCCGCTGAAGGTTATGAGAACTGCGATATCCTGTGCAAATTTCTTGTCAAAAACACATTTCCTTTTCTTCATACCAAATAATTTATTTACACAAAAGTTGGTAATAATTGAAGCTAGAATACCGGAAAAAGCAAGAGCGCTGATATCAATGAATCAAGAGGTGACGTGTAGATTTCGATAATGTCGGTTCTTCCCGGTGCAGTTTACTTCACACTCGTCGATTCGCAAACTCATTATGCCAGTTCGGGTATCTTGAATCGGTCTTGTCGTACGGCGAAAATCTTGATTCTCCGGTCCACTTCATCATGTTCCGCGAGTACCTGCAATCAGTTTTTTTCTTGCTTCCTCTTCTTCTCACTTCCTGATTTCCCAAAGGATTCATAAACGGGAAAACTTCACGAACCACTTTGGCCAGTCCTGTGGAGCGTATCTTGCAAGATATCCCTGTTGGACTTTGGTTCCCGGGTGTGGATGGGCGAACGACATGAGATACGGGTCATACTGGTAAGTCTGACGTTTGAATCTCGCCTCGGTGACACAAACCAACGACACTGAAATGAAGAGAATTTGAGGGGTATAGGATAAGGGGAAAAAGGGAAAACTGACCTGCAATGACGAAAACGGCAATTGTTAGGGTGCGCGACGACATGGTTTCCTTTCTTTCGGATGAGACTGTTTTCTTCGCTTCTCCTCCGTCTTCCGAAAAGAATCCGGGTCGGCAAGTGGAAGGGTTGTCCCAAAAATACGAAGTCTTTTCGCGACACAAAGAAAGTTTTTTGGACGAAGATATAGGCTATTCGAGGGTGAAAAGCCACGCCTTTTTTTCGATTCCGATTCGCGTGATTGAGGAAGGATAGCGGCGATCTTGGGGAGAAAGTTGCAAAAAACAAGAATGTCGCACGCTTCTTCTCATTCGCAAAACATGACGACCTTGAATATTACGTCGAAAACAATTTATTATCAATATTTAAAGATGATCTTGCGTTTGGCTTGTTTTTGGAAAGACCAGTTTCAATTTAAGAACCACAAAAATCACATTCAACGAATCTTTTACGTCTTGATCAACAATAAGCGGAAAACTTAATAATGAACACAGAACCAGTGTCTGTTTGGTGATACTTATCGTGATCAACACATAAATTGATAAGAAAGTATCGCATTCATGACAAGATTCCGATATCACTTACTGAGTATTGTTCGGATTACTCTGATCAGCAGATTCTCTGTGAATTCCAATAATCTTAACCCTAGATTGTCAAAACGCTTGAAATGCAAGTTAAATGCTGAAAGGGAATGTGAAGATCCAACAGTTCGTATTGTAGCTCTGGAAATTAGCAGATTTTGAAAATGGTTTGTTCTCTCAGGTTTTGCACGCACCACACGATTTTTGTCTGTGAATCCGAAACTGACCGAAGGTGATGGACAAACCAGGTAGTTTAGGCGATTGCATTTTCGCTGGAAACGATATTCGCTGGAAGTTCTTTTCAATGACCCTCAGTTTCACTGTCAATGCCGTTCTCACTCACTTTTTCAGTTTCCCTGAAACACTCTTCGAGATTTTTTTTTGACGTGTCAAAATTAAGTAAAATACAAGAGGATTTTGTTCATTTTTTTGGGAAAAATTGAAAAGAAACCAAAACCGTAACTTTTTCGTCGAAAAAACGGAGAAAATCGGGTGAAAATCGACAAAAATGGATATGTATTTGAATTGAGTTCAACGGGCGCGTTTGCAACACGAGTCACAGGGATCGTATAACCCAGGAGGCGGAGAAATGAGAACGCAGACGAGTCGTTGTATTTGTGGCAGGCAGGTGGATCAAAATGGTAATGAGGCGAACGCAGCTGAGGTCACTTTTCTGCTGTTGCTCATTTCCGTTTCCCAAGCGGTCCCTCCTTGTTTGATTATCGATTTTTGCACGTTCACTAGATTTGCGCAGTTCTCCCCTCTACTAGTTCATTTCATCGAGTTTTTTGGGGAGATGTTTCTTGAAAACTGAACTATTCTCGTTCGATAATCATTTTTTGTCAGATGGCGGTCAAACAACGGACTCTGCTACACTGCATGGTCCCGTTCGATGCCGGAATCGATTTTCATTTGAGTCACAGTAAGTTATTCGCACAGTCTATTTCTCTTAAACTGTCGCTGTTTCCTCAGACGCGAAGAACAATTCGGAAGGTTTGTGGAGCATGGATCGCTCGGACATTTCGTGGTAGCAGGAGCGAGGATTTCTCGTGGTGAGTGTTGGGGGATATTCCTTGAAAACTGAACTATAGATAGAAAAAAATTGTCAACTAACAAAATTTTCCGTTTTGTATTGTTTCAGTTGATACCTGTTTACAAATTCTTTTAGTTTTTAAGATATAAGTGTTGAAAGTTAAGAGGGCCATTCGGTATTGTCTGTCTTTGGCATGTTCTGCTCGCACATAACATCGCCAGAAACAGAAAATATTCGACGTTTTCATTTCAAAGAAAAAGGCGACTTTTTCTTCATCATTCTTTCTTAGTCCAGCTCCCATGTTGGGACTAGTTTTCATGGCCTAACACTCGTTATTTCTAATTTCCAGACTACGAACCGCCCGAGCATTAGTGGAGCACGTCGGGAGATCTGGTATTCTTGCCACCGCTCGCAAATTTGGACCGTACAAGGCGATTCGTGAAGTCAACGGAGTGCATTGAGTGTCTCGAAAAGGTCTCAAACACTAATGGCCCTGATGGAAAATTAGAGGAGCAGGTCGGAAGATCTGGTATTCTTGCCACCTTTGGACCGTGCAAGGCGATTCGTGAAGTCAACGGAGCGCATTGAGTGTCTCGAAAACGTGGCTCGCCAATTGAAGGATGTCATGTATTGACTCAAGAATGAACACAGAGGTTTTTTGGCAACAAGAAGAGTTGTTCTTTTCATATTGATTACTTTCAGAAAATCCTCGACACTAGAACAACCACTGCAACACTCCATCCACACGTTCCTGGAATCAAAACACAAAACACAGTTTCACTGACATTTTCCTGGAGTGTTTTTAAATGAAAGTTGGGTCAAAGTGTGAGACCAATTACTAAGAAGTATGTAGTGTACTCCCTGTTTTTGTGTTTATTAAATAAATAAATGAATCGAAACTCCCCAAACCATTGCTCATATGTTCAGAAATGTCATTTCGTTATTCACTTTAACTCAGAATAATGCCTTTAACGATTTTCCAAAAAGACGCGAACGAGTTGTGATCTACAGCAAACCGAATTCCTTGCACCGACAGTTCATTGCTCAAATCTCAACTGAACGAGTCGCTTTTTGTACTACAGTCCTCGAGTTCTTGCCACTCTTCAAATCCAACCACTCATTGATTTTTGTGATCTGATCTTGCAGAGATGAACGCGCAGAGCTCAACCATATCTCTTCAACCGACGCTCGCGCAGCCGAGAGAGGAAGAGGAAAGAGATAAAACGACAATTTCAAGCGAGTTGTTCACAAGTAAAGAGTTTTGTGGAGGCCATCTCAAGATGTTACCACCGGAGCGAACTATGTTTGACTTACTCAAGAGATGACCACTTGAAACCTTCCTGAAAAAAGTCTTGCTAGGTCTGCACTGATTTCTACCTACACACCTACGATACCCTCTCATTCACTTTGCCGTAGTTCGTTCCGATTCCAAGCTGTTAAGTGTCTTAGTGCAATTTGCGTTGTATTCTCGTCGAGACAGTACCGAAATACTCGACAATTCTCAACGAGTTGCTATCTTAGTATTTTCAAGGTTTGCTTGCCTATCCCCAACGCGTTCCCAGTTCGAAAATTTCAACATTCCACCACATCAAGCAGTTGTAATTCTTATGATTTGAATCTCAATGGGATTGTGCTGAACAATCATCCAAATGGCTCCATTGGAGTTCTAGCTCCAAAATTGAGAGGTAGAATGTGACAAACCGAATGATAGAACACTCGAACAAAGCGAAAAGTACCCAGATCTCTCCCCATTTCTATCAATTCGCTGATGATCTGACGCACTTGGCTGTGCAAACAGTGGACCCACGCAAAAATTCGCTACCTTCCCCTCCCCATCTTACTCGGTTGAGACTCCCCCCGTCCCGAGAAAAAGCGCAGGGAGTCAGATCACAAATCTTGAACACATTTCTCAAATGCCACTGCCTGCCATTTCGTTCTTTCCCAATTTATCGTGTTCCGTGTTCCGAGGCCATTCTTCATCTCAGAACGGAAAGAACACGGAAACCTTCAAAACAACCATTTGTTTTCCCATTGTCCCGATTCGAAATTCATGAACTTCTGCGTATTCTTTTTCCTCGAACCAACTCAATTCACTAGAAGAATATCAGATTGACAGTGTTTGTATATCAGTTTCCAATATATTCGCTATGCATTGCAAAATTAATTCCGACAAGAGAATGGACCCCCACTGGACCTCTTGTAGAATATGTATTGTTTCCTATGGCCACCCAGTGCGAGAGTTTATTAATGAGCCGCCTGGGCTAGGGTATTGAGCCTAGTTCAAGTGGTTGTTCGTCGTCCTCTCCGGGACACAAGAATCATGTCCGAATGCAGATTCATTCGATTACTTTGTTGATTCCATGCACCCGCCTCACACGACTCCTTGACCCTCTCCTCCACTACTACATAAGCCGTTTTCGTGTTCAGTGTGGCTTTCGTAAACATGAATTCTCCGTTTTCCCCCAAAACTTTTTTTCTCATTTCACACTTCGAGTATAAAACTAAAAATATCACATTTCTATTTTTCATGGACCAAGATGTTTTCGGTTGTTTGTTATCGAAAGCTGTTGTATAGTAGCGAAAACCGGGGAAGGCTCAGCCGATGTACGTGTGAACGACGTGAATGCTTATCCCTAACTCTGCATGTTATCTTTGTAACGGAAAACATATCTTGACAGATGACGATGCGGTAAACAATCCGGTTTGGTAAATGAACATGAACACGGTACTATTTGAAAATGACTTCATTTAGTTCCCATAGGTATCTAAAACACTAATTCAAACAGCTAACATCTTCCGTGTCATTAGGACAGACCAGCCCATTTACATTTCCATCCGTCGTCTTCTTCCTTTGCTGCGTCAGCTTCAGCTTCCGTTCGTTCGTTAGTCTATGTTGTGACCATTTACCTATGGGAAGCACGCAAATTTGACGATTAATTAGAGGTTGTTATGCGCGCACGATCGCGTGCAACACTGCTCATTTCATGCAATTACCATATCGAATTCTCATAATTCGAAGAAACGAATCCTCCTCGTCCACTCGAGCCGTTCTTCCCGTCCGGGCCACTGGAATGCTCAAGATTGTTTACTCTTGCTCAAAAAAAGCGCGGCCGCTCCAACCAAATCGAGTGTTGCGGTGGTGATAATACGCAAGTTTGTGCCGTCGCAACTTGCACATCCTTCCCCCTGCGCCGCACATTTCTTTCGAGTATCTCTGTTCGTTTGCGCGAAAGCAGTAAGCACTATCCACAAATTGATGGTTTAGCAAACTCGCGCACTTATCCTCTCGACATCTGGTTCTACTTCAAGGTGGGAATAATAACGGATGCGGATGGGAGGACAGATGAGCTCATTTTCTCCGGTCGAGACCAGTCCGCGTGTGTAACATCGTTTTGGCTACACCATAAGGTCCCGTCTGACTCATAAACCGGCACGATCAACTCATTGCGGATCCTTCAGAACTGTTCCGTCATTCGGGAGTGTTTATAAACTTTAGGACTGTGAGTAATCCTCGTTAATCCAGTTCCAAGAGGTTTTCAAAAGCATTGTGTACTCTCCCGATTTCGTCCTCTCATTTTCGAACACCTTTAATCGGACGGCCTACTCTCAAGTTGCGTTTCGTCGTCTCTTATTTGCGGAAAAGTTAATGTCTTCCAAATACAATAGGGGCAGAGAGTAGTAGGCCGACCAGGACCGTCACTATGTCGCGCATTTTCCAAAATGCCCAATTTCTTTACAAGCGCACTGTATTAATAGTGGTTGCGGGTAAATACGTGGGGGTTAATGTGGGTCACTTCCTCTCTTCCTCGCGGTGCCGCCCCTTTCCTTTTCGGGAGGAGAAAGGGGGGGGGGGGGGGGGGGGGAAGAGAAAGCGAACCCTCCTCCTCCGCATTGTGTGCACTTTCCTTGATGCGTGGTGTCTCACTTGCAAACAGTTCCGGATTACTGTCTAGTCGTGACTATAACCAAGATCGTTTCTTGTCATTTCCTTCAGCCAGATCGATTCCTTTTCATATTTAAAACATCTCGACTTGAATGCCGTACGGGAAACAAGGAAACCCGATAGTCAAACAAAATATGTCCTTTTTTAGGTGAAATGACAAACAATTCTTCCTGAGCTCTTGCATGTCTAATAACCTTTCATTCCCCGAAAAAAGCGGTCCTCATTGGTGATCTCTCGATTCTCGAGATGTGCACCCCTCTTGACCTTTTCCTGGTTTTTGGACGATCGCTAACACAGGGACACTACCAATTTGCTTGTACGTCCCGGAGTTCATATGTCTTATAGTTTGCTCAAAAAACAATGGTTTCACTTTCACCAATCAGCACATCGTATCTACACTCCCATCAGTAGTACTCTCACGTGAAAGTCAACTAATTTCCTGGGCTCTTTCCCGTTAGTTTTTGCTCCTCCCAATGAGCACACTCTCAACCCATCGTAGCTTCCTCCATTGGTTCAATGAGCTAACGAGGAAAAGTGTTTGTCGACTTGAACTTGGGTCTCCTCTATCTCATTCATTTGGTCAATCTTCATTTTTTTCGATGCTACAACAGGCTGAACGCGACTGGAATTTCAGCCAATTTTCAATCGCTTTCTCTGATTCGTCAGCGTGTTTTGACTATTCCATTCACAACAACATTTGTAAAGCGGCGAGCCTCTAGACATCGATCAGCGCTCCTCTAATTTCGATCCAACAAAAGGTCCGGTGTCAATCATTGGTAACGTGTCGGTACTTTGTCTTCGCGGAAGACGGGCTCGGAACGCCCTCCCGTCGCTTTGTTTATACGCATTCGGGGCCAACTGCCGAGAAGTTTTGAATATCCGGCAGAGGTCCGCATCCCGCCCGGCAGATGCCGATATGCTACACTCTCGCGCGGATCGCCCGGTTTTATGATGTGGCAGCCGAGTGCATATTTCATCTCCCACTCACTCACTTTGATGTGGCGACCGACCGATGGCTTTTAATGACCCACCTCATTGTTTTAAGAACGTTGCCAGTTCTGATTCAGTGACGCAAACTCTTCCTAACACCTCAAAGTACAAATTTTCTTCCCGGACTACAGCTCTCTCCTTTTGTACGTCATACTATAAATGCATTACTTTCTCGTTTCTTTCGTGTTTTATCAGTGTTTCAAACTGAAGGTCTTCAAAACTTTTCATTTTCAGCTCCTTGGTAATTTCCAGTTTCTTATTCTGTCGAACGCAATCCCTCATAGTTAGCGATCGAAACATGAAACTCCTAGTCCTATTGTTGGTCCTTGCGAACGTCGCCTACACCGTAAGTTATTGAGCAGTTGGCATACACAGGGTTTGCTATTTCATGAGCACTTACCCTTGTCGGTGACGCGATTACATGTTCCGAAACAATAATTCCCGTTATCAGCTACACAACTTTCGTTTTTCAGAAATTCCACTGCCAAAGCGGATTGCGACGAGTGACCTCGGTTAGTTTACAGAAACGGTCCCTTTTATTCGGGGACTTTTCCTTGGGGCCTCCCGCGAATCCATCAATTGCTCACTTCCGTTTCTTTTGTACACTCTCACTTCCGCCCTCAATCATAATAATTGAGAACAACAAATGATTCCGTGGGTGGTTTTGTAGGACAGGGAAGCGCTATGTAATTATCCAATGTATACCTTTTGTAACTAATGTCAGTCAGTTTCGCGGTTCACTGCGTTCATCTAACATGAACCGACTCGTTTTGACCAGGGCGACATAGATCATAACAGGGGGTGAAGAGACACTATTTCAGATTGGACTGATTGAGAAATGCCTAACCAAAACCGAATGCAGTGCTATGCCACAATGCTCCGACACTGTCTTGGTAGGTCAAATATGAGACATTCGAAAATTGGAACCAATTTGTTACAGAGCAGTTGTTGCTGCCTTGAGAACAAGAACTGCCTTCTTACACGCGCTCGTCGGCATCTCAAGAAGTGAGAATAGGGACATATAAGACGTTTTATGTATTTGAACAAACGGTTTCAGAGCTGCTACTCCAGAACCAGAGGATGTGTCGGAATCCGAAGAGACGACCTCTTCTGAGGATGACACCACCACTATCAAGACAACTGTGAAGGCGCACAAGAAGAAGTCCGTCAAGTCGACTGCTGCTCCAACCACCACTACCGAGGAGCCGGCCACCACGAAGAAGGCGGACAAGAAGAAGACCGAGTCGAAAAAGGCTGTGAAGAGCACCACCACTACCACTACAGCCGCTCCAACCTCGAGTGCCGAGACTGAATCCCCATCGTCTGAAGAAAACAAGACGACGGAAGAAGAATCTGGAAATGCATCAACTGAGGAGGTCACTACTACGTCATCAACCGAAGTCTCGGCGGAGGAGGAGCCGGAAGTCAAATCGACTGAGGCATCTAAGGAAGAAACAACTGAAGCTTCTAAAGAAGAGGAGGAGAAGTCATCTGAAGCTTCCGAGGAGTCCACAACGGCTGCTACCAGCTCATCCACTGAATCCAATGAAGAAGACGACGATGATGAGGAAGAGACCACCACAAAGGCTGCCAAGACCACCAAGGCTACAAAGGCCCCGAAGACCACCACTACTGTTGCCCCAACAACCACCAAGAAAGATTCCAAGAAGTCGCACAAGAAGACTGAGAAAGCCACCACCACCACTACTGCTGCTCCCGAACCTTCGGCTGAGACATCTGAATCTTCGGAAGCGTCTCCGGAGACCAGCGCGGAGCCAAAATCCACGGAATCCACTTCAACCTCCGACGAATCTACCGAAAAGTCGAAGGAAGAGAAGAATAGTGAGAAGGATGACAGCGACGAGGATGATGAGAAGGAAAGCAAGTCCACTTCCAAGACCGATGAGAGCTCGTCTTCTTCCACTTCTGAGTCATCATCTGAATCGACCGAGAAATCTGCAAAGACCACCAAGAAAACCTTGTTCTCCGGAGCTCCCGACTCTGATGAGGATGATGATGATGACGAGGGAGCTGGAGCTGATGAGGCGTTCTTCTCGGAGAAGAAGGCCGAGGATGCCACTCATGCCCCAGCTGAGCAAGTCATGAGCTCTACACTCGCTGTCAAGAGCAAGGTGACTCTATCAGCGTGACAGTTGCACTTCAATGTATTTTTGTTTCAGAAGCAGAAGGTGGCCGAATCAAGCGGATTCCCATTCAAATCTCTCGCTGCCTTTGGAGTGTTCTTCTCTGCCGCTATCCTCGGAGCTGTTTACTTCAGAAACAAAAAGTCACAACTCTATGTGGAATCAGTTCCTAAAACGTTTTTGTTTTCAGGAAGGCGGAACGGGAAGCTGTTCAGTCGACCGTCGATGAGAAAGAGCTGACAACCTTCGCTCCTCTCCTTGTTGAGGACCAGAAGGAGTCCGCCGAAGCCGCCGAAGAGCAAGCCTCCGAGGAGAACCAAGACGAAGAATAAACGCGTGCGACTGAGCTATCAACAAATCAACAAGTCATAGGCTATTTTTCAGTTTCTTTTTCACTTATGGTCTCGTTTCCCTCAAAGCCGCACCCATCTGTCAGCCACGCCTTCAGTTTTTTGTTCAGTTTCCATCTGCAGCCTTTTTGCAGTTTGGATTCAACCACTATTCTACTTGTACCAGCAATTACCCCTTCACTGTCATTTTCTCTCCCCTCGTTTTTTGCTTTGTCCCATTCATAGGTATCCGTTTTCCGACGAAATGCAGTTGTGACTTCGCGGGAATGATGATTATTTAGTTTTCTCCATGATTCATAATTTCGAGATTTGTAACATGATGATTTCCAACTTTAATTTGATTTATGCTCCAATACTGGCTCCAATAAAAATCCTTCTTCTATGAAATTCGAAAACTCTCGAAATCGATAGTCTTCACCGGCTTAAACGATAAAGACTCACCATAAAATAAAGACGGCCGTGACAAATAATGTCAAGCCGTTCCCCCCGCTCGCTCGTTTCCTGGACAATTTGTCGTTTCCTCCGCAAATCCTCTAATGAGCTGTCTCGGCATCACATTACTCCTCCGTCAAGAACAAGTGCCGCCCCGTCACCGAATTATAATCCGTCGTCGGGGTCAGTGAGAACAACAAATGAAAAGACAAACAAATTTTGTTTTGATATACTTGCCAAACGAGCTGCTTCTCCGACCGAACAAGACGGGACCTCTCCTTTTTTCGGCTTGTTTATACAGGCGCTGCCGAAACGAAGACCCCTCCGTGAAGTGTGACATCAAGTTTTTAATAAAGTGATCCGTCGATTGCTTCTGCTTCTTTTATATTCTTCTCCTTCCCTCTCATAACAAAACCAGACCGCTATACCCACCCCATATTCGCGCACGGCCATTTATTGTATTCGCACCCACATTTACAAATCGGTCTCTCTTTTCCTCTCAAATGCATTATTGCTAGCGCCTGTGTTTGTTTATTTCTCCAACTCTCAGCGATCCACAACTTCGGTAGACGACGATTGCCACACTTTCCAATTTCGGAAAACGGACAGTTTATGAATGCCTTCGATCCAGCTCACTTCGTCGATATGGAGTTCAAAGTGAGTTTCCTTTTTTTCTCTTGAAACGGAAGACTATTCTCAAGTCCACTTAGCAACTTTTTAGTTACTACTCAAGGTCACATGTCAACTTTTTTCTCGAAATTTTCATGTTCTACCATTCTCGCAAAGGCAATGAACCATGTACAAAACGGTTACGCAGTTTCGTTGTGAAAAAGTGTATGTCTTGACGAAAAAACGCGTGTTTCCCTCATATCTACTAAACTATTCATAGAGATGCGGGTACGTTCTGCGATTCTGACTATCGTAATGTCAGAAACTCGAAAATCATCGCATAATGTAGTAGTAATAACAATTTATAGCTTGAGTCAGCAATCTTATAATATACAAAAACTGGATAACGACAATTATATTACTAGCTTAGCCAGTCAGAAGTTTCTTACTCACTTGTTTTTCTGCGAATTTTCTAGTGAGCCCCTAGAAGGTTCTGTGACGCACAGCCCCTACTCGGCAATTCTTTTGTAGGTATTGCTTCTGCTAATGCAGTGCTTTTGAAAATCTTGTTTCTGAGCTCGAGAATGAGCTCAGAAACTCAATCCGCATCCATTTTCATTTCCAGCTTTCCTTCCTCGGGGCGTGTTATGTTCATTCTAAATTCCATGCCAAACATATCTAATTACACTCGATCCCGTGACATCCCCTCGCCTTTCGTGCCAGTGTTTCAAATCCACTTTTGCTCTCTACAGCTCGCGTGCGTAATTCATTTTTGCAACCATTTGCAAGATTAGTTACTGGCCTTGCTCATTGAGCTCATAACCGCATTCGGGAGGTCAAAAATTGTTGGACACGAGGGATTAAGGCTGCAAACAACAACAACATGACTTGAAGGGAGAAAAGAGAAACGGCAAGACGGCTAATTTCCGCGAGAGCCTTCGCATTGTGCTTCGTTTTTCTTTTTCTTTCTCCAAGTAAGCTGTTTTTGTGTCCATTCAGAGCCCAAATCGATAAAAGGCACGCTTCTGGACACTTCCCGCGCATAACAAAAAACTTCCTTGGCAGAAGATTTCTGTTCTTCTTACTTCTTCATCCGGCTCCCTTTTCCTTTTCGCGAAAAAAACTTTACCGCGTCGAAAATGTTTGATTTATGAGCTTGTCTCTTTGTTCGTTTCCATTGTTCTCGTTAAAATATTCGTCTTTCGAAATGGATGTCGTCTTTGTCTCGAAACGGAAGTCTTCTCCAAAGTTTCGAGCGAACAAGAGTTCAGAGCTCTGCACCGAACATCATTCCGTTCCCATGCCCATTTTCAGTCGGCTCTCGAGAAAAGTTAATTATGGCAAAAACCGACTCGCGGCAGATTAAAAGTCAGACATCGCGGCTAACAGTTCGGACATCAAAAGAAGCTAACAGTCGTCTTTTCTGACTCGGATTCAGATTCAGTTTCCAAAAAACGAGAGAAACATGAATTTCGTCTTCTACTCTCTCAAAACACTGTTGTTTGCTTTTTCTCTTTCCAATGTTTCTTTCTGCCAAACTTCCTCAAACAGTAAGCAGAAACAAACAAAAATTCTACAAAACTGAAAGAATATAACCAAAAAAACCAGGAAAAATAGAAAAATAGAAGTAGAGAAATAAAACAAACAAATGGTTTCGCGTCGGGACCTCTTCCTTGCATTCGACTTTCTCTCTTCTGATTCACAATAAACTGGCAACATTCGTTTCCCTTCGATTCCTATAACGCCAAAAAAAAAACGTTATGGATCGTTTTGTTTTACGATTTGACGGTTTCCGCAGTTCTTTCTCTTCTTCTTTTCGTTTCTCCATTCCTGTTTGGTTATTCTTTTCGGTTTTGGAGTTTCGAGTCTTAGGTCATGTGAAACCCTTCACTTTACGCTTATGATTTATTAAGCGCGCACACCAATGAATGCATGCCGCTTCTCCAGCTCCAACTTTGCGGCGGGAATGAGTACGGAAGAGCAAAGGACTACACGCGTTTCGAAAGTTTTATGTGATAACTCGGGTTAAGAAAGGAACTGGGAAACGCTCCAATGTCATTCAATCTCATGCGGTACTTTGATGCATTAGGCCAAACAAACGGAAAACAAAACGACTTCCTGTATTCACGAGAAATCTAATCAAGCGTCTTCTCTCTAGCTTCTCGGAAAATTGGATTCGATTGACCACTAGATTTCTCGGCTCCGGAAACGGAACGAATCCACAGACATGGCCGAAAAAACGTGAACATTTTCCGAATAGTTCTTCCATTCAGCTCGCCCGCTTACACTCTTCTTTCCTCCTCTTTTGCTCCCCTCGAAACGTGGCCCGTCCTTCTCCGCCCCACGTCGTCGCAGCGCAAGAGAGACTCAGTCTCGTCGCGACTCGCCGCGCATCAACTTCTCGTTCGTGCGCGCTTTCCACTCGGAGAAAAAAACATCGCCTATAAACATCTAGCTCCACTTATTCCCTTTACTCCTTAACTCGCAACTCGAACTTGTTTCTGTTCGTATCCTATTGGATAACAAATAAAACGCCAAAAATGATGCAGTCACCGGTTGTGAGTTTGTTTTGATACGAAACGGGTAGTCCTCCCGAAATCTCTAGATACTCTTATTACGTAAATGTGGATGGTTAAACCGAAAGTCGTCAAATAATCCGGGGATCTGCTCACACAGTCAGTCGGTCAATCCTTAACCCCCCGAAACGCATGTCAATGTTCATTCGCATAAAATATCCGAGCAGAAAATGGTTGTCATCCGGTGTATTACCCCTTCCTTCTGTTTCTCAACTATCTATGCCCATTTTAGAGTGAGTGAACTGAAACTTGAAACAAGCGCGCGCATGCATTCATTTCATGTTAAAAGATGATGTCTCTTTCAGCTCTTCGACATGGTTGATCATCCGGACGCTCAAGAAGAGATGATGAACTTCAACTTTGTGAAGAACGGAGACGGTGAGTGCCTCCCCTCTCCAGCTATCCCCCCTCCTATCATTTCTCCCCTCTTCCCGTCATCTGTTCGGTCCCGAGCCAGCAGGTGCGATATAACACAAAAACAAAAGCTTTCTCCTCCCCTATCATCTTCGCTCATTCCGACTGGCCGCCAAACGGAAGAAGAGACGAAGAGAAAGAGAAACGTGGCTCTTAAACCTTCTCTATAATCACCTCGATGCCACGAGTCCGCATTACCTCGAATTCGCAGCGAAACCTCATGCAGCTCGCTTCAACCGCTTCCACAATTCCCCGTATTCACGCCACTCGTCTGGTCCCGTTCAAACTGACAACCACCAGACCAATACTAACGGTGTCTCCAACCGAACTCATGAAAATCATGAATGGAACACGCGAGGAAGGTGCTGAAAACGGAAGCATTGCAGAGAGCGCTCTTCGCAACGAGCTTCTTGCTCTTATGGTACTCCTGTGCCTTCTCGTCATCGGCGTCATCATCTACTTTGTCTTCCGCTCGATGGTCTACATCAAGAAGGTTAGTTGGAGTGACATTGACCCTCGCTCCCATTGGGAATAACCGCCCGTGCGGGAAAAATGTGATTCTTCCGGCTTCCAAATGCTTGTCGCGCGTGCTGATTTGAAACTTGCTCCCTTAATTCAATTCGCACGGGTAGCAGAACTGAAAATGGGAAAAATGCACAGAAAATTGAGTTCCCGGCGCGTATAATCGAGTTGGTTGCATAACTTCCGCTTTGTCGCTCCTCAAATCATCAGAGAACACCGCGAGTTCAAGAGTATCTGCAAGGAAACAAAGAGGCGGAAAAAGGAAGCAAAACCTCGCGCTTCCTTACACACTCGTATTTCGAGATGCACCGCTTTGCAGAAAAGCACGGAGAAAGAAGGATGAGCGCCCGTTAAAACACTTCTGACACCATCGATCAAAAGTAAACCCGCGCTCTTATTCCACTTCTTTTTTTTTGGTAGAAGAAGAGAAAAAAAAAGAAGAGACAGAAGAGCATCATCTAAATTTAGAACCCCCTCCGAAGTAAAGGTTATCTGTATCTTTTTCGCTTTCAGGAGAAGGCTCAGGAGCGTCTTCCGATCAACAACTTCGCTCCGATCAATCTTCCCTAAGCAACTCGCCACAACTTCATTTCAACGTCCAGTTTCATCTCGCGCCCCCCGTCTGAACCATCCAAAAAAAAATCTGTCCCGATTTTAGTCATCTTACGTGTTTTGACAGCACAACTCCATCCATATCTGTCAGTTTTTGACGGATCTCAATTCCATCAGTTTTAAGGAAACAATTTTTCCCGAAATTCCCAAAAGATCACTGTAAATTCAATTGTTTCCATTGCTGCACAATGACACATATTTTCCAAAATATGGCGAATAAAGTAGCATGTTGATTTATTATTGAGTAGGGGGAGAAAACGTTATTATATTTACAGTCGAATTATAACAGATTTCTAGAGGAGAAGAGGAACTTTCATCAACATTTTTCGGTTTCCATCTCGCCGTCATCGTTTGTTCGGACCTGAAAACCGACGATGTGAAGTGTGTTTTCTTTTGTGTTCACAAGTGCCTCTCGAATTGGACCCACTCATGAAATTACAAACAAGGAGCACAAAAAAACGTCTCACCCTGACTCTCTCGCCGTCGATTTTATAATCGCATCCGGACCAACCAGCGATTTCGGATGACGAAAGCTGTGAGGAAGTGTCGAGCATCTTCTGAACAACACCACGGATTGCGTGTCTTTTATTCATGTGGGAGCTCACGGAAAGCGACGCGCTGTTTTTCCGCTTTGGGTTGACACCTTTTCGCCTGCACCCGTTCTCGATGAGCACCGTTTCGCGGTCCGAATCACGGGCGTAATCTCCAGACGACACGTCCACATTGTGAAGGTCGCACTTTTTGGAGCCAGATGTGAAAACGGAGCTCTGAATTTTGATCATTGAAATAAAATAATTGTGCGGAAGCGATTGTGAATCACCCTGCAATCCTCGTGCTCTAGACATTGTCTCAGACAATCTGTAATTGAGCTCGCCGATTTGGTCGCGATTCGGCGACGCTTCGAAAGTGTTTTTTGAACATGCAAGATGAAAATCTCGTCGTTTTGGCACACAAACGGGGATTCTAAAAACGATTTGGTTGGGGCATTTCATTTCAAAATGCTCGTACCCGGGAGACAAAACTTTTCCGCGTAAATCACTTTCTCGTTCTCCAACAGCTTGCCAGTTCCATGCGGTTCGGCGAGAATTCCATACAACTCGCACTTCCGGTCCATGGGGAAGTAGTTCAAAGAGCGGCAGTTGATCACCGACCCGTCGGGACCCTGAAAATCGACATTAAGAGGACGCTTGATTGATGGGTCCGCTTGTTCGCACTTTGTTCTCACTGCAATACTTGGCGCAGTCTCCTTGCTCCACTTCATTATACACTCGCACATCTCCGCCGCTTATCGGAAGAACGATCTCGTTGCCGACAACTACGTAATATCCACTCGATGTTTCACATTGCAATGGACCCTCTGGAATAGCTTTTTTCCGTCACTTTATACTTCTTTCGAGAATTTTCGGGAAGAGGGACTTTTGAAGACATGTGTGGGATAGGAAGACAGAAGCGGGAGTGCTAATCTTTGATTGATTTCGTCAGACAACGCATACCGGTCTTTTCCTCAAACTCCTTTCGCGCATCCGTTTCCTTCTCCGACATCGGGACGAGCGTATCTTCTCCTTTCAACTTTGATCTCAAAACTTCATCCATATTTTCCATCCGCACCCTAAAATAGAAACATTCGTATCATCGGGATCATTCGCGCAGAAAAGGCGAAAACGTACATTGGGGACGCCAATGCTCTGGTTTTCTGCATAAATTGATCATTTCTGAAACAGGGCGTGAATTTCTCAAGAAAGGGGGAAGAATGCGAACCCTGGACTCGGAAGATCTTTGATGAGACTTTGCTTCAAATCGTTCTTGGCATGGTTCAGTTTCACAAAGTTCGGATTCATGTGTTGGCCAGACATGGGACCTGCGCAATCGCCCATGTCAGAAGTTCGATAAAAAATGTCGACTCCAATGATCGGATGAATAACAGCTGGTATTTTGTGTCCATCGTTATCGAACAGTTTGCAAAGCTGCTTCTCAACTTCATAAGTGAAGGATTTGCATATTGAACCCTGAAAATCGAAGAGATCAAAATTAAAAACAGAATAACGCCTACTCCTTCCGGACCGTTGCCAGCGGCCATAATGCAGTGTTGAGTACACATCGTCAGGGCAGTCCTTCGATATTCGGCAATCGGTGCGTAGTTTCCAATCGACCTTCTCGACACTCGCTTGAAACAAGATCTGACTGAAAGCAACAACATTCTGGAGTATGGAAACATAAATTGAAACTTACAGTCATCAGAAAAGACTAGGCCGAAAATGGCACAAAATAATAACAAACTATGTTTTCTCATCGTTTGCACTGATTGATGATTTTTGTACGTGAAATTAGTCGCTCGATCAAATCCTGGCTAGGTAGCCAATCGGGGTCAATAAAGTCTCGAGAGGAAACAATGATTCGAATCGCTAGGTGAGAGTGAAAAACGGGTATTCCGACACACTGCCTGATTTATCGGAGGAGGTGAGGAGACAAAAGCTGCATGCGAATCCTCTTCCGAATCGGCAGCTGCTGCGTCACGAATAATGGAAAACGACGAAGACGGAAACGTGTCGTTTCGTGCGCAGGGCACACTTTTTCGTAGTGTGATGCAGGAAAACGTGTACTTGACAATGTTTATTATGCTTATTAGAAAGATATTTGAGTATGAGTTAGCACTCTTCAATTTGCATGTCTTCTTCACAATCGTCGCATTCCCGTTGACGAACTCGCATCTTTCGTCCTTTGACGCCATACTGACACAAACTCCATTCCTGCCACGACGATGCGAGCTCTTCAGTTGCTGAAACAATACACGGTCTTAAAATTTGAGTCAGTACAATTGTCCAACCATCCACTGGCTTCACTTGATTCGGCTTCTGTCTGTTAGAAACATGGCATCCGTTTTCGATGACCATTGTCTTCCCACTGCCCTCAGACAGCAAGGAAGCATCATCCGATGGGGACGAGGAGTGAAGAACGCACATTCCATTCTTATAAGTCAGTGCCTGGAATTTGCTTCATTCTTAGTTGCAAAATCATTTTAGTCACTCACTTTGCATTCCCGGTTATCAATACATTCCGCCAAGCAAGCAACCTTCGAGTTCAATCCCGGAATTTGAGAAATGATGTTCTTTGTCATCTTTTTGTAGAGATGGACAGGATACAATGTCTCGCTTTCACAATCATTTTTGGCTAAAACAAGATTCACAAGATATAGAAAACGGTGTTAAACACCTTGAACACAGAATTTGTCACCAAATGTATGCTCATCATCGATAACGACGGATGCCCATGTCTCCTGCTCTCTGTCCTGTTTTCCGTACATTTCACAGATCTCGTTGGACGGTTCGTAATTGAGAGAATAACACGGAATATTCTGTCCAATAGAATTCTGAAAGATAAGGTAATCACAACTTCCCATTGATTGCATTCTTACTATGTTTTGACTGCAGTACATCAGACAACTGCTCTGGTCAACTCCATTCAGTCTCTGTGGTAGTTGTTTCGTCGATACGCGTGTTCCGTAAACTAAGAAGTAAGCAAGCTTCTCTCCCTTCTGGCACTCTGATAAATGGTTACCATCAGAATACAGAAATTCAAACAACTCAAAACTCACTGTAGTTGTGAGTCGGATTCTTAAAAGTTGTGATTATTTCGGGATTGGTTTTCTTCTTTGGAGGAGCCGTTGTAGTGGCGTACTCATCGTCCAATTCGTCTTCAACTTGCTGACGCTCGATTTCTTGCATAAGCTCACTCTCGAAGTTCACCGGAGCTTTCCGCACATTTTCGCGGATAGATTGAGAGTTTGGATCAGTAGGGAACTGAGAATTCGCAAACTGCAAGTGACATTTATAAACGATTGGCCCGAGTTGTCAAAGCGATTGATTTTCTTAGTACCTGTGGCACATTGGCAATCGGTTCGATCGCTACTGGAGAAGCATCTTGATGTCCCTGAAGCTGTTGAAGATTCTGTCGGTACCCCCTGCTAGGGGTTATTTTGTCTTGGCACGGACCTTCCCAGCTACTTCTGATGTAAAATTCATGGTCTTCAAGATACACGACCTCGGCATCTGCAAGAAACAATGAGTATGTGGGAAAAATGAGAAAAATTACTATTAAGCGTTCCATCATGACCATACAGTTGACAGGTGTTGAATTTCCGATGGAAGACTACCGATACACATCCATCCTAAGACCGAGCAATTATGAAAAGATAATCACTTGTAGAATACTGATACCCCTTTTTGAGCAGATTGGGAGATACAATAATTCAAACACTCTCCTGCGGTCACATGAAACAACTCGGCGATAGAGTCAGAGTTGGAAACTGCATGGCTCGGATGGACGTTGAAACATTGCACTTAAGAGAAACATCGTCTGGATTGGAGCACATTCATTGAAACTCACATGATGCTTCAGTAGCAGTGATTAACCAACTGATGAAAAGGATAAAAAGTCGCATTGAGGTCTGAACGAGTGTTTCAACGGATACAATCCCGAGAACTTTGCTTCTTTCTTTCTTTCGTTTCTTCGTTTCTCTCTTTCCCGCATCATTCCAACTGTTTAGCGGCGGATATCTTGACCTCTTTCCGCGCGGAACTGCGTGATCGCATTCATAATAACCGAATGTTTCAAAACAACAATGTGTCGATCTCTCCCGACGTTTCTCGCTTTTATTACCAATTTGAGAAACGAGGTGACGATACGACACGACGAGAAAAAGCAAACAAATGAATCAGTGTTCTTGAGTAAACCAATGATGATGCACTGCATGCTGATTAGAACAGAGAAACCTAGGAATCACATGAATATGGATAACATCACAATTTGAGGGTGTGGTTGACTAGAATATGTTCGGGACGCTATCTATGTAGACACATGAAAAAAGCTGAGTGTTGAAGAAAAAATGGTGAAAATGAGAACGAAAGATCGAATTTACAGTGTTAGAAAAAGCGGCAACAAGGACTTAATAGAAGGACAGAAAAAGAAGCGAATGATATGTGTTTGCCGATTTAGTTTACATGAAAGCGGGGGTCAAAAGTTAGCAAACGGAAGGCGGAATCTGTGTGGGTACATGCTGGCAACAAAAGATCCCACTATAAGTCGGTGCTCTTCGTCCTGAGTGTAGTCTCTGTAGATGATGGTTTTCTTCAGATCCTCGAAACTTGCACGCAACTTTCGATCTTTGATTGTGCTGGAGTTTATTATTAATTAAGAAACTGCGCCTTTCCAACAAACCATTGTGCAATGAACGCCTTCATTTGCATACTGATGTCGTTGTCAGGGTCTAGAATCGGAGGATCGCCGTAAACAACCATCCGAACTTGCTCGAGAATTGGAGCAGACAGAAATCCGTTGTATGGGTATTTTCCGTTTGCCACTTCGACCATTGTGATCCCAAGACTCCAGACTTCCGACTTGATATCGTATCCGTCTCCATTAGGAGCTAGACGTTCCGGCTGTAATCATGCGGTGTTTCACTAAGTTTATGGAACGGTTAGAATCACGTACAGCCATGTACGGGCGACATCCGACGTCAACCGACTGGGCAACAGAGTTCTGGAGATAGCCACAAATTCCGAAGTCGCACAGTTTGACACGTCCCAGTCCGTCCAGCAGAATGTTTGAAGGCTTAATGTCTGCAAACAGTTTCATGTTTTTAGTTTTCAGTGTCCGAATCAGTTACCGCGATGGATAATATGGTGAGTCGTTTTAAGGTGTTCCAGCGCTCGGATTGTCTGAAAATGCTCATTTTTATCGTTTCAACACAAATGTAGTTATACCGCTACGGCGACAGCTCCCAATATCTGTTCGGGAATGACAGTCTTCAAGATGTCGTGACTGATCATGTATAATTTGTCCAGCGATAGATCCATGAGTTCCATGCACATCCACGCGTCGCCCTGAGAAACAAAATGTCATTGAAGTTTTGAACAGAGGTTTCTGACCTCGTGGAATGTTATTCCGTAGTACTTGACAATCTCATCACAGTTGCTGGCCGCTTTTGTCGCTTCCACTTCCAGTCGAAATCTTTGCATTGACTTGTTGAAAGCTTCGTCCGGACCGTTGTTGATCAGCGTTATCTTCTAGAAAAAAGACACCGCTTTAATGATTCTCTCAGTAGAGAAAAACTGACTTTTACAGCCATTTCAATCGAGCTCGGTCGATGAAGCATTTTGCGAACGACGCCGAAGCTCCCTTGTCCGAGTATTTCCATCTCTTGCAAGTGATCTCTTTCGAATACGTACTCTCTGTTGTCCGGTGGTAGAACGAGGGTATCCGACAGGTACTTTCTCACATAATCTCTGAAAGAGTACATCTCAGCGTAAATTTCTCAGAACTTTCACTTACAAGCTGTTAATGTTGTCTTCATTTGACGTGTCCGGTTCCGGGTTTCTCAACCCGCTCAAGTTGAGCTTCGCCAAGTTGTATCGATTCCTTGGCGGCGCGAAAACCTCAAACATATTGATTTGCGTATTCATATTGAAAGCATAAACCAACTCACATAACTATGCCCGTTTTTGCCGGGCATAGCCGGCGGCAGTTGACGCTTCCGTGTCGTTTTTCTGCAAAAAATTCCATTGCGAACGGCGAAATTGGCGGAAATACGAAATATTTCGTCATTTTCGACGGCAGTGTTCATTAAACTAGGTATGTTACCTTTGCGTGACGACACTTTGTTTGCAGGCACTTGATTTGACGACATTCTACGGACTTGTTCTGAGTGAAAGAAAGTTGGTGATAAGTGAGGGCAGTGATTAATTTTGAATTTAAAAGTAAGAAGAAAAAACCGAAGTAAGTTTTTAAATTTTTTAGCGGGTTTTTACAGGTATTTTCAGTTAAAAACTCCATGTATTGTGTCCATCGGAAAATCGATAAACGCACGCACAACCTCCCCCATTATTCGGCAAACACGGGCGGCAGAATTAGGTGCCATTCGTCGGAACGACCCAACGACGAACAGAAGGCCAAAAAACGATTGATGAAGCCATTAGAAATGAATGGAGCATGAAGTGAGTGGCTCAGATTTCGGAATTGTACCAAAAATGTGAGAGCGCGTAGGGTTGTCACAAACAAGTAGCGGGTCCGGTGACAGTGAGTGGAAGAGAAACAACAGTGGAAGAGCTTTCCGGCCAACGGCCTTGTCCGGCTGCCAGCCAGAATCGTAACGAAAAACAAACAAGGCGATTCCGTTGGGTGTGGACATGTGATTCGCAAATCGGAATAAGTGGCTCTGTTACCGAGTTTGTGATCTTCTTGGTTCAATATCTCGCACAAAAGTGCATTTACATCAGTTTCCGCAGAAACAAGAGCACACTTTCTCGTTTATGGCCCCGCATGCGGAAATTAAAAACAAGGTTCATTGAGGAGAGCAGAAACCGAAAGAAGGGGCTGAATTACTGGGCTGTAAAAATGCGAGAGATGGGAATGGGACACGGAAAAGAAGAAAAATAGACATGGAATAGATGGGACACTTCTGCAATTTAACAAATTTTCGAAAGGCAACGTAACATTGGAAATTTATGATGAAATACTGGACAATGAAATTCGACTCCTTCCATTTCGGTTTTTGATTGGCATCTTTTTGCTTTAGTCTCGGGTGCTCGGCGTGTTCGGCGGTGGAACAGAACCCTGAAGTATTCCAATTTTATAGCCCTCAGGTAGAACGAAATTACCTTCTCTTCGGTGCTAGCCAGATGACTGGGACTAGTCTTCACGTCCTGGCTTTTTCCGTTGGACTCGAGCGCCGAGACGACGTTCTTGAGAACACAGTCAGTTTCCTTGATTTGTTGACCTCAAATTTTCATTGTTTTAAAAAAGATGAGCAGAAATGTTCGGCAACGGACCGACGTTGTCCTCCACGTCCTCCGGGTAGCTTCTCTTTAGAGAGTTCACTTTATTCTGCAACTCAATTCTTTGGATCACAAAGTCGAAAAGAGAAAACTCTACCTCAACGGGCATTGCGAAATGAATGTCGGGTTGGGTCGAGAAAGGAAACGAAGCAGAAGGGGAACTTTCTTTTGGAGCACTTCTGAATGAAAAATGTGGAAATTGAGAAGGAAGGGTTTTTTTTCGGGAAATAGCCCTCATGGCAGCAAGGAGCACGGAAAGGGCACCAAGAAAGCGAATGCGAGAAGAATTTCTCATTAAATTTTTCCACTTGAACCGAAAATTCTTCGGTCTGCCGCTTCGTTTTTTTCTTCTCAGCTGTCACACAGAGGAGAACCTTTGCGCAACAGAGTTCTCTTTTCCAAAGGTTCTCTTCCTGGTGTCACTTGAAGCGAAAGTGTATTCTGGTCGAAAGCGCTGGCATTATCCCTTTTAGAGCGATTTGATGTGCTGAGTGCATATAAAAAAGGCAAAGGGCGCGGGACGGAGGTCGGAAACGAGAGCGAATGCTCTCAAATGCGACGGAGAAAAGGTTGGGTGTGTGGCTGAAGGGCGCATTTCCATTCAAATTATAGGTTGAGTTTGTAATCAATCTGGCGACGTATTGCTTTTGGTAGTAAGGCTCCCGAGGTGAGAAGACGCAACCACCAAAGGGGCTTATTTTTATTGGCAAAATAATGTTTTATCGAAATCGGAACACACAGCCGGCGTGGAAAATGGAAAGGGAGAGAGAGAGAGGGATGGAATGAAGAGGAAGAGAGAAAAGGGGTTGCATGTCTGTAATACATCATACATCGAAATAAAAGGGGAGAGAGCCAGAGAAATCGAATGGGCAATTTTTCACCGCATTAATGCAGTTATTTTCATGAGAGAAGAGAGGAAGCAGATTGTTTCGTCAAGCAGAGTTGATGCGAATGAATATCACACTCTAACGGGAACAAGTGGAACAGAAAAAGCGAGAGAGATGGAGAAGTTGGGAGGGAGCAGGAAATTTGTTTCTATACTGAATCAGAAGCAGAAATATGAGAAGGCGAGTCAGAAGGTGGGTTAAACAGAAAGTGCATAGAAGATCAGTCTCATTTGTCACTGTTTCTCTGTCGCCGAGCAGTTTGTGTTGCTCGCTGGGACGAAGCCACCGTGCTGCTGTAGGCCTTCCATTTGGTCACCGTCTCCCACACCGGATCCCTCATTCTCGCCGCAATGACGCTTGGCCGCCGGCCCCATGTCGTCGTCATCAATCTTGTGACGAACCGCGGTCCTCTCCGTCTTCGGTTCTCCGTATGCAGAGCGGTAATAGGCGTCTTTGTACGGCACCACACGCGCGGCTGTGAAAGAGCATTGGTCGTATCCCATGCGCCTGAATGGCAGTAATATCGATTGGAACTTCTCGCCCACGGACACTTACGGGTCGTTCGACAGCATATTGCTGTAGAAGCTTCGGCTTCCCGGTTCCTCATCGTGAACATGGTATTTATACTGGTTTCCGAGTGTCATGTTCAGCTTGGTCAGCTCATCCTGCTCCGGCGACTTGGACAAGAGCAGCGGCTGTTGGTTGTACTGAAAATTGGCCATCTCAGAAAAATTTCGTCGAACATTGTAGTTTACCGTTTGCGACCACATTTGTTGTCCAGAGTTGTTTTGCTGATCGCAGCTGACAAAGCCCTACAAAACGATTGTTACTATTCGAATGACATCACACAATAAGCACCCATCGTGGGTAGAAATGTTACAAACAATCTTTTTCCGAAAAAAAAAACAGAAATATAATACACCTTCCGTTGGCACCTTAATATTTGCACATGCTACTCAGTTTCTCGTTGCCACTACAAAAACAATCCTGCTTTGAGGGTCATGAAATCGGGAACGTACTCCTCTCTGTCATACTAAACGTGGCAAATGATATGCGCCACTTCAATAATTCCCTCTCTTAATAGACAACTAGCGCATCACAAACATATAACTAACCTGATCCATGGGCTCTGACGGAATCTGAATGCTGAGGGGAGTGTCGAGATCCATTTTCTCAAGCTCGGAGGCGTGATGCTGAGCCGATTGGTCGCTTTCTCCGTTTTTCCCTTTAGTTTTGCAGTTTTTCAACTGGAAGGAAAAGGAAAATTGGTTAATAAAAGAGTTCGAGAGCTACGAGAGAAACGAACCGGCGAGAGCATTTGGGAGAGCTTCGGCATTAGAGAATCGTGTGCTTATACTGCCCTGCAACAGGCGATTGTCAAAGAAACTGTTGAGAGATGTGTCGTGGCTCGTAACAGATTTTTCACTAGTTGGCCAAACTGATAAGTCGGTACGAAAAAGTAAAAGTGATAAGGGGAAGATAACTGTAGCAACTCCCACCATTCCCAATCCCAACATGCCGTTGACGTCGCTCACAGAAACTAATCCGATTCAAATGGGACTAATTGTGAAAGTGGAGAGCTCTTGAGGCGAAGAGTGTAATGGGATGAGAGCAAAAAAAGCTTTGATGGCTTTGTGGAAACGAGATTATGAGTTTAGCCATTGGGCCAAAGCTGTTTTATGACAAAATTGGAAGCCACACTCGAGAGGACGCCTGCCTGCACAACCCTTGAATCGGTCGCGTGCGCTAGGAGAGAGAGGCCAAAATAAGCGCTATTTTCACATTACCAACTTTGGCAAGATGGTAAGAAGAGGACAGTTCGGTCAAACAAACGTCCTGGCAATTGACTTTCACAAAGACACAAGCCAAACTGGTTTCAAGCGCTGATAAGTTTCCAAACGAAACTGAATCTAATATTGTTATGGGGGAGAGAGAGAGAAAGAGAGAGTTCTCCCTCGCGACGACCGACACACGCGGACAACATGTTCGTGCCACTCATTATTGTCTCATTTGTTTTTTTTTTGGGAATGGAAGGGAAGATGAAGAATGGAGACCGAAATCTGATACTGGCAAGCAGACCGATCTGTCATAGAAGACACATTCATGAATGAAAATGGAAATGATAAGTACTCCATCAGATAGATGACCCGCAAACGATTCGAATAGAAAACGAAGATGGAGTAAAGTATTGCGCGCTTTGCGTCCAATTAGGAAGAGATGGGAAAAGATGAAACCTGCAGAAGGTGGATTTCTGGCGACAGTGAAAACACTCGTAAACATCGCCTCCTCTTTCCCAACCGAGAAGTAATATTGGTCGAAAACGGGCGTCAGATTTGCGCTGAGAGCCGCCGAAAGAAAGTGAAATGAGAAGGGAAAGCTCGGGCGAGTCTTTGTAATCGACGTCAGTTTCTCGAGAAGACCATAAATTCCGACTAAGAAAATGAAAGAGAAAAACCCCATCGAAAACGGCAGTGACGAATGGTTTTTCATTTCAACGAAAGTGACGACAGAAGAGGATAACAAAGAGGCCGCCGTTTTCCGAGCTTGCGGGCCGAGCTCTTTTTTTCTTCGTCAGAAACTCATTTGAATTCGCCATGCCAACATCATAAAATGACAAAGCGCTTTTCACATCACCAGTGGACTTTTGAGCTCTTCTCGGAGAGAGATTTTTGAGAATACGGACAATAGAATTCAAACGTTCGAACACAAAAACGGTATGGGCAACTTTCAATTTATATCTACTGAATGCGAAAGAAAGGACTAACGAAGAAACGTGAGAATGCTAGTTATGTCGAACTTGAGAGAGGGAAATTTGTCAATTTAGAGAGTTAGTTCGCACAATGGACATATAGTATGAAGCAATGTGACCATGCTCGCTTCTGCCGCAGTTGTTTGTGTCTCCCCGACATCCGATCGATATTCGAAAACTATGCCGGAAAGCAACGGAACATGATTCATCAAAAGAGTCACTCCGATTCCAGAAGCTATGAATCATGTGTTTCGCGGTCGAACCGAAGCGGGCTAGCTTCCTTTCCTTTCTGCCGATGAAGGACACACACTAATCAGCGAACGGAAATTGGAAAACCTTGAGCTTTTTGTCATGTGTTCACAATATTGAGGATTCCGCTTCAGTACTTGGATTGAATAATGAACTCGAATTAAAACAAATTTATTTGGAAACTTTGTGCTTAGACGAAGAAAAAACTAAAAAAGTTGTAAAAAATAATGAAAATTGTTTTGAAAATAGCCTGCAGAAACTTGATAAACTCTTGTTTGAACGAAAATTTTGGTGGCGGGTTTTTCTTGTAGTACTTGACCGTCTGAAAGCGAATCAATTCGTACATATTTTGAAATTCCTGGAGTAACAGACTTCTTCAAAGCAGTTGTTTTCTGGAGTGTAACCAAGTTCCTTTTGCGCCCTCTCAATCGAGTACGTATTGTCATACGCGAGAATATCCAACTCGAACTTTGTCATTGGCGGAGCACATTTAAGCACACGGTAGCAGAACCAGGATGTCATTTGAACGAAGAACGAGATCACGACGTATGGAATTCGGGTTTTAGAGGGATGGCGACCCAGGACTTCGATGAGCGGGGCCCATACAGAATATTGACCGATGAGCTCTCCGTCGTGAATATTGTACGCCTGGAACTTTGAATGGTTTACGAAATGAACAATCTGACTCACTCTGCCATGCGGACCGCCTTCTTGCTGCAGCGCTTTGTCTGCAAGTACCATTGCGGTTCCGCAGTTTTGACCTGAGCTCATGTTAGAGACCGACTCTCGTCCATGACACGAAATGAAGACCATGAAGAGCCCTTTCGAAACCATGTTCTAAACTAACAGTTAACTTTGAAATCACACATTTCACTCACTACTACTTTCTCTGCTACCGATACATCTCGTGGACCGTAGATTGCTCGGAATCTTAGGGCCGATGTCTTGAACTTTTCCGATGATGACGAAAGAACGAACTTTTCGGCCTTCGCCTTTGTTAAAGAGTAATAATCAATATACTGGAAGTCAGAAGAATGGCAATCTAGAGAAACAAACGTCGTAGGAAAACCTCGCTTTCTTCTGGAAGTGGATCATCTTCCGATGAATTGTAAAGTGGTTTTCCCACAAAAGCCACCGCCACGCTCGAAGAGTAGACGAAGCGGGTCACGCTGTGCTCTAGACACTTCTGAATGAGCCGCTTTGTCGAAGTGAGGTTGAACTCCTCTACACGGTCGGCGAGGAGTGGTGACTGAAATGAGAATAGAAAGAGAGGATATTCCGGTATCATAACACATACTCCGAATGTACCCGTGTGTCCGATAGCCGCCAAATGGAAAACGGTCTCAGCATTGCGAAGAACACGATCCAACACGTCTTTATTCTCGAAAGATGCCTTAACACAATTGAGTGCATCGAAAAAATGGTGACACGCTTACCCTCTCGTAGACGAGTTGGTCTTCTTTGAGATCCAATCCAAAGCTTTTCAACTTTGGATACGGATCCACGACGATGATCTTATTTGGAACTTTGTCGTCCTGCAGCGCCTTGATCAGCCGAGCACCCAAGAATCCACCACCTCCGATGATAACGTAGTTCTTCATTTTTCGACAAACTTTCTGATAATAAGGGCAGTTGAAATCGAAGCGTTTTTCCTCATAGAGAAAAGATTGTGACGTTATGCCAGCAGCTAAAACACCAAACCCAGCGAACACGAAAAACAAGAAAATGTCGAAAAGAAACGTGAATCGATATACGATAGCCCTATTTTTGAACGATTCACACAAGAAAGTTGAGAGGAACGCGATTTATCTGCGCGACGAAAAACCCGGTCAGAAAGTGCAAATCGCGGTATCGGCCGTGCGGGTGGCATTGGGAAAATTCTTAATAGTGATAGATATTTTGCAACTTTCATAGTGAAATGTCACGAGAAGACCGATTAATTCACAAATCACCTCGCGAAAATCATCTTTGCCCGTTTCAACATTTCGTTTCGTCTTTGGAGAAAGATTCGACACATTTAGGGATATCATTCAATTTCCATGTTTCAAATGTGAGTCATACTTCGAAAAGAGTATTGAATAAGGCAAATTGAGGACTTCCCGCTACCAAATCTGGTGTATTTGAATACGACTTATTACTGTCTGGGAATGTACAGCAATGATTTGTAAGCCATCGGGAGTATTTTATCAGAAAAGCGAATGAAAAATTTTATTGGAAAGTCAACGACAGACTTTTTTCTTATCTACTGTCGAGAGAAACAAAAGTAACTTCTATTTATTATCATGCCGAAGACTGTCCCACTTGCTTCATTTCAAAATAACGCCCCTTTTTGGCAAGAGAAGCTGACGCCATGAGACTGAAGAGCAGCTCCGCAGATGTTCCGGCCATAAACGAATCTGCAAATGGTTGGATTACTGTAGTCACCTGTCGTGCAACTTACACTCTTTCATTCTGAAAGCTAGAATTCCGAGAATGATGAAAATAAGGAACTTCAGGAATGCGAGGAACGGCAGAAAATTGGTTCTGTGAATACTGTTAGTTACTACGCAGAGCCGAAAACTATACTAACTTGTCCAACTTCAAGTTGTACGCCCATATGGGATAGGGTCCGACGATAGTAACAAGCGTCAGCAGGACGGTGAGAAACATTGGATTCACTCTGATGTGGGAGCCATGGATCCAGATGGAAACATACCCGTCCTCAGGAATCGGATCGCGAGGCGCCACTGGAAACGGTTTTCACGTTTGAACTCACAAAATCGAACTCACTTTTCGATATTAGAAAGAACTGGAATGGAAGCAAGAATACCATGGAGAGACAGAAAAGCACTTTGTTCGCATCCATCATCTGAAAAGTTCAACAAATCGACCGAAAAAATGAGGCGATCGGAGCGCTTAGAAGTCTTAAGCATGTGGGTTCTTATAGTGAGCTGAGACTTTTGATTGACACTTGTTGTGATAACCGATTTAAGAACGTCCCTTGCGCTAACGAATTAGCGAGCACAAAGCTGACGGTTTAGTGTGGTACTAGAGCAAAGTTCAATTTTCAAAAACCCGAGAAAAAACAGTGACGTTTTTCAAAAAAAATTGAGAACATCTATCAATTCGAATACTGGCTCTTTTGTGGCTAATCTCCTCACCGAGCAGATATGCTATTCTTTTGTAAGCAACTCGAATTATTTTTCATCGCAATCTCATTAATAACGAGGAACAATGATTGTTTTGACAAGGATGTTTGTTTCTTTTAGTCACTTGTTGTTTTTAACTTTATTGCAGTGGAATACGTTTGAATGGAATGGCAGTGAAATAGTTAGACGTGCACCATGTCAACAAGTGGCACAGGTCCGTTGTGCACTTGTTTTCTCTGGAAGTACGGATTGTTCAAAGCGATAGCAGCAGTAGCCAAAACCGTCAGCATTTTCTCCAGAAGAACGGCAATCAATAGACGAACTGAAAAATAAAGCAGCAAGGTGTTGAAACCAAAGATCGAACTTACAGTTGGGCTCTTTCATAGACATCGCTATTAGTGCAATGCAAGTAATACTCTTGAGTACAAACGGCAGCAAATTGTGTGATTTACTGGAAATATGGATTGTTCATTGAAACTCAAAGAAACACATACTTTCCAGTTGATACTGTCACTATCCATCCTGCGTACGGTACGAAGATAGTTAGGAATGTGAGAGAAACGGACACGTAAAATCTGTTCATTGGGATGTAGACGCCGTCAATCCACACAATTATGTACTCGTTTTCAGCCTCAATGCGTAAATGGACCGCTGGAAGTGAGTGTTCTAATCGATAGGGAGTCGCGAGACCTCACCTTCCCAACATAGGAACAGCTGCGCAGGAACCAAAAACAACAACACGAAGAAGAACAGCTTGTTGTTCATCTGAAGAAGGCAACGATTGTTGGGACGTATTTCTCGTTTTGAAAAATGGTGAAACGGCCACTTGCTGACGATAACAACGTCGATTCACATAGTGAACTAAACGCGAGTGCACCTTCCCATTCCACTCCGCTGCCTGGCACTGATTGTGATATCAAAGCGTTCATCACGCTCCCCCTTCTATAATTGTGAGTACCTTGTAACTGTCGGTTCACCTCTCTGGATTACTGTTCATTCCTTTTGGTCGCACTATTTCCCGTTGGCTCGCAGAGTCACCTTCAGACTATATCAGTTCCACGATAAAAACTGTCATGAAACCTGTCAAAATTGTAAAATCAAAACGTCACATATAATCCTTTCAATGGTGCATTCCGTCGCGTGATAATATCACCTCGCACATAGTTCTCCGACTATACGATTTTTTCCCGATCAGCCCATTATGAATCAAAAATACTTTATATTTATTTTTGATAAGAACAGTCGTCCGTCTCCTGACGAATGTTGTCATGAAATTGGGGCACAAAATGAAAAGAGCAGTTTGTGATCAACATGCAAGGCGTCAGGGATTGTTGAACTTATCGAAATCCATTTTCTTCTAAACTATTTTATTATGAGAAAAACATTAATAGTTTAGGTATTGGAAAGCGGGTTAATAGAATGCTTGTAGAATGTGAACAATTTTTGTAGGGAACAACATGATAGATGCAAGGAGCCAGAAACAGGAATAACAGCTATTTAGTGCCTAGTCGGCTGTCCTACTGCTCTTTCTCGAGCTCCCGAGTTTTGCTCACCATTGAGCCACATTGCTCGCTCTCAAGCTCGTCATCGCTTATCTCGATAAGTTCAATGTCGTCGAAGTTGACTCCTCTCATGGGAGACGTTTCACCGGTGTCTCTTCCACTGGCGGCTCCTTCCGTGGCCGATCCTTGAATGGCGGCGCCTTCCACGGTACAGCTCGACGGCTCGGCGTCATTAGAAACGAGTCGGTTGTCGTTCCAAAAGCTTTCTGATGTCGAAATCGTCGTGTTCACAGGCGAGACAGTCTCCTTGGTATCCAAGCCGGATCCGTACGCCTTTCGCAAAACGTTCGAGTCATGATCCGGGTCTTTCGAAGTGTCAAGAAACACTGGCATCTCTGATGGCACAGAATCCAACGTGCCCTGTGAAAGAGGAAACTCGGCACTCTCAGAGAAATTCTGCTCTTCTGAGGACTGTTCATGCATGGAGACTCCTTGGAAGTTCAAAACCATGCCTTGCTCTTGAGATCCGTCAGCGAGAACACTTTCACCGCTCACCTGCAAGAACTTTTTAGTTCATTAGCTAAACGTTGATTCTCTTACATTGGGCTGATAGATGGGGGTATCCGACTTAGAAGACGTCCTCTGCTCAGAGGCGACGAACGAAACGCCTTCAGACGGTTCGAGCTCTTTGTCAGTCTCCTCAGACCACAGTGTTCTCAAATTGAGTTCTTCCGAAGAATTATCATTTCTCGGCGCAACTCCTTCCAACGTGGAACCCGACTGCACGTCTAGAGAAACGCGTTCGACTTGCTGATGGTGGGACGGAGAATCACGGTCCGGCCCAACTCCACCGTTGCTCTGAAAAACGATAAAACTCTTTTAGACCTCATTTCGTCTTTTCTCACAGTTTCCGCAGTGCCAGACGTTCGCGGCGACTCCTCGCTTTTCGACGGTGCTGTCGCGTCAAGTTTCTGAGGAAGATGGAATAAGGTATGATAATAGTGAGCAGAAACTCACCGGCGCTTTCGGTCTACGGTCGTCTTCCTTCTCTTCCAACTGGCGACGCATGGTTGTCAGCAAAGGGAGGCCTAAAAACTAGCAATAGACAATAACAGAACGCGATGCAAGTAGGAATCAATAAATACGAATGGTCGAGAGGGTACAGAAACACACGGGATGAGAGGAAAAGAGAGGCAAAATCCGACGGACCACCATTGAGAAAACACAAAAGAACGAAAAGGGCATAAATAACATGAACGTTGAGATGTGTGGCAAGAGGTACCGCAACTGCGAATACACTGAATGTGACGCGCATTGACATAACATCAAATAAGACGCGCAAAATTCAAATGTTGAGCGCAAGATGCAAATGAGAACACACAGCGTAATTCTCGTGAGAGTCAGACAAATCCGACATCCACGAAATACTCATTAAAAAAGGCAGAAAGTCAATATTATTGAAGCGATTTATTCAGTTTCTTTAATGAACGTAAGCTGATTCGAGTATATACATTTAAAGTTTAGAATAATTGAATATCAGAAAGAGAAACGCATTGAAAAAAAGACGCCTGGGATATTGGATCACAATGTACACATTCTGTGCAGTACGATCGCCAGAACAAAGATCAGGAAGGCCACGAGAATTATCTGGAAGAGGTAACGCTCTTGTTCCTGTTTTCGCTGTCCTTTGACTTGCTGAAGCTGTTCGTAGTAGGCGGCCACCTGAAACTATCTCCCACATCATCACTTTTGGAGTGAATTTGGAAATCATACCGCAGGCATGAGACTCGGCTCCGGTTTGTAACCGAGCTCGCGACGAGCACGTTCAATGCTGTAAGTGTTGTCAGTTGCAAGAATAGCAAGTTCGAACTTTTGAAGAACCGGGCAAATTCCAAAAACTTGGTAACATGCAAACTCGTAAATTGGTAATAAATTCCTTATGAGATTATACGGGATGAACCTTGTCGGAGGCTGTTTGCCCAATGCCATTATCAGAGGAGTCCAAAACTCATATTGACCCACATTGCAGTCGTCAACAATAAAGTAAGCCTGGAACATTATTCCCACTAGTCCAAATTTCACCACACTACTCACTCTTCCATGAAGTGCGTTTTGCTTTTGAAGAGCTTGATCGGCCAAATAGAAAGCGTTGGCACAGTTAACACCGCTACTCGAGGCGGAGATGGATTCTCTGTCGTGCAACGATATGATCCCGAAGAACATGCCATTTCGAATAAGATTCTTCAAATACTGATTGAAATTTTGTTCTCTCTGAAATCTCTCTCACGGCAACTTTCCGTGTGACATTCGGATCTTCAGGTCCATAAATCGCACGGAAGCGGAGAGCTGTGGTGCGGAAACCCTCTTTTGATTGTCTCAATACGAAACTCTCCGCTTCCGCCTTTGACGCCGAATAATAATCCAAGTACTGAAACGTAAAAAAAACTCAGAAAACTGATATTATGCAACATACATGTCTCGGGTGAGGGAGAGGATCGTCCTCAGTCGCCCCATTCAATGGTTCACCAACAAACGCCACTGCAACGCTTGAGGCGTATACAAACCGGCTGACGTGATTTTCTTGGCACTTATCAACCAGTTTTTTGGTGCCTTCTACGTTGAAGTCAAAAATAGCCTTTTTGTCCCACTGTAAGACAACATTTGTGCTGTGTCCGAGCTTAGGCCCGACTCACATAACGTAAGCCTGTGTGTCCGATAGCGGCCAAGTGGAATACAGCCGAAGCACCAGGAAGAACTTTGTCGAGCACTTTGGCATCCAAAAACGATTCCTAAAACAACTCCTTCAATTTGTTCTCGGTTGATACACTCACTTTCTTATAGGTGACATAGTCTGGATCGATTTCAATAGTTTTGAAAATCATCGGGTTTGGATCAACCACTATTATTCTTCTCTTCTTTTCGTGCAGCTGAAGTCTCGATATGATGTGGGCTCCCAAGAAGCCTCCACCGCCGATGATGACGTAGTGGCCCATTTCTAGGCTGCAATCCTGTAACCGCTTACTCACTGCTTAAATACAGAAAAGGGAGGACTCCTCCGAGAGCAGCCACGCCTACTTTCTAGTTAATTCTATCAACGGTTTTTCGGGAACAAAAGAACGAATTCTTTTGTGCTGTCAAAAATCGGGAAGAGACAAAGAAATCGCGAAAACGATAAGGGAATACCAAACGGAGGTTATCTTTCACGCTCGTGGCGAATGATTTACTTTTCCAATACACTGGAAACCAGACACAGACACAAACGCCCGAAAAGCAATTTCCGTTTGCAAATGAAGCCGTGCTCTTTCGGCGCTGATATCTGCCCATGGTTTACTAAACGTCGCGTGATACGAGCGTGAAGGGCTTCGAAAATGACGAAATAGTATGGAAAAATGAAGGAAAAGCAATGGGCACCTGATTACATCCCAGTTTTGGTATTGGTGACGATGTCGATGGAAGACGTTGAGAAGATCCCTTCCATGAAATTCCTTGAAGTTGTTCTCCACATAAACTCTTCATTGTTTTGGTTAACTGCATTGAAAACAAAAAATGTTCCATTCTTTGTTTCAAAAGAGCTGCATGTGGCCACGGAAAAAATTCATTAGCCTTGCCAGCAAAATGTGTCACAATAGACAAACCGAACAGTCATATTCCTGTCTGGTGGTTTTTGGTCTGTCTAAAATAGGATTCTGAAAAAAAAATTCTCAAAAAGATTGCTTTGTTCGGGGAAACGTTTTTATTCCAACAAATGGCGAAACGATCTGAGAGAAAGGGATAGTCAGATAAATTATGCAACTGAAACGGAGAACATTCTTAATGAGAAAGAAGAACAAAAGCGAGTTAAAGGTCTGAAACAAGTTCGGGAAGGTCACCAAGGTCGTCATCGATGGGTGCCTTCTTCTTCGAGTCGTTTCCATTCGGAAGCCCGTTCTGCTTGCTCTTCTTCTTCTCATGCTTCTTCTTCTTGTTCTTCTCCTTGTTCTTCAACGCCTTCTTCTCATCAGCAGTCATCAATCTCTCCTCCAGAGCCTTTTTCGCGTCCGGAACTCTTTCCAGAACGTTCACAAAGTTTCTTTGGAAAGTCATCAAGGTTGACAAGGCGTGATCCATGAAACCCTTTGTTCTTTGAGCAAGGAAATGCTCAGCTCCAAACAGGTAGTCCATGATTCGATGAGCTTCAATCAAATACCTCGCGGCATCTTTTCCACTTCCCAATTCCATGTGAAGCTGGCCCATTTGCCTATAACACAAATTGTTTCCATTTTTTTTCAAGAATTTTTGAACTCACAAAAAGTGCATCGCTTTCGACGGATGAGCGTAACGGTAAACGTAACGGACGAACGGTTCGCACTTGGTGTGGAGGTCTAACGACGCAACCAGCTTCTCCTTTTTGGTCATGCTCACTTGTTGCAGCAGAGGAATCATAGCAGCAATCAGTTGGCAGAAGTAGGCGTTCGACATTGGCAGAAAACGTTCGTAGGTCAACAGAACACCTTGATACACTTTCAGCAGCTCCACTGGATCCGACTGCAAGGGATACCATGCATAAGCTACAAGTGCGTTTCTCTCACCGAGAAGTCTTCAGCCCCTTCCATTGTTTTTCGAATAGTTCTCATTCCGTCAAGCGCCATATATATATACTCCTGTAACAAAGTCCCCTCAGAAAAACGGCAACCAGATAACTAACTCTGTCCAGGGTGGTATTGCACCTGTCACAGATGATTTCCAGCGTTTCCTGGTTCGCGTAGGCTTCCGGTCCGTGTAGCTTGACAGTTTTCCGGAAATCCGACTTTGTCAGACACACTGGGCAGAGAACCGCGGTAAGCCAGTTATCATCCGGGTCGTCACAACGCTCGCAGTGACACTCGAAATACCAAGTCTCTTTGAGCATGTGACGCCGTTGGATTTTGCACCTGCTCTCTCAAAAATAATTTCTTCTTATATTCCAGTTACTCACGGAGGCAACTCGATGTATGTGTAATGAGTGGTTTCCACATTATCCAAATTCACATTATCGTGAAGGGCACGTAGGTGTGCTGTGATTCCATTGCAGCTGTAGATCTGAAAACCAGATGTCCTGAGTCACTACGTCAAAGGCCAAATCACAAACAGCGTTGGGTCTGCAGGAATGATCATAGCGGCAAAGATCCAGATACAGGCCTTTTCCGATTTCACGAAGATAATCAACGTTGGAGATGCTGTGACGGTTGATAAAGTTTCTTGAATGCAGTTGGAACGCAGTTTCATCATCCACCAAGTGTTCCTTGTCGCAGTACTTTTTCACATTGTCATACACACCTACAAAAGACCTTTTTTCGATGTGTCCGTATGCTCGGATGGACTAACGGTTGAACACTTTCATAGCGTTTTCATCCTTCTTCATGTCTGCACAATGCTCCCAAATTTCCATCACACTTCTCTTGCTGTCTCTTTTTTCGTAGAATCCTTCGATGGTTTTGTCCTTACCATCCAGAATGTCCTAAAATGGGTCATCATTACAAACCGTTCACAAACTGCCCTGACCTTGTATCTCCCAATGATTCTTGCAAGCATTCGTTCATCTGTGTTGAGATCCGGACATTTTTGCAGTCCTCCACACTCATACTAAAAAACATCCTTCTTTCATTTTGTTATTGTTATTGAGCATAACCCATTCGTACAGAACCACGAAGTTAGACCGGAATCACTACTTATAGCGAGAATGGTGATAAACCAGCCCTCGCAAACAGCGTGCTCTCCAGCTATATGCACACATCGCATAAGCTGATTCGCCGGCAAAAGATCATAGATCTCACCTGGTGATCAAAGGCTCCAGAAGTTTGGCACTTCTCCGAACAGAACTTTGCCACTTTGCATTCCCCACATGTTCTGTAGATAAAAAAGTAATGAGCTGAGAAAATATCAGGGGCGCTTACACTTTGATGGTCTCGCCGAGACAAGTCCAGCAGTACTGGTCTTTGGTGGAATCAACAAGCGAGTAGGCGAACGGGTAGAACTCCTTGTTTTTTGGCTTAGACCCAGTCTTCTCCACACCTACACTATCCAACGGCGCATCACCCATCGTCATGGATCCTGGAACAAGAATCGTCTAGAAATCAGTAATGAGGGCATGCGGGAATAGCGGCGGGCCGGGGATCTGGAGGATATGCGAGGTCTCGGGAGTGTTTGTGCAGGAGAGGAGAGAAAAACGGGAGGACGGGGGAGGAAGGGAAGGAAGACTACGAATGAGAGCAGGAGTGAGGGAGAGCCGCTCGTCGTGTGTATTTGCCCTTCCAACAGTGTAATGCTGCGAAGAGACGAATGGCGTACGATCGGATGCATCAGCCCGACGGGAGCGACATTCAAATCTCCCTCAGATCTTATGTCGGTTGCAAAGTGAAGTGAAACCTGCGTGTGGAAACGAGTCAGCAGATGCAAAAAACTGAGAGTGTGACACTCCCAGGGGCTAAAATGGAGCGCTGCTGTACAGCGATACAAAGCACGGAAAACAGAACACCGGTCTGCACAAACATAGAAAGTGAATCACCATCAAAAACAAGTGGAAAAGAGAGGTTGTCCTCACAAATCTCATTCGTACTCTTCAATTAGCCCAGATGGTTCCAATGTCCTTCGTTATCTTTCCCTTGTTTGATCAGAGCGCGAGCTATTACGTTTAATGTGAGGTCAACAGGTGTTCTCGCTCGTCTTTCTCTTCCCCCCTCGCGGTCAGAGTCGGATGACCCCCCGCTGCACGAGAGAGTGTTGCAAACGCGCCCCACCGATAACCCCTCTCGCACAAATGAACACAGTCGTTTTTGTCAGGCTCGTTCGTTTTCCCCTTTCTTGCTACACGTTTTTCACCTTATTTCCAGTCTTTCTAGTGCATTTTCTTACTTTTCAAATAGTTTTCTCTAGAAAACCGTGTTTTGTGCAGTTCCCACTTGTAATACAACGGAAATTTGATATAAAAAATGATTTCACTGCGTTTCTTATCGTTTTTTCTCTCTATTTCAATCGATAGAAGTGTCTTTTTTCAGCAAAATTGAGCTCTACGTCATGAACAGCGGAAATATCGACTCTGGTGAGTGTTTTTCTTCCTTTCTAGCCGTCGCCGACCAAAAACAAGGATATTTTCATCACAAACGCGTCAAGTAAAAAAGAAAGCACAGAAAAAAAAGAACGCCGCCATCGTAACGTTGACATTTTGAGAGCTAACGCGAGTTTTCAATGCAAGGGCAGCGTTACGACTCAATCCCGGGAAAGAACTTCCGATGGGGACATCCGCTCTATATTAGACGTTTTCTTTCGAGAAAAGCGAGAGAAGATTGACTTGAAATCGGAAACTATAGCACCTTCCCCTTCCCAAAAAACTTGGTTATGTTTGGAAACTGAACTAGACGCTCAAATGACCGAAATCAAACATTCAATGTTCTTTTTGTCTGCAAAAAAGTTATTGATTGGCAGCAGTGTTGTGTCAAAAACAATGCAAAGAGAAAGCGAATGCGAATGTTCCCATAGCGCCGCTTGCTTTAGTATGACAGCATTGTTCTCAACGCTCCCCTGTTTCGCAAGCCGTTGAGCCAAACTCTCCTACGAGTTCGCTGATTTCATTCCCACCTTCTGATTCAAACGATGTTCGATTTCGCAACTGAACGTGCGACCCTCTGCAATGGGAACGATGGCGAAAAAAACGATTGCCACATGAAATCCTCCCTCACCTTCTAGTCACGCCGATAATCGTGTTCTGTGTCTCTGTCGTCTTGCGCAGATCAAGTTTTTCCGATTGCCGTTGACACGCTGAAAAGACACTTCCCTCACAGCCCCAATGATCTTTGACAGTTATATTTTTGTAACATACACTTTCTTGTAAAATTTTTAAATTTCCAAACAAAAAAGTATTCTTGCAGAGTCGTCGGTAATCTCTCCGAATCGTCACAACGTGAGAATGTCGTCGTCGGGAGCTTCGGAATCTGAAGTAGAAACTTGTGACGAGAACGTCGGACTTCTTGGGGCTCGTGCTAAAAAAGTGAAGCCCGAGAGAAACCGTCACGAACAGTCGGCGCCGCTTCACAGACCGTTTGGAAGCAACGCTGACGACGCGACGGTGGAGTTTGGCGGAAGACACGAGTATCACGATCCGTACACTTCGGACGACGATCTCCTTCATGGAGGTATGAATTAGAAGAAAAAAGCAAGAATGAAATATGTCTATCGTTGCAGGAAGCGATGCGTACGGCTCGACGGTCGGAGCAACCATTTCTTTGAAGTTCAACGAAGCGTGCCGTGCCATCCATAATGGACACTATCCGGAGAGAATTGCGCAGGGATCCAGTGGAAGCTACTTTGTCAAGAATATGAATGACGTAACAGATTTGCCCTTTTTATCAAAATTATTTGTTTTCTTCAGGAGATCATCGCCGTCTTCAAACCAAAGAACGAAGAGCCGTATGGATCGCTCAACCCGAAATGGCTCAAGTGGTTGCATCGTGTATTCTTGCCGTGTTGCTTCGGCCGTAGCTGCCTGCCACCGAACCAGGTCAGTTTATGTTTTGTTGTTTCGTCTCCAGCCTGTCTCCTAATTGGACTCTGAATTGCAGCTCGGACTCGGGTAAATACAAACTTTATTAGATGAATGCTAGTAACTATAGAGTGCCAATCCAATTACAATACAGAAAACATTGACATAAAGTCAAATGTCTTTGGAGGAAAAGTGGCAGTTTACAGAAGATAGAAAAGTAGGGAAAAAAGGGGAGGGGTCGGTAAAAAGTACGTCACACAAAGGAGGGACGATGCGAAGGGTTAGTGATTCATTGGGCGAAGAGCATTGGAAAAAGGAAACGACTGAAGCAGCGATAGAATAAAAGCGATTGGTTATGTGAAGTTGCTGGTTAAGCGGAAGCGGAAAACTTATCAAGAAGCGGGGGGCAGTGTGCTGCTGGGAAGACGTCTACAGGTCGTCGCGGTTAGGTGCCAGGGTATCGTAGCGAGATCCTCCTTGGGAGTGGATGGATGTTTGCATTGGATCGTTGTTCGATGGAATCTCTACGATGGACGGATCCCGTGGCTCGCCGGCACGAGAAATGGAGTCTCCGGCACGAGTGCCGAACGACGAGTCACGGCCACCGCCACCGTAGACGGAGTCGCGATCTCTAATCGAGCCGCCGTACAGCGATCCTAGAAATGATTTTTATGATGAAGACGGACCCAAGCACACTAGGAGAGAGGAGGGTTGGTTTTTAGTGAGAAGAGGAGAAGATGGACGGACAACATTAGTGAAATTTGGATAGTGGAATTTTTTTTTTGGGAAGGAAACATCAGGGAAGAGGGTACACTAGTTTCTCGCGCAACGAGAATTTCGAAAACCGTCAATCTTCTCCTTATTTGGTGTTTAGTTTTTTGTGAATTCGAGAAGTTTTGGTTAGACAAAAATGATCAGTAATGGGAAGTCATTTCAAAAAAAGACGGACGAACATTAGGTGACAGTTAAATAAATTCAAAGTTCAAAATTGGGAAATTAAACGTCAAAAAATGTGCGGGGGGTTTAGTTGTCTGCGGCTGGGACATGGATGTGTTGTCCCTCCTTGATCTCTCCTCTCTCATGTGTCTCTCTAGTCTCGATGATTTCCTGGTGCAACACCTCACGGCTTTTACTTCTATGAACTCGGATAACCGGAGCGTGCTGATTGGTAGTGTGTTTAGAAATCGCTGGTGGATAAGTATTGAATGTCACTTCCATACCAGAGTCCTCAATGGTCGATATTGGGCGACGGTAGCTGCTTCCGGCGTCCACTGCGCTTCTGAAATCAGTGGTGACGTGCGGACGATGGGTCGGAGTTGAAGTTCCGAGCGGCGGAGTCAACGGGTTGGACGCGAAGGTCGAGCGAGGGTAGAAGCTGAAAGATCTATTCTAGTTCAAATGCAAACAAGATGTTAGAAACAATACGGAAAATGACGTTATTATCGAACACTTACCCGACAGAGCGACTGCCACCATGAATGATGTTGTCGATGTTGTTGTCTCCGTAGCTGCTGCGGATTCCGAGCACATTCGATCCGAGACGTCCGATGTCGTTGACCATCGAACGGTCGACGTACTCACGTCTGCGACGACGCTCTCCGTCGAGTTGGTCGCGAAGAATGGCAATCTGGTCCTCCAGTTGCTTGATGCGATTGCGATGAGTGCGCTCGCGGTTGTCAATCACCTTTTGGATCTAGAAGTTGCACGTTCACCCGCATTCCCTCAAGACTTTTCACTTACTTGGCTCTTTTCCTGGTGCATTCTGAGAAGCTGTCTCTCTTGCTCCTCACGTTGCTTGTTCGTGAGCTCCAAAATTCTGTTGCCGTTCTCCATCTCGAGTTGGGCAATCTGTTGCTGAAGCTGCGCGCAGTTCTTGTAGAGCTCCTTGTTTTCACGCTCCATGGCATTCAACGATTTCTCGATAGCCTCACGTTGAAGAGCAGTCTCGCGAATGGCGGCGTCAGTGCGACGCTTGTCGTTCTCCAGCTAGAAAATTTGGATTTCTCATTCGAAACTTACACTGTTGCAACTTACGATTTCAATCTTCTTGACAAGAACAGACTTCTCCTTTTTCCATCCGTCGGAGATTTGAGAAGTGTTGCGTTTCTCGTTTTCGAGTTGGGCAAGACGTCTCTTGATGTCCTCGAGTTCTTTCAGTGCCACTCTCTTATCGTTCTTTGCGGTCTCAAGCTGCTGACGAAGATCGGTCTCAGTGGTTCTCTGGGTGTTCATCAGTTTTTCAACGGAGAGAAGTCTGTCTTCGAGACGGTTCTTCTCCGAGTTGGCGTCCTGAAGTTGACGTTGCAGCTCCGAGACACGGTTGTTGACGTCATGGACACGTTGCTTGTAGTCACGGACTTCACTACGGACGTTGAGAAGCTCGTTCTCGACTTGTTGCTTTCTAGTGTTGGCACCGTTCAGCTCGTTTTGAGTGTTGAGGAGTTGATCTTTGAGAAGTTGGTATTCATGCGAAGTTTTGCTCTGCATGTCGATGGTCTTGCGGAGCTCATTCTCAACACTCTCGGCCTTGCTCAGGTCACGACGGAGCTTGTCAGTGTCGTCCTTCATGTCTTGGACCTTGGAGTCGCTGAGACGGAGAGCGCCGTCCAGCTCCTTGATCTTCTCAGTCAGAGTCTGACGCTCGCTTTCAAACGAGGCAATCTGGATCTGGAGCTTATTGGAGTCCGAGTCACTTTCGCGCATTTTGGTCTCCAGTTGGAATCGGCTAGCATCCCATTGCTCCTCCTTGTCACGGAGCGAACGAATGTCGGTATGAGCGTTATCCAAGTCAACTCTCAGATTCTTCAGTTGCTCCTGCAAATCATTACTTAAGTACGGTACCACATCTATGTGACAAACATTCAAGTGGCGGAGTTGAGCCTCCTTTCCACGGGCCTGGAGCTCCGAAGCGACCATCTTGGACTTCATCTGACGGCGCTCCTCATCTCTCTGCTTCAGAGCTTCCTCCTGTGAGCGAAGAAGAGTTTTGGCCGACTGAAGACGGGACTCTAGAGCACGTTTCTCTGCAATTCAGTATATACTCACAAATGATCAACTCTCTTTCTGTTCTCACCTTCTTCGGCATCTTGAAGGTTGTCCTCAATGTTTCTGTAGCGAGTCTTCTTCTGGTTGATCGTCGTGTGGGTCTCCGTCGTCTTTTTCTTCATTCTGGCCAAAGTGTCACGGAGCTCATTGCGCTCCATTTCCAATTTTTCGATCTTGTTGAGCAAAGATTGGAGAGTTCCTTCGAGATTGGCAATGTCGAAACCACCATTCATGTTGACAGTAGTGGTGCCATCAAGGTTGTTGATCACACGTCCTCCGGCTAAAATTAAAAATGTTACTAATTTTCTGGAAGCAGCAAATCCGAAATACCTGATGTAGCGCCTGGACGTCCACTGCTGTAGTCAGTAGATGGTGGGAACGGAACCGAACGAGGATAAGCAACATCATCCGAGTCGCCGCGACCTATTTCGATTTCACGACCGAAATCAGATCCGCCTGGTCCTCCAGTAATTCCGGCTCCGGTTCCACCAACTCCACTGCTTGGATCGTAGGCACCTGAACGTTGCGCTTGTGGACCTCCACCAAGCACATTCTGTCCTGGAGCTCCTCCGGTGTGAATGTTGACGTCGGTTTGGTGGAAACCCGGTCCTGCTCCTCCATCGACAAAGCTGTGGAAGTTGATAACACGATTGGCAGACGACTGGAAGCGACGGAGAGCATCGGCGAGGATGTCCCTCTCGGAGTCGGCCTTGATGTAGTCTTGTTGAAGCGAAGCAAGACGCTGCTCAGTGCTGTCGAGACGCGAAGTCAAGTCATTGATCTCGTATTTTCTGGCCTCCAGATCTTGGAGCGCGTTGAGACGGCTGTCCTCAGAAACGCGGTGCGAATGAGCCAAGTCGTCGATGGTAGTCTGGTACTCATCAGATTTGCGTTGAATCTGCTCATTTCCGAACTTGAGCTCCTGGGAGAGCTTCTGAAGCTCGTTGCGAAGAGCGTTTCTTTCAGTGTCAGAACTGATGAGCTTATCGTTGGTATCTTGAAGCTCATTGCGCAGCTTGGTCAGCTTTGTGTCAAACTGAGATGACAATTGGCTGAGATGATCGGCTTGTTTTGTCTTCTCGCGGAACGCATTCTGAAGACGTTCTTTCTCAGTCTTGGCGTGTCCTAAAGCGCTCTTCAACTCTTTCAATGCGTCTTCAGCAGATTTCAGACGATTCTTGAGACGGTTCAAGTCAGCTTCCAAGTTGGTGTTATTGCTCTTGAGGATGTCGTTCTCACGGAGCGCCGCATCCAACTCTCCGCGCCACTTGCTAGAGTCAGTTTGAAGAGTGCTGTACTGCTCCTCGAGGGAGCGAAGGCGGTTCTGAGCACTCTCGAGATCCATTTCCTTCTGCGAAAGGTTTCCTTTAGTGTCAGCAAGCTCGTCCTCAAGACGACGGATCTGTGAAGTCAGATCGCGGATTTTGGAAGTTTGGTCGTTCACTGTCTTGGTCAGATGATCGATTCTGTCAGTGGCAGCCTGAAGCTGAGCCTTGAGAGCAGTGTTGGCAGTCTCGAGAGCCTTGGCTTCCGAGCGAACAGTGTAAGAGTCGGTCTTCCACTTCTGGATTTCTTTGTCAGCATCGTTGCGGAAGTCGTCCCACTCATCCTTGATCTTCTGGTTCTGGCCGTAGAGACTGTTGATCTTCTCGTCATAGTCTCTCTTCTCTCTCTCCAGCTCGTTCTCGCGGTTGAGAGAATCGGCCAACTGCTTCTCAAGGTTGTTGAGCTTGTCACGAAGATCGTCCTCTACAGACTTCAAGTTGTCCACAGCCTTTCCGTACTGCTCCTTCTCGTCGTCCAAGTCACTTAGATGCTTGTCGTGCATGATGCTGATGTCACTCTTCAGCTTGTCAATCTCGGCAGCGTGCTTTCTCTTCAATTCGGTGATGTCGTTCTCTTGCTTGTCATTTCCGCGGCCGATCTGAGCAAGCTCATCATCGAGCTCTCGGATTTTGCGCTCCAAATCATCCTTTTCGTTTTCGAGGCGCTCCAGCTCTCTCTTCCAGCGATCATTGATCTCGCGAATTTTGTGCTCAGCGAGCTCGTCATCATGATAGCGATCGAGAATGTTCTTCTCGATTCTTTCAATGCGTTCCTTGGTGTTGATTATGGTGTGGGTTCCACGCTGTCCGGTGGTTGTTCCATCTCTGCCGTCGCGTCCATCACGGCCAGTTTCTCCAGAAGACGGAATGGTGACCTCATCTCCGCCAGAGCGAACATCCTCTGCTCCCGGGATGAAGACAGTGCTTCCCGGATCTCCACGAGTTCTAGTCGAGTCTCTGAGAACGTTGTCATTTCCAGCAATACCAGTTGAAGTGCTGTCGCGAGATACACGTCCAGTTCTTCCCATGTTAGCCAGACGTTCCTTCAAGTCACGGATCTCCTGCTCGAGTGTCTTGTTGTTTTCATTAGAATGCTTCAAATCTTGCTTCGTGTCTTCCAGCTCTTTGTTGAGAAGGTTGGCACGAGACAGATGTTGGTTGGCAGCGTCTCTTGCACGGGCTTCCTTTCCGACAAGTTCCTTGTTCTCGTTTCGGAGTTTCTCCAACTCGTTCTCTAGCTTTCTGATGGTCTCCTTCAGCGATTGAAGGTCTCCATCCAGCTTGAGTTTCTGATTGAGAACGTCTTGCTTCTCCTTCTGGAGACGTTGGTTCAAATCGTTGAGCTTCTCAATCTCTCCAGATCTCGAGTGCAGTTCGTTCTCCAACTGAGTGAGTTTTCCTTGATGTCCCTTGATGGTTGTGTCCAGCTCGTCATTGTGACGACGGAGCAAGTTGATTTGACTTTCGTAGTCACTGATGGTCTGACGAAGCTTGTCGATTTCGTCATTGTTGCGAGCTCCGTTCTTTTCAAGATCCTGACGTCCCTTGATTTCCGTCTCCAGTTTATGGCGGATGTCGAAGAGATGACGAGAGTGCTCGTCCTTCTGCTTCTGGTAATCGTCACGTTGAGCCTTGATTTCCTTCAATTGCTGCTCAGCCAAATGAGCCGCCTTCTGCGCATGCTCCAATTCACCGAGGATCTTTTCATTGTCGTTGTGGACTCTGTCATACTTCTCGCGCAAGTCGTCCATATCCTTTTGGATGTTACGGCGAATGTCGTCTGAGTAACGGATTTGAGTCTCCTTCTCCTCGAGACGACGCTGGATGCTGTTGAACTCGTTTTCCAAGTCGCGATACTTGTCCTTCAGCGGATTGACTTCCGACTTGAGTCTGTTGTTCTCACGGAGAAGGTTCTCGATGCGACGGTTGAGCTCATCGATGCGAGTCTTGTACTCTTCTTGAATAGAGTTTGCGTGCTCATCCATCTCGTCGCGGAGCTTGCGAGCATCATCGGTGGAGCTCTTCTGGAACGAGGCCTGCAGCTTAGCCAACTCGTCCTCCAAGAACTTTCTGGCTTTCTCAGCAGCAACACGTTCGGCCTCCGAGGCTCTTAGCTTGTCATCGGTGCGACGCGAGTTGCGTTCAGCCTCATCGACGCTCTTCTGGAGATTGCTAACTTCGCGCTTCGCATCAGCCAGCTGCTTGTCAAGACGACGACGAGCCTCATCGGCGTTCTCGAACTTGTTCAGGAACTCCTTGACTTGGCTCTCGGCAATCTTGAGTTTTCTCTCCAGCTGCTGAATGTCGTTGTCCTTGTTGCGGAAAGTGTTGCGGACAGCGCGGAGAGCTTCTGCAGGTGGAAGTGGAGTTTTTCCAGGCGAGAGAGAACGAGTTCTTTTGATCGAAACGGTTCCATCCGTAGTCTTCTCGCTGTCTTGAGCCATCTCGTGCAGCTTCTTGAGAGCACTTGCCGCCTCGTTCAGCTTCTCGCGATTGCGACGGAGTTCAGCCTCGAGCTCAGCGATCTTTCTCTGAGCATCGTCTCCTTTGGACTCCAATTCAATGTTGCGCTCGATGGACTCTTCGTACTTTTTCATCAACTCTTTGTGCAACTCCGCATCACCTTCCGAGCTACCTCCGCCACGAATCTTTCTGAGTTCTTCAAGCAGATCAGCGCTAGAGGCACCGGCAGCACCGCCGGTTCCAGCCATTCTCTTGACGGTCTCAATGAGAACCTTCTCATAGTTATGAGTGGTTCTGTTGGCATCGTTGCTGCTGTCATCAAGCCCATAAAGTCCCAGAGCATCTCCGGCTCCGGCTCCAATGTTTCTTGAGATGTTGGAAACGTTGCGAAGAGCACGAGTAAACTCCGACTTTTGTTTGTCGAGGTCTTCCTCCGTTTGCGTCTTCAAATCGGAAAACTGCTTGCGGACGCGTTGGAGCTCAGTCCAGAGATCGAGCATCTTGCGTTGCTCGTCGCTCAGATACTGAGCCAGGTTCTTAAAGAAACAAATTATAGAATTAAGATTGACTACTGATTTTTTACCCGCTCGCGATTGACGAAAGTCTTCTCCTTGTCCTTGCTGTCGTTGGCGTAGCGCTCGAACTCGCGTCTCAAACGATCGTTCTCGTCCTCCAAAGCCATTCCCTTCTGACGCTCGTTCTCCCACTGCATACGATACTCATCAGCGCGTCGTCTTTCTTCATCCAGTCTTGCGATCATCTCGTAGTTGGCGTTCGGGTCTCCTGCCATTGCCTGGACACCACTTCCGTATCCAGCGACGCCGCTTGTCGTCAGTCCATGACCACCACCAAATCCCCCGGCTCCTCCAGATCCGGTGAGAACATTGACAGTCGTAAGACCGCCTGGTCCTCCTCCGAGAATGGTATCGCGCTTTCCTCTCGCCGGGCTCCACAACTCTACATTGTGGTTGGTGCTGAAATACGGATTGTTAAACTGAAATGAGTATTTTTAGTACATGTAGGTGCTTCCGGGATCGTAGTTGTCGAAGATCATCACGTTGGAAGATGGATCGTCGAGCATACGGTTGCGAGCTCCGACCATTCTTCCTTCGAGCTCAGCAATATGCTTGCGGTACTCGTGCACCTACAAATAGCCAACTCAGTTTGCAAAACTACTGCTCTGTTCTACCTTGTTTTGAAGAGCAGCCATCATCTCGCTGTACTCCTTTTGTTGCTCAACGTTGTTGTCGATACGTTGACGGAACTTGTTCAAGTCGTCCTGAACAAGTTGAATGTGCACCTTTCGCATAGTGGCTCGACTACCTGAGTACGGTCGAGACGAGCAGCAGCAGCTCCACGAGAGCTGTCAATCTCGAGGAGAAGATCGTCATCGAATGAAGAAGTATGGTGATAGTTGTTTTCACCGGAAGTGTCCCTGGAGTACTCATCCCTTAACAAGGAAACACGTGGCAATTGCATGCAACACGGCAACTCAATGCTTGCTTTGGTTGTTGTGTTTTTCACTGGACTTCCGTAAGGTCCGTGTGTTATGGAGATTATTATTAGGCGGAGAGAAATGTTATTTCAATTAACGATTCTTGGCTAGTCCAAACTTCCCTTCACTTACCAACTGTCACCATCAAACTCATGAATTTCTTCCTCCGACTTCTTCATGTGGATGGTATACTGATACGTTTTCAACTTATCCGTTGGACTTAAGAATAAAATTATATTATAGGGAATCTGATTCCGGACTAAAGCTAGCGAGGCTCAGAGACACTGCTCTTAGACAGAGGGACGAGGATTTTTGGTTGAGAAACATGTAATTATAATGAAAAAGCACACGGGCAAGAAGGGTTTGTATATGTGTGCGGTGATGTGTGTTTGGGAAAATGGATATTCGAGAGACATTGGTGGAAACTCTCGGCAGTGAGAGAGTATTCCACCAAGCCGAAGCGACATGCATAGGCGGGTTTACACATGTACATACCAGTAGAACTCTCCGTAGTTAGAGCGAGAGCCCGGACTTTCCGGTGTCGGTTCCTTCGAGTCTCCGGACGGGATATGGATGGTTCCATCTCCACCAGAGCTTCGAGTGTCGTCGTGACTATCCATTTTGAGCTTGTCTATAAAAGGATTAGAAATGAGAAGAGCAAACTCTAACCAACTAGTCTGGAAATTAAGTGAAATGAGGAAAAGGATTCAAAGTGGGTGCATGGGATAGGAACTCAAACTTGATGAATTCAAAATCAAAATCACACAAGAACCTTTTCTAGACCGTTGCTTTTTGCGGCGTTGACGGTTAAGAGCCGCGTCGGTTTCCGACGGTGTCAGTGGTCGCACGGAGACTTTTCCCGAAATGTGCGTCCACTTGCCAGGAACGATAGCTTCGGCACGGACGACTGGCGAGCACGACCTGCTCGTTGAACTACTAGAAGTGCCGGTAGGCGGTGAGATGGGAGAAAGAGTTCGGAGAGTTTGTGACGGAGGGTCTGGTAGAACGCCTTCGGGCAATGATTCGTTCACAACTAGCTGACGACCTTGAGAGCTGCTATTCACTCCAACGCTGAAGAACATCCAACGGAGCACATCAGCATGCTGCAATAGTTATCTCCGGACGGCGTCGTTTGTAGAGGGGGGCTGGGGACGGAAGAAGGCAGAATAAGGGAGGGCCCCCCGGCTTGGCAGCTTTCGGAAATTGTTTACTGCGGAGGTCGTCTTTTCTCTTTTCGAGGAAGATTGGCAACAGTTGGAATAGAAGGGGAAAACTAGTCTCTTCTCATTCCACCTCATTGAAATATGTTTTGAAAGAGGATGGCAAGCCTTTCATTTTCCTCCCATGTCCTCCCGAAAAACCTTGAGATGATGAGGGTTGTTTAGAAAATAACAAGAAGAGAAAACACCACTCATTTCAACTATGAATTGTTGTGGCCGTGAAAACTCACAGTTGATTTGTAATGCAAATAAAATTAATCGTGAATAGAAGAAATGCTCAGAATCTTAGAGACAAGAGAATCTTTTTTGACTTAGAAGCATGTTGCCACAAAGAAAAGATGCGCTGTTGTGAGTAGATCGAATTACAAGGAAAAAAGTCGTGAAAAGAGCATTCGCAATGTTGTAGAGTCCAGTAAACATGCGTATTTGTTTGCCTGTTTCATTCATTTTGCCGCCCCAAATTTTGACAAATAAAATTCGAATCGAAACGCAGAAGAAGTGCGCGTATGTGTGTATGTGTGTGTATGCCAGTGAAAGCGAGAGGACATCGTGTCGCTTAGCAACTGGATGAAGAGTCCGCAGGTTTACGGCTCAGCCCGCGGCTTGTCACATGCAAATGTACATTTTTGTGGTCATGCGAGAGGCTTAGGCACACCGCGTCACATGTGCATATCCGAAAATGAGAGGTTACTTCAATCCCCATTGAATCAGAAAACAAAACACATGTACGATTCGGAGCACCCACTGCTCCTCTTGTAGGCGCAATTGTTGTTGTTTTTCTAGACAACCTCAATTTATTGTGATTCCAGCTATTTACCAAATATGACATGGAAGAATTGAAGGGGGAGCATTCCACTCTGCCCTCACTAGAAACGGGAAGAAGAGAAGCAAAAGAAGTGGACAATTGTGACTTTGCCATGCGCGGAGTGGGATGGCCTGCACGGCTCTCTCTCACTTTCTCTCTCTCACTCTTTCTCTCTTTAGTTTCTCGGCCTTTTTTGTTGCTCCGACGCGTTTCACGGCTCCCATACTAGAAAGAGAAGAAGGAGGTAAACAAGTAAACAGAGTGTGAGCCCGTGAGAGAGGGCCAACGATGGAGCGGACGAAGGGGACGACGTCGCAGAGCCACGCCTTCTTTGGAGTGGCGCACGCTCTCTGTGCTGGTGCTGGTGTGAGCCATCGATCTGGGAGAGCGCCCGTCTTGTTGTCGACAACAACAAACGAGTGAGGGGAGGAGGAGGAAGAAGAAGGCGATGTCGATCGTTGCCCCTAGTGCGCAAGAAGAAAGAGCCGAGAAAGAGAGGGAAAGAGAGAGAGAGGCCCCGGGGTGCTTGCCTAATGATGACTACTCGTCCCCTTTTCCCGTCTATCCTCCGAAATGTATCTCAATCCAATTGAAGCCAAAATTGCGGCATCAAAGATAGCCTAGAACAAAAATGACAACTCGCATTAAACCAAAAACGAGTACCGTGAACCGAGAATCGAGATAGATAGTCGCAAATAAATAATCCTCTCGCTTTTCACACTTTTCGAACAAACACGATAGCGGGAGAGGAAAGAAGAACTGTTATTCTAACCCTCTTCTCATTCCGCAACAAACCACCTCTCTGATAAGATGTGTTGTAAAACACCTCCCAAAAGCGATTATCAAGTTTTCAACCCTCCCGCCCACTATTTCGAAAATTGTGTCTCGTTCAGCGAACCCAACAAACACACACACACACACCCACAAATACCAACCCGTAGGGGGACAAAATCTCCAAACGAGACGCAATTGGCCCCTGGCTTCTTGAGCCTTTTGATTTACGAGAAAAGCGAAGAAAATAAGAAATAAGTGGAGAGGCTAGGGGGCAGTTTGACGACCTCCGCATGTTCACAAATAAGCTGCTGCCAAGCCGGATGACATATGGCCGCGCCATTTCAGTCCAACCATGAATCAATTTTGGGCGAAATTGGAAAATTTCTTACCGGATTTCGAGATTACTGGCAGAGGACAACGGGCAGGAAGCAGAGGGAGAATGAAGTGGGTGCCAGTCTTTTCTCTGGTCGATAAAGGGTGCCGTTCAGCCTCTGTTTTGCTTCAATCTTTCCTCACGTGTATGCGTGTATGTTCTCTTTCTTCTTTTCGTCCCTATGTGCCGCTGGGGGACAGACGGACGAAGAAGGAGCAGAAGAGGAGAAAGTTTTTTCCTCTGGTCGTGTGGTGTGTGTGCACCCTGTCTCTATTGATTTCTGGAGAGCATGTTTGTTGGTCGGTTCTTCGCGGATGGATGTGGTAGCGGCGAGAATTGCAAAAAAGGAGGGAAGCGAAAAAAAGAAGAGAGGGCGATAGGGCATCGCAGCGAAACGAGGACGACAACAAAGTCGAAAGTTTGATGGGCACCCCTAAGCCGGACATGTCTCGGCCAGCAATTGACAAGGCGCACACGAAACGACCATTGTACGCAATTTGCAAACTGATGGGTCCGGCGGTTCTTGAAAGTTGGGCACAAGATGAATGCGTTTGAGAAAACTTCTGTGGAGGAAGCATCTGGATAAACACTATTCCTCCGAACTTCCAAGAACTCGGAAACGAGAGGAAAGATTGGAGCTGAAGAAAGGACTGGTCTCTTGGAACCGCCACCCGATTCTCCCATTGACTTCAATAGAATTGTTGCAACTGCTCCGAGCGGTGCCCCCCGTTTAACCTCCGATAATTACCACCCTCTTGACGGCTACTATTGTGACCGGTTTCTTTTGCATCTGACCGCTGAGCCACTCATTTTCTCGCTTCCCTACCAGAGAAAAAGGCGAAGATGGTGAAGAAGAAGAAGGAGTTAATCGCCATTCAATTCCGCGCCGTTTCCAACCCAATGACAGCCAATTGAAAATGGCAGTGTGAGAGAGGAAGAAAAATGAGCCGAGCAAGAGAAAACACTAGAATTCTGGAGAGCGAACCGATAGGAAATGAGGTTTCGTGGAGAATGTGAATTAGAAATTAAGCTATGGAGTATGTATGTGTGTGGGGGGTAAAAACGATCGGAAACGAGAGAGTCTTCTTTTGTAACGATGCACATTTATCCTCTCCGTTATTTGCTGTTGCAAATGGGCTTTTTGTGTACGTATCCGAGAACAAAGAAACTTCTGGACGAAAGGGGGGATTACAAAATGAATGCTTTGTGAAGTGTAATGGCTTTCCTCGGATCCTTTGCTACTATGTTGCCTTCACCCAGGAATTACCGGTTTGGGGGTCAACGGACTTTGAAAGAACAACACGATGAGGTGGATGCGGTGGATGGAATAATATTCGGCGGTGCGTTGACGGGCGCATGAGTGCCTCAACGTACTACTGAAATAATTATGTGTCGTCCATCCCATCCATGCTGCGTTGTGTCTTTTTGGCGGGTTTTAACCGCATAGATGTGTGTAGGATGGAATAAAACAAGTCAACGCTTGCTTTTCCGAAAATCATTATGCCTCCGTGTATTTGAGGGACTGTCGGAAAACGAAGTAAACGTTTGAAAGAATTCTAATTTTCAGGGATATTTGTCGGAAGTCGGAGCTTCGTTGGTCGATGAGAAGCTCAAATTGGGCATTGTTCCACCGACCGGAGTCGTCGAGCTGGCCGCCCCAACCTTCTACTATGACCGTATCGACCGTGCCAAGGCTCGCACCAAGGAGCGCATCCAGTCAAGATACCCGAACATCGGACGCCGTTTCCACCGCATTGGATTGCCAGAAAAAGTGAGCGGTTTTTAAAAGGAAACAAACAACGAAACATGTGATGACGAAACGAAACATGCTTGCCCTTGCGCGCTAAATACCAATGTTGCAATTCGTCCTTATCAAACTTTTTTTGGCGGCTTGTCACGTTCCTGTCACTGAACGTTTGGCGTGTTCATATCAAAAATTACTGCCGCATTAGTCACGCAAATCGAATCCGATTGGGGTTTATGGTTCGGCGTTGTTTTAAACTTGAACTGATGAACTTGCGGCGTCTCTTTTACAGCCGTTCTCCCCCTATCTTCTTTTCTCTCTTCTTCTTCTTTTGGCAGAAACCAAGCTGAGAATCGAACGCTTGCAATAACAAGCGAAGAACATTGTGTGACAAAAGGCGCCCCAAGATTTATGGGACGTTGATCTGATGAGGGGAACTGACGAAGAAGACGCGCTGTTTTTGATGTCTTCTGACAAAAGCGCGCAGTTTCCTTCTTCAACTAGTCGTACTTGAGGATACAAACAAGACGTGGGGGGATTTTCTAGCGCCAAACTTTGCAAGCGAATGATATGAGTAGAGCTCGGAAGCGGCCGAAAGAGGAGGCGAGAAGAGAGGCGGAAGCCAAATAAAACCGAGAAATTTTATTAGTTTCAGTGCTGTCACGGAAAAAAACTTGTTGTTTGTATACGCACATTCCCCCGCGCTCCGTGCCTGGAAGTACCTCTGTTTTTGTCTAAAAATTATCATGCGAACCCCGGTTGCGCGCGCGCGAGACGATCAAAATAACTCGACACCTTCCCTTCAGTTTGAGCCGTTTCCAAAATAAGAAATCAAGGATCCGTGATGGTTTTGTTGTTGGGAGGAGGAAGAGCTGAACAAGCTCGACTCTTTTTTTACTCGTTTACCTCTCGCTCTTTCCTCAAAAACAACATGTTTTTGTGCGTTCTTTTTGCACCGCTAAAAACAGCGTGGCATCTCGGACTGAAGGGCGAAAACATACACACACGAGTTTTGGAATCTAATGTAAACATGTTCCTTTTGTTTCACTTCTTGATAAACAAGTATGAATTGAAAGATGGAGCTATGAGGAGGGTTGTCCGGAAGGAATACGTAACAGAACGGAAGGGGATTTGGAGTAAAATGAGGCCGACGCAGAGAAAGATCGAAGAGGAGGGGAGGTTGACCACCATCTGCCCGACATCTTGCCTTGCTTTGGAAAACCGAGTGTCATGCACGAAAAGATAAATGCGCGAGATAGCGAGCCGCAGTGAGCAGCCAATTCATTGTGCATTGATGATGGCCGAAGCGGAGAGAGCAAGGACACCCGGTCCCCATCCTTCTCGGGGACAAGTGGAATTGCTAATCGGTGTCCATTAGGACGAGAAGATGGAAGACAATGTTCCCACCCGAGTAATGGGAGAGCTTATTGCAGACTGGCAGCTTCCAACTGTTTGTCAAGGGATACAACGACGCGGCGCATTGGCTTCGAACATGGGCCAACCAGCCGGAAACGGCTCCTCCGCCGGTCACCCAGAGAGAATTCCAGTTCTTGTTCGAGAAACTTGTTGCTCTCGACTACATCATTCGCAATACTGGTACGGAGAAAAATGAGGAAAAAAAAACAAAGAGATGTTCGTTCAGATCGTGGAAGCGACAACTGGCTAATCAAGTACGTTCTTGCTGATATCATCGACCGCGCGCCGGTCCACAATAACGAGATTCCATGCGACCCAGCCAACGCGAAACCAAAGGTACTATTGAAAAAGTCAAAAAATTACCGTTCAAAATGACGAAGTACTCGACAAGCTTGAGAATAGTCAGTGAAATGGTTAATGAGTGAATGTAGGAGTGAACTGAGAACTAGGGAGTGGTGAACGTTGTTACAACGAAGATGAAAGTTTAAGATAAGAGAGGACTGAAATTGGCACGCAGTAATGTCTTGCCCTTTGGGATGCAAAATTAAGTGAAAAGGAACAATGTTCGTGATTCTCTTTGACACTCGTGCGGTTTACAGTCTTTTTTATAAAGAACCTGAGATAGATGAATTGCAAATCAAAAGTGACAGTTCCTCTGGAAACGATTAGTGCGACCCATGTTAATGCAAAAGTTGCAAACTGTCCGCTAATCGGTTAGATCTGGTTAAGACTGTTTAAAACCTAATCGATTAAGAAATGTGAATCCTTTTGCTCATTTCTCCTATGATTTCATTGTTTTTAGGTACCTGGCGACGAGAAGTTGATCGACTTCATCGATTCGGCAACAACTCCCGAAGGTGGGTACTTTTCGTATGTCGTAACAGACTTGAGCGGCTTCTCCTGAATGCGTCGACCATGTGGAGTGGTGTCGACTCCCGAGTCGGTGCTCATGAACGAGAAGGCGCGATCGCGCTCATCCTGCTCAGCTTGTGGATCGCTCATAGTTGCAGCGAGGGGCGATCAGCTGAGCACTGTGGGAGATTGTGACTGTGTTTCTGAAAAAGAAAACGTTTCCGGCTAGAAGAGAGACTGTAATGGGAAAAAGGAGAGAAAGGGAAGGAAAATGGAAGGTGAAGTGAATGTGCTGGTGGAGGCCACCGGCGCACTGAATGACTCTGAGGGCGGGATCGGGAGGACGCCTGGAAAGTTTCGGGCCGGCAACACCAAGCCCACAGAGGGTAAACAACCCACCTCTGTTTCTCTACAGATTCTGTTTTTTTGTGTTTCCTCCAGAGGTTGTTTTTCAATGTCTGCCAGCCGACTCTCTAGCACCTCCCACTTCTCTGCTACGGTATCTTTTCCAGCTGTTTACGCGCTCTTTCTCCTCGTTTTTCTCTCTTTGTGGGTTGAATGTGCCGTCTGTTTTTGACACGCCCTCCATCGACATCTGGGATAACAGTATTTTGGTTGTTCGGCGTTGTTTTCGAAACGGACTTGGAGGCCACGCCCCGTTTTCAGAAAACGTTTTTCGAAAGACACGATATACAGCTCCTACGAACCAAAAAAGTAAAGCAGGACTGACAAAAAGACCGGGCGGTAACAAGAAATGGAACTCGTCCCTGAAACAACCTCAAAGAGTCGTAAAAGTGTTTGGCCATCTCCATCTCCATCTACATCTGAGAAAACAATTTTCCATCAACATAAACTAACTTTGAAATTCGAGACACCTGTTTTTTTTTGTTTTGATCGTGAGAGTGGTGGGATCGTAAAGCTGAAAATATTAACACAACATGAATCCGTAACACCATCCAACACAAGTATTTATGGTCGGAACCACTAGTTCTAGCTGCTTCGATGGGAAAGGCGAAAGTGATGAGAGGGATTGGATAACTGATAAATCAGACAATGTTTATGGTACCTAGTTTGATAGAATGGCAAAACAGATTGATCTTGTTTTCATGGATCCCTCTCTCTGGAAGCCAACGAAGATCTGACAGCCCGGCTTCGCTAATTGATGACATTTTCCTGGCCAACTATGTTGTTTTCTTGTTTCAGCAGTGGATTCAGCTCTTGCTGCCGAGGTCGAGTGGGCCGACGTCTCGATTCCAACTGTCGACTTGGCAGCCATCGACAACGGATTGGCGTTCCCGTTCAAACACCCGGATGAGTGGAGAGCGTGTAAGTTGTTGTTTTTTCTCTCTTTTCCAACCGGGAACTAGCAACACGGCAAAAAAAACTGATCGGCCGGAGTGTTCTTCGCTCTCCTCGGTCGATGGAACAATGGCGAATAACAATCAATCACTTTTCGAAAAAAAATGAGTGGCAACCTTGTACTTTTACGGAACAATGGAAAGACTGAGGAATCAAATTGGCACAATAACAACATTTTTAAATGTTGGAATCCAAATGATTCAGTGGTACTATTAGGTATTTACTGGGCTTTGAGACTTTCCTACGATTAGTGCCGTTCATTGCCTTCAAAACATTCATAACACTTAACCTCGTCCGCTTTATCGGCAACATTCTTTTCATTCTCTACATTTTAGTTATTTTCGAACCCTCTACATATTTTTTTCGCCAAACAACAGGTGCCAAACTTAGTTCATTTTAAAAAATTGTTTACCAGACACATCGCACCGGGTGCCAGATGTTCGTAGTACTATTTGGGAACAAAACAGCATCCCTGTAAAAGTCTGCAATCGAATGGCTCTTCCGTGTTTTGATTTAACAACAATAATGAAATGGCACTGTTTTGGTCGTTGTTCGACCATTCTCTCCCCCCATTTTTATGGGTTGCCTTCGCTCACTCGATGATCGCTCGTTTCGAAAATGGCAATGTCGCAAAACGATTTTTTTTCAGATTGTAAAATTGTTCTGTTTTGTTTTGTGACTAAAAACTGAAAGCGAGAGAAAGAGAGACAGCGAGTAAGAGGTGATAAGGTTGAATGGCAGACACATAGCATGTGTCACTAAACCGCCAAAAGACAGAAGGCTCTAAGAACACACCGATCGAGTCGAGGAAATTTTGGAATTGTTTACAACTGATTCGCGGATTTTAACAACACCAATTTTGTTTGTTCAAATTCCAATCGTTTGATCGGAGAGACTGACTTGTTTTTGTTTTGTCAAGGTGTCAGAATGATTTACGACCTCTCACCGCATGTGATAAAATTCGAAAATGGATGTTGTCTTGTTATCATAAACAACTCGAACGTCAGTAAACTTGTAAATAAAACGTTTTATATTCAGATCCGTTCGGGTGGGCTCTTCTGCCTCAGGCTCGCATTCCGTTCTCCGATGAGATTGTCGACCTGCTTCTCCCGAAACTCGACGACACCAAGTGGGTCCGCGAGTTGTGCGAAGATCTCCGTCGTGTATTCAAGGTCCGTTTTTCAACATATTCTAGTTTTCTGGAGTGAGAACCTTGTGGTATTATTCGTGAATTACTTTCAGAATGACAAGGGCTTCGACAAGAAAATCTTTGAGAAACAAATGTCGGTTATGCGCGGCCAAGTCTTCAATTTGCGCGAGGCCCTCATGAAGAAGAAGAGCCCGTATCAGCTAATCCAGGTACGTCGACTAATCCCGCTTTCATGCCAAAATACTCATTTATAAATGTGTTATAGATGCCACCGCAGTTGATGGTCGAGGTGAAGCAGAAGAAGAAGAAGTCGAGACGCTCGCGCAACAATGACTACGAGGAGGCCCCCAACTATGATTGTGAGTTTATAACACGACAGATAGCCACGTCCAGATGCGATGAGAAAAACGCACTGCACTATTCACTTCGTCAAACTCAAACAAATGGCTCCCATCTGCCGAATGACAGAAGATTCAACAAAAAGTTTTCCAGCGGACGCGTCCACCGTGCGCGCCAACACATCTGGCTCCATCGACGTCGACCAGCCGGGTCCTTCGTCCTCGACTGCCGCACCATCTGTTTCCGCTGAAGAGGGAGCCTCGACCAGTGGCTCCAAGTCGTGGCAAGAGACGTACGAGCAAAAAGTTCAGACCAAGTTGCCGTTCTTCCGTTGGTGGTAGACGACGGCTCTCCATTCGCATTACTACATGCATATTCATTTCAATACTCTTCACAGTGTTCATCATCTTCCCCTTTCTTTTCAAACTTCCCAAAAAGATTCCAGTTGCGACGAGTAGTTGATCTTCTTTCGATTCGAACTCGGTTGTTTCCACTTACTAGGGATTCCTCTCTCCCCCTTCATTTCGAACCGCTTTATCCAGTCCCCCACCCCCCTAACTATGATATCCGCCATTCTCTATACGCTAGCTTTTACTGATGAATGTCCTGATTTGTATAGTATTGCCACTGTTCTAAAATCAAACAACCTCGGCAATGTTCACCCCCCTATATAATTGTAAATGAAATGCTTGTTGGCGCAAAAACCGTTCCGATTCAATGTTCAGGTCGTATCCATCATATCTGTCGGATATCTCCTTGTTTTCCTTCTTCTTCATTTTAACTAGGTAACTGGGCCGCGACCGTCCGATGCAGTGATAATCGGAAGATGGGGGAAAATTGCGCGCGCGGATTTATTTCGCAAGGAATATGGTTAAACAGATAAATTGTTAGAGAAGAGAAGTGATTGAGGTCACTGCCCAGCACGCGTCTACGCGTTGACCCCGGAGAAAACGGCGAAAGAAGCCGCAGCAGTGATGACGTGTTCCAGGCGGAGACGACAGCTGCGGAGCGAAGATTCGCGAACGTTCCACAACTGTTGTGAGCCTCCTCTATTTAAACCCCCCAACAGACGCGTTGCGATGATCGAGTGACCGCTTCTCTTCGCTACGCCGATCACTTTTCTCAATTGTTTATTGCGGTTGAAGGGATATATGTGTAAACGATTGCTCAGTGTTTATGTCACTTCAACATAAAATCGGTTCTCCCATCGGCCCGGCAGTGTCGAATAATTCGATTAGGTAGATCAACTTCGCGATGTGACGAGAGGTGTCCAGTTAACTTGCCAACCGGATTCCACACAAACGAGTCTTTCTCGATATTTTTGCCGCCTTCAAAAAGGTTGAGTTGTCCAGTCAAAAGTGCTCCTCACCCCCTCTCACATACACCAACGTCAGTTGTTCGTCGCCTCTTGGTTTTCTCTTTCAAAAGACGACGCACAACTACGCACACTCTCATCCGCCCAGAGTCGACGGGAGGAGGGGAATTGTACACGTGGCTCTAGGCCAAACGTCTCGGGGGTTGTTCCATCCCGCAGCCCTCTCTCACTCTGCGATGTCTGGGCCTCTCCGCGTTCCGCGCAATGTCTCCAATGTTTTAACTCAACCTCTGACTGCGTCTCCTTGTACACCATACTCTCTGCTCTCAGAAATCGGCAGCCGGCAGGCAGGCAGTGACCCTCATTTTGTGATGACCATCTCGTCTTCTCTCTCGCAAGAGTATCTCTCGACGATCGCTCATTTCTTGTTAAACCTGTAGTCGGCGGACTGCATAGGTAACCGAGAAGAAGAGAGAACATTCGACGACGTCTCTGTTCCTTCTCTCGCTGCGAATACTTCCTTCTTTCTCTCCCATCCCATGCAACTGATGATACGAAAAAAAGAAGATACGAGAATTTTCTATGCAACGTGTACTAAGTCCAAATGCCGATTACTAGACCTTTAATGTTGTTCTCATTAGCGAATGTTTCGAGCTTCATCAATTTTTCCAAGAGCTCGGTTAGGAAATTTATTTGCAAGCAGCAACGGAGTGAGAGTTATCGAGGAACTGTCAACACTGGCGGGTGAGGTTGACAGTTCGCAAGCAGGCCAACTCACTCCTTCCAATCGGTCGGCCGTCCGTAGTTTTGGGCTGTCTTCCTTCTTCCTCCTTCGCCGTATTATATACACCCAAACACTATCGTTGGACGGTGCATAAAAAGTGTCCCCGATTGCTTGACCTATTTATGTATATCCTTTTAAGGAGCCTCTTTTCCTTCCCTCCGCCGTCTCACTAATTTGTCTAATTACGTTTCCCTTTGTTTGAAAACGTCTTTCAATTCCAATCAATTGCAGGTAGTAGAATCTAAGGATGAAGATTCTTCTCATCGTTGGTCTCCTCGCTGTCTCCGCACTCGCCTCCCACCATTCTTCCGATCCAACCAAGGACGGAGAGCACTTCAAGGTAACATCCCGCGGAAAGAAATCGTCGGAGACATCCGATTTTCAATTACAGGGAAAAGAACATGACAAGAAGTACGATCATGAGCAGTTCCTGGGAAAGGACACGGCCGCTGAATTCGACGAGTTGACCCCGGAGAAGTCCAAGGAGAAACTTGCGTATGACTATTCAAGCCTCCTTTTCAGCTGAACAAAACCGTTCATTTCAGCAAGCTCGTTCCGAAGATGGATGCTGACAGCGATGGATTCATTGAGGAGAACGAGCTGAAGGACCACATCAACTTCATGCAGAAGAGATATGTGAACAACGATGTCGAGCGCACATGGAAGAACTACAAGGCAGAGAAGATCGTCGACGGAAAGATCAAGTGGGAGGACTACAGAGAGATGGTCTACGGATCCGCCAACGGAGAAGGACAGGAGCTCTCTCCGGAATACGCCAAGATGATCGCTCGTGACGAGAAGAGATGGGCTGTCGCTGACTACGACTCGAACGGCGCTCTCGACAGGACCGAGTACGGTTGCTTCATGCATCCGGAGGACTGCGACCACATGAGAGATATTGTCGTCGCCGAGACTGTTGATGATATCGATAAGAACAAGGACGGATCGGTCGACCTGGACGAGTACATCGGAGATATGTACAGACCAGAGGACTACCCGGAGTTGAACGGAAAGGAACCAGACTGGGTTCAGTCCGAGCGTGAAATGTTCAAGGAGCACAGAGACAAGGACGGAGACGGCAAGCTCAATCAGGTGAGCGAGTCGGAGACTTAGACTCAGGGGTAACTTGATGACGTTTCAGGAAGAGATGCGCGATTGGATCATGCCAGTTGGATTCGACCACGCCGAAGCCGAGTCTCGTCACTTGGTCGGAATCGCCGACGACGACAAGGACGGAAAGCTGTCTCTTGAGGAGATCGTCGCCCACTACGACACCTTCGTCGGATCCCAGGCCACCGACTACGGAGAGCAGCTCCAGAAGCACGACCCAGCCGAGCTCTAAACTCGCACCTCTTCAGACAGTATTACAATTACTCAACCGAGATCTGTTAATAATAATAATGTGTGACTGGTTTTCTCATTCATTCTTACTTAACTAATTTCACTGTTTTCTATTCATATTTAAGCGTATTTCTAATTATTTCGTTGTAATCCACATGCATTTTCATTTTGACTGATACTTGTTATCACAAATAAAGATGTTATGTGTTCAATGGATTTTCCGAAACCTGGTCTAGCAACAACACAGATTCGCCGTCGTGTACAACTTCTTCTGCGTTTCCTCCGTCATCTCCTTCATACAGAGGATGTGGCGACGGTGACCCCCGCGATAATTTTCCTTTCATAGCGCCTCTCCCCTCTTCTCCGCAACCAAATCTTCGTTTCGTCTGCCCCAATTCTTCCTCGCCATAGTGATGCATAGCCCATTCATCCGACTTGTCTTCTTGTTTCTGATTATTGATCGATCAGCAAACGCGTTCGATGTCCCCTGTTCACGTAAGACATTTTGGGACAAGATACTACTTTAAAACAGAATAGATACTGTAGTATGATAGTTCAGCAAAAAAAAAACTAAAAACAGTTTCAGCTTTTACCCTGACAGAAACGATTTCAGAAAAACTGATCGGAAGCGATTGTTCATTTGACGAAGAATGTTATGGAATGAACTCGGTGTGTCGGAACTCTCGATGCACATGTCCGACCAACTTTGAAGAGTACGATATTGATGAGCGCACAACAATCTGCCGATTAGGTGACATCATCATTTCTTTACAACTTCCAAAGACTCGCAGATGATTCATGAACCGGATCCACTGTGTTTTCAATGAATAAAAATGGCTTTTGCTTTCAGCACCTGCCAAAATCGGCGATTCGTGTCAACGCGATTGTAAGCCACCGTTACTGTGCCGAGACGGAAAATGCGAGTGCTGGGGAGGTAGTATCGTTGATGGAAAGTGTGTTGTCCGTGAGTCGAGAGTATCTCAGAACTTGGCAGGTCTAAAATTTAATTTATTAAGCATGTCCTGCCGGACAGCAACTATATGGAGTGGAATGCACCAGGGTAGCCCATTACATGCAGCCATGTGAGAAAGACAACCAGTAAGTAACAGAAATCTATTGACTCACAGACAAGGTCGACTCTTCAGATGCGTAGATCCCTTCAACTCCTGCATCGCTGGAACGTGCCAATGTGCTCCGGGAACCACAAGGGACACAGTTCGCGGTTTTTGCTACGCCGGTACCAAACGAGAGGCTTCCGACCCATCAATCACCGTCCTTTTTTGCAGTGTGCCCCGATGGGATGCACCCTCGTCAAACATGCCGACGGCTTTTCATCAACGACATTGATATGCTTGAAAACGCCGCCAATACGGATAGCTGTCCGTTGGGTTACCGATGCGTCACTTATGGTAGTCCTTATGTCGGTCACTGCTGCCGCTTGCGGTGCCCATATGGAGAGCCAGATTTGAGTCAATCATGCGACGCCGGGGCTTCCCCAGACGCGAAATGCCGACCACTCACTCATTTCTGCTTCACTGTCAGCGAACCTGGGTGAGGAGGAGCTAAGGATGTAGTGGATTTTGAAGGGGTTTATTCAGATGGAAGTCTTCACTGTGCTGTCCTCGTCCATGTCGCGATCCTACTCCACTTTATGTCAACGGACAGTGTCTATCGATTGCTCATCGGGGCGATCCATGCCAAATCGACCAGCAGGTTTGCCGTAGCCAAAAATAGAGAAAACACTTGAAAGTGCTAGTGGGTGATGAGGTTGAGTCATTTTGTTTCAGTGCGAGGGAGGAATCACTATGTCCTGCAGTCTGGGGACTTGCCAATGCAAATTGGGCTATCACGAGGTCAGACAAAAACATGAGGAACTTGAACAATCGTGATTTCCAGAACAACGATGACAGATTCCCCACTTGTACAAAGGATTGCACTCTGGAAGAAGTTGCCAGCAACGACCGATGCCTTGCCAAGGTGTTCATCACATCTCAGAGACCCTCTAAATCCTTGTTTCCAGGTTCAACTTGGAAGCCGTTGTTTCTCCAACAAACAGTGCACACAGTTTGCTGAATGTCGCTTTGGTACCTGTCAGTGCCTGTGCGGATACAAAAAAGTCAAGGTATACATTATTTCTCATCGTCCGACCACAACATTAGTCATCGTTATTCCTGTTGTGATTCGATTGTATTAGCTGTGGAAGGCTCCTGTGCTATAGTGAAACCAAATGTCGGCGTATGACGCATCCAATCTCCACCCCCGTTTTTTGTTCTGACACATCGGAGCAAAACGGACGGTGGAGGGAGAATTGCATTTCTTGGGCCCTCATACAATTCCGCCATCATCAATCACGCGTTTCGATGCATTTCAATAGAAAGGCGCCTTTGGAATATGATTGATTCGAGCAGACAATGGGGGCTCAAAAAAAGAAGGAAGCGAACAGAATCTGCTCGAAAAACCTTTATGAATTGCTGATGTGGAAAGAGAACAAAAGGGCAGACGTTGGCCAAGTTGGACTTTTGAATAGCCCTGAAAAACGTTTCGGTTCCAAAATGCATGGGATGACGAGATGAAGTCGATCCGATATCCAAGTCTACATACCATCAACTATTTTCAAATCCCCAGAAAATCTCCATTTTGCAGGATCAACTCCTCGGAGTCAGATGCTCGAATCCCGATGATCCGCTCAGCTTATCCACAATTCTCGATGGTGTTGGTCAATTTTTTGGAAACCGCCGTGGCAACTAATCATCCTCTTCCGTATTTTATTATCCCCCTCTTTCTTCATCTCTTCTCCGGGTTGAGCGATATTCTCGAATAAATTGAACCAATTTGTGTTTATTAGAAGCTTTATTACGAAAAAATCTCAAGATGAGCATAATTCAGAGAAGAGCTTAGAAAAAATTGTCAATTTTTTTGTTTGGATGGTTGGCAGCAGTAGAGAGTCAACATCAAAACTTATCGCATCACACCTCATCCTCAGTCGAAAAGATACAATGCAAACCTAATTATAGATGCCTAGATTACTACCGGAGTAGTATTTACAAATACAATAGAGTTGACAGAATAGATTTTGGAGAGAAGGGTGAGAAAGAGAATGCTGAAGGCTTGAGAGGATTCTACTACTAACAACATACAAGTAAAAAGAGAAACGAAGATAGAGTATGGATAGGCTGGTTGGATTGCGGGGATAATACGAAAATTTTTCTGTTGAGCTTGGAGATGGAGATGGAAGACATTTAGAAGCACTTGCGGTGGACGATCGACGGGCCGGACTCGTCGTACTCCTGCTTCGAGATCCACATCTGCTGGAAGGTGGAGAGGGAAGCGAGGATGGATCCTCCGATCCAGACGGAGTACTTGCGCTCTGGCGGGGCGATGATCTTGATCTTCATGGTCCTGTAAGCAGAAGAAGTTAAATAGTGTTGCTTCCATGGTTCAACGACAACTTACGATGGGGCAAGGGCGGTGATCTCCTTCTGCATGCGATCGGCGATTCCCGGGTACATGGTGGTTCCTCCGGAAAGGACGGTGTTGGCGTAGAGGTCCTTACGGATATCGATGTCGCACTTCATGATGGAGTTGTACGAGGTCTCGTGGATTCCGGCAGACTCCATACCCAAGAAGGATGGCTGAAAATATTAGGTATACAGAATGGAAGGTAATCGGGTATCGGGTTACCTGGAAGAGAGCCTCTGGGCAACGGAAGCGCTCGTTTCCGACGGTGATGACCTGTCCGTCAGGAAGCTCGTACGACTTCTCGAGGGAAGAGGAAGAGGCGGCGGTGGCCATCTCCTGCTCGAAGTCGAGGGCGACATAGCAGAGCTTCTCCTTGATGTCACGGACGATCTCGCGCTCAGCGGTGGTGGTGAACGAGTAACCACGCTCGGTGAGGATCTTCATGAGGTAGTCAGTCAAGTCACGTCCGGCCAAGTCAAGACGGAGGATGGCGTGCGGGAGAGCGTATCCCTCGTAGATTGGGACGGTGTGGGTGACACCATCTCCAGAGTCGAGGACGACTCCGGTGGTACGTCCGGAAGCGTAAAGCGAGAGGACGGCCTGGATGGCGACGTACATGGCCGGGGTGTTGAAGGTCTCGAACATGATCTGGGTCATCTTTTCACGGTTAGCCTTCGGGTTGAGCGGGGCCTCGGTGAGGAGGACTGGGTGCTCTTCCGGAGCAACACGGAGCTCGTTGTAGAAGGTGTGGTGCCAGATCTTCTCCATGTCATCCCAGTTGGTGACGATTCCGTGCTCGATCGGGTACTTGAGGGTGAGGATACCTCTCTTGGACTGGGCCTCGTCTCCGACGTAGGAGTCCTTCTGTCCCATACCGACCATCACACCCTGATGACGTGGGCGTCCGACGATGGACGGGAAGACGGCACGCGGAGCATCGTCTCCGGCGAATCCGGCCTGAAATGTCAATCAAGTTGTTCACTAATGTCGCCGAGTTCATGATGGCCCCTAGACACCCAAAAATTGTTCATTCGGAAGGGTCGTTGAAGAATTTTCCGATGTATTTACATTGCGACGAGAAGGTTGCGACCGAGAGTTTGGTCGAGATTTGGCAGAGCGCAGCGAGTCCGCGCACGAGCGAGAGCAGTGCAAACACAAAAGACCTCTCGTCGCCCTTATTTTCTAACTGCTCTTTTCCTCCCGTCCCCCCGTACTCCTCTAGTTCTCAGTTGATATCGAATGAAGTACTTCTTCCGAGAACGCTTTGGTGTGTGGCGAGCGGCGCAGTATGTGTGTGTGAGAGAGAGAGTGTCTCCCTCTCTGTGTGCCCGCTCACTTGCCCCGTCTTGGTCGCCATTGCTGCCACTGGGCCCCCGTTTTTTCTCCTCTAACCACTCGGCCCATTTCGCAATCCAATTGCGCCGTTGAATAATGAGATGGGAAACGGGACGAATGGGAGGCCAACCGCGACAGCAGCAGCAGAAGAAGCACATTGAGGAGAAGAGAGGCAGATTTCGAAATGCATTGAGTCATCGGGTTCGAATGAGCACCAGATGCGAGCGTGTCAGTTTTTGATTTCGAATGGGAAAATAAAGGCGATGACCAGCCAGCACCCGATGTCGAGGACCCCTCGCACTGCGAATCGCATCCACTTGGCGTCAGCGGAGGTCGAACTCTATCTCTCTTGACAGTACATTGCGCATATTCATTCCTATCAATCAATGATGTGAGGAATGACAAAAGGTGGCATTTCTTGGCCTTGAATATATGCCCTCGCCTCCCCGTGTCTATGCATCCGTCCGTTCGGCTGTGGTGGTCATTCACCCCAAAGCGACGGGAGGGAAAGGCCGAAGGAAACCGCCCTCGCATACAGTGATGCGAGAAGGAGAAGGAGGACACAAGGGCACACTCAACCAACACTGTCAAGATTAGCGATTAGCGGCTGCCTCTATTCTGACATATATATAAATAAATCAGGGGTCCTATACTCTGTTCTTGGCCACTACAGACGCGCGGGGCTTTCAAACACATCTTGTTCCTTGAAGAGGACTGCAAATTAGCCTCCGGAGAGGGTGCGGATAATTGATGTTCGTGTTTCGTCTTGTTCCCTTCCCAAATTATGTTTAATGAGGATCGCAAAAAAGTGGTCTGAGACAAGACGCCCCTTGTCGAAAAGCGGCGATGAGAACGCTTTCTGAATGGGTTCTCGTTATCTGGGAACCCAATCTCAACGCGGTTCCTTGGACGGCCCTCACTTCTCTTTAAATGTGCATCACACAGACACAAAGTGTGTGTGTATGGCTGGTTGGTCGTGATATATCCCATTGTACGAATAAACGTCGCGGACGTTCCCTCCGGCGGCCTCTCTCACACACCATTGCAAATGCGCATCGGGTCGGGTCGGTCGGTTGACCCTCCACAATACTACGCACGAAAAACATATCCTCACGACCGCCGTCTTCTTCTTCTTCTCTTTTCCCAATGGGATGTCGAGTGAGGGCATGGGGCCGGATTCGAAAAAAAAGGGAACCGAGGGGAGGAAGGAGCGAGTGACCGATCTGCGCAGGTGTCGGAAGGCGCCATGAATCACTACAGCCGCTATTCTTTTTTGCGAAACAATGCAAATGGAAATGTGAAAAGACGGATAGAAACACGAAAGGAAGAGGCGCGCTGGCGACAACTTGCTTGCATTTCAAAACTGTCGGTTTCGAATGCAGTTTTTTGATTCCGGTGGGAAAGTTTCAAACTTGATTTGGCTTTCCACCTTTTGATCACACTAGGAAACGTTTGAGAACTAATCGATTAGGTGATTCACTGATGGATTTCAAAATATTCAGAAAAAATTTCTTAGGATTTTTTCAACGACCCCGGAGAAGATCAGAATTTGACTAGGAACTGCTGATTGTTACTGATTACTTATCGAATACTAGGGGCTCACCTTGCACATTCCGGATCCATTGTCCACAACAAGAGCGGCAACCTCGTCGTCACACATTTTTTGGGGTCTACTGCGGGGGGCTAGTCTTCAGGCTAGTGCACAATTCGCGTCTCTCGCGGGCTATTTATACTGAGGCACGCAGCGCGTCCGCGCCGCAACTCTGCCATTGGTCGGAGACTCCGCCCACAGCGAGGGATTGAGGGAGGGCGGCATTCGGAAGAGAGGGTGGGGGGATGCGAAAAAAGAACTGTGATGACGTGTCATGGTGATATAGTATGGGAAGACGATGTGTCGTAGAGAAGCAGAAGTTCGCCTCGAGACGGAGTGAGTCATCGAAAATCTTTTTTCTGGAAAGAAAGCCTGAACAGTCATCGTTTCGTATAAAATCGGATGCATTTTTTCAGGGACCTTCCGGACAATGCTTCATTTACTGCTCTTTTTCAGATCCAATAAGATTATCAGGATAATTACTGATCTTCGTTATGTTGGGAACTGCTTTCGTGTGATCTCCGATTTGTTGGGAACGGTTTCAGAGTGTTCTTCATAATTACTTATCTCAGGATTCCACAACCGGATTGTGAGTAGTGCGGAGTATTATGAGAGATGTCGTTGATGTCCTTGAGAGGGAGTGGTAGAAAAGAAATCTCGGCAGGTTCTCAGAAGAACGTTGTACTTGATCCTGAAGTTGCGCGTGGTAGGATGCGATACTTGACGGGCCTCCGTCTGTCGGAACAGATTGGACTTTCGAGAGGGACAAACGTCGACAAACGCATTTGGAACTTAATTAGCCTAATTGATTCATTCGTAACAATCCAAAGTCTTCCCAAAAAAAAAACTTCTAGAAGAGCGAAATTCCAAATTCCCACACACGATGACGCATCAACACATCTTTTTGTATAAACATTTCGCACAATGCACAATCGATATTCTATTCATATTCAGATTTTCGGCCGATGTTTTCAATCTGAAGTTTTGGTTTTTTGGAAGGTGTTTTCCTCCTTCCTCTTCGAAAGTTTGAATTGTTTCCACTGAATTAGCTGGCGGCGAGTTGGCTTCTGTTACACCGAGAGCTTCCAACTGCACAACGGCATTGCGGGGGAGAGGAGAGGAGCAGCACCAGGAACCATCAACAACTCGGAGAGCTCCGTTGATGATACCTCGGGGGGCTGCCGGTTTGAAACGGAGGGACTGCAACTGGTCGAGAAGGCACGTTGGAAGACACAATTGAATGGGTGCTCGGATTCAATTAAGAGTACTGCTCGCCTTCGTCTTGAAGGGAAATAGGGTTCCGACGACGGAATGTGCCACATTTTCTTAGGCGTTTGTGTAAAAAAAATGTGCATTATGTGGATGGTTTCCGTATTTCTGGATAACAGCAATGATATGGAGAAAAGGAAAGAAGAAATAATCAACCGTAGAGGTATACCTCCCTCACAGTTTTGTTTACAAAAAAGTTTTGAAACTTGGCGGATGACAACCGAATCGGATCCGATGACATCATTTCGTGGCCTCCCGGAAAGCACATTGCACTATGTGTTTTCATGACCGCCTGTCGACCCCACCGACTTGTGGACATACTCGAGGATCGCACTTCTCGTAAGCTCCTGGAATAACTAAGAAGTACAATGTCGTTATGGTGCACCTGTTTCACATCTAGGCATCGGACAATGAAATCTGATCGTAGGAAGTGGCTCCGGTTTTGGTCTCCAACTTTCATTTCTGATTCCTCCACCGTATGAGTGTCCGTCGATATCATTGGGATTGTACTGATTTGTGATCGGGAAAAGAGGGAAGAGATATTTTGGATCAAGAAACGAGAAGCTCGTTGAGAGTGGAACGGGGACTTTCGGTCGACTTGGCATCGTTCCAATCATCTCGTTGATTTCTCGCAGCATTCTGAATCGTCAATCTTAATTACAGGTTACACATCCGTCACATTCCTTCTCAAAAGTGCCGGTCAAGGCCGTTAGCCACTCGATACGTTCTACCCGAGCCCCCCACAGATTGCAATCTGCAGAAAGAGTCGCATTGCCGCCCGCCCGCCACTCCTGGAACCCATTATTTCTTCTTTCCTGCTTTCCGTTCGTTTTCAAATGTCATTCAGACGGAGGGGAAGGGGTAACTCGAAAAGCCGAGGCGGCGATCGCCGGAGTTTCTCTTCGCCTCTCGTCCGTCCGTGTGCTCTCAATTGTGTGTCTTTGCCGTCTGTCGCCATCACTCTATCACGGAGTGTTTCTCGGCGGGCGATTCCAAGAAATCGTTTGCGATCAGCGGCCCGCATCTCTAGCCATCTCTCAGAACCCCCGCGGAAAGAGGGAGAGAGCGAGAGAGAAACGGGGAAGAATTTTTGCTATTTGCCAATGTGTAATGCTCTTGTCGCTGCCGTCGGAGGCTTCCACCACGAATGTTTCGTCTCTGCGGATCGCCTCCTCTCTGCATCTTCTCTCACTTCAAATCTTTCTCATTACATCTTTCAGTCTGCTTCACTGGCACACTGTAGTAAATAGAAGTGATGGTGGGTGTTGTAAACGCCGCCGCCGCTGCCGCCAGAGCTCGGCCGAGCTTCTCGAGCCAACTAAAAAAGATCCCATTGTTTGGGGAGGGATCTGAGAATGAGATAAGAGAAAGCGGCGATGAGATAAAGTATAGAGGCAGGGAAGCGATCAAGCGATCAACACGGACTCTATCCATCATGCCAACGCCCAACTTCCATCACAATTATGAAGCGTCTACTGATATGAGGGATGGCAATTAACTAGGGTTGACAAATTGGAAAGGAGGGTTCATTGAAAATCAAGATTCGCGATTGCTGCCAAACTGCTTAACCACCCGCACAAGGTCAACTTTTTATTCCTCGAAACCTGAAAACTTGCGTCAAAAACTCTGAATACGAAAAAAAACGCGTAGATTTTTCCATATGCAACAAAAGACGACTTACAACCGCCATGTTTTTATTTTCTTTTTTTAATGGCGCCATATTAATCTCGAAATTGCTGCTTTCTTTTGAAAACAGAAGGATAAAAAAAGCGATGATTCATTGAAGGAAGCTGAAAAAGGACAAAAACAAGTGTAGCTGGCATCTGATATTATATTTTACGGGGACATTTTTTAAGAAAGAAAGAAAAACGGGGGTCTCAACTCGCAATCGTGATTGGTTAGTAATGAGAAGAAAACAGTTGGAGTTGATGGCAAACCGTGAAATTTTGGTGGAAGGGGTGTCGGACAGAGGAATCTACAGAAGTGGAGATCAGCAGATAAAACCCATTGATACTGTTTTTTGATGCTAAGAAATGATACATGACAGATTAGAAGTTAAAATATTGTGGATTGTTGGTGAAGTTTCTTGACGCTCATTGTGCGACGATGATGTTGGACACATCCGAACGAGAGCAAATCGCGGAAGCAGCGACGGAAGTCGCCGTTGTACATGGTGTAGATGATCGGATTCAAAACCTGAAAACAATAAATGCCAAACAGTGTGAGAGGATTGGTCACTCACAGAGTTTGAGTATCCCAACCAGAGGAAGAACTCGGAGATTACTCTGTAGACAGCGGACTCGGCGACCGGGTCCGAAATGAATACCTCCACCAGATACATGATGAAGAATGGCATCCAGCAGATGATGAATCCTGTAAGAATATAACATTTCTTCAGTTCTCCGGATGATTTCGAACCGAGAACGACAATTCCTATGGTTTTCAAAGCCTTGCGCTCCCTCAAATACACCATTTTTTCCTTCGATCCCCGAACAGCCTTTCCGGGTCCGTTAATTTGATAATGCTCGTGAGCCTGGAAGAAAATGAGTTATGTTCTTCCGTTTCTCATTATTCGACGAACCTTTGCAAGCAGATTATTAGGTTGCAGTCTAGCGTTACATTGTCTGGCCCGTTTGCTCAAAGAGGGAGCAATTCCAACTTCGGTGTTCTTTCGAACAGGAGTGTCTGTGCTGTTGACGATGTCAGCCAGCGAGTGACATTCTCGCTCCATTGAGTTCTTTCCCTCCTTCTGCGAGCCATTCGGCGGCGAGTTTGTCACTAAGGACATTGAGATCTGAAAGGAGAAGTGTGCTTGCTCATTAAGCATGAAATCCGAGAGATGCGTGCACGTCTTCGGCTCATCCCGTGACGAGTTGATTATAATTCAGAAAAATGAGAGGCAAACTTATTACATTGCACGTAGTTCCGGCTTCGAGACTATCCCCATTCGGCGGCGAATCCTCGCAATCCGTCGAGTCAAATCGCTCTTGACTGGGCTTTAACGAATTCTCGACTCGGCTGAAACAGAGAGAAAAACGTGTTTTGCAGGCCGTGTTTCGGTCTGTCTCGTTCTCACTTTGCATATTCCATTGGTCTGACCGAGTAGTTGACTCGGCCACAGTTGTGGTTGACTTGAACTCTTGTGCGTGAATGCGGTGCACTTGCCGTCCTGCAAAAAAACACGTCCATTTCAGGTGAATGAAAGGAAAAACAAAACGAGTGACGGGAAAACGAAAATGATTTTATGCATTTCAAACCAACCTCAGATTGTTCCTGTGGTTTTTCTGCTGCGTTTTGGTGAGCCGGTTGCTGAGACGACAGGTGCCGACTGATTGTCGCATAAGAGCCTCACGTTCGGAAGCGACTCGGAAGATCTTGAAGTAGACGAAAAGCATGACGAGGAGCGGTAGGTAGAAGCTGCCCAATGCGCTGTAGATGCGGTAGGCTACCGAGGGAGAGTAGGCGCACTTGAATTCATCGCCCGACTGGAAGAGAATCCATTCTAATTTCTAATCAATGTCTCGAGCTAGTTACCGTGTTTTTATTATTATCTGTGAAAAGATTCCAACTTGGAATCACCCATGGAGGGCTGCAAACCACGAAGGATATCGCCCAGACAGCAGTCAAAAGTCCAGCTGCCATTTTGCGAGATCTGCAAAAAAGAAATGCTGTTTCCCTCGTCAGTGAAGTTCAACGAAAGAATCGCGACGCAATGCAATCTAGTCGTTTTCCTATTGTTGCCTTGAGGGGGAAAAGAGTCCGTTTATCGAGTTAATTTTAGATTGGCAGGGCCATTGAAGCGTGATATTGGGCCGCGTCCGCCTCATGTGTTTTTTCTGCTCCTTTCTGATTTTTCCCCTCGTCCCAAGCAGCAGTCACTTTTCGAAAAGAATAGAGAAAAGCGAGAGAGCCGCAATTTTACCTTGTTCTTGGATATTTGAGCGGTGATGTGATGGCGAAATAGCGATCGAGGCTGATAACACAAAGGTTTAGAATACTCGCAGTGCAGAGAAGAACGTCTGAGGTAGCCCACATCCGACAGAGGAACCGGCCTAAAAACCAAGATCAGAAAGATCAAAATTAGTCAACGAATTCCTATTCTTAGCAATGCACATCATTTCCTGTGTCTAATCCCGTCTGACCAGTGAAAACTCACCTAATGGCCATCGATGATTATGTAGAAGGTCGAGAAGGGACATCGGCATCACAATTAGGCCCACTAACAAATCCGCGGTGGCTAATGAAGTGAGCAAGATGTTGGTAAACGTTCGCATTCGTTTGTACACCACCACCGACAGAACAACTAGAATATTGCCGAAAATGGTTAGGAGAATGAGCATAACCTGAAATTGAGATGAATTATTTATGCGAAAGCGTCAGGCGCGTCGGAATTGGCCTACCAAGAACAATGCGATGAAAACGTCATGAAGACCGAGACATAGTTTGACAGGAAGGTACTCGGATAATGGCGAGTTCGGACTTAATGTGTCGACGAAAGCAGTGCTCGGCAATGTTCCAACCAGTTGAGGAGGGGTTGTTGTGGAAGTGATAGACACTACTGTACTCGTCGGCATACTCACCGACCCGTCCGGCGACGTCATACTCGTCCAAAGCGAGCCGCCTAGCGCCGCCTGAAAAGAAAACGTTTCTGGATTGCTCCATAATATTCACTTTCATCGCACTGCTAATTGGCCTTTAGAACTATTATCCCACGCGGTTTGTCTGAGTTTTAATTGGGAAGGGCGGGAGAAGAGAACCGAATACGGGGGGGGGGGGGGGGGACGGAGAGTCTTTTTAACGAAAAACTGGATGTGGGCTCTGAAGGGTCCACCACACGCACACAAACGCTAGACACAAATTGGAAACGAATTCGTTTCCATTGGCACAGGAAGTGGGCTCGCGTCACACATTCTACCCATTCATACCTCATCCGTGCGTGGTGCACTAGAAATTGCGAGCGCGTTTGAGGAAGTTCAAAATTAGTTGGAAACAGAGACGGTCACTAATTACTTCTTGGAACTTTTCATTTTTTTTCTCCAAAACCCAAGAGAATTCATACTTTCCAAAATAGCAATATGAGTTAGAACACCCACTCGTTTCTGGAGGGGCTCAATTTTTGATTCTTGCACTAAATTAGTTTGGAAGGGTACTCGACGAGATAACACAACATATCTCATCAGTCAGAAAATGAAATTTGAGTCTCCTGATCCGTCGGCTCATTAGCAAGAAATGAATCTCCCCGCAAGTCAAGAAGTTTCCGTTTTTATTCTATCTCTTTTCCTTTTTCGCCGCCTATATACGTTTTGAAAGAAACTTTTGCAACAAGCCAAAAGAAAGAAGTATAGAAACGAGTGCGGAATGAGAATGTGTTTTTGTGACTGGAAAGGTGATTCCTCTTATGGTTTTCTTTTCCCTCTCAAAAAAACAATACTTCTAAGGGGGCGTTCGCTGAAACTCGTCTGAGCAAACACTTGTGTGTCGTTTTGAAAAGTAATATCGAAAAGAGTGCTCTTCCTCGCCGCTTGGATCTTCGATTTACGCGACCGGAATGAGCGGATGATCCCGCCTCACCTGGATGTAAATAAACACGCTCCAGGCCATAATATTCGCAAATTCGGTTTTAACGTTCGTATTCTCAAATGAACACTGACTAGCCATGTAGCGAGGCGTCAGGAATTCATCAGGAAACGAGTCCGGGATGTCTCGGTATAAAAGAATAGCAGAGATTAGCGGGGAAGAAAGCGCTACTCAATGCAGCGGAATCTGGCAACTCTGCCCAATGATTCTCGCTCGCGTAAGCCCTACACGAAGAGCAGCGACGACGAAGTGGGCGGGGCCCGTGTGCTTTCAGAGGCAAAGGGAGCACAGCTCAACCCATTATAATATATTTTACGCTTGCAATCACACATTTTATATATGTACGCAAACTCCCAAATAAACTGCGTCCACTCTCGCTCCTTGCTGTTGTTGAAAAAAAAACCGGAAGAGACGACGACCTCCGCACGCAAGCCACTTGGTATGTTCTAACACCGATTATGCTCATTTCTGCACGAGAAATCGAGAACGCGAGCGAAAAAGTGTGAGCGTAGGAGGTCGCGGACAGGAAATGGTTCCAAATGGTGTTTATGAAGCGAGAAACGGAAAACACGCATTTGGGCCAACCACGGGAGGGGGCAGGATTATTTCGTGGATGAAAAGAAAGAGCGTTTTTTTCGAGTTGTAATCGAGCGACAAATTGAACTTAAGAAAGAAAAGAAGGGAAAGAAAAGGGAAAAGTGCATAAAGAATGGATCATGTGAGATGCTGATTCGGACCGCTGACAAAAACACGGCCGTATCCGGTCGAGTCAAGCTCATCGGCCTGTCTGATCCCCCCTTTTCTTTCTTTCTGACCGAGATGGAAGAGAACTGAGGGCAGGGCAGGAGAATGAAGAAGAAGAAGGAGAAAAAACAGGATCACGCTAAATCAGCTTGTTTTTCTGCTTCACCTGCTCTCCCCTCTCGTTTCTTTCTCAAGAAAAAAGACGGAGGAGGTACTAATACGGGAAGTGGCAGTTTGGAAATAACTTGCACATTGGTGCTTTGAACCGCCTCTTCAGAATCTGAAACTAGACGTCTGCAAAATGCATATGTGCGGCCTTCTCATATGTATACTAGACAAAAATTCGGTTCTTTATGCTTAGATCCAAGCCTTAATAAGAGGTTCCACACGATAAACACCTCATTTAGTTGTTTTCAGCAGAGAGGGTGTGTTGTGAAATCTAGGCGATGTCTAATGACTTGCAGTTTCCTATACAACTGTCCTACCACAATCCGGAACAAACCACAAGATCAAACTCACCATGAATAATTTATGATGTCGATTATGAGTATTTCGCAACCCACAGCTAGCTCGACTGCCTTTCTGAAAAAAATGAAATGAAGAATGCAATTGAACATCGAAATGGGAACGGAAACGAGAGGAAAGTGACGGGAGATGGAAGGAAAAAGATAAAGATTACTGAAATTCTCAAAGAAATGATAAGAAATCTGGCGAGCACATTGTCTCGATACAATGGAATTTTGAGAGCGAGAAGAATCGGAATTGAAATCGGCTTATCCCCCCTTCAACCTCACGATTTGTCATAGTCATAAGTGCAAAAGTCAGGAATCTGAAAGCTGCGAAAGCACATTTTTTCACGGAAAAGTCGAGAAGAAAATCACTTCTGGGGGGTGCGCGGTGTGCAGTTTTCAAAGAACTATTTTGCGGTTTCAACGAAGCGAAGGAGCAACAACAACATTCCGTGATACTACTACGTCTTGGTCGGCAAAGTGCGTGACCAGTTTAGTTTGAAGGAGGCGAGCATCCATCATGCTCCAACAGTTCGAGAACAAGTGGCCGACAAGAAAAGAGCAAATCTCATGCTGCCAGCAGTTTCGGAAGAAACGAAAGAGGAGGAGAAGAAGAAGGAGAAGAGAGGATAGAATCTGATGAAAAAACGAGTTTTTATGAAGTGTAGAGAGCTCTTGCAGAAAGTGGGCTTTATTGAACGCTTTTTTTTTTCGAATCACGTAGACTTACCATTTCGCGCGAGAAACTTCAAAGAAAAGAAACTATCACCATGTTCACTGAAAAAGGACATACTGGGAAATGACAGAATTTAATCTCATTGAGTGCATCACCGGAAAAAGTCTTCTAATGCTTTAATGTACATAGTAAATTGATCATCCTATGCGCTTATCTTGCTCCTTCTTATTGCCAAATGTCGTGAGAGATGAGCCGCACAGACTCGAAGCTCATCAATCCAGTCGTGTCGAGTTTCAGACACACACACACGCACCTGACAACAGAGAGGATCGCTCGGTGGAAGTGTGAAAATGGTTGACATGTTTTGAGCGTTGGGATGATGAGTATTAGACACCAAACTCCAATTTCTGACAGGTTCAGGCACTGCGAAGCCGATACAAATGAGGAGCAGCTTGGTGTGTAACACTTCCTGCCAGTCATTTAACACAGATTATTTTTAATGACATTCGTCACTACCTCATCATCCCTTCTTTTTTTCAAGACGCCAAGCAAAAAAAAGGGAACGAGATTCTTTTTCTCTTCTCTTTTTCTTTGTTTCAGCCTTTAAGAGATGAAGAGTCGGCAAGAAAATAGAAAAAGAAGAAAGAGAAGTCGTCGTTCTTCTCGTCAATAAAATTCGAGTGACGGTATCAGACTAGGAGAGAGGAAAAATAGAGAAAGAGGTTCATTTGAATAAATGTAGAACCAACTCGGCTGCATAATAAGAAAAACTCGAGATTATGCAGAACGTTTGACGTTACTCCTTTACCGGGAAGCTGAAGCCCCCGGATAATCTCCATCCGCAAAACGAGTATATCTTTTTCTTACCCCTTCCCTTTCCCCCCTCTTCGCCCCGGCTCTTCACAAGTGCGCGTCCAAGGATGATTCAATTAACATTACTAATCTCACTGAAGGACGGCTTCGTCTCAGATCTGACCATCAGGAAAGAGTTGCAAGCATCAGACCAGAAAAGAGTTGAGGAGCGATGAGCACTCGCCTCCTCGACGTTTATCTGTGCCAGTAACCTAATCCCGAACACGCGAAGAGGGACGCAAGAAGACTTGGCCCATCTCTTACTACCCAACTCAGTTCAATAACAATAACAAGAAAATGATGTTATTTAGACTGAACGACGAAATTTTCGGAAAAAAATTTCTCTTCTTTCCTAACTGCTGAAACATTACACCTTGGGTGTGAATTTCCAAATTTCCCGCCCCTATGCTTGGTGGCGTTGGTGAGTTTTGATGCATTGAGTATCATGGATCATTTGTATGCCCAATTTAGGACTTTTACCCATCACTGCGTCCTTCCTGTTTGCCCAGAGTGGTCGGTTTTCTGTGTCGCCTTTTTTGGGAAGGCCGCGAGAAAGGGAAATATAGAAAGAGCTAATTTGGGAGTCGCGAAAAGCGTTGTACCACACAAATTGCGACAAGTTTCGACGGCGAGCGTCGGTCACTGACGACGGCATGAGTTCTTCTTCCAAGTACAAATAATTTGGACAACGCCGTCAATGGACTTGTTCATTTTCAAACTCTTCTTAAAGAAAGCACATTGCTATGCTTTTTTGCAATCTGATCCATTCTTATTTCAATGTGGATCGTGGAAGTGCAAGTGGGGAAGAAAATGAGAGAAGAAGTTTCCGGAAGTGGAAGGTGGTAGTGGGAGAGCTTAATGGAAGAAACATCGGCCGATGAAGGATGTGATGCAGACGAAGGAGAGACAGCGCAAATTTGACAAATTATTACAGATGAGGAAGCGGAAGCAGCAACTCTCTGGCTCCAGAAAAAGAGAAAATGCACATTTTCGAGAGATGAGGCGGGACGCGAACAAGTCAAATTGAAAGAAGAACGAACTCGCGTTGGGGAAAAAGAAGAGGAAGTGAGAGAGAAGGATCTGCACAAAGTTTGAAGAAGGCAAGATATAGTGGAATGCAGAATTGGAAGCGGAGATGCAGGAAGCCGTAGAGTTTAATTTCAAGCAAAGCGCCTCGAGAGCGAACCAGAATGGCCGTTGATATTGCTAAAAACGGAAATGGAATTAACTCAAAACGTGACTCTTCCTTTGCAGGAATCATTCAGACGCGCTCTTCAGAGAACACACACCCTCCCTCAAACTCAACGTGACCTAACTTTCAAACAACCGTCAACATGAGCTCCGATGCTGAAAAAAGTATCTCGGTTTCTTCTCTTTTCTTGAAAACCGGCGCAAAACAAGAAAACGTGGGCAAACACTTCATGAAGAAACGACACGCCTTTCCGAGGTGGCATCCCCGAAAAAAATATGCATGTATTTCTTTCTTTCTCGATTGGAACGACTAAAAACAATTCAACGAAATGAAATCGCTGCCTGAATGCCCAACCGACGCCCCTTAGCCCTTATTTTTCTTCTCGTACAAATCACGCTTCTAATTTGTGACGTACTAGGGAGAAACGAGCGAAAAAAAGGGAAGCGACATGAAGGGAAGGGGGGCACTGCGCCGCTCACTCAGCCAGGTTTAATCGAATGCCTGGAATTCGTTTCGATACAAAACACGGCACGATAAGAAAGAAGAGAGGTCCATCCTTCCATCTAGCACTCATTCGGAAAGGAGTGAATTGAAAAAAAAAACCGGCTTCCTTCCAATCTTCTCTCAACCAATTTTCTGTTCCTAATTAACGCCAGAAGAGTGTTCAAATGAGAGCTCGACCAAGTTTAATTCCTCTCTGGAAAGAGCACCACCATATAAAACGTTTCCAATTAAACGAAACGAGATGAGGCACCCATTTTATTTCAACCTATCCCTATCAAATTATATGACTCGAGGAGCAGAAAAAAAATGAGGAGGGTCTTCAACCGACGAGCCTTCTTTCGCCGTTTCTGTCGAAAATAGATGTGGAATACTTGTGTCGGCAGTTTGAAGCGGGGGAAAGGTCACGAGGTTGCGAGGATGGTGAACTCGGATGATTGAGACTCTTCGGACTCGCGAATCGCGATGAATAGAGGCACGAAAATCAGGTTAGAGAACAAAACACGCACTTTGTCAGGTCGAAACTCATTCCCTAATCGCTCCGACCAGAGAAAGCATCGCGCCTCCCAGCTTATAGTTGGATTCGAAAGTTTCCGAATTAAAATCCCACTTTTCTCACACTATTCTTAGCCACAGAGACCAGACACAAATTGTCAGTCTAATGTGGAATCTCAAAATAGTAAGGGTACAGAACCAAAAACCTGCTTCATAGTTCAAATAGGTCTCATTTCGCTCATTTGCAAGAAGGGATATTCCAGAAAATGGTCCGGATATTTTGCTCACAGACAACGTCTCAGAGATCGTTATGATGATGAAGAGAAAAGAAAGGGGGAGAATGAAAATAAAGAAGAAGAAGAAGCAACAAGTGTATCTTCGTTTTCATGAGACGCTTCCAAAAATGGATACAAAAAACCTGTTAAAGGGAAACGGTTTCGATCAGAAGGGAGGTTAGAAAACGGGCCAAAAATGAAATGGTATCGGTATGGAGCGGGTAACGAACTCGGTCTCAGAAACCACACGAAAACACGGAACGACCAGTAAAACTAATTCCGAATTTCGAATAGCTCTTCATTTTGAAAACGAGAGTGACTAGAATTGTGCGCAATTAGCATAGAGTAAAGCTCAATTTGCACTACTCGTCAGGATTCTGAATATTCAAAAGAGAAAATACGTGTGATGCAAAAATTCCCCCCGTTTTCTCGGGATTATTCGTCATTCCGATAATGAAAACTTACAAAGATGCCTTAATCTTCAAAGAAAAAAGAACGTGCGTCGTCACAGAAAAAAAAAGACGAAGAAGAGAATCCGAAAATAATTGCGAAAGGATTACATGGGCGTGTCGCTTCCAGATACTGATTTCAATGAAAACAAGCGGAAAAGAGAAGGGAAATGCGAATAAATTTGAAAACCCGCAGACGTTCCCACTGAAGAAAAAACGACAAAATCCTGAAATTTTTGCTCCGATCATATGAAGAAATTTTTTTGAAGTAAAAAAGAGGGGTTTCTTCTCTCCTGCGCGAAAGAGATTGTATGTAGCAAGAGCAAGTGAGGAGCACACAAAAAAGAGCGCCGAAATTGAATTGGATTTGAAAGGCCACTTGATACTTTTGGTTTGGGAGCCTTGTGCCACCGCAGGATAAACCATTAATAAGAAAATAGTGTGTTTTCGAAGAGCACTGTGTGTATGTGAAGGTCATAAGCAATGAATTGTTTGTTATAAGTGGGTACATGAGACAACTTCCGCCAAATGATGATGATGATGATGATGAGGAGGAGGAGGAAAAGGAGGAAGAAGCGTCGGGGATGTGCGTCCCTTCCTTCGCCTCACAACACGGAATACACCCACTGTGATCTTTTGCCTCTAACCTCACCCAGCTGAGTAAGAAATTGAGTAAAAGCCTCGGGTTGGGTTACCGCCCACATTTCGTTTTGGAAGAGAAATGGACAACAAGTGGATTTACGAGCCAAGTTCAGCAGGATGTTCAAAAAAACGGAACGACCATTCCCTGCCAATCCTATGTCATCTTAACCTTAGACGGCTGCAAAACCCGCTCTCTTTTCTAGAAACTGAAAAGTGTGGCGCACACAGGAACATTGGTAGAGCTAAACGTGAAATGTGAGAAGCGGCACACAAATGCACTTTGTGTGAACCGAGAAAAAAGGATAAATGACCGATGGAAGAAAATCTCAGTCTTCGGGACATTCTATAATGACATTGTATACACACACACATGGGAAACGCAACGACGCATCAGAGGAGACGGCGTCTTTTCTGCGGAAGGAACAATGAGGAGCAGTGTTATTGCATCGATATGCATAATGCTAGATATTCCCCCCTTTCTCATCTTCGCCTGGACTCATTGGGCTCCCCGGGTATAAGGTTTCGGCCTCCTTCGCTGAGCTCCTTCATTTTCTATTCGTTTTGCAATTAATTGGAAGTTTTTGCCGCGTCTTTGCTGTTTGAAGAAAAGCAAAACGAGGAAGAGAAAATTTCGAATCAAAAGCCAAGATTTTGAAAGATCGAGTCGTAGGCGGGAATAGGTAGAAGGACAAAAAGCGTTGTGAAAAACGTCCCAGGAGACATTTTTCCGGCGGTAATCTTATCACGTGCCCCCCATCTCGTTGGATTGCCGTTTCCGACTCTCCAGATTCCTTCGTCGCAGATAGACAATCGGTTTTCCATTCAGTTGGCGATTCAAAAGAGAAAGAGAGATTGAAAACAACAGCAAACGGCAAAAGTTCGATTTGATACAAAGAGCATGTGGTTGGAAATCGGAGCCCCTTGCCGTCCACTAGTCCTCTCCGGAAAGGAAATGCCTTGTTTGGCAGAAAACAGAGAAATTCGAAAGGCGCCAGGCAAGTGAGAAGCCTCTCAAAAAGGGCGCGAATCTCTCGACCGAAGAGGAAGGCCCCCCTTTTTTTTCACTTTTCTCGCTTGAGTTTATATGTATGTGTCCGAGAGTTTTTCTTGTATCTAGTGCCCTCAGTTTCTATCAAAAAAGAAGAGAAGGAGGCGAAAAGAGCAGCAAGCACCTCGAAATGCTCTCGAGTAGGTCGAAAGATGTTCAACTAGCAATGATTTTGCAGGAATAAGAAGGAAGAAAATTGCAAGAATAGGCAAGCAAAAAAAAACCAGTGAGCGTTTTAAATGAATAAAGAACTTGATGGTTCGATAAAAATAGACATCCCAAATGGATATAATTGAGATGGAATGCAGACTAGAAACGAAACCATGCATTTCACATTCTATTTTCAGACTATCGAAAAATAATTTCAGCAATATGCATTTGGTAAAGTGCGTCTTGAGAGCGATAATCGTCAGAGTGTCAGGGATTATCTGCAGTTCGTCGTCGGATCAGAGCAGAGAAGCCGTCGCACCGAAGAACGTCAGAGGCGATACTAAGAACGCGGTCCCGAGGTTTCAATGAATGTGCAATGTTGGTTGGGAACGAAAAGAAGCATCTCGAACAAAAAACAGAAAGGAAGAGGACAAAACTGCTCGCTTTTAGCGAAAAAGTGTCAAGTCTACACACATACATTGTGTTCTATCTCTAATGGGATCTCTCTCGAAGATTTCATTTTTCCAGCCAGTGTCGAGTTCAAAAGACGCGTTTTATCCTATTTCTCAAACATCGGCGCCCCGGGGGCCGTCGCGCGCATCGCCAATTTTTTTCTGATTCACACAACGCAGAGCACAAAAAAAGTTGCCGTTTTTTCGTCTTCTCCTTCGACTTTTCCGCCTTCTTTGCCGAGGCGACGACCATGAATGTGTGACGACGAGGATCAAATAATTTGAGGCTCCCGTCTTCGAGTTGGAGAGAGAGAGAGAGAGAGAGAGAGAGTGGGACGTTTTGGGAACATTTTGGAGATCAGACATCGTTTTGTCACATAATTGCAAAACCTTTTGCTCGCTTCGCACACGGAAATTCCGGTCGGAGGAGTCGAAAACGGCATAAATAAGAATACGCTCTCGTTCCTCACTTCCATCCCCCCATTTCTCTCAATTTTTCTCTAATTTCGGCAAGATGCGGACAAAAATAGGCGTCGACCAACACATCATACTCTTTGTTTTGAGTCGTCTTCAAAGACAAATAGGCAGTGAGGCATAAAAATAAAGGAAGGCTATTAGAAATGAAGCAAAAAAAACCGAGGAGTGAGATTGATCCGAGCACAGCACTAATGAACACAATGGCGACTTGAGAGAGGAAAAAGGCAAATCAGAAGCCTTTAGACACGTTTCCAGTAACCGATTTCTAGCGATTATGAGATTTATGATTAGCTCTCTTTCTGGAATGCGTGGTTCGAGAAAGTGCTCTATCTCGAATATTCAGATTGTCGGAAAACGTTCATTATAATGATATGAAGTGATTCACACACCAAATCGCTAAAAAATATGAAGAAATTCGTGTTATTTTCCTCGACTTTATCAAATTTCAAAGTCACCACCACCATTACCACCACCACACGAATGTCAAGTTCGTAAACACTGGCAAAATAAGTCTGAAGCAACGCCCACGTCTTGTGCTTTCGAGCAACAAATGCGGACTACTAGTAGGACGACAGCTCCATCCAGAAGTCGTCGGATTACTAAATTCTATGCTCCGAGAACTATACGACGCTGTTTTTTTTCCACCTGATTTACTGTCGCGCTCGCGAAAACTCCAGGATAATTGTTGGGGAGAGGAGACGAATTTTCTGAAGCTTTGTTTATTCTGACAGAACAGGAAACTACTAATTTTGTGAGACATCGGCTGTTTCTTTCTCTCGCTCTCTCTCCCTCTGTGTGTATCACTTCACTTTTGTTCCGACGATAATTGTGCAAGTCTGACAAGTGACCCGAGAATCTGGAAGAGATGTGAGCACATCCGGAAGGTGCAATCCGATGCGAGTCAGTTGGAATCTGGAATCTTTGGGAAAACGACCAAGAGCGGAGAACACCTGCGAGAACAACGAAAACAGTATTTTAGCGATCAACTTAACACACTTCTCTCTTTTTTCATTCTCATGCTTTTCCTGTGATTCATATCCTTTTCTCCCCACCATTATAGATTTTTCGAAAATACAGTGAACCGAACGACGTCTTTTCCGCAAACATTTAACGTACGTTGGGAGGACAGCGAAGAGCCATTTGAATGAGACATAAAGCGTGGGAACATTTTCGAACAAGGCGATGACAAATAAGAATTACATCATTCCGGCGAGGGTACGGTAATGTTTGAATGAGAAAAAGATAGAATGTATTGTAATTCAACTTTTCGAGATGGGAAACAGAAAAACAACTGGGTGAATGTAGCGCAATATATATGTATGTGAGTCCTTCTACATAAGAAGTGGTTTTGTGGATTTTGGTTACCGTATCACGCGGAGCACACAATTGAAATTCGTACTATCAGTTTGACCATCTTTTGAAAATAACAAGGTTACCGTATCGCTCGGAGCACACAATTGAAATCGGTACTATCAGTTTGGCCATCTTTTGATGAGAACAAGGTTACCGTATCACGCGGAGCACACAATTGAAATCGGTACTATCAGTTTGGCCATCTTTTGATGAGAACAAGGTTACCGTATCACGCGGAGCACACAATTGAAATCGGTACTATCAGTTTGACCATCTTTTGAAAAGAACAAAGTTACCGTATCACGCGGAGCACACAATTGAAATCGGTACTATCAGTTTGACCATCTTTTGAAAAGAACAAAGTTACCGTATCACGCGGAGCACACAATTGAAATCCGTACTATCAGTTTGACCATCTTTTGAAAATAACAAGGTTACCGTATCGCTCGGAGCACACAATTGAAATCGGTACTATCAGTTTGGCCATCTTTTGATGAGAACAAGGTTACCGTATCACGCGGAGCACACAATTGAAATCGGTACTATCAGTTTGACCATCTTTTGAAAAGAACAAAGTTACCGTATCACGCGGAGCACACAATTGAAATCCGTACTATCAGTTTGACCATCTTTTGAAAAGAACAAAGTTACCGTATCGCTCGGAGCACACAATTGAAATCGGTACTATCAGTTTGACCATCTTTTGAAAAGAACAAAGTTACCGTATCACGCGGAGCACACAATTGAAATCCGTACTATCAGTTTGACCATCTTTTGAAAAGAACAAAGTTACCGTATCGCTCGGAGCACACAATTGAAATCGGTACTATCAGTTTGGCCATCTTTTGATGAGAACAAATGCAACCGAGGCTCTTTTATGAACACTCTGTTAATGGGTACGAATTTGAATAGATCGCTATTGTAAAGAGAGCCTGTCAGTTTGATCTTATTCAAATACATTACCGGCCGTCTCTACAGTAATACAGTAACCTGATGATTCTGAACGATACTACAAAGCTGATGCACAGTGAACAATTCAGTTCTCGATCTTTCCACTACTTTAGTTTTCTGATCGTCGTTCACAAATTTGTTCGATAAAGTCAAAAGTCATGTGTGACTCATTTTCAGTCTGGTCCAAAAACATCAAAAACATTTCAAAATGAAAGAAAAACCGACTATCAACCGAACTTTTGAGAAATGAAATGATAGGACATCTCATTTATTTGAAAGAAAAGTTTTCTTGAAGTTTGATTGTTCAGAATTATGTTTTCGGGTTACCGATCAAATGTTTATTATCCAGTGAATGCGCGGTCACGCAACGCTGTCTGGGCTTTTCGCTCGTTGTAACATATGGCTAGACTCATTATTCTTGTTCTTACTCCGCTCGGCAAGTTTGACAAAGACAACCACTGCGTGTCACTTCGACGGCAGATTCCAACTTTTTCCCACTTCGCTGTCTTTCTGAAACAACCCGTAATACTTCGGGTCGCTCTCTGTTTCAAATGTTTGATCTCGCTTCCTGATTTCGAAATACTGTAGCTCTGTACTGATTGGTCATCATCGCTATCCGACACATAAAGGCGCCGCCCATTATTCACTCGACGGCCGGCCGCTCATTCAACATTCATACAGGCGCCCTGTGCGGTCGCCTCGCTCTTCCCTCTCCTCGCGGCGCCCCTCCGCAGTGCGCTCCCCCATCCCTCCACACTTTTTTTCCTTTTGTGCGTTCAATATGAATCCTGTGCACATCGAAACGTCAAAGTTACTGCAAACCTCAAAAGATCCAGTAGGAAAGATTACAGATCAACTGTACAGATTTTCGAAAATCTAAAGCATTTTGACTGCAAACTCACCGCCCTCAGATTTTTGATCTTCTTAAAGCGCATCCGCCCACCACTTCCGGCGCATCCCAGCCCATCCCGAAAATTGAAAATTCCTACAAAAAACCGTATAAAAACCCCCTCCCGCACACAACCACAGACACATCGAATCGTACAGTTTCCTTCGAGACTTTTGATATTTCGACGTCTTCTTCTGAATCTCTTTGTTTCAGGTAGAACCACGCTCCTTAACTGACCGTTCAAACGACGTCTAGCCGCCTTGATAGCTGTGTCCCAATCAACAATGCCTTCCAAGAAACAACTGGTAAGATCGTCTGATGGACTTGCTTTCCTGACGACCTCCCAACCCCTTCTTCCGTTACTGAGCGTCCCAAATCTAGATAAAGTTTGAACATCCTTTCTAAGCTCCGAAATAATAAGACTTCTGTCTTGCGTTCCCAAGAGGCTCAAATTTCGCAATCAGAACAGTCATAGCGGGTGGTGACGTGGCACTTCATTTCCATCGTGTTTTCTGATCTCTGATCTTGTTCTCAATGAGTTTGGCGTGTATGTAAAGGTCGAAGCCCTTTTCAAGTCTAATAAGTAAAATACTTACTTTCCCTGCCCACATTTTCGTTTCTGGGAACATAATCTGATTAGTGTGTTGAGCACTCTTTTCGTTTTGACTTCCCATGGGATGCTTCCAAAACGGGGGAAAATGAGAAGTAGCAGAACACAATATTTTTGTGTGTGGACGGCCAATAGACAGATTATGCTCCGATGCACATACACACAGGCTCACAACAAATGAGCCGAACTGCATGCCTTCACGATATAAACATTTCCCTGATTTTGTGCCTTCGCGATTCAATCGTTCGTTTCCTCTTCTTACAGTTTTGTAGGACAGATGAAAGCAGAGGTTGGGTCTCATCCCGACACGACGCCTTTGTAGAGAGTGTCAACCGAGAGGGTGAGGGCTTATTTGGGCGCCAGAAGCAATCGATGTTCTACTGCAGTAGAGGGAGAGAGGGAGAGAAAGAGAACTAACGGGAATAATGGCGCTAGATGAGAAGGAGGAAAGAGCTTCTCCCCTTCTCTCTCTCTCTCTTTCCCTCTCACTCACTTGCCCGCCGCGCGCGCGGACCAAATGTTTCATGTTTAGTGTGGAAGAGAGAAAAGAAAAGGGAAAAGGAGAGGGAGCAGGGATACATGCAGAGAGTGGACGTTCGACGCCTGGACACTGGTCATTCCGGAGTTTCGAATTCGCTTATAACTGGCCAGTTGCCAGCCACCCTCCCCCCACTGGCGCGTTTTGAATTTACTCGCAAGCTGGCTGTCCGTTCCGTTCATAATGCTGGAGAACAGAGAGGACGAGAGAACGTTTTGTAGGCCCTCTTTAAAGCTTTTCGAAAGCGTCAGGGCCTTGTCTGAAACATCGCCTTCTACTTCTCTCACAATGAATAACGTCTTTTTGACGTCCCATTCGTGTTCTCGTGAGACGTTTCGCGTCGTTTTTTCGTAGAATTTCGGCATGAAAAATGAAAAATGGAAAACGACGTCATCCGAATTTTCGGGATGTTTTTGGTCGGACTCCTCGCTTAGTCGTTTTTTCCCCTTCTCTTCGTGCTACTTCTATCAATAAACAAATCGCGAATGAATTCAAGCTATTGAATACCTTTTTCTCCCATTTTTCTCAGTTCCTAGAAGCGAAAAAGACAAGGCAGGTGCTACGATTAGTACACCATGACAAATGAGGTAAAACCCGGAAATACGCATTTTCCGACTCAAATTCTTATATCCTTGTTCCCCTGTCTTGCTTTTCCTCTCCGTTCTCTACCCTTCCCAGGCAACCATTGTTCGCGAGGGGATGACGTGAAAGCAGTCGGCATCCTCAAAAAACTTCAAGTGTAGGGTCCAAATGGAAGTTTTCAACATTATAGAGGTCAAACTCGATGAATCACCATTTGTGCAGGTGCGCGACGCGCAACTCTCTGCGTGTTGCAACATCCGTCTTTGTGTCGATGCCTACCAAGCAGCTCTTTTAAAATGACGTGTTGGCGGCTACGCCAGTTTGTCCTTCTGCCTCCATTCGAAAAATCTAATCAAGGCGCGGATGTCACTTTCATGGGAGGACCCTCCCCTATTCATGTCTCCTTCTCCTTTTCTTCTGTCCCATCCTTCTCTATTTCTGCTTGCAGTCCGAATAGGTCACGTCCATCACCCGGATTGCGCGCGGACCCCTCCCAACCCCCTTTTTTCATTCCATTGTTAAGCTAGCTTTCAAACCATTTTTCCCCTCTGCTTTTTCCCATCACCAAAACAAACATTCGACCTCATCGTCGTTCTGTCAATAGAAGTTACGTTGCAAGGCCGCAGACCCCCACGTGGTTGATATAAAAACGGTGGGGCGACGCAATTAGGAGGGCGGAGGGGAAAGGAAGAAGCGAGGAAGGGTTAGAGGTCGTGTGGCGACGCGGCGCCGGCTGCTCGAATCTTGTTGACTCAACAGATTTCGAGCCGCGTCGTCTTTATAGAATCAAATCACCATTGCCGCCGCCGGTATTATCTTTGAACTTCACTTTTTCGAGAGGGTTCCATATGAACACACTTTTGGGTTGTTCTTTTTGCGCATCTTCCTCGGTTGCCTTCCGAACTTGTTGTTAGTATGGAGAAAATCAAATTTCGCTCGTCCCCTCCTCCCGACGCCATTTCCTTTCTAACACAGATATGAGCCTCTAACCAACCGAATACCAATCGTTTGTGTTTCCCCAAAGAGACGATTTTTCATGACCAGAGATTGAGCTAATCTGCATTCGTAAACACATGCTTTTCATACCCATCGGTTTTTGATGTTTTTGAACCAATGAATAACCGTTGAACAGTTTTACGAGACTTTTTCTCACACCTTTGTGTTGAGATGTTCTAGATTTCCAAGACCGGCGACACAATGTGGCCATCCTTTCTGAAATACGGCCGTCCTTCCCCTCACCCTCTTGTTATGAAGCCGGTGTCGAGTTACGGCGAGTTCTGGTAGGTGGCCTCTTTACATGACACGAGACTCCACGAACTGACAGTGGCGCGAATTTCCACAAATTTTCGTTTGCAACTCAATTCACGCATCTTTCATATTTGTCCAGGTGGATTGAGTGCATTGAATTTCAAATTTATCTCTTCCCGCGATAACCAAAAGTTCGTGATTGAATTGCCGATCCAACCCACTCGACTCTCTTTTTTTTTAATATGAAGAGTCTTTGGCATACAAAAAAAGCGACGGACGATCTCTTCACCCTTCCTCGCGGTTTTAAATATTTAACAACTATGGTGGCTCCTCTTATGAATTTGTGAACGGGTTCTCAAAGATCAACGGGCGGGATGGAGGGAAAACTCGCGTGCAAATCTCCCATCACATCAAATCCGTTTTCTCTAGCACACTATCTTGCGTCGCTTTTTCAGCCGCATCCTTCCGCTTTTTGTTCTTATTCTTATTCTCGCTTCCCTTTTTTCCATTTCAAAGCGTTGTTTTCTTTTCAATAGTCTCGTTTTCCGCCCGCCACCCCTTCTCTCCGTTTGCTCCAACCTCTTGAATTTGTTATTTTGCAGACGGGAATGCCCGACGGCGCGGATCCAAACAAGAAGAGTGAGCCGACGTCGCCAGCGAAATCGACCAAGTCCGGCAAGAATGGTGCGTTTGTAAATAAGTCATTCCAAATTCTTAACTCAATAGTGAGCCAAAGCATGTGACATTGGGAAATGAGAAAACTAGGGATGAACATAAGAATTCTAATTAGGAGAGTATCGGTTTCCGGCCAAAGAAACGAGTGACTCAATGACTAGGGGGTACACCCGAGACGCCTTTGAGAAGGGAACAAAAGGGGAAGGAACACTGTTCTGCAGTAAAACGGGCAGCTGACGCCTTTCAGATGTTGTCTTGACAGATTGTTTTGATCTACCTGAGAGCTCTCCGAGCAACTCGTCCCTGTCCCTCTCGTTCCCTGCTAGAAATAGTACAGAAAACGACGCTCCTCGCCTGCTTGTCGCCGAGAGTTGCACTGAAACCTATATTTCGTACCTAATCCTCCTAATCACGCGCTAGGTGTTAATAAGAAGGTCTTAAATCTAAGAATACAACTATTTGAGAATGACTAGAAGGACCGCAAAGGGCAGAATAGCGACATTGGCACTACACGTGGTCTGAGTGCCTAGTGAACTTTTGGTTATCGCTCTTTCTGCTGTCACATCGGCATCCTTGTTGTTCGCGTAAAGTTGCGAATTTTTACGGGTAAAGAAGAAATTGTAGTTCTTCCGCAACTGACGGTCAATTTCGTCTGCAAACATCTGATAAGAACGATTCTGATGTCCTTTCATTATGTAAACTGAAAATGATATCTAATTGACAAGCCTTTATCACTTCCCCGTTTCAACCTGAAACATACAAATTTTTAGTTTTTTTTCAATGTTTCGTTATTCTATTCAGTTACCTGCTGTGCTAAGTGATCAGCAGATTACTGCTGCTGAAGCACTAGGTAAACAATTCTGCACGATAAGTCACCAGTTTTCCTTTTTGCTTTCAACGAAATTTCAGTTTTAATAGTGTTAGGTGAAATCAGGCGATCGGCACGGCACAGTAATATTTCTTCCCTCTAAGAAGTATTTATACATGTCACGTTCTCTCAAAATCACATTTTCTTCATCCGAAAACAAGTTTTTGAATGAAAACAGTATTTGAAAGTTTTCAGAGTAGTCAAAGATCTCTGTCTCGTCATTGAAATTTTTTTCTGCTTTCCGGCTGGAATGAGAATTGTTTTAGTGCCTAAAATCTGTCAAATTTCACACCAAAGCCGATTATTGTTTTAAGAATGTGTACCGAAGGCGACAATACGGCGTGATGAACACATTTCTCTTTGCGTATTATCTCCCTTTTCACAGCTTCTTTCGACAATTCCTCGTTCATCTAGATGTATACTCAGCTAGCCGACCAGCTGATAGTGACGAACAAAATAAGAGGTCCATCGATTGTTGGTTTACAACTTTTTCGAGACTCTTTTTCTCTCTCTTTCTCAGTCTCGTTTTTTGTTGCCCAGTTTGCTTCTCAGGTTCCTTCAAAACAAATTGCTGATCTAGACTTTGGTCCCACCCCTTTTCGCCCAGAAAGTTTTTGTAGCCTTATCGGAATTCGCACTTTTTAACAGCTGGACCACCTCGGCATCCTTTTATCAGTTAGTTTGGATTGTAAGACTGTAGTCGAGTAGGTGTGAAGAACTGATAAAAACCGCATTTTTGTCATGGCGCTTCGTTTGTGGAAAACGCTGACCATTCTCTCTCAAACTTTTGAATCTATCAGATATTGGGTGGCAAATTCAACGACGAATCGGTCACACTCGATCATTTTCTTGAATTTCGCGATTCATTAGAACTAGGCAGCAATATCCATCCATCACCATTTCAATGTCACTCCAATTTTTTGGCTTTGGTCGTCGTCACCTTCTCTCGTCTCTTATGTCTCCTTCATCTTCTGCGCCACATTGTGGACAGGTCGATCGGGGGGCGGGAGTGTGAAACATTCTTGAGGCCGCGGAGAGGATCTGCAGTAGATCATTTCTTTTTGATAGCCTCATGAATTTCCGAAATGATTAATCGCCACTTCGGATCGTTTACAAAAGATACACATCATTCGCTTATTGGGCCAACTTGTAGGCGAGTCCAACTTCGAGGAGGACGACCACGATATCGGATCGCTGAACGACGGTCAGCTCACTAACTACTCTTCGCAGTTCTCAATCAACAATATGGGCGCGCAACAAGGTGAGATGATCGTTGCAGAAACTAGAACGTCATCAAAAAGAAGATAGACGGAAACCGAAGATTAATAAGTGCACGTGGTGACGTTTCGATCTCTTTCAGTTGATGTTCAACTGGTACCCTATTCTCCGGATGGAGGTTATGGATGGGTCATCGTGTTTGCTGCTTTCATGTCCAACTTTGTGGTGGACGGTATCTCGACCGCATTCTCGGAATTCAAACAATCTTATAAGGATCATTACGGAGTTTGTCCTCTTCCGAGTGAAGGTAACTTAAAAATCGCGTTTGCAGTCTTCGGACGCTGTCACTGCTCTCATCGGATCGCTAATTATTGGAAGTTACTTGCTCGTTGGACCAATCGTCGGAGGACTCTGCAACAAGTATGAGCCAAGATACGTCGTCATGCTCGGTGGAGTCATCTCTGGAATCGCCTTCCTCGCTGCCCCTGCTGCCCCAAATGTCTGGGTCTTCATGTTCATCTACGGAGTTCTTGGAGGAATTGGATTTGGAATGATCTACCTTCCGGCCATTGTCGTCGTCGGATTCTACTTTGAGTCGAAGAGAGCCATGGCCACTGGTCTTTCAGTCGCCGGATCCGGAGTCGGAACCTTCGTTATGCCAATCGTCTGCCAATACTGCATTGCTAGTATGTTTCAATATCAGTTGATCTTTCACACCTCATATATTCAACCTTTTCAGCCTTCGGATGGAACAAGACCCTTTGGGTCCTTGCCGGATTCAACTTCATCTGCGTTCTGTTCGGACTTCTCTACCGCCCACTCCCAATGGTCGATCCTAACGAAATTCGTGAGCAGGAGATGGAGCCGCTTCGTCAGGCTCTCTCCAAAATGTCCGACGGAGAAGAGCGAGAGGAGGAGACCGTCGAGAGTCCGCAAGCCAACCGTTCGCAGTCAGGCGCCAGTGGAGCCAACCCGGAGGGTATGTCTAGAAGTATTTCGGTCATTCACGACGATGATAAGCAGACAAAAACCATAAACTGCTGCCATTAGGGCTTTATGAACGCAAATTGACTTCATAGCTGTTAAAATAGTGCACTATGAACACGTTTACGACCGAGTAATTTCCGCAATCGAAAACCAAACTTCAATACTCAAACTTTGCAGACGATCCGTCGCAAGACCCGGCCGTGCAGCGTCTTCGTAGCGTTCTCAATGAGATCGATGACGGTTCCGACACCCCAAAATCCGATGCCCACAAGAATCGCGGACATGTCGTCCCGCGCTCTCGCAAGCACACCATGACCAGCCAGTCCGGATCCAAGCACGATTTGAACTCTTCTCGCGGTAACCTTGCTGAGAACCGTCTCAGCCGTGTTTCTGCCAGATCCTATGCGCAATCTCTGAGCAAGCTGAGCAAGTCCGGAGGTGCTTCGAATCTGAGCATCGCCATGAGCGGAGTGGATCCGAACGAGTTCAACCGCCCGCTGAATCGACAGGATATCTTCTACGGAGGATCGATCACCAATTTGAAAGAGTTCAAGCAAGAAGGCAGCAACATGAACAATTACCGCGCCTCCACTCTCTCCATCCCAAAATCCGTTGTTGGTCAGGCGGCGTCACAGATGAACCTGAGTCGTGCTGGTAGCCGTATGGCGGGACAGGGAGTTGTCGAAGACGAGGAGGAGATGATCGAACCTTTTGTTGATGACGGGTACGTGGTCGCAGATAAAGGGGATATCGTGAATCTGATATCCCGCCGCGTTTTTGTTCCGATTGATAAGCTAGTTTCCTCGCTTCTGCTACAATTCTGCAGACATCGTGTGAATTGGCAGGTGTGAGGGCAAGAGACACAAGAATTCTTAGATTCCAATACTCATGAGAAAAGAAATAGTGATCTCGGGATTTCAGATGCTGCAAGTTCCTCCCTCTCTCCATCCGCAATGCGTTTGCTGAAATGATCGACTTGGAACTCCTGAAAGACCCAATCATGCTCATTATGTGCCTCTCCAACCTTCTTGGAATGATGGGATTCTACATTCCGTTTATGTTCCTCAAGGATCTTTCCAACTCGATGCAATTGGACCCCTCCCAGGCCAAGTACCTCGTCCCGATTATCGGTGTCACCAACACTGTTGGTAAGTTAACCTGATTACAATACCGGTCATGAACGGGATGTGGTTTCAGGCAGGGTTTTCTTCGGATGGGTCGCTGACAAGAAGTACCTCTCTGCCCTCACCATCAACAACCTTTCGCTCATCATCTGTGGATTCCTCACTCTCGGCTGCCCGCTGCTCCGCACTATGGGAGGACAGTACTTCTACTCGTTCTTCTTTGGATTCATCATTTGTAAGCTCTATATATCATTTTAACTGAGCTAAGACGAAGAAATTTCAGCCGCTTACATCTGCTTGACCTCGATTGTTCTCGCCGATCTCATGGGACTTGAGAAGCTTACCAACTCTTTCGGACTGCTCGTTGTGGCCAGAGGAATCGCATCGCTCGCTGGAGCTCCGTTCGCCGGACTTGTTTACGACATCACTGGAAGCTACGACGCCGCTTTCTACTTTGGAGGAATGGTCATCCTGATTGCCGGTCTCATCTCTGCAACCATCCCGTTCGTGCTCAAGCGCCGTGGAACTGTTGACGGTACGTCGAGAGAAAATAATTACTAATCGGCAGGGCTGAGCAATTCCCCGCTCATTTCCCAGTTACAGATGAAATGTTGAAGTCGCAAGACCAAGATAACATGTCCGGCAAGCTTTCTGTGTTGACCGAAAGGTCGGAAGAAGCGCTGACTGATTATCAGCGGACTATTCAGTCTTTGAAACAGCAACACGCGTTGTTGAGAGGTGACATAGTCATCGTCGAGTGATTGTGTTGTAATCGTTGTGATCGTTTTCAAAAAAAGTCTGCATGATCCGTTGGAGATTACGATTCGAATGACTTTGCTCGATTTTTGAAATTGAATTAGTAAAACCTCTTGTAAGAGTAACAACTCTCAAGTTTCTTATGCACTTCATCATTCTTTGAGTTCCGTTTGAATAGTGAATTTCAGGTTGTTTGATTCTAACTTAACATGTTGCAGACTTGGAAGAGGAGAAGCGAAAGCAGAAGAACAATGGAGTTGTGGAGGAGGAGGAAGAAGCTGACGAACATGTGAGGTTTTAAAATTCGAGAAGAATCTATGATCGATGTTCCAGATCCCACTGAGATCACTCAAGAACAACGCGTAAGCACTTCCAAACAAACCGAATCTCTGCCGCTCAACCACGGATACCACCGACACGTCTCATCACTCTCATTGCCCGATCCCTCTCGTTTCTCGCCCGCACCACATCTCATGAGGCTCACTTTGCCATGTTCCTCTGAACTTCGCATTCGTCTCAGGTTTCAGCATTATATCTCTGTCTAGGAATGACTTCGAGGCGCTCATCTCATACGATAACAAGTCTCGCTTTGCAGTCATTCCCGTCAGACCGTCCCTTCCCACCCTTTCTCTCGTAATCAAAAAAGTGCTGCATTTATCGTTTTCCGTTGCTTCAGCTAGGTCAGCTAGTAGCTTTCTGTTTCTATGTTTGTCATTCCATATCCGTTGCTTTTTCCCCCCACTGTGTTTAGCTTCACTTTGCCTTCTTCGTGAAGCTTTGTCATTTGTAACGTTGTTGGGTATGCTCACCATTTTTTTTTCCGCTGAATGGTTGTTTCTCTCTTAGACACACACGACACTTCATCCCCCTCCCCTCCCTGTTCATTTAGGTATCAAAATTGACCCCCCCCCCCCCCTTCTCACGTCCCTTTTCTCAATCTGTTTGTGTCTTTTCCCCCTTTCTCTCAGTTGTTGCATTTTAATCCATTTCGCGAGCAATTTTCTTCTGGCACGATTTTAGACTTACCTCAAAATGTTCACCCACGAACTTTTTTGGGAAAAGTTTAAATGCACTGTTCTAAGGATGTTTTCGTGATTGCTTCCATCATTCGAATGCATTTCATTTCTGCAAGCTCAGGCGTTCCAGACTTGCTTTCAGAATCACTTCAAAATTGTACCAGAGACCCATTCATTCAGTTTTGGCTTTCTAAGCTTATGTAAACTGAAGAAAAGTTTAAGTGGACCTCTGAAATGTATTTGAACGGATATCGGCTGAAAATTGAAGTCTGAACTCTTGGATTTGATATGCATTGTCTTGCTCTGCCTTTTTGCAATCATTGTCATTTGTTCGTTCGAATTTTGATTCTGGTTAATAAAGTTGCTTTCTAAATATGTCGTTGCTACTTTTGGAAATCTGTTGATTTTGAGCTACACTGTATTCAGGAAAAAAAAACAAAAAATGCATTCCGGCTGTTAACAGTCAATATAAAAGCTTTGTTTTGCAATTGTCCTGACTCTGATTAACACCTACTTAGCCTATCATGAAAAACTTATCAGTCAACTACAAAAAAAAACCGGAAGCTTTTCTAAAAATAGGAAACTGCCAAGAGAAAAATTAACAAAAACAGTTTTTTCTTCGGAAACATTTCATTTTCTTGACGTAATTGACAACAGAGCGGTTCGGAGTTGTAGCAAAACATAGCAGGGACCAAAGTTAGACGAATTACGACAACCGTGACGCTTTTCCAATATTTCGCTCACAAGATTTTCGGTCGAGTCGGTCGATCGGCTTTTTTGAAGACTTGAGAATACCTCATCTTTTCCTTCGTTTAAACTTTCTGAAAAATGTTAATCACATTATTCAACTATCGCCTATGGTTTCTTACGTGTTGATTCCATATTATTTGTATTTACATCCCGCACCTTTGCAGAAAATAATAGTTACAGCATCGCAATGCTATTTGCCGGTCTATGAGCTGTTTTTACGGTTTCTTCTTCGTTGGCCATATATCCACTGCTTCAACTTTGTGGGTTCGACCTTCTCGCCGATCATGGTGGCAATCATGTCGGCCATTTCCTGGACTTTTTTGGTGCCGAGAGGCTCAGTCGATGAAGCGTGGGAAAATTCATGCAGCTTCTTTTGACAGCCTCTCTCGTGACTTGTTAACTTTTGTCCCTACTGTTTCATGGAACTATACAGTTTACATCCGTTCTTGCTTGTTGGGCCGAAGGTCTCCGTACTTGAAGGCTCTCACTTTTCAAACACGGGATCCCTAAAAATTGATTTGGAGACTGAGAGCAAAACAAAGAGACGACTGACCTATTTATGATGACAGCTTCTTCGTCTGGATATCCGTTCTGTTTAGAAATCGCTTCGCATCTTCAACGGTCGTTGTCGGAGGCAGTCCGGCTGATTTTGGACTCTAAACCGCATCACTCGGGTGCCGCCACTTTGCCAATGCGCATACCACCTCTTGAGCGATGAGACAATTCCTTTCCGATTCGAGGAGTTTCTTGTTCATCCTGCTCATCTCAGTTTCAGGAATAGATGCCATCAATCTCTACGTCTTTCCCTTATAAGGCACATGTTTGAGGCTTGCATGTTCAGTGCATGAAAGACGTCATCCATCGTTGCCTAGTTTTCCGCTATCACAAAGAAACCATCGATGTACCGAAAGAAGGCGGTAGTTAGGTAGTTTTGAAAGGGTTGCTCAATCAAGTCCATGTAAAACAAGGCGACTTCCCATCGCGCGTCCTCGGCGTTTCGAATAAAATTGGCCATTGAAGCGGAATGAATTAAAACCGAGACATAGTTCCAGAAGCGATTTGACGTCTAGAAATGAAATGCCGTACCTCTTGAGTTTGGTGTTGTACTCTTTCAACTTCTTGATTAAGGCTCCGATTGCAATCCTGTTATCGATGTTAGTGTACAACGACTCCACGTCGAAACTCTCGTATTCAGAGGTAAGAGCCAAGTTGCACGAGGCAAGGGTACTCAGAAGTTCGGCCTTTTTTGTCAGACGAGTCGACACGTATCGAAGAAATCGCGTTTTACTGCACACACGATCAATGAAGGGCAGTCGGTGAGTCCCTCGGCGCCGGAGATAATATGTCGCACCTTTACTTCGATCGGATCCGCAGTGGTTCCCTCTCGGTGAACTTTCGAGTTTTGTATAGAGTGTACATTGTGTTTGTGTTGGGAAAGCCACCAACTGGACGAGCATTTGTGTTGGCGTTCCAGTTCCGGCTCGATGGGCCACCAGGCACGCGCATCTTTCCATTGAATCCGTTTTCCAGGCTTTGGTCTGTGACGAAACCAGGAACCGCATCGGTGGTTTGTCCGGGTCGATCACATTCTAAGTGGAAATCGCCACTTGTCACGAATCTTGCTCGACCTGTTGCACCACTGCCGTTGGAAACCTGAAAGTGGTTGTCCAAATACTTGAAGAAAATGTCGAAAGTTCGATAAGCGTTCAGGGAAATGTACCAATACATAAAAAAATACAGAAAAAACCAAATTTGCGCTCCAAACGAGAATAAAGGGAGGATTGTCATTGCAAACAAAAACGAAGCGTTTTTTAGGGCGAGATCTCGGTGAACGAATTCAATTTTATCAAACGAATTAATCGATATTAAACGCATCTTGACCAAAACTGAGCAAGAATAATAACATTGCAACCAATTTTGCACTCGGTTATTTGCGGCTACGTATTAGGTTGGAGGGGAAATGGGAAAATCGATAATGAGAGAGAGAGAGTAAACAAGAGGCGCGCAATTGAGGGGTGAGAAATGACTACATCATGTAATAAAGGTAATTCTGCCACCCTCCACGTTTTTTGTCAATCATCTTTAATTGTAATAAAAACGATCATTGAACAAAAGCGGAGTTCGGAACTAACATAATTTCGCGGGACCCTAAATATTCGGCCCCGAGGATGGTTTTTAATTCTGAACAGAATTGCTTACACAAAAATTTTGATATCTCGCTTAGTTTGTTCGGGAAATCCAAAATATAAGATGAGCGGGTCCGATAGATATTGATGGTAGTGTCGACCCTTTTCTTGATTCTTTCACTAGAGTAAACTCTAGCACTGTTACGAACTACGTCTTGTTCACGTTTCCCTGTCGATCTAGTGTATTGTAACGTTGAAGTGTGTGGGTGAAAATACATTGTTGAGGCCACAGATAAGACTACGCGTGACGTCTATTATTACATTCAATGACACTTAATCAGCAAACTAGCGAATTATTTGGAGTGCACCCATGATATCGATTGTCCCGGAGCGTTCCCTGGTTCATGAAGACATTACGATCATTGTCAAAGACTTGCAACCGAACCGAATTTACAAACTAGAACTACGGTGAGATTCAGCGAAAACAGTTCACGGGAACTCGGCTTTTTCAGGTTTTTACACAAGGTTGGAACATATCGCTCGTTCGGAGTCTTCAAAGCAAATGTAGCTGGTCGCATACATCTCTGTAGAGATGCGCCGTTGCGAGGAACCTACTCGGGCGTCAACCCGCGTGGACTATTGGAAAGCCTCGAGCCGACGGATACTGTGAGATTTGGAGCATATTGCAACTGCACCCCTCCGGCTGATTTCAAGTATCAGTTTATGTAAGGTTAAACTTGAAGTTCTGTTTCGAAAAATTACAATTTCTAGAGTTCTCGATGAGAACGGCAAGAAAATCGGAGAGAAGTACTTCACTCGAATGCTGTTGCACCCATTGGTTGAAAGATTCGAGGTGGAGGAAGACGGTTCCATTGGAAAACATAAAATAACTGGAACAATGTTCAAGCCTCCTGGTGATGGTCCGTTCCCGACAATTATCGATATTTCGGGGTCGGGTGGAGGGTTGAATGAACAAAAAGTAAGACGTTTTTTTTTCAACAGTTCATTAGAAAACCTGTTTAGGCAGCTGCTTTCGCGAGCCGTGGGTTTGTGGCTTTCAGTTTAGCTTTCTTCCAGTACAAAAGTCTACCTGATAACTTGCACAATGTCGATGTTCAATATTTCGAAGTAGTTACATCAGAAAATTCGTTGTTACATATTTTCATATCTCAGGATGCGATCAACTATGTCTGTTCTCTTCCCTACACGTCGGGACAAGTGGGTTTCCAAGGTGTTTCGTTTGGCGGAACGCTCACAATGCTTCTGGCCACAAAGTTTCCAGCGGTATCACTGACAAAAACTATACTTAGTCTTTGTTTGGACTCAGATCAAAGCAGCATGTTCCATCAACGGCAGTTGGGCGCTGGACGAAGCCACTTATATAACCGTGAATGGAAAAGTTCCGAAACTTGGGAGGTGAGTTAAAAACCTTGAAATTCTAAATTTTAATTGTATTCGAGGTTCGTTGACATCTGGAAAAATATGTATTTTCTGAACGGAATGATGGTCTACACGGATTTGTGCAAGAATATGGTATTGGAGGAAGGGAATGACGGAATCCGGTTTGAGGGCTCACGACTAGACACTGCTTTCCGATTTGTGGTCGGTTTAAGAATGAATTTGAATAGATTGTTATTTACAGTCTTCCATGGACGATTTGAGCACACCTACTATTTTCGCCACAAATCTATTGAGTGGAAAGCTGCGTGATCTCGGGAGAAAAGTGGAAGTGCATCTAGTGCCCGGCGGACATCTGATGGATCCCCCATGTTTCCCTCATCATACAGTCTGCTTCTCGAAAATTGCAGGTATTCTATGCACCAGGGGTCTGCGGGAAAATTTTCGAACCTTGCAATTTCCCGGATTTCCCGGAAAGTTTTCGATCGAGATGAATTTAGTGTCGAACTTATCTCAATCAATTATCTAGCCCCACCCCCTTTGTGTCGCACCTGATCGACCTGCTTGACCCCTATCTTGATTCATCAATTATCAAAATAAGTCATTTTGTGCCGCACCTATCTTGATCAGATAGCTGGATTAACTGTAGAATGAGCCCACCTGCCTGAAACCTCGATAGATAGATAGATAGATAGATAGATAGATAGATAGATAGATGGATAGATAATGCGCTACATACATGACCACCGGTCCCCGGTTTTCATTTTCCGCACATCCTTGCTCTCTACAATTGGAATGGAGGTGTGAAACGGAATTGTTTTTTAGGAACGTTCCAAACGTACGGCGGAGAGACAAGTCTCCATGGACGGAGCCAATTTGAGGCATGGGAAGGGACAATCAGATTCTTCTCGGAACATCTCGGGAAGCCGACCCCTCTACCCGATATTTCGAGACACCTCGCAAAACTTTGAATTCGCAACTTTTCTGTGCAAATAAAATAAATCGTCTGCCTTTTCGTCTCATTCTTCGCTTTCTTCTTATTCTTTGCCCAGCCGCCAAAAAAATTGATTTGAATATAAATAGTCTGATCAAATTGAGATGGGGAAATTGAAATTCCAATCATTTCGAACACAAAAAGAGCGGAAGAGTGATGGGGGGACGCGGATGGGGACAAATTGATAAACGTTGGTGAGTCACGATGAGTGGTGAAAAGAAACCATTTGTCCCCCCGCACACCAAGTACAAACGATCATGGTTGATTGTCAACCCACACGTTCCATGAATAATTATGCAGAAATACGCTAGAAGAGTCAGGCACGACCACGCATGCGACAAACTGTAATCCGCACGTTGAGCGCGCTTGAAACGGCTTAGGCAGTTGTTACAGAATGGCATAAACCTGTTTTCATGTTCCGAACCAATAACTCTGAATAGTATATGAATCAGAATCAGATCAGGACGAGCACCAGTCGAAACATTCCTCTTGTCCAGAAGATGTCAACGGTAAAAAAAGTGAGTGGTGGTCGTTTTTCTCGAAAAACTAATCCCTCAGTGAGAACGATTCGCATTCTTTATGGTTTTTTTTGGCCGTTTTCACTAGCACTTTCAAGTCGGAAACGTCTTTTTTTGTTGTTATTTATGTTTCGCCATCGCAGGCGTCTGCATTCGGCTGGGATGATCCGCAGCACAGAAGGCTTATTGTGTCTCTAGATCAAAATGTAGTGGTTCTAGTTTAACATTACTGGTTTTCAGTATCCCTCGGCTGTTTTCGACCGACTGTGCACACGGTAACCCAAAGTTAAAACTCTGAATCATTAGGAATGACCTTCCTGTCAGTCTGACATTTCTCCCAATTTCCCTCCCCCCCCCCCCCCGCTTTTGGGTTTTCTGACTCATAAACATTTTACTTATCAACTTCGAAGCAACTAAAAATGTGTTGGCAAACTCCAAAAAAGTTCTGTCGAAATGCAAATGTTTGTTTTGATACCACTATCAATCCTTTTCCCCCTCCCTTTGCCAGTTTTACTGTCCGAATTGTGTGTGCCGGTGTACATGGCGCTCAAAAAGGTGACTCCGCCCATTTCTTCTCAATATTTTGCATATATATTCCGAGCCTCGACAACGGTTTGTTTGTCTGCCCAACTGTCAGCGTTTTCACTCGACGAGTACTGTAACTTTGTGACTAACTCCTTTTTCGGCATAACTAGGAAGGAACGCCCTTCTTTTTGATTGGTATTGTCGGGCCATAAAAAGGAACCGATTCTCTAACATTTTTCCATCTGCAACTCTGGTTGTGTTCGTTCTCTTCTGTAAATTCCCGTTTCATGTCTCATTCACATTCTATTGGCGTTAGCGCATAATATGATGCTTTAATCCTCATAAATATGGAAAATGTGAAACAGTAGCAGTGTATAAACACGTCACAGACGCGGGGCAGCTAGGATCTGGTAATCGGTCACCCATCGCCGACGCTGTCCGTTCGGAGGCCGCTTTTGAATAGCGGTCAGTCGTCCGTTCGTCTATAGCTCGATAAACCGCTACTCTCTCTTTCTCTCCATTCTCCCCGCTTTTCTTCCTTCCCTCCTTTTTCGGCCGCCGTTTTTGCTATAATTTGACTATACAAGCAATTAGGAGTAAGCATTGCCCTCCTCACGTCCCTACGCATGCCAAGTCCCGTCAAAATAAATAGTGCGCACCGATTCGCAACAAGGTTTTTTGTGTTGTCAAGAGCTCTCGAGAAACCAATATTCCTCGCGCCGCGTGTTGGATTGTCATAGCGTCATTCCCTAACTCATCCGCGTCAAATTCATCCATACTCTTGTCACATATGTTTAACGTCATTTACTATGAGGTAATCCTTTTTTGATCCAATTGTTCATAACATGGTTCAGTTGATGTTGCTGTCGGTGTCTGTTTTTTTTCCGTATTCCGATCTTACAGGAAATGTCGGAGAGCGAATACCGTAGCTCGATTTCGGTGCGTCCGACGTTCAACAGGACTCTGCATTCGCAGTCCACCGCCACCTATGGAAGTACCATTTGTGAGTGAAAAAGATTAGGCAAATGCAAACACGAGACATCTTTATCACGTTGTTTACACACTAAAAAACATAACCCAAAATAGATACAGATGACTCGATTTCAGCGTCTGGAACGAGCCGAACTCTCAAGATCACCGAGATCGGAGGCTCCACACTCACCTCGGGGCTTTCGCCGTTTGGAGGCCATGCCGCTTCTGCGATTCGCGAGTCGCGTGCTCGCGAGAAGAAAGAAATGAGCGAACTGAACGACCGTCTGGCGAGCTACATTGAGAAGGTCCGCTTCTTGGAAGCCCAAAACCGTAAGATGGAGAAGGACTTGGATCTTCTTCGAGGAAAGTGGGGACATGACTCGACTAGTGTCAAAGTGATGTTCGAAACTGAACTGCGAAGTGCAAAGGAACTCATTGCGGATTCTGACAAAGAGAGAGCTCAACTCGAAGACCAAATCCGCAAGCTGACCGAGGAATTGAACAACTACAGAAACAAGATGCACGAAGCGGAGAGAGGATACGATCTGACTCGCAAGGAACTCGACAACGTGCTTGGCCGTCTTGGCGTTTTGGAGTCGGAGATCGAGCTTCTGAAGAGAAAAATCAGTCTTATGGATGACACCATCGGATACATGAAGCGTGATAACCATCGTCTCGTCGGAGAATTGCAGCAGGCTAGAAATGCTGTTGAACAAGAGACGTTGAACCGTATCGACTTCCAAAACCAAGTTCAAACTCTCATTGAGGAGTGCGATTTCATCAAAAGAATTCATGATTCGGTATTCTGAACTGTATTGAACTAAAATATTATCTTGCTTTGCAGGAGATCCATGATCTTCTTGCAATGGCGTCTCGCGATACCACTGTTGAGAACCGCGAGTACTTCAAGAATGAGCTTTCTTCCGCTATTCGTGATATTCGAATTGAATACGATCAGGTTTACCAGACACATATAGGTGTTTCAGCAACAGCTGATTTTCAGGTCAGCAACACCCATCGCACCGATATTGAGTCGTGGTACAAGCTTAAAGTGCAAGAGATTCACACGCAAGCCTCGCGAAACAACATCGAGCAGAACTATGCTCGCGAAGAGGTTAAGAGACTCCGCACCACCCTCGGAGACATGCGTGGAAAAATGGCCGACCTGGAAGGAAGAGTGAGCAATCATAAACAACCTCTTGCACTCCAAATTCATTCAGAATCTTCTTCTCGAAAAGCAAATTGAAGACCTCAACTACCAAATGGAGGAGGACATGAGGTCTTACGAGCAATCGCTGAATGACAAGGACACTTCGATCAACAAGCTGCGCGACGAGAGCAAGATCCTGATGGTCGAGCTTCAAATGCTTATTGATACCAAACAAACTCTTGATGCGGAAATCGTCATCTACCGCAAAATGCTGGATGGAGAAGAGAACCGTGCCGGTCTTCGTCAGCTCGTCGAGCAGGTCGTGAAGACCACTTCCATCCACCAAACGAAGGAAATCGGTATGTTGAGGGTTGCTGTTGAAAGCGCACGTAATGATCAAAAATTAGTATCGTCAAAAGTCGTTCTTTCTTTTCCTCTCCTTTTTTCCTCTTGTCTCTCGTACCACAACTCGTTTGAAATCATGCGGACAGTAAACCGTGGAATTCAACTGTATTATTGTTTACCGCCCTAAGACAGTTGGGTGTGTCCGTCGAAATTTTCATTTCCTTTTTTTTGTCATTTGGAACTGACTTGACTTGACGCGCTGCCGCGTCGAAATGCCCGAGATACACTGTTCGCAGTACGAGACTCTCACTTTTGACGATGTCCCTCATACACATTACCTAGTCGGCGATAAAATTCGCCCAAAGCCATTCGGTAAGATTAACGAGATCACGAGTGCTTATCAACTTTCCTTCTTTCATTGTCTTGCAAACGTCGTTACAGAAAGTCTTCGAGTTCTCAAGGGCGAAACTACCAGTCACTCCTCCTACTCCAGATCGGCCAAGGGAAATGTCGTCATTCAGGTGGGAAGAACCAAAATAGAACGAATCATATACAATAACGAGATCTGCAGGAAGTCGAACCTGCTGGAAAGTTCATCGTCCTGGAGAACATCGCGAGACGCGACGAGAACCTCGCCGACTGGAAGTTGCGCCGTAAAATTGCCGGAAAACGCGAAATTGTGTTCACCTTCCCACGTGACTTTGTGCTCCGTGCTCAAAAGAACGTGGAGATCTTCGCGCGCGGACAAGGAGTCCATTCGCCGCCGGACAGTCTGGTGTACGACCTCGAAGACTCGTTTGGCACCGGAAACGACGTCGTCACTACTCTCTACAACAAAGAAGGAGAGGTAAACTTCGACTGTAACCCCTTCAGAACGGGAATCAACTGCCTCTTTATTGCAGGAACGCGCTTCTCACAGCCAACGTGCGTCGCACTCCTAAATCATCGTCGAATAGTTCAGCGACACTGAATATACTTCGCTTGCCTTGTCCTTTTCTCTCCCCGCGTCCTTTTTTTTCAATCTTGACACAAGATACCACTTGTTCTCACCGTTTAGCCATTCCTGTATCCAATAAACTGAAATTCTTGAAAATACAGCGATAGCGACGTTCGAACCGCCAAAATGCAACTAGATTTTCGGTTAATTTCATACGAAAAGTTTTCTTTTTGGCATATTTTTTCCTTATTTCGCATTTTCCTGTTGCTTCACCTTCTAAATCCTTCTCGATTAAAATGTCACTAACACTATTATAAAAAGCTTCTCTTTGTTTCGTTTCTATAAGTTTGCTTGCCAATTGGGAAAACCAAGAACACAACGATTTTATGTTGAGAGGGAATCGGGAAAGATTGTGGTTAAATGCACCAGGGAGGCGGGATGAAATTGACACATATACCTCTGCGGAAAAGAAATCATCTTCAGAGTCGGACAATATACAAAAGAAAATCGATACTAAAAGGAATGGGAGTGCGGGGAGAGGTGGAAAAAGAGGGGGAATCAACTGAAAGTCATAAAGCCGATAGACACGTGGATCGACGAAAAATACACAAATACGCATGCAGAAGCGAGATGGAGAGGCGCTGAACACGGAAATCAGGCTGCAAGTTGCTGGGGAGTCGAGTTCCCGGAAGTCGGATAGCCCAGGTCGAACGACGTCTCCAACACCTCCGAGTTCTCGTCCATGTCCTCTTCCTGCTTCTTGAAGAGCGCCAGTTTCAGCAGCAAATCTTTCTCGGTCGCCTCGACGCGTTTGATGTCACTGAAACAAAACTCGTTTGCACACGTCATGAGTTCATTCCCTTCGGCCAATAATCTGTCCTGTTTCTGCATTTTCTGTAGCCTCATTTGCAGAAGGACGGGAGGGATACTGGTAATTGTGTAGGGCGGCCTTGATAAGAAATGGCTGGGAAACAGGTAGACAATCGGCCGAACACTGCCAACTATCAAGATCACGTGGATTTCGGGTCACGTCTCTTTCTTTTCAACGAAAAATGGGTGGTAGCTGACAGTGAGTTCAAAACACACAACAACTTACTCGTTGGTCTTGTTGATGGCTTCTCTAGTGGCGGCCAACGACGCCTTCAGCTTATGAGACTTCTTCAGCTCGAGCTGATACTGCTGCGGCCAGTTAGCGGCGACCATCGGTTTGAGAATGGCTCGGAGGTTTTTCTGCTGTTTCAGCAGTTGACGGAGCTCCTCCTCGTGCGCCCGATATTCAACAACTTCTTGAGGAGTCATCGTTTCAGAGAGCTTCTTGATGTCAGCTCTGAAAAATGAATACGGCTTCAATTATCCTGGACTGAAAAACAAAGAAAGATTACCTGTGGAAATCTTCAAATTCGTCTTTTTCGCGTTGAATGTTATTCGAGGCCATCATGAGGTTCTTCTTTTCCATAACCGACATATAGTCTGAAATACATATTTATACTAGTTGTTGGATGGACTATCCGGTCACGTCTCGTGCGTGATTTCATCTCATTTTCCTTCTACAAGTTGGTCGACCTCCCGACTACAAAAAACCAGTGTCTCCCATGATAACAAAATGTATGAAAGTCTCCATCTATGAGACAGTCATCGGCATGGAACGAACACTGATTGACAACAATATTGTTTTCTGGACTAGCGGGTGCCTCGATCATGATGAGTGAACAACGAAAGGGTCCGGTATTTTGAATGGATCGAAGAATGAATGCGAATGGATCGAGGGAGGGGAGGGAAAGTGACGGAAAATGAAGTCATTCGCCATCTCTCAAAGTCAGTATTCTGACCGAAGAAAATGAGTGGTGAGCGCGGGTTTTTATGGGCTGAGAAAATGGTATTGTCACCCCCAAAGTGGGTGGGGTATGTGTGCGGAAACAAGGAGTACGGAACGCCTCGAATTCGAATTTCGATCGATGTCAAGTCTCAGGAATGTCGAAATACGTGGAATTTGTGCGAGACAGTGGCAAACAATTTGAGTTTTTGTCGAAGAAGCGGTCAACACTGCGAGTGTCTGTGTAAAATCTTTTGTTGGCACTGATTTGCACTTTTCTGGGAGGGCCGTCTCTTTTCTTTGTCACTTCCGACAATTCTCATCAGGTTTTATCAAGAGTTGGTAGATGAAATATGGGATGAAGAGAGGGGGGATGCGGTGAAAAGAGAAAAAAATGAAGACGACCGGAGTGAGAAGTACGGCGACTTCCTTCGGTTGGCCGACTTTCCTGCCCCGTCTCCACTTCCTTGATACATAATAAAAGACACGGGGGTCGCTTACACGACTGGTAATCCGATTTTTTGACGCATTGAAGAGACAAAAGAAGATTCAGACTTACCCGGTGGCGGTGGGCGACGGGTGGTGCTTCGTCCAAGAGTGCCAGTGACACCTGCCGAGGCGGCGTAAGTTGGCAGCGAACAAGTGCTTCTTTGTCCATTTTCAAGCTGTTGCCCCGACGCACTTCTTCCTTAATTGGCTTTTGTTGTGTAAAATATGTTGCAGTTGATTTGGGGGCATGAGAGGCGCAGTTAATGTGACTAGAAGCCGTGGAGAATCAGAGAAGAAGACGTGAACAAGATGGAGATGGCCACAACAAATAAGAGTGTAAAGGTCGTGCGATGCAAACCCGCAACTGAATGAAAAATCGGTTATGGTCTTTGCGTTACCATATGAGTGGCTATTTGGCCGAATTGCGTTTTTACACTGCTACTTGCTGTCAGATCGAATCAGACAATAGAAGACATACCTGGCAGCGAAGTGATCATGCTACTCGTCGATGACTGTTTCGGATGGAAGTACGGCTTGATCGGCTCGGTTTCGTCGACTTGCTCTGCAAAACTCATCTGGTTCAAACCAAGTGATGGTCGTTTAGTCGTCAAAATCAGCTGCTGCTGCCGCCTGGATCCGTCGGAAAATGAGAAGAAAAAACAGTTAAAACTCACGGCAAATCTCGTCGTTCTGATCGACACGAAGCATTTGAAACGTGACGTTCGCCGCGTGTTCTCTCCACTTGCGAAGTGTCTCCAGAGGTCGGTCATTCGGTGCCAGTCGGCGCTCCTAGAGAAATAAGCCAATTTGAAGTGTTCCAACAATCATTTAATTAGTACATTCGCACTCGTCAATTATGTTAATTTGTTCCTTTCACAAGTGTGACTATGGAGAAATTAAGGCAATTCCACAAATCTTTTTGTGCGAATCTTTCCGAATGTTTTTTGTCCTTAAAATCAGAATGGAATTCTCCCCCCAACCGTGAAATTTCTGCGCATTATGACTCTAAGCGGTGACCTTCCAAGAATGCCACAGAAAAAAACTTTCTGAAACGTACCACGTTGCGATACTTCTCCACCAACACAAAACGTCCTCTCTGACTGGTAGCACGTGCCAACGCGTAAATGATTTGCGAGCATGTTGTGGTTTCCGTCACTCCAGAAACGCTTCGTTCCAATCCGTCTATGTTAATTTTGAGCTCCATTCCTGAAATAACAAATTCAAAAAAGAAACACAAAACGATTGAAGAAGCGTGCGGAAATAGAGAGAAAGGGAGAAGAGACAAAGTGCGATTGTGGGTGAGATTAAGGATGATGAAGCGTTTTAATCGTTTCGAGACGAAACGGGAGGTGAAACGAGTGAAAACCCAGGGAGGGGAGAGAATGCAGCAGAAGTCGACAGATTTCGCGCTTTACGTTTGAAATACGACGCGGAAAAGAGGATGGAAATCGGAATCAATGTTCGGGATTTTCCCACCTTGCTACGGGAAGGGTGTTAATGTTAATGAAAATCGTGTTGACCTTGCGATTTCCCAGCTGGAGACGAAATTTCTGCTGTTATTCAAATTGCGAAATATTTGGAAGAAGAGAGAGAGAGAGGGTCAGAAAGTTGTTCTTTTCAAATAGTTCTGCTCTGATAACAACTTCGTATCAAGACTATTTACAACCTTAAACGTAAAATAAAATGAAAATGGAAGTGATCACATGCAAGCGGAAATTGCTATTATCTATTCAGCAGACATGCAATTCACAAATGTATGTAAGCATGAATAACGCCTCAGATCTGTTTGCATATTACGAAAAGTCCCAGCAACCGAATTTACCTGTTTCTGAGAGAAAATCGAAACAAGGAGAAATGAAAACAAAACAAAACGTCTGGAAGATTTAGATAGTCGACCTTGAAGATATTCGAGCTTTTCGTTTCACATTGTTTGTTCTCATGCCATGATCGGTCGGCGGGTGGCGCCCAAAAAAATGACACAATCGAACCGAACACGTTAAATGTTTGCGGAGAGGGAAAGGAGAGGGACGGAACGATCCGCCGATCGCCTCGTGTCGATCAAAAAAGGTAGCGATGGAGACGGGCGGAAAGGTCGGCGAATGATAATTACGGAAAAGGACGAACGGTCTCTCCCATAATATCCATTCTCACTACTACTGCTGCTACTCGGATGCGAGACGCCAACACAACAGAACCCAGACTCAAGGACGCGCCACGTTTTACACATGAAATCCGAACCTTGTCATCAAGGACAACAAATCACTGGCTACGGGGGAGAAAACGAAACGAGCCAGCTTTTTGCAGTATCATACGAGTGAGGGTGAAAACAGGTTGATGGTGTGAAATACAGTTGTATATTTGAGAAAAGGCTGAAAAGATGATTCGAGTGGTAAATATTTGCGCGGCAAGTGATACAGAGGACGAGACCTGGGTGGGAAGAGTACAATAAGGTATTCGAGTGCTTGTTGTGATCGCATTGAAACGAAGAAATGCTCGAGAAAAAATACGGGCAACTGAAAAGAAAGGAGAGAAGAAATCCGCAAGAACTCGTAAAACTGAATGATTGAAGCCTTTTCCGGTCTGGTTTGACCAGTCTCTAGCAGATGTACAAGAGCTCGGCAGACGTCGTCAAATCACATTCGGGTTAGTGAGAGACAGATTGAATCTAGTGAACGAACACAATAAACATAGAGAGGCAGCAAAAGATGCTCACTGAGTACACCCCTCAACCCGCCATAGAAATGTTTCTAGTTGAACAAATAGGCGAGTATGAAAGACCCCCGCCGCGAACTCTTCGCGCCGAAGTATTATTTGAATTGAGCATCTGTGCTATACAATTGCACTAGAAGCCACTTTATAAAAGTGCCACGCAGTTTCGAATGGAAAATTAGAGCGAGAGGGGAAAGAGAGCGCCGTCAGTAGCATGACAGAGAGAATTGCGGACGAGCGGGGCCTCGAGACAGAGAGGGCGAACAACAAAAAAAACAACTAGCAAATGAGATGAAGATATGTGCGAGTGTAACGGGCGATGCACTCCTCACTCGAGTCGCTCTTCGCGGGTTCTCTCCACTTCAATCAGTTCAAAACACACGCTTCTTCTATTTTCGAATTACTCACTGCGAAAAGCGGAAGAAGTGGGTGCGGTCATAAATCGATAAAAAATGAGGCCGAATGGGTGCGAATGAGGCGCGAACGAGCGGTGTCGACCCGCAAATGGTGACCGGCTGGTTAGGTAACAAAGAGAGTGGTGCACACGATAGAGACGCAGAGTGCTGCTGCGGCAGATGGGTGATTGAATGGCCATACCACACGCATGGAGGTGTATTGGGATTAATGGTTCTCACGACCCCAGTCCAGCCATGGAGGTTTGTTATTAGCAGGCGAGAAGATGAGGGGATATTCCAGGTACACAAAGGAGGAGAGAAACTAAAATCATATCTGAGCAAGTCAACAAGAAGGGAACTGTGAGCTCTCTTAATACACTCAAGCAGAATTCCAAGAACATCTGATTGAAGCGCACGTCTTCAAACATCAATCTTATTATCTCTCCGAGAAGCGGCCTCGGTACAAATTGGCTCTCCGCTGTCCTCGGTCCCCCCACTACGCTCCCTCTATCTTCATTTCATTTTTTTGTTGGCCTCTTCTGTCGACAGCTTCTGAAAGTTCCGTGTCTCCATTTGAGTTAGTCCGGGGGAGATTCGGATGGCGGTAACTGAGTTTGTGCGGTCTCCTTCCTGCGTTGTATAGCTTTGTCGTCGTTTTTTGCTCCGATCGGAGGCTTCTTCTTCTCTTCCTTTTTCCTGCTTTTCCCGCTTTCAAGCATTCGCTTTCAGTCATCAAAAATCTTTTAGAACTGGAAGCTCTCTCTCTCTCTCTCTCTGTCCCCCACCACCCGGAACATATCCACAAGCAGAACAAAAACACTTTTCAACATTTTGCTCTTGTTTTCTTTCCTGGTATGTCATGTTGATGCCCCTGCGCGCTTCTGTCTGAAACCGCAAAACGTTCCTGCTTGTGATATTTATGGCATCAAAATCGTTATTATTCTCGAAAACTCGAGAACCGATTGAAAACACATGTCGAGCGAAACGGCTTCCAAAGTATCCATTAACCAGTGTGGTCTTGCCGCACTCATTTTCCCTTTTTCCCCAAGTTTATGAGCCGACAAATGGGGCAACAGAAAACGAGAAGAGGAATAGGACTAGTAGTGGCACAGTTTGTGAAATTAGATATCTCAGCGTGGCCTTGTGCCAGAGCTCGGAAAAACTTGTCCAGATGATGTTCAAATACGAAACAAGGCAAGTTCGCTCGCTTTTTTCTCAATTCAATTGAAATCGCGAACCAAACTTTGACCTTGCCAGTCATAGAGCGAACAAAGCTTTTGTGCTTGTTGACCGAGTGTCGTCATGGCAAAATGTCCGGAGGCGAAAATCGTTTGAAGTCGTTTCCTTCTTTTGTTTTGCTTCCTTATCAAAAATCGTTGCATTGCTGAAAACGGCTGGAAAGAAGGCGGAGACGCTTGGAAGTTCCTTGTCTTCGAATATTCTCTCGGTGGCCAGATACACTTGGCTGATTTGCATCAGAAAAAAACGCGGAAGGCGTGATAAACAACATGAGTAATCAAACACACCTTGGAGATCGGGAGAGCAGTCTTGCTGTTTTTCATATGCCTGGTTTCCCATTTTCCAAAATTAACAATAATGCTTAGTTTGCCGATGAACACCTTCTTCCCGATGCCCCTCACAGAACCACCAGAAGCATAAAAAAAACGAAAACACATTTATTTTATATCCACCCTCTTCCACATGAAAATTTATGATGATATGTGTTCTGAGGTGCTTTTGCCATTTTCCATCTGCTCTCAAGGCGACCGTAACCAGTGTTTGCGTACCTCTCTTGTTTTTCTGTTTTCAAGTCATTGACTCAAATTTCCAACACTGCCAGTATTTCTCACTTATTTGTCTCCGGTGCCCTGTTAATCTTCTCGACGTGAAAATTTGACAGATGCTCCGGCTCCCGCTAATGTTTCCTTGTTGCATTTTTTTCCTTGTTTTTCATGTGTCTAATGATTCTCTTTCAGGACGAAGCTCACAATGTCTGTGGAACTTGCTCCCGTGCTCATTGTTGACGAAAACGACGACCCAATCGAAGGTGAAATGGATAAGGTACATAGTTTTTGGTGATCTACTCAGAAAACGGCCCTTCGAAGTCGGTGCGTTTCAGCTGAAATTACGAGTTCCTTGAATTAATATAGCCCTCTAATAAACACGAGTGCACGTGTTTGTTTATGCTGTCGTCCGTTCTCGAGTTTATGCAAAACTCTGAAATGTCTCGAAATCGGATCCTTCTCCTGCTTCTTCGTCATTGAGCTTTGTTCTTGCTCCGTTATGGTTTTTTGTTGAGAGAAAACAAGAAAGAAGAAAAAAAAAGAAGCGAAAACCGATCCTGCCAGTCTCAGTTTCCCAGTTCTAGTCGTCAATCCGTCTTCTCACTTTGTGTATGATGGGATTCTCTCAACGTCATCTGAACACGAAAATGCCGCTTATCGGGGAAATGTCAGCCACCGATCATTTAGGAAGACCTTTCCCAAAGTCTGCTCCCGCGCACGGGGGTGTCTGTTGACCAAAAAGATCTTCCCAAAGGGAATTCACAAATTCCGGAATTTTCTTCGGTTCACTGACTTTGTTTTCTTCGGTGTTTTTTTTTGAACCCGGGAGCATACTACACCTTCCCGCTGGGGTCTACAGATTTCCGAGCTCCTGATGTCAGAGAGATTATTAGCCGGCTAATTGATGCAGAGACATCAATTAGTATGTTTTCTCTGCTCGCCACTTTGATGATATCACTATTTCCCCTTTTATTTTCTCGCCCCCATCGTAAGTGTTTTTCTCTGAATCAGTTGGTTCAACCAGGAACCAAATACGTCGTCGCATAGCACAGAGTTCACTGACTCCACTTTTTTCTTTTCTCACGTCTTCGTGCACGTCTTCATTCTGCTCCGGAAGTCACAGAAGAAAAGGATCGGGTCGAGAACAACGCCGTTTGGTCGAAAAGAAAAACGCAAAAAATTGAGGTTTCCTCCCTTTTTTCGTTTTGAGATGCGGAAAAGCAGGCAATAAATGTAAATGAATTGAAGAGAAAAACGAAGAAAGATGAGAGAAGAAAAAGCTCAACGAGCCCCCCCGCGTCAGCGTGTAGACCCAGACCGCTCTCACTACGTCACAGCTCAAAGTGAGAATCGAGGGGGTGAATGTTAAGAGTGTGGAGATAGCAGACGGCGGTTTCATTTCTCACGAGAGCATCCTCACACAAAACTTGATCATCTGTTCTTTTTGTGAGCTCTCCTGATATCTCGGGATGACGAAAGGCCATGAGTCAATGACATGATAAAGGTCCGTCCGATGGTGGGACCAGTCGCATTTCTCACGAGGGAAGAAAGATATATAAACTATATTCCATCCGCCATCATTCTCTATTCATATCGTTATTTTTCTCCCTTCCTCTTTCTTCTTCTTCTTCTTCTTGCAACTCGAGACGTTCTTTACCCTCGTTTCCCAATCTCATGGATCCCCGAATCTCTCCCAAAAAGCAAAGCACCCAGCCTGCACTCCTTTTCTTTTGCCCCTTTTATCCAATAACCATTTCTAATAGCTACGACGCAGTACCAGTATTCCGGATGACCAAATCCTTGCGTCCAGGCAGTTTTTCTCCACATTGTTTTCTTTCCATCCGCCCCATTAATCCTTGAATTTCTTTTCTTTTCGGACCACTTCCTCGTTTTCGGGCGGAAAAAAGAAAACAGAGAAAAAAGCAGAAGTAGAGGGAAAACGCTTAAGAAAATACTGGAGCGCGATTATTAAAATCCGAGAGGGAAAGACATATATTTTGCTCGTTTCCACTGACACTGCCACTCCATTGTTTTTGGGCACTTCTTTGCTTTTGTGCCACCTTTTTTGCAATGACGTAGTTTTTTTTCTTTTCCCTCCACTTTTTTGCGATTACATTTTGGTTTCTTGACTTTTTTCCATTTGATCTTCTCAGACCCTTTCCGAGTTTTCTTTTTTATTTTTACTTTCAAGAAGGAAGTTTTAGTTCGAAAACGTTGGATCTCAAAAGTTTTTGCATTTTTCATGAGAATGAGTCCCTAGGGATTGAAACTGCTCACGTTCCACAACTCTTGTCGAGTATTCAAATATACGTCATTTGTGAATTCTTTCTCAGTTCTATCAGAGTTATCAGGCATTCAAAAGTTTGCTTAATTGTCACTTTTTACAAAGGTCCATCCACCGCGAACCACTTTATGGTGGAAACGAAACTTGAAGAACATGAATTCGAATGTCGCCCTTTCGCAATTCTGTCTTTCCTTTTCCGTCTCTCTCATAATTGCACCCTGTTGTGTGTCTTCTAATTTAATTTAGTGACGTTTTTGGACTCGCGCACTTCCTTTTCAGAATACATTGTCTTCTTGTGACTCATCACCAGATTTGCTTCTATTTCCTTTTGCAGATGGTGATCAATTGCGCTTCTCACCGTTCCTCCACGGCTAGCGCTTTCATCATGCCAGAGTTCTCCAACAAGCCAGTTGTTCTGGAAGAGAAGTACGAGTACACAGATTCTTTGGACTCAATGATTGGAATGGGCGCTTTTGGTGCTGTTTTCAAGGGCAATGTGAAGAATTCCGAGAGCCCGGTATCGAGTTTCAATTCTTTTTCCTATCGTATGACCTCGTTTGCAGGTTGCCATAAAACGGATGCTCCGTGTGCACGTGAAAGAGAGCGAGTTGAAGATGATAAAGTAAACACATCTGTTTTGTTTCGTGTCGAGATTCCAGTGTTTTCAGAGAGCTGAACAGCGAGTTTCTGGTCGGAGTCCTTGATATATGCGTGTTCGATGAGTTCACATGTTGTCTGATTATGGAACTCTGTGATTGCGACCTCGACCATCATATGCGTAACATTTCGGAGAAAGGAAGACTGAATCCGTCCAACTTCAGGCATGTTCCGTTACTTCTTCATTTGGGTGGGGATAAGCTAAGGATATCCAGCGAACAGTAAACATGTTTTGATTCTAGTGAAAGAAGGAGAGGAAGAAGAAGAAGAAGAAGACGGAAGTCGCTTCTTTTAGTATGCTCTAAACCGAAAATCACTCAGCCGTTCGTTTCCAGACTTCTACTAGATAACATCGCGAGAGGATACAAGGCTCTTTACGAGCTCAAAATTGTGCATCGAGACATCAAACCGCAAAACATCCTCATCTCGTACACTGACAAATCAAAACAGATTGCTTGCGCTCGAATCACCGATTTCGGTACGTTGACTTTTGTTTTTTTTCGAGAAGAGCAAGAGGTTCCGTGTTGTTTTTGACTCGCAGAAAGTAATCTAATTTCTGTGTCGCTGTTGCTGCTTCCTCACCTCATTTCCTCCGGACCAAAGAGTAACTTCAGGCATTGCAAGAACCCTGGATGAAGACGGAGAGGAGTTGTGCAATGTTGCGGGGACCTTCTACTACATGGCTCCCGAAGTGGGGGCCAATCTTTTGAAGACCTGTCAGTATGATTCAAAGGTGGATATGTGGAGCATCGGATGCTTACTGTACCAGTGCGTCACTGGGGAGGTGAGCACTTTTGCAGTTCAGTTATAGGGAAACGGAAAAGAGGCGTGAAGGGTCGGCCCAAGGGGATTGAAGTGGATGATGACGTAGATAACTTCATATTCGCAGCTCTTTTCTTGCAGGTCCCTTTTGACGAATGCAGTCTGTGCAAGCTGTTTCTCTACGTGGCGGGGGCAAACTTTGACGCCTACGATCCGCCGGAGCTACCGGATGAGTTGAGTCACGAGGTGTCCGGAATCATCCAGTCGCTTCTGCAACTCGACACTTCTCAACGCTGCACTCCCACACAATTCTACGACAAAGCGATTACATGGAGCCAGCAAATATGCTAGTATCGACTTTCGTTCCCCTCCCCTTTTTTATTACGTAGCCTATTATGAGTCACTATTGACTGTCTCATATCTAAACACAATAGATCACACAATCTATATTCTCTTTTGTTATTTCTTACGTTATCGGGTTGTACATGTATGTAGTCAAGTACTTTTCAAAATTGTGACAATACAAGGTTTATGAAGTCACCGAGATCAACAAATCCAAACTGATTTGAAGAAAAAGAGAAATATAACTGAATCGAGAATTGAATTCACTGAATAATGAAACGTCACCGTCATGTGGGAACAATGAAACTGTCGCACTCGACAAGCAGTTATTGGGTGGTTCTCATTTGTTCTCTCTCGGCTCTTTCTCGTCTCAGGGAAGCTAGGTCCTTTGTGACCAGTTGCACAGGATCAAAAGTGCGGTTGTAAGTGTGCGAGAAGGACGGAATCGGGCTGCCCGCCAATCTCCATAATCCTTCGCGCGAGTTCAATTCGACACAAGACAAATAGGGCGTGTTTTGAAGCAAGTAGTAGAAGTCGTCCGTCGATCTGATTTCACCGCCGACCAGTTGGCGAGTGCAAGTTTCCAGGGATGCTCCGTGAGCCACAATCAGAATGTTTCCTGAAAACGTGAATCTTTGATGAGTTGGTCGGGTCGGAAAACCTTCAGGGTATTCGGAAAGGATCTTGTTCATTGAGGCGAACGATCTCTGGTAGTAGTCCACCATCGTTTCATTCATTCTCAGTTCCTTGTCGGTCCAGCATGGAATGTAGCTCTCTGACACCGGATATCCTGAACTACTTATTCAAGTTTCCCTATTTACTTTCTGGATTCGTACCGAGTTTCTTCAAATCCTTTGGTGGAATCCAGCACGGTCTCGCATACCTGGCCCAGACCATCCATTCGTAAAGTCCAGGTTCGACGGAGAACTGGAGACGCTTTTCAGCTCCTGAAAAAACTCTTTCATCTTTCAAAATGCGTTTTTAAAACATACCCATTCCTTTGAGCAGACCAATTGTTGTTTGAATGCATCTGAGCGCCGGCGAACAAAACACATGATGGATTTGGATTCCGTTATCACGAATAGCTCTTCCTAAAGAAACGAAACTCGTTTTCGTGAACTGTTTTGTCATTTTAAACCTGTCAATTTTGACTGAAGATAACCAATTTCGGTGAGTGGAGTGTCTGCGGCGAAGCCTTCCCATCCATCAGGACGTTTTGGAAGAGTTCGAGGAAGATTGATGTCCAACGGGCGATATCTTCAAGTAAAATTGTTTACTATTGAAAAAGGAAAGAGCCAACCTTCCTCTGCTATCAAACGAGTTCATCCAGAGACCGGACTTTCCGAACGCGAAATCGCATCTTTCTCCGTGACGAATGATAAAAACGCGACGTTCCGGCATTGAAAGTTTGGAATCGATATCTGAAGTGAAGTGTTTTCGTTGTATGCAAAGTGAAAGCGGACGAAACACGAGAGAAAGTCGCATATCGAAAAGGGGGGAATAATGGGGAACGAACCTGAATTTGGATGCGTGCCAACACGAGCGGATTCAACAGAACTAGTACACGGAAGAGGGTAGACTGAACCCTAACAAAGAATCTCAAGGACGATCGATAAAGTGGCCAACACACGACTCAAGTGTGAACAATGACTTGCAAACCAAACTGACACAACGGGCCGCTTTGAAACTGTTTGATACTGATAAGACGTTAAACGGTTTGCGCAGAGAAGACAATAGAATCACACTAAAAATGTGTGTGTGTGTTGAGAAGTTTGACCTCGTTGTTTGAACGTGAATCGGGAGAGACTTCGGCAGAGAACAGGAACCAATTTCAAAGAAAGAAATCCGATTGTGAAAAAAAAAACTCTAACGACCCGCAACATAATTGAGACGAATTTGAAAGAATTTTCTACTTTGCGCGTGAAAAAGTGCTTGCTGAATTGACCGATGACCGAAGTGGAAGAGAGAATGAGGTCTCCAACTAATTTCCGTTTCGTTGTTTTCGGCGAATGAAGTTTGAAAGTTTCGAAACGAAATGAGTTTTGTACACTTATTCCATCAATAACAGATGGATATAACGAGCCGGCAAGCGGAAGGAAAAGAGAGACAATGAGCCACGGTGAGTAGGCTGCGTTTTGTTTGCCGAAAGAATTCAAAACCTCCTCCCTAGTGCCGGTGCTCTACAGCCGCACTGCTTTTGACGAACGACAAACAGCAAGTGGAAGAGAGGCATTGCTAAGGGCCGTGGACGGTGTTCCTTTCAGCAAAAAAATACAGAAGCACATTGAAAAACTGAACATTACGCTTCATTTATGATTTTGCTTGCAGAAATGACGGCATTCATATATTGATCATGGCAAAATGTCAATGACAACTGGAATGAGAATGAAGAAAGGTAGGATAATGAGAGAGGGAAAGAGAGACAAAGAGAGGGAGAGGACGACCCGTCGCAGATTGAAATCCAAGGTCTTATGCGATGAACAGGGAGAGTGGAAATTTCGGGTGTAGATTAATAATAAGAGGTACGAACCGTAGAAGATCTGACAGAATGTTCGGAAAATCACATAATGCAAGCGGAATGAGAATGAAAGCGTTGTTTAAAAATAGGTGGCCTCGTCCTCCGGCCAGATCTCCCAAGGAGCTTTACGCTGATGGTAGACCCAAGGAGCGTGGTTCTTCTCAACCGGAATGTCCATTCGGATTGTGCCTCCTTCCTCCAGGTGATCACGGAAGTAACGTCTGAAATTTGACTTATCTACAAGTTCTCATAGGGTTGCTCCGTACCCAGTAATCGCAGCGATGAAAACACAAGGGACATCAGCTCTGTCCAACGACTCGTCGGGGATCATATTAATGTAGTCCTGACGATAGCGAAAGTCTGGAAATCATTGGTTTTTGCTTTGAACGGTGCTCGGGAAGGAGCTTACTTCCGTAGTTCTGAGAGTCGGAAACCATTACAACAGATGCTCCGGCGGCTTCACCAATCAGTGCTTTCTCAGTGAATGAGCAGTCTCTGGAATGTGATGTTTTTAACAAACGTCAAGTGTTTCATTTTGCGAACCCTCTATCCATATAAACGACCGTCGGGCCGTATATTTCATTGCGAAGGGGTTCACACCCATTGATCGGGTCGGCCAACACCAATTCGAGGTTCTAAAAAGGTTCCCGTTTGATTTTCGATCATTTTCAAGTACGTCTCGCTGGACAATCAGACTATCATGTTTACCGGACAGCTAATCTCTTCGAAACACACAACTCTTGTTTTTTTCCCGGCAAGACAATGGAAACGTTCTCAATATCTCAGTTTCTGATATACATACCTTCAAAGTCTTGTTGAGTCCGTCCGGGAAATGGAGTCCAAGCATGTAGGCGTGTTTCATTTGGTAGGTGAACGCCAACATGTACGGTTCGGTCACAGTGAACAACATGTTGTCTTGATCGACTGAATCAAAACAAGTACGAAATTTTCACATTTTCGGCCTAAAATAACATACCAACTTCCTCATATTCGCGCGGGAGCTTCGTGAAAACGTGTCCAATCAGGAGAAAATAAAGAAGAAATGCGAATTCGCGATGTTTCATTTCGAAATCTCGAAGAAATGTTGCGAAAATATCGAATGTCAGAGATACGAATCGAACGAATGCACGACAGTTGGTGCAAACACCGCGACGCAAAGTCGCAGACAAGATTATTGACGCGCACAGCTGGCGTGTATGTTACCACTATCTATCGCTTGTTGATGAAGTTGAGAATGTATTTACCGACAACATCATTCGATTACTCGGAAAATATTACACAGGAAATAGCATGCAGTACGAAAACTGAAGTAATTCACAATGTTTGTCGGCTAACTACCGACAATGTATTGATTGAAGGTTTCAAAAACCACGACTTGATTTCTTTTCGAAATGGCGCCACAAAGTATAACGTGACTATAGGATCAATTAAAAGTGGAAGACCGCCGGCTAAAAAGCCACTGTAATTTTGCAGGGGGAAGTCGATATCTGTATTATTGGTTAGGTAGTTTAATCGCTTAGAAAATATCTTACTGAATAACGCCATAATGAAATAGGCAGCATAAGCGCATGGGTATATGATGGTTGGAATGATTGCTTGGATAAAGAGACCCTGAACGCACTAACTGTCAAACTCAATTTTCTGTTACTTACATTGACAAACATGCGATGTTGTCTTTTCATCGATTCAGACGTCCTCTTCAGCCGTGTGCTGATTTCGTTCAGGATGCGTCTCTGTAGATACCAGCACATCGGGAGGGGAGCAAATGCCACAATCGTAATGAGGGAAAAGCTGAACAAAACCAAAAACGAGTCCAATGGTATGAGAGCTATCGTTGAATATTCAGTGGTGTTCTTGTTGACCGTTTCGAAAAATGCATCATCATGTGGAAACTGATACAAAGACTGGATGACCCAAATTTGAGAAACCTGCAAATGAACTGAGGCTTGGTTGTGAATCAGCTTGACTCACAATGTATAAGAAAACTGGAATGTGAAATATGATAAAACATTTCACTAGTTTTGAAATTGGAATGAACATGTTGGTAACTGACAAATATTTGAAATAGAACGTCAGAGTCAAAGATACTACCGAGAATAAAGCAGCGATCTGAAAATCTGATTTCAGTACGGTTATTGCCTTTTGTTGTCAAACTTGGCCGATCTCATAAACAAAGAAAGCTGTCCGAGCTTGTAGATAACGGCACAACCCGTTCATTCTCATGACGATGGGATTATCCGAAATATCGAGTGACGGTTGGGAGAAATATGCGGCATACAAGTTGAAAAGTTGAGAAACAACTGTATCCGCAAGAACAATCCGGAACAGTTGTAAGCTTTTGGCTCCATTCCGAATGATGAAAGTCAAAAGAACGGTTTGAAATACAGTAGCCATCAGAAGATGAGAAGTGTAAACGATGGAAACTATTGTCTTTTCGGTCATCATTTTGCTTTGGCAGAGCTAGACCGAAACTAATGAGCGTCAGATGTTTGACTGATACTCATGAAAAGAAGAAGAGGAGAAGTACGCTTCAAAAAATCTTAACAGCCGATAATGGTTTGTGCTCATTAGAAGTCACATTATCTCGACATACAAGAGCTCACGGAACATTTTTGCGGTGCCGTTCAAGTTTGATTTGAGTTATGGTATGGGATCAGTTGTTTTTACCAACAAAACGTTTGATGCTTTAATCCTTTATTTCATTAAAAGTCACTGGAGGACATTGATCAGCAGATTCAGTGGCTCGCGGCCGTTGGCGGTTATAGTGATAACCGTCGAGTTTTTGCTACTGCTGCTGTTGGTGTTGTTGTTGTCGTTGTTGCCGATCGCTCGATTTTTCTTGCCGGACAGAAGCTTCTGATGACCGATGAAGCTGTCCTTGGGCTCCGGTCTCCTGCTGTCGGGTCTGGAAGAGAATAGCCAGGGATTAACTGTGTCACTGTATCAAGGCACCGCATACCTCTTGCATTCCGGCCGGTCGAGCTTATCAAAACAGTACTGGCACGCCTCCCAGTCCAGATTTTCATAGCACAAGCGCTGGACCCGTCCGTAGCGGCCGTTGGGGGGAGCAGTGTATCTGGAGAAAACCTTGCTAGGAAGGGAGAAGAAACGAGGACTTACCCGGTGCAGTTCACATTCTCGGGATCCACGTTGCAGGCGAGGCACTCCTCGCGGCTTTCGAACAGGATGCAGGCGACTGCGAACTCTCCGATGTCGTCAGGCCTGAATGATTTTCTTCTTTCCAAGTTGCCTATTTTATAATTGCTATTACCGCTTGCAGAAGATGTCAGTGGAGTGTGTGCTGTCTTTGCAGTAGTCGCAGGCGGTACTGTTGGAGGGGTTGAAGATGCACTCCTTGAGAGTTTTTCCGATGTCACTTTTCAGGGGAACCGGCGGGAATCTGAAAGGAATGATAAACAGCAAGTGACCGAAGAAACACGCCTACCCAACACAATCCAACTGATTCGGATCCTTCTCGCATTCCGCACACGCCTCCATGTTCTTGAAAACGTAGCAGTCTTCCGTGTAGTATCCAATGGTCTTCGGTCTGAAATAAGTGTCTTTGACTTGAGGATCAATTTCCAGTTTACCTTTTGCACTTGATGTCCTTTCCGTAGTCCTCTCTGCAGTAATCGCACGCCTCCATGTCCGTTGCGTTCTTGATGCACTTCGTCAGTGTCTCTCCGAGTTCGGCGGGAAGAGCTCGGACTGGGAACCTAGAATGGGATTCCGTTTAGGTGGCGAGCAATCAAGCGCTTACCCGGCACAGTTCGGGAGCTCCGGACTTTCTTTACAGAACATGCACACGTTTCTCTCCCGGTAGATGAAGCACAGCACGGTGCTGGATCCGATGGCGTCGGTTCTAAAAACGGTATTGAAAAATGAAGAACTGAACGAATTCACTTTTTGCATTGAGGATCTCCGTGGTTCTCAGCGCAGTACTGGCAGAAGTCGTTGAACTCGAAGTCGTAGTTCTCCTCGACGCAAGACTCCAAGCTGGTCTTTTCAGCAAAGTTTCTCTGGCCGAAACATCCTGGGTAGTTTCTATTCCACTCGCATGGATCGAACGGGATCGATCGCACCGCAGAGACGACCAGGAAGAAGAAGAGGATCATTTCCTTTCAGATCCGAGGACGAAGTAGGGAAGTAGTGAATAGCTCGTTCGATGGAACAAGATGCCTGAATGAGCCGTGCTTGCGGCTTATATACCGAGAAATCAATAAAAAGTTATGGTCCGCTCATAAAATTTTATGGAATTGCTTCCAGTGAAGGTGTTTTATGTTCTCTTTTATGATCAACCAGCGATCACTTCTCTTTGCGTTTTCTGAGTACGGTATTCACCGATAGGAACGTTCGAGAAGTTAGCAGAAGGACCTGCCCACGCGCTATCACAAGATTTGTAAACCTGAAATCGAAAACACTGAGTGAGATTTATCGAACAAGAAGCATTTTTGAGTTTATTTTTTAAGCAAACAAAGGTCGAGAAAGCCAGATTATCAGAACTTTTCTTCTTCCACAGCAACGCGCATCGTATTCATGACGCGGTTTTCAGTTTTGATCGCCTGTGCGATGACGCAAAGCTTCTTGCTCTGTTTCGACGAAGTTGGAAGAGTCGCAAAGAAGGGATACTTGTTAACGTGTTGCAACTAAAAAACGATTCAAAACATCATGATGAGAGGGTTTCTGACGGCTCACCTGAGCCTTATTGCAAAGACTTCTTTCCCTCTCATCCATCAAAGGAATCGGTTTGTCTTGGCGGCACAGATTGAACACCGGTCTATCCAGCGGATCACTTCTAAATTTGGAGCGTGAGAAGTAGCATAGTTTGACAAACTAACGGGTCTCCGGAATTCACATGATCGATCATGGGAATTGTGCCAATAACAACCGGGACGTTATACTCGATGACGTCCATGCCGTTGGCTCTGACTTTGACGGCAAAAGTGTACGTGATGGCAAGAATGCGTTGCATGTTGGAGCCAGAAGTTGCAGAAGAGATTGATTGTCGCGACTTCTGACTGGTTAACGAAAGTCTTCCTAGTTGAGACTTGCGACGCAGTTGGAACTTGTTTCCGTCCAGCTGCCCGGCGCGGAACAAAATCGGAAGCGGTGTTGATGGAGCGGTGCACGGAATGTGAACTTTTTTGTCGATTTTGTTCATGCAACCTTCTTCAATGTACATGGCCATCAAATCCTCTTGAATTAGTTGGTTGTCGACAGTTGCGTTCTAAAAATGTTATTTCGTTAAAACTTGTCTGAAAAACAACTTTGACCGCACCTCAACATCATCTTCCACATCATTTCCGAATCGAGTGTTTCTCATTAGGCACACTGCCACCTTCTCAATCCTACGGTCACTTTTGTTCTCGATTTTCCCTAAAGATCAGAAGAGCACACCTTCGCTAACAAAGAAGGATCTTTATGTACCGAGGAATGTTATGGCCTCGCCACAAACAAATGCGGTTCTCTCGATACCCAACTGAAGTCTGATATGGCCGCCAGTGCAAGCAAACCAACCGAACTTCCGTTGTTCAAAGTCTGCTCGCGGCTCGAACCACGTCTTGGCAACCTTGTTTAGATCTAAAGACTCGACAACTGTGATGCCTCGTACTGCCTTCACAAGACTCGGTGTGCCTTCTGAATTGCACGATGAGAACGTTTGTTGCGTTTGCAAAAATACCTTCAGTTTTGTATTCCATTGTGCACTGAATAACGTATTGAATATGTCCCTTTGAGCTGTAAACAGATGTCGGGAGCTGGTCCGGAAGTGTTTCCTGGAACACGTTCTGAATAAAAAAGAACGTCTTCAACGCCCAAAATACCTCAATCGGAAAAGTATATTCCGATTCCGTGACAACAAGCGGCTTGGAAACAACGTGAGAGAATTTCTTCATATAAGTCATATTCTCTTGAATAGATTCATCTTTCTGGAAAACTAGGACTCGAGCAGTGAACACAAGAGATATTCGAATACCTTTCCTTTGCAATTCGACTTTCCGTATCCATGGAACAGAATACGAAGAGAAGTGATTTCGATACTGGTTCTTTCGGTCAGCTTCAAGTGAAGTTTTCCTTGAACGGTATCTCCCCAATTGTAGGAAGCATCTTTTTTTGAAAGCTCAAGCATACACTCGAGAAGATTATCCTCACACGAAAGCTGCGGCTGAAACATGGCGAATATTTTCGATATGAGCCGAGAGCTGCCCGGTTCTCACCGTGTGAAGCATTTCGCAAAGATATAGCGGTAAAGCTGGAGACGAAAAATGAAGAAAAAACTCTGTGCTGGGCAAGAAGTTTTCACCGGCTCGAGCAAGTATCTTTGTGAGCGTGTGTCATGCACCTTGGGGGTTTTGTGACAAATAAGTTCCGGTGATTATAGGGGTGGGGCGAGCGGCCCAACTCGTGTGGTCCGATTCGGAAGTGGCCACTCTTGCGAAATATATGACTGATTCACTATACAACACTATTCTCTTAGTCTTGCGAGACAGACCACAATGATCACGTTTCCTGCACTATGCAACATCGGAAGTGCTCCGACTTTTGAGCCAAATCGTCGTAGGACTCGTGACTCGGATTCTTGCCTGTTGTCAATCAACCTATAGTAATAATGGCACAAGGAAAGCATGCACGTTGGCAGAAACAAGAGGGAGGGAATCATTGATAACATGTTGTATTCGGTACAAACACGGCCGCGCACAATGTTTATGGACCTTCATTACGAACTGATAATGTGATAGCCATTCATTCGAAGACAGAGAGCCGGAAATTGATGTATCTTCCTCTATAATTTGGCAGCATGGAGTCAGTCTACGATACAATTCCTCGGATGTGGAGGAAACGAAGGTAGGTCATAGCGGTCATTAGCAGTGTCGTGTGATACACAAGATTTGCCCCGGCGATATTGTGAGAACCTACCCATTCGATTCCTCGGCGGCCTTGCTCTCTTTCTCTCTCGCTGGGTTCGGTTTTCTTTTCTCTCACTCTATGCGCCAAGACCATAAAAACCGTACTCGAAACGAGGGTAAAAGAGAGGAGAGAGAGAGAGAGAGAGTTTGAAACGGCCGCACGAATGTTTGATTCCATATCAAGCCGCTTTCTCTTTCGTCCTTTCCATTCTATTTTTCCTCCCAGCCGTTGCGCGAAAGGGAGAGGGACAAAAAGCTCAACGTCTTTTAGGGTGAGGTGGGAGGTCATCACCTACACCGCTTATCTACTTATTTGCACAACCCGGCGCGTCCGTGCGTCAACTATCTCGCTCGGCTTGTCTCTCGGAGACCGCTCTCCAAATGCATCTGATCCCCCTCTTTCGTCTTTTTGCGGTCATTGTCGCTTGTTCTTTCATCCCTTCCTTCAATCCGAATGCCGCGTGTCACACATTGAGACAACCGAGTTCAGCCAGTTCTCCAGCGTCCTCCTCTCATCCATCTTCATGCTTTTCGGTCTGCTGATCGCCTAATTCGCTAATCAAATCTGTTCCCTTAAGAGCTTTTCTCCGCCTCCCCCACTTTCACCTTACTGTATTATGCAACCTTCTTTTCTTCAGCCATTGTCGCCCATCGTTTTTCGTAAGTGCAAACAGGCCCGCCGGTACGTGGGTAGAACGCATCGTCTGACGACCTACTTTTCCGCTTCAATTTGCAACTAGTACTTCCGCACACAGCGCGATCCGTACCTTCTCGTGTTACATCATTAGCCTCACACCTGCCGGTTGCACACGACTCGCTTCGAGTTTTTTCTTCCCGTGCGGCACTTAGCTAGAGTCAGGGACCCATTGAAAACAATGCAACCTTTTCGTTTCTCGAACACATCATTTTTCTTTTTCGGGGTTGTGAACAGCCAACCCGTTTTTTTTCTCCCTTCTCTGTTTGCCGTTTCGTGTGAGTCATTGTCGTGTCCGGTCAAAAGGTAGAACATTGAGAAGATCTAAGCAAGTTCCAGCAGCCAGCTGAACATCCCGCTTGTCACATTGACGTACTTGATTTCCTTCAGAATGTTTCCAATCAAAGCAATCGCTTCTTTGGAAAAAAAAAAACGATAATCTTTATCATCGTCACACTCCAGTTTTTGTGTTGATCGGCCGCCCGGAGAAAAAGAAGAAGCCGAAGAAGGCAAAAGACTTTATTCTTATCACATTATCGATCGTGGATATATCTCTTCTTCCATCGGCTTTTTTTAGCTGCCTTCTTTGTGCGTCCTGATCATATGGTTGACTAGACGATTGAATGACAACTCGTGTCCTATATTTCGTCCCGGATTGTTATTCTCGCGTGAGGAAAAGAAAAACATCGATTCGGACAAGTTTGGAAGTGAAGAATTGAAAAGTAAATCACCGGTTGTGGTGGTTTCATACATTTCATACACCCTACTGTCACTGTTCTGCCAGTTTTTGTGAGATTTTGAATGAAAATGCCCGGCTTGGAAGGCTTCAATCAAAATTCGCGGCGAAAAGCCGAGAAGCGTCGGAGACAAGTCTGACGAGTATCCGTTCGCCAACGACGGGAACATTGCCTCAATCCGCTTTTCCATTGTGAAACGAATGCAAAAACGGAATCTCACCGGTCCGCGGCCCGATCTTCGCACGAATCCGGCCATAATGCACTGACTGTAAAACAACTCATCCGCGCAGAGGGCTGTCCCCCCGGCTTGGCCGGTCTGACCTCTAGTACCTCTAATATATAGTCAGTTTTGCATATATATCCCTCTTCTCCGCTTTCGACCGTCCCGTACGTCCTCTTCGCGCTCGGTTTGCCCTCTTCTCCCGCCATATGGCAACCGGCACCATTTGACCCCCTCCCGCGCGTATAATCATTAGTCATCTGCTCTGTTCGGCCTTTCGGATCCTTCTTCTCTTTCTTCGTCTATCAGAGAGTTTTTACACACAACGACATCTTGTCTCTGGTCGGAGTACATTCTTCTTACAAATGTTTATATCATTTTTACACCTCGAGCACTCACACAGCTGTTTTGCAACGCCTCATGCACTTTGAATTGCTGGTCTCATTGTTTCTCACCCCCTGCTCTCATTTCTTCTTGTGTAGTCCAATCTACCTTGCGGCGGGTGGAGGGTTCCATGTAATTAGAGAACACTCGGTGTTGTCCTTGATAAACACGTAATCATGGATGCGCTATGTCATTAACCTACGCTCATTAGAACCATCCTTGAGTGGCTGTGAAGAGAGAGAGAGAGAGGTAGATACGAAGGGAATCTAGCGGTGTATTCAGCTGCTTTCTGGTCTTTTAGATCGCTATCTTTTTATCTTCCGCCGCTTCCTTATTTACGATAGTTTGCATAATCTATCTTTAGCCGCTCGTTCATTCACGACAATTTGCATATAAATCTGATTTTCGGTTTTTATCCGTCGCCTCGACGACAAGTACGGTTTTGCGATGAATTCGCCCTCTTTCGTCCATTCGAATGTCTTCCACGCGGCTGCCATCTGTATGAAATGCATTGTCCGGGAGAGAAAGGATAACTCAAGACCATTCGCGTCTGTGAAACGATTCTATTCCTCCTTCTCGTGGCAGCTGTATTATACGTTTTTCGTCGTCGACGCAACTGAAAAGAAATCGTTCCATTCTTTTGGTTTGTCTCTGAGCAGATGACTGCTTGGTTCTCGTCGCCTCGCTTCAATTAGATCCATCTGAGAAAGTGGGAATGGCGTGTTCGTGTCCAGTGCATTAATCAACATGTTTGTGTTTGAGTCGTTCGATCTCTCTTCCCACCCCACCACCCAAAACGCCATGACCGACACGCACTTATGTTTGCTAATTATCGAGCCGCTTATTCGACGGGTGTGGTCCATGTGGCACCTCAGCTCTCCAAAATTGTATCCTGCCATTTCTCGAGCCTCAATTACCGGGTTATGAACACAGCCGAAAGGTTCGCAGACTAATATCAACAGTCCACATCGGTCCCTTTGGTAAACATACTACCGGCAATCTGTAGAATCTTAATTTTGCTGATTTGTCTTGCCGTTCCACTACAAAAAGTTTACAAAGTAACTTGTTCATTTTACTTTTTTAATACACCGCCGCTCTTGAAGTAGGTTGGCCGCCTGAAGAACAACCCCATTCTCTTTCTTCTCTCTCACTGCAAAAGCTTCTTGTAGTCAAGTGCCATTGCCAACAATGGTCAAGAACAGTCAAGATAGATCACAGACAAACCACTTTCTCATTTCCGTCAACACGAGACTGTTTCCACCTCACTCTCTTATCGCTTTCAACGACACTTGAATTCTGACACATGAGAAGCTCTTCAGGTGGTGTAGATTCCTCCCTCCAACCATTCAAGGGTCTTGCCTTGTTCTCGACTCATTTTTTTTTCGTTGCCCTGCTTCTCGCATGTGCGCAAGCGTGTCCCGGGGTGTCAGTGCGTATGTGTGTCTGTGTGTGTATGTGGCTGTGTCAATGTTGTCACAGATCCTGGCTTGCGGCCCGAGAACACGTCCTGTCTTGGGTTCTGTGTGTAATGGCAGGCTCATCGGTCCGCGCGGAAGAATGATGCGATGTGTCAAGTACCAGTCCTAGACAACACTCTCCCATCTCTTCGCTTTCCTGATACTCATCCCCTTTTTCCTGAGAAACACACACCTCTCTCCCAAATAATCACTTGTCCGACTCTCCTCCCTAAATCGCCAAGCCCCACTTTTTCCAGGCAGTTTCATTGTTGTCCGGACTTTCCGTAAATCGCGCGAAACGGCTAATTATGCGACACAGATCGGAAAATCATTGAGGAGACTGTCGTATAATAGAAACTGCAAACACCATCCTCCATCCCTCTCCCCCATTCCTCGTTTTTGTTTTGTCCCTCCCAGTGTTCATCGTCTTCCTCCAGTCCAGCCACTTGAAACAAAACACTGACTTTTGATATGTAGATGTTGTTTCATTTTGAAGACGGAAGAGAAAGACACGTGCAATTTGATTCTCGTGAATTGGCTGGTCTTTCCGGTTTTCTCCAACACTAGTACATATCAAAAATTCCTGGGCCGCCCGTTTTTATTTTCGGTTTTTTTTTCCTCGTTCAGTTCAATCTCATGTCTATAGTATGACTATGACAGCTATAAATTCAAATGGCCGCCGCGCACACTGGAGCGAAAAACGTTTTTGGTTTTGGTTTGGCGTGTGGAGTGAGAGTGGAATAGTAATATTCTCCTGAAGGCTGGCTCTTCACGCACACACCCATTTTTCTCTCCTCGCACGCCTCCGCGTCAAATATCGAAGGAGTCCAGTCGTGTTTCGTTTCCAATTAGTTGTGTTTCGTTTCGTTTCCAGCAGTAGCTCGTCGAGAAGGTGTCATCCGGAGACGGAGAAACTAGTAAAGTCTCGAGAAAACGAATGGAAGTGAAGCGTGGAATCCGGTGCCTCTCCGAGTGAGGCAATGGTTGTATAATGTTCTTCGAAAAGTGAAATCTCTTTTCGTCTTTGACGTCTTCTTCTCGACATTATTATGTACACCTCCTGCAAATTACTTTGTTTCTGTCGCCGACGTCGTCGCGTTTTTTTTTGGCTGTTTCAATACTCGACGACCGCCCGCATCCGCGATTATTCTTTCTCTTCCTTGACGTCTTCTGCCACGTCTTCAGACTTCATGTCGTGTCTTCCTGTCCGGAAGAACACAAAGCGAATCACCCTCCACTGGCTCATTTCCGAATCATTTTCTTTCACTGCCGTCCACTTTTATTTGCTTTTTGAGTCTTTGTGTGTGTGAGACACTCCCTCATCTTTTTACTCCTAACCAAAGAAGGCTTTGCGGAATGATATTAATTTCAGTTGGCATGCGGAAAGAGGAAGGATTCTCCCCAAGGAATCATACTCCCCCCTCCCGCTCTAAATATATTCGGCACATTTTCCCTTCAGCCAGCCAATAAAATGAGGTTGTACGGCCCCAAAAACGACACGAACAAAAAGCCATTTGTTTCTGTCATCGTCGTCGTAGTCGTCCTTCAAATCGTGCAGCTTCTCACATCTTCTTTTTCCTCTCGCGCATTCGAAAAAGAACTCGCCGGAAAGATTGTATTCTCGAGTGGAGTGGCCCGTGGTCCTCCGGCCACCCTCATCGAGAATGCTCGAGCGAGAGCCCTGACTCATTTGTGCTCCATTCAGTTCATTCATCACAGTCAAGTGCATCCTCTGATCTCGTGTTCGACGTTCAAAATCTCACTTTGTTTGAGTTCGCCGCCACTTTTTTCATCCTCGCACTCATCTCTTCCGTTACCTCCCCTCTCGTTTTGGGTCATCTCATTTCATTAGCAAACAAGACGGAAAGCCTTGTTGTTACGCCTTAATTTCTATGTACTTTACTGTAATCCTATTCTCCTGCAAACTTTTTTTTTTCTCGCTCCCCTTTGAGGTTACGATGGGAAAAGAAAATACCGAGATGGATGGAGGGAGCGTGATTCCTCCTACCACTTATCTTGCTTCCTTAATATGAAGGGAGTGTGAGGAGGACGAGGAGAGGGATTCTTCTCATTTTCAAACAACCGGCCCATAATTTTGACTGGAGGTCGCTTGACAGTCAAGAAACAAAAACGGTGACTCAGCAGGGGTCCTTCCTCCTAGGTTTTTGTGATCGCTTCGAATCCGCTTAGGCAGATGTCGCTCCTATCATTTCATTTATTCTCCTCCCTAGCTGTATGGATCACGAAGAAGAATATTCATCCAGTTTTTCGACAATAAGGTGAGAAGATTTTATGAATTTCGCTGTGTTCCACTCAAAAAGAGGCTCCTTCCTATCGATTCTGAAAGAGGGACACTGAAATGAGATGAAACGAACAACGGAAACGTGTCACAAGCCAGTAGTTTCCTTTTGAATATTTCACAACCACATATCGAAAATTGGGTGCTCGATTCGTATTCTGCGGCCACTTTTCCCTCTCCTTCCCCTCATTCCCCTCTCGCCCATTTCCTTCGACGCTTTCCCATATGACAAACGGGTCGCCAGGCAATGTCTTTTTTCGGTACCTGCTTGTTCCCCCCTCTTTCTCTCTCTACTCTCGAGAGACACCGACCAATTATTCGACCACCGCCTGTTCGAGGTTACTCCAACCTGTGCCAAGCGTTCCTTCCATCCGCGTCCCACTCGTTGCGCAAAGAAATTGAACGTCCGATTCAGTCGCCTCCTGTTCTTTTATCACTCTAATACGACCAGCTAATACATGTTCCCGGACTTGTTCTTCAACTTGTTACATCATTCCTTGCTTCATTCCATTCGAGAATCTATCTTCCTCGTCTTCTTTTTTCACTCTCCATCATGAAAGAATACGTCAGGTTTTTTGTCTTCCATGAACCTTCTCAAGTCCACTTGATGAATTTATGGGATTAGTTGCGGGCGACCGTTAGACAAAAATTAAGTTCTGCCGATCAAGTTTTGGTTTGTATTCGTGAATCGAAATAGACACAGAATTGTCTCTTCCTCCCTCTCCTACCAAATAAGGAAATAGAAAACCGACGAGAACGTTTTGGAATGGGAATGTAAAGAAGATCAAGGAGAAGTGGGAGAAACTTTTCCATCTCTTTCACTCTGTCTTCCCCCCTATTTCAAACTGTTTGAATTGGCATCAAGCAATTGACGAACCCGAAGAAGTTGAGTCAATACTGAACACACTGTGCTGCCGCGCATTGTCCAGTTTCTCATCCGAAAGGCAGGTGAGAAGAAGTCGGATGACGTGAAACACGCTAGCTGCAATGTCTGCCTATCTCATCCATCCCTTCCGAACAGAATATAATAGCGAATAAATTTTATTGGGCCTGGCGGTGGTCGACTGCGGTTGGCTAGCCACTAGCCACCCTTCATCCACTCGCCTGACCTCTATTTGAGAAGAGTTGATGTCCAGTCGGCGCTTCTAGTTGACGTCGTCGTCATTTCAAGTGTTCTTTCCTTCATCCCACTCGCCGCCACACCGCCGCTACGTATATTTTATTCCGCTGCCTACTTACAAATACAAAACTACTGCGAGAAGAAAACAGTTCCTAAAAATGCCCAATCGCTCGTCGCGACGGTTTTTGAAAACGTAAGTCTTGTTTGGACGGGATGGATTGTTTCTGAGTGACCCACTTCCATCATCCTCTCCGCTATCACATCCTCTTTTTTGATCTTCTGCTGTGATCGTGGACAAGAAGAATCGGGAATCGCCTTGAATGTCGTCCATCTGTTTTCATAGATGTTGTTCTGATTTCCGGCGAATGAAAGTAACATGTGTGGTAGTTTCGTTCCAATAGAAATTGATTCAAGATGTTCTCGAAAAAGCTTCTTCCTCCGAATATTTCAGTTTTTCTGGGTACTCAAAGAAAACAGTTTGTGGCGATTTGAAGACCGTAACAGACCGGAAATCGTATTCGTATAGTGGAAGTTCTCACGAATTTCCCTCTACTTTTTCTCAACAAAAGATACCAAATTCCGTCGAAATGTTTATCTGCCATCTACCGTAAGACATTGTACAACTAAAAAAACAACTGTCTCGTGCCACTATTGTTACACAAAACTTCGAGAAACGTTGTGATCGTTGCCGAGGTGTACGTCGTCATTCGGCGTCTCTTCATCAACACCAATCCATTCTCGATCGCCATTCCCTCGTTCATAAACGCGCGATTCGGCTAACCAACCTACTGACCATAAAAATTTTCGAAATGCTGTCTAGAATAAGGAAAGTGTGTGGCGCGCGCGCTTTTCAAGGCTACAATAAGCCTTGTTTCGAAACAAGTACACTTTTGGTGTGTCAAAAGTAAGCGGAAAGGCTTTGTTTCACAGCCTCCTTTGACACCCCCCGAGTACCAGCAGGCCATATGGAGGGGTAGAAGAGGGACGACGACGTCCCTCTCACCCTATCGTCTTATTCAATCTTCGCGTGCTTCCCATTACTCTCCCTTGTCTTGTCCTCTTCCTACGCATCATTGCTGGTAGTGTATATCTGTCGCCGAAGGTTTCCTCGCTGCTTCTGACGCCTTTTTCCGGTACCCTACGTGCTTCTTTTTGTCGCCATGTTGTTGTGGTTACAAACTGTCTGACTGGACACCAACTTTCGGTAATTATATTGCCGTCCCTCATTGACTCATCTTTCCCACCACTTTTTGTTTGAATGTGATGGTGGTCGTCGTGGCCACAAAAATCTCTTTTTGTCTCTTTGCCCATTCAGACGATGGTTTGTGGTGAATGGAATGAGAACCCTCCCGATCTGTCTTTTTTTGTTCAATGATAACCGCTGCTAATTATGGGGACTTTGCTAGCAACTGAAACAATTTCCGAGTTAATTTTACACCAGGGTACTTGAGACACATCCATCAATGTCGGCTGCACTCTTTCTCTATTGAATTTTTTCAATCTTGGATTCACTTTCATCTGATTATACGACGTGCAGACGACGCCAAACTTACTTCTTTCCTCTCCACAAAGAAATACAATTTGCGGAGGCAGAGTCCGTTCTTTTGTCCTCGAACTCTCGCTTTCTGGTATCCCCATTATTCGTCTGGGGTCTAATTGAGGCTCGTCGTCGATTTCCCGCATCTGCTCATCCTAATAGGCAGATGTCGTTCTCAGGTATCCGCCTTGCATGTCTTTTCTTGTCCAATCCTTACAAATCTCCCGTCCCCTCCTGTATAGACTTGTTTTGAATTTTGCGGTTCACTGATTTTGCAACAAATTTGAATAAGACTAGCAGCTTCTGGGCGCTTTCTTGCGATCCTCCCCTCTCCACCATTCTCCCCAAATCCAATTCCATTCATTTGCCGTGATCATTCGTTTATCAATCATTCACATTTTCCGATTTTTGCAGCGCACCGGGCGCTTGTGACTGGGAACAGTGTCTGCTGATGGGCTCCGGCGAGCCGACGCGAGCTCGCGCGGCGGTCACATCATCGTCACTGCACAAGCAACGCAAACCTCGACAGGAGATATCGGCCTGCCTCAAATGGCTCGTCTTCGGACTCAACTCAATTGTCTTCGTGAGTTGCGACTTTAGTGACACTTTTGCCGCGAGTAGTGTCATTTCCGGGACGATGGTCCCCTCATTTCACATCCGAGGGTAGATAAAGAGGGTGGCCTTCACAAGATACGATTGGGGAACAAAGGCAGTTGGTCGCCGAGGGACATCAAACCGCTTAGATGGAATTCGCCCTTCCTGCACCTGTTTGATGTGAACATGGCACCGACGCAGCCATCTGTCTTCCAAACAAAACCGAGTGCCCCCCTCTTTTTCGCGCAACTCATTACCAGATGTCTTTCCTTCAAAAGGGATTCTTGTTTCTGGTCAAATGTCGCCCATTAGTAATGGCTCATTTACTCGCCATTTGTTCAAATGACCCGACCACCGAGATGAGAAAAGCGTTGCGTTACAGACGAGTGACTCTCGGGGAGGTTGGAAAAGAAGTTGCCTAATGAAATTCATTTCCTTTGGAAATTTCGCAATTCACAATTTGAAATCCATGGCTTTGGATTAGAAGGGTATTTAGATACCGAGGGGTAATTGAATTTGGGTCTGTTTGGAAAATACTGAACTCATCAGTAACCGAAGCTGTCTTACTTCTAAAAGTGGCAACCTTGAATGGGAGTACTGATTAGAAAGGTTGAAAGGAGGAACGTCTTCTCAACAACTATTGAATAAGTCACAAGTTGAAAGCCAATTACTTCCTTGCGCGCCCGTCGTTCGCTCTTAGAACCACTTCAATTCATAAGTGCATTAGGCTTCACCCACACTCAAATTGCCTTTCGGTGTTTGTGCATTTCCTGCTGAATGTTAATTGAGGATGACCTTTCTCCCACCAGCTCCTAATTTGCATTAAGCCGAACGCGCGCTGCACGTCCCCGCGCATTTCGGCGGCCCTCATCAGCTGGATAATACCAGAAAACAATCAAACGGGCGGTAAGAGGAAGCTTTTGGCGGCGAATATTCTATGAGAACGGGAAAAAAACATGAGGCTCATTGGCGGGTCGGATACCAGGAATAAGGGAAATGCAGGTCGGCAATATAAGATCGCCAAGGTAGATCAAATCATTTTTAGAATACAATCTTGAAAATCTTCATTGACGTCAATTCTAGGAAAATCTGCACGGATCGAAAAGACATTTTCTTGTTTTTCAGCTCGTCGGCGTAGGAATCCTTGCCCTAGGTGTGTACCTGTTTGTCAAGGATTTTCGAGAAGTCAAATTAGTTGATGTCATTCTGAACCCAGCCATTCTCATCAGTATTCTTGGTAGGGATTCATAGTGCGAACAAACATGTGAATAGATTAATATTACAGGTTTCTCGATATGCGTCGTATCATTTTTCGGATTTATGGGTGCCTTGCGAGACAATATTTTCTTGCTCAAATGTGTATGTGAAAGTGCGAAAGATCAAGTTTTGATCAAGTGTTTTACAGTTTGCCGCCTGTGTTTTTCTATCCTACATTCTAGTCGTTGCCATCACATTGGTCATCTTCACATTGTTCTACACGGACAGTACTGAGGTACAGTTTGACTGTTCAAGAGGCAATTTACCTGTTAATTCAAACAGGGTTTTTCTGCCAACTGGCTACTTTTGTATGCGGTCAAGAATTACCATACAAACCGAAACTTGGCCGAAATCATGGACGCGCTCCAGGAAAATGTAGGGTAGACGGTTTTCAAGTATTAGCAAACTTTGATATTTCAGTTGGAATGTTGTGGAGTGTCATCGATTGCTCAAGGATACCGGGACTGGAACATGAGTTATCAGTTCAACTGTACTACTACTAATCCACAACCGGAAAAATGTGGTGTCCCGTTCTCGTGCTGTCGAAAGTCGGTTATTTCGGAAGCGGTGCGTTTCGTCAGATGACGTTAAGAGATAGTCATCGTAAAGGAGATTTTTATCAGCTTTACAAAAAGATGAGAAAGACTCACTACTTGAGCCTACCATTAAGGGGCTGGCGTGACGAATATGTCAAGGAGAGAATGGATTACAGGCTGGATCTTCGAACCCACTGCTCCCGGCAATGCGATCGTTGGAATGTTGGCAAAACGCGTTGACAAAGAGACCGGGAGACTTGGAGCATGATATCTACACAAGAGGATGCCTGCAACCACTTCGGACACTCTTCGAGTCCCACGCAGTCCATGTCGGAGCATTCGTGGCTCTTCTCATTGTTCCAGTGGTAAATGAGTTCTACTCGGCCTTTGGAGATCCTAGAATTGTTCCTTTCAGTGCATTTCGGTGTGCCTCACAAACATTCTTGCCAAACAAGTGGATCACCAACGGTATTTGCTGGAACGGGAGGCTCGACGCAACGATCGACGTCGAAAACGAGATCGCGAGCATCGGATAAGGGATCAGATGAATTCATTGGACTTGCTGGAGGAAGGCCAGCTGAATAGCACTTCCGCTAATACGGTAATCAGTGTGTTATAAATCATGTAGTCTTGGAAGCGCATTATCCGGAGCTTTTTGCGAAGAAGGAAGTTTTCCATTAAGATAAGTGAAGTGCGTTTTTCGTACTCTGGTCTTGTGAGTTTTTTGAGAATGTCACGTCCGAAAACCAAATTTTCGATGTTGTATTTTTTGGAGGAAGAAACACATTTCTTGGGGAAATAAGCGTTATGATTATACAAAATCCTTATTTTGCATTTAGTCATCCAAAACGTCTTATTTGTCCGTGGTCGTATCATATACACCAAAAATATTTGTGTAAATAGAATGAGGTCATTCTTGAGAAGTCTGGTCAAAACGTCGTCATTCTTGCCTAAACCTGGGTGTTCACTGAGAGAAAACAGCAGGATGATCCAGCAGTAGTGCATTACAGGGCATACTTCTTATCTTTTTGTCTCCTGCGGAAATTTCAGATGAAATGAAAATGATGCGAGGCTTTAGGAACCATGCACCAATCTGTTGTTTATTTACAGACACGACCAAGACCGCCGGATATTCCACCTCCGTTGCCACCAATCGAACATGTACCGCGCAAGAAGTCGAGAAACGCGAGCTGTTCTCCAACAAGAAAACAGAAGCCGTCGGGAGTGGAGAACGCAGCGGCACGACGCAAGAGGACTCCGGCTGCTTCGCGGATGCCACCGACTGGACCACTGCCGACTCCCCAGAGCACGACGACAAACCGAACGCATCAATGGGTGCTGCAGCAATCCGATCTAGTTCCACAGAAGAGCAAATCATAACATTTGCGACACTGTCTTCAGTTTCATACATACCACAACCAATCTGTTTTCGAACGCGGTGATAACTTATTATAGTCGACTTTCCCCCCGTCCCATCTCGAATTTCCTTTCATCTCTTTCCCTACCTAACTGATTTTTGACATTTGCCATACAGAAATCTGGTGCTGCAGAGATTTGTAATGTTTCACCGTTCCCCTTTCTTCCACTTTCTGAAAAAAAAAACACATTTCTCCAGACTCCGCTCAATTGTTGTCCATGAGTGAGCAACATCAGTCACCGAACCGTCACCCCCTTTTTCTTTCGTTTTTTCTACCTTGCTGGGTCGCCAAACAAGTTGCCTAATCATTTTCTTTTTCCGGAATTCTAGCCATCGCTTTACACTTCTTGTAGCTTATTTCCCTTTTTTGTTCCGATGTTGTAAATAAAGATTGAAACAACGTCTACAAGACTTTGAATAGGTTGTGTTGTGTGCAAACGAACATGTTCAAACATTGAAACAGGATTTATTTGCATGATCAGGGAAAGAGCACAAAATCGTTTAAGATCTCGGTTCAAAGAGTTGTCAGCTCAGCACATCGCACTAGATCGGCAGCCTCCTGAAAGAAGAGAAATCAGATTCCCTTGTGAGAAGGGGGGTTAGTGATACCCTGTGTGCAGCAGTAGCCCTTTTTCATGCAGTAGCCCGGATGACGTCCGATCTGAAAGCCCAGACGTATGATTATCCGTCCGATTTTGCAACTTACTTTACAAAACAACTCGGGGCACACGGACACGTAAGCGCACTCGTTGGTCTCGAAGCACTCGTCATTGGTACAGCACTTGCCTTCAGCCACACAGACTCCGTCCGATTCAGGACCTGGAACATCAGGATTTCTGGAAAGGTTGATGGGGAGTATTTCACTAACCACAGCTGGAACAGCGGATAGTTCTTCCGTAACGACGGTATGGGCACGAGTTGAGGAAGCACGAGCTGACGAGCCCGACGGTAAGGACGGTGAGGAGCAGGAGTTGAGCAGGTAACGCGCGCATGCTCGACGAACGAAATGAAGTGAGAATGTCGGATGGCGGTTTGTCAGCATCGACTCCGTGCCGATGGATTTGCAAGTCTCCGCCCACTGATTATCTGTCGACTTAAACAGCTTTATTACGAATGGATACTGGTTTGTCGTGGAGAACGATAAGTCGGCTCACGCGCCTCGGCTCCGTATATGACTCGCATTTTTTCGCCGCACGAGATGAAATCTTAAACAAGGATTTGGATAGGGGGACGCGTTTTGTACCAGGAAAACGGAACGAACTGAGTCAAAACGTGACGATTTGTGTCATCATTTCTCAGTACATTTTGTTAAATGAAAAAAAAGAATTGATACTTGGTAGGAATGAACACGAAGCAAGTCGTAAACAAAAGAAGAACCATCTTCTATTTCGAAATTAGACAAGCTAATTCATCAAATTGGAGGCGACACGTCTAAGTGTTTGAAGAAAGCGATGCGACATTTGCTCTGGGGGATTGCCGGACTCCACGACGTCGATTTGTCATCTGAAGTCGACTGGCATAATCTGCTGCTAGTAGCTTCTTTTGTGTTTTCCCCTCCATTTTCCAAGCTTCCTCCCTCCAACATAGCCATCGGACCACTTATTGTCGCACGTGAAACAAGCTCATCAATTTGAACCAAATCAAACCAACCATCTGCAACTTCCCTCCGTTGTTCCAAAATAATTGTGATGACATAAGAGGGTCCCCCCTCACTCCTACCACTACACACGAAGCCTTCTTTTCTACTCGTCCAGTGCGCACTTCCATGCGACCAATTCAGTACTACTACTACAACAAGATTGGTCTAATTCCATTAGAGCACATCTTCCTTTAAACTGGCTCCCACATCTGGGTCACCGTTGCTGAGACAAAATGGGTTTTTCGTTGACTGTGGACACTAGTTAAACGCCTTTTAACGACTCGTCGGCTCGAAAAACTTTCTCTTTTCACAAAACTGCAGAATGAACCTCACTCTCTTCGCGAAAAAAAACTTGATAGATTGTTACGCATTCTATCTTCAGCCTCCTTTCGTCTCGTCAACTTGTCCCGAATGAAAAAACGAGTGAGGGCACATTTTTCTCGCGGTCAACCTTGCTTCGTTGTCGGACGGGGTCCTTTCTCCTCCCCTCTATTTGTCTCGCTGCCACTCCTCGTCGTCCTTTTTGAGGCTCTCAAAATGTGGGGATGGCCATCGTTCCTTGGAATTTCGGAAAATAAGGAAGAGAAGAAAAGTTTTTGTGTTTTCGGAGTCTCCTTTTCTTGCTTATTGGCTTTAGCCAAACCACCAGGATCATATTTCTAAACGCAATTATCTACTTTAGAAACGATCCCCCCCCCCCCTTCCATGCAAACGGAAAAGTGTGGTGGCTTCTTTCATTTCCCATGTCCCCCGATCATCTTCCAACAAAACGGCTACTCTGATTTCTCTACGTTTCAAATGTGTTGAAGAGACGAGAACTATCGACATATTTCATTCTCCATTCCATTACCGATTCTTGCCTACAATTCAATCTGCTCCTGCCTGATGTCTTCTGTTTTCTTCTCTCAATGTTATTCTTGTCGCTCTAATTATTCAAACGCACTGAGACCGCTTTGGGTTCTTTGAACAAAATGCAAATTCGAGTGCGTGTTAGGAAGACAGGACCCGGGTGGCGGCTGCACAGTCTGACAAATGTTCTTCGACTGTCCATCCCAAGGTCTCTTCTTCCTTTCCACTTCCATCTGCATTGTTTGCGTGGCAAGCTCCGAATGGCAAGTGTCGAAGCACCTGCTGATAACGTTTCGTTTCGTGCTCCCTGATTACTCGTTCTCAAAAACGGCTCGTGATTATTCTCTCCCTTTTCTCTTCTCTCTCTCTCTCTTCCTTTTGCATATTTCCTTTCTTTGCCGTACGGCCACATCAAATTTTTTATGATTCTTGTTCTCAGCAGAGCCACGAAAGCGTCCGATCGTACAGTATTGCCGCGGGTTTTTATCGATTCCCCCGCTTTTCTGTCGGTTTCTTCTCGGTTTTTCCCAGCTCGCTTCTTCCTTCCACGCGTTCTGTTTTGCGTGTTTCCATCGGTGCGTGACGTGTTCTTGGCTGTCTTTTAAGGCAAACTGCATACAAACAAATCACCGAAACAACCTTTCAAATGTTTCTAACCGCCTACCGAATTCAATTTGAATAAAACTTTTCTTTTTCTCTCTCTCGCTTGAAGTCTTTCTTTTCCTCTCTCCAATTCATTCACCATAAAAAAAACCTAAGTGGCTGGCTGACTGAGGAACCAAATTAGGAGTGATGAAAGAAGAAAGTAGTGGGAAAGAGGAAATAACATGTTTTCTCTTCTACTCCGTTGTTCTCTATATCTGATCTTCTTAATCGGAAAGGTTAAAACAAATAGTTTATTTTATTGTCCGCCGAATCTCACAGATTCACATCTGTTTGCGTTTTCGCGGGACATATTTTGATGTGTCGGTTCACCCTCCTATCATCCTCCTCATCCAATCTCCTCTCATCTAAATTTGCAGAATTCGTTACAATTGTTCTAAATTGGAATCTAGAAAAAAGTTGAGAGTACACATAAACTCAGGACTGCCCCTTCTTCAAATTGAATTTGTGGGGGAAAGAGAACTTTGTCGCAACAAGCGGGACTACCTCGAGAGATTCCTGCTGAATTCGTTGTGTTTGTCCGTTTATCGCGGCACCATCTCGTGTACATCTATTCGTGAGGGCGGCACGGTTCTCATCCCCATTTCTGAAGAATCCCGCTAAACTGTCGCCTCTCAACTCACCGCGCATCGCATTACATTGTTGTGAGGTCGAATATTCACAAACACCGAGAAAAATGAAAACACGCTTCTCTTACTGGTGTAATTAGATTTATTATTTCTCGTTATGAAGTGCGCGCCTCCCGTCGAGCAAGCTCATTTGCCCTTGATACATAATACTATGGGAAAATATACAATGCCGCACGTCTCCCTCTCTTCATATACAAAATTACGTTGATGGTCAGTTTGGCGACGGAATATTTCGTCGCGCTCTTTATGCTTTTGTTAAACTTTCCGAAAAGTTTGGCAAACATTTTCCCCGACACTGCTTCATATCATGCCGCGTTTTGCCCTTTTCCGGCTGGTTCTGGACTCACCCATTTTTTAATATTTATTTTCCATGCCTCTCTTCTCTTTTTTCTCCGCTTCCATGCTCGCAGAGTTGAATCCGAGATGAAAGTACGTCCATCTCATTATTTCTATTGAACACCTGAATGTTTTCATTTTATTTCAGATGAATGGGCGGAAAGAACGGGAGCGTCCGTATTTGCGAGATCCGGACGATCCGGAGTACATCAAAGACCTGCAAAGACCTGCAGTAATCAAAGTAAGTGGGAAGCTTCTGCTCCCCCGGAAAAAAAACATAAAAGCGTTTGTTTTGCGCCGGGCGGTTACGAGCGTTTCTCCATCTTTTACCCCCGCATCTCATCCCATAGTTTGGACTCCAATTAATGGAGCCCTTCGAAGTGAAAGTGGACCAAAAGGAAAAGGATGGCACGAGTGTCAGTGTCGTTTTCTGAAAAAGGAGCAGAGAGATGAAGCGAGAGACTGGCGAGCCGGCAGCGAGAGGGAGCCTTCTCTCTAATCAGCTTAAAAGAGGGATGAGAGATGCTCCATTCCAGGAGGATTTGTCAGAGATGGAGAGAAGGAAAAGAGTGCAGCAGATACTCGAATCGAAATCATTCTGCCACGAGCTCGAGGAAGTCATTCGACAGGTTCGTTCCTGCCCCTCCTGCCCTTTTCTCATTTGTGGTTCTCAGGAGTGCGACACGGCACGCACCGATCCGGACCACTTGCAAACTCTTCAGAAACTCTCGGATCTGACTATCTCCCAAGGGAACATGAATTTTGGAAACCTTAGCACATACGGTATGCACTTTCTCTTTGAATTCTTACGAGAACAAATGATTTATGCTCAAACTTGGTGTTCGAGGACACAAGGCAATGATGAATGTTGTCCCTAGGGACTTTAACTATTTTTTTACTCTTCCCTCCAAGTTTCCGGGAAATGGGAAATGGGGAATGAGAACAAATAAAGTCATCATCATCATCATCATCATCCTATATCTCCGTTTCCCATTTCCAACCACACCCTATCATTAATCACTGCTAGGTTGTCGCTGCCCACTCTTCTCATTCTCACCTTCACACATTTTTCCCACCTTTTCTGTCTGCCCACGTTAATAAGGTATAATCATCAAACACCGCGCAGTGCTCCCTCTCCCTCTATCTTTCTCTCTTTTTCTCTCTTTTTTTCTTTCTTGCTCGCGTTTTCCACACAAAACTTACATCGGTTTCACCCTTTGTTTTGCTTAACTTTTTCTGATTTACTTGATGCTGCACTCGTCGCTCTTCAGTTTTGCGTTTTCATGCGCAAACGTTTGAACTTGTGACGTCCCGCTGACGCTGTCTGCCCCGTTTTAACCTTTTTCGGGACACATCTTATTCGAATTTCCGGTTACGTTTTGCAGTTGAGAGAGAGAGAGTTCATTTCGGCTCATCTCTTTTTGGGATATCATGTCTTCGTCGCATTCTTTTGCGATGGTGAAGCTCGGTAGGTAACCTGGAAGTAATCTGGAAGGAGGGGGAGTAGTGAGGCAGTGTTGAAGGCAGGTGATAAATTGAAGTACACACACGTTTTCTCAGGCGGCAACACAATTGCAATTGCCGATCTTCGTGGCAATGAGACCTATTCAAAAGTGGAACGAATTCAAAGAAACAAATTGGCTTGCTTGTTCCGTCTTGCCGATCTGTTCCAGTGGTCGCAAGGAATTCGCAATGAAATCTCGGTACATCCTTTGAACCCTTTGAACTCATCGCATTCCCTTTTCAGTACCGTACCAACGATGATGACGGCACGTATCTGATGAACCCGTTTGGCCTTCTTTACCATGAAATCACTGCTGCTACTTTGGTGAAGATCGACGAAGATGGGAAAATTCTCGACTGTGGAGCTGTCAAAGCGGGCGTCAATCAAGTAAAAGCATCACTTTCAAACCAATAACAGGCTATGATGTCGTTTTCAGCCGGCCTTTCTGCTTCACTCCGCTATTTACAAGGCTCGCCCTCTTGTCAGATGCATTCTTCATATGCACACGGCGATCGTCGCAGCTGTGGCCAGTATGAAGTGTGGTCTTCTCCCACTTTGTCAGGAAGCCATGGTCATTGGCCCCGTTGGCTATCACAACTACCAGGTTTAATGATACACTAGATGGTTCTTTTCAGTTTTGGCCGTTTTCAGGAGATTGAAGACGATGATATTCAGTTTGACGAACTGATCGAAAGTCTTGGAGACAAAAACGTGCGTTTTGGCACTCGTGTTTCTCTGAAGCTTCGACTCTTTTTCTATGCTTTTCTTTGCTTTTTCAGATTCTTTTCCTCCGCAATCAAGGATTCCTTGTTGTCGGTGACACTATCGAGCATGCCACTTTTCTAGCCAACAACACTGTCATCGCATGTGAAACACAGGTTCTCCTCTTTTGCCCAGTCAGACATCGTTTCCCGCGGTTTTTTCTCCTGTCGCAAAGCGCTTACCCATGAATCATCGTCCTGGGAAAGTCTAGGTTTCCACTTTTTTGAAGGTGCTGCTTGTGAGAGGCGAAGGATGTTTTGTTGCCGGTGAATCCGTTGAGGAAGCGGCGATAATTATGCGAAACTTGGTCACCGCTTGCGACCATCAGGTTTTGATTAAAAAACAGAAAGGGATAGGGGGGGGGGGGCGAAAGGAAGTGCGAAGCAGACAAAACAACAGAATGATATTGAAGAACAATTATGGAGAGGGAGCCGAGGGGAATCCAATAAAAATGCTCATTTGAGGTACGTGCTGCAAGAGCGGGACTCGACAATCTCATTATTCCGGACGAGAAGGCGATCCAAAAAGCTTTCAGAAACTCTCGCAATAGTGAGTGTGCTAAAATTTGTATCTTGTTGAAATCAACATATTTTTTCCAGCCAACTCTCTTAAAAGAAATGGAACCGTCGAGTGGCGCGTCGGAGAGCTGGAGTGGGAGTCATGGATGAGAGTTCTCGATCACGCGGTTCACACTTCCGAAATTTCAGTTCCTAATCCCACTTCTAATTATAGAACTTCCGCACTGGACATGTGTATCGCCAGCCGCAGCTCCGTCCAAAGTCCGCCATGTCCAATTCGATGGTGAATAACAACGATGTCGCTCTTCCGCCGACGACGTCAGCATACGGACAAATTGATGAAACCGACTTGGAGAGTGTCTCGGCTCACCGTCTCGCACTGCTGCGCAAAGAGCAAGAGAGAGTGCGTTGGTTGAATAGTCCGAATGCGTACCAAAAGATCGAAGTTTTGGAGTATGGAGCGGACAATCCAAAAAAAATTACAAAGGTTAGCAGCTATCTGATGGTTGATTGATACAAATGTTTGTAGTGGGTTCATGACGTGAATGTTCCATCTGCAAGCGGAACTCCGGTGAAGATCAATAGCGTCCACCAGTTCAGTCCGGCGTCTGCAAACCCGAAAGAGTTAAAAGAGAAACAGAAATCAATCAAGGAGAACAGTCTTCTCGGAACCACGACTGCGGGGCCTCAGAGCCAAATACTCGACAACGTCACTTACGAAGACATTTCCTTGCTCATCAAGGTATTCAACACACTGAATCATTAATATAATCCCTGTTCACAGCCGGACGCTGATGGAACTGTCGGTCAAAGCTCTACCGCCGATCGTGCCATTCTCATCGGAACTGCCAGCAAGGGAATCATTGACCGTCAATACCAGCACCACGCTCAGGTGTACCAACAGATCTACGCTCCGAACCCATTCTCGATTGAAACCGATGAAGATATCAGAAGATACGTTGCAATGGTATTTAATAACAAGGTTAAAAGCGACACTGAGGATTGTTTTTCCAGGTGAAGGCAAAAAATGCTCAAAATACACCCTTGTCTTCTGCTCGCACAGAGAGAAGCTACGCTCATTACGATGACTGCGAAGGCGGTAATATAGTTTTGGTGGCGTTTTTTATTACACTCCTTTCAGATACTGTTTCTCTGATGCAAGGTGTTAGAGAGCACAAACTCTCACAGGCGGCTTTGAGCGCTTCTGATGACGGTTTGAATGGGGGAATTTCTCCAGTTCCAAACAATGGTGAGTTCCGATTCACGGGATTGCGAACTTCTTTCACACTTCTTCTATCCGCTTCTCTCTTTTTTCCGGTTTTGTTCCTGTGATATTGCACTGGGAATGACGTTTGGAATGCCCTCTTTTTCATTCCTATTCCCTTTCAGTTCAAACGTCGGATGAAAGTGTCAACAATTCGTACAAGAGCCATTCAGTTGTGTACGACTGTAGGTTACTTCTTTCTTTTCTCTTGCATGCGCGCTTACTAAAACGCCCTTTTCAAACTACTAATTTTCTATCCTTCCTGTGTAGATGACCACTCACCGCCTATTTCCGCACCACCCACGTTTCCTGAAACTATCAAGGTGCAACGGAGCTCGACGGAACAAGGCACCAGTGACGGTAAACTTTGTAACTCTGTGGTTTCTATCAGTGCTTTCTTACCACTGACCTCACTCTTACTAACGCTTACTAATCAATTTGAAATTCAGGCAACACCACATCAAGATCCTGTACTACCGGATCCGAAGAGGAGGTAAAAAGAATACCACTAGACCTCCATTCAAGCTCAAACCGGTTCATTTCAGAAGAAGGATGAGAAGAAGAAAAAGAAGAAGGGACTTCTCGCTTTCATCCGCAACAAAACACACAAATGAGCACTGACTGCAACTAACCAACCGACCTGACACACAATCACATAACTTTCTACAATTATTTTGTTCCGTCTACTAATCCCGCTTAAATTGACTTTCCAAGAGGAACCAATTTCAGATTCCCACCTTCATCGTTCCATTTACCGCCAAGAAACATATGTCTAGCCTCTCTAGACCCTTTCTTCTTTCCAGTGAATTATGTACTCCGGTTTTTGGATATTGAACATTCTGTGCTTTTCCAAACTACCCATGTCATTGTATGCATATTTCATCTCCATTAGGTAATTGTCTCTCTCTCTCTCTCTCTCTTTTCGCTTTTGTCCCTTCCCATTATTTATTACGAATTGGCGGAAACTATCTTAACTATTGTCTTAACTACTTCGTTGGATAAAGTTTTTCATGGAGCACCACACTCAGGTGTACCAACAGATCTACGCTCCGAACCCATTCTCGATTGAAACCGATGAAGATATCAGAAGATACGTTGCAATGGTAATTAATAACAAGTTTAAAAACGATACCGAGAATTGTTTTTTTCAGGTGAAGGCAAAAAATGCTCAAAATACACCCTTGTCTTCTGCTCGCACAGAGAGAAGCTACGCTCATTACGACGACTGCGAAGGCGGTAATATAGTTTTGGAGGCGTTTCTTATTGCACTCCTTTCAGATACTGTCTCTCTGATGCAAGGTGTTCGAGAGCACAAACTCTCACAGGCGTCTCTGAGTGCTTCTGACACTTTTTTTTTACACCACTAATTTTCTATCCTTCCTGTGTAGATGACCACTCACCGCCTATTTCCGCACAATAATATGTATTTTGCCGTTCTAGCGCACATTTTCACCCATCCTCAATTTTCTCCTTTTTAAGCCATTTTAAGGTTTATTTTTAACATAACCAAGTCTTAACTCTTCAAAAATGTGTCATTTTCAACAATTTTCAAAAATTGTGAAAATGTCGAAATGCGCTACTTTGAAAATGTGGTCGAAATCCAGTGGTCGAAATGGTCGAGAAAAGTGCGCTAGAACGGTAAATTAAAATAATGCCAAATAGATGGTGAAGCTAGAGAAAGATCTGCCTGCGCTAACAAATCTAGATCTCCTTGCTTTGATTTATTTAACAGTCAATTCATTTAAGTCAATTTCATTCAACATCACAGTCAATTTCGTTAGGTTCTCCTTGACAGCGATTATGTATTGATCGAGTTCTTCAGTAGGACTGTTGAAGCCTATGAAGCCGATGTCTTGTCGCTTCATTTGATCCTTCTCGGGCTCGATTTGTTCGTTGGCCATTTCGATCTTAGCCAGCAGATCCCATTTCTTCAGGCACTCTTTTGCCATCTTCAAGCGCGATTTCTCATTGCATTTTTCCAACGCGTCAATATGAATCGCTTCCCAATACACCGATGAACTGTTGTTGAGCAGAGCCTGGAAATAGAAAAATAACATAAAACAAGCAAAAAACAGAGGAAAAAGAAAAAGAAAATTGAAAATTTAAGACCTTCTTTACATTCGTGTACGAAGTGTATGCTATCGGCATGAAGTCAACGATAGCCGCCTCTTTGGTGCCTTTCCACTGACCTAAATGAGAATAATTATTCGTTTTTCAACCAGTAAGATTCATACTTTGAAAAACTGACCGCAATTATCAGAATGTAAGTCGTCGATAAAAAGAAAAGTGCCAAGCAAGAGAATCTGCACAAGAATATCTGCATTAACATCTTCTTCTTCTTCGATGTGGGAAATAGGGACAAAATTGTCACACCATTTCGTTGCGATATACCTGAAGTTTATGTAACGTTCAAATCGGAAAAACAATTCAATATTATTACATAGATGTTCTGCTTCCAGTCAATTTGTTCGGTAGGATGAATTGCGCATGCGGTCCCACGTTGATGAGTTCAAGGAGTTTGTAGCAAAAAAACTCTTTAATATCGGGAGGTTGACCCTTTGCAGAGTTACTCGAAGACCCGAAGTGATGACATCTGAACACGATAGTTAAATTGTCGCTAATTAGAGAAAATTCTTACTTCACGTTGTACTTGGTCTCTTCCTTCTCTCCATGAAGTTGGACATAAGCAAGTGTGTTTTTTCGTGAACCTCCCAGATCTCTTGGTCGTGCTTCAAACCGACAAACGAAGTCAGACTCATCGTCGGCTCCGCGTTTGAAATGCAGGGCACGGAAATGGTTCACAGTGGCTTCTCTCATTAGTTCTGTGTTTCCATCAGTCCAAAACGCCACTTTATGATGGTTTTCCATGCGAAACTCGTTGAAGCTGCTGTACACGTTGAAAAATCCTTTCTCCAGTAATCGCGTGTGCAGCTTGACGGCCTCTTTGGCATTTTCCATTCTTTCGGGTCCTGCTTTCATTGCAATTCCAACAGCCTTTTTATACTGTGACCACCACGGAAGCTCCGAGTGTTTCTAAAAAGATTAATCTTGACTTAGCTAATTAATATTGGTGTAAAACTATTTTGAATCTCAAAAATCGTTAAATTTACCCATGAAAAGATCTACTTATATCCAATTAAAAAACCCTTAATATAATTTTGGCTAAGTAATGCTAAATGAACAAAAATAATAATAAAAACACTTACGATCACAATCTCGTCGTCGTCCTTCACACCAATTTGTTTTAATGTAGACTTTAGCGATATAATCTGCTTCCCGTTGTGATATAATTTTTGATAATTTTGATGAATACACCAAATGGAATTGATCGCCTTGCTCAACTCTTTGATTGTCGTCTAAAACAAACATTCAAATTAGTTAGAATATGATTGTCAAAAAACCCCATCAGCGAATGTCATTGGCTTCTGACGATGGGATACTCCGTCTTGATCTTGAAGAATGAGAAGCAAACATATTTCCATTGTTGTTGAACTGAAAAATAAAATAAAAACAATGACTATCATAAATGGAAAATCACGAAAACAATGCGAACTACAGACGAAAAAAAAGATCTCTTTCCTATTCACAAAGGTTAATGCAAGAATGCGATGTTGACAGTTTCTCACCTTCCTCTGCGTCTCTACTCAAGCGTCACTCTCATTCCCTTCCACTCTAGCCCAACGCGTTTGCGTGTCGCGTCGCGTGCATCTAGTTCAACGGGGGCAAATGTGTGATTGTGCTCGGTCACAGTCGAAGTAAGAGCCCGTGGAGCCGTGGAGCTCAACAAGAAGGGATGAGCCGCCAGGCCAGAAGTCGGACGCCGCGCCAACTTAGAAAGCAGCCGCCTCCGCTCCCCCAAAACAGTCACTTTTTGCCGCGAAATCAGCCGCCAAAGACGTGTTCCGTGAACGAAGTCACCAAGAAGAAGTGGCAAAAGAGAGGTCCAATGGACAATTGGCTCACAAAGAGACGGACGAGCCTGCGCAGAAGCGTCACGCCCAGTCTGAATAAAGACCCGAGCCGCAGTCGAACCAGAATCTACCACTAGAAGAATCCAGATTGCCAATACCTACTTCTTTTTCTTTAATTCCTTCACTCGGCAAAGTGTCTCTCATAAAGATTCCTCTAAAGTTTCTTACCTTTAATAATTTTACAAGTTCTTCAAGATCATAATTTGTCAGAGGTTTAAGATTTTCTGAAAAGATAATTTTTTTAGCATTATTTTTATTCACCGTTCTAGCGCACTTTTCTCAACCATTTCGACCGTTGGATTTCGACCACATTTTCATTTTCAACATTTAGACATTTTCACCATTTTTGAAAATTGTTGAAAATGACACATTTTTGAAGAGTTAAGACTTGTTTATGTTTAAAAAAAAACCTTAAAATGGCTTAAAAATGAGAAAATTGAGGATGGGCGAAAAGATGCGCTAGAAAGGCAAAATACATATTATTCCGCACCACCCACGTTTCCTGAAACTATCAAGGTGCAACGGAGCTCGACGGAACAAGGCACCAGTGACGGTAAACTTTGTAACTCTGTGGTTTCTATCAGTGCTTTCTTACCACTGACCTCACTCTTACTAACGCTTACTAATCAATTTGAAATTCAGGCAACACCACATCAAGATCTTGTACTACCGGATCCGAAGAGGAGGTAAAAAGAATACCACTAGACCTCCATTCAAGCTCAAAACGATTTATTTCAGAAGAAGGATGAGAAGAAGAAAAAGAAGAAGGGACTTCTCGCTTTCATCCGCAACAAAAATGAGCACGGACTGCAACTAACCAACCGGCCTGACACACAATCACATAACTTTCTACAATTACTTTGTTCCGTCTACTAATCCCGCTCAAATTGACTTTCCAAAAGGAACCAATTTCAGATTCCCACCTTCATCGTTCCATTTACCGCCAAGAAACATATGTCTAGCCTCTCTAGACCCTTTCTTTTTTCCAGTGAATTATGTACTCCGGTTTTTGGATATTGAACATTCTGTCCTTTTCCAAACTACCCATGTCATTGTATGCATATTTCATCTCCATTAGGTAATTGTATCTCTCTCTCTTTTCGCTTCCGTCCCTTCCCATTATTTATTCCGAATTGGCTGAAACTATCTTAACTATTGTCTTAACTACTTCGTTGGATAAAGTTTTACATGGATTTAATCGCTTTCTCAGTAAAGTTTCCTGAACAGATTCAAGAAATTTGAGAGTAGTTCAAATTTAATTCCCGATCACAATTGGAATATTCACCAAATTGTGCTGCTTCTTATCAGAATCACTTGATTCGCCAAAATGTATGACAACGCTGGAGAGGCACAAGGTGATAAGAAACCATCATTAAAACCGAGTGCAAATCGAAGCGCCGCTCTCGTTTATTTCTTCAAAATTTTGCAAACAATAGTGTCCTTCTATGACGACCGTCACTTTCTCCGAATTTATATCTCTCTGCTGTGCGTTGATCTCCTGCGCGCGCGTGCCTCTCTTCCCTTTGCATTGGCCCCAGCAGCATACCCTCTTCTCGACAAGCGAGCGAGCGGCCGCGGACGAGGTCTTGCACGTGAGACAACGAGAGAGTGCGGCAAAGAGAGGGCGGAGAGAAACGAGCGTGTGGCGCTCCCACGACTCATTGTCTTGTTGTTGTTGGTCCTCCTCATTTGAGTATTCCTCGCCTCATCATGCGTCGTGCTAAGACTTCTCTTGATTGGGACGATTTGCCCTTGCCTTCCAGTGATATGGATAGGCATCCACAACTTGGATTCGAGGATATCTTTGAAGATGTTACACCAAAAGAGTGAGTTATCTTTTTCTATTACACACATTCCGTCAAAACTTCCGATAATCAACTTGTTTGATTTCAGAGAGAATGAATTCGGATTGCGACGCCAAATGCGTTTTATCAGTGAACGTATCATTGTCGAATATTGTCCGGATGACTGTCTTTCGGTGAGCTCCAAACGGTTCTAATGAGTGGAGGAATGATCGATTTTTTGTAGGTCCGCGAAATAATGCATCCGATGGACCCGTTCCGCACGTTCAATCCGTTTTTCCAACGTGAACTCACCGATAAAACAAGGGGAGAATATGTCACTTCGATCGACTTTCACGAACATATCACGTACTTTCCGTACTCCAAAAACACTGGTGATATCTGTCTTGCTCGTTACATCAGCAACTTCAACGACAAGAATTTGTAAGTCAAAAACTGACAACTTTACAGATTAGAGTGTTTCATTTTCCAGTACGAAGATCAGTGGACAAATATTGTGTACCTTTCCCGGTGAAACCGTCTATGGACTGCGTATTGGTCGTATGGACAAAGGCCTTATTGCCGTTAACCACCGTACCGGTAGCTCTGTGTAAGCAAACCCTACCTGCCAGCCGGCTGTCCAAAAGCATCTAGTGAAATTATGTGTTTTTTCAGGAATAGCACGGTGACTGTAATGGACCTAGTGAAGCCAGCTAGAAATTTAGCTTATTTTGATTCTTATTACCCTGTGAATACAATCGACTGGATATGGTAAGCAGAAAATTGATTCTAGCTAGAAGCATTGGCATATTCAGGCACGGACAGTACCATCTTGCTATTGGAGATGACAGAGCCTTTCGTGTTGTCGACATCCGCTGTCCGAAGACAGTCGACGCCGTTTTCTTTAACGGAGGCGTTCAAAAAACAGCACTCACGCCGACGAGACCGACTGAAGTAGCTTGTTGGAACGGAACTCACGTCTTGTTATATGACATCCGGCGGCCTGATGTGCCCAGTAATATTGTTGATATCGGACTGCAGCCCAACGAAGTAATGTGGGATATGAAGTTCAACCCTTATTTGACAAGTGAACTCTTTGTACATACCAGTAAATATCGCGTCATGGCTATGAATGTTGAGCCAGCCGACATGTTCTGCACGCGGGTGAGTGGACAGGTTTGAATTTCACATTATCATTTTTTATTACAGAACTTGCCCGATTACGATATAAATCAGTGGGAAATTATCACTTTTAAACATATTGACCGCAGTTGCACTGCCCACCGCCACACCCTCGAACGCAAGGAAAAATTACCTGTCGAGGAGGCTGAAGTGGAATTATTGGATTATTGTGAACAATATGAAGCGTCGAAACTCGATCCGGAAGTTGCTGTTCCTGCTAATTGGATACTGCCAAGTGATGTGGTTAGTTTCTTTGAAAAATGATTTGTTTCATATCAATAGTGTTTTTTCAGGACGAGTCTGTTCTCTCAAAGGTTGACGAAATGAACGAAATTGATTTCGAAAGCCACTTGTATAAAACTGTCGAACGTGTTGCTGCGGAAATCGATTATTTCAAAAAGGCACCGGAGCATATTTATGAAGCGGAAGGTGTCGAGACATTTGACTTTGTGTTTCCTGGAGTCAATGGAATCATGTGCTTCGACAGATTGAACCACACCTATAAAATTGTCAGAAGCCCGAAACACTATGAAGGATGCGTGAACCAATATAATGGCTCTGACTCTGTCTATTTCTATAGAGGGCTCCAGATACAGGAGATGATCCCTGCTCAAACTCTTACAATGTTCTGTGAAAGATTGGAACATGGATGGAATGCCTATCAAACTACGGAACCCTCCTTGAGACGTAAGAAAATCTTCATTGATTTTTTTTATTACAAATTCTGTTTCAGGCTTGGCTTTCAAGATTACGAGCGATAGTGATTGTCTATGGACCAGTTGGCTTCGAAACATGGTCAAGATGCAATACTGCAGCAGGGAGTTCACGCAAATCGGAAAGGATAACCTCAGCTGGAACGATCTCGTTCCTCCAACAGGCGGACCGCTTCCGCTCGTCGATATTCCTCCATGGGAGAAGCCAAAGGATAAGGAAGCTGCTGAAGAAATATGTCAGATGGTGGCTCCGTTCTTCCGTCTGTTTCTCCCGGATCCTCGTCCTGATCTCTTATCCGATTCTGAGTCGGATACTGAAGACCGCGCTGCGCCACCGCCCAATCCGTACGAAGAGATGGAGCATCCCGAGACCGACCTTCCGACCAGACTTCCTGCTGACCTCTCGGCTAACATGAGAACTCTCTGCAAATGCCATGCAAAGATTCGGTACTACAACAAGAAGAGATACGAGAGACAGTACATGTACACTTCTACCGGCGGTACCTTCTTTATTAGTGCCAGTCAACGCATTCGGGAGAAGTTCTGGCGTATGTCGTGGCATCCTGCTTCCAAACGGCAAGTTTTGGCGGACAGAATGAACATTGACGCAAGGATTGACCATCGAACTTTGCGAAGAGACTTGAACCGTTTCCAACGCTACAAACCAAGAGAGTTCCAGAAAAGAGTGTTGCCGCCGAAGTTGATCACAGAATCGAACTCTATTTTCATGAAACCCGAGTATATCAAGGAAAAGGAAGAGAGGGAGAGAGCGATTCGTGAGAAGCATGCTAACATTGAAGCTCCAATCGGACTGTCAGTGGCTGAACCGAATGCAAAACCAGGACAAGATGGAGCGAAGAAACGCGTCGTTAACCCTGCAAACGCTCTTCTTCCGCAACCTTCTCCTGATGACGATCCGGAGAAAGCGCGTTTCCTCATCCGAGCAGCTCGACAACTGGCGGACAATGACAGTTCGGATGATGAGTCGCCACCAACTCCGCCAAAACCTGAGCCACAAAAGCCAAAGGAGTTAGTCATTCCCACCAAAGAAAAGGACGACTTCAAATACGAGACAGCTGAAGACGCTTACTTCGGTATCAAGAAAAAGCGTATGTATGTCGTCTACCAGCCAGCGACCGTTCCACTCGGATTGAGAAGATATCGTCCGGATAGGCTTGGCGAAAACACCTTTATCAGACGATTGGAGCACTTGATGTATCACGGAGCTCGGAAGCACGAAAGAGATTTTCTCTATGGTCGGTACGAAGAGAACGACAAGCTTCAATCTACTGTGAGAGGACGACAAACGTTGGATTTGAAGGTTTCAGAAGATGCTTCGGTTTTTCCCAGCAACAAATATTTTATTTTTTAGTTTGCGCTTCGTGCTCATAAGAAACTCGGTTGGCAGACGTTCAATGATCCGTATTTCTTCTTCTCCAAGTTTTGTTCCTACAACCAAATCCTTCGCAAAATTATTCAAGTTTACAATACAACTTGTTGGCCGGAAGCCAGCGTCCCGTATATTGAAACGTGCTCACAAGAGCGAATGGTGAGATATGAAGCGGTTATGCTCAAAATGATGATAATTTTGCAGATATGTGGTGTCAAACCAAGTCTAGAAGATAACTTCAAGGCATTTAAAGCTGCGTGCAAGTCAAGAACTGAATTTACAATGATCCCAACCACGATCAGCATGTACAATCAATTTATGAATTATCTGCAAGCCGAGTTGCCACAGTACCTTGATCACACTATCTATTGCGAAGAGTTTGTTCGTGGCGACGATCTTCCCATAAAAACGATCAAGCGGCAAAGTGAGAAAGCAACAGCAACTTACGACGAGAGAGACAAGTCCTTGTTTCCAATAGGCAAACTCAGATTCTGTGAATATGATATTGTAAGTGCAATACTTTATATTTCTGATGTATCGTTTCTTTTTCAGCCGCCACGAATTATGCGAGAAGTTTATATCCGTCGCATCGGACGAGATGTGTTGATGCCAGTGCTCAAAGATTGCAAAGAAGCGGAAGACATATATGTCCCTCCAAAAAACACTGCCCCTCTCCGAAAAAGCATGTCTTGTTGTGACCTGACTGCTGAAGAAGAAGAACATTACGACGACGTGATTGTCACGGAAGGCGCTCGTGAACTGCATCAGCGTGTCTCAAATACTCCGCAGCTGCAGGCAAACACAACTTTCATCTACAATGACGGCGGAAAAGAAACGGATTGGGACGATGACTTGAGTTTCGGAAAAGTAGACCGAAATCTGCTGAACTACGATTTCAAAAGGAAAAGTTCCAAGAGGAAAGATCACTCGGTGCGCAAGGACTTCACAGTTCTTCCAACGATTCCCGAATGGGACTCGCCGATGATCGCCGAGTACGACGAGATAACAGGCGAGGGATTTTTGAGACGAGTGGTCCCTTTTCCACCACCACAACCGCCTCGCCAACTCACTGGAATCGAGAAGTTTTTTCCATACATCTCTGCCGACATCCGGAGATACGGCCCGACAGCTCATACGTACTATGTCTCCGACGAGCCAGACTATATTTGCTACGTTGGGGTGCAAGTTCTTGACAGATATGGATGCTCTCCTTTCAACGAGACGGGCGAGTATCCAACTACCAGAAAGGAACATTGCAAGATCGAAATGGGACAACTTGCTCACAACGTTGACTGGAACTTTGCACTCTCAGACTTGAACATTCGTTTACCACTAACCGGAGGATCAATCGAATACGATTTCACAAGTGATGCGGTTTTCCAGGCAAGACTGTTTACTGCTCTTCACTCAAGACCCCGGACACCTATTTTCGAAGATGAAAGTAAGTTAGAGGTTTCGATGCTTTTAGAAACTATGTGTTTTTAGGCACCCGTGACATCCCTAAGAAAATTATCTTGTCGATGAAGCGTTCTTACTATGGTTACTTCTGGACACCTATTATGGAGCGATACACTCTTCAGCAGCTCGCGGAGATGAGAACTCGCCGAGAGCTTCAACTAGAAATCCTGCAAAAACGAAGGCTGCGGTTCCGACAGCCACTGATAGAGGAAACTGAGCATGAGTTGCAAGCTGAAGAGCATCATGAAAGGACATTCGGAGGCCAAGATTATGCCGACAATCGACGTGTTGGACAATACAGAGGTATCCGAAAGATCACCTCAATGAAACCGTCCGGCGCTGAAGTTCTCGAGTTTATGAACACGTTTGACGGCATAGATCGTTACGAATTCGAGAGTGACTCGGACACTGAAACTAGAAAACCACCGCCTCGGAAAGTTGGTGTGATCTGGAGTGCACGCGAATCGATCAGATTCACTCCCCCCAATCCGCACACACGAGAAAACATTCGCCAATCGGAACGTAATGACGATGTACACCACTCTGTCGGCCGAATGCTCAACCAAATCTACGCTGAGCATCTCACAAGACAAAGTGAACTCGGCTACAAGTGTCCGATTGGAAGTCCTCAGAAGCGACGCGCGGACAATACTATTGAGCATCGTTCTATTCTAGCACCGCTCAAGGGAATGATTCCAAAACCGAAGCGGAGGGTGACATGGGGAGACGTGACCGAGCACAAAGTTTATGGTTTCGTCAATGTGTTCAATCAAGATGCCGTTGAAATGCTTGACAAGGAGCTGGATGTCGACTTCTTCACCGAAATTTATGAGAAGCAGTTCGAGCAAGGAGGCAGAAAACTAACATCTCGTTCAAGAGGCACAAAACTTTCGCGATCCAAGCGGAAGAAGAGCAACGCGGCTACAGTTCAAAAGAAGAAGAACAAAAAGAAGAAGAAGAAGCTTCCGAGAAGAGTTAGTTATCATTCCTCTTAGTTGACTATCTTTTTCTTCATTCCAGACCAGTATGGATTTGTTGCAAAGGCGCGGTAGCAAGAGTGGATCTTGCACAGCCTGCGTTTCTGAGCCATGGCCTACCAAGGAAGTTTGCGTCAAGTGTCAGCCAAACAGTACCATCTATCGATGCACCAACATCACCAACATTAATGACGTTCGTTATAGAACGCGTGTAGCAAATCAAACGGTTCTCAAAATTTCAGACCTGTCCCAAGTGCAATGGTAATTTGTACAAGTTCTCATGCATGAACTACGAGCTGCACTCCAAGTTTATCCGAGATACTATGTTGCGAAAGAAGGAATGGAAACTGCGCGCTGTGAATGAGAAATTCGTTCGAATGGCAAGCACGGCTGAACGACCAGTAGGAGATGCACAACAAATTGCTCGTTGGGCTCAAGTACCTTATGTGGCTGGAGATTATGCGGTTCACAGTTTGCTGGAGGTACACCTGAAGGTTTTGTTTTACTTTTCTTAAGCAACGAATTTCAGCAAAGCCAAGAGCAAGTGTTCAGCAACTCTCAAGACAGTCATCTCACTGGCTTCTTCCATCGCGAGTTCAAATATATTACCTGGCTTATGGACGATGAGAAAGCGGAGAAAGTGGTCGTCTCGGAAGAATTCGATGTGGCGTTTAACAGAGATGCTGACGTAAGTGTCTGTCGGATTATTCCCGGGTTAAAATCATCTATTTCCAGATTGATATAATGAGGGACACAATGAATACCATCAGTCAAGACGGCCGTATGGACATGATGACCACTTATGACCAGAGAAACGGAATGAGAATCCGTCGTTGGATCAGTTACGCCGCCCTCAACACTCGAATTCAAAAACAAGAGGATAAAAGTAGGCAACGACGACGCGCTGCCGAACGGGAAGCCAGAATTCTCGCCGGAGAAATCAATGTCAGACCCGCACTTTTGACCGAGATCAAAAAGAAGGCAAAAGAAAAAGAAGAACAGTCTCAGAAGAGCAAAGAGGAGGATGACTTGAAGAAGGCAGAAGAGCAGAGGAGGATTTACAAAGCGTGGAAGAAGTTGCCGATTCCCGAATTTATCGAAGATCCAAAGAAAGAAATGCCCAACTTCACGCTTCCGAAGAAAGAAGATTGGCTGGAATCATCTGGATCGGAAGATGAACTGCCTCCGATTCGGTCTCGAATCCAGAGTAAGGAGATCAAAGAGTTCATTGCGACCATTCGGAAACATATGGAGCTGAAGCCAGAGAGATTCGATGGACTTCGAGTCATATACGGAAAACTTTTCGAAAAGCGACCCATCTTGAAGAATGACATTGTGCTCGTCACGAAGAGAAACCGCTTCAGAAGAATTCCGCCCCAGTTCAAAATCGAACGGATTCCTCTCGATGAGACTTGGAAAGATGACTGCTTGATGGTTTCTTTCTTGCCGACTCCACAACAGCCATTCATTCCGAGAGATGAGAACAAGTGGACAATGCCGTTCTACAGCTCCAATCAGCTTGCTCTCACTGCAAAAGAGAAAAAAGACCGCGCATTCCGTCCACCTACACCTCCTCGTTCACTCAAATTGGAGTATGATTCCATGAAGCACTTTGAACGACTTCACTACCGGAAAACGCGACATGAGATGAAGAAATCCCAGAAGAAAGCTTATGTGGCTCGTCAGATGAGGTTCCGTCGTAAGCTGGTCGGCGCTCGTGCTCTGCGAAGCAGGAAGCAAAAGCCGAAACCAACTTGGAGAACAGTTCGACGACTAATGATCCGGTCGAAAGATGAGCTTCCGAACGAGCACTCGATGCCATTTTTCTCTTCGAAGCCAACGCTCCCAAGAGTGTCGTTAAGTCGAAAATACGTGTTCTCTTACAAGAAGATGAAAGCGCCTCAAAAGGTGAAATTGGGCCTGCGTGGACGCTCTCAACCGTCATCGGACTCCGATACCGATATGTGCTTGTTCGTGAAAGCTTCCTCACTGGAGAAAAAACCGAAACCAAGTGAACTTCCGAAGCTTCCGAAAGAAAAACCAATCGTTCTGAGAGAACCCATTGGATTACTTGAACGAAAGAGAAAGGAGCTCCAGAGAGCATCGTTCGTGCATGTCCCAAAGACTTCAAATACCATGCAACTGCCGGAAACTGGACAACTCGTCAGACGTGAAAGTACTCCAGATGACGCAAAAAGCCTTGTGTCTCAATTTCCAATTCATACGGACAAAAGAGTGCGACGTTCTCGTCATGATGAGTCGATGCCAGGAAAAGAAGTCGAAGAGCCTGTGCCCACGGCCAAACTACCGAGCCTTTTTGTCAAATACGCTCGGAACAAAGTGACCCCCGTCATTGCACTTCGAGAAGACAACACTGTTTCTGAACGTACGGGACGTGATAAGACAAAAAAAGTAACGCGAAGTACTGTAAAGGAACATCGTCGAGAGCATACTCCTGCCTCACCGCCAAGAAAACAACCATCATCTGAGGTTGTTGCTCCGCAGCCTGCCGTCGTCAAGACAATGGTTTCGGTTGAAAGACGTTATCGGTCGGAGGAGCATAACCTGGACAAGAAAAAGATGAAGAAAATCACTTTCACATATCGCGCATTTTCTCTCGATCGGGGATGCCTCTTGCAAAAGAATTTGAGACGGTTGGCCAAAAAAGAGGAGCGGAAGAACAATATTAAACTTCCGGATATTCCGTCGTTTACCTCCAAACGCGTTTCATTTGCGGAACCATCTCGGAAAAGTCCATCACCACAAAAAAGCGTTGGTAGCGGTAAGAGGAGCAACATTGAAGCGACTGGAAACGCCATCCCGAGAGTTCATTGGAAGCGACCATTACAAGCGAGGTGGCTGCCTTCGTCACATGAGACTGAGAAAGAAGATCATCCCAATTCTCAATATCGGCTTCAACACATGAAATCAAAACGCTTTTCAAAACGACGAAAGCTTCTGCATTTCCACCCAACACGATCGAAAGTTTTGAACGCGGTTCGAAAGATTAAAGCCACAGAGGAGAAGAACTTGGAAATGATGCTGGAAGAACCCATCGAATTGAAGACTTCCGATCTTTATTTGATGCCAATGAAACCAATGCAGCCAAGGGAAGCTGCAAAACGGACGTCCAGAAAGAAGAAAATTCGGTCGAGCAGTAATGCGAAAACAACCGCTTCTCGAGGAAAACCAAAATCCAGAAATGCCAATATTCGAAAGAAGAAAAAGTCTCGCCCGATGTCTTGGTCTCGGCTTATCAAAAAGCTGCCAAACGATCTGGTGGATATCAGAAGAGTGCGGTCGGTAGGAAAGCGTCAGAAAACTCAGAAAACTCCACAGGAAGACAACGATAAGCCATTGGAGATTGTTGTTGAACGAGCACCAGATCTCAAATCGAGCATGAAGAAAGGAAAGGCACGTCGAGTTCTCAAACTGTACACTGCAAGGCCACCTGAGAAGAAGGAGACGTTTGGATTTGGAAACGCCCCACTTCGTTTCTTGAGGACTCCTTCAACCCCGGCACCTCAACCTCCGACGCCGAGAAGCTCGCAAACAGTTCCATCATTAGTTGATCTACAGACTGCTGACGCCAAGAAGCCGGAAACCTCGAAACAGCAAAGAATGGAATGGCAGTGTCCCAAGGCTGAAGACGGCTTGTCTGTTTTGTTGGAAAAAAGAGACGATTCGGATACTGAAGATACAATCATCGAAGAGAAACAGGAGTCTGTCGTCATTCCAATCAGCCTTCTCAAACCAGATCCAGACTCTAAGGAGCACGATTACGACAAGAGGGAAGGATCATCTCCATCCGAATCTGAATCGGCGGCGTCGGTCGCATCAGAAGCCGTGCCACCTCCTAAGCTACCAGCCGATCAGCAATGGAGAGCAGCTATGATGGCCAGAAGAGCTATGGGAATGACTAGAGCTGTGTTCGTCCCACCACAACCGAAGAAAATAGAACCTAAAGTTGAACCTCAAGCTATTGCGGCGGAACCAAGCACATCTTCAACTGGTGAAGGACCGTCAACCTCCAGACAAATTGTTCAAGAGCCTGCTCCACAAGACTCGGCTCGAACAAATGCTCCGGAACCAGCTTCAGCTTCAGTGCAAGCTTCGACCTCGACAGCAGTTCCAGCTCTGTCACGGACCGCAGTTTCAGCTCCGGCACAGACAGCAGTTCCAGCTGCGGTCTCGACAGCAGTTCCAGCTCCGTCACGGACCGCAGTTCCAGCTCTGGCACAGACAGCAGTTCCAGCTGCCGCCTCGACAGCAGTTCCAGCTCCGTCACGGACCGCAGTTCCAGCTCCGACACAATCAGCAGTTCCAGCTCCGGCCCGGACAACTGTTCCAGCTCCGTCACGGACCGCAGGTCCAGCTCCGGCACAGACAGCAGTTCCGGCTCCTGCCCGGGCACCGGTTCCGACTCCGGCACGGACACCAGCTCCAACTGTTGCTGAAACACGCGAAACCACGATGGCTTCTACACCAATGTCAAGAATGCCAGCGGCGTCAAAAGAGAAGAAAAAGGTGTACGAGCCGCCAGTGGCAAAACCTAAAGCAACTGCCCCTCCGCCAGTCACGCAAAAGCCAGAATCTGAAGGTTCCGCCACGCCATCATCGTCTCAAACCTCGTCGTCACAGTCTGAGCCTATCGTTCCGGACTCTTCTGCGTCGGCGGGTTCAGCGTCGATCACGACACCAACAATTGGCGAGCAGCAAACTACTGTGGTTGTCCAGCCTCCATCAGCTACAACAAGAAAAAGCATCTTCCAACGATTGTTCGGAGTGAGCAGTAAGCAATCGTCTCGTCCGAGGCATCCCCCTCCTCCTCCTCCTCCCCCTCCACCGACGGCTGCAGTTGCATCGCCACCGAGTCCACCGGAACCTGTTCCACCACCACCAACTGAACCTGAAGGACCACTTCTTCCTCGCATCAAACTGCCGGAGTCTGGAAAATTGGAGAAGAAGGTCTACCGAGTTCCGCCTAGACCAAAGCCAGTTACCGGGAAAATTGTCAAGATTGTCGGTGGTAAGCCGGTTCACAATGCGCCAGCTTACAAACGACCTAAACCACCACCGCCTCCGCCACCGCCACCGCCGCCACCGAAGCCCGAACCGGAACCGGAGCCCGTGAAACAAAGCAACTCGTCAGACGAGGAAGACTTCCCTATCTATGGTAATCGGGTGGTGGACATGCCGACAGTGGAAATCGCAAACTTCTTTGAATTGCATCCGATTCCACCGCACATTCTTGAAGCTCAAAAGAAAAGTGCAGAGCGAAAAGCAATTGAGGAGAAGAGATCGCAAGATGTAGCTGATCGAAGAGCAGGAAAACCGATGGTTTTGACGTCTGTTCTCAAAACTCCATCAACAGAATCGGTCGGAGGCGCCGGTCCTTCCAAATCCCTCAGACGAGGGAAATCGGTGACGTTTGGTCCAATTCATCACTTTGAACCTTCCCCTTCGCCGCCTCGACCAGTCGTTCCAACAAGCTATGAAATTGCCTTGTCACTGCTTCCGGACTTGCCGATCGTTCCAAACCCTCCGATTCCACTCAGTCCAACGCCACTAGAACCTGAAGTATTCAAACCTCCTCCTCCAAAGAAGAGACCGCTAAAGAAGCCCAAGGTGACCGAGACTCCAATCCTCACAACAACTCAAGCGACGACATCAACCAATGCATCGGCCCCTATTACTCAACCTGTTGTTCCCATTGTCGTGGTGGAGCCAGCGGTGTCCGCTAATCAGGTTGCAGCTCAATTGGAGAGGTACATGCCCTACACGAGAAATTTGGGAATATACAGTCCCCCTCCGAAGAAAAAGACACAGACAATTGCAACTGTGGAAAAAGGATCTGCTGCCGGGCCATCGACATCAACACATCCGTCATTGACTCGAACCTCCCCGGATAGTAAATCTCAAGACTCATCGTCAGACGAAAAGAATGGTCGCCCGAAAGCTCTCCGAAAGGTGTCCAAGCGAAGGCAGTTCAAGATGGGTGATCCTTCGCCGCTGCAGTTGTCCGGTGACGCTTCTCTTCCGAAACCAGCGGAACCAGCTCCGGATGAGCCGCCGCACTTGGATCTTCCAAAAGAAGTTCAACATTATAAGCCACTATCGGAAAGAAAATACTTCACCAGACACGGACAGGAATGGCATCCACCGAGCAACACAAGACCAATTGTAGAAGAGGAGAAGCCACAGGTTGTCGAGCCATCTGTTGACGAAGTTGTTGAAATCGAAGAACCACCGGTCACTCCCGAGCCACCACCAGCACCTCCACCGACTCCAAGAAGAAGAAAGTTGGTGAAAAGGAAAGCGGAACCTGTAGAGGTGACCCTGATTCTTGACGGAACCAAGCAACTCGGAGAATTGAATGCTAGCAACCTCGAGCTTTTGGATCGCGAGTATGACGTGAAGCGAAGAAAGCGCACATCATCTGTGATAACACTTGTCGGTGATCAGGACTTTGCGACGAGCCTCAATCCAGATGAGATACTGAGTGAGTACGCCAAGCTAAAGGAAGAGTTGACCAAGCCTTCGAACGGAGAAACTACTGATGTTCACTTTGCTTTTGACCCTGTTTTCGACAACTTGGTGAACAAGAAAGGAAAATCACTCAAGGAAAAGCCAAAGTACGAAACGGTTCGTATGCAGTTGAGGCGTCTGAAACAGAGCAAGCAGCAGAAACTCAAAAAAGCTGGTCTCAAACATTTGCCAAAACGAAAAGTTGCTCTTAGTGTCGTCCGGAAATACAAGAAGATCCGGTACCAGCAGAAGTGCAAGAAACGTGTGGTTCCTGCCCTTCCGATTGATTTCCAACCAATGTCCATCCTGAAAACACCAAAGCCACCTGTCAAGTGGTGGTATCGAATTGACAGTGATGGAAATAAGCGATACTTGAAAAGCTTTGGACCGAGCGCATGGCAGAGGAAAATGGACGAAAAGGCGTTGGAGCCCGCTCTGATTCCAGCGTACAAGAAAAAGAGCCGTGCGATAAAGAGCTATCTGAAGTGTTGGACTAAATTGATGTTCAATATTGGCGAGACCCGATTGGAGAAAATGTCCGATAGTGAGAAGGCAAAAACTAACTACTTCAAGACAAAAGGACCAAATGATGAAGTTAAACCGAAGGACATTATTGAAGTTCAACCCATGTCAGAATACCACCCTCCATCAAGATCCTTGTCTTGGATATCTGTGACATCAAGTGGATCCCTTCAGTCGCTTCTTGACGCAGCCCCAACGTTGCAATACGACGAGGATCTTGAAGCACAACCAACTCCAGAACCAAAATCGGACTTGATTTTTGATGAAGAACAGGAGGAACTTGGTCAGGAAGCAGAAGTCTCGTCAAGACATTTCGAAGCTGATCTTCTTGCTCTAGCCGATGCTGCTGAGGAAGCGGAAGAAGCTGGAAACGTTGAAGAGACAATCGATCCTCTGGACCCAACCAAAAAATCTAAGGGGAAGTACCCGCTTGTCTACATAGGAATGACTGTCACACGATCTCCATCGACATCGTTGAGCAACGTACCCGAAACGATTTCGTCGACAGCAGAAGACGGATCACAAATCGTCGAGTTTGTCGGACAGGAAGAATCAACAATGACGACAGTGCAAAGACGTTTGGATCCGTTCGTCCGTCCGATCAGCCAGCTGTTCCAGTCGGCATTCAGCTCAAATCTGACCGAAATGGGAACAGAGGCTGGGGACCGATCGAGATCGAGGCTGACGAGCCGTTTCTCTTCTTTCTTCCGCCGTGGGTTGTCTTCAATGTCGGAAAGAGGTACAAGACCGGCTTCTTCATCTCCACCTCGCCGGCGAGTTGCGAATGGACTTCAAATCACTTCAATTTCACAAGGATCCTCAGCCGAAGACATCCTTGCCATGCAAAGCGGAGAAAATGAGAAAGTAGATGAAGAACCGATCACCTTCCCTCCACTTGAGTTGCCGGACGAAATTCCTCCCGGACAGCCAATGTTTGCCGAGAAGAAGAATCTGAAGTACAGTTTGTATGATCAGCTCAGCGAACAGAAAAGAGAATCCAAACAGAAGAAGATTGATGACTACTACGATAAGAAATACAATTTGAAGCCCGGATTCAACTACACAACCGTGAGGAACCTGATCAATTTCAACATGGACGAGTATTTGAGAATCAGCCGATACCCGAGACCTGTTCTCGACTTCAAATTGCTTGGAAAGTACCATCCGGAGTCTATCAGGGTAAATGGTTCTTCTCAAAAGGGAAGTCAAAGAGTTGCTGCTCTGATTGTCAAGAAACTTGAAAAATGTCGTGAACGACTTGAGAAGACAAAACAACTCGTGAAATCTTCGAGCCCTCGCGCATATACTGACCAGGAGCTGGCTACCAAAGCAAAGGAGAAAATTCGGAATATGACCGCGAAAAGATCCAGAAAGATTCGAGTTCAGTACAAGTTCAAAAAGTCGTGCATCAAGTACCGAGTCGAGGTTAAACTCTCTGGGAAACTAATGCAGCGAGCAAGGAACAAGTTACTTGCCATGGAAAAGGTCAAAGATACAAGGAACGCGGAAAAGCCGTCTGTTCTTTTGACCGTTATTTCCAAGGAAGACAAGGTGGTCGAGCCTACGACGGATAATCGAAATGCTACTGAACCGTCCGACGAGCTGGATGGTTGTGACAACGAAGCAGTGGCGACCGACTATGATGGCGATGACGATGGGGAGGTGGAAAGTCAGCACCAAATGGAGCACAAACTGTTTGTGGCTGCGAAACAAGCAGTGACTAGAATGAGCCAACGGAAAGCCTTGCTCCGCCACTACTTTCACTTTGCGATCCGAATGGCCAGAAAAGTTGCTCGGCGATCTTTGGGAGCCAAAAAGCCAATGCTTTTCTACGCGTACATCAGTCAGGTCAAACTTCGGATGGGCCATTTCATGGATTTGCGCCGACAAGACAATCGGAAATCGCGCAAGGCTCGCAGAAGACAATTTGTGGCAAGATCCGTCGGAAGGAAGAAGTTGGGTCTCACAGAGAAGAACAAACATTGGTTCAACAGTTGTATCAGCGCTAACAAGCCACCGATGATCCGCAAGTCTTTGAAACATGTAAGTTGTGAGACAATTTTTTAAAAAAAGAGACAAAGGTCACTTTTCAGGGATCGACCATCCGAAGACCAGTTTCCTTGAAAAACTCAAAGTTTGCAATGCTTAAAACAAATGCTCGTCTCGAAACTTTCTTCGAATCTCTCGACGAGTACATTGATGTTGGAACCCCAATCAAACTCATATACAGATCCTCAAATAGTATCCTGCCGAAACCGGTATGAAACATGTCTCATAAACGTCAGTGATGAAATTTTTCAGGTTTTCGATCCGAAGTCAAAACTGGTGGACACCGATTACTATGTTTCGCCGTCGCCAAATGAAACTGACAGCGACTTTTCAAGCGACACTCCCGAAAACCCGAAGATTACCAGGAAGAATCGCTTCTTCAAGCGCCTATCTTTGGAATCGACTTTCCGCGTTAAAGGATTGCCTGGATTGATTTATTTGGCGCGTTTGGTTGAGGAACAGGTCGGCGAGGAGCTCGACAAGAACATTCCGTTCTATGGGCCACTGTTTGAAGACACGCACCTCGTTGTCTATAATTCTCCTATTCGTCGTCTTATGCTCACAGCAATGGGCTTGAGAATGCCAGATCGCATCGCAGGCCTCAGACTGGCCAAGTTTGAGACGGAGCCGTTTGAGCTTTGGTTCGGCCGGATGTTCAGAATCTTCTGCTATGGACGTGGAGATGGCGTTCTACACGTGAGTCTCACATAATAATTTGTTTTCTTTTGAAAAACCTCAATTTTTCAGTGTGTCGAGAAACTTCGTTGCGGTCAAGGACTTCCAAGATCGTGTTACGACAAACTAGATGTGGGTGCTCAAGCGCACATCATTTACAAGTTATACAGAAAGTGAGATCATATACAGGTTGAATGTGAAAGATATCAACATCAATTTCAGAATGACTTACTTGAAAAGTGGTCGAGAAGGAAAGCTCGCCCTTCGAGAGCTCATTGACAGAGGATTGGACCTTGAGGAAGAAAATCCGTACGCCAAAAAGTTCCGGATGGGATTATACGATCACTGGCTGCCTGGAGATGAGTTTCCGTGGACCGACGAGCAATGGCTTATTCATTGTGATTACTACCTCCTTATCTCAGAAGGTGAGCGCATTTCATTCTTTTCTGTATAACATCGATATTATTTCAGACCACGAGAAAGCGTATCCCATGTTCCGTGCTTCTCTCATGTGCTTAAGAATGGTGTTCTTGGATGGTCATCCTCAAGACTTGGTGGATTGTATTATCCCATTGGTATGTTTCAGTAAGTATTGAGGGTTTCCAATTATCCCATTTCAGAACATTTCCCTCCAAGACAAGATGCTTTTCATCATCAATTTATCACCTAACGAAATGCTTGTGGAAAACATAGTCAAAATGTTCCACACGACAAGAGGACTCGATCGTCTCGCGTTTGTCGGATTGGGTTATCATGCCGACCCACTACGCGTTCTTTTCGAAGAAGCCGTCGAGAGCGGAGATCCGCAATTGGTTGCCCACATTATCCGTGTTGGAAGATGTTTGGATCGCCGTTCCGGAGAGCCCAAGGTCAGTTGGAATTGTCCTCTCCAGATTCTTGACCTCTTCTCTTCAGATGACCGATTGCGACTCTCGTCATATCAAAAACCGCGATTTCGCTCAAATCATGACTGACGTTTTCACTAATCATGATGAGAAAATGCCGAGCGGAGCACCAACTATGGACGAAATGTTCCCGTATCGATACGTTCGAAGACAAGACGGTAGTACAGTTCCCGAGTCGACGTGAGTGATTGAGCTATTTCATCAATGAAGCTATACTTTCAGCGAGGAGTTGGCAAAGATAATGGAATGCGAAGTGACGAGATACATGGCCATTCTTGAGCTTACCAAGGGATCTGCTATTGCCAAGGGAGATTTGACTCACAACAAAAGTTTCAAAAAGATCCCGCTCAGGTTCTTTGTAAGTTTGATAAAGTAATTCAGACAAACATATGTACATTTAAATTCTTATAGTCTGAAATACTTTGCACTGGCTGCAAAATGAATGTAGCTCAAGGACGTAACCTGGGTCTTCTTGGACGAGTGATTTGCGTCTCGACAATGCCACTGATTGAGCAAGACAAGGATCGGAAGAGATGGCCGAACGCCAAGACGATGTCGCCCAAGTTGACGTACGAGAACTACATTGAAACACTGGATCCAACTGAGAACAAGATGCTTATGGCTAGAGACATAGAAGAAGAGAAAACTGACATCACTGTGGTCCGTGAACTTTCAGCAATTTCTTTCTCTCAGTTCCATCATTTACAGCAAATTCTGCCGTCTCGGTTCGGATGTTACAATTGTCGCTTCCAACTGCCTCGCTGCTCGATCTGCATGGTCTCGCTTTTCAACGACCACGAAGACTACTCACTCAAAGAGAAGAACGACAGTTTCTCTCAGTTCAGCGTATGCAACGTTAGTTTGCGTTTGTAGAACAACTTTCAAGAAACAAACAATTGCAGATTTGCAACCACGGAGGGCATGTGCATCACTTGGCGAAGTGGTTTGCAACCGAAAAGTTTTGCCCAGTAAATGGATGCGAGTGCAGGTTTGTTTTCCAAACAAATTCCAGAACACATTCATTAATATTACAGATGCAATCGAGCCAAAGAAGTGAGAAACCTCAAAGCACGCCTTGGTCTACACATGCTCTTGTCCACCAACATGCGTGCCAAGTCTCATCTCTGCAACCCACAGTGTGGAATCGAAACGGATATCGACGAGGGCTACCTCCCGGATCCAGACATTGAACTTTACGGGTTCACAGGCCCTCTTCGCTACGAGGCGACCTACTACTGATGATCTCCCTATATTTGAAATGTGATATTTGTGTTTTGTGATACATGAAGCGTATGAAACAATACTTACTTTTATGTAATTTTCCTGCGATGAATATTCTGTTCGAAGCAGGGAATACACCACACATATTTCGCAACAGTCCGATAACAGCGCGCAATAGAACAGGCGATAAACAGATAAAACTAGTCATAGAGTAACACGCACAAGTATTCGAAACTGGGTCAGTTTTCGGAAGACATTCTTGTTGTTCTTGTCCGTGCCCACAACAAATATTTTGAGTCAATCAAACACTACTCCATTTTCGACAATCATCTTGCAACGGGATCTTCATTTTTATTAATACAAACGATCAATTGTTCCAGAATTCGTCATAATAGTTTTCGTGCCTACTCGGAAAATGCATTGCGCTCAGTTCTGGAGGAATTGCGGTCGGATCGACGCCGGCGGTTTCGCAGATTCTCGTGGCCAACGTGTCGATAATATCGTCCACATTGTTAGTAACAGCGTTCGGCATCAAGAAATAGTCGGCGGTTTGGGCGTCGTTCTGATTGACAAGGATTTGATAGTACAGATCGTTATCCTGAGATAAAATTGATTGAGTCCGCGGAGGGTAGGCAATTATGATACCTTATCGGTGACATCGTAGAATGGAACCACAAAGTGGTATGCGTTCGGGGTGTTCAGTTTCAGATAAGTTTTGAAATCGTCTGACACGGGTGCGCTGAAAAAACCACATCTGATGGAATAGAGTATTTGAAACTCACGCAGATCGGGGAACCCATACAACAACTTTCATAGTGTTCTCGTCACTGTATCTGTTGCAAACACAATCGTTCTTGTTGATGTATTTGCCCAACGTCTTCACAAGTCTACAAAAATTTTTTCTATCGAATAAGCCGTTTTCATGGTCCTCTTACTTATCTGAATACGTCGCTGACGTGTTAGTTCCGTTGATATTGAAACTCAAGTAAGTGTTATACTGTGACGGGCAGTACGACATTGTCTTGACCACTTCATTGTAGTAGGCGAAAGAAGTGATAGCCGTCCTCTCTGAAATGCATACATGAAAACTGGCACCGATTGTGTTGCTGACCATTGTAAAAGTCTGGCAGCGTATCAGACCCGCATCTTGCATCATCATTGTCAATATAATTGAACAGTTGACGAAATTTGACCAGAAAATTGTATTGCTGAAGAGGCTTGAATAGTTTTGTGTCAAATTAAAATCTGCTCTTACATTAGTAGCCTGTATATCTGAAGTCGCTTTAGAACGGTCAATTGGAACAACAATGTTGTTTTGAAGGCCAAAAGTGCACATTCGATCAGCTGAAAGAAAAAAGTTTACTATCGATCTAGAAAGAGAGATGTTACGTTTGTCCGGAAGAACAACAGTCTCATTGTTCTTCGTACTAGCTGCCATCGTTTTCACACCGTTGTAGTAGTCACGCACATTGACAACGTTATCACTAAACTTTTTGAGAGAGTCCATCACAGTGGGGTCAGCGTTTTTCGAGAACTTGGAATAGACCAACGAGCTGTAACAGGACTTGTGACCTATGATTGAAGTGAGCGTGATACCTCTTATCAAACATGTTCAGGTCGCCCATAGAGTTAGTTGGATCGTCGTCAGATGAAAGTCTAGAAAGTTGAAATGATATTGAAAGAAAAAGTAATTCTCAAACTCACCCTATCTGTGTGAGATAGAAAATATTACTGCTTTCGGCATTTTGTAGAGCAGCTTTTTTGTTATTGTAAGATGTCAAAATAGCGTCCAAAGATCTAGAACGTTAGAGTTTTTCTCGATTAAATCAGACCACTCACTTAGTCAGACTGGCTTCCTTGTTCGCCACTTGCACCTTTCTAAGAGTCCAGAAAATATTCATAGCATTGCTCAGGTCTTCGTACGAGTTGAACTTTTGGAATCCTAATGCTGGTGATGTGTTGTTCCAATTGGCAAGAACCATGACATAATGCACGTTATTGAAAGCTCGGACGTACTCAACAATTGATCGCTGTAAAATGGCTCACATGTAGTAGAGAGGTGATCTCGAATAAAGTACAGTAGTCTCGTTGTATGCATAATCGTCTGTTCCAAGAACGTCAATCACAAATGCAACTGCTCTGACTTCCGGAGGGCTGGTCGTCGTTTTAGTATCTGGAGTGGTAGACTGCGTGAGGACGGGAGCAGTTGAAAAACTCGATGAATCTGTAAGTGTGGATCCGGCTAAAGAATTCAAGCACACTGACAATATTATTGCTTATAATCTTACTTGGTGCCACACTTGTAGAATATGCAGATGTTGAACTTCCAGTGAAATCAGGAGTAGTAGTAGGCGAACTTGGTGTGGTAGCGGTTGGTGGTAATGGTAGGAAAGCTGCAAGAAAATGTAGCCATTGCCGAAACAAAAGCATGACTCACTGTCCTTGCAAAGACGTCCATAAAATGGAACTTTACACCGGCAAACCGTTCCGTCACGAACACCGCCATTTTCACAAATCGGCAGAGAGCAGTCGAGACCGTAGAAACCAGAGTCACATGCACAAACATTCAAGGGTGATCCCGTTCCACCGCATGCATGGCAGGTCAATACAATCTGTTGCTGACGCGCTTCTCCTGTGCTTGTGCGAGTCGTCAGCTGTAAACTGGATTGAGAAAAATATTTTTACTTGATACTAACTTGAACTTGATATCCAAGCGTGGCCTGGCTACAAACATCAAGCACGGCAAAATACTTATAAAAGCAGTTTGTTCCGTTTTTTCTGGTAAAAGCTACAGCGGTCGGAGTGTTGACAGTTCCGTTGCTAAGAATTTCTCCGATAGTCAATGATGGGAAGTTGGCTGGATTTGAGGTGGGAAGTTTGGCGTCCGGAGCCGATGAGATGGTAATGGTATTTTTCTGTCCAGTGCTGACTCCCACATTCAAACCTTCGTTTTGTCCGTTTGTATCATTGTTGAAACCATACTCAGTCTGAATGCAATAAGTGTTTTTCAAGATTTGGAACACTATGATCACCTTCAAATAGCTGATGACTTCGATTGCATAATATCCACTTTGTCCTGATTGGCTTTCGAGTAGCTTGATTTCTTTTCCTTCTGAAAAAAGAACAGGATTATGGTTGTCTCAGTTGTTTTCAAACGTTTAGCGTCGAAAGCGAACGTGTAGATTCGAGTTGATCCAACAAGTGTGGACGTCTCTGCTGAAATCACAGACGTGTACTTGTTGTTCATTTAATAGAAAACATACGTTGTACGTCCACTCTACCGTTGTAAGCGTGAACAAATGCCATTGACATTGCGTTATCAAAAGTGGAGTCTGCCGGAATGGATACCGTTATCTTAGTTTCTCCAATCGTTCCTGTCTGGAACACATTGAAAACTCTTTGAGGAACACCCTTGTTGAACTGAAGTGCTTGGAACAACGGTGCAATGTAGCTTTGGAGATACTGAATTTGTAGGTGAAATTGAGACCATTTTGAATGTCAAATTACATCGTCCAAATCGGTCGGTCGCGTGATAGAGACTGGGATGCTGTTCCCAATCAATGCGAGAGAGAGATAATTGTCTGACCAAGTAGCCGGATCGGAAGTTGAAAGAACTCTGACTTCAGCTCGGTTTGCTGCAAGACGAATCAGAAGGTCACCGTCAATAGCATCATCGGGGTTGGATGTCAAGACAACGATCAATGAACGGTCTGTCAGCTGGAAACACATAATCGACTCTTAAAACTGTAAGCGTCAAGTACCTGACTGTCAAGTGCAAGATTGATCGCCTTATACATAGAGTCAGCAGTGCCTGGTGCTGGAGTGGCCTGGTTCGAGGGAGTTCCGAGTACCTCAGGAAGGTGTGCTCCGTTTGTCGTTGACTGAACCATTCTTGGATCCGATCCATCGCCGTCTGAACCAACAACATTCCTATTCACTTAAACTCAAAACTGACATAAAATGACAGAAATGGGAACGCCTGTAACATCCAGTGGTGTAGAAACATGGCTAACAACGAGTGCTCGAACGTCAGCCACGATGTAAAGTGCCGACAAGTCGCTTCGGTAGTTGGGCTGGCTTGGGGAAGAAGTGCAGTTGGCGTTTACTTAAATAATCACGTTTTTAGTGTCAAATATTTTCAAAACACCAACTGATTTCACAAAAGTCTCCTGTGAACATTCCCTGGCAATCACACGTATCTCCGGGTGTTTTCGTTCCACCATTCTGGCAGATAGGTGATTCGCAATGGGCCCCGTTCCATTCAATGGGACACGCACACGATCCATCGGTCTAAATTAGCATTTTGAACAGAAAATTGAAAAAAAACTCACCATTTGAGTTCCTCCATTCAAACAATCGCCAGATGATTCTCCAAGGCATTTGATCGGGAATGTTCGAGAAATAGTTCCGTTTGTACTCGATACTCGATCAATCTTCAAAATATGATATGCTGATATGAAGTACTATAAAAGTAAATGTATACCTTGAAATGATATAACCCATCCGAGACACTGCAAACCCAATCGTACTTGGTCGTGTACTTGTACCGTTCATAAGCACATCCAGTTGAATTAATGATGCTGCCCGAGTAGACTTGCTGAAGAATGAGAAAAACCTAAACCTTCTGGCTTTTAAATTTTCACTTTGGTCGGGTTCAGTGCATCGCTGTACGTGATGGTAATCGTGGATGAATCATCAAAAGGAACAGACGAGTAGATGATTGGAGTGAACTTTCCTTCTGTGTTAACTCATACGTGAACAAAAACTATTTTGATAGGAACCTCCATAAACGACATCATTTCGCATTTTGTTGTCTCTGTCCAAAAACGAAAGGCTGATAAATTCTTGCGAATCCGTGTCGGCAAGCAAAATGATGTTAGCCTACAAACTGATAAGCTCATAAATTACGGAATCTGGAGGTCCAAACCCATTGAGCAAGACCAGTTGTGGAAAACAAAGCTGGGATGTTGTAAGAGCCGGCTTTGGATGGGTTCACAGTGAAAAGTTGAAGTTCTCCAATTGAAGGCAGCGCGACGACCTCAGCGCCGTCAATTGACACAGTTGCTAGAATTACAACTAGATGCTGTTCGATTCACTTTCTCTTTACCATTCACGATACCATCACCAGTCAGATCTTCGTTGGTGAGCAAAAGAACGTAGTTGGCCTTTGTCAGGTAAACATCGTTCAGAGCGATTCCGGCCTTTTGGTTCTCAGAATAACTTTTTGCAACAATATCGTTGGCGACAAGCAATGGGAAGTATTGGTCGAAGAACTGTAACACTTGAATTGTTTCCGAAGTCCAAAAGTATCAAACCGTATGAAGATCATTGTAATCGTTGAGTCGAACTGCAACTCCGCCACTAGCAACCGCCAAGTCGTTCATATACTTGTAGACGTCATTGGTAATGTTCACATAAGTTTGAACAAATGTGACGTACAGCTGAAAATCAGATTCAGTTCCGAAAGGTTTCGTTAAAACATTCTTACCCGTGCACGATTCACGGCGAGAGCTTCCAAAACTTGTCCGACGTTTCCGTCTGTCGACACATTGTAATTGATAACAAAAAGGATATCTCAAAATCAATTATTGGAATTAAATTTTGATGAGAGTTTACCAGAAAAACGGTTCGCACTATTGATTGCTTGTATCAACAAATCGGACACCGGAACTGCTGTCGGAACTGGATTCGGAGTTGTGGGCGATGTTCCACTGACGGCTGTGATAACCTTTGTCATAAAAGTTCCGTAATCATTGTGCTCCTAAAGTCAATAACTCCATTTAGACACTTCAACATAACAACTTGCTTCGAGAGTGGCTGTTGTTCCAGTCGTCAAAGAAGCGACAAAAGAGGAATAATGGACTAGAGAACGGTCCAAATAGCCGGATAGCTGATAGAAAAAGCTGTTTGTGTTCAGAAACAGGTTGTCGGCAGATGATCTAAATAATCGATTAATTAACATTTAGGTTGTTTTACAACTTGATTGGATCGATATCCCTCGAGTTTTCGGCGATCACAACAAAACTACGGCCTCCAAAGTGCTCACTGGGAATTTCGTTTCCACACGTTACATCTAAAAATGGAAATTTCAGGTTCCCAATAAGATGATTCCATTACCGTCAGCTAATGATTCCCATAGCATCATTGGCGCAACGTCCACGCGTTCTTTTTCGAGTTGATTGAACACGCTTTCTGAAAAAAAGGTTTATGAATGAGAAAACGATTTGAACTTTTGCCTGCGAAGGAACGAGTTGCGCAGTAAACCGGAAAAGAAACTGATCGTCTGTCAGCTGTCAATACCTGAAATCAACAATTTCCGAGCAGAACAATAAAATGGATCTCACAGTGATAACGGAAGCGCCGATACTGTTACACGTTGCTCCTATGTATAGATTGAAAACGCAGTATGTGAGATTAGAAAACGTATCACCCAACGAAATTGTTGCAGGATTCCCGATTGTGCTACTGACATCGGTTGATTGCAAAATCCCTGTCGAGGTTTCGAGTCGCAGGACAAGTTGATACGAAGTTCCTGTGCTCAAGTAGAAGTGATAAATAGGGAGAGCTGCAAACTACCATTGACAGATGTGCTGAAAGCGCCGTCCACATAAACGCCATCGCCATCGAGAGAAGTAGTGAAGGCCGAGTAGGCTTTGATTCTGTCAACCGCGTAAACAAGCACCGCTGTTCCATCGTACTGGCCATGTATTTCAAGTCGTGGGTTGTCAGTTGCCGTCAATCTAGTTGTTTTTATCAGCGAAAAGAGTATTCCGAGAGCGACTCACTTATACAATTTCCAAAAATCGGTTTTGTTGGCAACTGTGACTGTAGTAGGGTCCACGTTGAAAGTCAAATCTGAACTCGCTGATTGTATTCAGGCGTTCTTAATATTATCTACCTTCTCCATAAAATGTTTGAGCAGCCACATAGTAGTCAATGGTTGGGTCGACGAACAAGGCAGGCGTGCTTTCTGTGAAAACTGTGGAGACACCTGCACCACTATCCCAGATATCCAAAAGGGTTTTCACGACCTGATGAACCAAAGATCAGGAATTGTTTTTTGAATGAAAACTTACTCCGTACTGCTCGTTAGCAGACTTGATGCTGGGCAGTACAAAGGTTCCGAGCGTGGCAGACGCGATTTTGCTCAAATACGCCAAACTTGGATTATCTTGCGTGAGAAGAGGCAGACTGTTATTGTAAACAACCACATTTATCTGAATTTGTTTTAATATGACAGACAACTTTCAAAAAAAAAAAAATTAAATCAAATACCTGTATTTTTCTGGCAATAGCAGTGGCGATGATTTGTTCGGCAAAAGAGTCATCATTAGCATCTAATGCCATGTTAGTCACTACGAACACCTTGAAACAGAGAGAATAGACACTTGTGCGTGAATCTAACTTACAATAGAGTTTGGCGGTGAGGTCTGTACCAAAGTGTTCAAATGATCAATTTTGAGAGGTTCGCAAGGAATTGGATTGTCACCGTCATCTTTACAGACGTCTTCAAAATCGTCATACTTATGGATGCTATTTTTGCATTTATCGACTGAATCCGCATAATTCTGTAAAACAAAGCTCATCTGAAAACTTCTCTGTGCAGTAACTTACAAAAGGAGAAGGAGAGGCAACATTCAAATTGATTTTTCTGAAGTATCCTTCGTACTCGCAGACCAAGTCAGCAATACTGCCACTTTTCCAATTTTCTTTCAATGGAGTGTTATAAGTTGCAAGAATCGAAATCGCTTTTTCATATTTCGCACTGGAAGTGAGCGGTTGGTCGTATTGAACGCATTTCACTTTAATTATCATTATTAGGAATCGGAAACGCGTGACATCCCCTTACCGGGTTCACAATTGCGGCCTAGGAAGCCAGGGGGACAAATGCACCTGTCGACAACGCCTACATTTCCCTCTCCATCAACACCTTTATTCCCGTCGAATCCAAAATTTCTGCATTTTCGATTCAGACACGCGTTTCCTCCATAATCAACGTTACATGAACAAGTCGTGCTCAAGAAACTGTCGTGTGAACAGAATTCGACGCTAGCTTAAAACGTATCGACTTTTGGTGTTTCCGTATGGTTGCAACTCACCGAGTTCGTCCGACACAGAGTAGTGGTTTGAGTATTCTTCCGCTGATGTCACCCTCCATACAATAAACAGAAGACTCAAAAGAAGTTTAAGTGTCATTACTGAAACCGAGAAAATAGTTCTGTATGAAAACAGCAAAAAACGGTGGGATGAAATGGAACATGACATGAAAATGACGAGAGTGGAGGAAGAACGGGGGGGGGGGGGTTTAAATTTATCAAACTGGTCACGACTCCAAAAGTATATAAAGGCACGCCCTGAAAGGCATTTGAAATGATATTGCCAGTTAATGCTCACTAGCGGTCCATTGATAAACGGAGTGTGTTATCACCAATTGCAATGAAATGCTCTCTTCAATCAGTTCCAATTGGAGGGAAACAGATTTTACAGCTTTCCGATTCCGATCAAACAGTCCATCAGACCCATGCAATAGGAATGCAGTCGGTTCTCAACTGTTTCTCTGATTATTAAGTTTCAGCCAAAAGCCATCGATGCTTAGTGATTTTCGTTTCCGGTGACTGTGAAAAGTTCCTTTCCTAAAAGAGTCAATTCTGAAAATCTGAAGAAAATTGACGTGATTCACAAGATTCGCTCGGAAACGCCAAATTGATTGTGGGAATTTGAATGACGTCAGGAGGTTACTCAATTATTTGATAAGCAACTTCATTTGACATTCTTCCGACTTGCTAAAAAATTGTGAACAACTATTTATGGGAAGAAAACATGAAAAAAAGAAACGCTAAAATAACTTGTTTTGAATCGAAAAATGACAATACATAAAAAAAAATGACGTTGAAGAAAAAGACAAAAGTTGAGGCAAAATGACAGCAAGCATTAGCAGTGATGGGAACAAAGATACGCAAAAGTGCAACAAAAACAAAACGAATGAGGCGAATGCATAAGGTTATTCCTATCCACGAAATGTGTAGAGCCTGAAAAGTAGTAAAGAAAATCAAAGAGGGGAGTATTGAATGAGTAAGATGAAAAGTTTAAATTTATGAAAAATGTGAGTTTTGAGTGTCTTGTAGTGCATTGGAAGCTGATTTAGAGCACTGGAGGCTTGAAGTTCGGGTCTCGGGCTTTGATCTTGGAAACGAGCTTCTCGTTCATAGTGACAACTTCTTGGTAGTCCTTGTTTAGACGCTCAAGCTGTTTGTCAAACTGCTTCCGGCGCTCAACATCGATCTTAACAAACATAATTGATTACATGCTCCGGGAACCGTGTGAAGAACCTCTAATTGAAGATAGCCAACCGCTTGTTTCAAAGTGCCGTTCTCCCGCAACATCTCCAAGATTTCCATGCAGTACAAATGGATTCGAGTGAATGACTCCATGGCAAGACGACCGCGGTAGTGGTCACAATGCTGGAATAGGTCAGTTTACACCAAATAGAAAAGTTATGTTGAGACCTGTAGCAAGATGTTGTAGATGATTGCGAATGATCTGTTCACAGTCTCATTCTCGCGTTCCTGCTGCTTACGGAGGACCATCCGCTCTTCTTGCATTTTGAGCAATTCATTTTCTTGCTTTCGTACCAACTCGTTCAGCTCTTTACTTCTCTGCTCACACTCGTCAAAGTTGTCGCAATCGGTATGGGAAAGCTTCTCCCTCTGAAACAATCAGCCGTAAATCGACTATCAGTTGCCGAATACTAACCAGTTTTTCGGCCAAGACGTCATTGCTCTCGATCTTCGCTCTCATTTCTTCCATCGCCATTTCCATTTCCTCGATCTCTCTCATCTTCTCCGCCTCGACGCCCTGAAAACAACACAATAAATTGATTAACTTTGCATTGGTCTACCTGCTGCTTCAACTCATCAGCCAGTTGCAAATCCCTCTGAATCGCCTCCTTCTTTCTCATTTCGATTTTCTCCGTGTCCTCATCGATTTGCTTGTTCAGATCAGAAATCTTAGCCTGAAATCCAGATTTTTGCATTTCTTTCAAAGGATTCACCAACCAGTAGCTGTTCCGCATATGCCTGTGGGTCTTTGAGAGACTCGATAAACATTGGATCGTACTCGGATAGTTTTTCCGTTATCGAATCACACTCCTGCTGAACTTGAGCATGACGCTCCAGCAACTGAAAACGACCGGTTTGTTAGCGACTGCGGGTTTGGTGATAAGCAAGCTCACTTCGTTGTACTCCTTCACTTTCTCTTCGTACTGAGCGTGTAGGGCAAGGGAACTGTCCGCTTCTACAGTCTCTTCGGCCACTTCTGTTTCTTTTTTGGGTTCTGGCTCGGGGTTACGTTTGACAAATGCGGGTTTTGGGGGAAGAGCAGGTTTTGGTTTCTGCGGTTTTGCTGTCCGTCCGGTTTCCGCTGTGATAATGTGCTGAGCGATCCAATGTCGAGAATCATCTTGCACAGTGAAATCGTCGATCATTGAGAATGAAAAGGTTTCTGGCTGGTTCTGGAACACTAGTAGTTTGAGAGAGTTTTCCTTCGGATTCACTAACGTCGCCTGGAAACCAAACATGCTTCTTATCCAAACCGCGACAATATGCGGGGACCCAGCGAGGCTTAGAGTCCAAGATTTCGATTGTTTTTGCAAAAAATGCGAGACTCCGATCTGAATTGTTCACTTTCCATTCTCGTCTGGCTGTTCAAACAAAAACGTTTACCTTGATCGTGCTTTTCGGGCTCCTCGGCTGGTAACTTTCTTATCAGCTCAATGAATGCACTGCGTAGGTTGTTAATATTGCCATAAAGAACTGTGTGAAGGGCGGTGTCTCCACGGATGTGAAACTTCTAGAAGGAATGTGAAATTGATAGTGGAAACCACTGACTTCAAAGAACACAAACCTGGAGGTAGTTTGATATCGCGTTGCCGAGTTGCAGTCGAGTGGTAATTTCTTTTGGATAAACATACGACGGGAGGACCACCTTGCTGCTAATATCGATTTTCCAAATACATCTAAACATACAGTTTGAGACGGCCTTTCTCGAAAAACAAACTGCATACCTGACAAGAAACTCAAAAATCTGAGGTGTGTTGAATTCAATTTCATCGTCATCGACGAACGAACTGAAAATCGAAAACCGATAGTAAATGGCCTACTACTGTCAAAAATTCATTTTCAAACTCACCATTCGAGATGTTTGCACGCTTCTTTGATAAATGAATCAGCTTCCTCCATTTTTCAAAGGTTTAATTTCCTGAAAACATGAAAATCGATCGAAATAACGGAAAAAATTGTACAATTAGGCCGGAAAAAAATAATTAGGGGTCGGAGGTAATAGGAGAAAATATCAGCGTGTGCGTCTGTGTACTGCAGACAAGACACTTTGTTTGACGACACTTTGATTACCGTAACCGCGTGCGGCCTCCTCCTGCCGAGCACTAGTTGTTAACTCAACTCAAAAAATCTTTCAAGTATCAAAATACCGTAAAACTTGTATTAGAGCGGCATGACGGTATAATTTTCAATCCTCTAATTTTTGAAAAAAAAATTTGAAAATCCAGAGGGGAGACCCTTGCGGTTTTCTGGTTTGAGGTGCCGCTCTACTAGAGGAAATAGAGGGCTGCTCTAATACAGGTTTACGGTATGTATAGAGGAATAATAAGACGTCTGTGAACTTGACACTAGAGAATAACAATTTTCCGATCTTTTAATTGAAAAAGTAAAAAATGTTTTGATTAAATTTCGAAACGCCCGAGTTTTGAAGCTGGTTCATGTTTTCATTAATATTATTTTTTCAGGATCTCACCGTCATTTTGAATTCGCCAACCAAAATCTGATACTTGAAAATTTCAATACTTGCCCAATGTGTCCCAAAGTTTCTTACTTTACTTGCTCAGCGCTTTTTCTAACTGTTTTTTTTTGCAACCGACATGCATCAGTGGTGAAGAAAGCAGTCTGCTACACACAGGGGGGTAGTAGTTTTTACTGCCCCCTCCCTAATTTGCAAGAACAAAAAGCCGATTCTTCACACAGACACTGCAGAGAATGTTGAATACACGGAACAATTCAAGAATCGTTTCAGATGTCGGCGGTTGCAAGCATTCGGACAGATCGGTTCCGACATCTGCGTACAGGTTGGAATCGAGTTTCCGTTGAATAATCTACGACGAATGGCATACATCTTCGAGGGAAAACTTGATTTTTGCGTCTGCCAAATTTCCCTTTTCGTCCGCACTTTTCGCCTTTTAAAACCAAAAACCTCTACGTGAGATGAAGAGAGATTTGAAAAGATAAGCATAGCACCCACTGCAGGACGAAGAAACGGATTGGCATGTGAACCCATTTCGAGCATTTATGGTTTGGCAAACAAAATAAATTTCAAAGCTCAAAAAAAGAGCCAATGAAACCTGTTAGCATCTTATTCAACAGTTGTCGACTATGGATTTGCACTGTGGACTCGAAAAGAGGACACAACGAGACAAGCACCGGCTGTTACCCATCTGACACATTCTTCCCAAAAGGCCGCATTGGCCTTACCAGATCTCGCTTCACGTCACTGTGAATGCTCTCATTTTGTTTCCCTCTCTTTCTATTAGTCGTTTTTAATCACTTCTCCTATCAACTTCCCTTCTTCATCAATCATTGTCTTCTATTGCGTGAATTGTTTCGGCGTCGCGACGAACGCTAGCAAGTCCTTGTTGAAACAATATTTCGGAGATGGATTCGACGAAAATCCGGCGGATTCGGTTGGGATTCATTTATAACTGGTATGCCGAACAGTTTCCAGTCGGATTTCGGATTCGGACGGATAGTTAAGTGTCTCCCAAAGCGAGTGGTGGGACGCACTACAGGACGGATAATCCTCAAAATCCCTCGCTCACACCGCAAACTGCACAAGTCTACTTGTACGGCCCGTCTCCTGCCTGTGGCACGGATTGTTCGGCCAGCCATAACCGCCTACGGATTACGGTACACGATTCATGTTCTGTAAATCCCAGTTTCTGCGCGCTCGATTCCGTATTCGCCGCTTCAACCCGCCATCTTCACTGCAAAAAGTATTGACTGTTAGGAAGACACGACTATACTTGACTACTATTACCAACAACAAGGACCAACACATTTGTTTTTGTCGCATCCCCAGGTCCGTATATAGTTGGTTGCTCAGACAATTCTATTGGATGTACAATAACCAAAAGTTTCGCAACTGCCCTATGATTATCTTCAAACTTTCAATTTTCAGTTTGAGTGTTTTAGGTTAGTTTTGTCAACTCACCAGTTTTTGTTAGTAATACTTCCCGACAGATATTTTTGGGATTTTTTGTTCCGGCATCTTTTGTTTTCAGCTAATTAGTATAGGTCCAATGAACAGGAAAATATGGAATCACTTTTTTTCCTCGTTTCTTAGTACAGCTTTTCGTTTTTGTACCCGAAAATTGATTTCAAGTGTTTCAAGGATGTATTCCCAAGCACCGAATTCTTAGTTTCCTAACCATACAAAGCCGTTGCCGCAAAATTTATTTAGCACTCGTCCATGTTGACGCCAATTCCTTTGATGTTGGCGCGATCACTTGGCACCACAGGTGGTTCCATCTTGGGCGGACTCCAGAGTTTCTTGCCATGATTCACCTTTGTGAATCACTGTCGGCGCCCACAAAGAATCTCGAAAGTTGACTTTTCCCGCTCCCTTGTCGGCTCATTATTCCGTTGCTCCCCGTTGCTTCTCTTTCTCGGCAACTTCTTGTCTGGCTCCCCGCCCACTTAGTCACCACTGGCTCCGTGTAGAGGATTCGTCGAATCGGATACCTCCGTCTTTTCCTGTCGCTAATGAGCTCGTTTCCCATATGTTCATCCAACCGTTATAAACATCTTGTATATCCTCCCACATTCCACACCACGAGTTATCACAAAATCCACACATCAGTCGTTTTTTTTCCGCCTCGATGCGATTAGATCCACGTCAACTAGACAAAGTTTGGTCAGATAGTTGCAGAGTTCTGGTTTCGTTTCCTTAATCGAATATGGCCGGCTCCTGCCTTTTTAATTTTCGTCCCGCTTGACACTCGATCGGCAGTTTTCTGGATTTCTTCTTGAAACTCTATTTTATTCGTTTTTTATCAGCTTTTTTCCCGCCGTTTAAGAGCACAAATCCTTATGATTGGACGTCTTTCTTTGAATCGATGAAATGAAACCGGAACTTTTGGAAAAGGAAGGCGTCATGAGTCACTTTCGATAGAGAAAAGCGCTATCTCCCGTTGAATCCAAGGTCCACCAAGAAAAAAGAAGCGACAGTTGGGAGAACCATTGAGGAGGCCACTCGATTTCTTCAGAATTCCTGTTTCCTGGTTATCATCGGAAAAGAAGACAGTAAGGAGCGTCCTCAAGTCCAAGGTCAAAGTTATCGCACTGTGATCTTCCAGCAAGTGAGGAACCGATTCACGTCCTATTCCTCGCCACCGACCCCACCCCTCCTATCACATTGACCGTTGACTGTTTCCCGAAGTTTGCCACTTCTCGAAATCGATTCAGGGATATCAAACTGTACCGGTTTTTCAATTTCGTAACTGTCTTATCGAGGCCAATCAACCAATTTCGGCATTTTTTTCCTGGAACGACACAACCAGTGATTGTCAAGTGATTGAAGTGTTAAGTGACAGCCCGATTTTGCCGAAGGATGTAAGAATTTGAAATGGGAAGATAGAAGGAAACTATTTGAACATTCTGACATTGAATCCTTTTGTAATCTCTCAAAAACAGTTGATATCGGAGTGATGTGTACCTCGGAAAACCACGAGATCGATGAAAACCACTCGTGCCGTCCCGACGTCTTCTGTATTTGAAAGTCTTCAATGTTCATCCAATTGTAATTTCTTATCTATTGGAAGGTCATTACTATGTTCCAGACGCTTTCCTCTCACTGCCACAAAAAACCGGGTTTTTTTCTGTCGTAAGAAGGAAGACATAGTGCGGAGAGAGGAAGTCTCCTCCGCAGCTAGTATGGTCTGAAAAGATCTCGTCGTCTTCACTTTAACCTTGCCGACCCAGGCCACCCGCGCAGGCAGCCAGCCCCAGTCCTCTCCGATTTTTTCACTCTCTTTCTTCCGAACTAAACGGTGTGTGTGTGTGTGTGTGTGTGTGTGTGTGTGAGGGGGGTGAGGCTGGGCGACGTCTTCAGATGATCTAGGCAGCTCGCTTTTTTCCATTACATCGTGCGTCTCCCCCAGCGGCAGAGATGATGCCCGTTGCTGCCTGCCGCCGCCACTGCCGCGCTGCCATCGACAGTTTCTTCTTCTACATCGTTTTTCTTCTTCTTTTTCTTCGTCGTATTCCCAAAAAAGCTTGTTTGGCACTCGCGCCGCACTATCTTTCTCTTCCTCTCTCCTCGTAAATGCCATTCAGAAACCGTCACCTCGTCCCTCCCCCCTCGATCCCTCCATCTCATTTTTTCATTGCCATCCGCGTAAAGTCGTTTCGGCGGCCACCCCCAGCTTCAGGTGTATTCCGCGTCGTATCACTTCGGCTGCGTTTGCACTTTTAGATCTACCGTACCTCCACTCCACCCCCTCGACGCCAGCTTCCTTCCGTCCCCATTACTCCTCCCCCAGGCCTTCATTCCTCTGCTCCCTCCACCCCCAGCTTATTTTATATCTACGTCTTTTCCTGACCCAGACGGCAAATTTGCCGACTTCTCCGCACAGACGCGCACATGTGACATGACGCAACCCTAAAGAAGTATGTTTGCCGCGTAACTATTCACCCGTCTCAATTACCACTAGCACCATCTGGCCACGCGGATCATCTCATCTTCTCAGGAGAACTCTCGAACTTGTACTGGTTATGCATGCGCAATTGACAGTAATCGCAATCCACTCAGCATTCTAATTGAGCTGGATTCTGGTTGCCTGTTCGTCGTGCAAGTCGCCTTGTTTTTCAGTTTTTTCTAATAAGGTGCTCCAAACTTCGTGTCCTGCTTTTCAATGAAAATAACGAACAGATTCTTATCATAACTACCGTAGCCGTGGCGCGCATCCATGTTGTATGATGTCTTTCAAGTCTGTGTAACAATGTTTCTTATTCCATCGCTAGGGCGCTTGTTAACTGCCATGATATTCTGGATAACGAGTGTGCAGCCAGTCACGTCAGTTTTTTTGCGTGTTGGAATATCCGAACCCGTTCAAATCTCTGTTCCGCTTCCAAACGCACCTTTCCTCGTGTGCCAATAGAGTGAGCACACAGTAGCCCCGGGAGGGCCGTCCACCAAGTGTAAGTCAAATCCGGAGAAGCAGCTTAAGGAGTACGGACTGCGCTGAGATGTTTGGCCAAACCCGGAAACCGTATCTCGGCCCCTCGGCCGCCGACCCGATGACAAACAACTAGCTCGAGGTCACTCGGTGCTCTCAAAACGTGGACCAGGCTCAGAAAGTCAAACACACTCATAACAACTCCTCCTACTCTCTTCCACCTGGTGAGGCGGCGTTGCTTCACCACAAAGTGTGCGTTAGTCCCGTATCCAGGAGCAGTAACTACCAATTATCTGCTCCAGTTGCTTGCCTGCGTGATCATATCAGATTGTTAGCTTCGCTTGGATTCGGTTCCTCTCCCCTCTTTCCTCTTCATTCTGATAATAAATATTTTCCACAACGCCTTCCCAGTTTTCCGCCCATATCCGCTCGTCTACCATTTCCTATACATTTCCTTTCTTATCATCACCCCCCCCCCCCTTATTTCGCGCTATCCGTAAACATCGCCTCTCTGATTATTTTTTGTCAAGAGGTCCTATGGTTTTCCGAATTCGCTCATCTTTTTTTCTTATTTTTCATTTTATTCATGTCCCCGTACTCTCTTTTCTCATTGCCACATTCCGGCAGGTTTCGACGTTTCCTCACGACTTATCATTTCAGTGATCTCAACAATGGATGAACTGAACGCTTGCACAGAATGCGGATTCACCACTACTGTATTTTCCGAGTTTCAAGGACATATAGGTAACCAACCTGTTCGGAGATACATGCATGCCAATTCATTCGAAACATTTGCCTCGTCGCTTTGTCCATCCTTTTTTGCATCTCAGAAGACAAACCCGTAAAATTTCGGATCTAGCGGAAGAGGGCTTCATCCCATTAACCGGTCGTTTCTGTTCCTATTTCAATGACACTTTCTCTTGGCAACATTCGCCTGATATCCCGTCATCTTCACCTTTCTTTTTATACAGAGAAACACGAGACGGAGCACAGCCGATCATCGAGCGGTGAGATGTCCGATATGTCCAACTCTCAGGTATGTGTCATCTTAATCATCCAGAAGAGCGTTAGGTACATCTTGCGTCATAATGTCTTGTTTGGTTAATTAGTGCTGGAGGTAGAAGTGGAGGGGAACAGAGGGAGGGGATAAAATGACGTCCTAACAGGTCTTCCAGACATGCCCCCGTGAGACTCGTTAGAAACATTGAGATCAACGTTTTAGAGTATTGAATGGGCAGATGGTGTTCAGTCGTTGACCCCCTCTCCGAGGTCTACTCCTCCAACAGATCCAACTCCCAGCCCGGAATCTGAGGAGAGTCTCGAACCGATTTCCATCACCGAAATCACCAACACCCTTGGCAAAAGTGAGTTTCGCCTTCATACCACAATTCCCAACAACTTCTTTCTTCAGAACCAGGTACGAAAGGCCCGAAGACCGTTCACGTCTGCCCTCATTGCAATTTCACCACTTGTATGTCGCAACACATGAAAAGCCACTTGGTAGGTTCAAGGATCCGTTTTTTTTCTCTAGTGCATGAATCCACTGAAGAGTGAGAAACTAGAAGAACTGCCGTGACGTGCGTCTAATTAGCGAGAGGCGCAAAGTGCACTGTATCGTGTGGGGGTTTGTGCCCCCAGTGAGGGTGCTTTCTTTCCGAGCAAAATAAGTAGATTTCTAGAACATTCTGGTTGAGATTATATGTCCTCGCACCCACTGCGAATCCCTTCTAAGGCAAGTTGCTCGATCCAGTAAGTCAATAGAGCCCCACCAACCTTCATCTTCCCTGCCGCTTTTCCCACCAACTACTGTTTACTTTCTGTTGACTGTCCAGTTTTCGGCGTCTCTTCCGTCCCCTTGCTATTTTTTGTCGTCTTACCCATCACTTCCCGAACGGACATCGGGAAGAGGTTGAGAGTATTATGGTAAGGAGCGCTCCTCATATTGGCTCTTCCTCTTAAGGATGTTGCCTTTCATGTGAGCCGGTGTCATCCTAATTGATCTTGGCTGCGTCAGAAAGCCAGAACGAGAAGAGAACGTGGAATTCGGGGTGGGGACACAAAATGGGAAGGGAAAAGAAGGCGTTTGGAAAAGGAAACGGGAAGACCAGATACGGGCGCAGTACAAAAAACGTGATGACCTTAGAAATCACATGACACACCAATAAGATTCTTGAATGTTTCAGGAAGCGCATGAACGCCACCAAGGCCAAATGTACCAGTGCGATATTTGCAAAATGCAGTTCAGTCAGAAGGTGAGCAAGTGGATCTACAGTCGAAAACACGGTGACCATATCTGATTCGGTCACGGTACCGGTTCTGGATGGTTCCGAAGACGTCCATGGATTAGATCGTCCTTCGCCAGACGATCTGATTGGTGGCGTTTTAGACTAATCTCACTCTCACAGTCCACTTTCGATTGTTTGGTTTATCGGTGTGTTTCCAGGCTAACATGCATCGTCATCGGATGCGACATAGCGGCGTGAAGCCATATGAGTGCCGATTTTGCAAGAAGCGATTTTTCAGGAAAGATCAGGTATTCGGCCAGTTTCCTCTATTTGATTTTTATTGCCCTCCTCCACGCCCGCGCATAATGTCTACGCGACTTCCTCAAAGGCATTGCGTAAGCCGCCTGTCTCAAACTCAAAAAATCGTGTTTTATCTGCGATTTACGTAATCAAATCGAAAGTGAAACTGATCTCCGAAAAGAAAGTGAATCTGCCGCGCGAAGGTCGTATTCAATTCGGAGGATTTCGCTTTCCGGGAAAGGAAGAACAAGAATGAAGAAGAAGAAGACACTCCTGTGGGAGAAAGGCAGTTTCTACCGCCTCCGCCTTTCTGTTCCTCTTCCGATGCCATCTGTTTGCACGAAACCGTTCTTGAAGGTCGACGAGCCTGTCGAAACAGGGAAGCGAACCAATTTGACGGGACGGTGGCAGGTTATTCCGCCGAATATGGAAGAACCGCCTCTCCTTCGTTCTCTCCCAATTCCTTGTCTTTTACCGTCATCGGTGAAGATGAAGGAGATGACGGAGAAGAAGACCTTGACTATGGCACGCGCAGTTTCGGAAAACGAAAAAGATCCTCCACATACTAGCATCTGATTCTTCCATAGAAGCCCGCGCTTCTCTTTCCGCCGTCGCATCCCTCAGGGCCATCAGTAATGGAAGTGAAAAAATAAAACAGCGGCAGGCCACATCCAGTCAGGTTTTTCGGCTGCTTTCTTGATGTATGATTGGTTCCCGAAATGTTGAAAGCCATCGTCTCACCGAAGGTTTTCATATGATGAACATAAAGAAAAGGAAGATAGGGGTGAAGGAGGGGGCAAGCAAATTGTAAAGTGATTGAAAGGGAAAACCGATTTTTTAGACGATTGGGATGCTGTGTAAAGTGAGAATTGAAGGGGTCTTGATGATGTACAATGACACATCAACTGAGATCAATTATTCCAGATGCAAGAGCACTCGATGACTCATATCAAGACGGGTTTTGGATTCGATTGTCCTGTGGCTCTGTGCGCGATGCAGTTCAGTCAGCACAATACTCTCCGAGCCCACTTGGAAGATACACACAGCATCACGGCGGCGAATCCGGCTTCTTGCAAGAGATGCAATCTGATGTTTGCCAACTCGCGACGTCTTCTTCTTCACTATCAGACTCGACATGACGAATCCGGAGAGGTAAGGAGTTCAACTTCGGACACGTTAACGCGACAGGTGCAAGTGCCATATTACACTTCTTCTTCCGGTTCTCGGAAACAAAATGAATTTCGTTGCCCTTGGATACGCACTTGCTCTAAACCTATAATCATCGACGACACCCTTGCATTGCTCTTTTAAGGCTTCAAAGAAGGACGCAAAACGCCGGAAATTAGCAAATGGAGCTGCGGCTGTCACACCTCCAGCTCCGAATGACCCCGCCAATTTGAGCATTGCCGAGCAGCTGCAGAGGATGGTCAAGTCTGATTTTAGCCCTCCAAACACAGATACTTCCGACAACTCGACCGTCTCGGAATTCGAAAAAACTGTAAGGACTTATTGCAATGTATCTAGCGAGGCTGATACAGTAACATTTCTGACGCCCTTCAAGAACACTCTTGGATTGGTTTGTGTTTTCAGCCTCCGAGCTTCCCAATGAGCGGCCAAGAGATCCTAATGATGTGTCTGTCGAATGTTAACCAGTTCGGCCATTTTGCGGAAAACATCCCACGCCTCCTCAACATGGCCAACATTCACATTCCGGTACGAACACATTATTTCAGTTCAATGCACAAAGCCCATTCTCTTTTCAGGCTCTCCACACCCTTCCTTCAGCTGCTGCCGCTGCCGCTTTGGCAAAACGAGAACAAGTCCAATTGTGGTCAGAGCAAACTTCTAGTTCGGTGAGCGTCAGTGCTCCAAGCCCTAGCGAACAGTCTCACTCCCCGCCGGCCAATGACTCATCGCTGTCGTTGGAAGAGAAAGAGAAGTCGCCGACTCCCGAGAAGGACGAGGAAAGCATTGTAAGTGTGAAGAAGTGGGCAGGGTTCCTGTGATTACACCCTCCGAACACCTCATCTTCTTGTTTTTCTGCCTGGTCTCTAATAATATGCCAATCGTCACATGAGCAGCTCCAGGGTATCCGAAAAAGTTAGGAAATGAGACACTGCCACATCAGTTTCCTGTTATTGTCCATCTTTCTCCCAAGTGATTGGTACACTTCCTAGATTTCGGTTTCTGATCACAGAACGGGAGAATCGGGGACGGGGGTGATTAAAATCGACAAAAAGAGAGAAAGGAATGTAATGAAGATGGATGACTGCCAACATTTTGTTGCAAATTTAGGGAACGTTTCCAAGAAAATGAAAAGATATAAGACACATTAGTACACAAAGGTGTAGTTTGATAGCGTCTCTCTTTCAAACGTGAACCCGAAGTCACATCGATGAAAACGCGAGGGGGCAACCGATTGAAAACTGACTCGAATGGAACACTTGCAGGAATGCTCTCACTGCGGCCTCGTGTTCTTCGACAACACCATGTACCTGCTCCACAAGACACTGCACACCGAAGACGACCCATTCAAATGTGCTCTGTGCGGATCGCAGTGCGGAGAGAAGTACATGTTCACCACGCATATCATCTTTGCCGACCATTCCGCTTACACATCGGCTACAGCCTGAAACTCCCAACTCATACCCGTTTTCCAACCGCCACCAGCAGCTCTTTCAGTTCCAGTAGTCGTCTAGAAAACCCAACCAAGTCCCCCGAAACCCATCTACTTTCATTTCAGTTCGTTATCGAACCGATACCTCTTTCTTCCTCATTTTTTCTTCATTTTCAGTACAGGGAAACGTTGAATGATTCTGATTTTTTTCTTGATTCTCAATTTTTCTTAAGTATTCCCCGTGTTTCCATATGAACCTTTTCAGTGTCGGAATGTATCTGATATCACGAACCCTGTCCGCCTTTTCTTTTCTTTCTTGGCTCTCTATAGTTGTTACAAGCGTGTCAGAAGTCTGTCTTTGTCTCGTTCAACATCATCACCCACTCCCCCCTCTAGGTATTTGTTGTTAGTTTTTCACGACGGCTCTCTACGCCGGGGTCCGATCTTCAAACTCTTTCAAACATAATCAGAACCCATCTTTCTTGTACAAAACCAGACAAGAAATGAACAACTTAGTTTGCCTGCTCCCAAGTACAAATGGCTGATATTCAGACAGTTTGTATATGTTTTTGTATTTACTATTCCCTCTTTCAGTTCACCCGCCTTCTTAACGAAAATTGTTTTTAATTTTATCCCATTTCTCTGTCATTTGCCCCCATCCATCCCACCATCTCCTTCTCTCACTGTCTTTGGAATAGAATAGTAATTTTAACTTCACCCTTCATGTCTTTTCGTTTCCCCTTTTCGCAATGGATGAAACTTTGTCTGTCCAACAAAATGTGTAAAAAGCCAACAAAAAACGAGTGTAAGGAGGAGGAGGGAAAGAAGTCCCGCACAAAAAGTCATGGTGGGCAAAGAGGAAGCAAACGAAGAAGGAGCCCAAATGGATTGGCAGGCAGTCTGTGATTGACACTGGCCCAATGTATATGGTTATGAGTCGTGGCGAGAGGGTGCTCACTACTGACGATTCGGTTCACTTGGTAGTGTCCCAAAGGGTTTGCGGAGAGCACCCAATGCATCAACAATGCGCTCCTGCCCAAGAACTGCCGATTCTTGTGAGGGCCTGACCCCTCATATTTTTTGTGCAAGATGAGCGACTACCATGTCAATTCTATTTATCGTTTTATCCTTTTTTCGTGCTTCTTTTTTCACTTTTGGTGGTATTGGTAGGGAGAAACTAAAAAAATAACAGGTGCGAAGTTTTCAAAGTCAATATGACAGGTGCGTTCTATTTCTCGTTCGTCTCAAAACATATTTCGTTCAGTGAAACAACATATTACACACGCATACTGGCACTCATCGAACACAATGTTTCGAACAGAGTACTTGTTCTTTTTGTCACAAAATGTCTTATTCTTTCTTCATTGTCCTCCCACCCCGTTGGCTCATTGTGATTGATACCAAGTTCCGCTCCATTCTTTGGTTGCGATTGGTTTCCCGCAATGAATCAGCGCAAATTAATTCTCAACTCAATATGTTCGTCGTCTCTTTCTCTTTCTGCCGATTCGTCGTTGCGTCGGATTCCCGCTGAGAAACCATTTTGTTTCCTCATTTACCGGTCTTCGAAACCACCATCAACCATCATTTGTTCGTTTCCCAGCCGCCAAAATTTATGTTCCGCAGTTAAGCGACATTTCTTCTTGCGCTTTCTCCGGCAGTTTGTTTTCAAAAATAATAGCGAGGGGTGTGGTGGGGGGAGAAGAGCGGGAGGAGCCGCAACTTTCTGATGAATGGCTTCCTGTCAAGTGGAACAGAGAAAAAACAGCACACAAACACACCCACTGGACCCCGTCAATCTTCCCCCCTTCCGCGTCACTTGGCGAGGTTCTCATGCGGTTGCAGATAGTACAATCCAATTATCATAAATCATGATAAGAATCGAGGGAACACGTCGCGCATGATAGCTCGTTCTGTAGGTTGCGTAACCGACCAAACAATGATTGCCGTTACGCAAATTTGTCAAGTTCATCCATATCCATTGCCTTGACCTTTAATCCATCATATCTCTTCTTCCTTTCTGTATGGGGGCGAGTATAAGGAAATCAGTATCAAATTTATCATTTCACTTTATCATTTCTAAGCTGGAGGAGTTTCGAAGAGAATTGCTGCTGATCACGGAAGAGCGACACAAAACAATATTGATGATATAGAGAGGGTAGCGGAGAAATAAGACAGGAAGATTGAGCGATGGTTTTTAACAAGACCAGATGATAGACACAGTGCTCTGATTGAGAGCTTCCGAGGCTCTCTCTCCGACTCAAAACAACACGCCGGATTTCTCGCAGCTGACCCGTCTGCCAGCTCGTTTCTCGCCTGGTTTCGCGGAGAAGGGAGAGAGAGAGTGAGACCGAGGGAAGGTTCCGTGTCAAAATTTATGGGACCACATTCAGCTGATATACGACGTTAACATTTATCTTTTAGTGCCAATTAAATAACCACTTTATACATTTGCCACCCTTTCGAAAGTCCCTTTTTAAGTTGTCGTGAGAACAGATCAGTTAGCGGCCTAGTCATAAACTGTACATGTGTGTGTGTGTGCAACTGGCTAACAGACCACTTCCAGCTGCACTGGCGGCGTTCCGAGGGGTCAGTTGTAAATGCATCATAAGCAGGCGAGAGCAGTGTCGGCCTGTGACCCACTTGTGCCGGCTGAACGTTTTACAACTTGCCACTAACGAACGTCATTCTTTCGGTGTCTTGAAAAGTGCACATCTGTCAGGCACAGTACATCCCGCCATGTGTCGTCCACCCGTGCTAGTTTTCCCTACTCAACCAGATTTTCCTTTTTCCTTTCCGTGTTCACATTCATCTCTATTCACATTATTTGCTCCAAAAAGAGCTGCGTCGTGTCGATTAGCATATTCATTGATTGGAGTGAAGTGACAAAGGCGAAATTTGTATTGCAAAATATGTCATTGTTTCCGTCGCCCTCCTCACGCTCTCCTTCTGCTTCGATCGGTCGGTGTGACGAGGGCTTACACACGTCGCGCTCTGCTCCTCCACGGATGATACACTGTCAATGGGAAAGAGGGGGGTAGATGAAGGAGGAGAGGCAAAGAGCTTCTTGGGATGCCCGACTCATCGTTCCTCCTCATCAATCACTCCCAATGCACTCGATACAAACACGTTACATGATGGAGAGACCCCGCGCGCGAGAGGCGTCTTCTCACTGTCGCTTCCAGCCCATTTTGTTGAAATATGTGCTTTTGAAACGCAACATTCGGAATGATATGTCACGACAGTTGGTTAATTAATTGAGCGCGACTCGAGACTTGAATTGACCAGACGATTGAGTGCCAATGAGAAGAAGGGTGGATGCCCGGGTGGAGAAGCAACCAACGGCAAGACGAAATGTCAAAGCGCTCTCCGGAGTCCGTCGACCTAGGTGCATTAGTGGTACTCGTGACTGGTTATGAATTGAGTCGCACATTACCACTTCTCCCACCTCTTTCTAGCACCAGTTCCAATTTCAAATTGACAAGCACACACTCTCTCACACACACTTATTTCTTCCTATTTAAAGTCTATCAGGCCTCTCGGACAGTCAAAAGACCCGCAAAAGGATAGAATATTTAGAAAGAATACGAAATGCGCGAGGCGGGTGGCCCGGATCATATAAGGCTCATCTGTCCAATCACCCGAATGATTGATGCGTTTTTGTGACCTTCGGCAAAACGAGCCGGATTTGTCTCTATTCTGTCACTCGAGCTGCACATATATTGTTGTTATCACTGTTTCAGTTGTGCACTCGGTTTTTTTATTGAGAGAGAGCGCTCTTATCACAGAACGGAAAAGTATTGATGATTTATTGCCGGTGCTCGATTCTAATTTCACAACTTTTGTGTTTTTTAACTTCCATTTTCCTTTCTCAAGTTGTTTCTTTCGTCGCATCTTCTCGTTTTTCGTGAGCAATAACGGTATTGCAACGGCAGAACGGAAGAAGGCGTGGCTAACAGGACTCATCACTCATAGTCGTTCTTGCCCGGTCGCCTACTGCTATCGTACTCCGGGACCTCCCCTCCGCCTTCCGCCGCACACCCGCCTCTTCCCCTCTCTCCCTCTCTCTTCCTCCGGCCTCTCTTGGCCGGCCACTTGCCTGGGGAGTCATAAATCGCGCAACATGTTTAGTAGGTGCCGGTTTGAAATATCGCTTTTCCTTCAGGAAGCCACCTTTTCAGTCGTCCTTCTTCGTCTTTCTCTGATCCTCAGAGCTTTGATCTCTTCTTTCCTTGGCTCTTCCGCAAAGAAAGTGTTGACCAAACTGGCAGACCTAGGTGTTTGCCTAAGAAAGGAAGGGTCACTTTGTGGCACTTCATCGTATGCAAATTTGCATTTATGATCTCTTTCCCTCCGGTTATTGTCCATCTTTGTTGATAAAACCCTCATACTTTACTCCTTTTCTCCCAGCTTTTTTGGGGCAAACCAACACAAAACTTTCCTCTAATAGCGAATATTTCTCACTTGCAAACCAAACAAGGAGATAAGGAACTGTCAACCTGCTTGGATTATTTCTGGTGTTATCATATTAGAGTGCAACAACAGTATAAGTCTCCTCCTAATTACCGCTGATCTCTTCCTCACTCACTCCTCGCCTAAACGTCGTATTCTTCCAGGTAATGGTAAAACTACTCGCTCTTTTCTACATAGCCACATTGTGCACAGCATTGTTCGCGGAGCCCATTGCAAGTAAGTCTAGTTTCTCTAGTCAATCAAACTTAACCGTAAAAGTTGTGTTGCAATTCCCACATGAATCAGTAAGATGGATGAGAGCGGAAGCGCCATCCAGAAAACTGCGTCAGCTTTTGCGACAATCAGATAAAAATATACACATTAGTTTCTTCTAAAAGATCCATAAAAGCGAGAAGACAATGTTTAAAACAACAAAACTCGAGAAACATTGAGATAACCTCCGTTTCCAGGTTTCTTCGACGGACTGGATAGCAGAAACGAATGCAAGGCGCGGCTGGACAGACGACTCACGGGATTTTCGGGCCTTCTCTACTCGCATTCGAAATACGGACAGGAGACCTACAATGCGAGCAAAAACTGCGTTCTGATGCTCGTTGCGCCGCTCGGATACAATATCCGCGTGAGAGCCCTGCAGTTCGATGTGGCGAGCACTGAGAACGTGCGCACTTGCGAAAAGGATACCTTGCATGTCTTTGACGTGAGTCGCCATTCCGACGGCGGACCGATTCACCGACTTTCATTTCAGCACGAAACGACACTCGATCCGGAGAGTTACGCACCTGCGCGCATCGATGACATAACCTCGCCAGGTCCGATCATCGGTTGGTTGCACTTTTTCCTTTGACTCACACCGCCCGCTTCGGTTGCGCAATCCCGAACCCGACAGTAATTATGTCTCTGTTCTGCCGCCAATCCACCCAACCATTGTCTATTCTCATTTTTCTTCTCGCCTCCTTCCGTTCTCAACCCGCAATTCTTCATTTGTTTCAAGTTATCTTCGGGGGTCTGTTCCCAAATCAATTTGAAACCGGGAGGGAAGGGTATTAATGGGCAGGCATGAGATACTACTCCAGATGGTCAGATGCCTCTTTTTTCGTTGTGAGCGGTTCGGATTGGGCTTTCGAGTGGTCTTAGATGATGATCAAGTGGTGTACTCGGGTAATTGCAGGACAATTCTGTGGACATTTTGAGAACCGCATTTTGAACACGAGCTCTCACAACGCTCTCACTCTTTGGTGGCACTCGAATCCAAATGGATCGGGTCCTCCGTCGAAAGGATTCAAATTGCACTGGGGCTCATTTAGAGTATCGAAAACCGGTAAAGACTACAGGATCGCAGGTTTCTCTCTTATTTACACTTTCTTCAGGAAATTGTGTGACTGGAGAGTTTTCATGTGGCAACGGAGAGTGCATTCCTATCGAATCTGCATGCGATCGCTTTGCCGACTGCTCGAATGGCGAGGACTTAATCCACTCGCGTCAGATGGCAGCCAATTGTCAAAGTGAGCTCTTTTGGCACCCACTCGATTCTTATCTCGGCCGTCCTTGGATTTTGAATATGCATATGCAAATATTGAATGGGAACGCAAGTCAATTAACTCATGACAAGGGGAATATGTTGCAGACATCGAGCTTGATCCGTTGACAACTGTCAGTGGCGTTTTTGTGCTCCTCTTCTCGGCAGCCATCATCCTGTCACTGTGTGGTCTCATCATGTTCGTCTGCTGTCTTTGCAAGTGTCTCAAGAGCACCATCCCCATCAAAGGTTTGACACCAACATCATCTGATACATGAGATGCAATGCTCATTTTTGAAGGAGCCACCTCACACGCAACAACAGCAACCACTACTGCGGCTGACTACAAACCGGAACCACCACAGTTCTACCCACCGTCGCCACCCAAAATGCCACCACCGTCGGCCGCCAGCAGCTACACTCCGAGAAAGCTACACAACTTGTAAGAGTCTATTACAGCTCTTCGAATTTCAAATGTGTCATTCAGTGAGGGTCCACTAGTGCCAAGCGAGGCGAGCACTTTCCATGCGGCGAGAAGCCACAACCTGTACAGCATGAACAGCGACATGAACGGAGACTACACCTACGTCCGCAACGACGTTCACCGCAACCTTCTATGAAACTTTTGATCTTTGGTGGTTCTTCTCTTAGAATCATGATTTGAGACACTTTAGTAATTAGCACATCGGGTTGTCTTCTAGAGCATACTGTTGTGGTTCTTCCCATTTTCTCCTGAGCTTTCTCACTTTCTTTTCTTCGTCCCTTCTCCCGTCCGACAACTACCACTCCGGTTATTTTTATTGCAATTTTTCTGTCTCCTTCTTCTTTTGGGTCCCTTTTTTCACATGTATTGTAAGAAATTATTGTCATGCTTCCTCTCTCGATCCCTTCAAATCTACATATTTTGTAGGTAATTATGATTTATTCCCTAATAAATGAATAAGATATGAGAAAAAGGAAGAGAATGAAAAACAAAACGAAATGATTATAGTGATCATCTAACAACCGAGGGTAACCCGCCAACTAAAACTAAAATGATAGTTTGAAGGAAAAGTGGAGTAGGAGGGAAAAAAGGAGCGAAGTGATTAGAATGGCAAATGTGTTAATTCGTGTTCAGAAGTCGCGGAAGTAACGAGCATAGCACACAGACTGTCCAGTTGTTCGTGCTGGAACGTCAAGAACTGGCCAGATGCAACAGGTACGTGAGTCCTTTAAAAAAACCAATTTTCTTTAACATCTGCTTCCAAGTCGATCTACCTGAGAGAAGCTAACTTTCACATGCGCATTTGCATGTGTTCTCGACTGGAATTCCATGTAGTTGTGAGTCAGCTGACGACGCGTGCATTCCCCCAAAAACCTCGTCTTCCATTCATCATCGCAGTTGTGGAACGAGAGATTGAAGAATGATGCGATTGGCAAACGAAGCCATTCCTGTAAACTCTCCGGTTTCATCTCGCGTCTTATCGGACTAATCGAAGAGAAACTGTCCACTTTCACTTTCTTAGTCACTTATCAACCGATAAATAACATGTTGCCTCGAAAGGAAAAGTGAAAGTTGCCAACGAATTGAAGGAAAGACACCAAAAATGAGAATCATGTGAGGTGACGAGGCTACAAACCTCGAGGAAATCGCAGGCGGCACCAACACTGACAGAATCCATTTCTGCAAGGAACGATCGCTTGTTCACTGCGTTTTTCATGTCGTTTTGCATCTTGCGGAGAATGAAATCGCTGGGAACAGGAGAGGAACCAGTGGAAGTGATCCAACGGAAATGGTCAAACTTGGCAGGTGTCACATCTTCAGGTTTGAATGTGACAGGAAGAGACGATTCTTCAACAGTGATATTCTGAAATAGAATGATGCTCGGTGTCGCAGAGGAAGCACACTCGTACCTCGCATTGACTCATTGCGAGCTTGAAAAGTTGTTCAATCTCGACAGCAGACTCGTCGGACAATTGCACGTTGGCGAATGTGATCTTTCTCAACTGGCCCTGTCTTGTGCTGTGCAGTTGCTGGAGAATGAGTTGAAACGCGGAGATCACATTTTGCGAGTCCGTGGTGTTGATGTTCACGAATTCCATCTCGACGATTCCGATCTCTTTCCAGTGATTGAAATCAAACTCGAACAAATTCTGCAATCGTTGGTTCCCATTATCGTGTTCGGTGCTGCCGTCTCGTAAAATTCGATTGCTGCCATGCTTGTTGCACGTTGTGCTGGTGTCAGCGTTTTTCGTTTCTCATTCGTAAACAATGATCCCCCCCATTGGGAAATGTCGTTCGACTTTCCCTTCTTGCGTTTCAAAGACAACTTTCGATTTCGTTTCGTCGGAATGCTAATCAGGGTCACTCCCCACTCGGTTTCACTTTTGGTCGACCGACTGGCTCCGTGCTACTATGTGAATGGCACGTGTATGCAAACTTTCACTTTGGCAATAGTGTGCTCAGTTGAGAGAAGCGACGACAGAGAATGGTCAATGTGCACGTTTCGTTGACAAAAGTGAAAGAGGAGAAAGTGATAATCGGGGCAACGCTGATAACTTTTCCTTTTCGCAACGAGATAATGTTTTGTTGTCGAGCGAAAAGTCGACGCGTTTCACTCGGATGAAAGCGAATTGAGTGGGAGATGCGATAAGGAAGCGATTAAACTGATAATGTGCCCAAAAATTGTTGCGAAAATGTTGCGAATCGGGCAATTAATTGTTACTGTACTCAGTTTCCCCACTTTTTTAGGATTCAAATCAGTTACTAACATATGGTTGCTTGAAACTGCGCACCTGTGTGCTTCCAATGGCATCGCCAGATTTCATGTTTGCGACAAATAGTTGTCCGTTTTCGGAGTAGATCTTCACAATATAAGCAACACGTGGCAAGAAACAGTAGTTTCTCTTGATTACACCATTGAACTAAAAGAAAAACGTTGGGTTAGGCAGGAAAAAACAAACCCACCACTTTACACACGGTTCTGAGCATTGGAACATCCTGTGACTCCACTTTCTCGAAAACGGAACGGAGCATCTCACATGGAAGCTGCTGGATGGACATTGTTGGTCTGGAATGATGAAGTATTGGCGACCTCGGAAACATTCCTCCCACTTCGGTCATGCACTTTGCGAGAGCACCCCGTGACCAGGAACTGTTTGTGGCTGATGTCACACACATGTAAATCAACAACTTTCTGGGAACTCACCTTTTAGTTCGGAGGAAGTTGGCTGGAAGGAGAAGTGAAGAAGAAAGGGGTTGTAAAGAGCTTAGGAGAGGTCGTTCCTCGTACCGAGAACTCGTCACAAACTATCTGACCGCTGCGTTATCAGTAGCTTTTTTATATTTTGCACCCCCGCTAAATAGTGCTGCATTTGCTGTTTCAAGATAGTTTTCAACGAAACTCCTCGCAAGAACACGCCTCATTTTCGCGAGTAAGAGCTCGTCGATCTGTAATCAGTCGGGGTGAAATACTATGAGCCCTGACGAGTAAGCACCTACCATCACTGATTTTCCGTTGAAAACGTGCAATGTGGGAACAACTGGAACAGAAAAGCTGCGCCAGCTGGAGCAGAAGGTGTTGATCAGCAATTTGACTGTTTTTGTGTTTATCTGATATCAGAAAGACATATGTTTACAGCGTTTTCACTAATGCGATTTCACTTCCAGAATGCTGAATGTTTACATTTCGTATATTTTCTCCGAACTCGTTCGGTTTCAGACAGAAATTTGATTTTCAGTGTTAGAGTGTCTGGTCCCTTTCTGCCCTTTGCCGTCCAATCCGGAACAATCTGAATGGAAAACAACAAATCATCCCAAAGGAATTCTCGTTTCCGGAAACATCGATGGCTGCAACATGTAGTTGGGCACATGCGGGCACACCTTGAAATGTATGCCGATTCCCCAAAGATCTTTTCTTTTCTCCTTCTGAATATCACCTCGAAGAAGTTGATGTATTATACTCTGGGGATTCAAGAATCCGCGAGCGTGTAACTTCTTGCCAGAAAAAAAAGACGAAGCCACCGTATCTGTGTATCTGTGGTAGGCACTTCATGAATAATATCTAGATGGTGTTTGAAACTCTCGGCTATCCACCCTCTTCCCTCCTTTCTTTCTCTCCCCCAAAACATAACAAAGACGGATGTGGGAGAATTGAGTGTTTTGAGTGAGAAACGTGGTCAACCAGCTGATGCTTTGGATACTTTGTTGTTTTGTGTTGTGTTGCGCAGCGGTTGAAAGTGCTACTACTTTATTCAGAGGAAACGAAACATGGGGAGAATTAGAGAAAAGGGTACGAGTAGTGGGCGGAAAGGGGGGGGGGGAATGAAGTAACAACACGGGAAAATGAGCTTAGACACGACAGGACAGAACATATAGTTAGCAGAAGAAGTATGTTTGGGACGGGTGCAAAGTCAGTTTCTAAAAGCAATTCCAGTTTATTCTTGCATCATCTTGACGAACTCGAAGAAGGTGATTTTTCCGTCGCCGTTCAAGTCAGTCGCCTTGAACATGTCGCTTATCGCAGCGCGATCCTCAAGGTCGGCGGTTTGTCTCAAGATTTCCGCCATTTCGGCTGCAAAACGAACAATTTGAAAAAAATTTCCCTGTAGTCCATTCTATCTCCTTTTCCCATTCCATTTCCTGTTTTTGAGTAGAACGAGTGAGATGAATTGCCCTATCTCTCTTCTTTTTGTGTTGCTGCTCTCAAATGAAATGAACTTTGGGAGACCGAGCCACAAACTTTTCTTTCTGAATTGGCTCCGCTCTGCGAGTCGCCAACAAAAAGTTTCAAGAAATGATTGTGCTGCTCCGCTGTGACTCTCTGGAGACTTGCTAACAAACCTTCAGTGATAGCTCCGTCGCCGTCCGAATCGAACTTGCGGAACTGAACCTCCAGCTCGCGAAGAGTGGTTCTGTGAATTGGGGGCGACTTCATGTAGTTGACGAACTCCTCCTTGCTTATTTTGCCGGTTTCTGCAAAAAAAAAAATGATACGCGTTTTCTATTCGCCCACTTCTTCATTTTTTCGAAATTCGATAGTCGGTCCATTTATGACTTCTGCTCTTTTGACAGCCGATGACGATTTCTCGTCCTAAGAATCACACATGAATGTTTGGTCTATTCATACGCCCCATTTACTCAGAACTTGCAGTTGAGAGACCAATGATGAAGTGAACAAAGCGTTCTTTGAAAAATGAAAGGCAAAAAGGGAAAAAAAGTCAAGCCACCTAGGGGACTCGAACCCCTGACCTTAAGATTAAAAGTCTCACGCTCTACCAACTGAGCTAAGGAGGCCCACGAGGCTGTCGAATGTGCGTGTGTATACGTAGTCGGCAAACGCGAGAGAGACGCGCGCGGTGTCGGTTCGCTGGCCTTGGTGGGGGGAGACGTGTTTGTGTTAGTGGCCAGGAAGAGGAGGATTGCGTCGATTGCGAAACTCACTGTCAGTGTCCATTTCACCGAAGATGAAATCCAATTCGACACGAGTCGGCTCAACGTTGATAGTTCTAAGGAGAGCAGCGATCTCATTGCGTGAGAGACGGCCATCTTTGTCGACGTCGAGAAGGTCGAATGTCTCGGAAAGTTCTGAAACAAAAGACTGCCAATTCTTCACGTTTCCATCCCATGAAAGACACAGGCTAGTCTTTGCCCTCAGTGCACAAGATGGACATACATAAATGAATGAATTCATCTTTCCCCTTTCCTCTCTCTTTGGTCCCTCTTCAAAAACAGCAGAAGCACGTCGTTCTTCCAACAACTGATGTGGAATCATGTCATTTTGGGCGGAAAAAAGAAGAGAAGGAGAGAGAGACGTTTCTGGCTGCTGACAAGATAATTTGGTTTTTTTCTGGTGGAAACTGCAGTTCCCGGAGTAGCCTGATGCGTCATTCGAAAAAACCGAATTCGATTAGAGAGGTCGATTCGGAGACCTTTTCGCGGGGCACGGAAGCCAATCCAATTAAAGTAAACGTTTTTCTCTTTTCTTCTGGAAAGAATTTATGGGCCGGCGTGTGTTTGACAGCACCAAGGATCAGAAGCCAAAAGGAAGAGATCGCTTGCTCCAGATTTTTATTTCGTGCGCCGTACGTCCCCGTTTTGCAGGCCTACAACCAACAACCGAATAGATGGCCTTTTCTGCTCTCTCGATCCCCTCTCAAAAAGAAGAACCTTCTGCATATCTTCTTGTGCCCGCTTTCACCTATAGTATGCCCCGAGTCGAAAGCAAGCATGTTGAAGAATGTGTCCCCTCGGAATTGGCTGCACTACGCCTTCTCCTTCCATTTCGCCCCAAAACAGAAACAGTTGAGTGTAATTAAACAAGCGACCAAAGTCCGGAAGGTACTTTCCGGAAATTGAAGAACAAAATGAGGACAGCGATTGGTCGGTTCCTGGCGTTTCTCGAAAAAAAACTCGATTAACTTTGACAAGTGCTCAGTTGCCCCAGAGAAATGTCACTTCATTTTTCGTGTTTTGGTTCGAATTGGGAAACAATTCGCGTTTCTCACGTCACTGCCAAAGAGGACTTCAGCTCACTGATTCATAACATGACTTGTCGCCCACACAAAATTGCTTGCGCACACCAAATTACAGCAATTTTGTGTGTTGCACACCCATTTGACAACAAAAAAAAAGTTGGTCCCAATTCTCAATTTAGAAGTGTCCAGTCTGGCGCAGCGATGCGATGATTGGCAACACATTTGCACCCTTTGAGCCGTCTTTCAAAGTCCGGACGAGATGAAAAGAAGCGAAAAGGAAACCGAAACGGATTGGGAGGGTAACTTGACGCCATCACCGATTTATGACTTCCTCGTGCTTCGTCACATACGTTTCTTTATAGAAAGCATATGCTTCTCAGGATCACTCGAGATTGTTTATTTTAGATGTTCGTCTAGGACTACTATACGAAAGAAAGAGTATACTAAAAACATGTGCACGAATTTGATTCTTGACCGAACTATACACTTTTTGTGAGATATCGAGGAAGGGTAGAAAGGAATATGATCAAGCCGATCCACAGAACGAGACTTACGGAGGTCGTCCAACACGTATCTCTGGCAGATGATTTCGTGGTTCACTGGATTGGCAATAGCAGTCATTGTGACTTTTAGGCGATCAAAAGTAGGTTTGTCCGCGAAATGAGTGGCCGGAGAGAAAGTTAGGAGCAGCGAGGGCAGATGCTCTTTTGAGTATGTGTCGTGCCTATGTTTTGCTCAGCGAGCTGTGAAAATGGGCGGAGACATCATAGGCGGAGAGGGCGCGCTTCTCTCCAGGGCCCGCGGCGTGCCTCGGCGTGCCAAGGGGGAGGGGGAGGAGGAGGAGAAATGCATGGATTTATTGGGTCATTGACACATTCTCCGGACGAAATGAGAATGCCACAATGAGATTGTGTTGTTGAGCGTGAAAACATGTGCACATGAAAGAGGTTTAATGGGAGTGCAACCAGAAAGGGGCCAGAAAGACTGAAAGTCAATGATGGACGGGTGTTTGTCATCTTCATCCTTCCAGAATCACATTTCCCATTCTTTTGTAGCATTATCAATGTTCTCCGAGGGCTGTCTCTCATGAATACTAACGTCTCGCTGACATTCAACGAAAGTATTGCAAAAGTCGAGTCGGAGCCGAAAAGACAGCTGTTGTTGAAACAGAAGTCTCTGTTCTCACGTTTTCTATCCTTCCATCAAGAAATGATGAATTAGTGCATTCTTTCCGTTCTCAAGAAGTTTGACGAATGATTTTTCGAGTGGAGAAAAGCAGAGGGCTTCCGCAAAAACGACGTACTTTGGTTCAGATGAAATATGGAACCCCATTATCTGGCAATACGCTTCCTCTCTTCAGTTTTGCAGAGGACACTAGGATTATGATTGCTTTTTCATTCTTTCCAAACGACAAAAGAACAACATCTGTGTATTTTTTTAAAATTCTATTCAACAATTTTGAAATTTTACAACACATCTGTTAAGTCACAACAAAAAAGCGGCAAAAATAAAGATGCAAACTTACGTTGTGTGCTGAGAGCGGACATTTTCGAATTGGAGAAAAGGATGAAGTGGCTGTAACTGACGAAATTGAAAAACCTGGGGAAACTATTCGAGATTCGATTATCTCAGAGGCCTATTGAAAACAGGTTTAAAAGAGGTGCGATGAAGGAGGCGGAGAAGACCGCAATGAATCAAATCGAGGTAGAAAAACGGAGGTCAGATGACTCGAATCGGAATGTTTTTGCAGTGTCAATACTGCTTAGTCATTCCATACCAACACAATAAGACTGGTTCTCGCCCAATTTGGAAATAGTATGAAATTTTCCGAAAATGATATCACTCGCACTTTCTCATGTGCAGCCCTTCCAATTGTTTTTTCAGTGCCAATTTCTCCTTCAGATCCCCAAGTTGCATGCCCACATCGAATGACCATCGGTAAATGTCTGCCGGTAGCGAGAGAAAGAGAGCTGTCATTGGAACTGTCAAACCGCCTGCTTCGTCCCGATTGCATTTGTTTGTTCGTCGATTTTCATGCCTCTAATTCAAAACAGGATTTTCTAATCTATTTCTCAATAAACTATAATCAATCGTTTCTGTCGTTTCTGCCTAGTATTAGCTCATTTTACAAGTAATGTGGTCAAGTACCACCTTACCGCGTCCTCGTCCCATGGACCCACCACCGCCGCCGCCTCACAACAAATCTTCGACGTTGCATAGAAACCCGGCGAAATCAGTGGATGTGAACCGTCTACGATCAGATATTGAAATCGTAATTGGAGAATCACGTCTTGTTATTTAAAAGTGCACCATTTCAGTTGTCACAACAGCTGGAAATAGTCAAAGCAAGACTTGAATCGGCACTTGCCGAACAAGACGACACAAATGTTGTCACATCGAAAAAGATGCTTTCCAGGTATGGTGAAATGATTGGCGCCTTTAGCTGATATTGTTTCAGAGATAACTCGCTGGATTCTCGTCTGTCCACGTCTTTGTTCTCAACAGGATCTCGAGATTCGTGTGAGAATACACCCATTCCACATCCAGAACATGCATTGAGTGAGCAGCGATTCAAAGTTTCGCAAAACTTTGCTCATTTCTTCCAGTTCCTTACCGTGATATGCCCGGTGTGAGCCGTATGAACAAACCGCTGTCTCTATCTGCATCTCATTTGGTTCAAGTTGGGACTAGTGAAGAGAAAAATAAACGGTAAGAAATAGCTTCCTACTGTTTTTCATCTCTGTTTTTCGCAGATTATCGATGTCAATACCATCTTCTTCCGTTCACTTCATGACATCTTTGAAAAGAAGAGAGACATTTGGCAAAGTTGACGAAATCACAAAAGAATTGCAGGCAAGAATGGGAAAGGTGAAAAGAACAGGTAGTTTGCCAGTTTGTAAGCGGCATACAAGAATTCTGAATGCAGAAAGTCTATCAGTTGGGATAGCGCGACAACAAGGAGCGCCAGTCCCACCGCCAAAACCATTACGAACGTTCCAAGAGCGTCTGAATGTTTCGCGGCCTGTGGAACAATTGCAGACTACCACTCTTGGTCGATACAATACGAACTACAAATTTAAGAGTTAGTTCTACGAAAGAAGACATTTGTATTCTTACTTTCCAGCGTCTGCTTCCTCCTTTATGTCTTCGTCAGTTGCACTTCTTTCCATGTGCAACCATAAAGAGTTCGTGGAGGCCATCAACAAACGGTTCACGCAGGGTCAATGTTGGGTATGACAAAAACCAGTCAGAAACGTTCCATATACATTTATTCAGTTCTCTCGAGGAGGTCAACTCTTTTTTGTGAATCCATTCAACACAGTTTCCTCTCCTCGATGCAACTTTTATTCGGTTATTCCGACTATCACATCCTCGCTTTTCGAAGCAAAAAGTTCAACTCTCTTCTTAAGGTAAATTGTGTTCTTCGTAAAAAATGTGAAAAACAAGGGTTAAGAGGTGTTTCCGGATCCGGAAAATCGCACATTGCCGAATTGGTCTGCATGGATATAGTGAACCGATTGGATAATCAGGGACAGTTGAGTGAACTGTTCAAAACATCGCTTACTATTCTCCGCCCATTCCTGACTGCGAACAGCACCTACAACAACCAATGCTCGAAAGCAGCCCTCCATTATGTGTTTCAAACACGAGACAACCGTCTCCATCGGATATCACTCAAACATTTTCCGATCGAATCAATGAGCCGCGGCTGCCGAGCCAACATTTTCGCAGTGGTGGCGAATGATCTGAGTGAGGCCGACAAAGATAAATATAAAATTGCCGGGTTTCGGTTACGGGAGACTTGCTACAATTATGGTAGCTTTGAAGGAATCAAAACCGCGTTCAGCTCGGTTGGCATCGATGTTACCGATATATTGAAAGTAAAAAGAAACATAAACGGACTAAAACATGTTTTCTTCAATTTCAGATCATATCTGCTTGCATTCTACTAAATAACATAAACTTCAAAATTGAGAATACTGCCGCAGAAGTTGACAATATTGCTGGTAACTAGTGAAAACTCATTTTATCTCTTAAACAGTGTGTTTTGTTCTTTAGATTTAGAAGATGCGAGCTGTTTACTTGGTGTCTCTGCACTCGCAATGTACCGGTTCATGGTGTCAGATGCACAGATTGATGTAACCTGAGCCCACTTATACATTCTCGGACACGTCTTGTTTCAGAGTCGCCTACTGAGAGACAATTTAGTCACCGCATTGTACTCAAGGACAGTGAAAGTTATTATCGAAAAACTGAACCTTCTGCTGGACGCTTACCCAGACTCCTATGACCGAGGAAGCGTTGTGACTGACTCCGGAGTCAGTGTGGGTACTATCAGTGAAAATAGTCACACGATCCACATCATTGACATTCCTGGTTACGTGAGATCTACTCAAAACTCATTGAATGAGTTGATTGTTAACGCTGCCAACGATATCGTTCAGTGCACGGACTCCGATATGGTTTGATTCAGACTTCTAGCGGAAACGTAAACCGTTAGTTTCAGGTTCACGAATTGTTGAAGACTGTGGAGTTCGCAACAAAAAGTGAGGAAAATTGGACAGAGAAAGCTCCTAAAATGATGAAGCACTGTGCTGAATCGTTTGAACTACACTACGATCTGAGATTGATGGTGGAAAGAAACACGAATTTGGTGTCGAGAGATCTGGTAAGTTTGTGCAACTACCTAGTTTCGCATTTAGATGCGCTTTCAGATCAATCTTTTTGACTACCGTTCGTGCTCTTTCCCATTTGCTGTCAACATGTTTGCTGTGGACGTCGAGAGAATGATCATCGACGACACCGTCATTCCCAGTTCGATTAACTGGCCCAACGATGGGAAAAGTGTTATTCAAAACGTGATGGAGTCGATAAAGAAGCTGAAAACAGAGATATCAGAGACGAATTCTCAGCAGATAATCTGCTTGAAAGTAGGTCTTGATGTCTCCTGTTTTTCACATAGGAATGTTCAGTCGAACGATTCTCTGGAGTACGCAAGAGTGCATGACAACGGATTGGGATATCAGTTGAACTTGTACAGATCTGTCGTTGCCAGTTCATGCATCTCCTCCACCAGGTGATCATTTTATTTAACACTAGGAAAACAAGTTCTTTATCAGAATGAGTTCTATTTGCGAACGGGCTTCCAGTGTATCAACGGGATCTTCGAAATCCTCCTCTCTCCCTCGTCAATATGCTATTCGGGAAGGACGAAAGCACTATTTCCCGCAACGTCGATGCGTCGTCATCGACTTTCAAGGTATTCCAATATATTGAAACAACCCTCCAACCTGCTCTTCCTCACCAGATCCGTCGAGTGGAGTGATGCTGAGAGCCGGCGAAATAGTGAAAGCGATCGGATTCTCAGGAGAGTGCTATCTGGTGGAAAACGGGCGACGAGCACGAGCCGCCATTCCGATGTCATTCACCGAAAAAAGTGTAGTTGTCGCACAAAACGTGAATAATTAGAACTCTCCCCCCACGTCTCCAAAACTTTACCCATTTCTTTGAAATGAATGAAAAAGAAAGTTGATGTATTCATTCGATGAAAGTTATTCCGGAAGAAGAAGACACCACAATGCTGATCATATTTCTTTGTTGCACTGACAGGAAGTGGAATGGGGTAATTACTTTTTTTATTATGTTTCCTCCTTGATGTTGTTTTGGTCATTTTTTTTCTTTTTTGTTTATTGCGACGATCTGAGAAAATAACTCGGGTTGCACACGAGAAAAAAAGAAACATCTCCATTTTCAGCCGGCAATAAGAAAATGTATCAGATTTTCCCCCTCAGGAGCCATTCTCGGATTGTCTCGTTTTCCAGCAGTTTTGCGAGCTCTCAGAAGAGAAAAAAGCAAAAACTCAACGACGACTTTTGATCGTCTGAAAATACACCCTACTTCATGATTCCACTCAGGAATGTTGAAAATGCCTGAAAAATTTACATCCGTCGCGTTTGGAGTCGAATATCTGGGCTTCAGAAGAAATCTAAAAACGTTTGAGTCTTCATTTGAAATGAAATTCGGAAAGCAGTGTCGATCGATCCTTCGGAATCGCGAATCATTTTTGTTTTCCGTATAGATTCCACATTTTGAATAACAACTTGAGATTTTCGGATTTGCGCAGTTTATGAAAACAAAAAAGTGCGATGCGCGAAGAGAGTTCAACAGAAGCTCTCCTCCCACTTGCACACGTAATTCTTTCCTCGTCTCTCTCTCTCTGGATCGTTTTGAATGAGACGGGCATGAATGCATATCGTTTTGCCGTCTCCCTCGTTTCATTTTCAAAAATCACTTGGCTAGTCAGTTTGAAACAAAGAAAAAGACATGCGAAACTGAGAAGATGAGGACGTCGGAAGTCTCGAATGCATGACTTTCCCCACGGTTATTCGGTATGCTGATCGTTTGCTCATGATCAACGATTTCGCCCTTCTGCACACATTTCTTTTCCGCCGACACTCCTGACCTTTCATTGACGCCTTCTTCCGGAATTCACGATGAGACGCAATGTTTTTTTTTGGCTGTTTCACACGTTCCCTGCCTCCTTCTTCCACTCTTTTCTTCTTCTTCTTCTTCTTCTTCTTCTATTCCTAATTCCTCGTTCGTTCCAAATTTGATTTGCTTGTGTGGGTTTGGTATAACGAAAAAAGAGGAGAAAACAGATTTTCTAGAAGTTCGATAGGGTTTCTCCTGCAACAAGAGGTTTTCCGTTCTCCACTTTTCCCCTCTCAATTAGTAAACCGAATTCTTCAGAACTTCTCTTGAATCTTATCGTTTCGTATTCGGAAGGTTCTTGAGAAGAAGCGAGTTTCGAGAACTGGCACGTTCATAAATCTTCAAGTTATATGGTAATATGATGTCTGCTTAACTCACATCCCGGACGGCAGACGTCATTTTTTCAAGAAGGACTTCTCCTCCTCCTTCTTCGTCTCATCCTCGTCGCCACGCCTCCTTCTTTTTTCTCTCATATTTCGTGAAGAAGCTATCAGAAGAGCCGAAAAGCCCAAAAACTGCTCTCCGAGTCCGAAAAATCAAGACGTAGGTGCGCGAATAACATGTCAACTACATACATGGTTCCTATTCATTCCAATGCGTTCCCGAAATGTTCTCTGTGCCAGTCGGTTGATTGTGTCTGAGTTAATGAAAAACAACAGCACAAATCAAGAGTGCTCACTCATCCGAAACTAGGGAACCACCATCCGACAATCAAGTGTTCCCATTTGAGGATAGACGAAGAAGGGACCTCCTTCGGAGAGGCCTTCTAGGCGACCAAACTTTTCGACAATTTTCGAGTCGATTGTGAGATGTCAATTCGTTATTGCGTTGTAATTCAACGTTTGACATATCCTTTCATGCCTATCCGAGTCAATCCATCATGAGCCAGGCTTTGCATTTGGTAGACACCATTTCCCATACATCCCCGATAGTAGCGATCATCCTCATCGAAAAGTGCAATATTTTTCACATTGCATGCCCCTTTCTTGATCTGTACGGGGTTCTCATTTTCCGCGAATTTCAGCATGCTGTTTTTTGATACGGAGAGAGGAAAAAACTTGTTGTAGATATGGTTCTCTGAAAACCTCTTTTTTCGTGTCGCCTTCTCGTTTCTTTTTTTTTTCTTTTTCCGTCAACGACAAACAGTGAAAAATGGGCAAGAAAAACAAAAAAAGCAAGAGAGAGAGAGAGAGGGATTAGAACTAAGCCACTAGTGTTAAGATTTCCGTTTTAAATCTTTGTTCTGTTATGGCTCATGAGTTAATTATTCATGTTTCGACTTGGATCAAGAAAACTCCCCCCAGCAGTGAAGCATATGCACATGCGCTCCCGGAGAGGCTATCGCTGCCGTCAATCCCTTTACGGTCGAGTGTCCAATTTCGAGAAGATTGCTCAAAAATTCTTGGCGTGGAGCCAATTTGTAGCAAGGGCCATCGGTTCATAAAATGTCAGCCAGCGCGCTGTTGCAGCTTTATTTTCCGCTGGCTTCGCTTTCTTCTTTCTTGTTTCCGACTGGGGGCTCAATATCAAAAGAATGGGAGACATTTTCGATTCACATGAAACTATGCCCTTGTAGTGCGCCACATTCATCAAGCTAAGTTATTTCGCCTTTCCGCCCACTTATTACTAATTGGCCGAGGTAGTTGTCTTTGACATAGACCAATTTATAATGTGACACGAGACGCTGAAATATTTAATAGTTCGAAGCGAAACATACTGGTGTCTGAGCACTAAAACGAGGTTTTCTGCCTATAAACGGATGAGAAATCGAACCAATCTAATACTAATGGAATTAGAGTCGACTTCTCGTCAAACACTTTTTTTCTCTTCCTCGCTTCTAATGAAGTGGTTTAAACCGAGAATTGCTAATTGATTCGTTTCCAGTGGAGCTTTCGTGTTCATCCTTTGCTCGCTAAGCGTGTGACGCATCGGTTTCTCTCATTTGAAGACGAGGAGGAAGCCAAACAGTTTCCATTTTCATTTTCGGTCGATTCCAATACGTCAGTCGTCTCCGACTTTTCAAATGACTGAGTTGCCGACCGGAAGGTTTGTTTTGGTCCGACTGCGCACGTACTCCTCCGAACTCTAGCTGAAAGTGTTTTCATTCCCATTTTTAACTTTCTCATTCCGGCGAATCTCCCTCAACAACTCGTATTTTCTCCCCTGCGAACATGTAGTTATTGAACTTGTTTGTGTTTGTATTGGCTCAATGAGTCAAGCGGAAATATTGAATTCCATGACAGAGTCAGGCGAAGTCGAAGGTTTAACCGGAAGACAGCGAGGTATCTCTGGACGTCGTAAGCTCACAATTCATTCTCGACGCTTTTTGATACATGATCAATGTGCTTTTCCGGAATCCCAGTTTTCGTCTCCAGTCTCTATGTATTCTGTCACGTGCGTCACTTTCCTGAGAACTGAATTCTTGTGGCAGTGTGTCTTGCTAAATCCAGCTTCGTAGATTCACTCCCACACTGGCTGCGGGACAAGAAATTCAGTTCCTCACATCAGTCGCATTATTTTTTCGAAACGAAATCGACAAAGTTCCGGATTCCCTCCACCCACGGATATCCCAGCCGATTTTCATTTTTAGAACTCAATTTCCGGGTATCCAATTGAATTCCCACCTACATGCGCGAAAGTACGTAAACGTTTGAAACAAAAATAGTTGAATTGTCGAGACGTGACGCCCTCCCTCCTCTGCCAGTCTCTCAGTTGTTTTATTCCGTATCCGTACACTCACTCATCCATCTCTTTCGGACCTCGGCCTTTTTTTCATTAACGTGAACATGTCAACCATTTTCGGCTCTAACTTGCCGACATCACTCGTGTTTTTGCTCTCACTCGCCAGATCCTATCACATTTTCGCCGTTTTCCGAATTTTCTTCCTGTAGTCTTAATTTCGTCACGTTGTTTCATTCGGGCGTCACGGAAGAGCAATGACGAACATTTTCATGTCGAAATTTAACTAATCCAGCTAATTTTCGCATTGTGCTGTCATGTTGCCTTATTTTTTGGGCCCTCAAACATATGTTTTCGTGGGAGTGGGAATCGCGTTTTTGACGCATCTTCTCTTATTTCCCATACATTTGGGTTTGAATGAACTTTCGTTCTCTCCGATCCTCAAATCAATCCCTGAGGCAAAACTCGAAAACCTGGCTGACCACTTCAACTTCCTTCTTTTTGCTTGCCCTTGTTTTCATTTCGCCCACTCCGATTAACTCCTTCCTTGGCTCTTTTCTCTCCCTCCGCCTTCGCTTTCATTTTTTCTTCTTGAAGCCATAATCCGATTTTTTTCCCCGTTTTTCCCGATATCGTTTGAAATATTTTCGTAATCTTGAAAAAAAAACATTGATTTTATCCTCGAAGTGATCCGCTTACGTCTCAGCTCAAGACGATATACCAGAATCTCAAATTTTTACGTTCAAATTTTTAGTTCATATAGGCCTGATGGAAGATGAAAATGTGACCGAGTGTCAAGTTTACTGGAAAGTCTACCCGGACCCTTCACAAAGCGTCTACGCAATCATCCCATTCCTTTGCGGATATTTATTTCTATTCTTTCTCGGCCTTTTCGGAAATGTCACTTTGATCTACGTCACGTGCAGCAATAAGGCTCTTTTGGTGAGTAAACTATTCCGGAGAAAAGGATGAACCCGCCCGAATTCGAAGACGTTTTGTCCGGCGGTTGGCGGGTTCAATTCGATAAAGCTCTTGGTCTGAACGCATGTGTCAGTGGCAGCGAGAGCAGACTAACGAGAAAAAAAAACGTAGGAGGCGCGGTTAGTGAGCCTCCAAAAAAGGAAAATGACGTACGAGCGGAAAAGGCAACTCTTGTTAAAAGGTCGTTTCCGGCATGAGAAGGGGATGAAATATTGGTTAAGTGAAATGTTGGTTCATGAAGTTCAAAATGAAATGAGACATCGAGAGTTCAAGTAAATAATGTTTTTTAGAGTGTACAAAACATCTTTATACTGAATTTGGCTGCAAGTGATTGTATGATGTGCATACTTTCCTTGCCAATCACTCCCATTACAAACGTCTACAAGAACTGGTACTTTGGAAATCTGCTGTGCCATCTTATCCCGTGCATTCAAGGTAAACCAGTTTTCAGCTGGCGATGACTGTTCATGATTGATTTCAGGAATTAGTATATTCGTGTGTACATTCAGTTTGGGAGCAATTGCACTCGATCGATATATTCTGGTTGTCAGGCCGCACAGCACTCCGCTCTCGCAGCGGGGCGCGTTTCTCACCACCATCCTTCTTTGGATCCTCTCCTTTGTCGTGACCCTTCCATACGCTTTCAACATGCAAATGATAGAGTATACGGTTAGTCACCTCAAATTTTCATTCCCCCAACATTGTTCATTTTTCAGGAAGAAAACATTTGCGGTTACTTTTGCACTGAAAAGTGGGAATCCGCCAAATCGCGAAGGGCCTACACAATGATAGTGATGCTGGCCCAGTTCGTTTTGCCGTTCGCTGTGATGGCCTTTTGTTATGCAAATATTTTCTCGGTTCTCAGTAAGCGAGCCCAGACAAAGATTCGCAAAATGGTCGAGCGGACCAGTGCGTTGGAGAGCTCGTGTGCGTTTCCATCGCACGGCCTTGAGCAGTACGAGAATGAGGTAATAAGAGACATGTTGTATAACAAACAAAGAACGAAAAACAATACAGGCGGTTTTGCAGTTGAACGAGTTTCTGGATAAACAGGAAAAGGAGAAACAGAAAGTTGTTTTTCAAAATAGAAGGTGAAATTGAATTTCATGACGATTTCGTTCTCAAGATATGATTTCAGAACTACATCGATTTTGGTTACTATGGTAGTGTGGTTCGGTATTACATGGTTGCCACACAATGTGATTTCACTTATCATCGAGTACGACGACACACAGCAGTTTTTCCGTCTTTACGGCAGAGATGATTATGACATAAGCTATTTGTTGAATCTATTCACCCATAGGTGCCTCCAAAACCCCTCGTCTTCTGAGAAATTAACGTTTCCTTGCAGCATTGCAATGTCAAACAACGTCGTCAATCCGGTGTTGTACGCGTGGCTCAATCCAACGTTTCGACAGCTGGTTATAAAAACATACTTTGGAGATCGCCGCAAGAATGACAGGTTTGTTGGCGGGGCACTACGACGAGTGAAATATCATTATTGTTGCAGAATCATCAACCAGGCGTCGGTTTACAAGTCGAAGATTGTGCACACGAACGAGACGAAGAATATGAGTCGGCGAGTCAAGAATGGCGACAGTTGTCGCGAGGTGCTAACAGAAAGGGATCATTCGTATTCGGAGAACACCAGCTACCGTGCACAGGCACCCTCTCGAACTCGGACCCCAGATGTGCAGATGAATGAGGTTTCGAGTCCTGAAACGAGGTATGAGGTCGTTTTTTAGCGATATAAATGAGTAATCAATACACTTTCAGTAAAACGGCCGCTGATGTCGACGAACTCATCGAATTCAGCGTCAACGACACGTTGGTCTGACCATTGCATATCTCTGTTACTCACTTTTTTTCTTTCACATCACATTGTCACTATTTGTAGTGTTTTTCTAATCTTGCTCAATAAATAATAAATAGGATGCATATTTTACCAAGTGTTTTGATGACGTAAACGTGAAAATTGATGATATGTGGTCTGAGAACTGAAAGATCGCCTCGTGTTTCTGCGAGGGATAGAGCCGAACCAAAGTGCACGAAACGAAAGCTGAAATTGACGTGTTCAGTCACAAGTGCAAAAGCGTTTTGATGTAAATCTGGATGAAATACCGGATGTTTGATGTGAAAACATTCCAGGTGGAAAAGAATGGGATTCGAACTGGTGGCCATCGAAGATCCTTTCTCACTCAAGACTACCAGAGCGCCTTCTGGGAGCATTACAGATGTTTCACGGTAATTGACATCGCTCAATTTTGATTCCCGAGTATTGAGGTATTTGACATAACACTATCCCATAATTGGGGAGGTCCTTCTTAGGTAATGCGTGCAATCTGTTATTCTATCGTTCTTCCTTCCGGGATTAGAGACCAGGTGTTCGGAGAGAAGGGGAGATTGTCACTGGCAACAACGAAAAGTCACCACTTCTTGACACCCCGCGACTCATCAACAGAAATGAGATGTTTGAGGAAATAAGACGTCCTTCTTACTCCATTATTGTTAACCATATTGCTAATTTGACGTTTATCCAGTATGCGCATGCCACACCATCTTCTCCTTCTACACATCCCATTCCAATAACACGACCCTTTTAAGTAATTGAGCAGCGAAGATGACGCCTTTTCACTGTTGCCTTTTCTTGTGGGCCCACGAGCTACATAATGAGTAGCCAACACATCTTGACTCTCGAATCAAAACAGATGAAGAAGGAGAAGAAGAAACTGCACAAAGTGAAGGATGAGTGAAAGACGAGAGGAAACGAAAGGACGTGTGCAGGAAAAAAAGTGAAATCTGTCTCTTCATCCCTCACTACAACTGACCCTAGAATTATGGCTCAGCTTCCGAAACGAATTCTCATATCATAACCTACATTTAGGCATTACTTTATTTCCTCTCCTCTCGTTTTCCATGAGCACAACTAAAAATGTCGCCTTCTTCTTTGTGTGCCCTATAGATACAAGACACCGCCTCCCATTAGCATATGCTTCATTGTTGCCCATTCCTAAGTAGGTGCCACTCTTTCTCTTACCAGACCGCACCATCTATCCCAGCGACAGGTGTATTTTGCTCCAAAAATTACCACCTCACGTGTTGTGAGATTATATCTTTTTGAGTAAGAGGTGGCACGCCGAAACTATTGACACCCTTGCCCACAATGACAGAATTCAAACAGTCGGCGCCGCTTTTTGATGAGTTTTACTCTAGTCATAAATTTGTGCGGTGACCAAGCTTCATGTTGCAAACATGTTTGATTGACGGGCATCGAGATGACCCAAGAGGAGAGCAAGTTTGAATATCCGAAACAAAATCACCTCTTCGCACCTCTGACCAGGTGTCGGTTGGCAAACCGGAAGGAAGAGGAGTGAAGACATTCTCATGGTCGACTTCAGTAAGTGTTTACACAATATGGCCAACAGAATCAGACATTCCCTTGTTGCGGTCACACCGAAAGGTTCTAAAACAACGAGTCGATTGCGTTAATGGACAAATTGCAAGAGCAAACACTTCCGGTATAGATTTCCTTACAAGTCAGGGAACCACACCTCCGAGTAACACCCCCCACAGTGTTGTAACAACATTAGCCCTCCTTTCTTTCTTGCCATTCCCCCTACTCATTTTTGTATGTTCCGGTTGTCGTTTTCGTTCCTCAACAAGCTTCGTTACCTTATTAAATCCTTGTTTTTATCTCGTACCAGAAGAAGAAACAGAAACTAATGCGAAATTCCTTCTCATTTTCCTCATTCACTCATCATCCATCTTATTTCTGTGAAAAACGAAACCGGGGCGCCACGGTGTCCGCCATCAGCCCATCAACCATTACGTGTGCATGTTTTTCCATCATATTTTTCTATACAAATAACGTCTCTTCGTTCCCAGTTTTAATGAGATTGTGTTGAATTATTTTTCTACTTGATACCAAATGAGGCCACCCATGAGCGTTGGTTCCAATTACCGTATATCAAGGAAGTGGGAGGAGCTGCGTCTGCTCATTCATTGCTTTCCGGCTCGTGGCACCCTCCGGAGGCACTCATTGTTTCTTCCACACTCCGCCTCGCTTCCTTGATTCATCTGATGGCAGTCATTTATCATCAGATTCCCAGAATCAGTCAAGTAGGCAATGCACTGATTATTTCTGGTCATGCTTATTACGGCATGTGACTGATTGTTTCAGGTTGACTTCCACTAAAGTATAAGTCTTCTGATACAGACACCTGACGTCTTCTGATGATATAATGACCTGCTTTCTGAATCTTCTGACATTAATGTCTTCTAAGATGTCGCATAGTCATTAACGACTTGGTTTACTGTAGCGTTTGTTTTGTTAATGGTAATGAAATCGGCAATGATGCTTCATTTCCAAGCTTCAGATTTCCAAGTGTTGCTCGTTGAGCCAGCTTGCTTTCTCCTCTTGGACGAGCACCTAATTATTCCGTTTACCTTGCCGAACGCCCGCAAATTTGACACTGGACTCGACTTAATCCGCTGCTTGACCCGGCCGTGAACGCCTATCGCGCTCCGGACATCTCGAATTTCATGCCGTCCAGATTGATAATTACGGAATTCACTAAAAGCTTTTTTATATTTCACGGATAAGCCCACCAGCGTGGAAACGGATTATGCCGTATACCACACCTTAGTCCACGCCTCATCGCAAACTCAGTCGTAACGAATATTCGTTTTGCAACAAGTGGCTGTCTTGTGAAAAAACTGTTAATTGTTGTGATTAGTGATGTTGGGGGAAAACATAGTAATCCACTTAAACGAATTAAACATCAAGTTGGTCGCAGTGGGGGGCGTATCGACTAGAAAAATCTCTGCTTCACTTGATCACTTAACACATTAGGCGGCGACTATGATTGCAAAAAGGGTTCGTCGTCGAGATCCGACCACTTCTTTCCCGTTTACTTTCTTTCGTCATCTTCCCAACAATCTTCATATGGTCACCAGTTTTACTCCTCATTACTCCAGACTCTTCCCATTTATCCGCGAACACCGCCTCTACCGTAGCTGTCTTGATAGGTGGGCGGAGCATCTCATTAGCGTTCTCGCTCAGACGACCACTCGTTTCATATTCTATTTGTTTAAACCATTGGCCGTATTTTTCAGCTAATCATCTTGCTTTCAGAAATGAATCTTCCGCTTGATATGACGACTATGAGTTCGCAAGAACGTCTCGAGAAAATGTCTGAGCTACCGAAGATGGACATTGTGGAAGATGAAGAAGAAATGAAGCCGATCAGCGAGGGAAAGAACAAGTTTAATATCAGTGAACTTTTGGAGAACGACAGAAAACAGTAAGAATCGAGCACAATGCACATTTTACAAAGATGAAACTTTTCAGGAACACGCAAAGCTCTCCGTCGGCTTCTTCAGAGGACAGTGGCAACGAAATCGATCAGAACTCGTTCGCTTTCAGCTTCGATCCAAAGATCATCCCGTTGGCAGCGTTCATTCAGCAGTCGCTTCTGAACGTCGGTGGTCAACCGAACAACTTTCTGTCATCTTTCCCGATGCTTCCCTTGCTCGGCTTCCCGCAGACATCCCAACTGATGCAGATGAAACATTTGAACCAGACAGGTCAGTTCGCAACATCTCATTCATTGCTTGGCCCACCACATTGCATAACTTTTTGCGACAAGGGTCTGTCATTAGGGGAGTGTGAAAGATTTACCATATTTCATGTCCCAATACAATACGCTGACCGTCTTCCGATTCCTTGCCCCTTGTCATTTTACGCACATTAGTCGGCATCTTTTTCTTCAACGAACCGTCTCCTTACTCTCTGACCCATTGTTATTGTACGGTCTAAATTAGCAAGTCCCGGACTCATTAACAAGTTGGGAGAACAAGGCGAAGGCGGCCAGACTGTCGGCGGATGTTGTTTCTCTTAGGATAAGAATCAGGAACCCCCCGCCTGTGTTGAACTCGACTAATTACCTTTTGTTGAGTAACACCACTGGCCTCTTGAAAGGATGCGCGTGCTCGGTGAACGGAGGCTAATAGTTTAATGACGTGAGAAAAAAAACACAAGGGGAGAAGAGCTAAGCGTGCCGATTCTGATCAATTTCCAATCCTAAAAGGTGTTGAAGATCGTGGGCCTCCTGGTATAACGAGGGCCCACTGGTTCGCACAGGGTGTCAACAGTCAGCGGCCCAGTTTCACGGAGGATTAGCCGTCACGTCAGCCACTAATAACAACGTACCACGCGTATCACATCGTGTCGTCTTATTCTCCACTGAACCACTAATTTGTTTGCTAAAAGATACCAAATCTTCGCGCTACTAAAATCACTAGTCGACAAAGATACAAGTTTTAATGAGCATTTTCTCACGTTGCCTGAAAAAGGCACGCTCGGCCGAACAGCTACGTAACGTCGTTAACCATATCACTTTTCTCGTTACTCAAGCATTTTGATAATAATACATATATAGCGAGAGAGAGAGAGGAATTTCAATCTCATTAGTTTGTTGGTCGAATCAGGTGCTCGGCAAGAGTTGATAGTTGCCTCCAGCTATACATAGAAGCATGTCTTTTCGCCGGACATGCGTGCCCAAACTAATCCCGGCCCATTTCTATAATTAGCGGGAGGACAGGAGGGGTTTTGGAGAGTGGTGGTGTTATAATTGAGGCCTGCCAATGGGAGGAATATCATTGCAGTACGGCACCCAATCTGTCTAATTACTTCAAATAGTGTATTGTAGACTTTGGCACTCAACAAGAAAATGGGGATGAGAAGAGCGAGAAAAACGAGGCGAAAGGAGGGGAGACGAGAGATTCGACCGGTGGCAGTCCGCTGGAATCCGACGCCGATGAAGATGATGAAAGTGAGTTTTAAACCCTGTTTTTCGATACAAAATCTGACCTTGTCACTTTCAGTGACACGTGGCAGCGATGACGAGGCTAACTCGAGCGATCCATCACAGGCGAGAAAGAAGAAGACCCGAACAGTGTTCAGCAGAACGCAAGTGTCGCAGTTGGAGAACACCTTTGAGTGCAAAAGATACTTGAGTAGCCAGGAGAGATCTGCTCTCGCTCAAAGGCTCTCGCTCACTGAGACCCAAGTCAAGATTTGGTTTCAAAACCGCCGTAACAAGTTCAAACGGCAAGCACAGACTGACGATCCGAACTCATCGCTCCAAATGCACCGAGCCAATATTTTCTCGATTCCAACAAGTACCGCGATTCCTTCTCCGTTAGTTAACACCTCATTTTTCTTATAAAATACATTTTTATTGCAGAGTTTCCATTCCAATTCCTACCACTTCTTCTGGAATGACGATGAGAAATGTGATCGCATCTCCTCTGGATGCAACTGCAGCAGCAAGGTTTCTATTCGGATACAGCCAACTGCAAAGTCAAAGCATGTGCTCGCAAGCTCAGAACATGTGAAGAACCTCGTAAACCCTCTCCACCCTGTGCAATCAATCGTTCTCATTTCTCCACTTTTTTTCCCTTCTATCTTTTTTTTATCCTATCTGTCTTCATTTTTCAGATACCTTGCCCTTTGCAAACTTCTAATACTTTTCCTCTAATTTTAAGACATCTATTATTTTTTATTATGTGTCATTCCACTTACCCACCCATCTGCAATCACATGATAATACATTAACAAAGTTATTTTGATTCATTTAATAATACTGCAAAAATGTCTTATTATTTATTGTGTCAATAAACTAAGTGCTCCACAGACTACTAATTCGTTTATGCTTAAAAGCTCAGCGAGGGGGCTCGCACATCGCTTTCTTTCTTTCTTTCTTTCCGTCCCGTTTGCGAAACAGTCAATTGAGAACTCCACCTCCTGGCTCCCTCCCATTCGTCCGCCCGTTTAAATTGCTCACCGCCGAGCCCATCCCGTCATTCTGAGCAGTCTCACTCACCAGCCCAACACGATGCGCCGCTGCTCTTCTCTACTCGCAGCACTTTTCTTCTTACTCGGATGCTTCGTCTTTACCACCGCTGACCCGATGAAGTTCGATATAACTCTCCAATGCGATACTCCTGGCAAATGGTGCATCGATCTGACTATTTTTGAACTGGATAGCGAGTACGTTCTCTCATTTTCAATTATTTCAGAACTGCAACTCTCAATTTCAGAGAAAGCCACGATCACTGGCTCTCGTATGTGGAATGCACAACCAACTCGAGCATGCGCCTTGTTTCGGAGAAGTTCTTCCCGACTGGAGATGGCTGGTTTGAGTGGGAGTACGAGGTTTCTTACAACATGCTTCACTCGTGTGGAGGAGGATGCAAGTGCACGGCCCCGAAGGACCACATGAGGATCCCAATCATTCACAAGTAAGAACAACTGACATCATTTTGTAAAGAGCTTGCAAGTATTGTTTCCAGTGACCCCCTCGTCCACACTTACAATCTCGCAACCGCCGAAGTCCGCGATCGGTCTGTGTGCACCAAGCTAAACACGAAGGAGCAGAAGCAATGCAACTGGGACCATGTCGTCTCTAGGAACTGATCTATTGACATGATGCCTGTACGTATATTCCTGATCACTGAATAAACGTTTCCTGTTTTGCCTTCCTCTTTTTATTCTTTTCCCCCTTCTGCGATACACATCTCCCTTTCCGTCGGTTGGGAGGATTCAAATGACCATTGATCATACCATCACCTCTGTGCACTAAGCGCTCTTACACATTTGCACTTTCGGCCGGCGCCTTTGTGACAGCCCGTATGTAGTCATCAAACGTCGACAAGCGACCACGCAATCCGCGCCCGTCATCCGTGGGAACGCAGGGACGAGCCGGCACCGATTTGAATTCTGTCCCTATGTGTGAAGAGACACAGATTGGAAGGTGTTGGCCGCGCGCAGACAGCGAATTGATCTATGATTTTGCTCAATGTCAAGTGTCGTCAATTAGAGACGAGTATCGCATATCGGCGTTTCAAATCAAAACATTGATGTCTTACTTGAGTTTGTCTCGAGGTCGCGAAAGCTTTTGAAATTTGAACAAGGTTATCCGCATCAAGGACATTTACTCGTTTCAAATTGAAGAATTGGAAAGTGTGTTGAGCCATGCGCTTCGAAAAAGAAGAGTGAGAAGCGCCTAAAACACATGTCAGCCAGATGGGGTCGAATAAAAAAGAAAAGAGAGCGACTGCCGGTGGTCCTAAATCAAATGCGTCCACTCGTTATAAACACATTAGAAGTAAACGGGGATCTGAGTTCGACGAAAACTTTGTAGAGAAGAGTCCCGTTCCTAGAACCATCAAGTGCCCACGCGTCCATCATCAAAAATCACTGCTTTCTAGTTAACCTGCAGAAACCCATTCTTCCCGCCTTTCCAAGTTTTTGAATGTGTTGTAAAGTGTTAGTGTGCTTTGTCTTTCCCATTCCCCTCATCGTTGAATGAAACGGTGCCATTTCTTGTCGAGAAGCATTGTAGGGCTGTCATACTTCAACGCATCTGAGTATAACAAGCCGTACAGTGCTACTCGGCAGAAGGCCGGTGAATATAGAAAGAGAGGTCCGCGCTTGTCAAGAAGCAGGACGGGTCTAGTCATCTAACCTTTCGAATTCAGATGACTGAGAACGGCCCTGCTTCTCGCCAAGGGACCAGTGGTAGGAGTATAGCTGGAGTTCCCTTTCTCCTGGAGTGTCCAGGAGGGGATGTGCGATTTCGTCACCTTGGTGGCGGGTATTTATAGTGGAGTGGGCGGAGCTTAACAGAGCCGAAATGGGCGTGGCGTCGTCAGCGCGCCGATATCTCGTGTCGATGTCGATCGTGGACAACAAAAAAGGGGCGTTACCTTCTTCGATCATGAGGCGAAACATTCAAAAATTTTAGTTGCGACGAAAGGCGAAAGGAGAGGGATAACAGGAAAAACGGAGAAGCAGAACAAAAGAGACTTCGACAACAGAGTGAGACTTTTCTCCTATCGTAACGGAAGAACGGCAAAACAAAACAAAAAAGTGGAGAAGAGGAAAAAGTAAAAAAGGGACCAAATCGAAATGGATGGGGGATTTTCGTTTTTAGCATTCAGATCAGTGATTAACAACTTGGTAACAGACAACACACGGCATATCAAAGAGATACGTTACAGGAGATATTTAACACGCTTATCGGTGCTCACCCGGCTCTAAAAGGCCATTTTTAACAGGCCAACTTGAGTTGAAAACGTTGACTGTTGGCGTTCTCTTCCATTCTTCGGTATCATGGGAGACGAATCTTGGAAGACAGTCAACTGATGGCAGTTTCCTTGTTCAAACATTCACTTTTATTCCATTTCGCTCGCTCCCTGTTTCTCAAAATGCCTTTTTATTTCTCGGGCCCCATTTCCCCCCCCCCCCCCTCTTCTTTCGATGCTCCCACATAACGAACTGCCGAAACACGCTACCATCAGTCTGTGCAGACAGATAGCTTCGTTGCGTTGCTGTAACGTCGGCATTCCTTTTATTGTTTGCATGAAACTGGAGGTTTGCGCATAGAGTCCTTTGAAAGGAGCGGATTGTTACCGACGCTTCCTCTTCCCTCTTTCGGTGGGGGGACGATCGAAGAGTAACACAGAAGAGCGGTGGCAGATGTCTTGCCACTTGTAAGCGTCATCACACCTCTTCTTCCTCCCGTTCCCCTGTTTTCGGGTCTCTCTAAAGGCGGGCAGAAACTTGATACCCTAGTGATGGTTTTATAGTCCCCCCCCCCCCCCCCCCCCCCCCGCTTTCCCTTCTTCTTTATCTTTCCGCCATTCCACACTTTTGTGCACATGTTGATTTACAATCGGTTGTTATTCAGAGCGCGCTATCGCGATATGGATCGCGAAATGGAGCGCGACCTGCGTCGACCGGAAAACAGATGGATTCGCCAACAAATGAGAGAGGAGCTGGGAATGGAGGGCGGTGGAGACTTGTCCTCCGACGATGGGATCGAAAGAAACAGTTCCTCGAGCGATAGCAATTCTGATCACTCGTTTTCTGATGGCTCATCGGAGACAGGATATTGCAGTGTCGACAGTATTTTCGAAACTGATCAGGAATCCATTGAGTCCACAGAGTCACTAGATGATGTCTACCCGGATGACGATGACAACGAATTCTCTGGACTGAACACTCCAGAAGGTTCCATTGCGGACTTCGTCTCCGACATCGAAGTCGACTGGCAAATCGGGGACAAACGAGAAGACGATGACGGCATGATCGCCGACGCTGTAGAGACGGACGACGATGAAGTGGCCGACGAGGAGCAGAAGTGCCACAACTAATGATTTCTGTGCCACAACTAATGATTCTTCTGAATAGTTCGCGTGACAACGGAGAGTAGTTTATCCAAAAGGTTTGAACGTTCCGATTTGTTCCATGTTAGTGGCATTGTTTCTTTCGTTCCAGAAGGATTCTCCCCGTATCTCTCAACGGTGACTTCTCGCAATCGACTGGTTTACCCGAATAATGTGTCCCGATGCATTTTCGTTTCGTTAGCTTTTTCCACACTGATCATCTCATTATGCTCTCTCCCCTTCATACTCCCTCAACCTATAATTTCGAGTATCTACCTTTCCCTCTCATTCTTGCTTTATCTATCGTTCTTCTTTTCGCTCAACTCCTTCGTGGTGATTTCCCACGAGATAAAGAATTACCTTCTTGAGCCGCGTGTTTCCATTGCCCACAAAGTGACTTGGAGATATCACACGAAACTCGGACGTCATCGACGCTTCGAAGAAACATTTCACCGAGAATCACTGACGTTTCTATGCTTTTCGTCTTTAAATAAGGGGTTGAAACTAATAATTTTCTGTTTTTGCCTTCTTCCCTTGGTTTCCTGCCCTCTTCATTCATCGATTCAATTTTTCCATTCCATCCAACTCATGTTTTTCAGCCCGAAAAACACTTTTTCTTGAGTTGACAGATATTTCGCAATTCGCATCTCCAGACAGGGACTTTCGTTATGTCATTCGAAAAGAGAGGGGGCAGCGTCCACAAGGTCAGTGACAATAACTTTTTTGTTTGATTGTCAACAACTTTTTGCAGAGCGTCATCGACTTCAAAGCATACGAAGCCGAAATGGATATGAAAGCGTTCTCAAAGCTCACGGTGACTCTGCCAAGAAGAGCAGCAAGCAAGGTAGCGGCACAAAACTGATGCTTTATCGATGTTATGTTCCCCAAATTTCAGTCTCCCTCAAAGGCCCAATCAAAGAAGTCGAAGAAGCATACTCCAATTCTGAAGATGGACAAGGAGAGCGTCAGCAACCAGTTGAGCAAGAAGATGGGCTACTCTCGTCTCCCACACGGTGGCTACGCGGATCTCACCTCCGACACCGAAGAAGGCAGCGTGGAGGCTGACAACCCGGCTGCCGCCAGTGACGTCGAGTATGACGCGGATACTGAAGGTGACGGGAAACCATGATCGATTGAGCGAGCTCTTCTAATGAGTCGTCACCTTCCCCCTGCCCAATTATCCCTCCTTCTCTCACACCAATTATGATTCTCACCCGAAAAATCATGTACACCCAAAACAACTGACTCGATTTTCCCTACTTTTGGACTCTCAGACTCGATTAATAAAAATTGTTTGTTACGAACAATTTTGCAAGTCCAGTGCACAAAAGAGTGTGCCTCCTCAAACAGCGTGCCCTCTCCTCCGAAGGAATTACCTGCCATTCGTGGAAAGGATTGTACACCGAACGTTGGTCAACATCTGTGCTCGAGGGTCAATCTGCGGAGGCGGCTTCTTAGAGACTGTTTTATCTGGTCCATCAATCTCGCGACCCATGGGATTCTCATTCACAGCTCGCTCATTATTTCTCCAGCGTTACCTTCCTCCGAATAAAAATGATGTATTGGTATCCAAAACGCAGAAAAATACTGATTTTCTATAGATTTTCTTTCTATCTCCTCTTCAACTAATTCTCAAAATTACTCTCAAAAAGAAAAAAAAAGAAATGAAAACTAACAAAACAAAAGTGGAGCGATTGGAGCGCACCTGCTCTCCTTCCCTCAGGCGTCCCCCAAAACATTGGCGATTTGTATGCAATCAATGCATGTAACATAGCCTTCCCTATCGTCGAACGATCACAATCTAAGGTGCAATACTCCTTCGCACATCGTTTCTCATCGCATATTTTGCAAGATAATGACGTATACGTCATGTTGAGAACAATGCATTTCTTTTTCTCGCTCATTTCTGATGAATAACCGTTCATTTCGGAATAATAAGGATTTGGAATCAATTGTAATGCACGATTAATGTATTTCTTTTCGTTTTTAACTTTTTGATTTTTTCAACTTTTGTTTCTATATTTCCGGTTTTATCCGTCCTCCTTGGTTTTTGGGCTACAGAGATGAATAGTCGGAAGTGGATTAGCAGGTTCCCGGGGAGTGAGTTTGAATGCGCAGAAACCTATCCGCAAACAATGCTCGATCGATGGTATGGTCCGTCCTCTTTGAACCTCACCGCCTACTCTACACTCTCACCCCCCTCTCCTGGCAAGAACGTCCCCAGTTGCCATCGTCGTAAATGTTCGCACAGTCTGTTGTGCTGTCCGGGTTATCTAAGATTTTTACGACCTGTGCTCGTAAAATCACCCGTTCAAATGTTAGGCAATATCGACTCGACACACAACATCGTTGTCTTCATTTTTTGGACACATTGCCATATTTTGGTCCGTTCCCTGTTTGTTGATTTTTCTTCCGTCTGCAAGTTTACTTTTAGTCCGTCCGCCCTCTCACCCCGTCTCTTTTTATCACAATGCTCACAAGATACTACTAGACATTAGTCACGTTTTGCTGTACAAAAAAAAGAAGAAGTCGGGCCCACCCTCACACTTTTTTGACAGATTGCGTAACCAGAGTGTCCTTTTTTTGAAACACAAAACGGAGAGCGAGATGGAAAACATGTAACTTCTCGCGCCTTTGGTCTGACTGAGTAATCTCGTGAGAGCATCTAATTTTTCAAAAAACGTTGTCTGGGAAAACCGTAGGGAGAGGAAGACACAAAGGCAACATAACTTGTGTTCATTGACTTGCGAAATGCCTTCACATTTTTCGTATTTCTTGTCAAGAAACCATATTTATTAGTGTGTTCACTAATAATCAAACTTTTTTCACACTCTTTCCGCACTTTGCCTTATCGCGTTTTCTCCTTATTTAGAATGTTTAGGTGGACATAAAAGGCCTTAAGTTCTTTTGCGTCTTTATTTTATTAGCTTGTATACACATACACACACCAGTTTCACGTAACGTGTGGGATTTTTCTCATTCCTTATTTTCGAAAGTGTGTTCTTTCGCACCTTTCCCACAGCCTTCTCATTCTTTTCATTTTCACTTTTTCGCCGGCCCCACCTCTCGATGACAAGGAACGTGTTGCGAAGACGAAACGGGGGGAACTACTGCCACCCGCAACAACCCTCCGCGTCTTCATCCACCCAATTCTTGAGACCGCCCACTTGCATTCATTGGGCTCTTCTTCTTCTCTTCGTTTTTTTTCCTTCATTTCTCACTCCCGATCAGTTGTTCGGAGAGCGCGAGAAAGTGATGTGTTAGAGGAAGACAGATACTATGACATAACTTGCTCTCCAGTACTGATAGTATTGTTTACCCATCTGCATACCTTGCTTCCTCCTCTCGTCCATCTTTTCCAAATGTTGCCAACTGCTCCTTGAAGAGTTCCTATCTATTTCAGCATGAACGCCCGTTGGCTCATTTTCTTGGTGTTCCTTCCGGCCGTCATTTCGACGGATGACGCCGTCGTCGTCGACCTATTGACCAATTCAACGACATCGGAAGAATCAGTGAGTCTAGTTGCAATGTTGCATCCGTTTCCCTCGGAATATAAATCTGATCCAGTTAATGACCCACATATATCAAGCAAGTTTATCTAAGCGGGCGGACCCTTTCTATCCGTTGACTCATCCGCTGTATTATCAGAAAACACCGATTGTTTCTTTCAATTTGCTGATAACTTGGGGGTTGGCGGGGAATCAGAAAACCTGTATAAGTGATCGAGCGGTGAAACGCTCGGAATGAACATAAATCTTCTGTCATTCCGTTTTTCAAGTCTCATAAATTTCAATTACACACGCGGCGGCTACTTTGCGCCAGTCAGTTTCCGTAATTTGATTGATAGCGACGGTTGGCGAAACGCAGCGATATAATTAACGATGGTGGTCGCAGCGAACGAAAACGAAAACTCGCCTGTCATTCACCGGATATGAACCTGACAGTAAGAATGTTGCGACGACTTACGATAAGAAAAGGAAAAATCAAAATTGGAATAGATGAAGAATCAAGGGGACGAAACATTTGGTTGTTGATTTCAGGAAGAAGTAACTTGTGATTGCGGCGTAGACGACATGATTGAGAAGGCCAACTACACTTTGCAAGTTGAGGTCAAGAACATGCAAGTGCGACTAGTGGAGCCGTTCAGAGATGCAATCGCGTTCACCACAAGTGAGTGGTCGCTTTTTGTGTGATGAGGTGTGAACCGATTAATAACAACGGTGTTCAGGTGAGAAACAACACCTCCTGGATCATATCAAGTATCTCACTCTTCGCGATATTCTCAAAACCTACCCAGTGCTTCTCAACTTCACGGACTTTAACTCTTCTTTTAATGAGCTCATGGGGACTATTGGAAACATTCTTCTTACAGAAAACGTTAGTTGTTTCGTTTCTGTAAGGTTCTATCTTTTGTTTACGCAGGACATTTCTCTGTCTGGAATCAAGTTCGAAGTGACAACTTCGGTCCACAAGTTCTTCAACGCTCTCATTCCTGATATGTTCCTCTGCCTATCGCTTGGAAAGTGTCGGACGGTCCCTTCGGACTATCACAACTGCATGTTGAGTAACACCAGACATTGGTCCATCTACATCGGGAGTACTCCAAACAGAATGGCCCAGACGTAAGTTACGTCTCAATGGCAATGTCGTGAACCGGGTTTTAGCATTGCCGAGACAATCTACCGTTATCGAAAAGTCGAGTTCTTACTGGTCGATATGCATACTCAACTAATGAATGCACAAAATTTGACAATTACCGATGACTGTCTATCGGATTACGTGCACACTCTTCCCTGCAATTGCACTATGAATGGTATTGGCCGGTGCAGGTCTGTTGTGCGAAAAGTGCATCAAACAATTGATGTTGCCATTACAGAACTAGTTGCTCAAATTCAATGGAAAAATGTTTTGGGAAATACTCGCGCGAGTGGTCTGCAAAGTTGCACTTGATGAGAAACATGACTAACACAAAGAAAGGGTTTCTCGACAACTTTATGACGGTAGTATACAATTTGAATACATCTTGAAAACCAGAATTCTTTTTCAGCTCAAGAAAACCATTTTCACAGTGATCCGTCTGTTCCTTGAACGGAAGTCGTTCATCTATGCGGAGCACGTCTTCCAAACGTGCGGAGCGCTCGGTGAGATGATCATCCATCCGTCGAAACGCACTGTAAACATTCACTCGCCTGGACCATTTGTGTCGCGAGCAGACGGTGCCGTAAGAGAGGTCAGTTTTCCGTCTGCTGCCCGTCTGCGAGCTCTTTGTGATGGCCGCAATGGCTGATTGCATAACAAACAACTCGTCATCACTCTTTCCAACTTTTTACAGCTTCAACTCTCCTCCAAGATGTGGGAACGTTTGGGAAGAAAGATCTGTGAGCATAGCGGCGTCGTTTTACACCCATCGCTTTGCTTTGATGGCACAAAAGTTATTTCGTAAGTGAACTCTTTTTTCTTCCTCAAAGGCATTATTGATGAGAAAGAGAGGAGTGAATGGTGAGGGTTCGTCATGAGGAATCTGCAAAATCGCAAACTTCCAACTGTTTGACTTGATCGTCTGCTAATGCAGCAGCTGTATCGACGCAACCTTAGCTTCCGTATTTACACTACCATCCCAGTAATTACATTTTGAACACCTTTTTTTGGTGTAGAATGCAAATACTAGATGCAAAAGCATGGAAATTCCAACTTTTTCACCTGCGAAGGTCTTTTCTCGTCCCGAAATAAGATGCATATTCCCAAAGGGCAAATATACGCATAAATCTGGAGATATGAATCAGGTGGTTTTACGACAGTATGTACCAAGGTTCATTGCCGGCCATTCCGAATGAGTTTCTTATTGCTGGTCAAAAGTGGACGTTGCATGACGCTCGAGAGCCTTCACACACACACACACACATGTAATTAACTATTTCCATTACGCATCTCACGTTCTCCATTGTCATAAAATGTGAAAGAAAGAAGCGGGGGGACAGATAATTGAGATGTGCAGCTCATAACGAAATAGTGTTGAAGAGTTGTCCGCGACATATTCAGCAGTTCCGCTAAGGGTCTAGCATGACTAACTAGTTGTTTTCGGCTTGCACTTAAACTGTCAATGAACTGTCATTCTCGTTTTCTCCTATCATTGATGTTACAAACATTTCCCCTCGCCTTCTAAATTTGCATGTCCGGCGCCATAAGGCAGACAGTGTGGTTAGGAAGAGAGACGCAGACAATGGCTCTCGCCGGTCGCGGCAGAATTGAGGCAAGTGGGCGGGGCGTCGGAGGAGGAGAAGACCGACGGCGGTCGGAGGCATGTTCATCCAGTCGGTCGGAAACGAAAGAGGGACCTCACCATGCACTCGCTCCTGATCCTAGCTATTTTCTGTCTTTCTATTCAACAAGTCATCACCGCCCGAAGTTTCAGCATCACAGAACACGAGCTGCCGCCGATTACGAAGGATGTGCGACCGAGACCAATGGTGAGTCAGCATTCTCGTTTCTAAACAGCTCTTCTCCGTTGGCTTGAAAAACAGTGTTGGAAGGGTGGAAAAGCCAGAAGAAACTTTGAGAATTTCACACATTTATGAAACTTGAAGAATGTTAGACTTTGTCCCTGTGAGCCTCATTTCTTTGAGTGCTTTTTTCAATTATCCTTTTCTCATGCTCACCAGCCAGCTTTTTCTCGTCTTTTTGCGGGAGCTGACACAAAACAGCAACAATTTTCATGAAGAAATCGGCGGGATTCTTGCCAAGAAACCGGAAAGAGGGTGAAAGAAGTGAAAAAAAAGGCAGACGAATCTCATTTTGTACCATTTTCCGCGCAGTTGTTCTTGTTTTCCATTCGAATACCACCTGTCGACGTCTTTTTCGGATTCTCTTTGAACGGCTTGCGAAAGCAAGCACTCCGATCCACTCGCCATTCACAATCGGCTCTAATTAGGCGTTGATTGTTTGCCTTACACCTTCTGCTCGCTGTATATCCAATAGCAAGCACTTCAGTGCGTTCTGTACTATACACGTGAGCTCTTCCCCCTGTTTGCGCTTGAGCGAGAGGTGGAAGTGCGGCCCTTCGATCCAATTCATGAAACAACCCGGTTTTGACAAATGGGCGACAGCCAAAAGTCCTCTAGGGACCATATCGAAACGCCTTCCTCAAGACAAATCACCGTCGCCCAATGAATTCGCACTACTAGATTGTGTTCACCTTGGGAAGCGACAACACCATCCCATTTTCGACCAATCGTAATGGGGTGCGAGAGAAAAAAGCACGAAATTGGAATATGGCATTCGGTGAAGAGGAGAATAGGTTGTAGAGATGTGTGATTTGTGAACCGAGAAGACGTCCTCTCCTATCTCTTTCTCTGTCTCATGTCGTGCCGGCGAGAAGCGAAAAAACGGAGGCGACGACACAAAAGAGTCTCTGATTGACTCAACGAACAGCGCGAAAAGGAAGAGCCTCGACTTGACAGCGTTTTTTGGCATGTCCGTGACAACTAGTACTTGAGAAGCACCATAAAAATGTCCAAGTTGTCAGCGCGCTCAGTAGTTTTTACGATTCGTGGCCCTCTGCGGTGGAAGGGTGTCGCGCCCGTTTCGCGCGCAGTGTCGTGTGCGAGACAACAAACTGGTCACCAAAATCCCCCAGAGTATCGTTTGCCACCACGAAACACTCGAAACATCGACGCAAGACTAAAACTCTTTTATGTACTCGAGAAGCTTGCGATAATTTATGGGCCCCCGTGAAGATCTTCGTATCGCTTGCGGGAAACAATAGAAAAAATAAAGCGAGAGAACGGAAATTGCACATTATACATACAGCGGGAAAAAGCTGACAAAGTGCGTCGATGTTGGATTTTGCTCTTGAATGGCTAACTAGATTGCCCTCACTTCTAGAATTGTGAATTTCTAATGAAATTGCGACCGCGACTCGGAATCAGATGGGACCAATTGCCATTTTCCCAGCAACTAACCAGTCAGCCAAAACCAACCAACACGTTCTTTGTTTCGTTCTCCCATTTCGATTATAAATTGGTCTTCTTCCGTCCACCCACAGGCCGCCTTGACGCGCGCGCGCATGCGAATTCGGTTTTTTGTATGACTTGAGGGAACCATTCGATTGCCTTTGAACATTTGCCGCCTTCACGTCCCGAATGACGGAACAAGTTCGCTTGTGCTTGAGTGTGGTCGGAGCACAAATAATTGCCCTGCTATGGGCAAAAGAGCAGAATGCGCGGCGGAAAAAAAACAGAAAGAAAAAGAAAAATGAGCAGTATCAATAATTTATGCACGTCACCCTTACGGAAATCTGCATTTTCCGTTCATGTTTCCCCCATAAAACGGCACACAAAAAATCGTTTTATTTCTTGATTGTCTTTCGTTTTCTCCGTTGTAAACCAATATTTAGACTCAAATAATTTGAGGCAATTATTCATCACTGCCTCCTTCCTCTTCTTCTTCTTCTTCCAGCTAAGAACCAACTGAAGAGGGAGGGAATGTCAGTGCAAACATTGAGTCAGTTTCGGACCCTTCAGAAAGGGGGGTCGGAGGGGTTTTCGGCCGCTTCCAAAAGACTAGTGCCCTCTTCCATCCATCATTAGACGGGGGATCGTTTGACACACTTAAGCTTCCTCTCGTGCTAAGGTGACACGTTGGCAAGTGAAATGGAAAGTGAAAGCTAGTAATTTTAGTACGGCGCGCAAGCGTACACTCTTTTTTTCGTTTCCTCGAAGAATCGGAAGGGAGGCCATACCGGAGTTAGTGCCGCATTTCGCGCCAAGATAATATCTTTTACACCTCATTTTTTCTCCAAGTTCGGAGAAGAAATGGGCGACGAGAAGACGTTTTTATGAGGTCGCAAAGTGATATATTTGCCGAATACGATGGGTGGCCAATTAATGACGTTGCTGATTGCAGATGGATTGGATTGAAAAGAAGGAAATGAGGAAACAGACTGTGGTCGAGGGATCGGCAAGCCCATTGTGGGACGATGAGGACTCACCGGACTTTGAAGGCTCTGCGTCGGGAATGCCGCCTATTATCGAAGAGAACCCAGTGAAGGCGACCATCCAGGATCATCCAAAGAACATCGGTATGTAATAATCGGTGTTCAAGAGCGCAGTCATTAGCTCTCAAGAGCCCCCCTTTCTTCCTTATTTGTCGGCGGACCCTCTTTTTGTGTGTCATGAACCAGAATGACTTTGACTCGCACAAAAGCTAGTATGCGTCCAGGGTACCCTTTTCCTCTTTCTTCTTTCCCTTTTTCCCGCCGCTCTCGCTTACACTTAATCCCTGCAAATTACCTCGCGCCGCACTTTTTGCCCACAACTTTTACGAGCCAAAAGAATGTAGAGAACAGAGGAGGAAGATTGAGAATGGTAGTTCAATGAGAGGGGGAAACCACTCGGAATTTACGATGAGAAAATTGTGTTTTTACAGACCTATCGACCAACCCAAAGGGTCCATCAGTCATCGCCGACGAGAAGGAAAACCAACCTGCCGGATCCGCTTCGATGAGTGCCATCCTGTGCTTCGTCGTCCTGGGCGTCATCCGACTGTTCTAAACGTTCCGAACATCCGTCTGATTCTTGTTAGTGATAGTCAACTTGTCACCCGGTCACTTCCACCCACTTCCTGTCATTTATGTGCTCTTTGCCCACACTGTTTCTTTTTCGTCCCGACCAATCTTATTTGATGCCACGTTTCATCGGGTACTTGTTCTCATTTACTTCTCCTCAAAATGAATCAGGTTACGTGAATCCGTCTCCTCCCCGGGTTTGGTTCACATTCACACTCTGCTAGAATTATATGGTTTGTAGACCTAAATTTGACTTTGCTCCCATGCCATTCCTGTTTTCTCTTCCTGGTTTCGCCTTTTAATAACAAACACTGATCGAAATGCCCCCAAATGATTTATTTATAATATTATTATTATTAAGTATTCACATAATTTTCAATAATAATTGATATTTAATTCTTTTTGTTGTCTTACTTGCGTTGAGTTTCTATTTCAAAAGTCAGAATTTCCGATGGGCGAATTGTAATGGTTCCGGATTGTGCGAGAGCAGATCCTGAAAAAAAGTGGACATGTAATTTGATTACTTGAAACAAAGAAGATGTACTTGTGCTTCCTTTCACTTTGTTAGCACCCAGAAGAAGTTGTTTGAAAGAGATGATGTCAAAGTCCGTGAACAAGTCCTGAACAAATACGTTATCGAAGGGCACTTCTCTATCCTAACCTTTGCATTGAACGTCTGAGGCACAGCGAATTGAGCAGAATCGATACCATCGTTGTGGTAAACGTGCTCGAACCGGATGAGACTGTTCTTCTTGTGCCACTTCTCCAGGGTCAAAAGGTTTAGATACGGCGGTAGCTCTGTTGTGAGACCCGAGTACTCTAATTTTCGGTTGAACTCAAACTTTTCCGGATTTTTGGCAGTCGAGAAGGCGACTGTTGGTTGATGGAAGATTTCAGATGTCAGCGGACGCAGGTCCCGAGCAGATGTCTGAAAAGAAAATGAGAATAATGCTTCTTGTATGAAGTATTCAGAAACCTTGAGATCGCTGAAAAGTAGAATGTGTTTCCCTTTTGCAACAAGTCCTCTTCCGTCTTTTCCGGGCTCGTCAAGAGCTTCCTCGACTCCAAAGTGGTCATCATAGAAGCAGCGACGGTGCAGCTGAAAAGTTCTGATAACAAACATCAAAAAGTTTTACAAAACCATTATTTCGACAACTCCGCGAGCAGCCATCATTCCCTGCGCGCGGTCTGTTAGAACGCTGAACTGGTCTCGACTGTCTCTGATGAATCCAAAGCTCGTTATCGGATAATAGTTTCCAGCAACTGGCTCTGTGTCGGAATAGTCAAAGGAAGTTGCTCCATCGAAGCTAAAAACATTTTGCATTTTTGAAACAAAATCACAATCATAGAACTGACAATCTCTCCATAGCTTGACGACCATTTGCATCCGTGAACGATTGATTTTTCGAATCAACTTCAGTGATGTACCTTGTGACGATTTCTTTGGAGATTGGTTTGCTGAAATGTATTCATGCTCGTGTAAAATACTCAAATGCACCACCCACGAAGCTTCTTTTGGAATTGGGCCGACGATCCATTCGACTTCCAAGTGTCTCTTCCCTTTTGGCAGACGAATTTGTTGCGATACAAACGGGTTGATTCGCTGTCTGATTTCGTTCGTGATGCTTCCCTCAAAAAAAAAAGAACCCTTGTTTTTTCAAGCAGAGTGCTCAATCAAACTTGAACTAGTTCGAAGGATGACGAATTGTCGATGGAGATGGGCTGTTGAGATTTCGGACGGAAGATGTATGCGCCGGATGGTTGATCGTCTTTCGAATCGACGCCTTCATAGTAGAAGAACTCTTGACGGATGCTCCGTTTTTCCTTGGTCTCCTTGTCAATCAAGTATGATAGATACCCCGATTTGTCAAAGCCAGCGATGAGGAACTGTGGCCAAGATTGGTTAGCTGCTCTTTTCCCTCACTCTTTTTCTCACCTCATTTTGAATTTCTAGTTTTCCTATGCGCTTTCTTTTAGGATTCGGACCACTAGTCGGTAGATCATTCTGCTTCTCGATAAATAGTGTCGTGTATCCGAGTGGAGGAACACGAACAAAAACGTGAATTTCGTATGGAGAACGGTCTTTGCTTTCTAATTGGTCAACTTGAAACGTCGGAACCAGCTGAACTATTGAATTCGTTTAAAGTTTTTCAATGACATGCAACTAGCCTGGCTCTCCAAAACATTTTTGCTAGAATCTTTGACCATAACCGATTTCTCAGAATATGGAATCCGAATAGTGCCATTGAAGAATTTACCATTTGAGTTGAATATGACGACTGTGAACTCCGTCAATGTTCTAGAACGAGAATACCATTTTTGTTTCTTTTAGGTCAGTTTGTTTACTGGATGGGTTTGCAAACTGTTTCGTTAAGAAGAGGGCAGATTACAAGTTTCGGATCCAACCCGTTCGGGTTCAGTTTCTTCATATAGTCGTTTATGACCACCTAAAAGTTGGCTTGATCCCTTCAAAGAAACATTTCAATTTTAGCATACCTCCACTTCATTCATCCCACGAGCAAGTTGTTTCTCGTAATCTCTGGTCGCATTCTCCTTTGCGGTACCACTGCAACACTCGTCGCGATTTTTTTCTCACAAAAAGAGCACTCACGTCACTGCGTCGTGGTGTTGCACTAGAGCGGAAGCTTCACGAAGGATTTCGATGTCCGAGTCGTCTTCCGGTCCGAGATCAGCAATGACGTCTAATTGTTTCGCAAGTTGGAGAATTGAACTCGCTTGTCGGATCATTCCCTTGAAAGCGGGCCGACTCGTGAAGTACCCGGTCCAGTAGGAGTGGGTTCCAGATGCGTATGGGAAAAAGTCGTCGTGCTTTTCAGCCAGTTGCGGTGTTTTTGCCTGGACGGCTTGAGTGTAACATGCCGGAGTGGAGTAGATAACTTTCACTTTCTTGCTTGTCTGAAACAAAGTGAACCCGTTAAAGGGTTTCCAAAAGTAATACATACATCGGCATTAACATATTTGATGAGTTTGTCAAGATTGATATACCAGGAGTTTGCATTTGTGTACTGGAAGTCACTTCCCATCAACAGCATAACTTGATTAGTTGATTGATGTTCTGCCTGTTTCTTGACATGGGCCACAAATGCATCAACCTTCTTATCGACATTATACCCTTCCAAACTCGGATTGTCCATGATTGGATCATCACCACAGAGAGAATCCCAACAAAATCCTTCCGGAGGTCCGTAATTGTCTTGAAAGAATGCGCCCGTGAATATCTCACTTTCTGAAACCGACGGGTTTCTTGAGACCTAAAACCGTGCGTACCGAGATCATCCGAAGCCTTCCAGTTGAACTCAAGAGTCTTATTTTTGAGACGCATCTCCTTTTCCAGGTAGTGTATGCGAGCAAAGTAAAGCGAAGTGTAACCCATCTAAAAGATAAACAAACAGCTTCTATGACGACACCCGAAATTGAATACCTGCGCATAGATGTTGGCCATTTCACGAGAGTGACCGAATGGGTCGATCTGCCATCCGGACACTGCTTTTCCGCACTCTCCGAATACTTGCTCGAGCTTCTGAAGTTTTTGTATCGTCAACTATGTTAGTCATGACTAGTCAGACAAGAAAAACAAGTAAGACTCAGAGTCTCCGAATCAAAACGAATACAACTGACTTGTAGTCCGAGAGTCATCTGGTCAATGATATCGACATAATGGGCTGTGGCCTCATCGTTCTGCACCCATCCACCTCCGATTATTTCGATTTGTCCATTTTTCACCAACTTTTGTAGTTGATGTCTGTCATAGTCCCCATTGCTCGTGTACCACCGCCAAAGGAATCCCGTCTCGGCAAACGAGAATCTTAAAGCGGTCGTCATGATATGTTCTTGTTATTCTTCTCTTACCTCCTGTCGGGGTTTTTTAGCAATTCGTCGATAACTGTGTTATAGATGTATTGCACACCAACAGGAACTAACTCGGGTTTCGCTGAAACGGATAAACACATCAGTGAAGATGCCGCAGGCCAAATACTAAGCAAAAAAGAAAAAAAAGGAGATTATTCATACCTCCCCAGTAGTACTGGTCCACTGTTTTGATCCAACCGAGATCGTCGTGCGTGTGCGGGATAAGATGAGCTGTGATGACATTTGGATCATTGTCCACTTCATGACATGTCTGAACTTCGATCCCTGTTTTATGTTCTTTTTTCTGCTCCAACTCACATTCCATGCGCAGTCTTGGACCGATTCTTCAAAAAGAAGAAAAAGAAAATAGAAGACGATTGGCAGTGTTTTCATAGAGAGAGTAGTGGTTTGGTTTGAACGAAAGAATGAATGAATGGCCCGACCGAGGTCAATGATAAGGTTCTCTTCTGTTTATTCGCTCGTAATCTGTAACCCAATACGTCGTCAACATTAGTGTGGTTTTATCAGAAGAGAGTAACGCAATCGTGGAGACCATTCCCATGGTCATGGGACCATGATAAACAGAAAATGTTTATTATCACCCACTCACTCCTAAACGAATGGTACGAAAATCAAGAAATCAAACAACGACCACCAACGATTTCGGGAAATGACGCGTGAGCCAAGAGGAATTAGTTGTGGTTCCCGGAAAAAGTGATCTCCCCAGTAAAAAGTTCATCGGAAAACAACAGCTTCATGCAGGGTACACCCGTTCCCGGCCCTCGCGGTCGTGCGAGGAGAAGGCTTTCTTCAGGATTAGTTTGACGAAACGATGGTTTGCGTTTTTGTGATTTGCTCCACAACTTCCTTCCTCTCCTCCGGGTCCCTGCGGCTGCACGTCGGCAATGAAATTGAAATTGGAGTGCTCCATCCGACGATTCCATCGGCAGATGTTCAGCAAATGTCCTTCCTGCCATAGACACCGGCTTTTCGCTTTTTGCCGAGATTAGGGTCATCAAAGCATCACATAGCACTAATGGCTCGTGTGTCTGTGCCTTTTGTTGCTCCGTCGGTGCCCCATTCTTCTCACCGAGTACATTATTCCCTTCTGCGTGATTCGAAAAAAGAAAGCGAGCAAATCGGAAAGAGCACAGATCAGATTGGTCACACGGATAGGTGCTTGAGACAGCGGCACTCAAAATCCGCTGGTCTCTATGCACCACCGAAAGTTTTAGAGCCTGGAGACAAGGTCCGTCTCGACTTTCCGGCCGCCAGATCTTTTTTGCCTCCCAGTTTCTCTTCGACTAGCCACGTACGCCAAGCTTCACTTCAAGGTAAAAAACAACGAATTTCTTTGCCATTCCAAAGTTTTAAGTCAAGCGAATCAAATTCTTCCGCTGACCAAACTAAGCCGACAAGTTAGAAGAAGTTAGCAAAACTTGGAGGCGTGCTCACATCAAACCACCCAGAAATAAGTTCCAAAGTTAGACTTTTATTCTATTGCCTAGTTTTTCCCGTCTAGTACACTGATTCCAGTGCTCTCGGAAACTATGCGATATGAAGAGGCCTCTCACCTCGTGTCAAACTGATTTCATTTCTGCTCGCTTGCTTCCACACAATCGTCGCCTCAATATTTCATCCGGCAACCCAGGCCCATGGGTTGTTAGAGGCGCGCGTGCACCACACCAATTGTTTGAATTATGACCGTTCAACAGGAAGGTGAAATTTTGAGTGGCACTGCTTCCCCTTGATTTATAGCCCCGAGCTCGGTCAACTTTTTATTGGCTTTTTCGAGCTTCAGTTCGGGGCCTCTTCTTTTTCCTTCGGTTTTTCTCATCAATTTTTAAATCCCATCCATTCTTTCCTATATTTTATGTTTTGTTCAGCAGTCATATGATGAAATTTCAATATTAAAAAGAGAATGGAATACCTTCCAACCTAACATTTGTGTTTTCCGTTTTGTTTTTCACATCCCGACCTCATGTCGTTTCGAAAAAATAGGACAACACAAGATATTTCATGAATAATTCCGAACATTTTTCGCAATCCTCAATCTGAAAACCATGATAGTACGAGAGGAAGGTCATGCAAATACCTCAGCGAGTACTGATGCTCCAGTGCACTGGCAAACGAACACTTGAGAAGTAGAATTCGGTGTCTTCTATTTTCAAGCACCTTTCGTTTTTTTTCCCCTCTCTCCTACAGAGTACAATCCAATCTTCTCGGATAGGTTCAGAAGACGTCAGAAAGAAAAAAGGATGAGAGAGAGAGAGAGAGAAAGAAGTGAGCCTCGTTTCCCTGTTCTTCTTGTTTTTGAACTTCCACATGATGAACCGCGATGCGGCAAGATCCTATTCAGTTCCGACATCCATCTCGAGGGGAGACACGTCGTCTCCTTGTTTCCTCCTCATTTTCTTCATGCTCTCCAATGTTCCTAATCACCAGTTTCCTGTCGTTCACCAAACTACACCATGTAGCTTTTTTTGCCAACAGAAACGCTTTCTTTCAAAAGACCACCCACTCTTTCGGGGTGGAAGGAAACAGAAATCGCGATTATTTTTGTACATACCCGAGTTTTCGCACGTTTTCCCTCTCAGCACATCACTTCCCTCGCAGTTTCTCTTACCAAATCCAGGAATAGGATAATTTTCGCGCACACTTCCCGTGAGCACGACCACCAAAAGTGTGCGTGAGCGCAAGGAGCCCAGCTTCCCGTAATCAAGGTAGCACACACTCAAACAGCTCATGAAAACATGATTATGTTTGAGAAACGAAAATGAGAGGGGACCTCCCTTTAAGGGGGCAAAAGGAGAACGGCAGTGGCGTTTTGAGCAAGAAATAAAAGAATATTCAAATTGCACACAACGATCTTGTCGTCGTCGTCGTCTTTCCATATGGGGGCGCCCCTTCCGAAATGCCAGAGATTTTTTTGTTCTATTTGCTCTTTCACCTCTGTGCCACCTCCTCAAGGACAATTCAATTTGCATGGAATACTTGAGATCTTCATCTGCCAGATCCCGTCCTCTTTTTTCTTCATCACGCTTTCTAATTTGTAATTACTATGATCTTTTTCTCTTCGCGGGAGCGTTTTCGAGTCGTGACGTGCGTATTCGCCATCCGAGTCAAGTGGAATCTTTCGCACAACAGAAAGGTCTTCACGTTTTCAGGCGCATGCAAAACAAGTTTTGAAGTGAATCTGTCTGTTTCATGGTGATGAATTTTGCAGCAGAGGCAGCAGGAGGCAGGAGCCGAGATGACTCCTGGCTCATTCCTCTTGCCTCCCATTCGGCCCCCGGAATGACGAGAGAGGGGTGCCTGCAGATTTGGCTCCTCGTACATTGCATCCCATTGAAGACGTGCTGACCTTTTCCTCGCTGCTCTCTCAAAATGTGTACTATCCGCCTCCAAATCTCTGCCATTCGTCTTAAGACCCGCTTCCCCCTCTGTGACCCCATTTAAATAAATGAGACCTAATTGAGAGAAGCGAAAAGCGCTGCTGCTCGTTGCCATGATCCTATTCGTTTCTTCTTCGCGGCGAGTGCAGCAGAATGCGCCCGCTCGGAGGCCCTCCAACCCACCCGAATAGTCCGACTCTTCCCTCTCTCTCTTCTCGCTCGTGTTTTTTGTGTCAGTGCCGCTGAGGCCGAGGTGTTAAACTACCACAAATCACTCAGATGTCTATGGGCCAATTTGCTTCTTATCTCATCGCCGTATCATAATAGCTCGTTTGACGGATCCCGCCGTTTTCATTAGTATACTTCCGATGGACTAATGCCCTTCCTGTCCAGTTGTCGGTCGCTCTCCTAACTGATTTCCGGACAAATCTTTCCTTTCAAATTGATCTCTGTGTCAGGTTGACTCCCCATTAAAATCAAGCGAAATATTTCTGTATTGAAACTTGTGAAATGACTTATTCTCTGTCTGTCTTGCACTCCCCAGCCGTGTTTCCTCCTTCGTCGTCTCAATTCAAAAATTCATGTTTATCATGTGCTATGAATTATGAATTGGTCAATTGTCTGATCCCCCATACATTTCTGCTGCTCTGCTGCTCCACTTACCTCGCCGTGCCCTCCGCTTCCTTTTTGCCTCCAAAAATGTTTATTGAATACAGAATGTGTGAAGTCGTTAAGAGGTGGAGGGAAAAGGTATTGGCTCCACGGAAACGAAAATTGCTCTTTTTTCTGAAACGCTCGTTTGGATCAAATGTTCACGTGCGTCCGGCGGTCCGAACCGAATTTAATTGACGTCGCTACCTTTTCTTTTTCTTGCCTCCCAAACTCAACTTCCTTCCAATGTTTGATATTTTTCAGTCAGACTTTTGGAGAGAGAACGAATCGTGTCGTTGTTACTGCAAGAACTTCAATGTAAGTGGTGTTTTGTTTGGAAAATAAGCAAACAACGAGCAAGCTCGGACCCTAATCCACCAGCGAACATTCGTGGTGTTTTATTGAACTCCCGAAGCATCGGCAAGCTATTTCCTGGTTTCTCATACTTCCGAGAGTCACGATGACGTCGTGGAGCCACGCGCGCATCACCCAATTCGTCGCGCACATTTCAATGCCTTTCTTCTCGAGAATAATTACACAGGAGGGCGAGAATTCAATTGGCCTGTGCTAGGAGTAGTAGATATATACTATTTCCTTTCTCGTTTTCTCGTTCCCCCGCGCGTACCTAGGTGTTCCAAATATTCACGAAAACAGCGAGAAGAGTGTTGCAACGCGCGTTCCATTCCAATCGAGGAGCGTTTCCGGCGCTCCCGCTAAGAAATAAACGCGATTAATGACACCATGCCGACGTTACTTCCCTGTGTTTACGTTGACACCGCCGATGAATTCGTTTCCAATTGCTCTGTTTTTGCAGTCGTCATCGGATGTATTCGGATGATTCGAACACGGCAAGTCTCCCTTCTTCTTGCCGTCCTTCTGGCTTCTGCCAGCTCGCAGAACTTGACTCCGGAATCGCCATCGTCGGAGCACTCGCTGGAGGTTTGTTTCCCCGTTTCAGATTGTTTCAGTTGTTATTAGAAACATGAGCTTTTCAGAGCTACTATTGGAAACTTTACGTACAGAATAACCTCATTCTCAGTGAATTAAGAGAACGATATAAGGAGGTGGTTAGATGTGGAAAAGCGTGATACTTCTCACTGAAATCGCATGATTTTACTTGAAAAACTCTCTAGTCATGACTGAAGACCCACTTCTTCTCAAATCTAAAACCGCATGTGTCTAGTTTGGGAAACACCGTAACTTCTTTTCTAACCCTCTTTTGTAGTGCCATTTCGTTTTTTACTCGTTTATCATTCCCGATTTTTAGGAAAACAAACTTTTCCCTCTGCCGCCCACAACTCCGATCCCCAGCAATGCTGTGGTAGCGAAATGTGTTTTAAGTGGAAGTGTCAAACAATGACGATTTCAGGCAATAACTGCTGACGAGGATGAGGGACATTGCACGTCAGATAAGACGATCATTGAGAAGCTCCTGAACAACTACAAGTCGTTCCGGACTCCATCGGAGACCGGTGTCATTGTGTGGATTGAAGTCTGGTTTTCATTTCCGAACTGTTTCACTTTTTCTGTTTTCCTTCCAGGTATGGGTGCAAGAAGTGAACTCGGTGAATGAGATCACAAGCGATTTCGATATGGACATCTACGTGACAGAGCTGTGGATGGACAACGCGCTTCGCTACGAGCACTTGAATCCATGCAAGTACAACTTGTCATTGAACTCTGAAGTGAGCTCCTACTATCTTACCATCATCTTCAATGGTTTTCTCATTTCAGATTCTTGACCAAATCTGGAAGCCGAACACTGTGTTCATAAACAGCAAATCTGCGAACATCCACAAGTCACCGTTCAAAAACGTGTTCCTCATGATCTACCCGAACGGAACAGTTTGGGTGAACTATCGGGTTCAGGTGAAGGGGCCGTGCACAATGGACTTCAGCGCCTTCCCAATGGATCAGCAATCGTGTCACCTGACACTCGAATCGTTCAGTTACAACAACCAAGAGGTGAGCACAAACTGACAGATTGATGCCAGTGATAATGATTGGTGACTTATCAGGTGGATATGCAATGGATGAACTGGACGCTTCCGTTGACGCTGCTCAAAAAAGAGATCGTTCTTCCCGACTTTGTTCTCTCCAACTACTCTACTTATTTGAAGCATGAAGTGGGATATTCAGTGTTTGAGCGTTTCAGCTTTAGTTCTTTCCAGATATACCCGGCGGGAGTATGGAACGAGTTGACAATGTCGTTCGTGTTCAGTAGGCGTTACGGCTGGTACATTTTCCAGGCCTATATCCCAACGTATCTCACAATATTCATAAGGTGGACGGGAACACATGTTATTGAAAACAATATTTTTTATTTCAGCTGGATCAGCTTCTGTCTGGGACCAAAAATGATACCGGCGCGGACAATGTTAGGCGTTAATTCGCTGCTCGCGCTCACCTTCCAGTTTGGAAACATAATGAGGAACCTTCCGAGAGTCAGTTATGTGAAAGCGCTTGGTAATCAGATAGTTTGGGCGAGCAAATAATTGTGAAGTTTGGTTCAGACGTTTGGATGCTAGTCTGCCTGACCTTTGTATTCTGCTCGTTGCTGGAGCTGGCAATCGTTGGTTCGATGGGCGCTCGATCGGAAAACCGACAGGCCCAGGAAAAGAAAGAACAGGAGGAGGAGGCGGCGAAGCAACAGAAAGGTCGCGAAAACAGTACATGTTCTCACATTCTTTCGCCGTCTTCTTGCCCGAACAGCCCTCGTATCTGTCGAAACCATGTTCCCAATGATGTTCATCAATCGTTCAAAAGCTACGGCTCCACTGGTTTGTGGCAATAGCCAAAGAAGCGACCAACGCGCAAAGCAATAAATTGCAGACCCGCGAATGAGGAAGCGTCTGATAATTGCCTCGAGCAGTACGATTTCGCACGCTCCGAATGCGAACCGCGCCGAGAAGGTGCTGCTTCTTGATGGATTGGAAGAGACGCAATTCTCTCAAGTGGAAACCAAGTACAGCTCGATGGCGTCAATAAAAATGAAAAAGGTAACTTGATTCTTTCGAGGGGTGGATGAGCGAGGGATTCGAACATTCTCCGTTTTTCAGCAATGGACGACCGAGGACATCGACCGTTACTCGATGATTGTGTTCCCCGGCCTCTTCACAGTCTTCAACATCATCTACTGGACCTACTACCTGACTATCAACCCCTAAATGGCGTATTGAAAACATATTTTGTCCACGTTTTTACTTGAAAAAATGATATTGTGAAATCAACCATGTCATACAGCTAATTACCAGCGCAAACTGAACTTTATGTACTTTTCTTTCTCCGAAAACAACTAATACTTCCGTGTACGTGCTTGTCTTCGGAACCTCCTCTTTCTTTTTTCGTTTCTTCTTATTTTCGCCCATATATGAATGTTTTTTGTTCAGTTCTGCCATTGTTTTTTAAGTTCTCGCATCTGATGGGAACTTGTGCCGCTCCTTCTCATTCTTCCTCTATTCATTCATATTCTGAAACAGACGCACATAAAACATGGCCAAAGCATTCTTCTTCGTTTTCCCTGTCATTTTTCGTGTCAACAACAACAACAACGATTTCGGGCACGTTCGCTGGGTCACGGGAGTACTCGGAAGTGTCTCTCCCGACACTTTACTTTTTTGCAAGTTTGGAATTACATTTGCCTGAAAGCCGCTTGGCCCTGTTTCGATGAGCTTTTAGGAGAGCAACATTCCGAAGCCACCCATATCTCACATTGTTTATGTGTTTCTGCGCTTCCATTGTACTCTGTCTTCCAACCTCTTAGCCCATAAAATATACATGTCCAACGCAGCGTTTTCACTCTTCTCTTATATTTTGCAGATCTAAATATTTTCCAGAATCGCTGATGCTCTATTTTCCCCTTCGCCGTCCAATTTCCTTTTCCCCCTTCGTTCGACATAGCTCACTGTGTGGCCGATTATAAATGAGCAAGCCCGCTTGCTTCTTCTTCTCCTTCTTCTTCTCCTTCTTCTTCTTCTTCTTCTTTTGCCTACCTATTAGAACGTCGCCTCCTCTCTTTTTCATCTGAAAACAGAAAACTGGCAAGCGTCATTTGATGAGGAGAAGACGGGGTGGGGAACGCGACGGCGAGAGCAAGAAAAACACGAAGAAATGGGCGGAACTCGATAGATGAATAATCGATGTTGAAACGAAGAGGCGGGCAGAAGAGTCGACAGGAGACGGCGGGCCGCGCGAGAGGCGCTCGCCTCGCGTTTTTCAGTTGGGCCCCCGAAAGAAAAGAAAAGTGAGTGAGTGAGCGTGTGTGTGTATGCGCAGCTGAAGCAGCCCGTTTTCTTCTTTTTCTCCTTCTCCTTCAAAAAGGTTGAAAAGTTGGTGGAGCATGAAGACGTGCTCCGCGTGAGGCTGTGCTGCTCCGCGCACATTGCTCTCAATCAGGGCACTTCTCCCAATTATCCTCCGTCAAAGTGCTTTGCGCCGCGCCGCTTCACTCAAGACGCGACTTATCTTTCCCTGTTTTTTTCTTTTTTCTTTTCCCTCTTCTTTTCTGCTTTTAGGCGCTTCTTCTATCTCTCAGATTTTCCGCTGCACAATCTTCTTGCCTTCTTCCTCCCAGCCGCGCACACCTCCGAAATCTCCTCTTACTCTTCTTTTCCACTTTTTCACTCCACCGCCATCACCATTCGATTCACATCGTTTTGCTCCTCTCTCTTAGTTGACTTGGACGTGTTTATTGCCGCCTTCCATCGGCTATGTTTTCAGAAGCCATTTGATAATCAAATCCCTCGTCGTCAGCGTCAGCGAATACAAAATTCGGCAGCAGTTTTGTTTTTGTTCTCGTATCCCATTCTTTCAATCCGATTCCCGATAACTTCTTTATCCGCGGAATAGACTTTCGGTGAACGATTATGGCAAATGCGGAAGTGTGTTTCACTTCTTTCTCACTTCCATTCCATGAATTGAGTGCACTGAACCGGTTGAATGAGTTTTCAGAACAACGTCCATTTTGCGTCAACTGAGTTCGTTATGCTCATGTGAGATGTATCCGACATTTCGAATTTGCATCCAATCTCTTCTCTCGTCTCTTCTGATCTTCGCGAGCCTCCAAGAATCCCGTTTTAATTTCAGTTAGCTCCTCATGATGTGGTTGTGGACTTCCTCCCTCAACTTCGTCTTGGCAATTCTCCAACTTGGATTCAACCTCCTTGTTCTCATCGCTGTCGCTTCTGATCGACGCCTTCATACCAACATTCATCTGCTCTCGACGAGTCTCTGGGTGTGCAACAGCATCACTGCCATCGTCACCATCTTCTTCTCGCTCAACCCGTCGCAATGTCTCGAAGTGCCGTGCTATCATCAGCAACAACTCCCAAAACAGGTGAGGAGATCACGAAATGTTTTGAATGACGCATTACGCCCACTAAGCCTCTTTCCTTAGATGTTTGGTGTTTCAGTTCCTGAGATGGGAACATGGGCTGGTCAAGGTTGTTTTAAAACAGAGAACCGGAAGTTCGCCTGATTTTTGATTTCGCTGAGCTATTCCATAGACAAAATTGCGGAGATCTTGGTCATGAATAAGGTTGGAAAAAGAAAATTGAATGCGCTTTTCGTAGAACTTTATGCATCCACTTCTTCATGCGCATAAAATAACAGCATTCCATTGAGGCGCTCTTTGTCCTCGTCCAAAGGCCTTTGTATGAGCAGTTCGTACTTTCGATAGCCCTCGTGGTTCACTTTTTGTTCGAATACAAGAATCGAAGAGAGTGGGTGGTGATCTTGGAAATGCACAAGGAAGAGACTTCGGGATGTTATGTTCTCAGAAACTTGTTGTTTTTCGAGAGCCGACGACAAGCAAAAGCAGCGCATATAACGCCATCTCGAAATTACTTTTTCTCTAGATTTATGCCGGCTTTTTCTTTTTCTTTTTATTTTGCTGCGCGTGTAAAGGGGGTGGAGAAATGAAGAGTTAAAAACTGGAAAAAAAACTTATTTTGTTTGGAGTGGAGGCCTTGACTAATTGGTTCAACTCGTTCCGTTCTTTGTCTTCTGACATCTTATACTTCACTGAAAGCTGACTCATCGGGGATGGGAACGTCACCAGACGCTGCCTTCCTTCTTTGTTTTTGATTACTTGAATAGTAACACACAAATCCTTCTTCTTCTTCTTCTTTTTTTCTGCTTTGTGGAGCTATTAGTCGTGCACCATTGGGCACCAGGAAGAGCCCCCCTTCAAATGGACAAAACAATCTGTTCCACTAGTTTCTTGTAATTGCATACACACTTTCTTGCACGCAAACAATTTTGTGGCTACCGCGCATACATACTAAATATGAATTCGGTTCGTTTGGATCTTTGTTTTGGTCGCTGACAGCTTTGTCCTTTTTTTCGTTTCTCATGTGCGAAAACACAATGAATTTGTAAAAAATGGGCCGGAAATGAAACACGGAAAAGGGAGAATATTTGCAGCTTGTCGACATAAAATCCCGCTCGTTCGCTGAACTCGAGAAGTTTCCCGCGTTGACAACTGCTATCCTTCTCAACTCGACGATCAGTTTGCTGACATTGCTCACAATCGGATTTGTGCATGCTCTCGCCCGGCACAACTACCATCTCTCCAGGTGCGTTTGTTTCGGAGAGTCTGCCTCTCAATCCGCACTTTCCGGTGATGTGTCATAATGTGACAGGTGCAGCAGAGACTACTTTTCCGACTTGACGAGGAAGTCAGAAGAAGGGCAACTGCATGTCACATCGCATTCATGTTTCCCAGGCGGACGTCACATAAAAGAGTCTCTCGAGATTTTCATTAGTGTCGTCGAAAGGAAAGCGGCGCTCATCCAAAGGAGACAACATGAAACTTTGTCCGCTTTGCATTCGAGGGGGGCATCTTCCTACAAGAAAAACTACTAGTCGCCTTATTTTTTTGAAGGAGATGCTATGCGCTAATGAACACTGCCACGCAGAAGTATACAAAAAATAAACGAGCTTCGGGCGTCGGTCTATTCTTAGCATCTTGTCGCCTATTAGTTGTTTCTTTTCCTTCCGCTTTCTTTTCTCTTTTCGGAAACGGACAGATGAAGGCATACAAAATGAGCTCGGGGAGCATGATGATGGATTAAAGGGAACAAAAACGTTTTTGAGAAGTATGACTCTTTTGAGAAGTGTGGTCATGCTCTGCTGACTCACATTCGTAATAAGAACAGAAAAAAGGAAATGATTATTTGAATAGAGGGATTTTCAGATCGCAACTATCCCGTCTCATCGGCTCTACGTGGCTTCTCGTCACTCTACTGCTACTATCCGACTTCTTCCTCATCCGCCTTTCGCGATCGTTCGTCTTAGCCGTGCCTTTCCATCTTGCCCTTCTATCCGTCTTTCTTGTGCTCAATCTGATTATCCATCCACTCAATCTCATTCAGCTTATTATAGCTCAACGCCTGGGACCCGAGGTCGGAAATCTTTTTTTAGTGACAGCGCATAAATGTAGGGTAAAATTTCAGGTCAATAGCCAGACTGCCCGTCTGATGAAAGACTGCGCGACGGCTTCTCTATGGCTCCTTCTGAACAGCCTCTCATTCATCATAATCTTCATGATGGTTGCTTGGGAGAGCAAGGAGAAGGTAGAAGTTGTTGAGATCCCAAGTATAACGCGAACCGTTTTTTTATAGGATCAGTACAACTCCATCATGGGCATCGAGGTGGCCGCGTTTTCGGTACACTGCGTCGCCAACCCATTGATTGCCGTCATTCGAGACAGACAACTCGAACGCAGCCTATCACGTATCATAATGAGAAACAAAAGGTTTTCCAGAAATAGAAAAACTTCTTTCTCAAAAACTAGTTTCAGACCGCGAACGAACCACGAGGAGGACCTCATCATTGCCCTCATGCGCGACCCCCCACCGCCGTACACCGAATAAATCAATATATTCTTTCATTATTCCAAAATTTTTCCATGGTTCTCTTCGTTCTTGACATAGTTGTAGTTCACGGTTTTCCACTTTTCCCGATCTCTATTTTGAAAAATATTAGCGCACCTTCCTGTCCCACTATCTGTCTATGTGAATATATTCGGTCGGCGTTTCTCATTCACAGTAGTATCGATCTAATAAAGTTATCCTCTAAAACAAAGTCCCTCGCAGAAAACAGTCAGTAACTTCAAAAACGGCTATTAGCTCCATAAAGCGATCTAAAACTCTAACAAAAACGACTCACCGGAACAATGCTCCCAACAAAAGAGAAACCGATTTTCAGCCGGTAATTTTACCCGTTGAGAAACGAAGAACGCAGTGCGCAACATTATCAGTAACAGATTGTTTATCAAGCAAACAATGAACAAGAAAAACAATTTAGATGACTCCGATCTTGTTGGCAACGTCGAGCGCGTCGTAGTCAGCGGTCAGACGAACGTAGGCCTTCTTCTGCTGAAGCGGAGTGAGAAGGGTGTTGACCTGAAAGCATCTTCTCATTAGGTTCTGATCTGGCAACAATAGGGAAACCAACCTTAAGAGCCTTGACGTTGTAGAGCTTGAACACGGCGTCTCTGATCTGGTACTTGTTGGCGTCGTTGTTGACGATGAAGACCAGGGTGTTGTGCTCCTCGATCTTCTTCATGGCCGACTCAGTGGTCAACGGGTGTTGGATGACACGGAAGTGGTCCATCTTAGCGGCCGACGGCGCAGACTTGCGTGGGTAGCTGAAAATATAATCATATATTCAGAGGTACAAGTGCTTGGACGCTATTAGGTGTGTCAGTTGTCCCAAGAACCTACCGAGGAGCGCGAGTGGTCTTGAGGGTGTCCGGGCGACGGAAGTGGACCGAGGTGCGGACGGAGCGTCTGTGGGTGGTGCGCTGTCCCTTCGCGACCTTCTTCTTGGCGTCGAGAGCCTTGGCGGTCTTAGCGTGAGTGCTTGGAGCCATTGTACCCTGGAACAATTGATTGGTTAAGGCGAATTGGAAAAGAAACGAAGAAAAAGAGTAAGAGAGGTATACAGCGGTTGAGAAAACCGGTAAGAAAATAATTGAAAATGAAGATTGGTAAAAAGGAGGAAATGCAGTGTTCTCTTTTGGATATGCAAATGACAAAGTGAAAAGTCACAACCTTGAGGCATTAATGATCGACCAGAGATCAAAAGATATGTGAAACTCGTACTAAATTTAAATTACTAAAGCTTGAGAGTGAAGGTAGTTAGTAGTTATTATGTTAGTAGAATGAGTTAACTAATTACAAATTTACAAGGAGTGGGGGAAGAAGTTAGATGTTTGTCACTCGAGAGCGAGGTGACTTGGTTCTCGAGGAGACGTCCGATTGGGACATGGCACTCTCTCGGAGCTCTACCAACTGGTGGCTCTCCGCGATGTAGGCTGCTTCCTTCTCCTCATGCCGGCCGCACACCATGTAACCAAACGATCCGGCCAGAACAATCAGCAAGGCAATGATGACAACGTTGACTCCGGTGATCCACTTCAAGACGATGATCTCGTTTCGATAAGCGACGTTCTCAGGAGAGAAGGTAGTTGTCATGTAGTTCACGAGAGCAGGGATGTACTCGTTCCAAAAGGCGACGTCCTGGTACCGGTAGTCCCTTCCGATTGTCCCCGGGATCTTCCAGTCTTCCGGGTTGGAGTAGTTGAAATTCATGTACCAGTGTCGGCGGGGTTCGTAGGCCACCCAGCTTCCGTCGTTTGCAAAGTTGGGGTTTCTGAAAGTAATTTTTGTTTCTCCTATTCGATCTGAAAGGAATGCTCTTACTGGAAATAGGTGAACCGTCTAATGATGTTGGAGAAAGTCCGACTAGCGTTTCGATCCGTGTCCGTGAAGTTTATCCCACGCAGTCCTATTGGTCTCAGTTCGTCAGGTAGGAACGGGTAGCCGAACATCAGGTACAAGTCACAGTCTCGACAGACGCCCATCCAGTCGGGTATGAACTCGAGGTTTGGATGCTGTCGACTGAAGTTGTAGTTGTTGACATACTGGAAGACTCGCGATCCAGACGCACTGTGGAGGTGTGCAGAGAGCTGCATCGGAGCAGTGTAGTAGGCGTCAGTTGCCATCTGGATGAAGTTCTCCTTGATTGCCCAGACAGCTGCTCGGTCGGGCCAGAAGGTGTACTTGGAGAGGATAGCCTCGGCAGTTGCTTCTCGATTCATAGAGTAGTTGTGCCGGAAGCAGTATTCCAGTGTGTAACTCTTCATGTACTCGTGGTCGACTTCATGGAACTGACTGAACTCTCCAAGTCGACGGTCTTCCAAGACGACTTCACTGCCGTCCTGCGCGTTCATTCCGATAAGAAGAGGCACTGGACTCATTATAGAGGTCTCTCCGCTGGGCGCATTAACGAGCGTCCACAATGGATTGCCAGGAAGATAACGGCCGTCGACTGTTGGCATGAAGAGATATCTGTTGTACTCGACCGGTATCGTCCTAGTCGCGTCGAGGATTTCCGTGGTTGACTTGGTCATTATGCAGTTCCACAGATGCTCGGGCGTTGTCTGGTAGCATCCGATGTAATGGCCCAGCTTTATCGTGTTGTTGAAAGCTAACGCCGGTTTACCGATGTAGGAGTGGTATGAAACCTCGGCTCCAGACATGGTCGCAGCAGACCTGAAGAGGTGCCTTGAGTACGGCGACTGCATGTGGAATCCAATCGACGCGGCTCCGGCGTCGTGTCCGATGACGGTGACCGCCTGTGGATCTCCTCCGAAGGACGCGATATTGTTTTTGACAAACTCCAGAGCGAGGCGCTGATCCTGCAAGCCGTAGTTGCCACTGTCCGAGTCTCCGAGACTCAGGAACCCGAATGCTCCCAAACGGTAGTTGACTGTGACGACCACCATCCCTCGAGAGGCCAACCCGTGCGCTGGCCAGTCGTTCGCTGATCCCGTTTGGAAGTTGCCTCCGTGAAAGAAAACGATGACCGGGTACGACGTCGGTGCGTTCTTGGAGACGTCCGGAGAGAAGATGTTCAGGTACAGACAGTCTTCGTCGACCATAAACGGATAGGGACGATCGATGAACGGGCTGGGCGTTTTCTCGACGTCTTGACCACATGCAGACGCGAAGTTGAAGGCGAGGAACGGCTGTCTCCCTGGGAAGACAGTAATCTGCTGGGGAGGCTGGAAAATAGCAAGTTTTCGTTACGTCCAGCTTTTTTTGGCACTCCAACCTTGAATCTTCTCTGTGAAGTAGGTGGCTCGGCATAAGGGACACCGAGAAACGTGAAGACTGTGACCGTGTTGTTTGGCTTGAGAGGGTTCGGATCGAAATGAGTTCCATCCTTGGGAAGTTCTTCTGTCGGATCTTTGTTTGCCGTCCAAGGCAGATTGTGCAGTCGTACCTCTTTGCCAACAATGTCTCCAAGCGGAAGACGAACGACTACTTCATCTGGGTTTAACCCCTGCAATACAAACACACGTAGACTACAGAGGGGGGTGCATGAATGGTCATCTGGGCAAACAGAAGAGGTCACCACCATCTCTCGCATGCCTTTTTTCCAACGAAAGCAACTAACTATACGATTTCTTCAAGAAAAAATGAGAGAAAATGAAATGAAAAATAATTATGGAAATTTTTAGGACCACCAAAATTAATTCAAAAATCAAGAAATCAACAGAATCGGCACTATTTTCGGCCTAAATTTGGTAAATCTGGTAAAAATTCGAACGTACTTGGTTTGTTCCTGGTGGTAAGGGCGTTGTTGTTGTTTCGAATGGATCCCACAAGTTTATCGGACGCGTCGGAGGTGGAATGAACTGCGAAATGGCCAGCGGAACCGTGAAAAGGGCGTGAAATACAGCTCTGATGACCATTCCATGAAACGCGATCGCTGAAATAATTTTTTGATAAAAAAATCGGAAAAGGAAACGAGCATTTAGGGCGGAAATATTCAAAAAAGTAGGTAAAAAGCGGAAATTTTAGGAGAAGTAAGATCTGCAGGTTTGTTGAGGGGTGTACGGTAACACTCGCTGCCTCCGCTGTGTCGGCCGCATGTGCGAGACCCGCAAGTGCGATAGAGCGCGTTTGTCGCGGTGGCCTCGATGTGTCAGCGAGGCCTGGGCCGTCGTGTGCCCTCCCTCTTCCCTCTATTTACACTCTCGTTTTGCGACGGTGTCTCTCGATTTTGCGCTCCCTTATGGCTCATGAGTGTTTTACATATTGATTTTGACTTGTGATCCGAACAGTTCGACGCATATTTCGTCAAACTGTCGACACTTTCACTCGTATTGTCCTGTTTGTTCATTGACTTTCAATTGACTCGTACTTATTCGGAATCGCGTGACTTGCAGGACGACGATGAAATCAGATGGATTGCGGGAAGCGGAAGAAGGCCGAGCACCGACGGAACCCCCTCGCGAAGGCTCACCACCGGCTCCCGATCCGAACGAAGCCAGGAAAGGACTTCATTTGTACAATGTTCTCGGCATCAAGAAAAACGCCACTGACGATGAGATAAAAAAGTGAGTCTTCTTCGAATTTCCCATGTTTATTGCCCCTGAGAAACTATCGTTTTAGGATTATATTTTCGGTTTGTACTCGCATGCGTACGCTGCTTTTTCTATCACCGATATGCCATTCCTTATTGCGGGCTGGTCACATTTTTCGTTTATCAGCTGGTTTTCTGCTGCTCAACCCGATAAAGGCGCAATTTTTATGTAGTACGCAAACACGATCAATGTTTCTTTTCATCCGGACGCACGCTATGATCTGGCGTTTGAAGTTTTTGAATATGAATCATATTTTGGAATGACGATAACGCACAGAAAGTGTATTCTTTCTGGGATAGGGATCAAGTCTCTAAGAAGGAAAGCATATACTGGCCACCCGAAAAACACCACAGAAAACAGAAAGAGAACAGTATTCAGAGAGAGTTGGTCAGGAGTCGGGCAATTCACTTTGATCGATAATCTCCTAGAACATGTTTACAATTTTAGTCCATCTGGAATTTTAGATGACGTTCTCAGAAAGCGTGGGCAACACTTTATGTTTTTGTTTTCTTGCAGAGCGTACCGCAAACTCGCCCTTTTGTATCACCCCGACAAAAATCTCAATGGAGATCCTGAAAAGACGGAGATGTTCAAAGAGATCAACTATGCCAACGGAGTGCTTTCGAACCCGAACAAGAGACGCGTGTACGACGAGATGGGCGAGACGGGGCTCAAACTGATGGAGCAGTTCGGAGAGGACGAAAAGATCCTGCAGTACATGCTGAAGCCGTGGTTCAAGTGGACTTTCTTCGCCTTTGGAATCCTGACGTGCGGCTTCTTCTTCTGCTGCTGCGGATGCATGTGCTGCTGTCAATGCTGCTGCAACTTCTGCTGCGGAAAGTTCAAACCGCAGCACGACGAGGACTTCCACGGCGACGATGGACCAGACGACGTAATCGTCGACCAGCCGACCGCTTCCAGCTCGCAGTCAGATTCGGACCGACAAGTGCCCATTGTGATAGCCATGCCGCCTCCGCCCGCGGCGTCAACACAAAACTATGGGTCTGTTGAGAGCAATATCTAACTCTCCGGCAACTCGTTGTTATTTCAGAAACTAGTTGGTCCCACAAACATGTTCACTTTTATTGTTTTCGTTTTTTTTCCCTCTATGGGAAAAATGGTTTTCTTTCCCTTCTTTCGCCCATTCTCAATTCTCACATCACCGATTTTTCTACACCATATCGCTCCCACACTTCCACTTTCACACTTATTGTTTCGATATTTGGATTTCAATCTCAAATATCCCCATCATCCAATTATTTTCTGAAATATCGGTTCATTTGCATCCATCCGCCTTATATTTTCTGACAAAACTTATCCAGTACCCCCCATCCATAATCGCATCCCAGTTTTTCTCCCGCTTGCTCTAAAATTGTGTTCCCTATTTTGATGAATGAAAGCTCCCACCCTCACCAAAAAAAATCAGATTATAATTGTGAATGAAACACAACAATTGTATTTGTATTGTGAAACTGTTCACTTTGGCCTGATCGAGAATGAACATTTTATTTGAAAACACTGGAAATATGAAAAGCAATGCAATAAATATGAGATTCGTTCTGGCACGCAGGGGAATAAACTGCGCCAAATGTCCCGTAAACGAGTAAGGAACTAGTTTTTTGGTTGGTTCATGCAGATTTGGCCAATGGACAGAAATGATATCGAATGATCAGAGTACTTTGCTGCGAACACGGAAAAGGCTGTCGGAAATGGCGGGAGTCAGCACTGGAAGGTTCCATGTCTGTGGCACAATGAAGTTGACGGCCCAGTTCTTTCCGAACACCAGACGAAGTCGTTCTCCCATGTTCTCTCTTAATTTCAAGATCATGAATTTCTTCCAACTTGTCGATGTTCTCACCCGTCGCCTTGGAAAGTGGCGCGTACCGTCAGATTGCTGTACTCGTACATTGTGTACCCTTGCGTCGTATAGTAGACCTGAAATCAAACTGTTACCAGTCTATCTTTTCTCTCTTTTCCTTTGTCTCATTGGTGCTGAACATCACTTTCTCGCACTGTTTGCCCGCTCTTTTTTTCTGGCGCGGCAGCAAACTTTCCAATACTTTTTGAGTCACGCTTAATGTTTGTTCGAAAGTCAAAGAATTTCGCGAATCGACTTTCATTTGGGATGCAGCTGCAGCGAGGGGGAACACATCTAATTGAGTTTTCGACACCCAAAAAGCAATCCCGCGGGCACATAAACGTTGGGTGGAACATGGAGATGTGATGTTTGTATGAGGAAGTGAAAACCGCCAACTACTTACTTGCATTCCGAAGAAACCTCCTGCTGTAACAAGAGACGCTGCGGCAAAAGAGAAAAGAGTCGAAATGCACGCCTGACCGAACGAAATGTAACCCAAGAACCAGCGGAGCACAGCGACCGGACCGATGTAGTAGAGAAAGCCGAATGGGTACCTGAACGGGAACTTTAGCTCAAAAAAGAATGAGACGTGAATCATACCAGTAGGCGATCTCAGTGTTCATATAAAAGAACAGATGAGGCATTGCAATGATGAGCCCGAGTGTGCACCAGAAAAGGAACACCATGAAGTACCTCTACAATTTGATTCACTGTCGTGTGACTTCCAGTTTGTGATATACCTGATTTCCAAGTCCGACGCAAGCTCCAGTGATGAAACAGTGATGATCCTTGCGAAGAACGCACATTTTGCAGAGAGGGCAGTGATGACTTCTGGAAAACAGAGCAATGTTTCAGTCTTCCGTACGGAAGCGTCATTCTCCCACCGTTGTGGCGCTTCCTTGTTGCAAACGAAGCAGAATTTGCTGCCACTCTCGTTCGCCGGCTCCCAACTGAGGTGCCTTTCCACTGTCGGTTGTCCCGTGACATATTCGACTTCGAGTTGTGCTGCAACTATCAAGTTCCTCATTCAATCTGTTTGGTTCTTGTCAACCTTCGCTATCTTCCGCGTATTCTCTCAAATCGGCCACACACGATTTTCGATGCCAGTACGTCACGCTATTATAACTGAAAATTGACCGATTTTGTGAACTTTTCATAAATCATTGAAAAATAATGGGATTTACCGGGAATAATAAACAAAGCAGGCCAAATTGGCGGCGATTTCCAAAATGATGAGTTTGGCCGCAATCGTCAACCAATAAATTGTGGTCGGATTATCGTACATCTACAAGGCCTTCTCCGTTTTCACAAATCGTAGAGTGTTGGGGAACTAACCTTCTCGGCAACGATGTGGACACAGCAGTAGTAAGTGCTGATGAGAACGAACGTCTGAAATTGTTGTCTTGATAGTCGGAATCCGAAAGTATCACTTGCCACAAGAATCGTTCCTCCCCAGTTGATGAGGAATTCTCCCAATATTGCAAGCTTACGGTTCACCATTACCAAACCCATCGACCTGCTGAAAATGATGAAAAGTTGTTTGTGAGAGTTGAAACAAGAAAATGTGACTGATTCGCTTCCTTCCTCTCGTAAAATCGAAAAGAGCAAACCAAACATACGAATGGAAAACCGATAAAGAATTGGCCTGGCGGTGCAAACACTGCCACGACAAAATGCACCGCACACACAACGCGGCGTCCAGATGGGCGCGTTGTGAAGCCGAGCAGAGCGTAATGGCAAGCACAACGTCCGCTGTCTTATCGCACTGACTATGACGAATGGAAAGTCGATACAATGTGGCGTTGGGTTTCGAGTTGGGTTTTGGAGACCATCTGGAAGGACAGGTTTTGCAGATTGGAACACACATTGGATTTCCGACTGATTTCAAATGTTCCGTCTTGTTCAAGTAATTTTTCGCCCCGAAAATCAAACATTGTTTTCCGGGGGCCGCAAATGGCCTTCAATGTTCATTTTTGTTCTTTCCGATGGGCATACACACAAGAAACGGCCAGAATTCATGATCATCACCCCCGAAATAAATCAAATGAGATAGTATCTACTTTCGCAACCTTTGAAAATCTCCTCTTTCCTTCTTTCTCTGCAAATGCCTTGTTAACCGTTTTCAATGTCATTCAATTTTGATTTCAACAATCTTTGAAATAGAAAGGCGGTAGTTGATTGTCGTCTCTGGCACCCCACTATTTCACACATGACTATTCGCAGAAAAAGTTCCTGGTGCGTGGTCCAACAGAACATCTGTGAGGAGGGGAAGTTGTTGTCCCCGCTCAGAAGAATGGAGGAAGAGGAAGGAACTTGAACAATAAACTGCTGGCATTTCCAATCCAATAGTAATAGAAGTTGGGTGGAAATAGCCAGTTAAAAGTCATCTGAATGCAATTTCTGCCGAGTGACTGTCGAAATTCCTCAAAACAAATTATTTTCAGAATGACCCTCGTTTTCACGCACTGATCTACTCAACTTCTACAGTACGACACCAACCTTTGAATCCGACGTTATTTTACTTGTTTTCGTTTGTTGTTTTTTTGTATTTAATCCTCCGGATGATCAATGAAAAGGGCAATTATTCCATCTTCGGTCGGTATTGCGATTTGAAAGGTCAACGAACACTCGAGGAGCATTAAAACACACGTTAATGACATTTTGATTAGTAGTACGTCACGAAAATCCTCGAGACAGTTTGGCTCTCAATCTCAGCGACCGCATAATTTGATAAAAGTCAACTTGTGACAGATATACGAAGTCGCTCTTTGAAAATTTTTTTTCCGGTTACTAGTCACACTATGTAAGTAAATCTTATTATAGACTGGAATATAATGTTTCGGAAAACTATTGCGATGTCAGTCTCACGAAAGTTCCCTTCTGCAAACTAATCTGTGTTTTTTTGTGAAATCTTTTGTTGTGTGATTCATAGAGGAGTACATTCTGAAACCGTCATAATACGAAACAGCTCACCGACTGAATTTACATAGTTTCGTATCAGTGATTACCATAAGTCTTTTTCACCGAAAACCCGCCTCCGACGCCATCTTCTCTTTTCGATACGCACATACCGTAACTGCCCGCCCCCTCCGAAAGGTTCTGCCCTGTCCACTTCCCTATTTAAAAAAGACCCACGCCTACTGGATAAGGTCATTCTACGTCCTTTTTTTGTTCATCCGATTCTAAATCATGCTTATTTCAGATATGGGTGTCCTTCAAGACAAAGTGGCTAGTGTACTGAGAATTGAAGATCAACAGTTTGTCAGAGAGCTGTTAGCCGAATGTATCGGAACGTTCTTCCTTCTGGTAGGTCGTGAATATTGCGTGTTTTGGGGGTGAATCGAAGATTCAGCTGATTGGAAACGCGGCTAACATCCAAGCCGCGGTGGCCGTCGGTGGAAACTCGACGTCGTGTCACATTGCCTGGGGGATCGGGTTCATGTTTGCCGTCTTCCTGGCTGCCAGCGTCTCTGGTGCACATTTGAACCCGGCCATCTCTGTTGCTCAGAGCATTCTCGGAAATCTGCCTCCATGGAAGATAATTCCATATGCAATTGCTCAGGTCATTGGAGCATTCCTCGGTGCAGCTGTCGCCTACTTCGGACACCATGGTGACTTTCCTTCCATATTTGGGTTCCAATTACAAATTCGACGTTGCAGACGATTTGTGGAAACTTGACGGCGGAATCCGCCAGGTGACTGGAGGTCAAGCCACCGCTGGACTGTTCACCACGTTCCCGCCGGATCACATGTCAGTGTGGGGAAGTCTTCTCGATCAGGTTAGTTTGCAGCTATTTTTGAAAATTCGCAAAAACGGTTGCTGATGATATCTTTAGTACCGCGCGCACGATGATTGATGTCTCTGACAATTAGTGGTAATTCGGTTCAATGGCAGAGGCCGCCAAAAGAAAACACAAACTATAGAAAAGGGTTTGGTAGGGGATTGCTTTACTGTAGTTCCGAAGTGGTCAAGCATCACCAACAAAACTAAATTAGCTGCTATAATCAAATTATTTGCACGCGGGGAACACGCGAGACCGGCCGCTCCAGTAGAACACTGATCAAGGATTGGAAAGAGTCTTTCGACGAATTCGATGACTAATTGAGGTTGAGGCTGTGGATAATTCAGTGACGTAGAAGGCTGCCGCGCGGAAAAGACATCAAGTACACTCGGGGTTCTTGCAGATCATCGGAACTGCCATGCTGTCGGGATTGGTCTGTCTTATCACTGATAAACGGCACCAGATTCCAACTGGAGCGGTTCCTGTTTTGGCGGGAAGTATCATGAGCATGGTGAGATCAGTGGCAGAGCAGTTCGGAAATTCTGAATTCACAGGTCGCCATGACGTTCGGAGCCAATGGTGGATTTGCCATCAATCCTGCTCGTGACTTTGGACCACGTGTTTTCTGCCTCTGTGCCGGCTACGGATGGGAAGTGTTCAGTGCCCATGACTATTATTTCTGGATCCCAATCGTCGGAGCTCTTATCGGAGCTGTCATCGGAGCATGGATTTACAAGCTGTTCGTCGGACTTCACGGAATGAACGAGAGTCTTGACATCCAGCCAACCAAGGGCTACAATGTTAGTGTGAAAGTTGACGGATCCTACAGCGGAAGTTATTGAATAACAAGAGAAAACAGCACGTATTTCAGCAACAGCCTCCTTCCCTTTGGGAGCCTCCCATTATCCGTTTCTAACAATTCCGCTTATATCCAACTACCTACTAACGAGTTATTCAACCTGTCATCCCTTTCTTTCGTTCATTGCATTTTAATCGGTTTCTGCAACTCAAATATCGGTTTTGTTTCTCGCGGAATAATAAATAATGTACATAACGTATTTTGAATTGATCCTGTTGCATTTGCATGAATATGGTCGGAAGGTATAGAGAAAGAAAGAAAGAAGTGAAAATGTTTGCAGGATATGCAGAGAAATTCGGACGGCATGCTGATCGGATACGATAACACCTTGTCCAGGTAAGAAGACCTGTCCAGGGATCAGTCTTGATACGGGGCGAGGACGAAAGGACAGACACCCCGTCGGCACTTGTTGTCCACGGAAATTTGATCAGATTCTACCCGTGATCGAGTTTCCCTTTTCTTTCCCATATTTTCGAGAGGTCACATTTTCTCATTTCGTCCAAAACTTCATTTCCGCACCCTCCCATTTCCCGACATACTCCCCATAGACCATCATTATGCCCCACACATAATTATAATTATAGTGTCATACCACTTGTGATCAACAAGTTTTCTCATTCTAGCTGCCTCTCCCTTCTCCACATCTTGTGTCCACTTTTCTTGTTTCCAGGGCCCGCGGAGAAATTGCAGCACCAAGAACATACACTCCCAGCTATCAGGTTTTCGAATCTAGCCGTACGCAAATTACAACAGCAGATCGTCGATATTAGTAGTGTTCTCGTTTGTCTTGACCACCGACAGACATCGTTCGCTTGTCTTGTTTTTCGATCAGCTTTTTGATCCTTCTATTCCCCACCTCTAGACCCGATTGTCTTCAGTTTCACATATGTGCCTATTCTTTCAACGAACTTTCCGCTGGAAACCGCATCGCTTTGTTTCGTATTCGCTTTTCCACTTTTCACTGTTTACATTTCCAAATGTTCAATTCCCGTTCAATTTGTAACTCGTCTGATCTTACGCTGACCTTCTTCACTTCGTTTCTTATGAACTAAAACGTTTTATTAGACTTTTTTCGACAAATGCACTTGATGTTTAAATGGAGGCAAAAAGAGCAGCAAGTTCAATCGATGCTCTTTCTCTCTAGTTATTAGATAAGACTGGGTTTTTGAACCAGCTCTTCTTTCGCATCCCGTCTCCAAATCCGATTACACTCGACGGAGAGAAGGGCCTTCTCTTTCTCTCTCTCCCCTGAACGACTCTCCTGGTCGTGGCCTGCGCAACACACTTCTCGCCCGAAATGCGCAAATGTGCAACAGATGCCGAGGGATAGGCGGCTCGTTGTCGCGTCGTCGTCGTTGCCGTCGTTGTCGTCCGCTACCACCACTACCACCACAATTTCCTCCCCGCCACACCACCATCTTCCCGCCGCTCGCATTCCCATACGCACACCACGCCACCAGCAACGCTTTCCTCCTCCTTCCCACTCATTCCCTCCTCTCACCCTCTCAACCTTCGACAATTATCTTTCGATTGGTTTTTTGTCCGACTACATGAAGAACACATGATTTTGCATTGTCTCGACTTGGGGAATGCGCACTGTCATGCCCATATTTGGGAAAAAGTGTTATCAGTAAGGCGGCTGATAAGCCTGTGGCGAAATTGGAATTGAGAGGTCTCATACACTTCGCCTCCGTTAGTTTTCGGTTTTTCCCACTCACGGCCTAGCCGTCTCATTTGCATGAGAATGCGAATAGAGACGAAGGGCAACAACAACGAGGCCTAACTCCCTACGGCACATGTGACAATGTTTTATGCTAGTATTGCTTTGCCTCTCACTGTTTTTTTGTTGCTTCTTCTTCTTCTTTCTAATTTCCTTCAACAGTAACGGAAAACAGTGCTATCTTCAAAGATCTGCCTCCTTCCTTCAAAACGCTCGTAGACAACGGCGTGTGCGGCGGTTCTCCGGTCACGCGCGACAATGCGAAGAAGAGAGGAGAGAATTGAGGGCACATTGGCCCTCTGCGGGTCGTCAGCCGAAGGCCTGCCGTCGCACAATGCAACACTGCTCTACTGATAAACGACCCCGACGTATCCTTTATCCGCTGCGTCGCGCTTCCATTTGTCGCCCATTTTTTTTGCAGTTTTCCGGCAGTACAGTCTGCGCAAACACCACGCCTCGATATCGTTTGTTTTTTTCCACTGTTTTGTTCCGCTGCGTTCCGTTTCGTTTGCCCAGAAATGAATCATGCGCCGTTTCAAACACCTCTCTCTCTACCTGCCCTTTTCAATCTTTCATTTCCAATGTGTTCTGCCGCCATCTCTCAACTTGATTATTTCGTTTTCACCTGCCAATGTAACATTATTTCAGGTATGTTTTGGTGGTGGGATGCCTACTATTGGCTGCCACGTGGCGTCGGATGGTCCGACATGAACAACAAAACAGCGGACCCCGGATTCATGTACCCACACTACTCACACCTCTGGATGACGGTTCTTACAGGAATTTCTCTCATCGTAAGCGTTTCCTAAATTTCCCCCAGAATGTTGTACATGGGGCTTCAGGTGTATCGGCTCGTATTTGAAAATTACATCTTCATCCCAGCTGCCTACTTCCTTAGCCGGAAGAATGAACCGGAAACGAGACGTGAGTGGAAACGATGAAGAGTCGATTAGCCTAATCGAGTGTATTTTCAGAAGGGCAGATGGACCGTGAGAAGAAATACAGTCGAATGGCCGAATGTGCGATGAGATGCCTCTACTACACCTGCTCGTTTATTTGCGGGTTAGTCTTGATGTGTCGAAAAAGGCAGAAACCAGCTAAAGAACGTTAAATGGATACTTTATAGTCCTATCCAATTTCATGGTCTGATAGGACTGGTTTCTTTCACACTCTCTGTTTTGTTGGATTTTTCTCAGGGACACATCTCTTTGCTCACAACAGACCGTTCCTTTGTTTTCCTGTCGATCTATTACATATTCCATGGTTTTTCATTGATAATCCGGTCTGTCTTGCCCGATAGTCATATTGAGTCTACCATTTTACTAGCCAAAAAATCAAGTTCTGTTATCAGTAGGAATGCATAAATCGGGTAGGAATATTAGTACAATCACAAATCATAACATGATTCGGACAGTAACATGTTTGTTTTGCAGAGTGTACCTTGTATCCGGTGAGGCACACTTGTTCGACATCTCGGAATGCTGGAGGAACTGGCCGTTCCATCCGATACCGGTGGCCGTTTCCTGGTATTACTGGATTCAGGGAGGATTCTACATCTCGCTTGTCTTTGGGTACACAAGCTAGAACTGATACAGTAGTTTCGACGGTTATTTTAGAATTCTGTTTCTTGATGCAAAGCGAAGCGACTTCTGGCAAATGCTCGTCCATCATCTCATTACGTTGGCTCTCATAGGAATCTCGTGGATCATGAACATGGTCCGTGTCGGATCTCTCATCTTAGTCAGCCATGACGCGGTCGATATTTTGATGTGAGTTTTTGACGACACCGAATACGAGTATGCAAACTGAATATTGCAGTGATCTTGCCAAAATCCTTCGCTATGAAGGATTGGAAACCGCTCTGGCCGTGTGCTTTGCTGGAGTGCTCATCGTATGGGTGGCCACTCGACTCGTCTACTACCCATTCTGGATCATGACATCCGTCTGGTTCGACGCGCCCGCTCTCATCCAGGAAGACTACGAATGGCTCAACTTGGCGCAACAGCCATGGGCGCCGCGAATCATCATGCTTCTCTTGACGGCACTCCTGATTCTCCACGTCTTCTGGGCTTACATTCTTTTCAAGGTAAAGTTCCTCTGTTCTTCATTTAGTAAAATATTGATTTTGTTTTAGATTGCATACGACTCCGTAAACGAAGGCGTGCTCGATGATGTGCGCGAGGATTATGACGAAATCTCGAAATGCAACCGCGAGAAGGCCAAAATCAAGAGCAAGGACGATTAGACACTGCCACTCATCAGATCTTCCCCACTGTTCTCCTATTTCATCACTTTCGTTTTGATAGAACATTCCAATTGCACTTTTTAAAAAATATTTCCATAGTCGTCTTTTGATGTCATTTCGAATCCCTGCATCGCCGAAGCCTCCCATCCATTGAAAATTTCCCTCATTTCTTCACACGCCTCCAATGTTTTCCTATTGCTCACTTTCAACTTACGCATGCGGACCAAGTTTCAATCGACTCTTCGAGTGAAAAACCAAAGTTTTGTACTTATCGTCATTAGTCTTTTAGTTGGTTTTTATAAATATAAATTATGTATTGAATTATTCATTCATCAGTGTTCAGCGTTTCAACGAATATTGAAAATTGAATGGGGTTGGCCGGTTTTGACAGCCGAGCTGCAACTGAGCTGCGAGTTTCGGGCTCCCCGACGTTCTTAAAATCACAAATGTCGCTTAAAGGTTCAGATTTGCACCACAAGAATTAGCTGCGGACGTTGAGCTTTCCAGCATTTTCAGAAGTTTATTGAAGGTTGTTCCTGTTGTAATAATTTCCAAACTGTTTCAGATATTCTGGTTCATCGATTTGAGTCGAAAGAAAATGGTACCGAAACCGGAGTACTTTCTGAAAAAACAAGTTTCATCGAATTCGACAACGTTTCAAGAGTTACATGTTAAACTCGAAAATCAAATACTTTCTAGATTCACTATCATGTCTAACCTAATTGTTATATGTATACATTATGTCGCATTTGGTGCAATAATTAACTTGAATGAGTCGAATGACCTTTGTGGCTCGGAAGAAGAGAAGGCAAACAGAGAACCTTTTTGTCACAACAATGCCGACATTCGAGTATCTAATCTAATCAGAAACGTCTTTCTTATTCATGGGCGAACCTTTCTGGTGTCCAGTGTCGTCTTCTTCTTCGCCGCGTCACCCCCTCTCTTTGATATTCCTGATTATTCCCAAGACATTAACCAGGAGGAAAAAACGAAGATGGCCACGAAAAGCGGTGGTAGGAATAGTAAAAGAAACAGAGCGGCTTCCTGGACGATATATGGGCTGTTGTTTTGGATGCAGTCAAAGTCGCCGTCGCGCGTCCAGGAAAAGGATGCGAGAAGTGGATGCGACGCAACTAAATCGCCTTCATCTAGGTCACTGTTTTCGCTGCCCCGTGTTTCGTCGTATTTGAATATATCACAGACGTCGACGACGACGCAAAAGTTCGAAATTTCCTTCGGTTCCCTCATTTCACTAGTTCACAAGTTGTCCGTTGCTTTTAGTGTTTCTGCAGAGAAGAAAGTGAAAGAAAGAAGAGAAATCGGTTTTTTTCTCCGCCGTTTTGTTTTATGTTTTGCGCGTATGCAACATTGCGCACGATTCAAAAACTTGCTTAAGCTGAACACCCACTTTTTGTCTACGCTCGTTTGACACGTCGTCAGTCAAATTCACTCGCGCCGAACATCTTGCTATCTGATTGACCTCGCCAACGAAGCACCAACGACGAGTTGTCTCGTTTCACAGCCATCGTTTACTTCCACTTCATTTCCACTTTCAACTTTTTTTGCATCGTTTCACTTTGTTTCCCGAAACTTGTCCGTTTTTCGATAGTTTCAAAATCCAAGCAATGTGACTGTTGTAGCTAGAGAAATAAGTCCTAGATTTGAAAATCGATCCGTTTTGTTTTGATAAATTCAATAAGAGCTACCGAAAGGAATGTGAGAGTGAGAGATGAGAAGAACAGTACAAGGGGAAATTCTAGCCAATTTCCACCGCTTTAAGGGCGTCTGTAGTCCTAGTTGGGCAGCGGTCAGTTGTCCGGTTTGTCTTATCCATTCGATGTGATTCCCATCAATCGAGAAGCTCATTAGGTGTGGCTATAATGGGTATCCTGATTAGAATTCGACAATCGTCCCCAACATCCCTCTTGTGCCATTTCTCGTCATCATCCATTTCTTCCCTTTCCCTATTTTGTTTATTTCTGCGTCATTTTTAGTTGTCATGCCCCATTACGCGGTCAGCAGCCAGGATGAATTGGGGAATGAACAGAGAAAAAAAAAACGAGAATTTGGAAATGTCGTGACCCGTCTCGTCTCGTAGTTCAGTTTTTTAACCATTTATTCTCCTATTCAGTCAACAATTTTTGTGTTTCACGTGTGTTTTTGCCTTGCGCATGAACAGTTTTTACTGAATGACTCTTTTCGAAAGAAAAAATTGGTGAGGAGGAAAAAAAGAGGAAAACGACTCTGCATTTTAGAAGACGTCAGTCCGTTTTTCTATGCACAGAGTCTCCCCCGGAAATTGGGCGCGGAGTGATGTAATTTATGGCATTTAATCCGACTTTTCATATTTCTTCCCTCGGCCCCATACGACCACACGCAGACACTTTTCTTTTAGTCCAGAAATAAAATAAAATTCTCTGGCTCCCCTCTCGTTTCCGAAACCAAATGAATAAGTGAAGAAGAAGCCTCCCTCAACTCACAGAATATTCCGAATCGCTGGCATCTCGCCTCCCAAATCTTTTGCTCTTTACTCTGAACGTTACCTCAATAATTCAACAGCCGCTTCCCGTTTTTTTTCCGAGTTTTCCCTCAAATCATTTTCACTTTCCACATTCTTTCTTCTCCAGAGAAACCTTTGCAAATTCCCCATTTCCGGTGGACCGATTCGCAGCAGCGAAGTGGTTGTTTTGAGTGAGAACGTGCCGTATGCGATGCATAAAGGTGACTGGTCCATGTGTGTAAACATGTTCTCTTTGCCAAAACGAAATCTGAAAAAGAGAGCTCCTATTCTTTTTTTTTGGATAGACAGACAGAGAGAAAGAGAGAGAAAAGAGATGAGGAGACAGTTAGAGAAGGAGATGTTTTGGGCCCCCCGAGTCAAATGAAGGGAACGCGGAGAGAGAATGTATTTGTTCGTGTAGCTAACGAGCAAGGCTGTGAAAAGACGGACGACAATCTGATGAGAGAGTCTCCTTTCACGCTCCTCTTCTTTCTCCCACTCCCTTTTTTTCTTCAGTCTCCCGTTCAACTAATTTTCCAAAAGTTCGATTTGAGGCTGTCATCAATCTCTCTTCTTCTTCTTCTTGATGGCTCCCTTGTTGCGGGGGCTTTCTGGCGTATCTCTGCCGCTTTTTGCACTTCTCTCAGCTGCCACTTGTCAATTTTCTCATCTTTTGATCACCAAAGAACGCGCGTGCGTCATCCCTTTCACTTTACAGTCTTTCATCCCATAATCAATGGTTTCGACGGATCGTGAAGCCTCATCCGGCTGATTTTCCTCTTTCTAACCTAGATCCTCGCCTTTTTCGCATCGTATAATCGGTTGCAATTGTAGTGTCATAATGACTTCCTTCCGTCGTTCTTCCCTCCCACTAGTGGAAATGGAATGACCACTCGGAATGGTCATTGTAACAAATCCTCCAAGTGCTGAAAGAACAAACACTCACATGTTCGGAAGACTGCTTTATTTGCATAATCTGAAAACGAGAACTGCCAAATTTTTGGGCGAGGCGGGTGGGTGCTAGAGAATAGGACAATGCAAATATTCATGACCGGTGACTCTACTGCAAAATTATTGGATCGCACACTTTCTTCTCACTTGTTAGTACATTTAACCCTTTCTATTCATTATCCTTATTCCAGCATGGGTGAGACGGACGACACCAACTTCGGGTTCTCATGGTTCCGACCAAAGAGTTTGCAATGGCTTTCCAATTTTATTCCCTTCATGACGATTTTATCATCGAATGCACTGCTGCAAGGAGCTATTGTGAACGGATTGGTTTCTGTCTCGATTAGTACTATTGAGAAGCGGTTAGGAGACTTTCAAAAATGTTTTTTTTTGTTAATTGTCTACAGTTTAGCTTCAAATTGACATCAACACAGAGTGGAGTCTTCGCAGCAACATACGACGTCTTTGTGACTCTTATGCTTGTCCCACTTGCTCTTTACGCGAAAAAAGGTTTTGCAATATTAGACGATTCCATCAAGTCAATAATTTCAGTCAACAAAGTCCGATGCATCGGAGCTGGAATGATGATAGTTGCAATAGGAAGCATTCTAGTAATCATACCCGAATACACCGCCGGAGCATACTCAGTCGGAGAAGCTAAAAAGGATATCTGCACGACAACAGGACCCGACGTGTGTCCGGACGAGAGTAACAGTTGGCACTGGCTCTTCGGCACAAGAGAACTCCGCCTTCTGCTGCTCTCCCAGGCTTTTGTCGGAATCGGAGCGAGTCCACTCTTCACATATGGGATCACTTGTCTCGATGAGTTTGATTCTCATAAAAGAACGGGAAGAAACTTCTGTGAGACCGACGGAATGTTGTACTGTTACAATGAATTCTATTTTCAGCTCTCTACATGATTGCATCGACTGTCGGTCCGGCACTCGCATTCGTCGGATGCGGATTCATGCTCCGCAGCTGGGGAGATTGGAGAACAACGCCGAATGAGTGAGGAAACCAATTTATACCGATTTCGAAGCTCTTTTCAGGTTTGGCATCGATAGCAGTGCAGACCCTCGGTTTATTGGAATGTGGTGGATTGGATTCGTCGTTTGTGGAATTGTTGCGCTTTTCACCGCGCTCCCGCTTATGATGTTCCCAAAGAAATTGAAAGGTATGCATAAGTTCTCTATAAAAAAAACTGTCCGGTTCTTAGACACAAACCAGCGAAAAGCAAATGATGTGCACAGAACAGATGTCAGTTTGGATATGGACTTTTCTGATCACAAATACGAGTTCTTCAAAATATTCTTCGTGAGTCCAGCTGATTATGTCAGGCCAACATGCGGTTTTTTGTTCAGATGTTCTTGAAAAACAAGACATGCATGTTCGTCATCCTCATGCAAACAATCGAAGCGATGTTGATGAACGGATACATCACTTTCATTCCGAAACTGCTCGAAACGCTACTCGGCTTCTCTTCTGGAAATGCAAGTCTCATTACTGGTGAGCAAATATCAATGAACGAAGTCGCTTTAAAATAGTTTTCAGGAGCTGTGGTTGTGCCCGTAGGAATCACAGCCAGCTTCTTCGGAGGCCGCATATCTAAGCGATTTGAAAATCGCTTCAGACCATCAATGTATTTCGTCATCACTTTCGGTGTTCTCGCAGCAATCTGCAGTAGTTGTCTGTTGATTCGTTGCAATTCCCTCAATGTCTACGAAGTCAATGTGCAGTCTTCGGAGTGAGTCCAAACGTTATCTCGCAGAAGCAGAAAAAATTTTCAGGTTGCCAAAGTTTGGCGCTCCGGAAACGTGCAACCAACAATGCCACTGCGACTCTTTTTTCAATCCGGTCTGTTCGGACGAGAGTAAGCTCACCTTCTTGTCGCCATGTCATGCCGGATGTGAGGATGTACCAGTAAGAGACACGTCGCGAGGAAAATGTGAAACTTTTGTTTGCAGGGAGCCAAGTTCGGAGCCTCAAACTGGACAAGTTGCGGCTGCTCGAAGAATGGAATTGTGAAGAAAGGGTATTGCGATGCTTCGTGCACAAAGGAGACATACCAGTTCATCGGAATGTTCATCGCCTTGTCATTCTGTATATTCATTACTGCTCCTGTTCTGCAAAGTTCTGCTCTTCGGTAAGGGTTTCGATGTGTTGATTCTTATTTCGAGATACTTCAGAGTGGTGAGCCACAAACATCGTGACCATTTCACCTGTTTCGGATGGCTGTGGATGCGCATTCTGGGAAGTATTCCCGGTGCCATTGCTTTCGGGTACATCATCGACGTCAACTGCCTTTACTGGCAAAAGGACTGCACATCGGAGAAGTGTCAGTACTACAACGCGTCGAATCTCGGATGGGCTTTCTTTATATTCAGTGAGTCGCAAATTGTACCGTTCAACTGATCACCGTCTGTTTTCAGCGATTGCCGTCAAACTGACAGGAGGTGTTCTTCTCTTCCTAGCCGCTCATTTCTACAACGAATCGGACAGTTCGAACGGAAAAGAATCGTGTCGTACACTCAACACAGAGACGTCGGAATCAGTGAAGATGTCGTATGAGAAGGTGCACCTTTGAATGCTTCCTGCCACCGATTCAACCGATTCGTTGCAGACGCTTCCATCCGGAATGTCACCACAAACAATGGTGTACTAGCCTTTCTTCTTCCGTTCTCTCTTTTCTTTTGATATTATGTTCACGGGACTTTTTCGCTACACTTTCATCGCCGTCTTTAACCGTCCGGGTGCGCATTTTGCTGAAAGTTAATTCATTTCTCTTGTTGTTACTGTGAAAAAGAAACGCTACCATTTAGTTCTTCATATTGCCATGAATATCTTGTTTTTGAGTTGTATTGTGATATAAACTGTTCTGAATTCATTTCAATCATTGATAAAAGCCTCCTTGGTGACAAACAAAGGAATCATTTTTCCCGTCATATCATCCGATTAGGGCTGAGAACCGTCATTTCATAATTGATTTTGACTTATGCAACCTTCTTCTTCGCAAATAATTTCGGGAGAGAAGCCGGTTTCACTATCTGCGTTGTGCGAGGGCACTATCCGAAATCAGAATTTCGAAATCCGAAATCTACAACAGATTAGATATTATGACATAATTTCCTCAAACCGTTCTTACATTTTCTTATTATTCATCTTTCCCTTCTTCGTCAACAGATTCGTTTGCAGAACGTTTTCTGATAAATAACATGCAAATCTGTAGAATGTTCTTCGTTTGACAGGACAACAGAGTCAAAACTGGTCCCATTTATTTACTCTTCTTATAAATCTGCCAATATCTTTCTTCTGAGTCACTAATCCGTGAAATGGAAAGTGTCACATTCTGCTTGACCCAATCGATCAGCTGCTTAGTACATAAATGTCCTCTTTTCCGGTTTTATCACACACATGCTACAACATGACACCTTTTTTTCTGCAGCTACAGTTGTTCCACACATTGGCCACACATATCATTTCCGTGATATCACTCACTTTGGTGAAATCTTTATCACTCAAGGCACAAACAGTTTGATAATAATCTTTCTGTCTTCTGCAACTGTTTTTGTCACTTTATATCCCTTTCCGAAACGCCGCTTATAAAAACTTGGGACAGGAAGAGGCAAAACACGGATTTGTTTCGTTTTCTCTTCCAATTTTCCCATTTCGCTCCCTATACCGTAAACCTTTGTCTAATTAGATTTCCGCTCGATGGAACGATACCAGATTAGTCACCGTGCCGCCCGATTTTTCTTCTTTTTCCGCTTCCGGTCGTTCATTTCCCCTGTCAGTCGCACGGATTCTGTCCCCCGCCGATATGTCTCGTGGCCGTTCTTGAAACCGCCAGTAAGGGAAAATAGACTGTACTTTCTCTTTTAATTCCAATTTACTCACTTTACGCTATTACGCTCAATTCTCCTCTCCAAATTAGGCTTTTCGTTAGCCTGACGAACACGAGAGTTGTTACACTATCGGATTAGAATACTACCAATACCAAGACGCTCGAGATTCGATTGTTCCGCCAAGAGTTTTGCTTTGTTAGCACACTGTCAAAAAAGGCTAAACTAAACGGAAATGGAATTGGAGCGACAAAAAAAGCGAGTGCAAAGGTCATCTTAACGAGCGAAATACGGCCTTTCGGCAGACAAATTGTTTCGTGACAGGGCTAACTGGCGGGTTGGAATGAAACGAGACAAAAACTACGTTCGGGACACATAATTGCCGAGCGTCTGTGACTGAACTTGATCTTTCTTATCTCAGTCGCCGGTTTGCGGGTTTCGCGAATGAACGTGACACTGTGCGGGTCCGGATCATCCCGATGACGTTTCCGATGTCGACGCCACTGCTGACGCTGCAAAATTCAGCAAACTGTCTCAGTCGCCAGTTTTTGTGATTTATTCCTCGGCCAGCGTGATAATACTGAACCATTCTTTCGTCTTCTTGACCCCGCCACATGGCAAACCCACGTCGAATAAAAAAGTAACAACTGTACACTATACCAACCACTTTACTTCTAAGACTAGAACAATTAGTGGATAACCTAACACACAATGCATTTTCACCTCATTCTCGCCCCCAACCTTCTCTTCCTTTTTGCTTTCACCACACCCATTAGAAATCCTGCCCTTCTTTGTTGAGGGCATATGGGAAAGTGTTACGCAACACGATCCATCCATCTGAAATCCGGTTAAGAAACGGAAAAAGCTTCCGCGACGGAGGAGAAGTTGTGTTTACGCTTGAATTCAGAATATTAGCATCAATATGCCTCGCCGAATGAATCGTTTCGGAGTGAGAAAAAAAGCAAGAGAAAAAGCGAAAGAACTTGCAAATCACATATCATTTCACACTACATCAATCATACCGCCGATGTCTTACAAATTGTTTTTTTCTTCTTCCTTTCTTCGTGGCGGCTTGTACTGGTGTCTGTTTGGCCGCTTTTTGAAGTGAGGAACAGTTGAACAAACATGAATGAAATGAACTCCCGGATGACGAATCGTCTTGTAAAGTCTCAAAGTTTCACAAGCAAGTTTCGAAACACATCATCATTCATCGAAAGTTGATGGGATTGAATTCATGGATTCAAGCCGTGATTCATATTAGAACTCAACTCTCACCCTTTTCCGCGATCGGGGGAGGTGTAATTATCTGTCTACGCATGAAATGTGTTCGAAACTTTCTCTAAATGAGTTTTCGCTTCTAGCTCAACCCAGTCGCGCCCAGTAACCCGAAAATGAGATCATTAACTATCCGGTGTTTGAAAAAGGAATGCCGATCTGGACAGCTGCATAGATGCAACGGACTCAAATTCCAATCTATGATTCACTAAGGGCTGATGTCATTCATTCACTCTGATTCATCTTATCCCACAGTCGTTCGTTACCCCGCCGCCCAAACCTCTTTTGCCTCTCTTTGCTTGCAACGCTCGAGAAAAAACTAGGCGGTGAAAGTGGAGTAGAACACAGCGAGAAGAAAAGAAGAAGAAGCCGCTTCTTTTTCTCACCTCCCACCGCGTTTCCGCCCCACCCCTCACTGACTCCTCTATGTATAATGATGATGACGATGAATGAACCACAGGCGGGGCCCGACTACTCAAGAGTGAGTCATTTGACAAACCGTCATCGGCGAGTCTCAAAAAGATTGCACCCGTTTCATAACCCTTTGCAAAACTCACTCACCTGCCCGCAGCTGTCTTCTCGTCATTCACACAGTGCGGCCCAGTCATCTCGGCCACACCCATAAAAGCGCAGCATACTGTACTGAAGACATCGTCATATGTAAATGCAGTGCCCTGTCTTCTCTGTCCCTACTTCTTCGACTTTGGCGACCAGTTATTATTCAGATTGTGACGACACTCTGTTCAAGTGTTGTCCTCTGTTTTTTATCAAAGTTGGTCTCTGAATTTTCATCTCTTTTTGCTCAACACTTTGTTGTGTTTATCTGTTTTGATTCGATTAACACCTTTTCGACAGTCTGGCAATTAGATTCGTGTGTTTTGCACGTCCTGTTCCCACTTTCCGAGGCTGGCTGTCCGAACAGTTCGCAAGCAACGGGCATTCTAGCGTGACCTGGACTGTCCTGCAAAACCTGCAAGTTCGAAACAATAAAGACCGCTTCTCCTTCTTTTTTATTCTTCTCTCTCTCCACTAATAGCGTCCGAGTGTTCGACCCCTGCTTCATTTCGTTGCCCCCACCCATTTTTGTCAACTTCTTCGATTTCGACTCCCTCTCCTTCCCACTTTTGTTTGTCCCTTTGCGATTGTCACTTGCAATTATTCTTCCTCCAATCATCAATTACCGTATGCCGTTGTCATGTCCCATAGTTTCAGACTACTATGGTGCTGAGGATACGGTTTATTGCCCTCTTCCTGCTTCTCATCGTCTTGATGGATATGGCATTCGCTCGAGATACGTAAGTTCAATGTAACCCCCTATTTCCAAGTCAAGTAACATTCCGCTTTCGGATACCAGACATCAATCGAGTGTGTCTTCAATGAATAAAACCAACTGTTAGACGTTTATGAGTCGGGCGCTTCCGTTGCCAAAAAAAGCTAAATTTTTACGACTGGCGCTCATGAAATTGCCTCTTTCTCCCTCTCCCACTTGTCCGTGTCCGTGTCTTGATCATCAAAAAACGATTGTAAAACGTCCTATTGTAGATTCTTGGTGAGGAAAGGCGGCCGACTGGATCGACTCCACAAGCGAACGCTTCATGACTGGAAGAACGCTGTCCACAAACATCGTCACCGACGTCACAGGTACAGTAACCCAGAAAAAGGGGATGCTTCAAAAGACCAAGACCTCATAGACCACCCACAATCCGTTTGAATCAGCCAGTGACAGGACAGGTGTGAGATTCCGTGTATGTAGTTGATGACTCAACTGAACCCAATTCAAAATCTTCCCTATATTTTAATTCTAAATTTAGAGTACAATCAATCAACATTGAAATGTTTCTTCCTTCCCCTTTTAGTTGTACTACTACAACCATTTGTCAATGTCATCCGTGCTCTCTGAGCAAACCGCTGCCTTGATCCGTGGCCCCCAATGTCTTATGAAATTGTCAAGAGACTTCATGATGTGTATTATTTCTAGGCACAAGAGAAGACGTCACTATCGGGATGGCGGCTTCCGAGTCGACAACATCCTCGCTCAAATGGACTCTTTCGTCCGCCCTCGCTTCGGCAGATCTATCGGATATGCCGAGTGGCGGCAGCACAGTCGCTCCGCGATTGACGTGACATGACGGAAAAGAAACTCGGGCAGAAGAGTGTCAAAGTTCACCCAATGTTTGTGAATATGAGTATAGAGAGCAGCTTCCATATCCCCCAATGACTTATCCCTCTTCTTTCGTTTCACAGCTTTATCAAACACTTTACAACCAACTTCTCCATTTTTCAACCCCCCACCCACGCTTTCGCCTTCCCACTTTTGACTTTACTATTTATAGTGTGCCCCCCGGCGCATTCCCTATAAAACACTGAAACGTTTCTCATTGAACTGTGCATTGCGATCCCAATGTGTCCTTTCAGCCCTCTCTCCTATCATCTCGCGCTATTTATTCATTCCTTTTCTCGTTTTCCTCATTTCAATAGACTGTGTCCTGTTCTCGATAATCCCATTTTATCCGCGAGTTTCTCCATTTTGGAAATGAAGTCTTTCTCATGGCTTTTTACTCATCTATCCAAAACGAAAAAGGAAACGAAATAGCGTCTTGGACCTCACACGTCATTTCAAAAGGACCTATGGGGCCGATAAAACAAAACCAGTGGATGATGTGTGCGTTTGGTTTTTACGATTGAGAGAAAATTGAAGGAGCCTGCCCACATAGAAGCGCCAGAAAGACAAGAATTGATGAGCCGGCCAAGCCTTCCAGGTTCATGTGCAATGTTACACGCCTCCCGTTGATTCACCAGTCGTTCGCTGATCCGACTGGTTTTTATCTATTATGCAGGTTTTTAGTGTTGTCTTCGAAAAGAGAAGTCGAGGAAAAACAGAATTTCATTCAGCTCTTGTCTGGGCGCAGTGTGAGTCCGTCGCTTGAATTCGTCGTGGTGTTCGGTCCCTTGAAGTTATCATAAGTACTCGAGTATCGCCTGTGGTAAAGTTCCCAAGCTCGGTGGTTCAGAAAAACAAGCATCCCAGAAGGCCCTTTCCGAGTCGATAAAGTTGATGAATAGGGTAAAAGGGAGCTTTTTTCAGCTCGCCCCCTTTCTCCCCGGTTTTACGAGCTCTCACTCGGTTCCAGTGCAGTTCCCTTCCATCCAATCGCACTTCGTGTTTCCTCCATCCCGTACACATTTTCTCCTCTCCAAACTCCAAAATCTAGCCCCCCCCCCCCACATCCAGAACTATTCCACCCACAGACACCCACTCTCTATCTCTTTTCTTTTTCACGCATTCCTTGACTTTGGTCTAGAGAATAAACAATTTTCGTATCCTCGAAAAAGGAAAGATGCAAAAGTGTGACGATGCGCACCTGGTGACGTGTCCTCAGTATAAAATCCTCCGCGTTTTTTCACCTTCATGGACATCCTCATGCATTAGTAATGGGACCTCTGTGTGTCGGCGGGAAGTGCCTTTCCCTATCACAAGGCTTTTCCTAATCATAAAATGGCTCGACGAATACACTTTGCATATGATTGTCGCATGTTCCGCTTGACATGTAGAAGTGCTCAAAGATGTCCGACTATGCATAAAATCGGAAAATGTTGTCCTTTGGCATGTCATCATTTCTGGAGAAAAGAAGAAGATGAGGGTTTTGAGGAAGTGCGAGGCAAAGATTGTGCAACGATAAGAAAGGTTTTGAAGCATCTTCTTTGTGTAACGCATCCTTCTTGCAAGCCATTCATAACTGACAGGGGTGGCGTCATTTCTGGTAATTCGAGAGATTTTCCATGCTTCTTTTCTTTTTCTCGAAGCCTTCTCTTCTTGTTTTTTGGACCTCATTTACATTTCGAGATCTATCTTAACCGGATCGTATTTAAAAACATTGGAAATCTTTCTCTCGATTCTGGAAGTAAAATTTCTCTCTCCCACGTTTTCCTAGTTTTCTGCTCGCTGCAGCAGTTCCGCCCACCCGGTGGGCGTGGCTTTTGGAACGTTTCAGTGCACCTCTGTCTGCCCTCTCCTATCCTTTCAAAAAGAGCTCGCTGACTTCTCCGTCATGTTCCACCCCCTTTTTCTTTTCCTCGGCTCTTCTGCGGAGATTTTCATTTTTAAATGATTGACATCATCATATTTTCTTTTCCGAATTTTTCATTAAAATCTCGCAAATCTCATCAAGACATTGGTATGAAGTAATGAAAACCGCTTGCGGCTATTTGTCCTCCCACTTCATTTCAACACCCCTAGGCTAATAACGCAAGCGGATTGCAGGTATATAAAAGGCTCCGTCGCGGCGGCTCGTCTCACTTTTTCGAGTTCCTTCTCAACCATGACTCAATTCTCCGCTTTCGCTCTTCTCTTGGTCATCTTCGTGGCCGCCACTCTCGCTCAATCGTACGATGATACCAAGTGAGTTGGACCCCATCTGAGTACCGAAACTGTAGTGTGGATTCTTTTAGCATGGAGAAGCGTGCCATGCGTAACGCCTTGGTTCGGTTCGGACGTGCCAGCGGCGGAATGAGAAACGCGCTGGTTCGATTCGGAAAACGATCGTCGATGGATGAGGACGACTTCGCCCCGGACAGCTCTCTGCAAGGAAAGCGGAACGGAGCCCCGCAGCCGTTTGGTAAGCTTGATCACACTATTTCGCTTCGTGTTCGTTGCTTAATGTGTCGTATTTTTTCTGCAGTCCGCTTCGGCCGATCCGGCCAAATCGACCACATGCACGACATTTTGTCGACCCTTCAGAAGCTCCAATACGCCGGCAACAAGTAAAATGGGACGAGGATCGCGTTCTGCTCGAGCAGCTGCTGAGGCGAATGCATAACCTGTAATCGAATCGTCTCTCATTCTGTCTCCCTGTCTGTCTGTTTCTTTTTCACTTTTCTCTCTCTCTCTTCCTGTCTAGATTATGATTGGTGTTACTTTTTTCCCATTGCTTATGAAGAAGAGTACCCTCCAGATCTCCTCCCGCGTATTCCCAGAACAACCAACTCCCCTCCCACACTTTTCTGCTCTTGTATGCTCTGTCCATGAACAATAAAGGCGTTGTTAATTGAACCTGTTTCTGCTCTCAGTTTCAGGAATAAAGAACTTGGCCACTCGGATGTTTTCAGCTTATAGTTTCCAGAATCTCGCGGTAATTTAAGACGACAGATCGAGTTTCAAAATATTTTTCTTTTCTTCTGTTCTTTTATACAAACAATCATTGCTCACAAACGTCGTCTTGTAAGTTTAAAACATTATTTTATATTTTCATGTTTCACATTCTCCCGGCATTCCGAGTTTGGGAAGTGTTGAAATTTCTATATTACAAACAGCAAGTTATAAAAAAAGGACTACTTGACAAGAGGCTGGTAGAGCATCGGATTTATCATGGCGTACTTGGGGTCGACGTCAGGAATTGCGGTGTATATGTCACGGGAGATATACCCAAAGTGGTCATAGAGCCGTCGATTAAAGAGAGTGATTCTGCAAATAAAAGCCATTTCATGATGAGAATCTGCAGGTTTATGGCTCGCTCCCACTTTCCGCCGACGAGTCCCGAGAGGAAGTTGAGATAACCTCTTCGCATCGCTGTCGGCTCCACAATAGTGTTCCAGAGCACGTATCCAGTCGTGATCGCGTAAAGAATCACTTCTCCGTGCTTGATCTTTGGCAGATATCCTCGATCCACGAGATCAAAGTACACAGTCTGAAATGAAGTTTTTTGAGTTTCTACCCTTCTTGGTGCGGATGTTGACAGGCTTTCATCTCCCTGGAAGCCCGCCTCGCTCTCATTCGGCATTCCACCTCTGTGGAACAAACTCATCAACATTCACACTTCCATTGTCTTTCGGAATGTATTTTTGTTTCGCGCTCTCTAGGCAACTGGACAATGAAAGCAGAAAAAAGGGGGTTCAGAAATAGCGATCGTTTGTGTTTCAAAGTGACTCACCTCAATAGCCTTCCAGAGACAGTACATGGCAATGCTGACGTTCGGATAGAACGCCATCGCGGAAGATGCCAAACCGGCAGAAATAACATTACCGGCGACCGAAGGAACTCCTTTCACTCTGTTAAGTGAGCATCGAGATGCCTGAATTAGCAAAAATTTCAGAAATGGGTGGGTCGGTTGCCATTACATTGAAAATAAGCGGTAAAAAGCCGGCAAACATTGGTAGTCTGAAATTGTCCTTGGAGAGAAGAAGCGGTATGAGTTTGAAAGGGTTAGTGGCGACTGTTTTGATGTTACGAAGTACTGTCAGTGCCGAACTCGCCACTAATCCCATTGACACATTTTTGGCAAAACTCTGAATTGATGTTGTTTCATGATAACAGTGGAGAGAGTCGTTTCTACCTCCACTGAATGACTGACACATGAGTTGGGATGTTGACATTTCTCGCTTTTTTCATAATCATTCCTCAACTTATCCAAAAAAGAACGAAAGTTTTTCGGCAGTTTCTTCTCGTTTATTACACTTTCGTTCACATTTGCCTTCAAAGCGGCACTGAAAAAGGAGAAGTTGACCGATGTTCGTGACGCATCAGATTGTGATTTATCTGCACCGGCCTATCTTTCTTGCGAGATGAATTATGCCTTGAGGAATTGAAAATGTTTCCTCTTCCTCCTCCAATTCCAATATTCAAGACCAAACTAGAGTGAGAAGGCGCGTTTTGCAACATACATACTTCATGAATCCGTTGAAAGATTTCGGGAGTCTTCCATTGCATTGCAACCAAGTGAAGAGCATTAGACCGACGCCGAACGGGACGCTCTCCCCGTACTTGTACATCTTCACAACTCCATGGTTTGCTAGGTGTCGGTAGAACGTTTCAGATGCCTGAAAAACAAGTTCTCCGCTCTCAAACAATCTGTTCTCTGTGCTCTGTTTACCAAATTAGTCAAATACAGAGCTAGTGCAGGTCTCCGTGACTTTTTCTCCACTAAAATCGCAAGTCCGGAAGCCATAATACTCGACAACAGTCCCATCGAAACAGGTGTGAAAAAACCCATCCAGTGTCTGAAACTATCAGCGTTAAAAAGGTTTCCCGACTTTTTCACCTGAATTTGCAAAGTAGAATCAAGAACAGACACATATTTGTGACCAGGAACAGCGAACTCTGGATGACATCGACTCCGAACCTTTTCCAGTTTACTTTGTCTAGCCGGCCGCGTTTTGAAACGATATTCGTGATCTGAAAACGCGAAAAAATGGTTTCCCAAGTTTTCCTTAACAAACCAGATAAAAAGAGGCATAGGTTTTGAGAGAGAACATAACTCCAACTGGGAGTGCATCCTGCAAGGAATGATATTTTGAGAATGCAATCATTTGGAAACTTACCCATACGGCTCCGTAACAACTTGGATTCCACGTGTGAATCGTTTCATAGCAGGTAGCATGTAGTGTTGGTTGACCCAAGGCGTAGGCGAGTTTCGAAAGAGCGCCCATCTAAACGGTATGATTAAATGAAGTGATGTGAACCATGAGCACAACTCTCTTATCGTTTCTGATTTATGTATTATCAGATGGAGACTGTTTTCGACGTGGACAACACTTTTCAGCTGATTTTCCACTAAGACGACTTAAAAGAAGTGAAGAACGGAATCAACGAAATGAGAAGAATAGATATGAAATCAAGGAAAACAAGACATCATGCCATGATCAGACCACATGCAACATTCGGTATCGCCCTCTTTTATATGTTCTAGGTTCGCAACACTTGCAGCAATAAAAACACGCAGTTTCAGTTAACGTGATATCAAGAAAAAGTCAAAGATTATTGAAGAATAAGTGGAAAAAATATGAGATTGAACCGCCGGAAAGCCAGGGAAGACAAATGGAGTACAGTGTGTTCTTGTCGTCGTCCGATCCCGTCTTATCATACTCCGCAGTCTCCGTCTCCTACACTCGCCACTATGTAGTCGTTTCGACCTTCTTTCTCGTTTTCTCTGCGCACATATCTCGCCTTCTCGACAATTCATCAGGTCACTACAATTTAGAGGTATGCACATTGTCATAATTTAATTACAGTTTATTATCACAGGTTTCGAAGTGACAAGTCCGACCAGCACCAATAAAATCAAACTAGACTAGATAGACCAGAAAAGAAACAGATATCACAATTGTATTGAGGGCACAGACAGTGAGATAGTATCACAGTGGAAGAATGCAAGTTTGAGAGAGTGAAATCTTGGTACGTGAATAATTTGGAGAAATAATTTAAGCGGCGTCGTCGGGCGACACGTCGTCATCCACATCCTCCAGAATCGCTTGCTCATCGTCTGAAAATAACCCGTACCATAAGGAAAATCATCCGATTCGTCTGCCCACCTCGAACCGGACGTCTTCTTCGTCGCTCCCCGATTGTAGATGGAGCCAGTGATAAGAGAACCAAAAGCGCGAGGACCAGGCAAGTTCCGGGAACGTAAACCATCACTTTGCGATAAAATATTGTGCACGCCTGATGTGGTTTGAGAGCACTGAAATGAAAAGTCATAATCCTCTCCTCCTACACTTTCGAAACAATAGAGCACTTACTCGCAAGTGGGATTCCACAGTTCTATCACTTGATAAGCGATTCCGTTTGACAGTTTGTCAAAAAAGCTCATTGCTCCGTACACAAATGCACCACTCTCCTGTAGTTTTGGGTTTAAAATACAAACTCCGAGTGAAAACACGTACCGTGTTTTTGTTGATGAGGTCAGCAGTGATGGATAGTGACGTGATGAGCAGAATAGCCTGAGCAATGCCGATTCCAATTGCCAGTCCGTAGATTTTCAATCCCGGAAGATCCAGCAGCATGGCTCCACATGATGCGAGTCCAGAAAACAGTCCGATCGTGAACAGAACCTGAAACATGACTCTTGTTTTAATCTTCAAAGTTCGCACGCACTTTTTTCGAAAGTTTGTTAACCACCGGCAAACTGTTTATCATTGAAACTGAAAACGAGGACAAATATGAAACCATCGGCAAAATAGCCACGTATTTCTGAAAGTGGCACAAGTTTCCCTCCGCTTTGAGCATTCTTCGCTACCTTATCATAGTTTTGAGTCAGCGTGATATAAAACGGAAAATAAACTTGAGAGACGTTTATATACAAACGAGAGAGCATGTATAGCAGAGCAATCTGTAAGAAATTTCCAAAGTGTCCGGTTTCAAAACAAAGAGCCCAACGATACCTGGTAGAATTGGATATGACCAAACCAACTTGTCCAGTGCATGCGGACAAGCTCACTTGCTTCAGAAGAGAAGGAATTGAGACGACTGAAAACATGTCGCAATATTTTTTATCTTGAAAAACAACTGTACCTGAGACGTCTCTGATTCTTGGGTTCTCGTGTGAAAGCATAGAAAACAAATGATACAGCAATCCCGAGAACGACCACTAACATTCCGGCCAACTGAATTGAAGCGTTATTTTTGGAGAAAATGTGGAAATCTCACTCTGAAATGGCTGAAATCCCATGGTCCAATCGAAGAGTGACCAGTCGATTCGGATAAAAGCCAGGCAAGCGCAAAGAAAACAGAAAGGTTCGCAATCACACTAAACGCATATCTCAGCGAGTTCATTGTAGACCTACTCTCAGGAACTGACGAGAGCTCCGGGATCAGAGCCAAGTGAGATATCTAAAGTTTTCTGTAATCATTTCAAAATAGTAAATTACCCACCTGTACAGATGCCCATCCGAACTGGAAAACCATGATGAATGGCACGAACCAAAGAACTTCCAACCATTCAGATGTGTCACTTTTGCAGAGGAAACACTTATTGAAGATCAAAGGAAACGACATCGATACCAATATTGTGCCTGTTATTTTCAAATGAATAGCGAATAGTAATAAAATAGGAATTACCAATAAGGTGCCATGAGAGTCTCCTTCCAATTTTTTCGAAGCAAGCCGGCAGTATATTTGAATCACTGAATATCCCTACAAGAGGAGTGGAAATCGCATCGGTAACCTTTGAATGAAAAGGATTGGGTGTGAAAAGGGCACATTTCAAACTCACCTGTCCGATGAGCATCAAAAGTCCTGCTCTGCTACTTCGAAACTTCAAAACCTTTTCCATGTATATCATCAGGTAGGTGAACCACATACTGGCGCATAAGTCATTGTAAAAATGCCCGACTCCTTCAAAATCAACTTTTATCAGCGATTTCTGGCAAGATTTTCCAACCGAATGCGATTTTTCTGCCAAACGGTATGTCATGGTCAGGTCGGATTGATTGTCGTGATGCAACCACCTGAAAATTGGGAAACTTTGCGAAGTTTCGATGCGAAAAAAGACTCACAGTGTCGTTTGACCTGACTTGGACGACATCTCCTTCTGCCTCTTCAACCTCCATTCTGCCTTAAAAAAATTGAACAAATCTTGTTTAAAACTGGGAAACGAATAGAGAAAAAGAAATGAAACAAAATAAACATTCCGAGTTTTGAAACTGAACTCTACGTTCGCACTGCAGAGAGGTCGAAATCAATTGTGTAAACACACATCTCTTTCGACGGCCAGCTGAATCGTTGAGTGTGCCGCGAAAACGAACAACTAAGGGACGTCAAAATTCTAGGCCACGGAGTGTTTGTTATGCGCTGTTGGTTGCAATTAGGCTCGCATAAACACCGATGTTTTTCGTGCCGCGAATCAAACATTTCAACAAGGCCAGGAAAAAAAGAAAGAAAGGATGCGTTTTCATGTTGCGAAATCCTTATTCACCCACCGCGCAAGCATTCAAATCCGGTCGTTTTCCTTCGTTTAATCTCAATCCTCTCCTCTCTTTTAGGCGATTCCGTGGCCATTTGCCCTCTATTTCCTGTTTTTTGATAACCCACTCACTTTTTCTTTTCCAACACACTTTATTATTCACAAAAAAAAACACATGGAAAAAAGAAGCAGGTGAAATCGGTTCCAAAGCTCTACTCACTAATCGTTTTTCAGCTGTACCGAGAAAAGAAGCAGTGTATAAAGATGAATTGTGTGTTAATTACAGACAAGAAGATGGTCACGGGAATAAGAAAACACAGTTTTAATCATTTTTGTTTATATTTTTTGATGTGTACATTGTCACGTTCCACACGAGCGTCGTCCAAATTAGAAGTTTCAGATCAGAATCTGTAATTTTGATTTCTTTCTTCAAATATTTGCAGGGGAACTTTTGTCCAACCTTCTTGTGCGAGCGCAAAACGCGAACTTGAGAGCGGAGAACACGAGTCGAAGCAGCCACTCTGCGCGTTTTCTTGATGTTTTGATTGCGCGGTGTAGCCTGAGTGACCGATTGTTTCTTTGCTTGTTCTCAAGCTGAGCACCCCACCTGAGCAACCTTCGAGACACGTGCTCTCGACGAGCGCAAACCGGAAGATGGTTGCACTCCGTTTCTTGTAGATCGCTTGTTCTCTGGGGTTCTTCTCTGCAATGCGTTCTTGTGTGATGTGGTTGTCGTTGGTTCACTTTTGATTTCGACCGGTTCAATGGCCAATCTCGATCAGTAATTGCTATCATCAATCAACCTCAATCACTTACTTCTTCCTTTATCTGTTCGGTATTCTCTTGAACTATCTCGTGATTGCGTGTTCGTCGCGAAGCAGCGAGTGCAGCGAATGGTCTTTGTCCAAATTGGTAAGCGATCGCGTTTCTTGGTGCCTCTGGTTGAGTTTGAACTGGAGCAGTGAAAATGTCGTTGATGGCTTGCGGAGTCAGCGGATTCGGGTTCAGGAACAGATTTCCGGCTGGATTGGTAACCAACGGCAGCCGTGGATAGTTGGGACGGACGTTTCGGCGGACACCAGTTCGCCCTGGAATCCGTTTCCGATACTGCCACACTCGTCCGTTGAACGTAAAGTTGTAGATGATCGCATACTCATTGCGTGTTCGGTCCACTTCGAAAAAACAGTCTACATCGACAATCACCATGGTCCCAAGTTTGAGGCCGACGCTGAAAGTGCGGCTTATCTGGACGATAGAGTGAGCAAGTTGGTAATCAAAAATGGATTATGTGGGTTGAGACAAACTCGGCGAGACGTCTCAAAGACATATGATAGTGAAGGCAGGATTTGTCCTAGGCTTGTGGCACTGCAGTATTGATGAGACGCGGCACGAGACGACTAGATGTGACGAGGGCCAAATGGATGACCGAATGGAACGGGAAAAATGGCAGGGTTGGTGAAGACCGAAGGGGGCTGGCATAACGACGCAACCCGAAAAAAAGTTCGCTGACAGAGTGACTGCCCCGACTGACTGATATGGGTTGAAACGAGGAAGAGAGACGGTGGAGAGAATGAAGAAACGATACAAACGTTTTCAACGAAACGACGATTCCAAAAAAGAACAGCAAAAAACGAGCCGATCGCAGCCATCAAAAACGTGTCAAGCGGGGAGAGATAGGTGAAAAGAAGACGAAGAACAGCCATCAAAACATGAAAATCGATGCAGGTGCGAAAAATTTGATTGAAAGCCTCTTCGAGAGATTTCTGAAAGTGGGAGTAACTTTCTCATGAAAAAATAAAATAGATGGCATAATGCGGATGCATGTGCATCTTATTTAATTAATGCGGTGTCTTGAAACGCCAAGAAGCGCGTTGAAAAAAGCAAGCGAGAGAAAAAGAGAGAGAGAGAGCATTTTCGTTCGTTCATGCCGAGAAAAATTGCTGGCATTCACATTGGAAAAGGACGAGAAATACATTCGCATGACTTAAAAACGGCTCGAAAAGAATTCGGATTGGCGGGGATTTTTGGTTTTCAATCAGATATTTTTCCTGAGTGGTTTTCGAGAAGAATGCATTTTTCTCCTCCATTCTCTCGATAGCTTGCTGCTCACTTTCAACAAACGACACAAGAAGATACACTTTGCGGAGAGAAAAAAATAGATATAGTCGAATACACTCTTGATGCAGTGAAAAGTCACTCTTTTTTGATATGTGCTAATTTTGTTCCGACCCTTTTTTCACGTTCAGACCATATTGTCAATTTTCACGGCGAGTGTACAAACCACAATTGCATTGTTTACTTATTCATAAGAATGACATGCGTTGCAAAAAATTGAAAAAATTGTTAAATTATGCAACCGATGGAATGAATTTGGAAACTCGTTTTACGAACATACTCTTCTTCTTCAACTAATCGGATTGTTTTGAAACACATACTTGAGAGTGTCGAATAGGCTGTTATGAGGTTTCTTTTTTCAGATACGCAGTCACTTATTTGTCTCCAGATCTTTAGTATTTCCTCGTTTTCATGTGCTCTCCACATGCGCGAGAATTAGTGTCGTGAATAATTCCTGGTCAGCGGCGCGAGTCCGCGCGTCGTAATTTGCGTCGTTAGTTCTGCGCGGTCGGTCGGACCGCCTCGTGCACTCCGGAGTGCAAATTCTCTCTTTTCAACTTTTCTTCTTGTCTCGACCAGAGTCCACAGAAACACAACACAGAAATGCTTGAGAGCGCACCTTGTCTTTCTCTTTTTCCTCTCAATTTTCGAGGCAAAAAAGAAGTGGAAAAACCTGTTGCGTTGTCAATTGGCCACCCGGCAAAAACACATAGCCGCTGTTTTACAGCGATTAATCGTTTTTTTTTTTGGCCTAGTCTTTTTTTGCACCTACACATCCAAGCCAACCGTCATTCACATTCACATCTCTTCCCTCTTTTTTTTAATGCCGACGAATATTTGATAGAAATCTGCCGCCGCTTTGCCGCGGCCTGTCTCTCTTCTTCTTTCTCCACCACCTCGCCAACAATACGTTTTCCGCGTGTAGACCAGCCGATCAAAAATCGACTCATTCACGAAGGATTGAAGTAGAATCGGGAAATGGCCATTTCATTATTCCAGACGCAACTCCTCTCATGCAAGTGATACACACTTGAAAGTGCCAATTGTCTCAAGTTACACGTCCACAAACACAAATTGTTTCAATGGTGGAGCCACGTGTGTTTTGACGAAAGTAATTGCATTTTGCAATCAGGGTTAGGAGAAATTGTCATCATTTCTTGTTGAAAAATGAAATCTGATCCATTTTTCAACCATTTTTAACTCCTCCCACTCATCAAAAATCGCTCCAGAGTGTCGAATTTCCTCTTCTCAAGCTGGCTCCCTTCAGTGTGACTTTTCCTGCTGTTTTTACGACTGGGCCCGCGAACAGGGCGATCTGTGAACCCGAAAACACGTCGGTATCATCAATGTCATCAACGAAACATTCGGATAATTCAAAGTGACAATAGCACGAAAGATACCGTCCACCTTTTCTTTTTTTTTCAACCATCACTCGTCTTTCTGATATCATTCGCAATGTGTGATAATTGGTTAGACGGAGACCGGTTTGTAGGCGTGCACTAGGAATAGTTCGTGTTCAGAAACCAAGAATTTGAACTGATCTTTAACGTGTACTTGGTGCGGAAGATAAGATTAGGATGTCTGAGAGGGCTCTGCCGATGGGTTCACGGGGACAAATCTTGTCATTGACTGATGCGTGTAGTTTTCTCTTCGTCTCGTTTTGTCTATCGAGAAAGTCTTCCAATTGGCGACCACGTTGTTGCAAACAATCTCTAACAAAGGAAAATCGTTTTTTAAATTGCACTTGGCCGCTTTTGTCCAAAGGTAACTGAAGACCAGAAATCATTAGAAAGTTCAGTTGAAAGAACTTCACAAAATAATGGTTATTCTTTTTTCTTTCTCCTATCCATTTCTTCATCCATTGCGTTTCTCCTTTCTTTCGGCCTTTTAAACTTTCTTTTGTCTCATTTTTCTCTCCGATTTTTCTACTCCTATTTTCCGCGCGTCCTCTGGTATTCTCATTCTGCAAAAACGGTGTCCATCTTGATTCTTTCAAAAATCATTGTATCCAAAGATTGCCTATCTTCTTCGCCGAACTTGATCGCAAGAAAAGATGAGAAGAAAGGCGAACGACTGCACTCTTTCTTTCTCTGTGTGTGTGTCATCAACAAACAGGGAAATACCGTCCTCTCGCGCCCGGTGAGAGGCAGAAAACGTAAAAGAGACGTGTAGCGCTTGAATATTTGCCAAATCGATGTACGCACACTGTCTGCGATCCATCTTCCGACGGACAAAGGAGAAGGGAAAATTTGGAGAGGGCCCGATCCGAAACATTCCCGCCGTTACGCTCTTTTCCTCTTTCTCTCTCTCTTTCTCTCTCTCATAGACGCTTTGGGTGGTAAGGGGAGGCTGGGAAGAGAGAGCGGGAGAGACATTTCGCAATACACCCCGGGTGCCTCCTCCCCTCCCGCGTACTCCCCCACGTCATATTTGTCGTCAGTTTCTATCGATTTTTGTTCCATTCATCATGAGTTGCACGATAAGGAAACCCTAACGGTACATCGCTTATCGGCCACAACACGACGACTATTCGCCGATCAAATGTTGGTGAACCTCAGAAACATTTAACACCTTGTTTTCACGTTTTACTCTCTTTGGTCTTCTTTTTTTCACGTTATTCCATAAAAAGCACCCTGCAACATATCTCGTAAGCTGTCAATTAACGAAAATGGCACCAAATCCGCTGAGAACTAAGTAATGCGAAAGGGAATGTCAACAACGTTGGCTCTCCAACGAAGCCGGGCTTTTCTGAATGGACGAGAATAACATGCTCTCAAAATGAAATTTTGCGTCTCACAGACCACCCTTAATCGGGATGAATACCCGTCGAGGCTCTTCTTTATCTTCTTATTTTACTTCACTTGACCATTTCATGCTCAAAGCAGCAAATACCAAAATGCCGCGAAGCATAACCGAATTCTGAAGCCCAGCGTCCAGTTTCACCATGGTGAGAGCACCAAACCACGGCTGTCCACCCTCCCTGCGGCTTATTATATTTTGGTCACCATGGCAGTGCGTGTGAAACAGGTGTTTCGTACTTTTGTCCGAAGCTGTTGGACGTGATCTACTGACTCATACGGGTCCGCGCAAACCTTGTTCAATTAAAGCCGGATTAGTTGCAATACTTTACAATTCTACGGGGGATCAACTTCCGATCTGAGTGAGATCATTATTTTCTGTTAGATCTCTCCCCCTCAGATCGTATTGTAATAGCAGTCGATCAAATGTTATTATTCCCGAATCACTCTTTCTTTGTGTATTCGACTTTACCGGAAATTGGACGCAGTTGTGCCTAGAGATTATAATAAAGGCATACATAACAACGGCGGCTGCCCCAGAATCCAATTTCCTCTACCAGCACTACTCCAGGCCTCCGCGACTACTACAACCACTGAAAATTGAAAAAGTCGACATGGCAGTAATCGAATTTGTTCTCATTCGTCCTCCACCTGCCCATTCACTTTCCAATTGGCATGTGATGCCAAGTTCTTCGCCATCCGTTGACGTTTTCAAAATGAGACTTCAGTGCCGATTTTGACCATTGAAAATATGATGTCAAATATTTGAAGAATTGTCCAATCGATTTTATCGTCTGATTAGTAATTTTTGTTGGTGATAAGAAACTTACGCATAGTGATGGTCTCGACCATTATTAGAACATAACTCACAGTCAGTTCGACGTCTTCATATGACTCAGCCCGAAAAGCTCACACCTCTATCTTTGTACCTTCAGCTCCACCTCTGTGATTGTATCTCACCACATTTTTTCATTGAGAATCTTGTTTTTTAATAATGACTGACGTGTTCTTTTGAATAAGAGTAATACTCTCTCGGGTGACATAAAACGATCTATATATCAAATGAAAAATGCATATGAGCTTAAGTGATCTCTAATGCCAGCTGCTTTACTGGACTCTTCGAGAAATCCATAACAGAAATTGCATAAACACGCTTTGTCCCCCATCCTCTTCCAACTTTCTATTTGTTTTCAGCTGTTCCGCTTTCTAATTACCATGACAACGATACAAATATTAGGCATCCTCTTATTTCCAGGTGTCAAAACAAGTTGCATCATGTCATGCCTGGTCTGCGAGACCGATGCACACGGTCAGCACTTTGGCATTCGGTGTTGTCGTGCATGCGCGGCATTTTTTAGGAGGACCCTCACAATGAACCTCCGATATAAGTGTCGGTTTGATCGGAAGTGCGAAGTTTCGTTCAGTAAGCCCTTGTTTGACTTTGTTCTATTTCGCAATCAGCGATGATGCCGGAACTGTTGACGACAACTTTCATTTTCCAGACAAACGCTACTCTTGCCGGTGTTGCAGATACGAGAAGTGCGTTCGAGTTGGAATGCGAAAAGACAGTAAGTAGCACTTGTCACTTTGACCCTTCTAACACTCTCTCTGCGCAGTATTTGAGAACACAACCTAAAAATAACTGCTAAGTTGGTACTCAAATACTGTACTCTGCTGACCAAAACGCATGCTTCCTTTCCTATTCAATCCCACCCTATTGCAGATCTCACATCCCCTGTTTCAGTGGTACAAAACAAGTCTGAAGCAGAGAAAGACTCATCTGGAGGAGAGTCCGATAGTATCGGAGCATCACCTCACTCTTCTCTCGAGTCGTACAATTACCAGCCCACAAACTATGAAAAACCGCAACAGCAGCAACAACAACCACAATCCAACGGAAACGAACCCTATATGACGGACGTTTCTTCGGAAGCCTACCAGCCGAATGGCGACCTGCAACCTAATTTTTCGTTCCATCGAACCGTCATTGAAGAGGTTAGCGGTTACTTTTTTGTGTTTGGCAAAGATTGAAGTTGGTAAACACGAGAAGTGCGTCAACGAGATTTCAAATGACTCACACTGACAAAGATAATGTTTTTTTGAAGTTTCATCATAATAGTTATGATTTTACATTTAAAAAAAGACAGAGCGGACAGTTACTTTAATCTCTTATGGACTGATTTTCGAAATCAAATCTTGACATCTTTCTAGTTGTTGTGAGTGCAGCCGGGAAACTTCCAGAAACATAACCTACCACATGATCGCTTTCTGTAGTGTGACTTCTGCTTGAAGCAGAAACTCTATGTGTAGCATTTATTGGTTCACAACTCTTATCATTCATTTAACAGACCATACTTTTGAATTGAGTTGGAAACTAGCACTGACCACACTTTTTTGTTCCCTTTTTAAAACTAGATCAATTTAGGTCGGTCGAGCAGTCCTGCCAAATGTGCCACAACATCCAATACACCCCAACATGAACTCTCAGTTTGATTATCAGTATACTGATCTTATTAACACCGACGAACAAAATGCTGCTGCTCTTCCCTCCTCATCCACGCACTACATACCGATGCCACACGATTATCATCAGGATCCTGTCAACCCGAACCAACATGATAACCAAAACCATATGTTCGCGATGGCGGCTCAACAGGTGACACAGGACCTCCACGTCAATGTTCAAAATGTGCTTACACCCTCTATCGACGCGATGTTCAGTCAGGTATTCTTATATTGGCATGTAACAAGATTGGATTCCATATTTTCAGGCAGCGGACACATTCTGTCAACTTCCGGATATACCGTTGACGTTGTGTCAACAAGCGCTTCTCGCATATCGAGAGCACAACAAGCAGTGGCCAGATCAGGACAAACTAATCGAGAACGTCCCACTCGATATGGAGAACTTCATGCGAAACCACTATATCGAGATCGAACATATCGCGCGCTTCTGCATGTCGATTCGCGTGTTTGCGCAACTCCCCAAGGATCAAAAGTGGATTATCTTCAAGCATTTCTGGACGAGGTTTTACGAGTTGGATCGATGCTACGCCACATGCAAAAGACTCGGCTGGCATCTGAATGACGAGAGGGGACTGACACTCAATGGGCAGATCATCAACTTTGGAATTTCGGTGGTGAAACTGGAGAACATCAGTGACATGGATGCGACACAAGTGAAAAAGTGCGCTGATGTTTTGAGTCAGTCAGGAAAACATGAAGTTGTTTCAGCTTTCTGAAAGGCAGTATGGACAAATTCCGGCTGATTTTCATCAATCCTTTCAAGAAGCTGCAGCCGTCAGAATACGAGCTTATGTACATGATGATGAGTATAATGTGGAGTGTTGCAAGTGAGAACCCCTTTCCAGGTAGCCAGAACAAAATGCTCTTTTCTAGACTTGCCCGGAATCACCGACGCAACTAGGGACATTTCTGAAAAGGTAGAACTCCGATTAGCAGAGGATCTTCATACCTACTACGCTGAACAGTTCGACAATAACAATCCCAACTACGCCGGCAGAATAACACGACTAAGCAGTATCGCCTCGGCAGTTGATGTGAGTATCCGCAGCCTCCGAAAAACGGTACTAATTGGTAAACTGATAAAAATTGCGTTTCAGGAGATCACCGAAAGGAAGCGAGAGGACAGTCAGGTGTCTAAAACATTCAACATCTTCAAGAGCGATTTCTTCTTCAGTGATCTCACCGATTTTCCCGTCTAATTCCCCGTTGTAGTACTAGTGTCACCATCTTTGTTTCTCTCCGTTTAGGTAGATCTGCGTCCCACAAACAAATCGTTTCTTTCTTCAGTCATTCATCATTATGTGTATTTTAGTGCCTTCCGTTCTTCAGTCACCTTCCTAAAAATGTGAAAAGTACTTATTTTTCTCAATTGAATCTAATCGATATGCAGTTTATTGTTCACCCAATAGCGCAGAAAACAGTCATGTATGTAAATTACCAATGCTCCACCCGTTTCATACACGCTCTCAAACTCAAACACCACAATGCAAAATTTATTATAATTGTGATATATCAATGCTCTATGAAGATTTCAACACACATTTAAGTTTTTGGAATTTTTTCCTAGGATCGTGAAACAAAACCTGAAAATTGGTTCCCACACGCTTTGGGATTCAATAAGAAATAATGACGTGACTTTGAGCTTCTATCGCTCCCCTTTTGCAATTTTTCAATACGGGCTTTGTTTTCTATGAGCAACAGTAGGATATAGCGAAATATACATGAGAACACAACAAAAACGCTTGATGTTTTTGCGACAATCGGCAGAATACATCGATTTAGTACTTTCCGGGCGTCAATTGTTCACCTCCCCCGTTTTCCTTTGGACTGACAATATAACATTTTTCCACACAATTAAAAAATAGCTCGTCAATACCACCACGCTGCCCATCCGTGTCGTAAAATGCGTGGGCCGACGGGGTGCTTATTCTTTTTTGTTTCAGTTTTTGGTCTCTCTTTCTTCCTCCCGTGACGGTGCGTGTTAGAGAAGCCGTCAGCTCCGGTAGGCGGCGCTTTTCTATCATTTTGACAATGGAACGTGCAACGACGACGGCGACAACAATGCGGAAAAGTGAGTAGAAAGGGCACCCCGCGTCGTCTCATTAGCTGCTGCATCATAGCCCGACACCCCCCAGATTTGCTATTATGAATAAATAAAAGCGTCGGAGGACCGCCGACGGAGCAGCGGAATGGGAGAAGCTTTAGAGGCGTGACATACACTTCATATAGTAGGCAATTATTACGCAAGTGTTGTTCGTCGTGGTTTGTAAATGAGATGAGCAACGAGGCGAAGAATGGGGTCCTCCTGGCCCTCCGCCCGTTGCCGCCGCCGCCGCCGCCGCCGCACATTTCGTCGCCCAATCAAAGCTGGCCCACCGACTCCACCCCATCTGCCAGTTTGATTTTGTGTGCGATCCGATAGGGCCCTTCTCGCCTTATCGAATTCGAATACCTGTTGCCTTAAACCCTTCGTTCTCTCTTTTTTATTTTCAATTTCCATAATCGCGATTATGATCGGAGGTTGTTGTTGTTCGTAAAATGTCACCGCATGGTGGTTAGTGCAAATCGTTTTTTTTTTGTAGGTTTGAAAAAAAGTAAAACGAGCAAACAAGGCAGGAATTCGGACGTTTTGTGAAATATGGTCGACCTAGCATCTCTTTTCTACTTTTCCCCTAATCTTTTCATTCTCCCATTCGTTTTGGCGTGCCCTCTTGGCTTTTCTTGAAAATTGGAGTTCAAGGCCTCTTCGTTTTTTTTCTCCTTTTTGGTCGCCCTTCTCCGTAATGCAACAAATTAATTCATTTTTGTCTTTTGACAGCGATGAGCGGCTTTCGCGTCGAAGACCTGCTCTCGGATCGCGAAAAAGACTCAAATTCGGACGAAGCGCAACAAAAGTCTCCATCAGGCGATGATAAAACAACTCGAAAGCTCAAGATGCGTCGTGCTCGGACAGCATTCACTTATGAACAGCTTTGTGCTCTGGAAAGCAAATTCAAGGTAACTCAATTTTCAATTTCTCAGTTTTTTTCCAAAGTTGTTAACTTCAGGCGTCACGATATCTAAGTGTGTGTGAACGTCTAAACCTCGCCATTCAGCTTCACCTTTCTGAAACACAGGTGATTTTGCTTTGTCAAAGCGTGTCACGTGTGTGAAACAAACACTTTCAGGTGAAAATCTGGTTCCAAAACCGTCGCACCAAATGGAAGAAGCATAATCCGGGACAGGACGCAAACACTCCTCAGACGCCCCCATCTTCTGACGAAACACCCATTCAACCAATTCTTCCGGCAGTTTCAGTCGCTTCCTTCAATCCTATGGTAGGCTTTCAGGTTCTGTGATCGTTTCTATTTTGAGCTTTCAGCTTCTCCCACAGTTATACACACCGGTCACATCTTCGGTGATTCAACCGTCAAATCAAACTTCGGTCCCTCTCACGCTTTTCAATCTGAATCACATTCTCATGCCTCAAAATGTCGGCTTCAATTAAGTTTGCAGTAATCATGCAATTGATACGGGTTCGAAAAAGTTTTGATTTGCCCTTTGATTCATATTCCCCAATGATGTGAGCGTGATACCCGTTGTCTGAACTGTCCCCATGCTCTTTTCCCTCTAGTTTCATTTGGTGGTGCACTTGCATTAGTCTCCGGTTCGGCCAACCGAGCTTCTTGGTTCCACATATCTTTCTCGTTTGTTTCTTCTTCTCTTTCTTTCCAAATAGCTCACCACTCAAATGTTATTGTCGCATGATCGAATAAAAAGTGTCCTGGAATACTATGGCTTGCTCAAGCAGCTTTGAGAAACATACAGGAAATGATGATTGGAAGCGGATGGACCGCATGGTGGGTAATCAAATCATCCTCATTTCGTCACTCGACCCATCGCGCGGAAAGAAAGCGAGGACCCGCAGTTTTCAATTAATCGCCAATTAAACGAACGGCTTGAGCACACTCACACCCACACACACGCGCACGCACTCATACACATGGACACGTTATAACATTTGCAGCTGGATGCACTTCTTCTTCTTCGGAATGGGGGAGACGAAGCCGAGATTGAGCGGGCACATTCACTCGAATTAGGCCTCTTATTATTAGCTATTCTGAATGGGAGAAACCGGATTTTGATTGAAAAGAGGAAGGAGAAGAGATATGCTCTCGGTAAAAAGAAATACACTTATCTGAATAATAACCCGATTTTAAAAGGGGGAGGGAAAAGCAGTTATTTCGAAACCAGAAGCATACGGTGGAGATCAGTTGGAATCTCATCCGCCGGACCCGTTTCTTATTCTCGGCTCACATCAAAGTGAAAAATTGGCACATTACGGATTTGAATATGATCTCGCATAAAAATCCGACCGCCGGATGCTCTTTTCTTCCTTTGCTTCCTTGGATTGGCCTCTTCTATTCAAAACATTTGAATAAACGACTTTGGGAAACTGGGTAATATGGCGGTCGTCGCCCAGAGAAGAGCCGCTAACAAATATAACAGCTGCGAGTCAAAAACGTTGAACGCCATCTGAAGAAAAACATTAATTGGATAGAGCGCGACAAAAGAATGATGTGTGTCGGTGGAATCACAGAGTAAGTTTGTCATCAGATCCCTCGGCATCCATCGGCAATCACTTCGATATTCGGCGTGATCCATCAAACATCAAAGACCCTGTCGTCGCATCCTGTCATGTTTTCTTGTGGTATTGGCAAATTACATTGCTTCAGGCAACATCCGGGCGGCTGTTGTGGTACATTGCCGATAGGGCCACTTAAAATATGCTCTGGTTTCGATGATTTGTGGCAGCTTGACTGACAACTCATATCACAGTGCCTGCTCATAACCGCGAAAAAGTGTGTTGGAGGGCCGGAATCGAGGTGGCGTGTGGTGTTTTGAATGTTTTCCGGGCAATGACAAGCGATCGCACCGACCACAAAGTAAATGATGGAGTGACAAATGAGCCTTCAACCAATTACATTGAAGAGACCTCGCATTTGTCATTGCATCTCTTGCCTATCAGCTCCCCGAGCGTGAACAAGTGGATGAAAGAGAAGTGTTGAGTGGAGCATTTGCCAACAATATTGAGGGGTTTCCGATTTACGAATTCGATCGAGTCCTTTGGAACTGCATCACTGTGACGCGAACCGCTTAAAGAAGACGTCGCGACGGTTCTTTTCAGGCAGAGCATTTCGTGTTCATTTCCACAAAGAAAGTCGATATATGATGTTTTCCAAGGCATTAAAACCAAGATGTGAATTGTTTAATGATTTAAGGTTGAAAATATAATTTAACAATTGTTATCAAAACCAGTAAAAGAAGAGGCATTTGATGTCCCTCTTTTATCACTTCTTTCTGGAAGAAATCATAAACGTCAGAAGTTTGACCAACCAAAAGACAAGCCAACACGCCACACCAACACCAGGTTACACCATGTTGCCGTCTCTATCAAGACATGTAGTGACGTATGTAGCGTATTATCTATCCATCGATCGAGGTGCCACGCAGGTGGACTCATTCTACAGTTAATCTAGCTATCTGATCAAGAAGGGACTCATCTCGCTAATTATTCGATTTAGGGGTCAAGCAAGTTGAGCAGGTGCAGAACAAAGAAGACGGGGCTCACCTAGATAATTGATCAGGATACATAGGTGCAACACGAAGTGACTCATCTCGATAATTGAGCGACCAATCTCAAATATTTTTGGGAAATTTTACCGTCAACCTCCGGAAAATCCGCTAAATTTCAGGGCCCGAAAAATTTCCCGCACATAGCTGATCAGAACGCACTCACCTAGAACTCGTTTCAAATGAAACGGTCTGCAAAAAGCAAAAAGGCAGTGTCTAATTCGAAAGACACCCATTTTTGCAGGAAGATAACAAAAACATCTCTTATCAAATGAACAAGCGCATCTGTCGCGGAACAAATGTCACCATCGCAACATTTTGGTCTTCGAAACTGTTTTTCTTGTCATACAAAGTCCATGCTACTTTTAAGAATTCATATTTCTATGTTAAGACGTTTCAGACGTGCATCCTCTGAATATTTTAAATTTATTATTTGATAGCTAGCATTTTGACAGGTTTCCCGGAACCGATTTGGCGTGAATGTTTGAAAAACGAGCACTTATTTGTTGCGGGTCTTCATTTCGTAAAAAACAACTCCGCCCTTCATAATCCATAGTAGGGATTCCCGAAACAAAATCCGTTCTAATCGTCTCATGGGGATGTATGGTTGATGTCGCACACATCTTCCGCCGTTTCTGCCCAGAAGAGATATGCAAGTGCGCCCTACCGATATGCCCCACACGACAGGCGGGAGGTCACCATTGCCCTCTCATGGTGAACCCTCATTGTCCCCAGTCGATTCATTCGCGATGTTTCTCCTCCCCAGTTGCCTTTCTCCCCTTGTTTCATTGACTCTGTGTGCCTTTTTTCATGATACTCTATGTTGCAGAACTATGGTATCGCTTAAACGCGCCTACGTTTACACCGTGGATGACGAGCCGCCGAAGGATAAGGTATCGATGAAACTCTCTGAAACAGACATAAAAACTGCAATTTTCAGTTCAATCTGGTTTACTACCTTGTCATTCTTGTTGGTTTCGGAGTTCTCCTACCTTGGAACATGTTCATCACGATCGCACCAGAGTACTATGTAAACTACTGGTTCAAACCATCGGAGACTGAGACTTGGTACTCGAAGGAGTTCATGGGTGCGCTGACCATCGCCTCGCAACTTCCGAACGCGACTATCAACGTCTGCAACCTGTTTCTGATTATTGCGTAAGTGAGAACGTTGAAAAGTGTCGATTACAAATTATCCTTTTAGTGGTCCCCTGATATACCGTGTCTTCGCACCCGTCTGCTTCAACATCCTCAATCTGACAATCATCCTGGTTCTCGTTGTCGTCCTGGAGCCGTCCGAGCAGCTCATGTCGTGTTTCTTCTGGACAACTCTCGGACTCGCCACCTCGATCAACTTCAGCAACGGATTGTACGAAAACTCGGTGTATGGAGTGTTCGCCGATTTCCCCCACACCTACATCGGGGCACTGCTCATTGGAAACAACATCTGCGGACTTCTCATCACTTTCATCAAGATCGGTGTCACTCTTGTGATCAACGACGCGCCGAGACTTGTGGCCATCGTCTACTTCAGCATCTCTTTGGCCATCCTCTGCGTGTGCGCCATTTCGCTGTTTTTCATTACCAAACAAGAGTTCTATCACTACCACCACGAGAAAGGAATTGAAGTGCGCGAGAAAGCCGAGACAGAGAAGCCGTCCATCGCCATCTTGTGGGCCACTTTCAAGGATGTGAGTTTGGATGAATTGAATCAGAGAAAAACGTCCATTTTCAGTGTTACGGTCAACTGTTCAACGTCTGGTTCTGCTTTTCCGTGACTCTGACTATTTTCCCAGTGATGATGACTGCGACTACTCGCGGAAAGTACGGATTCTTGAACAGTATCTTGCCGGAGAGCAACGAAATGTTCACTTTACTCACCAGCTTCCTTGTTTTCAATTTGATGGCCACCGTTGGATCTATCATCGCTTCCAAAGTTCATTGGGTGAGACACACTTCTTTCTCGATTAGTGTAAACTCCGTTTTATTTCAGCCCACCCCGGCTTACCTCAAGTTTGCCATTGTCGGACGTGCGTTCCTCATTCCGGTCTTCTTTTTCTGCAACTACAGAGCCGAGGACCGTGCAATTCCGGTTCTGTTCGACAACACGGACGTCTTCGTTGCCGCCGGAATCTTCATGTCGCTCTCGCATGGCTACCTGAGTGCTCTCGCCATGGGATACACCCCGAGCGTCGTTCCATCGCATCACTCGAGATTCGCCGCCCAGCTCTCTGTCTGCACTCTGATGGTCGGCCTTCTCTCTGGCGGATTGTGGGCGTTCCTCATCGAAAACCTGGTTGACAAGCCGGATCTCATCTAAATTGCACCCCATGATAACTGAATATTCCCAGCCGTTTTAGCATTGTCTTTGATATACAAATACGTTTTTGATCCAATAAAGTTTAAACAAAAAGTCACTGCTAAGCTCTGAGGGTCATCCAAAGAAACTTTGCACATTTATTGGAACTTGCACACTTGCTTCGGCGCTATTTGATGACCGAATTCCACTGTAATCAAGATTAAAATATCAGTGCCTATCGTTTATTTCTGATAAGCGTTCAAAGCTCACATAGAAAACTGAATGCGTTGAAGTTCACAAATCGGGGGTAGTTGACTGAAATGATAATGGCCACAAATAAAAGGTAATGAGGAAGGATAGGGGCGCAAAGTGGGAGCATTCCCGAAAGCTAAATTAGTGGAGCGATACACGTATGCCTTTTTGTCGGCGACTACTGAAGTCACAATTGAACCTAATGACCGAATGCTAGAGGTAAACCCTTTTCAACTAGAACGTACTTGTACTATAAACTGCTTTCACAATACATAAAACACAAAGATCACACGTCAAATTCAAAATAAAAAATGCCATGAAACACCGAATTCAATTGGAGTTTTCGGAGGCGTTGACTCCGAGTGCTTCCTTCAAACGACCGATGCACACTTTTCCACTTTTCTTGCATTCGGGGGAAATCAGTGTGAAATTGAGGAAGCCGTGAGGAACCGAGGACAAAACATCCACCGACATCACTTTTCCGCCGGCATCTCGAAGCTTCCCAGCAAAAGCAATAGTATCGTCCAGAAGTGGATCCATATGACATGCCTGTATACGAAATGAAGATAATACGGCCTTTTGTGAGAAAGAAGAACTGACCAGGAAATAGCAAGGCGGCAATTGGGAAATTGTTTCATCATCAGCATACATCGGTGAGATGAGAGGATCTCGGGGTACGGTGCCGGAGGAAACGAGCTCGAGAAGGTGGGACGGACGTTCTTCCTCCTCCATCACTTCTTCGAGAACCTCGCCGTCCTCTTTTCTCGACATTGTTCTGTCCAACTTCTGCTTTTCTCTCTGTGGACGGTCAAACCAGTCTTGCAAGTTATCGAGAGCATACGCAGCCGTTGATGCAGCAGTGTCGGCCAAACTTTGCGACAAGGATCGTTTGTGCTGTAAGAAAATAATTTCCTATTTCAGTTTTGTTTCGTGTTAATGATATTCTTACCACTGGCGGGTTGAAACCGTTCATGGAATTGCTGGAGGTGATGGCTTTCGGCTGTTGAGATGGTGTCGACGGAGCCGTTTGTGCGTTGTCGCGACTTTCTCGGGACGTCACGCTGCTGAGCATTTGTAGCAGCCGCGGTCTCTTTGTGTTATGAACTTCGGGAATGCTTTCCGACGACGGAGTTGACACCTCGTCACCGCTTTTAGTATCCTCATTTTCTTCTTCAATCACAAGGTTCTCACTGAAATAATGGTAACTTTATGCCATGTCGGTCATGTTTTCCTCACGTTGCTTCAAGTCCCATCTCAATGGGACCATCAACCAATTCGATTTCATCCTCGCCAATATCCGGAGTCATACTCATTGCACTGAAAACCGTCGGGTTTTGGACGATTCTACAAAACGACGCTCACTTCTTAGTGATGGGGTGATGACTGAGAAAGCTGATCAAGTCGTCGTCGTGCATTGTATGGTTGAGTTGAATATGAAAGGGGTCAGCGTCGACCTGAAAAATCGGTTCAATCGGTGCGTTAGTCGCTGATTTTCTACGTACTTGAACACTGGCAATACTTGTTGTCTCCAACGCGTCGTCCTCACTTTCGCTGTCATTTTTCTCTTTCTCGTTCATTTGCGTGTTCGACGACTCGATGACTTCAACTTTCTTGTAATACGAATTTCCGGTCGTCTTGACGAACCCGTCGTTGTCATGGCTTTTCTGAACGAGGGAGACAATCGATTGGGATCCTCCCTGACAATGACGGCTTTCAATCTCACTCTGCTCACTTGTTTTCACTCACCGAGAAGTCAACTTTTGTCTTCTGCACCTCATTCACGTACTCCTGAAGCGATCGGTGTGACGCGTACATGTTCAGCCCGTCAGCCGTATTGCGAGACTTTCGCAGCTTGTTGTTGTTCAACTGAGCACCATAGGCTCCAGTATACGCGGCCACACATCGAAGAACGACTCCCATGTGCAAGAGTGGGTCCATGACACTTAGCATGCGTGACGGCGACGGCAAGTACTGAAAATAGTTGGATGCGCGGGGGCCCATTGCACACCTTGAACCCACCTGGAACAAAAACGGAGTATAGCAAAGGACAAGTCCGTCCGGCTGTCGTTTGATGTTGAGTTGGATGAGACGAATGTTCACCGACATGATCAAGTTGCCTCCTGCCGAGTCACCGACCATCACTATTTTCTCACCCGTCCACCCTGAAAGGAAATTGATTTCTCTTCTACAGCCTCAAGAACAAAGGACGTACCGACAGCAGCTGGATTGTTGATGATCCACGAGTAGGCAAAAAGCACCTCCTCCGTGGGTCTCGGGAAAGGATTCTCGGGAGCCAGTGAATATTCCACAGAAACCACCGGGCAGTTCAACGCTTTAGCCCACTGACGAAGATAGGTTTCGTGCGATTTGCTGGATGTGGCGACGTATCCTCCGCCGTGGCAGTGAAGAATCAGATACTTTGATGGCGGATGAGTAGTTGAGAGGGCCGACGAAGACATGTTTTGCCTGTGAACCGTCGAGAGGATCCTATACTGAACTGGACGTGCTCCGGTGTGTGCCGAAGGCTCCGGCACCATCACCATCTCGCCGTTCTTGCCCTCCATTGGAATCGGTCCTTCAAGTGGGATTTCCCGCAGTTCGTTCAGAGCCATGTTGGGGCAGAAAAATTTGGGCATACTCTGAAAAAAAACATGTTTGTTTACCATTCATTTCCACAAAGGAACACCTACATTGCTCAGTTCAGAAAGATTCCAGAAGCCTTTGCAGAAATCAATATCTGCTTCTCTTGTCACCTTGATGATGCGCTCAGCTCTCTGCTCAGGACTCAAAAAGAATCTTCCAGTGTTGATGAGAGATCCGATTGCGCCGTGTCCTTTCTCCCAGGAGAGACTGTACGTTGCCAGCACGACGCCGATGATCCGGAAGATTTTATTGATTGACGGAGAGAACTGGAATCCGATAGGCCGACCGAAGAAGACCGAAGAGTCGAGCTTCTCCATGACCCGCAAGATATCCTGGTATGCCTCGTAGTTGTCGTCGAGTGGCGGGAACAAGGATCCTCGCATGTTCTTCTCGCTCTCCAGACAAAGCGGGATCGATTTGTTCAGGTAATCAATAACGGTCGCGTAGGCTTCCAGTTCCTTGCAAAAGTGCGAAATCCGGAAGACAAAGTATCCTCGCTGCTCGAGAACCGCCTTTTGCAACGAAACGACATGAAGAAGAGTGGTGTCACAAATGCACACGAGACTTCTGTAAATGAGAATCGTGCATGTTTGGTTTCAGGTTGAAGTTTGAAAAAGAACCAAAGTGCGACAAAATAGTAGACGTGACCTCAGTAACACGCATCAAAGACCACTCTCGTGCGGATTATTTAGTTTGTTTCTTCGTTTCTTTCTTTCTTTTTTGTTTCATTAGTCTAATGGCTCACAGCGTGTTTATGAATATTCTATGCTCGATATCCTTGACGACGGTAATCCTTCATTTTCATTTTTTCCCTTCCGCGGACGGGCACAATTTTCAACGATACACCACAAAAAATTGTGCTTCCTTCTTTTTTCGTTTTGTTCGGAAGGAAGAAGTGGTGTAATAAATGGGGGACCCGTTGGATGATCTCACCAAAAAACAGAAAAAAAGCGGAGAGCGGAAATATGAAATGAAAAATTGGAACCAATACCTAATCTAGTGGAACACGGAAATGCATATACACTTCGAAGGCGTAGTAACCATTTAGTAATGCATTGCGCTACGCTGCAAAAGTTCTGAACATGTTAGTTTTTTGACGCGTGAAACAAGAAATATGTGTATGTGTAGAAAGTTTTGCAAGAAAGCATAAGTTTCTGACGAGAGCGTGGGCAACATGGCAACATTTCCGGGTCACTCTTTGGTTTCTGATTAGTTCCCAACCACATGTCTACCACAATTTGATTAATTAACCGGAAGAAATGTTTGCCCTCGAATAAAAAGAGCAAGGACTCTTTTTTCGGAGCTCAAAAAAGACTTTTTCAGAGTTGATGCTAACCTGTATCCGTTGCCGGGGGTCTTCTCGTCGTAGTCATATTTAGGGGCAACTTCTTGAAGCTTTTTGATGTTATCTGAAAACAAAGCGGATGTATTCATCATCAACTCGGAATCAGAACAAGATGACGTTACCTTTGAGTGTTTCGATGGCCGACTGCAAGACTGTCTGCACGGCCGGCATCCGCTCGTTGTAGCTGTTGCCGCTCGACTGGGCGAGTTTTTCGAAGTGCGCCGCATTGTCCGAACACAGCTGTAACCGAAACAAGTTATTGGATTTGCATTCTCTCTCAGTTTAATCTGGCGCCCTCCCACGAATTCATTTCAATCTGATAGTGTTGCGTTTTTGTTTGACCACGTTTTGAAACTACACGCCAGACTACAGTCCAACATCTCGAAAGCTGAGCAGAGTCTCTGTTCTTGAGCAAACATAAGTAAACATGATTTACTACAAAATACATGCAAAAAACTACGGTTTCTTCGTTTTTTTTCGCTTCACTTACCTGCACAATGAGTTCCAGAATAGCGCACCGATCAACGGAGAGGCGGCCAGTCAGTTCCTGACGTCGTTGTTTCGAACCTCCAGAATCTGTCATTTTTCAGGACTACCCGATGTCCTAAAGGTTACCTTTGAGCTTTTTGATGATAACAATGCGGTTGATAACGTGCTTGCACACTGTACGGAATTTGCGTTTAGGCATTTGGGAATAGGGAGGATGAGGGAGGAGAGGAGGATCGGGCGAGACGCGAGTAGTCCTTGAGGTGAGAATGGAAAGGAAACGAGCGCTTGATTTGGGGGGCGGGCTCTTCTTCGAGCTGGCCTCCTGCTGGCTGCTCTCGTCGCGTGGAGAGGGAAAAGAGGCGCGTTCAGAGATGGAATCGCGCGACGCTGCCTCTATGGTATGCACTTGCTCGTTTCCATTCCGAATACTGTTTGTGTCGACGTATTGTGATTTGATTTCACTAGTATAACTATGCATACTATTACAAGTTTACATTCCCACCTCTGTTCAAGTCAGGCGATTTTCAAAACACGGAAGAATACAGCGCTCCCACGAAGATGAGCTGCTGAGTTTTTTTTTGTTTCGCGCGAGATTTTCACAAGTATTCCCTGCTTTACAAGTCGTCCGTTTAAAAGGTGCAAAGGTCATTTTGAAAGGCGGGAGGAGAATATGAATGGTTTTGAACGTGATCAGGTTTCGACACGCACTGACCAACCAAAATGGAAACACTTGTCTCCCCCGGCCACTCGTTTCATTCAATCCACTGCCGCGCAGAAAAGTGCCAGTTTATGCATGGTTTCGAAAAATCGAAACAACACCGAATTCATTACTCATATGATTCAGGCATCTAGCGCTCTGATCTCGTAAGCACAAGAGAGTAAAAAGAAGAAGAAGAGGAAGAAGAAGAAGAAGAACTGGGAAGTGTGGTGCGCCTTCTGAATGTGAGAGATTACCACTTGGACGCGTTTCTTGTGTGAAAAATAGCCTCAAGCCAGCGGACGGGACAACGCAAAAAAAAGGCGAAAGAAAAATGGATGAAGCGAACAGCTGGCAACGCGCAAATAGAAAAATGCACACTGCGAGCAAGCACGACAAACGTTTCATTTCGATCGAAATCATTCGATAGTTGCTCGATGAGTTGGAAAACTGTCTTACCCGGGGGTACAGTTATCAGTCAACACACTCGAGTACACGCTGATACAAGACCGCTGAGATTCAAATTCAAAACGCGGAGACGAATATTCGGAAGATACAATGTGTGTGATCAACGCACGAATGCATCGGATAGCAAATTTCGATCATTTCTACGTCACAAGTCGTATCATTTCTTATCACGTCTCCTCACTTACACTTCTTCTTCTTTTTCTTCTTTGCAATGACATGCCTATTCATCATTGTGATACTATTCTCGTTCGTTCCCAAACATAAACCGACCAACTACAAACCGAAATTCAAATTTTCCATTTCAACGCGCATTGTTGAAACAAACAGAATGACGTTGAAAACACAACAGAATGCGTCGAAAAAAAACTAGCGGCGGATGAAAATTGTGGGCGAATCGTGGAAAAACGTCTTGAATGCAGAACAAACGTATTAAAATGAGATGAACAAGCGGAAAAACGAGGAAACAGGTCACTATGCGTGTGTGTGTGCGCATACCGGATTTCGGCGAACCGCAAACACTGCGACGACATAATGCACAGTCTTTGGGAAGTCCCCCCCTTTCCTCCTTCCTCAGTACTCGACGCGGTCAATAAGGCATTGTTTCCCTTGTTTTTTCTCGTTTATTCATCGTTTATTGTTGTGTATTCTGAGTTTAAGAGCCGACTTTTTCCTTCTTCGCCATGAAGTGAACCACGAGGTAGATTCCCACAGCGACAAAACTGATGAGAGCCATGAGAAGCCAAACGAAACCCTACAAGCGATGACAAATGAACAAAGCCCTCCAACGCAACTTCTGTTCACCTGATACCAGTCCACAGTGGCTATGTAGATGTTTTGGAGGATCAAACTCTGCGCGATCCCCGCCAACTTCTGTGCAACGGAACTAATCGCATACGCTTTTCCGATCTAAAATAGAGTTGGCATTAGGCGGCAAGTTCTGCTTAACTACGCCCGTTTCCGCTTACCTCATCCGGCTCTACGATGCAAGCCATAAACGTATATGACATTGGGTTGAGCAATCCGTGTAAACTTCCTGGAGCTAAACTCGCAAAAATCATCCAGGACGCCTGAAAACGGCAAGTTTCGTGTGATTTCCCAAAATCCGGTCGCCATATCCGGTAGCGTTTCAGCGGAAAACCGCTAATCACATTAGGGATTAAGCTGAAAACGGGACCTGAGCTAATCCAATCATGAGTACACATCCAGCCATGCTCAGAATTGCGAGACATATGATGAAAGTGTCACGGAAATGGCAGATTCGTTTGAAAAAGAGCATTCCAACAGCCATTCCGACAATTTCTAAACAAAAAGTGGTTCGCGGTGTTAGATACTGATGGTTTTACTGACGGACAATGGGTCTCCATGACTTGTAGTCGGCGTATGTCAGCGTGTCCCATTTGAAAGGTGGCAATCTGACGTATGTTCCAAGAAGACCTAAATTATTGTCCAATCAGTCTGTCGGTGAAAATGTTTGTAGGTGTCTGAGTGACGTATGCACTTGAGTGGGTCGGTGCTAATTTCAAGTCAGCCGAAGGCATGTGCTCCACCCAAACAACACGGAAATTAGCATCGTTTGGAGGCGGATTAACAAATGTCATGAACCGAAATCGTGTCCCGGAAGATGAGCGAGATCAAAATAGACGGCCCACGCGGAACGATACCCCTTTCTGCCTTTCAGCATCCCATTTCTTTCTGAACTCAGGGTTCGAATCTCAACCGGATATCGATTAGTGTCTCGGAGGATTCGGATTGTGACACATGACTCAGAATGTCGCCCACAGCACTACATTTCATTCCAACACAACAATTTTTTGCCGCCGCCGTTAATCCCTTTTTCTTTTGTACCTTTCTCTTCACCCCATACAAATTGATCCAGGAAATTCGCAGCAAAACAGAGATAGAGGAACAATCTTCGATGTCCTTCGCGAGGGAGCACGAAAATTTTGGCGGCATCATAGAGGGAAACGAATGAGATTTTGATAATCTCTAGTACAGAACTGAAACAGCGATATCGAAGCGTTGGTCGAAATAGGCTTACGGTTTTTCTTTGGGAACACGAGGCGTGACAGGCGACAAACTCTGAGTTTCGATGCTTGAAGTGTCTTCGTTTTCCTTTATCAACTGCCCTTTCGGTTTTGGCACTTTCTGCTCCAAAATTAACAGCGAAATGAGAAAAGTGAGCAGGTATCCGCCTGCAACAACTCGCGTTCACAAAAAAATCAAATACGGCCGTACCTTCGGCAATAATCATGACTGTAGGCTTTGAAGTCCATTTTACAAGGTCCTTCACAAATCTAGACGCTACAAATGATCCCAAACTGAACAAAATAGACACAACGACCATGCGATAAGAGAGCTGGAATCAAGTGATAATCACTTCTCCCGACTGAAACTGTAATACCACAATTTTGTTTGGGAATTCGTCGGCGATGTATGCATTTATGCAGCTCATCGTGAGGAGGAAGTCCCCGAGAACTCCAGTCACTGCAGCAGTCGGGTAGGTCCAAGCGAGTGGCCAATCGGTCGATTCGTCCCACATCAGGAGGTTCACTGAAACAGCCGGTTCACCCCTGTTTTTGCTTTCAATCCCTCACTTGCATTTGAGACCAGGACACTCAGAATACCAATGAGCATCGGATATTTTCTTCCGCGATGATCGCTATAACCTCCTGCAAATAAGATGACATTTAGAGTGGGAATCACCAAAAAGTCTCGAGGTCGCACCATAAATAATTCCAAAGATGCAGGCAATGGGCAAATTCACGTATTCGTAGTAATTGTCCCACATCACCATCTTTTTGTTATAATATTTATCGAGCTCTTTTCCGTGAATGTCTGGCGGCGCCGGATAGACCCTCTTCATCTTTGCTTCCTTCATTCCAGGGGACACAATTCCGCTGCAAAAACACGAGATGATATCTCTTTTGTCGTCGATCATTGGTTTCTGAAACAGAAGAGGAAACTGCAAGGAGGGAACTCACACAGCTGTATTGCATGCCGCCAGAACGAACATCAGTGGCTCCACTGTGATTTGCCAACTCTTGATTCGATCCCAAACATCTGTCCAAAACCCCATGTTTGCCGCCTAAAACAAATGGTTTCTAAAAGAAACGAGGAAACAAAAACGCGAAAACGTGCACAATGACATATTGATAGCGTATCAGCAGAACATAAAGAGAAAATCAATCAAGGTTTGCGTGTATGAACTCGACTAGGAAACGTTTTTTCACTGCGTTTCCCTTCGAATTTTTCACGGAAAATGAACAACAAATGCATTCTTTTTTTTGTGTTATCTGCATGAAAATCAGGGAACTAAAGAGGTTTAAGTGCGGGTTACCCGAATACACAACTATTGATTTCTCTATACTCACTCATCTTAATGGAACTGTTGTTCGAATGAACACTCCGTCTTCTGCAGTGGCCGGCGAACAAATGAAACAATGACCAACGGGCGCCGTATTCGGCGACAGAAAACTTGAGAAGAACTGGTTTTTTCCTCTAACTTTTCGGCAACCTTGTTTTTTGTTGGGTTGCGGTGTTACTCTGCTCTCAAGTAAACACACTGCGAGAACAAAGTGGTAAGTCTCGATTTTCAGCTTTATTGTGAAGAAAATAAGCATATGAAGATAGCAAGGGGAAGCTCATTGAAAATTAAATGGTAATTGTTATTTGGATTTTGGGAGAATACGAGAAATTGGTCGAATCAAATCGGAAAATTCAAAAACGAAACAATATGTAAGAAAAAAGAACAAAGTAATACAGGATTGTAATCGAGATTATTGAGTAAACGAGGACAACCACTGGAAACGGGTAATCTTTCGATCATTTTATCAAAAGACAGAGCGATGATAGGAAACGCACAACGAGGAGGTTATATGCAAGGATTGACAATTCCGAAAATAGCAAACGAGTTCAAACTTCAGAGACGAAAGCGAATGTGCGTAATCGATCGCCGTACTTTCTTTCTCCTCATCATCGTCCCATGTGGTATTCTCTGTCCTCGATCTCCAGTTCAGCAGTCGCAGCGTGTTCTCCCTTCTGCTTGTGCGATCCGAGAGCGAACGCCAGCAGTGCGAAGATGCTGGTGGCAAGAGCCGCTTGAGCCAAGCGTGTCGAGTATCCCATTTTCTTTCCAGCTTCATAGTCGAACTCTCCGTCCTGAAAACAATCATTTATCAAGCATTGCATTGTTTTTCATCTGAAACCTTGGCCACAGCAGTGTTCCACTCGTCGATGCTCTGGGAGAGAACCTCAATTGTCGCGATGATGCAGAATGCTGTAAATTATCGGGTATCTGTGTTTTGATCTCTCTTTTCTTCTGCACTCCTCAATGTATATTTTTGTGTTAGAAGTACGCCTGTGCGAGCAAAAGTCACACGCCAACTGCTCATTAAACTGCGCTCACTCAAACGAAGTAATTTTCGATTTACAACTCTCGCTGCTGTCCGTCTGAATGCACGGCTAGTTTTATGAGTGTCTCTTTTCTTCTGAATTTCAAAAAAGAATTTAGCACATGACGCTCTCGAACATTGACGGACAGCCTTGACAAAGCAGTGATGAACATTTTTCATCATCTTCGAAAGACACATGGAATAAGAAGATATGTGCATCGAAAACCCACCAATAAGCAAGTAGAGGCCAGCAACTGCTCTCTTGTACATGTAGCGATGATGGTAGAATGTGTAGATGGCGAGCACGTTGGTGCACAGGAAAATGAACACTCCGAAACATCCGAGGAACGCCTGCGAGCGGTAGTAATCTGGAAACCGAATGACTTGCCATTGTCCATGACTTTTTCTTGGTAGCGCATTAATAAATGAGTATTTTTCTGGAACGATTCTGGGAAGAACAGAAAAAAAAACATACGTTTCAAATGAGTTCCAGCAAGACGAGTGATGTGATCTGGTGGAGCTGGGAAGTGGGGGATCCATTCGACTGAAAATGAAAACATATGTGAGATTCGTTGGAAGAAGTAATTCTAACCAGTCTTCTTCTTGAAGTCATTCACTGTTCGATACTCTCCCCAGACGCCTAAATCCACGTGAATCGGGTGGTAGTCGTTGTTCACAAAGTCAATCGTCGCCCAGTTGGTCGTCGCGAGAGCCGCCACCAACAATACAACGCCAATCTGAAATCGAGTTTGGAAAACGAAACAAGAACTAGAATTGTATAACTGAATTATGTTATTTCGGCCGGTCTTATGTCTCAATGTTGTTTGTTGTGTGCAAGGCGCGGAAGAGCAAAAGAAATAGATGTGAAATTAGGAATGCACACAAGGGAAGAAATGAGAATGGATTACTAAGTGTGCCAGTTGAATGATCAAACCATGTGACTCAAGTCAACACTTACCCATGCAAACAGCGTAGCAGCCGCCATCAGACGACGTCGCCAGATTATGGAGTGGTAGGAGTGCATGTTGAGCACTTGGCTGCCTCGCAGCTCGACTGTCTTGTCAATGAGCTCCATCCTCACCGCTTCGTCGCCTGAAAACAATCACATCTTTGTCTCCCTCCTCGCACACTCTCTTGCGCTTTACATCGGCAGAGACGAGGTAAAGGGCCTAAATCTCTCGATTTTCCGGCGTCTCTGGTTGAGATTCTTAGTGCGGACCCGTCAAATGAAACGAGAGTTAAAAAATTTGAGCGGAGAGGAAGATGAGAAGATGGAGGTGACTTTTGCCTGGGAGAAGAAGTCTTCAGCCGAGTTTATGATGCAAATAATAAGAATAAACAGAGCGGATAAAGATTGAATTCGCTGCCGCAGACGAGAATCTCTCATTGTTTTCATTTCATTGTGTTGGCTCCGAGCAGTCTGCAGAGCAACGTGTGGATTGTCACTGTTTCTCGAAAACAAGAGTCATGAGATTGATGATGAATAAGGTCCACACAGAGTCGAGAACGCAAACACTCACTACTTTCAGCTCCGCTCACATTTCGTCAACTAATCGTGGTCCCATGGGGCCTTAGAATAGGAGAAAAAAGGGAGAGCGAACAATAATTCAGTCCCTATTTTTCCTTTTCCCCCTTCTTTTTTTCCGGAAGTTATGCTTGTTGCTTCTCTTGAAAAATTCTTAGAATCGAAAACCAATTGAGTTACTGTTGGAAATGAGCTTGCAGGTGGTTCTGCAATGACGCGCTTTCAGCTATCAACTACTGCATTTCGGTAGAAACGAAATGAAAACAAAAAAGTTTGCAACCGTACCATTTACACAAATATGAGCTGCAACTCATACTGGTTATGACAAAGTGAACAAAGCCTGCCAAACGCCATCCGGACAACAGCAGAATTTTAAGAGGCCCTTCCTCTTTCCCACCACAAAAAAAAGGAATTTCAAAGTAGGAAAGAGGGAGATTTTTGATGTTCGCTCTGTTTGAACAATCTCTTGCGCCGAGTAGATTCTTCCGCGATCTACGCGACGAGTATTGCTCTATTTTCACGGGCCACAAGAGAAATATTGAAAATGGCAACATGTGGGAAGACCACAAGAGACACATGTGCAAGGACCACGTTTTGTTCAAAACGCATATTTCTTGACCTGCACATGCACGACGTTTTATGTGAGCCACTCGGTCACAACGAGGTGCCCTTCTTTCTTTCTCTTTTTTGATGAGGAGAAAAGATAGACGGAGCCGCCTATGGGAAGGGAAGAAAAACGAGGAAGGGACCGACTCAAAAATATTTGGGCTTTTGTTTTTCACCAAAAAAAAAGAGCAGGACACCCGAGACCGGCCAAGGATAAATATTATATTCTAAACTTCCGTTTTGAACGTTAAACGTCACATCGAATAATCAAAAATCACCTAGATTTTTAAGAAAAAAAAAGTGAAAAATATGTCGTCTACATATCTGCTCAAATATTTTTACAGCTCTCATCTTTCCTCGTGAACCCGTGATTTCACCCGTTTTTTTCCCACCCCCTTCCAACACGAGTCAATTCAAACAAAAGAGAGGAAACAGCATACAAAAACTGTGATCGAGAAAATGTCACTGGTTGACAGATGATAACCCCCCGCGGGGGCAAGATATCCGTGAGAATCGATGGCAGAATGAGTGTAAAATCGGAGGGTCGCAGTGGTTACAAGCTACGAACAGAGAAAGAGGAGGTCAATGCCAGTTTGTTTATTTTATCGGCGGCTCCGCTGGACTGGGTGAGAGTCCCAGCGAGCTCTTCTCGAATCCGTCCCCCCCCCCCCCCCCACTTGAGGATATGATTGGGGCGAGGGTGAGGGTGAGAACGATGTTCGCACAACAATATTCTGATTCAATTGAGTCGCAAAACAAAAGATGAAGATATTGAGAGAGAGAGATATGAGCGAGTGCTGCATTTCTTCTTCTTCGCGCCATCAAATACTAAAATTTCCTCCTCCATCGGAAGAAAGCACAAAAACACAAGAAAGGAACGGAAAACATTGTCATAAATTAGGATTAAAATTGGTTTTTTTTGTTCGTTCGTTCGTCTGAAACGAACACTGAAATGTGAGTCTCGGAAACGGAAACAAAACAGCGAAATGCACTATTCGATTGCGAACAGAACGTTGTGCGCTATTAAGCGGAGAGAAATGCGAGATAGACCGATAGATAAAAGTGTGACTTTTCGGTGCGCTCTCCGCGCGGAGAGCTCGGCCCCGAGTGTTGTGCGAGAAAAGCACCCGGCCACTAGCCGGTTTGCGCACTAAGGACCTCTTCCTGTGTTGTATTCGCTCGGACGCCTCACATCTCGGCTCCTCCCTCTAAGGCAATCCGCGCGGCAGTCTTCTTCTTCTTTTTCTTTTTTCGTTTTGTTTTTGTCTTTCTGATTCAAGATTCCACATACATCTCATCAAGCCGCGAATACAATAAGAAAGCATTGGAATTCGGTAAACAGTAAATAGTGTGTGGAATCGCGAATAGATCGGTAAATGAATCGGTAAGCGGGAGGGAAACTGAGACGAGCGGAACACATTTGTTCTTTGGGGCGTGTATCCATTTCCTTTCCCCAAAGGGAATAGGTTTCCTTTGTTCTCTTTTTTTCGGAACTCGGTTATACTTGAGGGGCGGCCAGAAGAAGGAGAACAAAACCTCCCGGAAGAAAGAGAACAAAACGACGCATTTCCATTTTGTTAACTGGACTATCCATCATTCTGAGTACAAGCTCCGAGTATCCGTCACGAGACTGAGACAAAGGACAGAAACAATGCAGTCAGGTTGGTACATGAACTAACTGGACTTGCACTTGACACACTGCCGACAAAAACAGATACTTGAGAGTGAAAAAGCGGAGAGGCGGCGAAAAAATCAAGTGAATAATAAATACTGATTCATCAGTTGGTCTCAGTACCAGAAATCATCAGGAGACCACACTCGGTTACTGGAATTCATGCATACGAACATGAAGATCATAATAACATGCACAACCGGAACCCTGACCCTTTTCCGCTCAGGACTGCTGAATTTCAGATTTGCAGTGTTTTTTCCCTTTTTCTTGGCACGTTCAGTCATCGCTCAAGCACGACGAAAGCATCTCATGGTCCCCCTTCAAAACGATGGGAGAAAAAGATACGGAGGGGAGCGACGTCTGAAAATATTCCCGCGACGTCGCCACATTTCTCCTCTTTCTTGCACTCTCCCTAATGAGATATTCAACAAGAGTGCTTGAATCGAAGTGAGAAGAGCGAGCCGCCAGCGCCAGCTCGATATCTTCATCTCGTGCGCGCAAAGCATAAATTTGCTGTCACTCGACGAATCTAATTTTTCGTCCGCCCGCGCGTCCTCCTCCGACGTCTTCTACTTGAGCCGTCAGACGACGTCAACCTTCATTCTCCAGTAACCGATACACAAGTTGACAGCTCGAGATTATGATGTGAAAAGTGGCGAACGAAATGAAGAAAAGTTCTCCGTCCCGCGCTTGTTGGGCACCTTCTTTTGTTATTTTCTCGTCGACGACGAGTCGATGCGGAGGTGTTTTCATGGCAGACGGACACACTCGGTCGTCTGGAATTGCCAGCCATCACGCACTTTTTCAATTTAGCTCGCCCTATATTACGGAGGTTTCTGTTCACAATTGCTAGTGCTTTCCACCCCTAACAAATTCGCTTCGTTTATTTTTTCATCAGTTTTTCAGAAATTCGATAGGCATTATTTTTAGACGAAAAACGGAAGCGGACCAACAAGAGACAAAACAAAAACGGAAAGAGTTTCTGGTGGAAAAGACAAAGGACACGCCGCAGTTTGGACGACCGAGCAGCAGTCCAGTGAGCCAAGTTTCAGAATTGCTAATGACCTAATTAAGGACGGAGAAGGGACACAAGCTAGTGTATAGTTAATAATACTTCTGGCGTGTTTAAAACTAATTATGTGCGCCATTGCAAGTAGGAAAGAAATATGAAGAAGAAATGAGGGAGAAGATGAGCAATGAGGGGGACAGATCGAAGAATAAAACCCATTTCATAGTAGAAACTCTAAACCACTCTTTCTCTTGGAAACATGATATGCTGTGAAAACGTTAACATCACTTTCTTATGTCTTCTCTGTTCACCCCTTTCCTTTTGCACACCCAACAACCCCCCTTTTTCATCCCATCTCTTTGTTTCTCACCTTCTTCAACGTCTTCAAGCGGATACGCATCCATTGTTTGTCGTATTGGGGGGCACGATGAGGCGGAGAAGAGCTAGTGATGCAAGTAAACGAAGGACATCTGCATGCCTCCGCGTATCAGCTGGCTAACACCGTTACCTTGGTGACAATCCGCTTTATTTTCTCTCCGCACGTCGTCTTTACCGCCAAATCCGCTATTCAGTTCTGGTGAACATAAAAATAATATATAATGTGAACAAATCTCTCCCCTCGAGGGACACTCCTCTTCTTCCCTCCACTTGGTTTATTTTTCAGCTCCCAGTGTCAGTTTGGCTCACTTTATGTCTACCATTCATACATAAAATGTCTAATTGGGTCTTTTAGACGCACGTCGCGGAGAATAATTGCAGCCTATTGCCGAGCATGCACAGAAGGTGCTCGTTATGAGCCAAGGTTGCTTGGCCACACTCATCGCATATGGATGGGCTTTTCTCGGGACGGCGGGACGTTTTGCGAGTCACGGAACTGAAGGGAGAGAGAGAGAGAGAGGGGGAGGAAGAGGGGAAAGTGGAAAGGGTGAATGTGAAGGGAGAGTCAATAAAATGAGAAAACTAATCATGGCTAGCATTTGAGAACCGCGACGTGGAGAGCCAGATGTCGTTGTCTAATGGGAGCCGGCCGGCACGGATCAATTGTACGGACGGCTTCGACAGCTAGCCGACATTAATCGCGTTTTCGGAATGGACCTCCGTTTCCCATCCTTCGTTTCCTCCGGCTTACTGCCATCCTTCCATCTCTCAATCCCCCCCCCCATTTATTTGTCCAATTTACATTTGCATTCGTTTCGCTCCCTCGCGCTCATTCGCTCCCCTTCATTTCCTTCTCTTTCTTTCATTTTTCGAGCAAACCCCTGAGGCAATGGAAGGCGTATACCGCTCCTCTTCTTCGTATTCCAGTTTCTCGCCTCCCAACACACCCACCCCTTCTTCTTTTTTCCCCTGCAGCAGCTCTTTTCACATCTTCCACACCACACCACCACACATACAAACACGCACACACGCTGACATACACATATGCGCATGTACTAAAAATATGTATTCGGTTTTGATTCTGATACATACGTATCATTTTTTTGTCACGTATTTTCGGCTTCTCTCGCCTCTCATTTTTCACATAACATGTGATTTTTCGAATGGGGGAAAAAAAGAAGCGAAGATTATCGGTTTTGTTCGTTTCCGGAAGCCGTGAGATTACACGTGAGAAGAAGTCTGAAAAGAAAATTGAGGAGCCAAATAGGAACATGAGATTAGTGGAGCGAGATTGAGATGGGAAATGTGTATCCGCTCTTGTGTTCGGATCGAATCATCATTACTCAATCCGATTTGCTTCACATGCGCCCTTTTCCGCATTCATCTTCTTCCTCGACATCCCTTTTTTATGCATATCCACATCGTCGTCTCTTCTTCACCTGAGGGAGCATTCGTATAGCAGTCGATACATGTCATAAAATTGTAGCTGGGAGACGTCCCTTCGCTCGGTTTGCCTGCATCCAAACTACCATGGTAACGTGGGGGAGGGAAAATGAACCCTCCAAATCGGAAACAGAGCATTATTTTGTATGTATATGCTTTCTGCCTTGCTCCCTTCCGCCCTTTTTTATTTTCATCTTTTCTGTGCCTATACGAATGTGCACACGCCGAGCTGCCTTCTTCCTCTTCCCCTACCCCCCCCCCCCCCCCCTCCATCTTCTTTTGCCTTCCTCTTCTCTTTTGCTCCAATGAAAAACATTTTCAATTCCATTCCACATAGAAACAAGACACATCGTCATAATTGGTTTTCGCAGCCCTCGAATTCAAAGTGGTTTGACCCTCCTCCTCTTCCCACTTTTTTCTCCCAATTTCATTTCATCATCAAAGTGTTGTCGGTTTCTGGTGAAAATGCAGTGAGGCTATCGAAGTGCAGAAGTGGCGAATCATTGTAAAAAGTTATCAGGGAGCACACACGACTCTCTTCCAATCAGTCACAACGCACACTTTTTCCCAATTACACTCGCTTTGTTATCGGATCCTTCTTCGCTTTCGACGACACTTGTCGCCCCACCACCACCGCCTGATCGATATTTTCCCATTTCGCAGTACAAAGTGTTTCCCGAACATCCCTCGCCAACAATTTCATCTTCTCTTCCTGCCCGCATTCCCTTTCCGCCTTGCTTTCTTCTCTGGCTTTTTTTTGAATGATAAAAAGCGGTGGAATCGCATCGCCAGCAAACCCGTCGCGTCATTGCCTCAAACCACACCCCCCCCCCTCTCTCTCTCTTTCCACAGCTGAATGGAAGATTCCCTCTCCTCTCGCCACACTCTCTAGTCTGCCCGCGCGCTGCGGGTGAAAATGTGCTCCATTGCGAATGAATACTTATTCGTTCCGCTTCTGTTTACTGGTTACTCTATCGATTTTCCGCGTTTACTTCACGTCCAATTTTCTCATATTTCTCAATTCCAGTGGTCATGAACCGAGCGTTTGAATGAGTGACAAAACGAGCCCTCCAGTTACGCCGGCTACCCTCCGCCGTTCGGCCGAAGGTATTTATAGAGAAATCGTTGTGTCGTGTGCTCTTTCCGCATCTTTCTTGGCATGTTTCCTCTATTATCAGTTTACTTACCTCGACGACGTTTGTTTTCTGTTTTTGATTCCTTCTTTCCGTTTGGCAATCAACCATCCCCCTTTTGTTGCAAAAAAGTATAGAAAAAAGGTAACACGAGTGGAGTGGTGTGTCAGATGACACCAAACAGTATATGTTAATCGTAGAAAAGAGAGACGCGTGCAAACAGTGAATTGAAAGGGAAGAACTGATACATGAAGAGAACATGCAGTCTGTCGGAATTCAATACGCTCTCACCCCTCGGAGCTGGTTGAATTAGAAAATGTTCAGTTCACTTTCCCATCTATCTTGTTTACATTTTGTTTGACCGAGTGAATGAGAATCAGGGAAAGACATCTGGCGAATTGCCCGCATTTACACTGAGTGCCTAGAGAGCCCAATATCATCGTTTTCGAGTCACTTGTGTTCGGTCTGTCCGGAATTGTGTTGGTTTGAAAGTGTTGGTTGGGCGCACGCGTCTCACGATACGTTTGACATCGGAGTCCAACTTTCCAATTATCAGGAAGCCCCAGTTCTGGTTCGCCGTCGGAACCAATTCAAGCCGAGAATCAGCAGGCACCTCAAACGAATGTTGTCGAAACCGGACGTAAGAGTCAAATTGAACGTGACCGAATCGGAAATTGGTTCCCTTTTTCAGTTGCTCTTGCGAGTAGGCCGCCTAGTTCGATGAAGGACTTAATCGGAGACTCAACAAAGAAAATACGCCTTCGCACCGCGTCGTATAGTGAGTGTCAATCTCCTCTCGGTTCCCATCTCATTTCCGCTTCCCTAGGCTACGATGGAAGACGATCGGGCATGTCAGTGTCGACTCACTTTGCTTCGAACGACACCGTGTGCATTCTCAACGACCAGACGGGACAGTCGATAGTCGTAGCGAGCAACCAGTCAACAAAAGACGCTCTCGCGTCGCTTTGCCAACGAGAGACAGAAGCGGAACGAAGGGAGGCCGCCGCCAAGTTCGAAGCGGCGAAATTGATGGAAGAGGAAGATATGAAGCGTCTGATCCAAGAGAAACTCCTGCACGATGCGAAAACGTTTGCTGCCAGAAATGAGGAACGAGCTCGAATAGAATCTCTTGCCACCGCAAAGCTCAGTAAACGTGCACGTCGATCCTCTTCTGTTGCTGAGCCGATGCTGTCAACAGAAGAGGCGCAAGAAATGCTGTTCACCTATCTCAACTACACACAGCCGGAACTTCAGAAAATGACGCAAGTATCTGTCGAGGAGCAGAAAAGCATTGCCCAGCTTCTAGCTAAAGTAAAATCGGCATCCGGAAAATCGACTGTCTTCACATCTGCACGGAAACGACGGACGGATTCGGTAGATGTCTTGGCTCGCGTAACGAACTCATCTCGATTGGCCGCTTCTCCAAAAGAACAGATTGGATCAACGGCTGTCACAGCCAATGCAAAAGATCCGCGAACGGATCGTTCGTTCTTTGGAATGTCCCGTTTTCTTCCGGACGATGGATCCACTGAGAAAACTGCGCCCTTGCCGACTTCCAGCACAAACTATGCCACTTGTTATACAAAAGTTTCCGGCTCGATGACATCGTCAATGAGTCCGTCACTCACGTTTCCCTTGCGCTCCACATCCTCTCAACAACCCATCGACATCATAACTAAAGAGGCAGCAAACGTAACGAGCCGAATCCAGTGCGTGTCCAGCACACCAGCTGTTGCACCTGTTCAAAATGATAGACCAGCGGTCCCCATAGACGCACAGGCTCGTGCAATCGCTTTCGACGTCAGTACGCATGGCATGTCACGAAAAATACAACTGGCGAGAAAGGCATTCTCTGTTCCCAACAGACGTCGTCTTTTTTTGGGCCCCCTGAGGAGAGGACGCAGTGAAGACAACGCTTTCAAAACGGACGCCGAGCTGATTGAGTTTCTGAAGAAGCCTCTTGCCTTGCAAAGAGGAGCAGAGAAGGAAGCGGAGATGAGACGTATGGTGGTGCCAGCACCAAAACGGACATCTCGGGCCATAGAGGCGTCATTAGCAGCTGCGAAGGGTCTCGCGAAACCTGCTTCAGATGACATGGAGAGGGTGGAACAACAGACAGCTGGTCCGACAAGTGTGCGGCAGCCGTTCGGCAGCTCTCGCTCCAAATCGACGCTCTCCCGTCTCAAAAAAGATCGTCGTTTCTCGGACGGCGTCGTAGTTCCAGGCGAGTTGTTGAATATTCAACGATAGCTTTCGAAAAGAAAGTAGTGAAACTGCCTGGAAACTTCATTCATATTCCCAAAACAATTTTCTCCGACATCTCAGTTTTTGACTTTCTGCCACATGTCATCATTCTTTTGCAAAACTAAAACAAGACGTTTCGGCACAGAAACCGAGAGAGATTCTTCTTTTCCCAGCAATCGTGTTTTACTACTCTGAAAACGACTCGAAATTGCCTCAATTTCTTCTCGGGAAAAGAAAAGAGTCAGGCTCTCTTAGACCTTACTACCCACTGTATCTTAATGTTATCCTTTGCAAAAAGTGACGACAACGACGCTCTACTTCCCCCTTCTGTTCTCCACTGTCTCACTGTTCTCACTGTACGCAGACAAGTGACGTCAGATGCATTACGTAGAGGGTCGATTCAGAGGACCATCTGGCGACCTCCTGCGCATTTGCCTCCATTGTCTCGGATGAACCTATGCAAATCCGCCCTACTGCGCAGTGTGGTGGGAGGAGGGGCGCGTTGCGGCTGCGTGCGCGGTCGGAAAAGCGGTTCGAAAGGTCCTTGCCACTCACACACACACCATCGAGGGGCCCCCGGCACTTCGCGCGCGCGCGCTCTTCTCCCTTTTTCACTTCGAATTTCGTATTTGTTTTTACGCATTTTGTTCCTTCCAACGACTCCTTTTGTAGTTCTCTTCTTTCTCAGCTGACATTGTATCTCGTCGAATCATTTCCTTCATTTCAAAACCCAGAACAAGAGGGGAATGTTGGTTTGGGCACGAGCTATCGATTTTCCGATCGATGAAAATTTGAATTTTCCGAGTCCGCGCGTCGTTAGCTATTTGCCCAAGTTACTCACTGTTACTGAATAGAATGCCTCAAGCATTTTAATGAGTTGTTATTTACCTGACGCTTCCGTTTTTTTTTTTGAATTTTTTGACGCCAAGGTCACTTTCCGCTATGTGTCGGGCGTGACGGAGACATTCAAGACGAGAGATAAGCTTGTAGATCGTACATTGTGATAGCGTCAAAAAGATATCCCGCAAACTCAATCAGAAACCTTTTTTTGGGTACTTGGCACCCTGCCAACGCACACACTAGTCAGTTCGCCTGCGTATCTTGGCATCATGCCAACGGGCGGGTGGAGGCTACACCCCTCTCCCCTGTACGAAGCGAGCGCCCCAACAAACACCTAGAACGGAAAAGACAGTGTCCCCGCACTTCTTCTGCTGTCATCATGTCTTGCGCAAGTGAACAGACACCTCGTGACACGGCGTGAAAGAGGATCGTCGTCCCCGAGAAGAGCCCTCTTTCCTCATTAATCCATCAATCATCAAATGACAAACCGCCAGTTCTTATTTCGTTCTCCTCGATTGCTACATTACATGTAACCAACATATGTGTGTTACTGAGTGACACCACTTCCTTTTTCACGTTTCCTTGTTTCAATGTTCTTCAATATTGTTTAGGACTTTGATTTATTCCAGGTACCATCGAATTTGTAACGGATCAACAATTGAAGAACGAGCCAGGCAGTCGGCGTCGCATCCGACTAGACATGTCGTTTGGCCGTGCGCTTGAGGAGCTTCCTCTTGGACAAGTGGCAGTCCAGTTGCAAACTCAGAGAGGTACCGATTGTGTTAGGAAACATACTGAAAGCTTAAGAAACGCTTTACAGACAACTACCATCCCACGGAGCCAAACCACGGCACTCGAACATCAGAGCAGGTCGCTATGCAGCCAATCATGGTAGCGCCCGCGGCTCCGCTTCCGGCCGGGGCTACTGTCCCGGTTCTGGGGCAGACTTCAGTTGCAGTATCGGCCGATGCTTCAGTTTCGGCACAAGCTGCGGCGACAGGTCCGAAGCCGAGAAAGAAAGCCGCTCCTCGACGGAAACCCCCCAAGGAACCTGTAGAGGAAGTTCCGCCTCCTCCAGACGCAGATGCAACGGCGACGTCAGAAAGTGAGTTGGGAAGAAGGAAAGAAAACAGATGAGTCGGTTGTTAGGTCTGCGGTGAATTATGGGCCGTATAAATCAAGCCTAGGAAAAGCTTTTATTTTACGACTTGCCTCACTCGCTCCATTTACTCCCCGCTGGGCGCATACGCGCGAGAGCAATTTTCCCATAATCCGAAGACGAGGCAGTGACGTATCCATCCGTCAATTTTTCAGAGCACTGAGCCCGAGGGGAGTGCACTAGGGTGCTGAGTGCGCGCTTGATGGGAAAAGAGGAGGGGGGAGCAGTTCCGAGAGGAAAAGAGAGATGGCAACCACCCCATTTTTCAGCTACGAAGAAGAAGCGCGCTCCATCAAGGAAGCGCCTTACTGCGGCACAGAAAAAGGCACTCGCCGAAGCCAAAGAGCAAGAAGAGCTGCTCGCCAAGCAGAAGCAACAAGAAATGGATGCTCAGCAACAGCAAGCTCCGATGATGTCGATGCAAGATTCGATGTACATGCAAATGAATGGATCCGAGCAATACATCTATTCCGACGGTACGTGAAGAGGTTAACTCGGGGGGCTCTCATCAACCGCACAGAAGGGAGCCAGATGTTCGGTCTGACATCTAATACAACATCCGCCGCGCGGAGGGATCAGCTGTGATGGCGGAGGAAGCACACTGAGAAAACCCCCCGGGGGCAGTGTGAAGCGAGGAGAGCGCCGGTTTAATTTAAAGTGTAAGAAGACAGCTGCGAGTTCGCACATACATCTTACGCTCAATCGACTAGCGCGACGCAGTTTTTTACGGTGGGGGGCGAAGACGCAAAACGTGCTTCCTCTAGATGGGGATGAGTCCAAGGCCGCCGTGTCTTCTCTTTGACGCAACGAACGCTAAGATTAGGCATGGCCGATTAGTTTTCCCTTTCCTTTTTTCTTCGTCTTCTTCTTTTTCCTTTCGAAAAAAGTGTCAGAAAAAGTTCATACTTGCGCGTCGCGCCCGCCGACTGCATTTGACTTCCCTCGTCTTTTCTCTTTGAAATTGAGGGTCTCTTTTCTAATAGCCACTTTTCAGCGGGCAACCCAATGAATGGGAATTCTATTCAACCAATTGCTTCTTACGAAGCGTATGACTACCAAATGAATCAACCGGAGCTGCCCGAGCAGCCGAAGAAGCATCAAAGCTGTAAGCATATCCTTCTCACAGATATAGAATTAAAGAAGAATGTTTCAGTAGCTTCGATGCTGAAACCTCTGAACAACAACTCGTTCACCCCTGCGAACGATCTGGTAAATGTCCAGCCGATGCCCAGCATGACTCTCACGGAGCCCATCAGCAACTACACCGACGAAGACTTTGCGAACTTTAACATGCTTGCAAATCAAGTTGTACTCGAAAACAACTTCAACTCTTCCGAGTACCCTCCAATCGGGGGATATACTGATTACGGAGGTATATCATTACATCGTTCACATCACTTTCGTTTATTGTCCAATTCAGAGATTCTCGCTCAAACCGGCTTCACTACTAATTCATCCACAACAGCATCAACTACTACTACTACTTCTGCAAATGCTAGTGTCGAGCCATACGCTAACGTTAACGGAGGAGTGCAATTTGCGCCTCTTTCCGTCGAAAGTCATATTTCTAACAATTCACAAGAGTCGAATGCACAGCATTCTCATATGTCTAGCATGCCACAAACACCGATCTGTGAGCGAGTCACGAAGGTCGCCATTATTCATAGTTTCTGTTTTTTTCAGCCAATCAGAACAATGGGTCGCTTTACAACAACCAACCGGTCATCAACGAAAGCCAAGTGAACTACTCAAACCTAAACGGTTACGCTCCATATGAGCAAGCTAGTGAGCATCTCCCTGTGGAACAGTATACGCAGTACGAAGACGAGTACGGATACCCGAAGGAACCAATCGTATACTTGCCAAACAAGCGCTTCAATTCGACTTCGAACAGTATCGATAGTAATAGTCGTCAAAGCAGCTCCAGAAGTGTCTCCCAAACTCCTGGACCAGACAGCTCGACGCCTACCAACGATCACATGTTCTTTGCCGAACCGGATCTGTCACGTGTCGATAGCAGACGCCCTTCTGCAGCCACGTCGATCACCGATAACGGTAAGAAACGAACGAAAAAATTCGAACTATTTCTTATCATTCTTGCAGGTGTGCCGTCGTCACAGACCGAGAAAAAGGCTAAGGCTGATGGAAAAGATAAAGCGGCGAGTCGGACTAACCAAAAACCGACCTCCAGTTATGCCCAAGTGCACTACATTGACACTTCGCGCGCACCAACAATCTCGAGCGTTCCGAGCGATTTGCGACGTCCGTCGAACCTTGCTACAAATGTGAGAGCCGAGATAATCACAACGGCTATCAATGACTACTCGCCACCAACTAAAGAGGAAATCAATACCCTTGGTCCAAATCGCATACCGGAGTACAATAGATGCGAGTTGGAACAGCCGGGACCTAAAACTAGCCGGAACGGAAGAACAAAGGGATACAATGACCAAGTGAAGGTTACGAACTTACCACATCCCGATCTGGCTCAGGGACATATCTCTACATCGGCAAACATGGGCACACGGCAAAGTGAAACAGTAAATTTGCTTGTACCGGCAAATATATCCGATACATCCAATGGAGTCCAATCGTCCGTCCCAACGTCGGAAAGCAAGCAAGTTTCCTTTGTTTCCTACTTGCCTCAACGCGATGCCAACGGAAACCCAATTACTTTCGTGCCTGAAGACGAGCTATCCGGAATCCAATCAGCCGATGGCGGCAGGAGGAAAAGCCTTAGCGAACAGTATCCCGCCGCTCATCAGCCAGAACCGGCAACGAATCCCACCCCAATAAAGAAGTCGCGTAGCAGATCGAAAAAAGATCCACCGAACGATCTGGAGCAGTCGGAAATCCTTCAAAAGTTTAGCAACCTTACTGGACGAGACCTGAATTTGCAGTCATCTTCCTTTCTGTCCATATACCCGGTCTCGGGTGCTCCTGGCAGTTCGATTTCCGATCATGTGCCGATAGGAGAGCTGCTCAAAAAGCGCGTAACGAGTGCCATGAACTCTAAACGCAAGTGCGGAGAAGCACTACTCGATAAACCGGATATTGTGGGAGATGTCATCAATTCTGTTGTTGCCCAATCTATGACTGCGGTGGAACAAACGGTGGAGTTTTCTGAGCCGAAACCGCTTAAAAAAGGCAGAAAGAGGACCAAGACGCCGTCGGAAAATTCTGGAGATACCGAAATCGTTGACATCGCGGACAGCGTTAAGCAACAGCAGATGCAACAACATCATCAACTGTCACATCCGCCGCCAACGACACAACTGCAATACCTGCTTCAACCAAATGTGCAGCCACAGCAACAAGAACCGCAGAAGCCTCTTACGAAACATCAAAAAGAGAAGGCGCGGAAACAACTGAAACTTCAGCAAGAACAACTGAAGCTTCAGCAAGAACAGCTGAAACTTCAGCAGGAACAAATTCAGCAGCAGCAGCAGCAGCAACAAATTCCGCAGCAGCAGAAACACACTCAGCAGCAGCAGCAACAAATCAAGCAGCAGCAGCAACATCAGCCGCAACATCAGCAGCAGCAGCAACATCAGCCGCAACATCAGCAGCAGCAGCAGCAGCAACACATTCAGCAGCAGCAGCAGCAACAAATTCAGCAGCAGCAACCTATCAACCGTCCGTCTTCTTCACGCGAACATATGCAACCTATCCTCGCTCAGCACCTCCAAATGTCGTCACAGCAATATCATATGAGTCAACAGGCGCCGCGTTCTCAAACAGTCCAACTCTTCGTTCAACCGCAACAGGAGCCACCCAGGCGCATTCAGCCACCGAAAAAAATGCAGGGATCTCTTCAGAAACAAGCTCAGTTCCAAAGCCATCAGCAAGCTCAACGGCAGCAAGCACAAGACAATCGTGGACAGAAGCGAACGCAACAGTTGATGATGGCACCAGAAGAAGAGGAGCAAAACTATCAAATGCAGCAAGTTCAACAGCCAAGCCAGCCAAGAAACCAACAAGTTGTGCAGTTGCAACTGCACCACCAACAAGATTCGCAGGAGCAGTACCGTCCACCACAAAAGAAGAGGAACACGCAGCAGCAGTACCAGCAGCAGCAGCAGCAGCAGCAGCAGCACCAGCATCAGCAGCAAAATCTTCAGCCGCAGATGCAACAACAACCGCAGCTCCAGAAACCGCAAGCGCAACAAGTGCAGCTAATGTTTGCCGATCAAAGCGAGGATAATATTCGCATGCAAAATCGAACTTCTATGCAAAACCAAGTTCAGCGACAAATGGAGCAGTACAACCAGCAAAACGATGGAATTCACTTGAATCAGCAGAAGCTCGCCCAACAGGATGCAATCATCCACTACCAGAAAATTCCAAACGGAGTTTATCAACACCAGAAGAACGCCACTCAACACGTGAAACAGGCACCACTTCAAGTGAAAGTGGTTCAGCAGACGTCAGCAAACCAGCAGTTTCATTCGAATCATGAACCGTCCTCTTCGCAACCGTCCTCTTCGCAACCATCCTCTTCGCAACCATCCTCTTCACAAGCCTTCAATTCGCAATATCAGTCAAACCCGCAGTATCAACAAGGTCGGCAGCAGCAACCGATGTCGCAACTCCAACAACGTCTCCAAATGCAGCCGAATCACCAGCCCCCGCAGAACCAGCAGTTCCAATTGAATCCACAGTTCCAGCAAAACCAACAGCTACAGCAAAGTTCACAAATTCATCAAAATCAGCACGTCCAGCCTACCGAGCAGCTTCAATCAAACGCACAACGGCGAGGAACCAATAGTGCGGCTCCGAGAGCACCGAGAAAGAAGGTTGCGAGGGCGCCACCAGTTCCGTTGAATCCGATGGAGCAATCCGAGCAGGAAGCCCAAATCCTGTCACTTGTGAAGCAGATCAATGAAGAAGAGAACGAGAGACAGCGGAATGCCGATTCGACTCCAAAAAAGAAATCGAAAGAAACCAGGGATACGAAGGCCACTGGGAGAACACCACAGGACTTCGACGATCAATCTGATTCGTCTGGCCAAGCTGGTTCGTCAAGACAAGCTGGCTCATCCAACCAAGTTGATTTGCCGAATCAAGCTCGCTGGTCCAACCAAGGTGGTCCGTCTGATCAAGTCGGCCCACCAATTCTAGCTGGTCCGTTCCACCAAACTGGTTCGTACCTCCAAGCCGGTCCATATCACCAATCCGGCCCGTCCAATCAAGCTGGTCCATCCACTCAAGCTGGTTCGTCTAATCAAGCCGGCCCGTCCAATCAAACCGGTCCGTTCAATCAAGCCGGCCCGTCCAATCAAGCTGGTCCATCCGATCGAGCTGGTCCGTCTAATCAAGCTGGTCCGTCCAATCAAGTAGACCCGTTCAATCAAGTGGACTCGTCCAATCAAGCTGGTCCGTCTAATCAACCTGGTCCGTCCAATCAACCTGGTCCGTCCAATCAACCTGGTCCGTCCAATCAAATTGTACCGTCAGAGGAAACTGAACCGTCCAACGAAGCTGACTCATCCGAAAGTGATGCTTCCGAAAAGTCTGATGAACCATCCTCGAAGAAGCAGCCTAAGTCGACAGTGAGCAACCAGCTGAGATGGAAGCATATGAGAGAAACTGTTGACCGTATTGGTTCTCTCGGACCGCTGACGATTGAAGAAGTGATGGGCCCTCAAACAACGGATCTAAACTCCTACTGTGCGGAATACATCTGCTGGCATGAGGAAATCAGTAAGCAAATGGAAGAGGAACCATGTCGTTCTGAAATCCGTCTTGCTGATATTCTGGTATTTCCTGATTGTAAGTACCTAGTTAATCGATTTTTCTGATATTCATTTTACAGTGGAGCCAGTACTTCATGGACGTTTCCGAAAACGCTACGTTGCTTTCTGCGAAGGAAAAACGACTGAACTCACGTTCAAGAAAAGAAAGAAGAAGAAGAAGGTAGAAAAACCAGCAGAAGTTGATGCTGGTGTCGATGCGGAACGTGAAGCTGATGCAAATGCTCAGATGGAACCTAATGCTGAAGATTCGATTGAAGCTGCCGCTGAAGATCAGCTGGAGGATAAATCCTCGCCAGATGCACTCGATGGGACAACTGGAAAAGTGATCAAGGCTATCGTCATGAAATCAGGAGAGACGTCCTCATTCGATCACCAACCTGCTAACGAGAACGCTCAGTCTTCTGGAAGCTCGTCTCAAACTCTTTCCGTCTACACTGCTTCCAGCTCGACGGATCAGTCTCCATTCATCTCTGCTTTGCAAACACCGCTGCCAGTTGCTACACCGGAATTTGATTTGGACTATGATTGTCCGCTTCTTCATCCAATGAGCAACCAGTACATGAACGAAGAGAATCCCATTTACGTCACCGGCCCACTGCCGCCAAGTATGATGCCAACCTTAAACTCGCTTTCCGGCTCCACTTCTCATGCTACATCAACAAGAGCTGGATCATCGGCTTCTTCCGCCGACAATTTCTTGGATGGACATGACAATTACTTCAGAGCCTGTTAGTTTAAAACCCTGCTTCTGTTCTCCTTCCCGAAAATGTCTTCTTTTTACCCCGCTTCTTTTTTCAGTTCACAATTTCTCCCCGGGTCCACTGGACGCATTGGAGCCGCCAGCTCCGGCTCCCGCACCATTGGAGCACAATCTCTTCGACGACTTTGACGCCTTCTCCAATGACCCAAATAACTTGATCAATCTCCATGCTCCAGACAGTCGCCCATCGACCCCAAGTTCTGGTTTGGCCGACTTCCAATTCCCCTGTTTGTTTTAGTCATATTATCTATATCTATCTTTTGCTTTGTGTCGTAATGTGTTGAAACGTGTTGTTTTTGTAATAAATTTCGTTTTATTTACAGCGATGGAATCATCGTTTTACTCGTTGGGCTCCATGTCCTGCTCTCCGTTGGAGTTCCAGAGCGACGCTCTCAAGTCGAACGACACTGGTATGAGTAGTGTTAGCATTTTCTTTGTTGAGTGAAACACTCTTCAGATTGGGATGAGGTGTCGTTCGAATGTGATCTGTTCGGCTACACGAAAAAGGGAAGGTCTGAGAAGCGTAAAGGTGACCGAGAGGCTACTCCTAAGTTTGTCGTCAACCAAGACGATGTTGTGCTTTCTGGCGATGTCGCTGACACAAATAAGAGCACACAGCAGTTTATTGAAGACGATATCATGTTGTCAAACGAAGACTTTGTGCTGACGGAAAAACTGGGAATCCGCTGCCGCAACACTTCATTGCCAGTCCAATACAGTGTGCCACCAGCTGGCAAACATTTGGCAGACACTATCGGAACCACCATGATGCCACCAGCGGTTACGGTGAAAGTAACCAAAGCAGACGGCGCACCAATGCAAGGAGGACATGGAGAAGAGGGTCCCCTGAACAGCACTCTTCTCGAGTCTCTCGTGATCAATCTCGCGTCTCCCTCAATCGATGCAAACATGACTGTTTCCGAAGTGTTCAATGCGGAGTGCAGGAGAAGAAAGAGCCCAATGAAACCACAAAGAATCAACTACAAATCGATGATCAAAGAGACAACGGCCGAATTTCGTCTTTCGACTGTCGAACAGCTTCAATATAAGACCACGAGAAAACGCAAAAATGAGTTTGTGTAAGCACCACACGGAAAAACGTTTCTTCAATTACTTTGTTTCAGAACTCCTCAAGCTGAAACTCCCAGCAATGGCTTTCTCCTAATGGACCATCTACAGGAGCATAAGCAGTCTTCCACTTCTGACCAGAACATGACTGTTCGAGAGATAATCTCGAAACACGTCGTTATCAGTGGAGTGGAGCAGACTTCTTCCGAGAAACCGTTGAGTGTGGCCGCTGTCCTCGGAAACATGCAGCAGGAATGCAACTACTTGTACGCCAAGAGTGATGCCTCGGCACAACAAGTAGCGCCAATGATCCAACGAGTCGAGTCAACAGTTCAACAGGTGGAGCCGACTCTCACATTGGAGGAACATGTGAAGCCTATCAGCGATGAGGACTCCATTCAGTGGCCCGAAGATACTTGGTTCAGGGAGCCAATGACGCCACCACCAGTTCTCCAGTAAGAACTCACAAGCTTTACTTTTTTCAGCCAACTTCTATTTTCAGGAGCATCCACGATGAGGACAGAAGCAAATTGCCAATCTTCAATGACTGCTTAGAGGGAAGCTCGTCCATGTTCAGTGACTGCTGGGAAGCCAGTTCGATGATGTTCACTGACTGTTTTGAGGGTAGCTCGACAGAGTTCAATAACTGCTCCGAAGGCACCTCAACCATGTTTTACCGCGATGCCGATTCGCCTGACCCAGATGTTGTTTAATTATCCCATTTAGTCCACCTGAATAGTTCCATTGAAGTTTTCACGATTCTTTTTTGAATAGATTTTTTTTTCTGTAATTTTAGCTTTCAAGCAAACTTTCCACATTTCAAAATCACTTTGGAGTCAAGGAGTAACATTTGTCATAGTTTTACTTCTGTGATAGCTTCGTTTGGTCCGCTCCGGTCTCCGTAATCGATCTTCAAATCTTCTCCAACCAAACGGTTTCACGTCCCCACTGAAAACCCCGTTTCTTTTATGTAATATCTTTTTAAATGTTTTCCTCGTGCTTGTGTAGATTCGTAGTCTGCATCCTTTAATTGCCTTAAAACTGATGTGAGATAAGTATTAGTACACATGTGTTTCCACATTCAAAGAAAAAAAATCGATTTTCCCTGCCCAGAGACGCTTTTGATCCTTTAAAATGCTTAGTTTACTTACCTTTTCCGCAATTTGAATAAACTACTATTTTGGAATGCCAATGAATGCTTGATTTTCGTCTTTATTCATCGATCAACTGAAGTTTCACAACGATGGTTACCCCAATGCTTATTTGAAACAGGTCTACCAGACCTACATGATTGATCGGTTGGTTAATTGTTTTTTTGCGCAATAGGTCGATGAGTCTCCTACTACGTATCCACATCCCGTTTCTCAGTGTCATCTGGTAGAGCCTCGAACGCAGTGAGGTCGGCCAAGACGTCCTCCTCACCGCTTGCAACGACGACTCTTTGCCTCTTCGCCAACCGGCCTCCTCCTCACAATTTCGTGCGGTGTCTCGTGTATCGGCCGCATTCGCACACACGACAACGCACGGCCACGCGCAACCGCTCACTCGTACACACACACACACACACACAATCTTAATAACCCAGTGGAATTGGTCTCTCCTAGTGGTATTCGCTTTTCATAACTTTCTACCAAAAAAGGGACACATTTTTTAATCGCAGGTCATTTTTTTATGGTTCATTCTTTTGTTTGTTTTAGCTTCCCATTCATTGCTTTCCCACATCGGTCTTCGTGGAAAAGTGGTTTTGACTATTCCCCCTTTATAGTATACTTTATTAGATTCCAATGGATGAAACGGCAGGACCCAGCCAATCGGGGCACACCGTGAAAGAAACAGAGGTGAGATTGTAAACAATAAGTCATACCGATAATGAACTATTATTTAGGATAATGTGCCAGGAACCTCAACTTCAAAGACCAAAAACAGAAGGAAGAACGGGGGGAACAACGACCGAGACACAACTTCGGAAGACAGACAAAGTGGAGCGAAGACGTTCACAAGCTTTCGTGTCAACCTCTATGATGAGTCCTCGGAAACGAAAAGTCTGTTCGCCGTTGCACAGGAAGAAGAAGCTTCAGGCGATGGTAAACTGGACATCAAACTGCCAACGAACAGTGAACAGTACTACGAGCTCGAAGAGATTCTTATGAATCCGGCTAGAATGGAAGGCCGCGAACTGACTCTGAACGCTTACGATATGGTGAGATTAGTATGAATCAAATTTCCAACAAAAGGATGGTCTTAAGGTTCGCTCTAAGTACAACGTTCTGGATGGGAACAACGTTTCGGAGGCCGACATGCAGAGCGTAATCAGCAGTTTATCTTGTGACGTGTGCCAAGAAGTCATTCAAGGCTCCATTATGTCTAAGGTTCGGCCGCAAGTCACTACACATTCAAAACTCTGTTTCAGAAATGTGGACATCGTTTCTGTGATCAATGTATGTCAATTTCGCTGATTCGTACCAACAACGCATGTCCGGCTTGCCGCCAAAATTTGGGATCGAAAAGAGAACTTCAGCAAGATCCGCGGTTCGATCAACTTATCTACCAGGTAATGCACAAAAAAAGTAATTGCTAGGAAATCAACAAAAAGTAGTTGCTGGTTGCTGCCCCAGACACTAGACTAATCTTATTTTGAGGACTGATAATTGATAGAACCACTCTACAGATAATCGAGAGTCGTTGCATCCTCCCTCGTATGCTGGCCAAGAACAGAGAAAAGGAGAAGGATATCTACTTTGGTCGGAAAGGTTATATGGAAGGCAACGAGAAATACACGGCCGCCGCAAAAGTGAAGACGAAAAAGGGCAAGAAGAAGACTCGAAAAGCCGAGAAAAACGCCAAGACGGTTATTCGCTGGTTTCATCCAAAAACAGATGCTACCAAAGTCGCCAAAGTTTCTTCAAAACGGAAAACCGTTGAAGTTTCCGAAGAGAAACCCGAAGAAATCGTCGATGAAAGTCTCGAAGACCTAACCGCGGAAGAGCCCTATCCAAGAGATGCACAAACCATTTTGGTGTCGGCTGATGGAAAATCGTTTGTGAGCATCGGAAGTCGCGATGGTGAATCATTCTTGGAGACTTTTCCTCGGAAGCCAGAGCAAGTCGAGCAGCGAAAGAGGTTGTCAGCGAGTATCAAGAAGAGCAGAGAAGCGAAGGCAGCCAAAGAAGCGCAGGAAGCGGTGAAGATAGCACAAGAAAAGAAAGCAAAAGAGGATGAACATATGAAAGCGACTTCTGCTACTTATGACAAGAAGCTGAAAATAGCACCCGAAAGAGTGAAGCCGACGGCCACCAAAAGTTTATCGCGCTTCTATAAACGTTTGAGGTTGAAAAAGGAAGGAAAACCGTACAAGAGTAAAAAGAAGCACGAATTACGCGATGAGCACAAGAAAAACAAAAAGAAAATGCGTCCGGAAGCCGAGAAACACAACGCAGTGTACATCAATAGTCGCGGGGTGACTATTCTGCTCAACGAATCCCTAAAAAAATGACATTGCTAAGTCTGCTCTAACTGCATCTCATAATTATTCCGATGCCAATTTTACAGTATTCCAATTATGTTGTGTATTAATTTTTAATTTTAATGTAAAAAGTGAATAACTTGGACAATAAATCGATCGTATTTGCAGTTTTTAAAGTGCATTTTCCTCGCTGGGATTTTTGGTAATTTGCGGCTGATCCTCTCTTAGGTCGTAGTATCCCACTCTAATGAGATCATTCTCACACATCCCAACATCTGTTCCACTTTTGTTCACCATGTGTCAGTTGGTGTATGTATGTTCAATCACACAACAGGTCATGACGACAGCCTCTGGTGCGTCTACAACTGCCTCAAGCGGCCAACACGACGGGGCCACTGCAGCAGGGCCTCCGCAGCGAAGACGACTCGACCGAGCGACTGCGTCTACTCATAGCTGCGTCTCCTCGCCTCTTCACTTCTCTCGGTTGCACTCACACGCTCAATACGCGCACCGCTCAAACGTCGCTCACAACGACCCTGGTGTCCACTCGCTTTGTTAGTGTAAATGCCTGCCTGCATGGCCGCCGTCCTCTTTTTTTCTTCGATTCATTTGAATGTTCGCGCGCGTTTTCTTAGTGTTTTAGGCCAGTTGTTGTGCGTAACTACCGCCAATGAGTTTTTTGGTTTATAAGGAGGTGATTACGTATTTTGAACTATTTTATCACCTCTCACGTTTTTTCCCCTAACGTTCCCCGCGTAAATCAACCATGCTGTTTTCGTTTGCGCTCCATACAGCCATCGATCGTTCAACGTTTGTCTATGCGTTATTGTTGATTTTCGTTAGCTCCAACCACAATTTTCCAGGTGACTGCTCGAACCATTCAATAGCACCAGTGATCAACGCTTCCGAGAGTAGTAGCTCCAAAATGGCTATCGAGCAACCTGAGGTATCGTTTGAAAAGAAACTGAGAGATTTGAGATTGCCATTTTAGGAGAGTACTGCTGAAGGACCTTCGTCTTCAGAAAGTCTCCCAGTCGCGAAAACTGGTGTGGTACAGGTGGAACCAATAGTCGTAGACCCACCTGAACCCTCGCTTTCCTTGAAACCTGCCGATGTTCCAAAGCTCTCAACAGGAAAGAAGTCTGTCAAAATAGTCATTCAAAAAAATTCTAACAATGATCCATCAACTGATGCCGCCAGTGCCGAAAAATCGAAAAAGAAAACGGGAAAAGGAAAGATCGGCAAAGCGCCGTGTGTCATTCAACTTAACAAAAATATCAAAGCGAAACCCGATGACCAAGAAGAGTTTGAACGATGGCTCCAAGGACATAAAGCTCGCTCTGGAAAGGTCCCTGAGTACGAATTCGCTGATTACGTCGACTACAAGCTGTTCGTAAAACCGTACCTCGACAAGAATAGAAGAGCAAACGGCGGCGGATACACTGATTCCGAGTCGGAGCGTGAAAGAGAGGCTGAGAAGAACAAGGCAAGAAAGAAGAAGTTGCGGAAGAAGGTCAAGAAGGGCACTAGTCGTAGCAAGGATGCTAAAAAGGCCGGTGTCGAGAATCCGGTGCCATCGACTGAGAAAGACAAGAGCAAGAAAAGCAAGAAGAAAACGAAGAAGAAGAAGAAAAAGGCAGCTTCGGCGGGTAAGGATTCAGTGGATGCTGTAGTAGAAGTGAGCGGAGTCGACAGTACCGACCAACATCGCGTGGCTACTGTTGCTACTCCAACAAAGAAACCGTTGTACAAGCAGCTCGACAAGTCAATGATGTTGAAAAAAGGACGCCGTGGAAAGCAGCGAATCATTCCGGAGGATATTCCGACTCCCAGCGAAGACTCGTTAACTTCATCGTCCGAGAACGAAGACGAAGATGGAGATCCGTATGGATTTGTCTTTCATGATGGTACTGCGGCAATTCAGAACTTCTATTCAGAGCAAATTTATTTCAGAGTTCAACTATGACGCCCGGCGCGACAATCCTGAGAAAGACAAGCTTTATAACTTTGATTTCATGGTGGACATGGTGAGAGCTTTCTTCGTTTCTCGGTGAGAAATGCGTTTGTTTCAGGATGGCGATGTGTGTCGTAGAGAAGTGCAGAGCGGCCGGAAACGGATAGTCTACCACGACTCGAACTCTGAGCGAGAGACCTCTGACTCTGAAGAAGAGAAAGAAGTACAGTCGTTTGATTCCGATATGGAGGAAGCGGCCAGAAAGTATTACAACAAGAACCCCCAATACGAGTATGAACGGGACAAAAAAGCTCGGAGAGCGGCTAAGACCAAGTCTGCGCATTCTTCCGGCGATCAGTTGGAACGTTCCGCTTCGGCCGAACCGGGACCTTCCACGCTTCAGCTGACTGAGAAATCGATAGAGCAAGACGATGATGCTCGCAATCCTGTGAGAAGACCAAAGTATTATCTGACGGATTCGCGACTCAACATGAAGGACGAAACCAGAATGCTTCTGAAGGATATTGCCAAAGACCGTATCATCGAGGGATTCGTGTTTCGTGACGGGGATACTGATCGGCCAAGGAAGCAGAGAGTTAAGCAGTTGTTGCCCGGTCCGCTAAGTCTTTGTCCAGAAGAAATCTTCGTTGTCTACCCTGAGTCAGGTAAGAAATCTGATAGTTTGCTTTTCTCAGCGGTTCATTACAGCATGCACACCAATAACGGATTTGAAAATCCCTCCAGCCGATTACAAAGTTCCCAGCCCTCAGGATTCCGACGATGAGCAAGATAGCGATGGAATTGTAGATGATGCTGCCGTAACGGCTTCAAACGACATCATCATAGATAAGAAAATCCAACACGTCACTCTAGATGCCGATGATGACATGGAACATGATGCCTCGGTCAGTGTGACGCCTGTGAAGAAAAAGAAAGAGAAATCTGAAAAAGATGTGTCAACGAAGAAGGATGTTAATGCAGCTATGCCAGAGAATAACGATGATATAATTGTCGATGAGGTCATTCCACCAGAGGTCCAAGTCATCAGCCACACATCAGCAAACGCGCAGAAAAAGAAGAAGAGAAAGGGGAAAAGCAAAAAGGCCAATCGAACAGATTACCCCGAGATCTCAGACGAGAGCGCATGGGAGGAGGAGCAGAATGATTTGAGTGACGCCGAGAACTCTCATGTCTCACTAAAAGATCTTGGTCTCAAACAAGGAACATTGTTGAAGAATCGTGTGTTCTACGGTTAGTCTTGACCGCTCCCGGAATTCCCAGCTAAGTGAATGTTTACAGATACCAACAAAACTTGGGTTCCTCACAAGATGGATCGTCATGATCTTCGTCATTCCAGCAGAATACCGGAGGAGGAAGTGCTCCGATTGACTGAAGATCAAGTAGCGTACGAAGAAAACAAGATTCACAGGCAGCGGACCATTGTTCAAGCAGCCATCAAAGCGGTGTGTAAAGATTTCGGTTATAAGATTCCTGAATCAGACAGTGAGGAGGAAGATCCCAAGAAAGTGGGCCCAAAGCCAAAAGGCAGAGCGCCGAAGGAGAAGCTACTCAAAGAGTTGAAGGTGAAAGGCAAGCCGCCGAAGGATAAAACCGGTGGGAAGAAAGACCTGGCCACTATTGTTGCTGAGAAAAGAGCGGCGAAGGCTCTGCAACAGATGCAGCCGCAGGCCACGCAACCAGCTGCTGAGTCGGCTCCAACAACAATTATGGAGATTGAAGAGCCGCGAATTGAGGATATCTTCTTCGATCCGGATGCTCCGTGCTCTTCTGCGCAGGCTGATCAAAGGGACGCCACCCGGCATCGTATCGAACGAGAGCAGCAATTGATTGCCGACTCGATTCAATTCAAAAAGCCATTCCCACCAAAGCCGAAAATTGATAAGGCAGCGGAAAAGAAAGATGTAGTTCAGAAAGAGGCGAACAATGCGAATGAAGATAAACGTGTTGAGAGAAAAGATGAAACGAAGACGAAGAAGACAGAACATCGTGATGTGCAAGACATTCCATTCCACAGGGAAAGAATCAACGCCATTACAAAAACTGTCAAATTAACATGCCGAGTGAAAGTTCCGGAGTTCAAAGAGCCTCCAAACTTCAAAGCTCGATTAGGAGCCTACCTGTCGAAGGCAGATCGAGAGATGCTCAGACCCACCATCGGACAGTATGTGGCAAACGAATTCGTAAAATTCGCTTCTCAACAACCTCTGATCAACGATGACAATCTCATTTTTGATTTTCTCGCCAGGGACACTACCCAGGAGTTTGCTATTAAGCGGAAAACCGGAAAAATGCCGACTGAGAACCCGAACAAAGCTAGGCTGGTAAGGACATTTCCACAATGTACTGATAGTACTTATGTGTGGTTTCAGGAGAATTTGGTGAAGAACTTCAACAAAGAATGCAACGAAAGAAAGGGCAGAACGGGTATCTATCGGCCGCCGCAAAATGTTGAGCAGATGTTGATTGACCGAGCACAGCTGGCCAAGTTCAAGCACGTCGTCCCGCCGAACGAACTTCACACGGTCAGCATTTTTTTCCCTTTCTGGCCTCATCATTCTTTCCTCCTTCATCACTCTGCTTGATCTCGGTGGACTAGTAGCAGGTGCTTGTAGAACAAATCTGCGAGCAGAATAACCAATTTTTTCCATCTGAACCACCTGCATTAGCAGAAGCAATATTCATATTGAAACGTCTTTTCCATTGATTAATTTCCGTTACGAAACCAACCGGCATTATTTCCGTCAGGACACGTAGCTCATTTCCTATGCGAGCCGATGTGGCTGCCAATTCTCACATTTAATTATAATAGAGAGAATGCATTATCATTCCGGTGGTATGTGTCACATAGTGGAGCCCTCCCCCTTCAATTTCTCTTCCCATCTATCCCATTCGGTGCTCCGCAAAATGCCTCCTCTCCCATCTTCTTTTCTCCTCCCACCCCCTTTTCGTTTTCGTTTTAGTTTATTGCACGGACAGGCCGCCCGTTTGTCCGTCGCTCTGAAAAAGAATGACCCTTTCTTCTCGGCGACATTCGCATCGATTATCGTCATTCTCTCACAGTGCCACGCCACACAGCCATCCCTTTTCCCTCCGCGTTGGCCGATTTTTGTAGCCCGGCGGCGCTCTCAGTTTTGTTGCCTGCCACTCGCCGCTGATTGTTTTCTCTCACTTCTTCTCCGTTTTCTTCTTCGTCTTCTCCATTTTTCCTTTCCACCTCCCATCGGCTTCCACATCATCCTCGTTTCTTACCAACAAAAGTCCGTTTTGTTTTCAGAGAATATTGATCGCCTTCCAAAAGCAACAAATCATCGGTGCTCGTGCTCACACTGATAATCCTGTGGTACAAACGCCCGAAGAGCAAGCCGAACAAGCGGAACTCCTTCTGCAACTCCAAAACCCGAACTTGCTCCGAGAGCTAATTACAACAAACCCGCAGTTTGTTCTCTCTTATCAACAAGCACACAAGCAGGCCACCCACCAGGCCCGTGTCCAGAAGAGAGTTCAAGCACAAAAGGAGAAAGCTGCTCAACACGCGGAGCAGATGCGGATCGAGGATCTCGCTCGCAAGCGCATTGCGCAGGAAGACGCCGAAATAGCTGCTCGGCAGAGAGAAGAAGCATTGAATGCGGTTAACGACGCGAAGGCTACGGACACGGAAGACCAAGTGAAACCAGCCGACAAATCTTTTTCCGAGGGAATGGACACCTCTGATGCTAAGGTTAGTAGAGTTCGAGTGATTTCAGAAAACATTGCTTTTCAGCCGCCAACTCCACCGCCAAAATTGGTATCGCAAGTGACCGTCGACAGCTTGAACACATCTCTGAACGACATTTCGGAAGAGCGAGTCTCAACTGAACAAGTCGACAAGCCGTTGGCACCTCCAGCACTGCTTCCCATGGCTCTCACTGAAAGTCCGGCAGCGTTATCTCTTCCACCCCATCCGAACGACATCCAATCATCCTCGTCTCGTCCAGTGCGCCCACGGCGAGACCGTTCTTCCCACTCCTCGCCGCAACCAAGTCGTCGTACTTCTCGCTCTCGGTCACCTATCGAGAGAGATCGGGATGAGATTGAGAAGAGAAGAAGCAACGATGATGACGATGAGCCGATTCTTGCGGGCAACATCTCGCACATAGTGGATACGACTATCCTGGAAGAAGTCGACTATCAAGACGACGAAGAGTCACCTTACTCTTCTCCGGAACCGTACGACGACAACCTTCTGGATTGCTCTCTAGATTACTCGCACTACGTCGAGGAGACGCTTGACTTGAACGACACAGGAAGTTCGCTGAGCACGGAAGTGGTCGACTGCCAGAAGCAAATGGACAAGATTCGTGACGACGACATGGATCGTGAAATTCTTCATTACACTCAGCGTTACCACCAAAATGCAATGAACTTGGCTACGGATCGAATGATAGCACAGCATCGTGAGAAGGAGGAGGAAGCTCGTATCAATGGCCCTGAGCAACAGGATGACGAGCAACTAGAAGAAGAGGATGTTGATAGTGCGAACACTTCTGGAGAGTCAGGCCAGAACGGGAAACAAAAGTTTGACGTGGACCAGTTGGGATTGGCGAAGAAGATTCTAAAGCAAAGAAAGGGACTTCTTGACTCTTCTGATGAATCGGATTCGGAGAGCGACATCGAGGAAGCTCCACCGGTCCTTGAAAAAGAGAAGAAGAAGAGACAGCCACGAGTCAGAATCAAGGTTGCCATGCCGAACATTCCTCACAAAATCCGTAGAAAGTACATTGAACGAAAAATTGAGATAGAGCGCACCAAGTGTAAGACTGATAATCCGGTTTTTCTTTCAAATTATGGTTTTTGCAGTCCGTGCTCGTTACAAGGCTCAGAAAATGGCTTCAATTCGGATCGCCGTCCCACCACCAAAGCCTGCCGCTCCAACTGCCCCGCCAGCTCAGTTTGCGACGCCGCATCTTCCCAAGGGACGGAAACCGTCTGGAACACCGAAGGAGGCCAAGACCCCTAAAGGACGAGGAAAGGGCAAAATGGCCAACGTGGTAAGCTTTGTTTTGTTTTATGGACTGTCTTCTTAAGTGGTTTGCTTCTAACCCACACATTCCAGCAAATGTCGATTGTCCAACCTCCTCTACCTCTTCATCAACTTCAGAGTCATATGGTTCGTTAGAATGAGGGTTTTTGTAGTCACTTTTGATAACATTGCATGTCGTGTACTTTTTTTTTCATCATGAACACGATTTTCAGAATGTGCCGACCAAAATCACAGCCGTTCCGAATGTTGCTGCTGGATACCAAAATCAGCAGAAGATGATGCAGAATATGGCTCAGGTACCACAGAGCACTCCAATCCGAGCAGCCGAGATAACACCGCTCCCTACTCCTTCTGCAACTCCTGGCCCATCTCATCTCGCTCAACTCGGACATTTTGTTCATGGACAGCAGGATCTGAATGCTGCTCAAGCGCAAGCGGCACAAGCGAAAGCGGCTGCTCAAATCATCCAAGCTCAACAGAGGCAGAATCTGAACCAAGGACCTCCGCCCTCGACTCCTGGACCGTCTCAGCAAATGAACCAGATGAACCAACTACAGAAGGCTCAGCATCCACAACACCTTCAACAGCTTCAACAGCCGCAACAAATGCCACAGCCCCCTCTACATCAACTGACGCCGTACGTTAACTTAATCATCTCGACCAATTTAAGCATCCTCATTACAGAGCGGATATAGCCATGATGGAAGAGAGACGCAAGATGGAGGAGTTAACTGCGATCCATCAAATTCTGAGTTCTCGCGGACAGTTTCCGCCAGTGGATGAGCAAGTGTTCTTGATTCACTTTACTCAAGCGCAGCACGACTATCGGACAATGTTGGCTAGGCAACAAGCTGAAAAGCAACACGCTGAACTTATCGCCCGACAGCAGCAAGCAGCTTTGTTGAAACAGCAAGAACAAGCTCGTCTTCAAGAGTTAGCGAAGAAAGAGGCTCGTGCCAAGGCCGAAGCAGAAGCAAAGAAGAAAGCAGAGGCGGAGGCGAAACAGAAAGCGGCCGAACAAGAACGTGCTCGTCAAATCGCAATTGTACAGGCTCAGGCCCAAGCAGCTCAAGCTGCTCAAGCCGCCCAAGCGGCTCAAGCGGCTCAAGTCCAGGCCACGCAAGCAATGATTCTCAATCGACAAGGCATTACGCTGGAACAGATTCAACAGCTCCAACAGCACCATATGAGACAACAACAAATGAACCAGCAAATGCAGCAAGCGGCTCGAATGGAACTTGCAAAAGCCGCACAGACTCCAATGCCAAGAATGATGCCAGGAATGCAAGGTGTGCCACCAGGGATGCCAGGGATGCCACCAGGCATGCAGGGAGGGCCACCAGGGATGCAGGGGTTGCCACCAGGGATGCAGGGAATGCCGCTTGGAATGCAGGGGATGCCGCAAGGAATGCAAATGGTTCCAGGAATGGCTGGCATGCCAATGATGCCTGGAATGATGATGATGCCGGGAATGCAAGGAGTTCCCATGATGCCGGGAATGCCGAGAGTGCCGATGGTGCCAGGAATGGCGGGATTGCCTCCTCAAATGGCCGGAAGACCAATGCCACCACCAACACCGGGAAATCCACAGACGCAGCAAGACCAACTTGCTGCTGAAAAGCAGAAAGAAATGCTAATGCAGATTCAGCAGCAACTTCTGAACCAACTAGCTCAACAGCAGCAGCAAATGGCTCAAATGGGTTTTCCGGTAAACGCCTGGCAACAGCAACAGCAACAGCAACAGATTCAACAACAACAGATTCAACAGCGTCAGCAAATCGCAGGACAAGCGTTGCCAGCAGCGACCCCTGCTCCTAATCAAACCGCTGCGGCTCAGCCGGCTCCAGTGCAAACTCCAGCTCTCGCTCCTCGACCTGAAACTGTCGGACCAGCTAGATCGGCCTCAGCTGTGCCTGACAGAAACAACGGCGTGGAGCTCGAACTCTGGCCAACCAATGGATTCACGGAGAAGAAGCGTCAGCAAGGCACGAATGCCATATCCATGTACTGCGCTTCAAGTGGCGACTCGTCGTTCTACCACGTCGCTGCCCTTGTCAGATCGCGTTCCGGTGGCAACGCCAATGATGTCGGCTCCCTTTGGGTTTTGGTGAGTTTTATGTTTGCGGAATTTGTATAATAAACCTTATTTCAGCGCTTGGAAGACCAGACTGTTCAACAATTCCAACTGCAACAAACTCTTGCCGAAGCTCAACAATTCGTCGGAAAGCAGCACTTGGTCATTTTTTACGATGACGTCATGGCCGGTGAGCGCCAGCAGACCAAGGAATACGTCATCAACAAGGACTACAATCCAAATCAACGGCCGCAACTCAAATAATTGTGTGGCTCACTGTGAAATAATTTTCAACTTTTTTTTCTTGTTTCCCCTCCGTTCTCCTTTTCCATTTTCTGGCGGTATTCAAAAATCCAGCCCTACTAACCTCATATCCATTTATTGATATTATGTGAAGTGTATGATTTGCAATCTTTTTCTATGTTAGATAAAAAAAATTAAACATACTTTCAGACTTTTTCATTGTCAAGCGAACACGGTTCAACGAAACATACACGGCGAATTAGATCATCTGTGAGCGCAATGTTTGATGGAAAAAAGAAGATTACGTTGATTGAATAGACTAGGCCAGTAACATGAATGGGAAAAAATCAAAAAGGAAAGTGCTAGAAACCATTTGGGACTCCGATTGGGACATAGCAAAAAACAACTTAAAGTCTTGTGAATGACCGTTTCATTCTTTCTGATACGGAAAGTGACATGCGGAATGAAGAAACTTCTCTTCTCTTTCTAGTCTTGCATTCTTCCAAGGTTCTTTCGACGACCGGCTCCTCTGAAAAATAATCTAGATAGTAGATCAAGACAGGGGCGAAAGAAAGTGACCTATCCCAATAATTGAATCAATCTCACGCCAAAAAAGTTACAAATTTTGTTGCTAAACTTTTGAAAGAAACTGGCCTTAAGAGTAAGCGGCCCCTTTTTTTAATTCCGGTTTTTCACAAAGCATATTTGAGAAATGCGGGAAATTTTGCAGTCCAAAAACGTTTCCCGCACATCCCCGTAGCATATTCATTTAAAAATGTTGTTTTACCTTTTCCTAGATAAACCATCGTTTGACATTGCATTCCGCTTGCGCCCACGCCCACGCCCACGACGTGAACCCAGTTGTGCTAAAGAAGTACCAGCATGTGCAAGTCCTCGAAATACATCCAGAGGGTCGTCGCTGACTCCATCAGTAGTTATGTTATCTGCCGGATTTGCCGACTCGTCCTGCTTGTTGCGTTCGCATTGATTTCTATATAAAATAGGGTCAAAGAGACATTCAGACTCATAAGTCGGCGTGTCCGGATGGATATCGTTTCCCAGGTAATCTCTGTACATGACAGGGCACGACGGGATAACGAACTTGTGTTTCCAATCGAAACACTCCGAGAACTCAATTCTTCCTTCTGGGTCCTCTTCCATTCGCATCTGTCTGTTCGATGTCGTGTGGCCTCTTGATAAGTGACGTCTGTCCAATTCGGCGAGTTCTTTCTCATCTTTCTCTCGAATAAGAGCTCTGTTTGTTTCTTCCTCTTGTTTATTGTCAACGTGGAATTGCCGAACAGCAGCAGAGAGTTCCGCCACTCTTTTCTGGTAAGACTCAAACTTGGTTAGAGCGGCATTCTGGTCGATTCCTTGTTGAGCAAAGTCTTTCTTCATCAGACTGACTATAATTGACTGAACTCTAACGTTGGCTTCGAACAGCCTGTTCTCGTAGATTGGGAGTTTCATAATGGAGAATATATCTTCAAGCCATTCTTCAACCTCCTGTTCATTGGTTAGTGAGGTCGAATCGAAATAGTCAGAAAGAGGTTTCAGCTGAAAACAAAGTTTAGATTGTTGAATGTTGAAAACGAGCTCACTTCGCCAGAGCGTAGCAAATCATCTTCAAATACAGTTTCCATCATCTTGATTGGCTCTGGGAAGGAGATCTTGGCAAATCCTGAAAGGGGACGTATTATTCTCAGCACTTTTCTTATCTTACTTTTCAAAAAAATCAGAACAGCTTGTTTCTGGTCCGCTTTTATCAATTTGGCCCCAGAAGAACCATTGTAATTTCTGGAAAATGAATTAGTTTTTGTTTTGAGGAATTGGTATCGTACGGTCTATTGATTTTCCGTTTCGGACGTCCAGCTTCATCACTTTCAGTCTGTGACTCTCCGTCGCTTATCTGCCGTTTCTTACTGGAAAAAGTTACAGTCATGATAAGAAAACGTATGGAAAACTTACATGCACACCATGCACCAGCAACAGTTTTCAAAAAAGTTCTCCCCGTAATTGACTAGAATTTCGCCTCCGACTTCAATAGGTCGTTTAATTTTGATGAGAACCTTATTTTTGTCCGAATCTATATGATATTCGGCATTCGGTTCACAGGAATGATTGAAAATGGCACTAGGACCAAGCCATGCCGATTCTCTTCGTCCGCTCTTTCGGTTTGAAGATCTGCAAGCGTTAGATTACATTTAGGGGTTTACGAACAAAATGATCACTTGTCACTTAAAGTCACTGAATACTCATTGAATTCCCAGCCGTTAACCGGGTCATCGTTAGCAGAAACACACTTCGTCGAAAAGTTATGACATTCGAGCATCACGTTTTTCGCCCTGAATATAGGATTTGCAGAAAATTTGTTAATATTCGGGACTTACAAATACTTTGTGGCGATCATTTTGATGCCAACCTTCCCATCCCCCGGATAATCAAAACATTCCGAGAACGTAAATCCGCTGTCCAAGTTGTAGAGTTGCAGATAGTTATCAACCTGAGACAAACAACTGCGGTCTTGTTCAACAAGCGGCTCTTACCATCACCATAGTTCTTCCAGTTTCGTCGTCAACATAATCTCTCACAAGGAGTTTGATCGCCTGAAAATAACTTATTTAGATTCACACCGCAATAAAATGACATACGTCGGCTGCTTCCTTTCTATATCTTGGTATAAACGTGTAGGCTTTCAGTAGTTCTGCTATCTTCAATTGCACATGTTCTGGTGCTCTTCTGTGACTGAAAATCAACACAGGTGAACGGATGGAACTATTCCGGACTCACTTTAAAAAGCATTTGCTCGAGGAGTATCCAAGGACTGGGTCGATAATCAAAAAACGAACAGAGTCGTCTTGTTTTAGTAAATCGAGATCATTCACAGATTCAGGAAAATGAACAACTTGGAAGTTCATGGTTGCCATCTGAAATTTATGAATGCGGAAAGTCTTTGCATATTTCGTCGGCTATGAGAAACGTGCGCACTCAGTCGGAAATTCGAGCTTATTAGCGCGTATGTCGTCGCAAGGTTTGCGGCTAATGACCACTCGCTCTGACTTGCCAAAAATGTTGAATCTACATAATGAGCCGACACATGAGTCTCAAGCGACTATAATGAAAAGTTTCACAAGCACACGGAATAGGTGTAATAAACAAAGAAGCCATGCGAGCGAGGCATTGTGAATGGGGATTTTGCAGTTCTCAAAAGTATAGAGGGCAGTAGGAGACGTGAAAATGCAATGAGCTCTCTCTCTTCCTTTCTTCCTGAATAGCAAAGAATGCTAAAAGTGGTACGACATCATCAAAGCATCATTAATATGGATGAAACACGATTCTTAGAATACAAGGAGGAGTTCTTTATATGTAAAACGCGGTGCGGCTGCGGTGGACTGAGATTTTCCTTGGGGGCCGCGAATGCGTCACAAAAACCGTCTAAAGATACTAAGGATGCGGAACCTTTCATCAAAGTGTCTGCCTGTCGCATTGATTACTTGCTCTAATTTTGCTTCGCAAATGTTTTTTACTTCAAAATCAATAAATGAACACTTTATCGCGGCTCCCATAAGATGAACTTCTGTTTGAAAAAATATTCAATAATCTTCTCACCGCTTTTTCTTTCCGTCTCAAAAAGGAAGTTTCCATGTTGACGACAAATCAAGAATAATAGAAATCAGATGATAAACGGAGGGGCGTTCAGGGCAGGGCGAGAGCAAGATAAGCGGTTTCGTCTACATTGTCATGGTAACCGGATCGCAGATGAAGACTAGTAAACAAACGGAAAAGAGAAAGTGTCCAGGTGGGATAATGAGACGGCACGGGAAGCTTGCGAGTGGTGTACATGGCAATAATTTGAGTATAGGGGGGAGCTGAGAGAAGCTTGGGGAATATACTGTCTAGACCTGTTTTTGCGGAGCTTGCCGAGCATTCAAGTTATCTACCAACACAAGTAGGAAAGAGTAGCGGGCCAATAAATTTGAGTTCATGCGAGGTGAAAAAATTACTCACTGGATCTCCTTCTTTCGACTTTTTCCATCTGTTTTCCTTCATTTCGGCAGACGTGAAGTTGAGTCAGTGTCTAAAATATAAGAAATGACTCGAAGAAAGATGTCGCTTCGTCTCACAGGGCGCAGCTCCTTTGTTATGAGCTGAGAGACAATTTGCGGCGGGCAGCGGGAAGATGTCCTTGTTTAGTGCGCACTTTATTGATTTTGGTTGACTAGAAGCGCGTTTCGCTGGCGAGCACTGCACTGGCCGGAAGCGGACGGAAATGAGAGACGAAAGTTTGAAAGAAGTGGGACAGGCGATTGCAAAGCAATGAAAATGAATTGGGAAAAAAAGAATCGAAAATTGAGAGCGAGAGAAGGAGATTCCTCTTTCTCTCTTCGCCGCCAGCAGACGGTCACGTCAGTTGGTGTCGTCTCTTTCTCTCTTTTATCTTCTTGAACACTCACTCCCTCGCGATTCGCAGACTTCTTCGCTTTGTTTCAGAACAGTCACTTGTCACGCCGTATCATTTAGTGTACTGCGGCGAGGAAACAAAAAAGGAATGCAAGCGAAATGGCTGAATTGCGGCCTGCGAATCAAACGGAGATTAATCGCCTCCGTTGTCGTGCCACTGTGGAGGAATGATTGGAAAGAAATCGAACTTTTATTCGGTCATGTAGGTCAATGAAGAGATAGAAATACTTTGCCGGAATGTATCATCTATTCTCATCTTTCTGAATTAGAAGTTATCAAGGTCAGTATAACCTAGTTTTTCAACCGCTTCGTCCCGAATCCCCGAAATCTTTCAAATTCGGAAACTTCTCCAAATCAACCACAGAACCATATCCCATTACAGATTATTTCAGAGATTTCAGCTTTTTTCGTCGACCAAAACCAATTCAACCGCCCATCATGATGTCAGCTGCCATGAAACGACTCATTCAGTTTTGTTTTTCTCCCCCGCAGAGAGCGAAACTCTTGCTTAAAATCTCTGGTGTTTTCCGTCCGATTTCACATTTGAATTGCGCATCGAAACGTGTAAAAAGCCCATTACGACTCGGAACTACATTCGGAATGATACTTTTTCCGACGCATCACTCCCCGATGGCTCATTTCAATGACGTGTTTTTCGGGCGGATCGGAAACCACGCGATGCGTCTTTGGGACAGTACTAGTCCCCCTATTCCTTCCCAGGATTGAAAAGAGAACTGCAAACCAGAAGAATTTGCAAAAGAGAGCTGCTTTTTTGCAGAGTTGTCCACAAGATTATGCATAATTCGCAAAGATAAACGAAGATTCGCGGTGACTGTTCGCAAGCATGCGCACGACGTCATGTTGGAATTGTGCTCAAAAAGTGTCACATCACCTCTTGATCAAACTTTTGAGATTTTGTGTTCGGATCGAATCAGTGTCAACCCTAAAACAAAAATAAAATAAACGTTTGATCGAAGCAAAAGAGGAACAGAAAGACAATGTCAAAGTGTATCTGAAATCAAAGTGTACATACTGTTTTCCTCTTGTAAAATGATATGCTTAGTGAACTTGAGTTTCGGCATGTGTCCATGTATGATATTTAATTAAAAGCGATCAGCAGACGGGACATTTTGTCGGTTTTATGTGGAGCAAACTTATTATTCTATGCACAATTGCAAACAGACTTTTTCAAAAACATGTTTCTAGAAAGAAACAAAAGTCAATTTGTGTTTAATTTTAGAAACAAGAATGTAGTTTGAAAACAATGAATAAAAAAGTGCCATTTTATTCCCAATTTCATTGGTATCTGATCGACTAATTTCATTGTGTCTGGTTTTGTACACTTTGACCCTTAGCAGTTTTTGAGTTACCAAGAAAGAGCCGGCTGTATAGTTGAATACGACTAATTGATGATTGTTGTGCTTGACCTCGCTCCGAGTGATTTCCTTCCGTTTTTGCTGAACAATTCGTCACTTCTAATGTCATTTCTCATGTTTTGTACAAATCCCCTTCTTCGAAATTTTTCGGAAGCGAGACTCTTGTATGGGGATGTGTGTTGTGCAGACACTGATTTAAGACGACCCTCCGCGACGGATTGTCGCTCCAATTTGCGCCTTTTGTGCGTGCCACGCCAACATCACTTTTCCGACGCCTTCATCCGGATGGGCACCACAATCAGAAAGGAGGAAAGCAGTCGACGGATCCCATCTCACGGCCGGAAAGCGATGACGAATCGGGACCCCACTTCTCTTTGCCCAATTTTCCACCATTGTCTACCATCAATCTTGTCGCGAAAAGACACATGATTTCACTTTTTCTCTAGCTGTCTTGGCGACGTCGAGAGCTTCTTCTTCTTTTTTCCCTTCTCTCAGTTCCCGCCCACTTTTTCTTTCGCTCCTCCAGCTAGAACCATTCTTTCTTCCTGAGGGGGTTGTCCGTCGCAAGGCCACGCCCACTTGCTCGTCTTACGAGCTCGTCAGATTCAGATCGGAATCATATTTGCGCACCAGCTGAACTTCTGCCAACCATGAACGTTCAACTAGCCCTCACCGTCTTGCTCTGCCTCGTCGCAACATCGGCTGCTCAGAAAGGTGAGGAGGACAGCCCCCCGAAATCTACTAATCTGGTGCCAGTGAGAAAGAGGATTAGCGGCAGTAGTAGTACTAGTCTGGGAATGGAGAAGATATTCCGAGCGACGGGCGGGTTAGTTGGAAAACAAATTTGGCAAATTTCGAGTGGGAGAAGCCTGTCAGAATCAGTGCGAGAGGAAGAAGTTGGTCTCATCTGTACACGTAGCACAGTGATTCATCGTCTAGATCCCATCCATCCATCCCGATTTCCGGCTATTTATTTTTCCTGGCGGGCTCCGTGACTAATTATCCACTTCAGACGTAACGCGCTCGCGTTCTTAGATCCTCTTCCTCATTTATCACTTTTCTCAAACAATTTCTTGGCGGGCGACAAGTGAGAATGCATAATTACACAGGAATTCCTGTTTTTGCACATTTTTTCTCCATCCTCGAGAAGGCCAACAAAGCCATCTAGCTGAAAATTAGGGACTCTTCTGGATGGGAATCTCGCCAGAAAGAAGAAGATGCTCTCTTTCTGAATAACAATCTGGGAAACAAAGACAACCACATCACAGAAAATCTTGGACCATTAGGCTGAAAAGACTCAGCGTCACCGAGAAGAGGGAACGGCTGGAATTTGACTGAAGTTGTATTTTGTAGCCAAGGGATCGCCGGAAGTCCTTCCTGCGGCCATGTACGATGGCGACGTCAGCCACGAGAGCTTGAACAAGGTCAGCTGCGCCACTTCTCCTCCTAATTCAACATCTTCTTGCTTTCAGATTAGCAATCAGTTACTGAATGCGCTCGCGGAGTTGGAGGCTCTGCAGGAGGGCAGTCAGCAGCTGAAAATGGCCGAGAAGCGGCGCAACAAGTTCGAATTCATTCGATTTGGACGAAAGTAGAGGCTCGACATTTGATGCGAGGATCCCTTGAAAAGGGAAGCCCCCAATAACATTTAACCCCTTTAACAAGCACACACACACAAAATGTCACAAATGTTCTCTATGTCAATTTCGTAATGAATTGTGATAGCAGCCGATGAAAATAAAAATTGATTTGTTGTCACGCTTTTTGGTTTCTGGTGGGGGAACATGGCCCGGTCTTCAGACTTCCAAACAATAGGTGGCAAAACACGAATCAACCATGGGAAAGTTCATTGGATTAGAACAAAATAAATGAGGCAAGATCAATCACAAAAAACTTGAATATTTCTCACAACGATAGCACAAAACCAGAGAATTGAGAAGAAATGGGAGAAAAAGACGAGACGTGGTAAAGAGCATAAATTAAGATTAGCAAAAATGCGTGATTTAGTAGAAAAAAGAGGACCCGGTGTTGATTGACTGTTGTTTTAGTCTTGTGGAGTAGTCAGTTAGCTCTCCTCGGCCGATTCTTTCTTCGGCTCATCGGAAACCATCAGATCCTTCGTTGGGTGCGGGTCCACCACCTTCTCGCCCGTTTGCTGAGCCTCCACGGGCTTCGAAACCGGTTCGGCTCTGCCGTTGTGTTGAATGCCTTTCGGTCCCATAATTGGACGAGTCAGTGGGACATGCGGTCTGAAATGATGAATTGCGCGTCTATTCTTAGCTCACTCAAAACTTACCCCATTTTTTTGGCCGGATTCATGTGTCCGCACTCGAAGCAGCGGAAGGAGATGTATGGATACTCGGCTGGCAGCGCCATTCCGTTGTGCGTTTGACAAATGGAGCAGATCAACGCGTTTCTGAAAAATGAGCGTGCGTCATTTGATTGTAGTCATGAGAGCAATTTGGAGAGTGTACCTGCAGTTAGGTCCATCGGACATAAAGTAGTCAAGGACGCGGTCCAAAGCGGTGGTTTGACGAAGGAAGGGACGAATCGGGACCGCTTTTGGATTCCGCTGATTGTAGGGGGTCATACCGATCTGGAAAGAAAATAACATCTTAATTTTTTATTTGCTGAATGAATATCATCCAGTTCGCCTCCACACCGGTGTGGAGCTAATTTCCACCGTTCGAATTTTTTCGATTTCTACGACTGGTCGGAAAACTAACCGCATTCAGAGCAGAAGCCGGTTTTGGCGCCGGATCAGCAGGAGTCGCGGAAGGTTTCGGATCTTGTTTTGCAGTCGCCGTTGGGTTTGCAATCGGTCTTCTCGGAATCACTGGCGTCTGCGGCTTCGGAGAGCACTTCTCGACCAGCTTCTCTTCCCCGTTATTCTCGTAGCGATCCAAAATCTCCTTGGCTTCCTGGGAGACAGAAGGATTCTTTGTTTTTTTGGTTTTTTACTTTCAATACCTTGAATTTGAGCGTCTCCTTGACGAGATCCAGCAAAGTGACTTTCTGTGAAAGCGCACACTCCAACTTCTGAGTGGTGCGGTTGCTCCTCCAAGCGAAGAAGGCGTTGATCACGTAACGTCCAGCGAGCACAACGACAGCAGCACCGACGACCAGAGCACATGCCACGTAGGTCTGAAATCATCGGAGAAATTATCGACGGGAAGAACGAAAGGCGCGATTACCTTTGTCGGGTCCTCGAATCTCAGCCACGTGTGAGCCATCGCAATGCTCAGAACGACGACGATACTCATGTAGTAGTAGTACAACGTGGTGGAATTGCTCTGAAATTGCACTCCTGAATGCGAACAAAAAACACAAAACTCACAGCAGAGATCGTCTGAAGTCTCTGCTTCAGCTCCTCAATTGTCAATGCGACACGTTCGAGTTCAGTCGCCGGAGACTTGGTGCGCGTGAACAGATTTCCCATCTGAAAATGAACAACCGAAGCTTTGCAAGAAGAGAAATGCATTAAAACCCAGCGACGAGTTAGTAATACAATCCACAAGGTCACTTTTCTGCAGCTAATTTTTGCATTTTCCCGTCATTCACTCACCATTTTCTCTCAGAAACTCATTGAATGACGGGCGAGAGAGAGATAAAAGCGTGTGTGCTTCTCAGCGCTGATTTCCGACTGACATGTAGTAACAAAAGTTGGGCGCCTCTAAGGTTTTGTGTAAAAAGTGGCAGTGAAAAGGTTGTGTCAGTTTGCGAGAAATGAAAACACCGGCGTTTGCCTCGGGCCGAACGTGTTTACTCGAGCAAAAAAACTATAAAACGAAGCATTTCTTCTACATTTGTCAATTACTTTTGCTGCGAAGTCAATTTCATTAAGTGGGAAAACGAGGAATCTCGAGAACGGAGCAGGAAAACATGAAAACATGGGATGGTGTGGTGTGAAAAGATGACGAACGGCAAAAATCTTTGAATGCATTTGCATACGTGTGCCCCCGGAAGGCCACTGACGCGTTTTTGGTGTTGACCCCCCGCTTGGACCGCCGCGTTGTCGTTTACAACGCGGTGAGGTGGCCGACGCGCGCGGTCAACAGAGAAATGGACATATAAAACGAGAAGAAGAGAAGATTGGAAGAGAATTTCGGATTCGCATACAATTAAGTTTAAAAGATGAATGGGTGGGGATGGCTCACTTAAACAAGTCAAAATGAGCTCACATTGGCAAAACTTGGAAAATGTCGGAAAAATTAGAAATTATTTTTCAAAAAATGATGATTAGGCACGACGAACCGACAGCTTTTCTTGGATTCCATGAAGGATGTACTCCGAGCAGTGGATGAGGGCAAAACTGAAATCGGATATATTCAATTCCTGAATCATGAAAAGTCGGCTCACATGACAGTGTGCAGAGCAAGGGCGTTTCTGTGGTCGGCAGTGGGGCACAAATGGGCGAGAAAGCGAAAGTACTGAACATATATTTAAAACTGAATGGTGACTGATAAGAAGTGCTCACGATAAGTGCCAGGCAGGCTTCCGCGCCAAACGCGAGGTATCTGAGAGTTTGGCCGGCCGCTTCTGCAACAACCTGTCCGGGAGCCATGAAATAGTAAGTGTTCGGCTCGTTGCAACGCGCGTTGACCGTCCAGATGATGAAATCTCTGAAAATAACACGAACTAGATTATATTTTTCTGTGGCTTACCTGATTTTCAGCCCGAGGTACAGTGAGGTGAGGAGAATGATCGTCGAGTGGCCCTGGTGGACGGCAACCTGAAAATGAAAGTAAATAAGACAACATTTCTCTGAATAAAAGGATACCGCGAAGATAGTGAAGATGACTATCAGTTTTTCGCTCATCTGAAATTTTTGACGTTAATGAGGAACCATTTCAAAACAACTGAAATCATTGGGGAGCAAAAAAAAATGTGGCAAAAAACGGGAGCGAGACATTTCTCTGCTTTTAATAAACACTTTTCGAACACATTTCTCTTCGTCATCGCACACGGGACTGTCATGCCAAGCGCATTTCTCAAGCCGCCACGACCACATCTCCTGTGTAATTTCCTGCCACGTCATTCTTACATTGTGAAATATGGGAGAGATAAATGTGTGAAAAATCGATGAATCAGACGAGAAATCGCTCGCTTTGTGCCAAAAACTATTTTTTCGCGGTTATGTAAAGTCGGATTTGTGGGAAACGACTGCAAAATTTGGTCGCGTGTTGCAGGTAGTAATTGGAAAGGAAATGCACATTTCATTATTATTCGCTGATTCAATGTCTTTTTTTGTATGTTGTGTTTCCCCGGAAATGTTCATTTACTCAGAATCGAGTCTGCCGTCGTGGGGAGTGTTGAGATCTAAAAATAGAGTTTCACGAGCCAACTTGATCACATCATTATCATCAATCTCTGAACAAGGCAAACACTCCTCTTGTCTTTCCTTTCGTTATCCGTTCCCCGAGCGCAGTCACTTTTTCCATTATCCACTCGCCGATATTGAAATCGAAATCGCGATCGAATCCTGAGTGGGTGGGGGCACATTGAGAGTGACCAGTGCGGATGGAAAGTGATGGAAAGTTTGCGTTGTATCGTTACCAAAATGCGCACGAAAAAGAGCGGGGCGGAGAGCACAACAACCTTTGAGGGAAAGGGACGGAGGCCGAAAGGGCGTTATTTGGAAAGTGTCAGACCGGAGGGTCGAGCACGTTCTACAGATCTCGCTTCCCATTTGTCATATCCGCTGTCAGAATTCGCCAATTTTGTTTCGACACTTCTCCGACTAAAAGTAAAAATGAAACTACTTTTCATTCTTCTATTCTTGAATGGTACGAGTTTCTGGTTGATGAATCTTAAGAGCGCTTGTTGTTTCCAGAAGTGTTTAGAGCGCACGGACGCTGTCCGGACCATTCCTTCATCGGATGCATGCTCCGGCTGAAAGCACAGCGAGTTCCGATCGAAAAGAACATTTTAAGCCTTATTTTCGGCATCGGAACTGAGGCTCGTCTTCTTCACACTTGCAAGTGAGATTAAGGGCCAAAACTTTCTGAAAAAGAAATTGATTTCAGAGTGTACTCTTCTACGCTTCCTTGTTTTCAAGAAAAGATTAAAGACTGCGGCGACGACAAACAGAAACGAATCCTGAGCGAAGTCTCGAAAACCATCATGTATCTGTGCTCGCCGTTCAGTATGAAAAGACAAAGGTTAGTTTTTCACCCGAACTTTTTGCACCCAATGAACAAAAGAAGAATCTTTGAATTCGGGTCTTTCTTCGCACTTCAATCTTCAGTCGAATCGGGTCAGTAGCCGAAACAATACTCGTTTTTCTTCTCCGATACGACATAATCCTAACTCTGTGAATTGAGATGTGACCATTGTAACCAATGTTTGTTTCAATCTATTTTTACTCTGCAACCGTTGACGTGACCCCCGAATTACAAGCGTTCGGCAACGTTTGCACAAACGCTTCCCACTTGCCCTAGTCGCTTGTTTTTCTTGGATTAACAGGCGCGCCAAACGGTGATACGAACTGTTGTGGTGGCGAGCTGCTTATTCGAAGAGCAGGAAATCATCATGAAAGGGAAAAGATGCGAACGCAAGCACTTGAGAGGTGTCAACTCAAATAAGCACGCTATTCGAACTGTTTGTTTAATATAAGTGAAAATGTCTTCCGCTATTTTCAATTGGTGTCCGTCTAGGTTGGGAGAGCTACCAAATAGTGCGCAAGATCCCCAACATCACGTTCACATTCTCAGATCGGTAATAGAACATCAGAAGTGCATCTCAGCGGTTCTTTCGTTGCCAGCAAGCACTGGATGTTCACTGGAGGATCACGAATACGGGAAGCAAGTGTTAGGCTGCAAGTGAGAAACTGGTCAATGTTTGTTAAGATTTAACATTTATTTTAGAAAAGAGTGTAGTTCACGAGGATCTGACTTTATTTGCATGATGCGAACATGGATAGCCGAGCAGAACACATGCACCCTCAGAGACATCGATCGTAACTACAGCTTGTTGTTTTGGCGCTCTCTGTAATTCCACTTTCAGAGAAGTGTGGCGCTGAAGCAGCCGATCTCTTCCAAGAACTCCAGGCAACTGTTTTTGAGCCTTCTTATCCAGTTGTTTGCACATATTCGAACGGTAAAATCCATCAGCTTTTTTTCCCAGTTTGCGTATTTCAGAAACCGATGTTCTTGTCTCCGAAACCTCGAAAATTTCGCCACTAAAAGGGAAGAAAGTGAAAACCCAATATCGAAAACCTGTCAGTTTTCCACCGATTAATTCTGTACAAAACTTCACTTTCTTAATGTTCTCCAGACGCAAAAATCGAAAACCGAAATCCACGAGTATCCATTGGTGCTCACTTCCCCGGCAACACAATCCACTGCCGATAACATTTACATAGCGCCGCCAGACCAAGTTCAGTCCAGTGTTTACATGCGTCCGCAGAAACCAAACTTGTCGGCAAATTTGACCAACAACGTTGTCTCTTTGTACCCGAGCCAGGAAGAAATGCAAGAAAAGGCGAACATTTGGAAGAAAGGTGGCTACGGACAGAAAGTGCAGTACAACAAAGAACATTGGAGACAGAAAACTACCTCCGGTACGGGCGGAGAACAATGGACACAATGGAATTGAATGGACTGTTTTCAGGAGAGTTCGTCTTCACCACCCAACATCCCTTGTTCACCACTACTGAGTTGGGGGTCACGCCACGCCGACACAAGGTACCGAAAAGTACAAGTGCTCATCTATTCAGGCCCTTCTTCCAGGTGATTGACATTCTGAAAAGCCTCATCCCGCCGAACCTGCCTTCACAACTGACTGCCCTTTTGGAGAACAGCTACGACAAAGAGACTTTCCCAGAAACTCACAGCTACAACACGCCCGCCATTCCTCCTGAGTCGGAAACGTATGCCACTCAGCAAGGTACTAACATTATGCATGAGCTGTTCCCCACTGATTCCGTCTTCACACTTCCAGCCGTTTTTCAACCTGCAGCTTACACGAGTGCTCCGAAAACGTCGCTGCCTCCAACAGTCCCGCAACCAATTAAAATCTCATACCGGCCCGCGAAACCGACTACCACGCAACCTGTTGTGCAGTATCAGCTACCAACGCAACCCGCATTGAGCACGAAATGGAAGCCGTGGTACTTGGGAGGTGCTTAACTTCGCCTCAACTCTTCGCTTATTTCTTGAATGTCCATAACGAAGTACACTTGTTTTTACTTAAGATTTATTGTACCAATTGATCTCGGAAGTCATACTAATCAATGTTAAGTAGTTAATTGGTCAGGTCATCAGAAGTACTGCTCTCGCGGTTTCCAGTTTCAAACCGAAACTGCAGATATTTCAAGTAATCTGAACAATTATTCTAAAAGCGTGATTATTTGTGCATTTGGAAAGTTTAATAAAGACACTATGTACATTTTCACAATCTCGAGAACGAATATAAATCTTTCAAATAAACTGGTATGAGGGGTTTTGTATTAAAATGAAAGAACAGGATCAAACTGAAACTGAGCAATGAAAAATAGCATGTGGGAGGAGAGGTAAATGCTCAGTGAGACGTTATATGAGACAATTCAGACGTCAAAATGACACATATTGAGTGGAAGAGAACGGAATAGGGAACGGTGAAAGTAACTATTTTTATATCAGAATAGCTAAACTGTGTCAACTGAACCCTGCAGGGGATTAAGTAAACGATAGTAGCACTAGCATGGAATTCGACGAGGCAAGAATAGTAGGTAAATAGAAATCTCTAACCATGGAGACTCAATGGGAAATTAGTGTCTACGAAAGCCGTATTCATCGCGCTGAAAGCGTCTTCATTGGTGTGCTGAAAGCGAGACAGTATTTCATGTAGTCGCTTCGTTCGTCCAGATAACGGTTGCAGTTGTAGATCACCACAATGAACCAGAACTCAAGGGCAAGGGAAACGGCGTACACGATCATCAGCGAATAGATCCTCACCATTGTACCTGAAACCATAATCTACTTCATTCAATCACCACCAGGTCCTCACTTACCGGTGTCAAGAGCCACTGTGTTGTTACTGGGGTGTTCCATGAAAGGCGCTGCATTTATGAGGCGGTAGAAGACTGCTGAGTCGGTGCACAATGCGATGGTCCCGCAGACAAGCACCAAAATAAAGCAGAGAATCGCAATAACCTGAAGAGTGTTCGTTTTTGGATTAAGTGAATTCCTTTCGTAGACTGCGAAACCAAATTGGATTGTCTATGGTAGCAGAAAGAAATACCCGAAAGCGAATCTTCAAAGTGGGTTTTCGTTCCCTTTTTTTGCAGTGTCTCGAAAAAAGAACAAAAACAAAATACAAGCGTACCTGCATAACAAGATGTGGTACAACTAGTAATGCTGAGTTGCGAGACAAAGCGACGAAAAGGAGGAAGACGGCGAAAATGCCGAGACCGAGTCCGATCATCTCGGCGAGAAAAGAGCCGAACACGTAGTTTTCTTTCACTCCGCGCGCCTGGAACAAAGAATAGTTGAAGCAATGAATTCGTTAAAGAGTGGTGGTTACCTGTTGTAGCCTTCCGTCATGTTGTAAATAGACGAAAAGACTATGAATCAGAAAGAAGAGGATCATGAGAACATGGACACAGCCGACAATGAACGCGCCTGTTTTAACGTGAAAACAGTTGCACAGACATCTGTACTCCTCGGAGCTCTCGTCGAATTGGATTGAACGGGGCACCTGAAACACTCCATCACACAATTGGTTCGTTTCTGAGACACTCACATGATCGACCGAACCGTTTTCTTGTCGATTGTTTCGGATTAGAACGGACCTCACGGCCCGTCCATTCATCATGGTTTCGAACCGTCCTTCCAACCAGAGCTGGAAAACCAGACAAAATTAAGTTATCTAATTTGATTCTGACAAAATGTCGATTCGAAAAGCGAAAAAAGCGTTGCTACTATAATCTAAGAAGGGGTCGCATCACAAGAAGAACAGCCGACAAAGGAAGCCGATAACAAATGAAGTAGATTTCGTTCTTCTTCTTCTTTTTTTCGCTTTCTTTTCGGGTTGATGCAAAATGTCAAATGTGAGCACAACAACAACACCAGAATGGAGCCCCCGCAAGCGAACATCTCGGGAAAAAAGCTGACGCAAAAACTGCCAGAAGAAAAAAGACGAGAATAAAAAACAGAAAAAACAAGCTGCGAAGAGGGCTGAAATGCACAATGTGTACTGATTCTGATTCTAACTCGAGCCTATACTTTTTCCGCTTCCTGACCCAATTTGACAGTGTTTGGGCAGAAGATCATGAGTCATATGCTGATAAGAGAAGAAATCAAAGAGAAAAGAAGAAGAAGAAGAAACAGGAAAGTGAGTCGCCACAACAACACTCATGTTCAAACTCACAACAATTTGTGGCTTTCTCGATCGGCGATTCTCTTCCATATCTGGAAGTTTGTGTGAGCGAGAGAGAAACAAACCAAGAAAATGGCGGGTTTTGAAACATTCATGAGGCAGGTGAAAGTGGAAATTCGAAATTCGAGTTGGAAGAGAAGCCATAAGCGACGGAAAGAAAATATGGAAAGGAAAAGAGAAGGGAAGCTGAGAAACGTTTCCATGGAATTAATAATGGGATTGTTGGGCTTTTCTCCAGAACGAATCTCATTTTTAAATATAAATATGAAGAGACAGGTGCACCATCGTAGAAGATTACGGTCAATTAGACTAATGAACGGAAACGGACCCTTCCCATCGCTTCCAAGAACTGCTCTTCTGTTCTTTCCCGATTGTTGAGTGTTTTTGCCGACGAGGGTTTCTAAATTCTCAACAAGTTTTCTTCAGCTACTCAACGAAAATGCAACAAAGCGAATGCGTTTTCTCCATCTTTTTGTTCAGCGCAAAGTGAGAAATAAGAAATAACGAGTAGGAAACAAGAAAGTGAACCCGAGAGCACCACGCTTCGAAGAACCTTCCGACTTATCTTGGCGTGTCTCTGTCGTCATTAGGGCAAAAGCAGCGTACGTTTTCAAAGTGCAACAAGCAGAGTGGGAAGCATGAATGGACGCGTAGAGCCGGTGGCTACTTTGGACGAGAGCCTCCTTCTCTCCCCCCTCCCTTCTTCTCCTTTCCGTGTGCATGTATGTGCATATGTGCGAAGATCAAGACGTTTCTTGTAGCCGTGAGAAAAAAAAGAAGATGTGTGTATAAATAATAAGTTGGAGATATAAGAAGAATATGAGCAGACCAGCAGGAAAGGACGATGAGCCTGCTGCCTCTCGCTTCTCTGACAATTAGGCTGTGTGTCTGAGAACGAAACTTTCGGAGATGGCAACTTTGTCAGACAAAAAGAAAGCGTAGAAGAAAAAGAGAATGGAGAGGAGAAAATATGCAGAAATAGGGTTATGCACAAAAGAGGAAAGGATGCGGGGAAGAAGGCGAATGGCGAGGGTGGGAGGGCCCCGCCCGCTAGTCACACACCGACCGCACAAGGCTCTCGCGCATCCAACAGAAGCGTCAACACATGCATATTATTGATTGGCACCAACACCCTTACCAAAAATAAGCGACATGCTGCATGCGGAAAGCAAATCAACGTTTCGGCCCACCCGGCCGCGTCCGCGCGGCACACACAACCAACGCTCTCTATTTGGCCGCCTCAACCTCTAATACACCTGACAAAACGCGCGAGCAACGAGAGAAAGAGAGCGGAAACGTGTCTCGCGTGCTCCGTTCGAGACTATATTCGCGAATGTTTTTGTTTTTGACGCGCTGGAAAAGTTCACTTATGCTTTCGTCAGAGTCAAGTGACCACTCAATGCTCACTGAGCAATTGCGATCACTAATTATAGTGGGATATTCTGTGTAACAACACATGCAAGCCATGCGACGACTGTACAAGATAGGCCGAACGAGAGGGAGAAAATAAGAACAGCGAACAGAGAAATGTGAAAGTGGAGAGAGAGAGAGAGAGAGAGAGAGAGAGAAAGGGACTGTGTGCAAACAAAGATGAATTGCGCAAGGCGTCATGTCATGGTAGAATGCATATGCAAATTGCAATGGGAGAGGATGATACGTACATCTTCCGTGACGAAATTTGAGAAGCGATGTGGCAGGTTGACGGAAAGAAGGCCTGAATTAGCCAGTGTTCCTCAACGCCGTCAGCAGAAGCACTTGTCAGCACAACAAAGAAGGATTCAATTCTCTCTTTTCTCCGCGCGCAATCTGATTTTGAGCCAAGTGCACTTTTCGCCAGCAATTCGCCGCCTCTTCAGAAGAACAATGGGCGGCAATGTTTCAAATGCAGGCCCTTTATTGGCGCGTTTTGTTGCTCAAGAAGCAAGCACGAGCTAAACGGGAAAAGAAAAAGACGGGAGATTTTAGAGAGGTGGCTTCCGAAAAATGAAGAGCACAACGAAAAAAGAAGGGAAAGAAAGAAAGAAGTCAATAAAGTGTGTTGAATAACAACAATTGGCTGTGGGTAAGTAAGTTTTCTTCTTCTTCTTCTTCAAGACCGCCGACCTCTTTTTCTTTTTCTCTTTCTCCTTTCCCGGTGAAATGTTGGAGAAGAGACAGACACAATATTCAACCGAGTGAAAAAAGGAGGAAGAAGAGAGCGACAGCAACCTGAAGTGAGCATTTCAGCGACCGGAGCATTCAATTTCCTCTTCTTCCCGCTACCCCAATTCCCTCCGAAATTTGATATGATTGGTTTTCGTTTCCAATGAGGACTGCTTTTTCTCACAAATTTAGAGAAGCCGGACGCCGGAAATTGAGAAACAATTCGCAGGAAATTGGATGAGCGTTGGTTGAAGCTTTTTTCAAAAAAAAAGATGAGACCGCCCGACTCTGGTTTTACGAGCTGAAGTTGAGAAAACTGGCGGAACGAAAGAAAAACAGAAAGGAAGGAAAAAAGAACTGGAAAATTGAATTCGTCGTCTGGACTGCCAAACAAAAAGAGAGACCGTTGAAAGACTGGTCTCCGTGGTGTAAACACAAACGAACGGAGCCGGGCATTCCTTCCAGCCAGTTTGGTGATTATGTCCTTCGAGTGCTGAACGGCTGCTTGCTCACAAATTCAACCGTTGTATAGTAAACTGCGACGGACAAAACTCAAAAATCACATTTCGTATTCGTCGCATGTGCTTCACATTTCCCCGGGGGAATAAACAAAAGCCCCCCCCCCCCATGGCTTCTTGCGCACCCAACAAAAGCTCGCTTCTTCTTCGTATGCTCGTCCGTTTTGCTTCGCTTCTTCGCCTCCTGTTTCCCATCTCTCAGAAACGCCAATTTTAGGGTGGAAATGATGTCCTTCCAACCACCCGTTGGGAGAGGACAGAAGAAAAGAGCCGGGAGGGAGCCGCATTCTTGCAACGCTGTAATTAGTCGGCTCTCCGCGGTGCACGTTTGTAGGTTTCGGCAGGCGTATAGCAATTCGCGCAGCACGCAACGGCAGCGGGTGAAAGTGCGTGTCGAGGTGGTTATTGGGTGGGCACGGGTGATTGGAATTGTGTCACCGACGACTCGTTTCAAAAGAAAAGACGAAGAGGAAGGAAGAGTGCACGTGAAACTTCATTGAAGTGAAACGAGACACGACGGAAAAGCATGTACATTTCTATTCAAGTAATCAAAAGTCTAAAGGCTCAATAGCTCGCATTAATTCACAGTTTGTTCTCGTCGTACATCATCATCTGCGACTTTTTGCGCTCTGCCTCATTGGTGAAGAGTGTTCTCGACTTTTTCGGCATGGGAATCACATTGCCACTTCTGTCATACACTGACGCAAGCTGTTCGATGGACACTGCAATAGTTGACCCATAAAAATCTATTGAAAACAAATGGAATAGTCACTTTCTGGATGAATCTTCATGATTCTAGTGTTCTTCCCCTCGCCCACTGTAATCTTGGCGCTGAACGCATTGAACTTGTTGGCTCTCTCGAAGTCGTGCCATCCATGACCGTAGGCTCTTAACGGGTATGCCATTTCTCCGTGTTTGAACACATCCAGACCATTGATTTCGATTTCTTCCGAAACTCGAAGTTTGCCAATCTGCAAAAGGTTCTATTTTGATCTACCTTCTAAACTTGTCATACTTTCTGAAGAATCCAGAAGATCGGATACATGAAAGCAATCGACCACAGAATAATTGCCAAAGCGCAGATCATTTGCCATCCGAGTTGCTGAAACATCGGATGTTAATGAGTTTAACGAACAGTCGACCAACAGCGAATGCTTGAGTCAGCATATTTCCAGAATTAGAGGCACCAGTCACAGCAGCTGCTAGAGCATATGCGACACCTCCATGCGAAATGATCGAAGCTGACATCAATCCCCAGAAACCGCCTCCAGCGTGCACGGCAAACGCGTCAAGAGGGTCATCAATCTTCAGTCTGAAACAGTCACTTAGACATGCTGCTTTTATGTTACGATCATCTACCTGATCATAAGTTTGCTCAGTGCCAAATAGATCAGCCCCGCTCCAACACCAACCCACACGCATGCCCATGGCTCCATTTTGTTGCAGCCAGCGCAAGCCGCCACCATTCCACTCAAACACGCGTTAATGGTCAACAGAAGTGTCCACTTTCCATGTTGATAGTAGTGAGCGCCAAGATAAGTGATGGCAGCGAATGATCCACTCAGAATTGTGTTGATCATGGCAAGAGCGACAGTGTGACCATCACCAGAGTGAGAGAGACTGGCAACTGATCCTCCGTTGAACGCTAAGAAACCGAACATCAGAATGAACCCTCCAAGCGCGGTAAACTGAATAAGTCAAGGTCATTCAGCCAAATTCACATCTAAACGCATACTGGAACAGAGTGACCAAGTATTTCATCCGATTCATCGTCCTCGTCTGTTGGGAACTTTCCGATGCGCGGTCCCATGAACCACGCAGCAAGGAATGAAATAGATCCACCACACAAATGAACTACTCCCGATCCCGCAAAGTCCTGCAATCATTTTGATGTACTCAGAAAACAATGTTCTCTCCAACGTCATATTTAGTGTCAACGATTCCACTGGTGATTCCTTGGTACATCCAACCGGTCTCTGCCCATCCCCAATGAGTGAGAATTGGGTAGACAAAAGCTGTAAAGAGACACAGTTTGCTTGAGAGAATGATAGATTGAACCGACTTGAAATTACGGTACAGTAGGTAACATATGTGACAAACTCGCATCTCTCAGCAACAGCACCAGAGACAATGGTAGCAGCAGTTGCAGAGAAAACGTATTGGAAGAAGAAGCGTGGATAGTCCGTGAAACCAGAAAGGAAGAACTGTGAGTGACCGAGGAAGAGGTTGACGCCGTCTCCCGACTCTCCGTAGGCTAGTGCCCATCCGATTGCCCAGTAGCCAATGATGCAAATGCAAGAGTCGAGCAGGTTTTTTATCAAAATGTTCGTCGTGTTCTTGCTACGTACAGCTCCTGCTTCGAGATACGCAAACCCACACTGCATGACTGAAATTCTGAATGTCGTCTGAAATGTGACAAAGTGTAACTCACAAAAGATGATCAAAGCCATTGAGCAAAGGAAGAACGAGTTGACATTCTCATAGAAATCCGTCTCGAGTCTCGAAATTTCAGCATGAAGTTTGACGATTTCAGCTGACAAGTTCGTCGGCGCCGCCATTTTACGAGTGAAGACGTCGTCGAATGAATTGAGAAATCGAAGGGGTGCAACGGAATCAAAAAGTTGTGGGCGGTCAGTCTGGGGTCATACAGTAACCCGAACGAATGATACCCACTTACCGGTTTTTGGTTTCTATTACACCTTTTCGCGCATCGATGATGGCCGTCACAACTTTCCGATCACTGATGTCTTCGGTCACTTTTCGATCGGATCACAAAGTACGACGGTCGAAAAATAAGAGAGAGAGAAAGAAGGAAGAATCGCTAGAGACAGAGTTTCATGGTCCCTGAGAAAAACTGGAATCCTTCCATGTCATTGTTTTTCACCGACTTTTATAGACATTCTTGCAAAAGTTTTTATGGTGTCAAGTAACTACTTTGTTTTGCCTGTTTGGTAATCGCATCTACTGCCTTACCGTATTATTTTCAAAAATTGCAAAAACAGAAAGGTTCGTTCTTTTTGTCAGAACGTGAAGGTTCGTTTCCCTGGAAGAGGAGATAGTTTCTAGGGTACGACACATTCAAACCAATTTCAAAACCGATTCATCTTCCACCCAACCGTCTTTTTGATATTGAGATCACGAGTCGCTTTCTTCGCTTCAATTTGCCCGAAAAGTTCTTTTTCTTTGAGAGAAAGACACAAACAAGACGATTAACAATCAATCACACCCCGACGCTCTGATCTGACGGCTACAAAATTTTGCTTCTTTTTCTTCGTTCTTTGTTCACTGACACTTTTCTTTCGGTGTGAAGAAAAACGGAAATGGAAGCGATGTTACAAAAAGATAAATGTGATTCATTTTCATACATATATACTTGGACGCTTTCAAGACTATGAGGGTCAATATACAAGGATAACACTTCAATGAATAATCAATAAGTAATTACAAACAAAATGTTATTGTTCATCGAAAAAAGCCTAATTGTTTACCGCAGACACCGCTTTATTATGCAGGAAATGGTTGTTCATTTAGGTCCAGTTGGAACTCTCTTGCTTCTCCTCCTCGGCTTCTTCCTCGACGGGCGACTCGACGATAGTAGGGACCAGCAGACTGACACTCTTCGGGTTTGTGTTCTTTCTCTCCGGAACCTCGTCGTCACTCAGATAAAGGTTGGCGAGAGCGTTCGCTTCGATCATCCGCGACTTTCTTCTCTCCTGATTGTTCATGAAGAGTCTTTTCGGCTGATCCGACTCTCCAACGCTGCCACTTCTGTCGTAGACAGATGCGAGTTGTTCCAAGGACACTGAAAACAGTTGCATCGCATCAAACATCACCGATATGGTTGCCTTACTCTCTGGGTGGACACTCATAATGCGGTTCTTTCTTCCGACCGGAAGATGCTTGCTATGATGTCCGCTTGTCGACGGCGCCTTCTCGAAATCGTGCCATCCGTGTCCATACGCATGCAGTGGGTATGCTGACTCGCCGTGTTTGTAAATATCAAGTCCGTTGATTTCAACCTCTGCGGACACTCGAAGTTTTCCAATTTTCTTCAGTAATCCAAAGATTGGCCACATCCAAAGAATGGACCAAGTGACGATTGCAAGTGCGCACACCCATTGCCATCCCAGTTGCTGAAAAACAACGGGTGTACTTATGTTCTGTAGTTTCAAAACGCAATTCTCACCGCAAACGCCTGCCTGATCTGATCGCCACCATTCGTTGCCCCGCCAATGGTATTTCCGATAGCATAAACTACACCGTCGTGCGCAATAAAAGCTACTGAAGTGAGCCCCCAGAAGCCTCCTCCAGCATGGACTGCGAAAGCGTCAAGTGGATCGTCAATCTTCCATCTGATCATCAGTTTGCTCAATGTCAGGTAGAGAAGTCCAGCTCCGACTCCAACCCAGATACAAGCCCACGGCTCCATCTTGTTGCATCCGGCACATGAGGCGACCATTCCAGCGAGGCAAGCGTTAATCGTGAGAAGAAGCGTCCATTTTCCGTGATACAGGTAATGCGCGATCAGGTAGGTCAAAGCAGCAAAAGCGCCACTCAGAATAGTATTGACCATCGCCAACGCGACAATGTGCCCCTCTCCCGGCTTCACGATGTCGGCCATGGACCCTCCGTTGAAAGCAAGAAATCCGAACATGAGAATGAATCCTCCAAGTGCAGCGAACTGAAAGAATAGTTTTCTCAATTCCGAAATGTATTCTGTTTTCCAGAGCTTGCTAATCACACCATTGTAGTTTCACAAACAATTCGCCTCGTTTCCTATTTCCTATCAAACTATCTGAAGACCAAACGATCATGCACACGATGCAATTCTCTATTCCTTCTTTATCAGCACTTTCCACCCCTTTTCCCGCATTGATAAATTAGTCGTTGCTCGATTTATCAAACCGGCTACTCACTGGAACAGAATGACCAAGGATCTCGTCCGACTCCTCATCTTCGTCTTCGGCAAATCTTCCGATTCTCGGACCCATCATGTATGCTGCCAAGAAGGAAATCGAGCCACCACAGAGATGAACTACTCCGGAACCAGCGAAATCCTGAACAAATCTGTTGTTAACACACTAGAAAAGTGTTGATTACATCATATTTAGTGTTTATAACACCGCTTGTGATTCCTTGAGCCATCCATCCCTGGGGATGCCAGCCCCAGTGTGTGAGAATTGGATAGACGAATGCTGAACAAAATCAGAGACTACTAGACGTCTAGTGACTCGAATTCTCACTTGAGATGACGGTGCAGTACGTGATGTAATTCGCAAACTCGCAGCGTTCCGCGACCGCACCCGAGACAATTGTGGCTGAGGTGGCGGCAAACACGTATTGGAAGAAGAACCTTTAATAAACTGAGGGTTTTATGATCTTTCGAAGAATGATTCTGATCGGCTTATGTCATTTAGTCGCCGAGAAAATCGAGAGAGAGAGAGAAGGAATGAGAGCGTACGTATGATAACACTTTGTATTTTTTTACAGTACTCCTGTCACTATACTGTTTCTGTTCTGTGAACTTTTGATGTTCAAAACCGAGTATGCGAGTCTGCACGTAGTAATCTGTGGCACTGAGCATGCTACAAGCTTCTTCTATTTCTTTCTCAGAGATCTTGTTAAGTCAATGATCAAAACGGGAAACGGCTGAAAATGCATACTTGGGATAGTTGTTGAAGTTGGAGAGGAAGAACTGCGAATACCCGATGAAGAGTCCAATTACATTGTTCGGACAGTCCCCGAATGCGAAAGCCCAACCCAGAGACCAGTATCCAACAATTGCAATGCCTGAACCCTAGTTTTAGTCATCACACATCCTGCTTCTTGCAGACTCACATGAATCCAGTAAGTTTTTGATCAAAATATTGGTAGTGTTTTTACTACGTACTGCACCTGCTTCCAGAAAAGCGAAACCACACTGCATGACTGAAATAGAAACATCGAAAGGTCACCGGTAGCGATGACAAGAAAGTGACTCACGGAAAATGATCAGCGACATAGAGCAAAGGAAGAAAGCGTTGTCGTTTTCGGAAAAGTTGACTTTCATCTCTTCAATCTCTTCTTGTAACATGATGATCTGCGCTGTGTAGTTGGGTTGCGCCATTTTGGCTCTGAAAACGTACTGAAATTGATGTGAAACCCAAGCCGGTAAGGCAAAAGTTAAGTGGACAATTGTTGCACCTAAGGTGAGTTTCTTATCGAGGCTACGTCTGAAAATAATAAAACGACGTCGATGTCGTAAAACCTGAATCTTAAACCAGCGCGACACACTTTTTTACGGCTCTCAGTTATAGCCCGCTAATATGCTGAAATGTTGCAAAGCGAGATGATGTTTGGAACCGTTGCACTGGGCCGAGTGCTAAGAGTTGCGCCAAACTGCGAATAGCGATGAATTTTCTTATGAATTTCTTATCGTCCAAGCGCTCTTATCGTCGGAATTTACACCTCTCGGTCCACTTTGAGACCAAACAATCGAAATTAGCGGTGGGCGGTTTGGTGCTTTGAGCTTCGAACTCGTTGTCGTGACCTTATCAGTTTGAATGAGAGCAGAGGTGTACTTGGTACTAGTTATCTGATGCAATCGGTGCCTCCGTGTACCTGACAAAACCGTCACCTGTTATTTTTAGCCGCTTCCAAGTTCCGTTTCCGCTTCGGCTCTTTTTTCGCGTCTCGCTTCCATTCCGCGTTTCTCATTATTAAGCATAGGTCGAAACACCTGACATACGCAAAGAAAAAAACATTTCGAATGGACTCGTATTGGACTCCCTGATCCATGCTTCATCCAATGAGGGAGTGACTAACACTCGCATAGTTGTGGAATTAATTTTTCATAAGTTCTCGAGCAGATGATTTCAAAGTTAAACTTGTGATATCATATCCCACGCAAAACCACCACCTTCGATGCAACTGCATTTTTTTTCTGAGAAACTCCGTAGATGCGGTCCAGTTCGAAGCACCTGCCGGAGCCGGAGGGCTCATCAATATTTCCACATTTTCAGTCGACGCGACATTCTTCGAACCAGAACTTCTCTGGTTTCACGTGTACGAGATTTAAATTTAGCAGGAGAGGGCGTGCATGTTGGAAATGCAACTCGGTCAGCCCCCGTACGAGTACTCTTCTATTTTTAACAAACCTTCGCCAAGAAAACACCTGTTACGACAACATCTTGCAGAGAAAAGACAACGAACACCTCTCCCAGATACGGTTGTTTGCCACCAGAACACTCGTCGAAATAACCATTTATGGATTAGTTCGGTTACAAATAAGCGTCGGGTACAAAATTTCGGTGTTTGCGTGTATGAGTGAGGTGATTTAGTCGGACAAATAGGTTGGAGTTCAAGTCCAAATTGCCTATCTTGATTGCCATAAATTTTTTATGATTAACAGAGTGACATTGAAGTGTCACTAGAAGAAGTTAGATTTTCCGTCTTCTATCCTTGATGTCGTCGAGCGTCTGGACCTCTTCAGTGTACAACGGGACCGGAGCTGTCGGCTCGGCATGATGATGTGGCTGGTTGCGCGATCCCGAGAAGATCTTCATGCACGACTGGAACGTGGTGTTGTGGAAGCAGTCCTTGCGACATTCGACACGAGTGTTCGGAGCAAAGTGAGAGTGCAGCTCGTGGCACAGCATGCATATCCGGTCCATGATGGTGTGCACCATTTCCAGATCATGCGGTCCGCAGTTCTGCAAGCATGTTGATCGTTGCAAAAAAGAGTCGGTCGAGAAGAAACAGCTGCTTTCAGAGCTACGTAACTAAAGTTACCTCGTTTTCATCTATGTAGGTACGCCTGACTCGAAGCAGCGAGTTGAGTGACGGCTGTCTGTGCCCCTGAAACTAAGCAGTTTAAACCACATCTTCTAAAGGGTTGGTAAGACCTCAGATACCATAGGCTGCTCCAACTCCGTGTTCTGATTCTGATGAGCTGACACGCATTGAGTGATATCGAAGAAAAGAAATGAGATCATGAGTGGTACACACACTCGTTTTGAGATCGCCATCGTTCCCAGTCAGAAGGGGCCCACGTTTGTTCCTACAAAAAGACGTCAAGATGGAGGAACGCTGGAATGGGTGTGAAGGCAGGCGACGAGACGAGACGATGCTGTGCAGAGAAAAGAAATGGGTGGAAATATGAAGATACTGGGTGATTCATAAACTCTCGAGGGAGCTTCGATCAAATGCTGGAGGTAATTAGCAGTCGACTCGCTTGTTTTTGGTGAGAGGGTTCCAGAGATGAGTAGCTTGGGAGCTTGGGGTGAGCTGAGACTGTGATGTGGGAGAGGAGAGCGAAAATGGGCGGAGGAGAACAAGTGGGCGAAGACAAAAAGCGTTTCCGGCGGCGAAAGACCAAGGGACCCGACGGACTGCCCGTCCGGTGGCAGACATGTTCTTTCTCAAATTGATGTCCTTTCAGAGGGAAAAAAACGAGTCTCAAGGCGCCTCCCACGTCTCAAAAAAGCGCAAAGGCGTCTATTTTAGGAAATCTACAAGGACATCTTGCTATAGACTCGTTTCCATTCATTCTGCGCAGTAAACTGGAAGGATAATCTTATTTAGGGAACGAGGTGGATTAAGGCAGACGTCAGGTACCGACGGTGTCAGTACAAACACTCTCAGAGACCGGAACACATCTTGTCCAGCTCGAGCACATTTTCGAATGAGAATGAATACAACCGAAAATGCCCTCGAGAACCGATCCCATGTGAGATCAGACCGAAACGGGGCGTTTCCAGCACCGCCCCTCTTCCTACGTGGAGGCTACGTAATGAAAGGGTGTCGCCAGAGGATTTCACCTGTTCGATGCAAAATACCATCCAAAAGCAGGAGGCGGCTCGGCTGACCGGACACCACACTTGGAGTGCATAATTTCAATCTCAAAAAAGCGTGTCAAACCTTTGTTCGGTGACATTACAAGAAGCTTGACATTAAGTTATTCCCAGACTTTCTGAAGAGAATAAAAATTGAATTCAAACCGAGGTGATCTTCGATACGGATAGTTTGTACGCTGGAACAAATGTCTAGATGTGTGGATTCCTAATTGCTATCCAAACTTTTCCGATATCGCACAAGACGGTATTCAGACAAATGTCGTCTATAGGAAAAGAGCAAACTAAAGTGAAGCTATATTATTGCATATTTTCTGAATTCCCAGACGAATCATGCGGGAATTCATAAAAAGGGTCTTTTGTTTTTATACGCTCAAAAATAGGTCTGCCAAATCAAATTTCCGAAGCCCCACGTTCCAACAATGAAAATAGAAAATGGCGGTCTAATGACTCTTTTTGCTCCATTCTCCGGCATTTGTGAATAACGAGCCTGCCACGTTGAATTTGTTATGCCAGAAAAATGTAGACGCATTCCACTGGAACACATTTTCTTGTTGTCCGTATCATGAGGTCTGATGTGGTAAGGAGACAAATTGGAAGTGTTTTCAAGCAGTCGCTGCTGACGTTGCTGAAACAGTGCACGAAAACAGGCAAATGAGAGATGAGTGCATGAGCAGAGCTTGTTCAAATTCAAATAAATTTCGTGTTCGAATAACATTGGAAACCAGACGTCTAACACTCACCTTGTACCTCCCCATATGGAATTAGGCGCCGCCCGCCCGACTAACTGAATGGTGGAGCTGTCTGACTGGACATAACTGCTAGTTTCTGGTTATTTTTTCCGAAAACAAAAGTTCTGAATGACAGTCAAGGAAGTCACAACCAAGAAGATGAAATAACAAATTTCAACTTTTGCGTGACGTCCTAGGGTTCCGGTCCGAAAACAATCTCACTTCGTTTCACCTGAGAAAGCGCATTATGTTACGAAACATCTCATTTTTGGGTTCACAGAAGATGATGTCAGTACCACGCGGTAAACTCGCTCTGATACAAACTACACACATCGCGGCTTTTCATTCCCATCTCAAAGTAATGTAACAAAGGTACTTTCAATATTTATCACACAAAAGTGCAAACGGAAGGCAACATATGAAAAGAGAAAATGACGTGAAGGCGGAGGAGGAAATGCATCAATGGTAGAAAAAAAAAAGTAGGAAAGCAGAAGAACAATGGGAGTGCCGAGTTGCATAATCGACGTTCTAGGTGCATTGCTGAGTGCATTTAAGGCTACGTTGGGTTGAAGCTATTGCATCAAAAGTAAAGTGAGTTGAATTCATTTTTTGGAGTGTGTCCACCAGTTTCTAGAATTGCTGTAAAAAAGACGTCATCGAATTGCAATAGGGAGAAAAATGGATGAGGACTACTTGTTTGGAATTATATGTACACGAGTTGGGTTGAAAACGAAAAAGAACGGATTGAAAACTGTAACGGCAGACGGAAACTTGCATTGTCTAAAAAGGATTTGAAGATGGGAGTTAGGAAAACGTTGCGTTTGAAGTAGACTACGTGGATGAACTAGAATAGGATGGAAAGCGGGAAAACAGTGGGAAATCTATTAGGGGATCATGGGGGCTCGGTTCATGTGAACGAGATTGTTCAGGAGGAAACGCATAGTTGGGTTTTGAAGAAGGTTGGCTGCTCCGGGAGTGTGCATCGGCATCATTGGGGGCGGTAGCATCACTGGAGGCATAGGGCCTGCGGGGATCTTCCGGAGGAACTCAATCTGGACCTGCATGTCTCGGATCTGCTTCTCGTAGACACGACATTTCTCTTCGACAGCGTTCAGTTTCCCTCTCGCCACTTGGCATTCGAAGCACTTGGCACTTTCTCCGGAATGACTAGAAGATCCACTGATGTGGGAATCCGATACGGTCGGCGAAGGTTGATCATGAGAAATGTGCAGATCCTTCTCGCAAATAGTCATTTTCAATGGCGGCTCGCTCTGGAAAATGAAAATTGAAACTCCGTTGTGAACATTTCAATTCTTACGTCATCTCCTTCTACGTCGATATCAGCCTCGTACTCAAGTTTCCTCTTAATTGTCTGAGGTTCGGTTTTGACGATCACCGACCGCGGGCTGACATCGGTACTCTCCACTTCAAACTTGATGTCCTCTTCGGTAGTTTGTACTTCCAGGTCATCATAATCGCTTGCATTCGAGTCGAGAGAATCCTTCAAACCAGTCATGAATTACAGTTGTTTCAGTGACGAGTACTAACCTTTGATGGCGTCTGTTGGGCAGCCAAATTGAGAGCGGCAGCGTTGATGGGGTTGTTGGCAAGCCACGCGGACAGGAACTGAGAAGGGCCCATGTTAGAGAGATCCAGCGGGAACACGGATTTTACGTTTGGAAAGATTGTACCAATGTTGTTGTTGTTGGCTGCTTGAGCCATTCTCTTGTGGATAAGGGCATCCGGAGAGAAGGTCGGAGATTGGCGAGGAGAGCCTGGCTCTGGAGTTCCTTCTGAATGCGATAACGATTAGTAAACAAGCTGTTTGTAAGTTCAACCCTACCATCAGAGCTCTTCGCAAGCACGGCGGCGTCACCTGGAGTTCCGTTCTTCAACATGCTCTGCATGTGAATATGAAGACTCGTCTTGTCTGGAAACGCCCAATTGCAGCAACGGCACATGAACATTCGCGTAATGTTGTGCACGCGGTACATGTGACTACGAAGAGTGTCGTTGCCTGGAATCATGTGTCTTATTAATGGCAGCTCAGAATTGTGCGACTTCAATAAGCGGCCGGCTAATTCGCTACCATTTTATGACGGCAATTATGAAATGGTACCAACCCGGTGTCAGCTTTCGAATCGGTTTCCCCCCACCCCTATTTCTTTCCAATGTTGCCGAAAAGTATCATTAGTTGACATGGCATTTCACCCTCCGAAACGACCCGAGGAGTATCGCTATTTCCATATTCTTAATTGCCATTCTTTGTGCCACCGAGCCACCACGCCAATGACTCGATCAATCAACGGAAATTCGCAACACAATCCAACAACCCCTTACCATATAAAGGCATGTTAGGTGCCAATGTGACAAATGTTCTTTCACTCAGCCCACCCCTCATTTACATGTATGCCCGGAATTCGAAATCGCGCGTGTCGGTCCCTGCGTGTGCACCGAATAACATCGAGATGCCGACAAAAGCAACAAAAAAAGCGGGAGGGTGGGAGAGGTCAGGCTATAAAACCGTTTCATGTTATGTTGCGGTTTTTCTAGGTTGATCCGCTTATTGTTCAGTTGCGCAAGCGGGTAACAAATCCCTCTTCTCACACGATCCGAGTGTTAGCATCATGCCGCTGCCACGTACAGTGCAACATCTCCGAATCGCCGGAGATTCGTATCACTGTATCGCGAGGTAGGTGGTAACTTTACTCATCGGTGGAAGGTGTCCGATCGGAAAGTGTCTCAGACGACCCTCATGCTCGATGAACCGTAACAAATGATTGACGAAGAGCGAACGACCAGTCAATGAAAAAGAAGTGGAAAAGGGGGTTGCAATTTTGGTTGTTGCGAAAAGAAGAAGGCACGGAGACAATCGGTTTTTTGTGCGCGCGAGTGTCGTCTTGTTCTTCGCCCTCAAGCTCACTTAGCGACGGCGTGCCAACAATTAGCTGTGGTCAAATGACCGACCTTGGGGGTTCATCCAAGAAAAGAAACCATTAAGTAATACATACATACCGTCATATATTTATGCCCATCTCCCCCCGTTTCCTTACAGGAAGCCGCCCCCGTCTCGGGAAAGAGGAGAGGATGCAATTAGATCATACAAACAGCCTTCTCTGGGCGTGTTGTTGTAAAGAAATGGCGTAATATGGTCCCTTAGGTGCGGTCTCAAAAGGAGGATCCGCTCTCGATCCGACTACTAAAGTTGAGTACGGCTTACTGTCCCTGCCAACCAGTTACCCATAATTTTGGCGTCACGTTGAATTTAATGTCCCATTGTCTAGGCGGAGGATCGAAAACAGAGACATACACACAAAAACGGAAACATTCTAATGCACACGTGTTTGCCCTTTACGCCAAAGCGTGCTTATCCGAGAACTAAAGCGAACCTAATTGACAGCAAGACTATGGTGCGTATTTGCAATGCCATATACATGTCTCTACAATTAAGAATACAGTAGTAGAAGGAAGTTAGGTGTCAATATTTGGATACCACTGTAATTTTTTCTCGCGCAGGAGTTACTCTCAACCCACTGCCAACAGGAGTCTTTCCATGTTTGACACGTGCCAAATATAGTGCTAATCGAGATGGTTAAGCTTGTCAGCAAACATTTGCAGAGCCCGAGGTTTTCGCGCATTTTGGGGAATCACAGCTTCCGTACAAACAGATATGTATGCCAAGATCTCAAAATGTACAAAAACAGTCCCTCAGATGATAGCATCATTTTAGAACCGTCCTTTTCTTCCCTCCTTTTCCGCCTAGGTTTTCCTCTTTTGATAACAATATGAAAAACTGTGAATACTTCAATAGCGGTAAATTTCGTTTCGGTTTCATATCTATTGTTAGTCAAGCTCCCGCAAGTCTGATTCACCCCCCCCCCCCCCTTTTCTTTCGTCCCTCAACTGTAAGTGGTATACGAATTCCTTCTTTCAACTCACTTGGAATCTCGCTGTTGCAAGTGGTACAGGTGTAGCTCTTGAAGTGAGCTTGCATTCGGTGACGACTAAGGGAGGAGCTGTGGCAGAACACCTTTTGACAGATGGAACAAGGGAATTCGCCTGGAATTAAGAGATTGGGGGTACCGTCCTGAAGCGACTCGATTACCTTTGAGATCCGGACGTTTAAGCTCTGCGCGATAAGGCATTACGGACGACAGTCTGCAATAGTTGGTATGATGATCATCACAACGCGAGACAAGGAACAAAGACGAAACGGAATGAGGAAAAAACGGTAGACTGAATGAGCGAAGGGGCTACATATGAACAAGTATGAGGGGACGGCTACTACTTGAAAAGTTTCGCGTACAACACTCGAAACGTTATTCAGTAAGACCACGGCTCTTCTCCGGAGAAAAGAAGGTCGTCGCCGGCTGACACCAACAATGTATTTACTCTACTTTTGATACTGTGAGAAGTAGCAGAGAGCATACATAGCTCCGATTGGACAATGTGGTACGGTAGCTCAAGTATGGGTGCTCAAGAGGCGGAAGTGTGAAAACATCGGATTTTCACACGAACTTGGTTACACCCACATCAGCTTCAATTAGAATAGTTTGGCTACAGTAACCCGTACTGACCCATGCGCTCGGCAGCAGCAAAATGGCAAATAGCAATGCGTCGGAGAAGGGGGGGCGCGCAGTGCGAGCTGAAGGCTATGACTCTCCCGCCTACCCGTATTCATGGGCGGGGCTTACCATGCAGTAGATAGATAGCGAGACGAGACGGACAACGGGGCACGAGGTGAGAGAAATGGCGTCAAGCCCCCGAGAGATAGTAAGTAGCATCAATTTGAGGGGCTAACAAGTACAGATTGGCTGGCAAGTTGCGAATTGATGAAAACTAACAAGAAGTTGCGTTTCGGCAAAAAAACGGAAGAAAGCAGTGGCAGGTGTGTGCCAGATACAAGTGTCTATAGCTCATCTTGTCAATACAGAAGGACGTTCCCAAATTTGGGCTGAAAACATTGCATGCTACTTGAAATCGAAACATGTGTTGTCTCTTAACTCGGTAGTGAAGTTGGTGTGACTGCTTTCCCGGTTCGCCAAAGAACAAGTGAGGAGGATACTGAAAAAAAACCTACTAACCGAAGAAGTGACCGGCAAGCGGCATGATTGCTTGAGTTGAGGATTCAGCGTATCTATGATTCCCATGTTCTTTTCTTATTGGACAGCGACGGGGGCACCCTCGCGACAAAAACCAGTTTTACAAAATTGATTCGGGTTGCGCAATGCTAGAATAAACTATCCAACATCGCTATTATATTCGAAATTTTTCTCTTCCACTCTCCCTTCCTCTCTTTCCCACTTGGTCGCCCTCTTCCCTTTGCCATCCGACCCCATAATCACACAATGCTTTGGGGCCGGTTTTCTCGATCCGCATCAACAAGTTCAACTATCTATTCAATGTGCTATTTTAATTGGACACACCGAAATTTCGAAAAATTGTCGAGTTTCTCTGTGCCGTCGCGCTGGTTCGCTTGTTACAGCCATTTTGCATCAACTTTTTTGAGGCTGAACGAACTACAGTACTCTAATTGTATAGCGGCGCGGAAGGATATGAGAAGAATCAAACGGCGGGAGGGAGAGGGGATTCTCGGCACGAACAGAGGTTGGCCTTGGCCGTCTCCAGGCGCTCGTATAATAAGGATTCACCTCCCGTACAGGTCGCGTCCCTTTCTTGACGGCTACATAATCAGTAGCTATCATAGCACATCTTTTCCGTCTATCTTTGGTATATCTCCGAGAAGAATGAGAAGAAATGTGAGGGAGATACAGCGGGCGGATAAGGAGACTGTTCCATGTTACATGAAGAGGGCACGAAGACTGGCAGACGGGGGACAAAGAGAGGGAGAAGTTCTTTACCGACTGTACAAGAGGGAAACCTACGCAAAGTTTACGATGTGCACTTCTTCGCAAAGAACCTCGAAGGATTACAATCGACGGACAATGATGGGGCATTAGGAATTCAAATGTCTCCAATGGTGGGAAATATAAATTGACGAGGAGCTACCGAGACCGAATTAGCATTTTATGACACTATTCGGTAAGAAGCACAGTTTCGACGAGTGCTCAAATATGTATGTATGTCACTACAAGGATTGTTTCGAAAACGTAGAGGAGGAAACGGTGGTTGAGGCGATTACGTAATGACGGAAGACGAGGAACGACGAGCCGCCAGCTACAAAGATGCTTCTTTTTTAGGTCAAAACGGCAAGCTAATCGTTTTAATCGTTTTTGCGGACAAACGCAACGAAACGCAAGATGGTTACGTAAGTACTGCGAGTCAAAAGAAAGAGGTTGGGAGACACAAGATTGAAACCTCCTCTGAACATTTTGTAGCAGAATCATGAAAATAATTGCCTTCTCTGGAGTCACACAGTCTCCCCAGGTTGGTGAGGTGGAAGAACACGAAAACTACTGCCTGTCTCCTTTCTTCGCGCTCAAAGTTTTTTCGTCTCAAATGAAGTACGGAAGAAGAAAGACGACTGAAAAAGGACCAATTTTCATGTTAAACTTGAAAAAAGACTGTCTCTCCGTTTCAAAATGACTTTGAATTTGAGAATTGCCAAACTTTTAACATTTGAAAAAAAAAGAAGCGTGGTTCTCATCTGGTCAAGTTTTCTTTTTGGCCATCTATAGCACAATTAGTGCCGTTAACCTCGCCGATTACTTAACGGCCAACTAACAAGCTTATCTCTTCGCTGGGCCTCCGTTTTGCAACATTAACGTGTAGATTGGCGCATTTTACGGTCATTTGGGATTGGAAAGTGTGATCGACCTTGCGATCGTTGCGCAATTAGCCGAGGTGCCCGCCGGCTGCCTCATCACTCTAGATCGCCTTCTTCTTTGCGGCGACAACGGTCTTCTCCATCCGATCAGCTGGTATGAACGGAAACATGACTGTTTCGACGGCCAAAATGATGATTAAGTTCAAGATGTACTAAACTGAATTTTCCGGAAGCACTTATTTCAACTAGCAGCACAGTGTTGGAGATCTGATAACAGAAAAAAATCAACGTTAACGTTTTGAACAGACAAAGAATATGAAAATGTCCAAAAATCGAAAATCAATTGAAATTTTGAATTTAATTGCCCGTGCATGTTATAAATTCGTTGAAAAAGTATGTTTAATGGGAAAAACAGACTACTGAAAATTAAAAGTGGTTGAGGGTATCGACTAGGTGGAAATGTCGTCACTAGCTAAACGGTAAGGTAAACTCAAGTAATGAGAGTCAGCTGATTGTGTTTAGCATATGTCATGTGCGCGACCGAAAATCTTCTTCAATTTCAGGTTTTTACTCTGTATTCCTTACAAAGATAACATTGTCCAAAGAATCGCAGACGTGTTGATGGACAATGTGATAGCCGTCGGCGTCAAGGGTTGTTCACGAAGAAATTGAAAACCGGAATGTTACGTAACCGGAGAGAAGGGCTACATGGTGACCGCGCGGTCGGCAAGGAGTTGCTTCAACATGTCCGGTGGCTGTCCTTCACGAGTACATCTTTTGACTAAGGAAGTTGGCAAGACGGCGATCTTCACTAGCAAAACAACTGCCACCTGCCTACTGAGGAACCTTCCACTGTTTTGTTCACAGTATGACTTTGGCCGGTCGAACAAGGGGTCAAGACGCATCACGAGGACGGCTAACGAACACGATTACAATCTAACACTTTTTTGCGCGCCCATGAATCTTCCTTTCTTTCAAGTGATTGAATAGCGCCACAGATTTCCGTCGGTTCCCCCGTCCTCCCGCCGTGGGTGGTGTACGTGAGAAGGAAGCTCGGATGTTTTTTTCGCCGCCCGCAGGTCCATTATTATCTTCTTCTTCTTCTTTTCTTCCATTTTTCTTGTGAGAAGGAAAACACATGGCATACGAAAAGACTATTTTGACTCATAACTTTAACGATCGGCAAGAGATCGCTCGTGACGGACGGCAGGCAAAGTGTAAGCCTCAGCTGCCGGAAATAACTACTTTCACTGAAACTTGGTTTTTTTCTCTTACTTCTTTCGCATCTTCGTCTTCTGTAAAGAGGCACTCGACAATGATCAGTCGGCTGATCCCTTATTCTTTTCGCCGGGAGGCTCTTGGCGTGTTGTAACACATAAAATCCATATGCTTCATTCCCAAATGCTTTTCACCTATGACCCACTGCGACCAGAATAGAATGGCGTGAGTCACTGGCATATGACGAAATGAGCCCACAGAAAAACATTACCTAGAAGCGCTACATTCATATACATACGCACATACAACACACCGTCCATCCAATTATGTGCATCTCCTTGGTTTTCAAGAGCCGCCCTTCTCCAAAGGCGCTCATCATCTCTGACTCTATTGTAATCATGCGACCATCTTGCTTGCCAAATTGAATAGAGTCGCGCGGTGGTGCGCTGGCACAAGAAAAACGAGACGAAGATGCCAATGACCTCCTTCACTCGTGTCGGCACTTTGTTTTTGCTCTCTCGGCATCCAGAGAGACTGGTACAGGTATAATGCATTCCATTGTATCCGACTTCCTCTCGACACCGTCCCTCTCATCCGGAGGAACACCTTCTTGCTCAAACATAGCCGAGGACACTTCAAGACGGAGCGAAAGAGGCAAACAGAAGGCGTTCGGGTACATTCCCGGATTTCTTCTTTTCCGCGCCCATAAAGGGGTTTATACTAATAAGCAACATACATTAGATGTTCTGTAAAGGTCAAATCGAGGTTGTATCTTTTTACGATTCAGGCAGCGGGGGGCCCCGAAGAGAGATGATTGGACGATAAAAGGATGGCATCGGAAGATAAAAGTAGCTATCCCTTTTTGCGCGTTCCTTTACTTTTCCCGAGACGGTACTTATTTCCGAAAATGACAGAGGAGAAGGGACCTAAATCTGCGGGAGTTTGTAATTATGCGGAGAGGGATTAGAAAGATGAGTGCACATTAGACAATAGATGTATGGGGTCACTTGCGAGACACTTTTGATTGCTTAATTCTCCGTAAAATTTGATTCAAAAACGTAAACTATTTGATTAGCTAAGCGATTTTTGGAATTTTGGGGAGCTGTCACGTTTTAGATGTTAATTAGGGTGTGGATATGTTGCCACTTTTCCGCTCAATGACTTTTCACATGACCTTGCTTCAACGAGCCAATCACTCAGGTCGCATAATCGTTATTCAAGGATGAAATTTCCCGTACAGGTCCAGTCATTCTCAACCTTCATTATCCGATTTATACGAATAAGTACATTGAGTGCGAGCATTCCATTAAGACGAGAGCTGCGCGTGGGCAACTTTCCCGGGCTGCCTGCTGCGACGAACGTCGTTTTCTCATGGCTTCACGGGAACATACATTGTGTTAATTGGAAAGGGTTAATGCGACAACAATAAGGAATCGAGGGACAGAAGAGTGGGCTTGTCAGAATTGCACTTTTTATCTCTTTTCAGACAGTATTCAGAAAAGCAAACGTTGAAAGCACGCATTCAATGGAATGACCATAACATATGTATTAGTCAGAAGATGCTAGGATGCCTGATCAAATAAGACCGACCATCCCAGACGCATATTTCCTTGAACATGCTACAGAATCAGTTCTCATCGCACCAGAAAACCTCTCTATTTTCAATTATTGTCCTTTTGTTCCTAGTAAAGCAGACAAGCGGCATCAATTGTTACGAATGCACATCTTCTCAAGGCGCCGATTGCGTCTACACGGCCACTTCCTGCCAATACGGTTTTTTCGGATGTGTGAAAATTGCTGTTCTATCCGGAGGAGTCGACAAAAGTGAGAAACGTTTCATCTACTAGTGTCTTTGACAGTTTTCTCTCTTTCAGTGGGTATGTTCACCGAGCGAGACCGAAGTATCATATCGATGATCCGAGGATGCGCGATTCTTCCGTTTGGCGGTCGGTTGTAGCCCCTTTTCTGAGATAGCATCACAGCATTACTTCAGGTGTCGACATGTGCGAACAGACTTCTCTCTTCGGAACGCGCGTTCTCAAATGTACATGCTTCAATGATTATTGCAACCGAGCGCCGAGCCGTTTTCCGACAACTTATTTCATTTTTCTAGCCGCTTACTTCTTATTCGGTTGACTGAAGAAACGTTCTATTAACATTTTTTATTAACACATGCTCTCTTGTCGAATTTCGAGTTGGATCGTTATGGGGGGGGGGGGGGGGTGGCGACTAAGGGGATGAGGTCTAGCTGTCATATGGGTGTGTTGGTTGGTGTCTGGTCTCAATTAGAAGTGGTGTTACAAAGAAGGTTGGGAAGCGAGAGAGAGATGGATTTGGAGAGATAGAAATAAAAAATCAAAGGAAGACGTGGCGTCGACAAGTCGTTGACGTCGCCGGCAGCCTACCACTCGGAGGCGATCTGGGCGTCGGCGTTCGGGTAGTACTGCTGGTAGTACTTCTTTCCGCGGATCTCTTCGGGAGCCATCAGGCTACGGAACACCTCCTGAAAATCACTTTGGTTTAGATATTTCATTCTGAATGCAACCAGGGAGTTTGAAGCTGAGCATGGTTGACGTCATCATCAAACACTTTTGTTTGCTTTTCATACATATATTCAGCGCCTACACGTTTTTTCCACTACACCCCCGGACTAGTAATGTCACTGCAAAAAAAGCGAGTAACTGAATAGGAAAAAAGGCAATCTACATCCGCATCCACTTTTAGAACCTAGGCGAGTACACTTCCGTCTGAATGGTTTTTTGTTACGTTCTGTCATGAAAGGTGCTCAGCCAGCGGAATGAAACCTTTTGTTAGCATGTGAGAGCTCAAATGCGGAACTGAGGGGGAAGTTACAAGACATACCTGGATGCGAGTCATCGGAGGAGCGTTGCGAGCCTCGGCGATCGAAGCCAGCTGGAAGGCGACGACGACGAGAGCGATGAGAAGGAAGAGCTTGGCAGACATGATGTCAGAGCACGGTTCGAGACTTTCTGAAAACATGCGGAATGAGGTCTGCTGGGAGGAAGAGGTAGAAATGAAAGGAAAATGAAAATGAGGGAGGGAAAGAGAAATGGAGTGATGAATGTGTTTGTTTTCGTCTAGGTGAGTGAAGACTAGGTAATAGACTGAGTTTCAAGCATGATGCACCCCTTTAATTTATGGCAATCCAATAGTCATTGCTCCTTCCATCAGCATAAATCTCTTCATGAGACGAGAGTTTGCGTCATCCTTCTGAAGGTTTCGGGAAGGTGAAGAACCATCTTTTGTTCTTCTCCCGCTGAAAGAACCACTAGAAACTTGAGTGGTTCAATGAAAAATGAAAGGGAGAGGGAAAAAAAAGGGAGGGAGAAGGGAGGAGGGTAAGGTTCTGGCGATCTACACCGCCGATAACCTCATCCCTTGGCGCCTGGCTTAAATAGCCGCTGGTGAGAGGGGCGTGGCATGCTCGAAGAGGACATTCTGGCTCATGTTCTTGAGCCCTCCCCCTGTAGAATATTGTGCGAAATTCAGAGAATCCGATGGAAAAAAAAAGAGCGAAAACCGGAGGCGGAGCTTGACGGCCGGCCGTCACCCCCTCACGAACCTACGGTAGGTCGTGGAGCTGATGTTCGTGGCTCCCGAGGAGGCACACACTCTCTCACATCATGTGAAGCGAACAAAAATCAAACGTGTCGACTGGGCTCGAAGGGAGCCCACCGGAAGGATCACAACGGACCAGGCGGGCGGATTGGAATGTATTTTGAAGTGAGCAAAGAGAAGCATCAGAAAACACGGATCCGGTAGAACGCGAATGTCGATGGGTTACAAGACAGGACGGTTTTGCCCCGATTCTGATTACCAAGGATGTCCCACACTGCAATGTAGTTAATGACTTTCAAATTGAGAATGCTCCCCCTGTGAACGTAGGCGTTGGATCATATCATCTAAAAAAAGCTCTCGATAAAAGATGACTTTTAGGCAGCAGGATTACCTGGAAAGCTTCTAGAGTTCTATTTATTATTGCATTGTGTCCATTTCTGAGACAACCGTGACGAACTTCCTATGAATTCTTTATCCACGTCACAAGTCTTTCATCAACCAAACCTCATGGTGTAAATTTAGCTTTGGCTCATGCCACTTCTGGTCCGGTATTCTCAAGGAAAATACGGTAACCTCTTTCATTTTATTAGGACTAATCAAATTCTGCCAGTCGTCGTGTGCAACAGAATGTATTTACACGCCTCAGTCTTTAGACGCATAAGTAGCTGACATCATTGCAAAAGCTTCCACCTTTTCGGTCAATTATGCGTCTGACCGTAGGACTAATCGCATCAAACACGGCACACACGTATTCTGGAAAACTTCGCGATGGTTCGTGTATTCAAATTTCCGCTCATGACTAGACGACCAGGAATAGAAAATGACAGATTTCAATGCTCACTAATCACATCATATCACATGTCGAGAATATGAATGAACATAATGAACCGGTGACTTCTAAGAGGTGATCATATGTTCACTACAAAATTGTATGCTTTCTGTTCAGATACACTGACAAAAATCGCCAAAGAACCCTGGAGATATGATCTGTGCAAGTGTTCCCCATTGTTCTGAGAAATATCCGAAAATAGAAGTTAAAATAGGATATGAACCTCAAAAAGGGCAATCAGTTTAAGCTATTTCGAGTTCCCCTTATGGTTCTTCGCTTTCAGATTCTATTTTTGAGTGTCGATAGACGTCCGTTTTATTTCCAGTTCCGTTCAACCCCGCGGACGAACTTCGGCCATTCACATGGCGTCATGAATCGGAGCGGAAAAGCGGCGCTTTCCAAATGTCAGTCTGGTCCAAAAACTGACAAATGAAGGAGACCTTTTCCAATTTTAGACACCCATCTATCAATTTGATTCGTCAGATTGAGATCGAAACCGAAACCCAATTTGGAAAGGTTGAAGCTGTCAAACAGAGCCTACGCAATGGTGTTCCATCTTCGAAAAGGTCGCAGTAGAACAAGGAAAAGCGGTTTGTTTTGTCACACGACTTCCCCTCACCTCTTTTGCATACATCAATCAGGAAGCTAGTACGACGTCGAGGGAGGGCGCGATGGGCCGCTTTGTCATTCAAAAATAGGCGAATTCGATTTCAAGAGTCCACAAATCCCCCTTTCTTTTTTTCAATCGTGGGCGCAGTTTCAATTGAGTGACATCATGAGAACTTGTGGTTTGTACATTTCTCGATGAAGTGACAACTCCAGCCCGGGATCAAAAAGTCGCTGGTCTTCACGCTCTATTTTGATATCATGTCCTGAGAATGTGCTTTCGTAGTCAGTGTGACGAAGAAGGGGTTGAAAGGAGCAGAAAAACTGAACTTGGAGAGAACATTGAAATTTCGCACGTACATGCAGAAAAAAAAGTTGTCGATCCTTTCAACGGACGTCACAACCAGCTGACTACCTTATCGAATTTAAACCAAAAAAAAAGCTGTCATCGTTGTTGTGGTTCCTTTGAACAACTTTCCAGCTTAGAGTGACACATGGCTTGTTTCTCAAACTTCAGCAACGTTTTCGGAAACCATACTACATTCATAACACATCAATAATTTTCTAGGCCAAAAAATTTAGACGGTGATGCCAGATTCTCGGAACCTTTCATTTCGAATGATGTGAGCCATAATGTTACACACGAAAATTGTCTGTTTTCGGGACAGACTTAATTCTCTGTTTTCCCGTTTCACAAAAGTGATGGTTTGAATGCAGTCTGGTGGACAGCAAGAGAAGACACAAATATATTTCCGGGGAGAAAAGTAACGCAAGCATGGATTAACATGTCGGAATTAAAGTCATTATCTCTCGAAAGATAGCTTCTTTCGTTTCTTCGGAAAACGAAGAACTTGTGAAGCGAATATGTATTCACATGGGGTTTTCCAAACGCATCACTTCATTTTCATATTGCTGATAATAAAGGGAATCGTAAAGGCAAGAACACAACTCGCTAGTTCCCATATCAGTATCAGCTCAAAGTTGAAGTAGCACGTTTTCTCTCCACGAAAGTATCATCCTGATTTCTCTTTTTTCAATGTCGTGCTTCTTTCATGATGTTCGATCGGAACTCTCGTCAAGCTTTTGCATGTATAATGCATGCCTAAATCGGGAAGCTCAAACAAAAAAAAAGAGAATGTTCGCATATTCATGGGGTCCATGTCTCGCGGACCTGGTTTCCACCAAAGTTCAGTGAAATCGAGATCTGCTGACGTTGCTCATCATCTCATTAATATTTTGCACATGACTTGTAAGAAGACACGCGCTTCGTGCACTTCAGGAACTATTCCATTCAGTTTCACGTTCCCAAAGAGGGGTTCTATAGAATCAATGGAATCCAGGCCACTTTTAACCGGATATAAATAATGGATGCAACGAACAATGCCAAATGTCAACTTTTGTGTTTCCAAACACGCTTTTAGAACCAACGCCCGCACGTATTCTCGGGCCGATCCCACGCAAACTTCTTCCAAATGGCATTCTGATTTTCAGCTTCACTGGACTGAAACACCACTTCCCTCACGTTTTTGGTACATTCGTAATGTCGACCCGAAAGGCGATAAAAGCTTGTTTGACGCCTCCACATACTAGGGGCTGTTGGGAGCCGTAAATTAAAATAGGCTTGTTTGGACACCGCGAGAGGGCGGATATGCGTGTCCGTTCTTTGGCAGGAGAACAACACACACACAGATTTCATTAATTCATGCCGTTTTACTGGCGGGAAACAAATGGAAAAACACAAGTGGCAAACAGAAAATGGTACATTTGTAAATGGTACGAGGAATAGGAAGTAATACTCTTGGACTAAATTCGAATCGTAAAACCCGTCATTTGGTGTTTCAATGGCATTTCCATGGAGCTGAATTTCGAGTCTTCGGGAGGGGCATCTTTTGATTATCACAGAATGAGAACATGAAACGGTTACGGACACAAAACAAAATATGAATGATTTACACACGGGACAAAAGTTGACTTAAAAGCCGGGGCCGTGGACTAGGAGAAATTGACAGAAAACGGAAACGTTCCGTTGTATGCGTAAATGGGCAACGTCAGATTGGTAGGCTCGAATTGCGGTGTGGGCGCCTTTGCGAAGTGAGGCGTTTGCGTGTCCGGGAACTGGGGTGTTGGTGGTCTGTAAATATTTTGACATTACTTCGACTAGTTTTCTCTTGGAATAAGTCTCACTGGGGTGTCGAGAATGTTGCCGGGATACCGCTGGAAACCATCGCGTCATCCGTTTTCAACAAGAGACCAGCGGATCTGCAAATTTCAATCTCGTTAGAAAACTGCAAGCATTCAATCGTTGATGCTCTCGTTTCTGACACTAATTCGATTCCAGTGCGGCTGATGTGTAGAAAAATGTCTGACGTGCAGTTCCCAACAGAGTTAGAAAAAGTTAGTAGCACGTGCAAGAAACAAACCGGGATGGTTAAAAAATGGAACAGCAAAAAAGTTTGAAAAAATTCGCGCAAGCGGTCCCAACAGACTCATTTTACAAGCGTACATGCATTTCTCAAGAAGTTTTGTGATGGTTTGATGGCTCGAATACCATTCTGAACTTATCATGCAAAAACTGATTGTTTTTCGATATGAAACTAAGTGCGCATAAACATTTTTATTATTTCTGTTCAATGGAAACAACAAAAGAAGTCGGGAAGAACACAAACACTTGGATGAGTCACCAAATGACCGAACAACTCTTTTTTCCGTTTGACACCAGTGCTTCTTAATTGACGTTGTGTACTTTCTAGTATTTGCAACTTTTTCATTCGCCGTTTTTAGCCAGACTTAGCTGGGCGAACGTCAAAAGTTTGCACGGAAAGGTCAATCGGTTCGTTTACTTATTGTAGTTCTCACAAAGTGTTTGTGCCAGGCCGACTGACAGATTCCTTATGTTCTTGCGAAACGAATGAGATGAAAGTATGGGAAGGGTGAGAAATTTAAAAGGGAAAATCATAATTGAGACATGTGAGGGTTGAGTGAGGGAGATGGTGCAATCAAAATGAGATTCAAAACACTTACGAAGGTGAGGCGCTGGCTGAGGAGCTTCTCGGCTCGTTGTACTGTTCTTGACTTTGGCTCACCATTTCTCGACTTCCTGAAAACGTTCTGTTGATTATCGGAATGAATTTGTGAACTTGCGAACCAGGTCGATCTTCATTAAAATCAGTTTCAGCTAGAATCAGTTCCTCCATCAGAACGTCAATTCGAGCAAATCCACTGACTTTCGTGAACATGAGATCTTCAGAAATTGACTTGGCAAGGTACTGAAACATACAATTTTCTGTGCCCAGAACTGATCAATGTTATTACCGAAAGCGGGGTGAGAATAAAAAACGTTAAATCCCCGACTCGTGATGTATCGAGCGGCTTTGTATGTTTCACGTATCGTTCAAAAGCCGCGAACACTTTCCTTCTAGCACCGAGAACAAGCGTAGATGCATGTGGAGTGAGGCCTGGTGCCACTGGGTTAAAGAGCACACATGCTTTCAGAGCAACGAATTCCTTGTTGTCCAAATTCAGAAACTTCATCGGCTCCACCAACTGATCCATCACTTTTTCGCAATCTTTCAGGTAAAACCCGTCCACACTAAAAATATGTGTTTCAACTGTTTCCGATAAACTTGTCCCCTTACTAGTCTTTGAGCTGCTCGTCGGTCTTTGACGCTCTCGGAATGTAGAGATCATTCAGAAGTTTCAGCGCATCTTTTGCACCAACAGAACGGTATGCCACGCATAGTGTCACGTGTTGTCCGGCAAAGTATTTAAGAAGTGCAGCCTGGAAGTGTGCTCATTCTTTGACGTCGCAATTCGTTTCTTCTCTGTTTTCAGTTCGATTGTGATTTTTTGCAAGCTTTTTGTTAAGACACACGCTGTTTTCGCTACCAACCTGATCTGCCGGGGAGAGCTGCAAGAACTCGGGAAGAGTCTTGGCCCACTCGATGACAAGCAGGAGTTGGCTGTGCATCGACTTGAGAACGTCGTTTAGTGTAGCCATCCGAGCATTGTTTGCATTCCTCTGAAATCCGAAACCTTCCGAAATCAAGTCTGATGAACTAGAGTCTTCTTAAACTGACAAGCTTTCGTGCAGTGTATTCCACGTGACCGGTTTGAGTGATCACAGTGTCCCGAAGACTTTGGATGGTCTGCTCCGACTGGATGAGACTGTTCAGAAGTACATCATAGTCCTCGACTGGGGAGGGTATTGTCAGTTCCGGCGAGGCTCTCGGAGTTTCTGCTCGGTGGCTGCGTACGCTGTCTTTCTTCTCCCTGGAACCAAAACAAAACTTTTGTGACAATAATTACAGACCGGAACGTCTTTTTTTGCAAGAACGGGCACAGAATGTGTTATTCAAGCAGGAATACTAATCTGTTTTTCTTCTGTTCTCTACTAATAATTTCTCGTTACGAGCACAAAACTTGCTCGCCTTGCCAAACAATGTGTTGTAGTTACTGACCAAAAGACTAATTTATCCCTTTTTTCGGGGAGTGTTGACGGTCGTTTTAACGACGATGGAAGAACTTGTGACAATGTACAATGTCCAAATCAGATCCCCGCGCGTTTTCTGCCCACCTTTTTCCAATCACGTCTCTTTCGCTTTGCACCTGATCGTCGCGCATTCCGGAGGTTATGCACTTCTGAAATCGACAGAATCGGCAGACGGCCCGGTTGACTGAAAATGGGAAGAATGTAAATAAGAAGCGTTGCGTATACGAGATACGTTTGTCAATGGCGCATTTCGATTCGAACCGGCAACGGTATTCGTAGTTCCGTCGAACTGTTCTTCTGAAGAATCCCTTGCATCCGTTACAAGCGATTGCTCCGTAGTGTCTTCCAGTAGCCACATCGCTACAGATATGACAGATCGAGTTGTCTTTTGCTGAAAAACAATGTTTTTTTGCCTCTGAATACCCTGTCGAGTCGTCTATGACTTACAGGCATCCAAATCAATCTTGATGTCCGTAGCGAGACGTCCCAGCATTTGACCTCTATAATAAATCAATAAAGTAGGTTCAACGACGGGGTGGCGGTGGTGAGGGAGAATGCGAAGAGGACAAGAAGGCAAACAAAACAATCGAGAGCGGGCGTAGGGAGGGGTGAAGGTAAAACCAACGTGTGTTTTGTTTCTCTCTCTCTCTCTTCCATTCTCTCAATCTATTGATCTACTTGGTCGGAGATAAGTGTGATCGGATGGATAATGAATGAAGGCGTCCGGGTTCTCTCATGTATTGAATCAAAAACAGGCGTGGACTAGCAATACGAATCAAGAACACGATTGAAATGGCAGACGAGCGAGATAATATCAGCTAGAGTGCTTATCAAAAAAGGCAAAAATTTGTGCTTTTTCTCAAATCGATAGCAAAAGTGGCGTGATTGTCAGCGAGTTTAGTCCTGTCGTCCTCTTGCGTAATGATCAGAACAATCAGTTCTCGCCGTCAGGAGCTGGAGGGCGCCACACGAGCGAGGAGGTGAAATTGCAAGTTCAGCGTGCGAAGGGAAGACATGTGATAGGAGGGGATGGCAACAACGTGTGTGTGTGTGTGTGTCAGGATGTAACAGAGGGAAACGAGAAGAGATGCATCTGCACTTAACAAAGAGGTTCCAAAGAAAAAGAGGGGCGGCGAGACACAGTCCGAGTACTCAACTCGGCACAACGCAATACGTTGTAGTACGTCCTTGGCTGGTCCGTGACCGAATCGAATGTACAAGTTCAAAATGTAATCGAAACCAAACTGGACAAGTGACATTACGATTTCTGATCGTCCAACAGACATTTGAACGAGATTGTCAGAATTCGTTGTCTTCAAAAATGGGAGATTGATAACAAATGACGAGAAGAAGACAAGGTTAGTTATTTGCATTCAGATGGAAAAAGAATGGCGGGCGGAGAAAGGAAATGAAGATGATGAAGGCGATGAAGGAGAGGCATAACAACTAGCACGCTGTTTTCACGTTTCACTTGCATGGCCGTCGATGGCGGGTGAACATTTGATAATCGGGCATAGATGCTTGGAAACAAGACCTCGAATGAGATACCATCATAATTCAATAGGTCTTGATCGAATTTACGGCGTAGCGCACGGCGGGGGCGAGTTCAAGACGCACTTTCATGCCAAGTGGAAGTAAAATGACGACGAGACATTCTTGTGACGGTGGAGTGCTTCAGATGTCAAGAGACTCAAACGGAAGACTGAATGAAGCTCAGAAATCGGCAAGGATTTAGTTGAAACGGAATACAATTGACGTCATATCCCTTTCGTTTACACACGCGTGAAATTTAAGTGAGCGGACGGACCAACCAGTCGTTCTCTACTTTTACTTTCGAAATGCTCAAAAATCGTTTTCCGAAACGGCTGAAAAGCTAAACAAGGCAGCTGAAAATTGATGTGGAATGAAAATGAGAATTAATTCTGGTTTTCGAGTTTCACTTGCAAAGAATTTTGGTATTACGCATGAAAAGTGTATAGTGGCCTAGTTGCCGATTAATTTTTTTTTCTACTTCACTGTGTTCCCTGTTACTGGCATCGTCCTCTGCGGTACTTGAGTCATGTTTGACGGTCATTTGAGTTTTTATTGAAACAACTATTCAACGCAGCCGTACGTTGCGATAAACGATAAAACATCACGGAACAGGTTGAAAATGTGTGGTTTCTATGAGTTGATAACAAACAGAAAGAAGAGATTATTCAATGCGAAGAGCAGCGGGCAGCAGATGATCTTCGGACAACAAAAGCCGCGCGCGTTTTTTTTCGGGGAGCGAAAGGAAGCGGGCAACAATGTGACTGACTGACTCGTTGGTTTCATTCACTGGAGATTGGTTTACATTGGGCAAGAAAAAAACGCTCAGGTCGGGTCTCTCTTTTGCTTGCATTCCTTTTTTTGTGACGGCGAAAATCATTGGATTCGATGACCAACTGGTAATCCGATGATATCGTGTTTCGGTGTGTTGCGATCGTCTACTAGGCATGGTGGTTATCTTTGCGGATCAAGGCCGCCAGTGAGATACCCCCAATGATACCAAAAACGAAACGACGAGGAGCGCGTTGATGACAATCGAAGCGTTGCAAGAGACCGATGGTCACACTCACAAACAAGCCAATCACGTGGCATTTGCAAGGAAACTAGCGATGCAATGTCGCAGTTCACGCAACCGATTACATTCTCGAATGACAATCATCACAGTTTGAAGGCGGTTCTTATCGCGGCCGGAAAAATGGGGAAGTTCAGAATGAACAGGCGCAAACGAATAGAAAATGTTCCGGACACTGACGCAACTGAAAATCGAATCAGGTGGTCGCTAGGTGTAACAGAATTTCCCGGCTACTCTCGTCCAGTGGCCGATGTTTGAATTACCAAGAATTGAATGGAAACGTGCCGAGAGAGGCGGTTTGGATATTTTATGCAAACTATGGTGGTCAATAGTAGCGTTTTTAATACGGTCAACTGTGTGTTTTTCACAGAATTACATTGGCAATCCGATCCATTCAGGTTTTCCAATAACGCTCCCGAAATGGCGAGAGTATGTAGTTTTGTTGGCATGCAAGAAAAGCTCAGAAGGTAATTCGGCTCTTATGGGAGAGAAAAACATATGATTAGTGAGGGATTGGTTGCAAAACACTTATTTCTCGGAAAAGGTGGCTTGAAATACTCTCAAGCCGCGAGGAGGGCGAAATACGAATCAGAAGGTTTGTTTTGACAAGAAAAATTCAGAAAAGAAGGAAAGATGATGCTTGACAATGATGCGAACAGTCGATAATCGGTAGTTTGAAAAACAAATGTTGGTACAACTGCCACTAAACTCTCAGCTGCGTGTTGCGTACATTAATGATATTTTCGGTGCATTGAATTCTTCATGAAAGCTATCTCTACTCAGAACTATTGGAGTTGGAAGTTCGAAAAAGTAAAACCCGGAGACGCAAAAAAGGATAGCTTTTCTATTGAAAACGACGCTAACAGAATTTCAACGAGTCGAGAACAATGAGCGCTCTTCCGACCTTTTGTCGACACATGCAGCGAAATGTTGCAAGAAGCTCGACGACGGAACCGGAAGCCCAGTGTATGTACTTGAACACGTTTTCTTCTCTTTCTGTCCGCCACTTCTCTTTTCTGGCCATTGTTCACACCGGCGTTTCTTGGAAACGAGGAAGGAGACGAAGTCGTCTGTTGATCAGCCTACACGTGCAGCCAGCTGAAGGTTTTTCAAAGTCACACTCTTCTGGTCAGCCGACGGCAGTGCATTTCTCGGACACGTCGCATATCTTTTGTCAAGGCAACCGAACTCTGGAATTGAGATCCTTCTCAAGAAGAAAATCGGGTGGTTTTTGGTAAATGTTTATTAGAATGACCCAGTATGTCTGACACGAATGCAATGAGAGAAAGTGTCTTGCATTGCTTACTCACAACACAAGGGGAACATTAAGACAAAGCAAGAGATAGCAAAATAAGTAGGTATTCAGACGGTTCGTTGTCTCTCGGACACACAACGGCGAGTAAACCGATGTCTGCCTTATTAGTAAAGGTTTGAGACAACGCGCCTCCTATATACCGAAAGAGAAGTTTGTGGGATGGTTGAGAAGTGGAATAAGTTAACGAGACTGAAGTGTAACAACAGGTCTAAGAACCCCGACGTGATGGTGAAAAAGTGAATTGGCATTGTGAAGAATGATGATTTAGAGCTCGCTGTGTCCCTCCTCATCGGCCTCCTCCTCGGCCTTCTCCTCGTCCGAAGCTCCGGCTCCCTCCTTTCCGTTGGTCTCGAGGAACTTGGTGAATCCTTCGATAGTGCGGTCTCCGGTGTAGTCGATGACCTTGTTGGATCCGGCTGGGAAGAACTTGATGGTTGGGAACGACTGGATCTTGACATCCTCGACCTCGTTGAGGGTAGAGTCCATCTTGGCGATAACGATGCTCTCGTGATCGGCGTACTTCTCTCCGAGCTTGTCCCAGGTTGGGGCGAGCTGCTTGCAGTGTCCGCACCATGGGGCGTAGAACTCGACGAGGACGTTCTTGGTGTTGTCGCGGGCGACCTGCTCGAAGTTCTTTCCGACGAGGACCTTGACGGCGTTCTTGTCCCAGTCCTCTGGGATCTCCTCGGACATGAGGTGTGGCTTGACAGATCCGTCGAGGTACGAGGCGGTGAACTTGGCGATGTTCTCGGTGGTGATCTCCTCAAAGTCTGGCTTGAACTTGGTCATGTCTTCCTCGAGGGAGATGAGGCGGATAGCTGGGAGCTCGTCCTTCTTGAGACCGAAGAATTCCATGATTCTGGCGTTCTCCTCAACATCGGTGTTGATGTAGACGAAGAGAACCTTTCCCTTGAATTGCTTGGCGGCGTTCTTGAACTCGGTCTCGAGCTTGGTGAACTCGGAAGACTCCTTGGAGACGAAGAGAAGGTTGTGCGACTTGATCTCTCCTCCGAAGATGACAGAGGCGGTCTCCTGGGTGAACTCCGAGACAAGAGCAAGACGGTTGGCCTGGATCCAGGTCTTGAGTCCATCCTGGGAGAGCTTCTCGTCGAAGGCAACACGTCCGTCGTCGAATTTCTTGAAGAGAACGATTCCCTCTCCCTTGAGCTCAATCTCAGACTTGACAGCGTCCTCAGTGGAGATTCCGAATGGAATGTCGTCGATTCCGGCGGCGACCTCGAGGAAGGTCTTGGCGTCATCAGAGGTGGTATCCTGCAAGAGAACAAAAGTATTATTTGCTAATCAGTCCTTCAAGTTCGATTCCACTTCTTATCTAAAGTAGTTGCTGGTCATACATCAGAACAAAGTCCGGAGCGGCCGCTTGTTTCGTCCACGTCAGCCTAGAGGATGTCTTACACCTTTGCCTGCGCGCGCTCTCTCTCTCTCTCTCTCGTCGGACTACGCGGTGTCCCATTATAATGCGAGGTCAACCATACAACGCGGATCGGGCAAATCGGTCAAGGGCGGCATTCATCTCACTGCGTTCTTACCTTGAAGTATCCGATGACAACAACATCGGCGGACTCCTGAAGTTCCTTGACGGCGTCGGCGTTAGCGAGCGGCTTGGCGACTGGTCCAGTCTTCTTCTTCAACCAGGCAATGATCGAGTCGTGGTCGCGTCCTCCATTGTACTCTTGTGGCTTTCCGTTGCGGAAAAGCTTGAGGGTTGGGTATCCGCGGACCTCGAACTTCGAGGAGACCTCTCCGTGGACGGTAGCGTCAAGCTTTCCGAGCTTGATGTCGGATCCCTCCTCCTTAAGCTGAGTGGCGGCCTTAGCGTATTCTGGGGCGAGCGATTTGCAGTGTCCGCACCACGGAGCATAGAACTCAACCAGAATGAACTCGTTTCCATTGATCACTTCGTCAAAGTTGTCCTGAAATCAGTGAATTATTTTCTTGCTATCATTTTTTAATGCTTCCTAAAATCTATCTGAACTTTCTTCATTAATAGACTTATATTACAACCAACCTTGGTGAGGACGATGACATTCTCCTCTTCTTCGATGACGGCAGCAGAAGCGCCCAAGACGAGGAAAAACAGACCGACGAGCCGGAACATCACGATGAATACTGAATGGATCGAGAGCGTCCTCTTCTCCTGCGATGGGGTTGTCCACGCTTACTTAGTCGTGGAACGCGCCGATTGGCCGGCGTAGACCCCGCCCACTTGTGCCGATTGGGCGTGCAGTTTGCTGCGAGCGGGCAAGGACGCGTCGCAAACTGCGGCACATCACGTAGGCCGGCCGAGAAAGGGGACGCATCTTGAGGCGACACAGACAAGGACACTGGGTCAACTGGAGAATAATGGATAGGAAATGAATGGAAGTTGGTTAAAGTATTGGGTCATACACATTTGCGCGCGGGGAAAGGATTCCGATGAGCGGAGCGGAAACCACTAGTGTAAATAATGCGGAGAGCGCACGATAAATGAGCTTCGCATGGTTCCATGTGACAATTTCCCATTGGCTTGTGTCACTTATTGCGTTTTTCTGTCCTTTCACCCTTGCATACTTCAATTCCCGTCAATATCTCGTAAAACGGTCCTCATCCAAAAGATTGATTTATTTGTCGCACACACGCGCATTCCAACGTCTGCTATCTCTTCGTAGTGCTCTTTCTGTTTGTAATACGAGTGTGTGCCTGCCACCCCTCTACTCGTCGTTTTTTGAGAAAGGAAAAGACGTATGTGGCGGTGTGAAGAGGGATTGGGTCAGCATATGGTAAAGGATTGTTTGACGAGCAGCAGGGCTAAGCCAGTAAACAAAAACGGGCCAAGTGTGCATAATTAACGGATCGAATGTGTCTCGTCAAATTCTCAGCGGCTCGAAATGTGTTTTTCGTGAGCTCCTTTTTTTGGTCACACGCTACGAAAGGTAGAAACCACACAACTTCAACGTTGTGCAAGCGGATATTCTCGCACATTACCTTGAAGCGATAACAATTTTGGCGTTATACGTGTTGTTATAGTATTTAGAATCTTCTCCCGAAACATTCCTTTTTTTTACACATAAAACATCGAATGGTGCGTTTTTCGATCCACATCCACTTGGGCGGCTGTCGTTGCTGTCGCAGTTTTCTGTCGTCTCCTGGTTTCGTGTGTTCCTTTCTGTACTTCATTCTGCTCAGTCCAACTGCTGCCTAACCTGTCATCGTCATATATCTCGGTACCAAATCACATCAATATCTCAATCTCTTTTTCGTCGTACTGCAGTCCCAAAAAATGGAGGTCAACTGATACGTTTCGCAGGCACCATGTCAAGGTCGCTCTCCGGTAATTCCTCTCCGCTCTATCTTCCGTTTTTGATCGGCGAGATCTTTCTGCGCAGAGGTTATCTTATCTACCAAGAAAAGAGGTCGAATGCCGCAATGGTTAGCACAATTGCGGCCTCCTACTGCCTCTCATTATAAGCGAAAGATCCTGAGAAACTCGGAAAACGCACGTCATCGAGTAATGTTTGTCATATGTGCAGTAGGAGCGAGAGAATGGGGCAAACCGGAGAGATAAGCACAAACAAGTGTCTCGCAACGTACATTTCAACCGTAAATACTCTTACTGTTTACTTGACCGAGACGAGTATTGATTTTTCGATTCGTCAATCCGGGAATAATGGCTGAAAAACCACGCAGGTAATGTAGTTGAGAAGAAACGGCATACGCGTGAAGTGTGTAACAATGTACACTACTAACTATGCAATTTTGCATCCCGAAAGTGTGAATGGAAAAGAACTCTCTCGATAAACCATGTTCAATATCGGGTGTTGCGAAATCGTCAATGTGATTAGTCATCATTTCATTTCTTTTCATCAAATTTCTGTGATTAATTCCGTTCCCGCATGACTGGCGAGTGTGTTCTTTTGCTTCAATTGTGTCACTTTTTTGAAACTCTTTTTCGAAAATTTCAACACAATTTTTCGCAGCAAGCTGACCTTCAAGAAACCACTTCATATTTTCCCTCTTCTCATCCAATTTCTTTGTGTCTGAGGCTCATTTTTCTTCTACAGCTGAAACGGCCAACGAAATGGCACGTCCTGCCTCCTTCATTTCTACGCTTACGACGCTTGAAATGAGCACAAAAAAAAATTGGTTGTGAGAGGGTGTCTTTCGATTTTGTTTGTGAGACGACGGCGGCAGCAGCAGCAGCAAGCTCTCGGTTGCCAACAATGGAAATGCATATGTCCGTCATTTCCATCGCGCGCTCTCTGATGAACGTGTTTTTCGTCGTTGACGTTCTCTTGGCGCGCTCAACTAGCGTCCACTGGAGAACAAAGTGTGTGTGACGGAGAGCCGATGTCTGCCGTGCTTACTTGCTACTACTACTGCTACTGCGACGCAGAAACCACTCTCGCTCATGCCTTTCGCATCGATTTTTGCTAACTGCCGCGGCCACGTTCGATATAACGCCGCGCACTATTGTTGTTGTTATTCTCAGCGAGCGCTTGCAGAAAACAATCGATTTTGCTCCAAGGGCTTCTTTTTAGTCTTAGTGACACGTGGTTTTTATCGAATGTTTTTCCCTGTTTCATTTCAAACACCAATACTCACGATCATTAAACATCTAATCTTATTAGGTCTTCATTCGTAATATCGCATATTCCCATAGTATCAACCTGTCATGATTGATGTATTCTAGAATGTTTGTCTTCTAATAGTGCTAATGTACCTGCGATAACGTCTGTGCACTGTCGACCTCTCGCACCTAATCCTTCTTTCCCATCGCAATACGTCCCTGTCTAATCGTTCATAATTCTTCATAACAGATGACCATCTTGACGTTTATTGCAGAATGAGCAACGTGAGTGAGCAAGTATCCAAGGCTGCCGAGAGTGCCCGGGAAACCGTCGCGAAGGTCGGGGAGTCTGTATCCGACTTCTTCCAAGGAAACCCGTTCGCTACTCCGGTCGGACGTAAAATCGGTTAGTATCCAAAGTCATCAAGCCTCTCTTCCCGTGGTTGTTGTTGTTGATCGAAAAGGGGAAATTAAGCTGTTGATCCAAACAACGAAGCCTGAAGAATTGCTGGCAATCAACAAGTCCGATATTCCAAGTTTTGCAGTATGCACTCCATGTAAACGGTCAAAGAATCAGCTGCAAAATGAGAGATGAGGAGAAGTAATTTTGTTCTCTCCTCATCTGTGCGTCTTTCATTTTCCTCTCATTTCAAATTACAAAAAGCTAGTTGCCCGCGCTCAATTATTCTGTTTTTGTGTGCGCACTGGCAAAACGAGAGAAGCTGCAAACCGCAGCCGTCTTTCATCTTCTTCAGAAGCAAACTACGAGAGTGGAATCCGGATTATTACGGATATGGACGGGGGGTGGCACGTTCGTTCGCATACGAAATTACACGTTGCTTTAGTGACCAGTCCGCCGGGAAACACCGGTAGCCCGTCGATCGTTTCGCCTATGTCTCAGATGAACCGGTTTTTTGATGCATTCGGGAGAGGGACAGCGCCCTCCGCTAGTTACACGTCGCCTTGTGAAAGAGGAACTGAAAACGTCGTGAAGAAGGAAGTGAATCGGGGGATTTCGAAAGCGGGAGATGCATTTTCGCACGTTGGATATGCGGAAAATGAAAGAAAGCAAAAGTTCAATTGAGCGAGTTTTAGAACTGGCTACTGATGCGAACCTTCTCGCTACCGAGAATTGGGGACTGAACATGGAGATTTGTGACTTCATCAACGGAACTGAGGAAGGAGCTCGTGACGCGGTACGAGCCATCAAGAAGCGTCTACACAACGCTATGTCGAAGAACAACGCGGTCGTCATGTACACTTTGACTGTTCTCGAAACGGCCGTCAAGAACTGCGACCATCGCTTCCATGTGCAAGTGTGCAACAAGGACTTTGTCCAAGACCTTGTGAAGCTCATCGGACCCAAGTTTGATGCTCCGCAAATCATTCAGGAGCGCGTTCTCAGCCTGATTCAGGTATAAATTCTATAGCGAAGAATCGAAAGAAGACGAGAAGTTTCAGGCGTGGGCTGATGCGTTCCGTGGAGACCCAACTCTTGCTGGAGTTGTCCAGTCTTACGACGATTTGAAGAGCAAGGGAGTCGAGTTCCCAGCCGCCGATCTTGACACCTTGGCTCCGATCAAGACTCCGAAACGTGTATGTTAGCAGTACATCTCCTCTTTCTTGTTGTGAAGTGAATGTGCTCGTCTTCAGACAGTTTTCACACAGCCGCCACCGCCAACTTTGGAAACGCCCCCTCAAGCAGCCCGACAAAATCAACATACTGTTCCAAATCCCAACATGGTATATGTTGTTTTGTGATTTGTGATTCATATCAATTCAAATTGGAAAACCAAACATGTGACGATAAGAAGACATTTTGCAGACGTATGACGTTCTCACTATTCGCGAGCAGGGACAAGAGCCAATTGTGGCTACACCGGCACAATTGACCAAACTGCGTGCGGATCTTGATGTCGTCAACCAGAACATCAAAGTGTTCCGCGAGACGCTCACCGACGTCGTGCCGCGCAAAGAGACCGCCGACGAGTTGCAACTGCTGTCTGATCTCAACGACAGTTGCCGACAGATGCAACAGCGTGTGCTCGATTTGATCCGTTACGTCAGCAACGAAGAAGTGACCTGTTAGTAACAGAGGGAATGGGAAGCAAACAATCAGTCGCTCTTGGGTTTCAGATGAGCTTCTCATGGTCAACGACTCGCTGAACAGCGTTTTCGAGAAGTACGACCGCTTTGTCTCGAACCGTGATGGGGAGAAGCAAGCTGCCGAGGCCCGCGACCTTATTGATATGGGCGACGGAAAAACTCTTGGAGAGCAGTTGACGGCTCTGAGTAAGCACAGCCCAACCCGTGAATGTTTCTAAAAATACGTATTCAGAGGTAACTGCCGCTAACGGGGGGCCGACAACTGGCGCGTCGTCGTCGTCGTCACAAGACGCTTACAAGGCTAATTCCGAGCCACAAACTAACATCGGACTGGCGACAGCCGTCAGCAACAAGGTGCGTGTGCTTATTTCTAAATATAGACATAGAAACCTTGTTTTGCAGCTGCCCACTGAAACCGAGGCGGCTGAAATGGAGAAATGGCTTGAGAACATGGACAAGGAGGAAAAGAGTGAGGACGCAAGTCTGAAGAATTGCTGAATGTATTTCGTTTACAGAAACCAAGGAGCAGGAGGAGAATGACAAACTTTAATCGAACCTCCACTGAGTTGGCTAGTCACTGGGACGGCAACCATCGTTGTGAATAATGTATTCTTCATTCCCATTCTTCCTGTTTATTTATTGCAGCTTTCCAATCGCTTGTGTAATTTCCAGCTTTCTTAACTGGTCTTGAAAGAAACATCTGAAAGACACCAGTTTCATATATCGTCAGCATCTTACTTTTAACCTGAAATAAATTTGGAAGGCAGAATCGATTCTTCCGTTGCACAGAGAGCGATACTAGTAGAGAAACGCGGGTTTTCCTGAAGTCAGCGACAACTTTCTGAATATTTTGAAGTTATGAGGCTTCCTTTCTGCAAGGTTTATTTATTTCAAGCCCAAACATTGAAAACACGAGAAGAAAATACGAGCCGCAGAAGAATAATACTAAACGAGAACGGGTTTCAATAAAGTTGAAAAAGTGGCAATGAATATTTGAGGTTACCGAGAAGTGTCTAATGGAATGACAATACGGGTAACTGGAAGCATGAAAATTGTGATCTGAAGTTAATATAGGCAGCAATAAAGAAAAAGCAAGAGAACTACAAACAAACCATAAAAAACAAAAGATGAACAGGAACAAACGACGGAAAGAAAAGTGTTATAGAATAGCGATATTAGGGTGAATATTGCAAAACAAGTTTAAAATTGTGAAAAAAACAGGAAGGAAGTCATGAAGAAATTATCTGAATGAATCATTTCAATCACCAGTTGCGACGACGTCTTCGTCCCGTCTGTTTTCTTCTTGGCGGTGGCGGCGGTCGCACTTCGACTTCTTCCTCCGACTCGGAGCTCTCGATGCCTTCCACGCTGCGCGTGTCGGGAAGGTAGTGATCAAACCACATATGCCTCTGAATGTCGACTGATCGAAGTGAGTGGAAGTTGCATTCCTGGCATTTGTACGCCCCTTCGCCGCAGTGATGGCTACGATGAATTCGAAATTCCACGATGCTCTTGCGGTTGGTGTACGAGCAGTCCGGGCACTGACGAAACCCTGAAAGATGATTATTTCAGAAAGAAAGTGATGAAAACGCGGTGAAACTAACGGAACGCTCTCTGTTCTCTCCTCAATCGCAGTTCAAAGTTGGTTGGTGTTCTTGGTGGAGACGGCACGCGAGGTTTCAGTCCAATCTTCACTCTTTCACAGTTGATCTTGAACAGTTCTCTGGCGGCCGCCTGTCTTTTGGACAGCTGAATGTGCCATTGTTTGATAGCCTCGTTTAACATTTCGTGGGCGTCGTCAGGATGTCGTTCGGTGTAGTAGTGCGGGGGAACAGGGTCCAGCTTGACAAAGTCTTCGAACTTGGGGTATGGAGGGTCTCTTTTGTTGACTCTGGTTGACCCCACGTAGTCCTTTGGATCGAAAACTGGTTCCACAAAAGGCTCTTCCTGCCAATCAGGTTGGGACCGTATCTCTTCTTCAATTCTCTTGGCTTCTCTTTCTGCTTCCAACTGTTTCTTGGTTTTTTTTGGCGGCGGCACAAACGGGGGCCAAACGTACTTACTAAGGTCGAAGTTGTATTCATATGGAACATACGATGACGGAGACGGCGTCTTTTTCTCGTCTGTTTTCGTTGATGTTCCTTGCTCGGGAGTATTTGCCATGAAATCAGGTTTTCTCCAGTGTGGAAGTTCCGGCACTTTGAAAAGAGCGTCATCGTCAAGCTTCTGTTTCTTGGGGGTCGGACTGGAATCCTTCTGAGCAGCTCTTCTAGAAGGAACATCTCGCAGACTCCTTCTAAGCGGTGGCATTGTGGTTTTCGGTGCTGGCGTCGCCTCTTTTGACGTAGATCGAGATGGTAAGGCTGCTTTGGAAGAAGATCTTGTTCGAGCTTCTTTTCTGACTGGCTCGATTTTCTCCGGCACAGCGGCAGGGTTTTCTTTCTGCTTCGACAGTGATCTTGTGGTTCGCTTTACGATTGGGGACCCTTCAGAAACAGTTATCGGTTTTCTAGTTGCATTCCCTTCGCTCTGAGAACGAGTCGCTGTTTGATCAGTGACGGCTTCAGGTTTAGAGTTCCGTCGTGCAGAGGTCAAATCAATCGACTTTTCAATTTGACTTACATTAGGCGGGGCCTGATTCCTGTTAGGCTTAACGGTTGTCACGCGAGGCTCTCTTGTATTTGCTGATGCAGAAGTAGATGTTGAATCAGCTTTCTCCAGTTTCTTGGGAATCGCCGATGTAATTGAAGTTGTTACAGAATCAACTTGGGCAGAAACTTTCTTGACCGGCGTTTCTCCCGAAGAAGATTGCACATCATTTCTAGCCTGTGTTACGGAAGATGAAGTCTTCTGTCCTGTTTCCGATGTTCTTTGTGGCTCTGACAGAAGATCTGACTTGGAATTTAGTTTCGATCCCGCTTCAGCTGCGACGGCTGGCTCTGATGACTCAACAGTGGGGCTCACAGCTTTCTCTTTCGTAACAATGGTGAAAGCATCCACCACAATCGACTTTGTGATTGGTCTTCTATTAGCTTTGGAGTTTGACGCCTCAGCCGGTCTGGCCGCTAAAACATTCAACATTCCGGCAGGAACTGGGAGCGATGGATCAGCTATAACGAGTTCTTTGAATAGCTCGCTTTCAATTGCGGAAATTCCGTGGTGGTAGTCAGGAGGGTAACCTCTCGGAACTCTCGGTCTGAATGGATTCAAAGGCTTTATGTTGAGCCTCCTTAAAGCAGCCACCATTGCAGCAGGAGATGAGTAATCGAGATCCTCGAACGTCATGCAGACTGTAGGGTCCAGATCGGGTGAGAGAGTGGGGTAGATACGGATTTTATACGTTCCTGGCACTGTTACGGCATAACCTCTCGGATCCTCAACGCGTACAGGAACAGTGGATTTGAATATTTCTTTGGGTACCAGCCAGACTTTGGTTGAATTCTCGGGCGTTACGGAAGATGAAGTCTTCTGTCCTGTTTCCGATGTTCTTTGTGGCTCTGACAGAAGTTCTGACTTGGAATTCAGTTTCGATCCTGTGTCAGATACGATGGCTTGCTTTGAAGACGCAACTGTGGGGCTCACAGCTTTCTGATTGACGGAAAATTCGGGCCCGGAAGGGTCTCCTGGCTCGACTGGAGAAATTGTGTGATTCGGTAAAAAATCAGCAGGCGGTTTCGTGCTCAAGGATCCGAAAACAGCAGACTTTGAAGTTGTCGACTTAATGATTCCGGAATTTGAGTTATCTGCACCGGACGGCGACTTCTCCACGTTTGAAACGGTGGCCGATTTAATTTTCTTCTTCTTCTTCAACTTCTTCTTTTTCAGTTTCTTGAGTTTCTTGATTCGCCGCACTTTTGGGTTCACTGGGTTGGAAATGGAGGCTCTCGAGTTCATGTCTGCTTCCGCGAGAAACGCCTGCGTAAATGGCGAAAGCGGAGCCGGCTGTTCAGATGCTCCTTCCAGGATGGAAACTGAGGCTCTCGAGTTCATGTCTGCTTCCGCGAGAAACGCTTCCGTAAATGGCGAAAGCGGAGCCGGCTGTTCAGGTGCTCCTTCCAGGTTGGAAACGGAGGCTCTCGAGTTCATGTCTGCTGCCGCGAGAAACGCTTCCGTAAATGGCGAAAGCGGAGCCGGCTGTTCAGATGCTCCTTCCAGGATGGAAACTGAGGCTCTCGAGTTCATGTCTGCTTCTGCAAGAAACGCTTCCGTAAATGGCGAAAGCGGAGCCCGCCGTTCTGATGCTTCTTCCAGGTTCGATATCGACTCAGTTGTTTCTGTCACATTCCTCTCGACTGGTAGTTCCTGCGACGACTCGGCATCATTCGAATCAGGCGATGATTCTTCAGAAGCTTTTTGTTTCTCAGCTTGCTCCAGCATTTTTTTCTTCCTTTTCTCTCTTATGAACGCTTTCCTTCTTTCATTTGATTGCAGCAGTCGCTCCATCTTCCTTGCAGACAACGGGTGTGCAGTTGGACCGTCAAAGATGGCATCTGGCCGATCTGGTAATTGTAGGATTGCTGACGACGACGCTTGATTTTTTTCTCTTCCTTGCAACGATATGTGAGTTTTGAATATACCTGCGTCACAAGTTGCAGTTAACGGAACTTTGAGAATAGAATAACGTTCGGCCATGCTCCAAGCATTTTTGACTTTTTCGCGAGCTGGTTCCAAAATAGGATCGGTTTGTTGAGGATCCGCTGATGTTGCTTCTGCTTGAGAACGTTGGTCAGTAGTCGATTCTGCGTTCGACATCTCGTTGTTTGAAGAAATGGCTGGACTCGATGTTGATAGAGCTTGTTGGGTGTTCCCAGCTTCGCATGGTATGGACTCAGCCGTCGCCGGTTGTGAACTTGACTCTGCAGGTTTTGCAGTATCGGTTGATGTCGTTACTGGACTTGAAGAAGATGTAACAAGAGTTGAAACTGCTTCTGATGCTGACGAATGAGCTTCAGCCGACATTGCAATTTTTTGAGCAGAATCTTGCGTCGTAGACAAAACATTTTCGGACGTCGGATGGTTTACTGCGGTTTTCATGTTAGACGTGGTCTTTTCCATTGGAGTCTCCGCCTTCTTGTCACCATGAACCTTTAATTGATAATCAGTAGGCGGCGTTGAAATCAAAGTTCTCTTTTTCGGCTTTGAAGCTGTATCGGGCTCCCTCTCCTCCGAAGTTTGCTCATTTTCTGTCTGAGATGGCATTTGACGCTTCAGACCAGCATTGAGGTTCCCAGTGACTTCTCCGATCGGCGAACTTGAGCTCTCGAGCTCCATTGATGTCTCCGCTTTTTTCAGAACAGACTGCACTGATACCTCATCCGGTTCTTGAGACGAATTACTCGGTGTCACAAGAATCGGTGATGGAGTGATTTGCAATGGTTTCGTTGTTTTCTGATTGGGATTCGCTTGCTCTGAAAACTCTTGCAATTTGGAAAAAATGCTCATCGGCTCAGATTTCGAACCTTCAGATGATGCTTCAGAAACTGCCTTGTTGACCACACTCGGTTCATCCGTTGTCGATTGATAGATGGAAGAGGACCTCGACCCGTCTCCTCCCAAACTGAGTGTTTTCGCGGTGTTGTCCTTTTCTTTTGATACTGCTTCAGAGTCATTAGATATATTGGAAGAGTTGCAAGTTAGTTGGCTGTTCATATGAGAAGCATCTTTTGCTGGAGCGGGCACTTCACTGACTTCAGCTTTGGAACGTTTCGCGATCGATTTAAATGTTTGAGAAGGACGCTTCAAAGGCTTCGGGATAGAAATGTCTGATGTCGAAATGTTGGTATTCTTCTGTACGCCTTCTTCTCTAGTGTGATCAGTTGCCCTTTGCGATTTGGTTGCATTCGAAGCTTTGAGACGCACGAGCAAATTTTTCTGAGGAGGTACATTCTTTGTGACAGCTTCTGCTGGCATTGAAGTTGACTGTGCGCCGACGGTAGGGGTTTCCAACTGTTTCACAACCTTCTCAGGTCCGGGAGTTGCAATACAGCTTGTTTTGGATTCCTTCTTATGTGGAAATGCAGGATCAATATTTGAACTCGTTTCCGGTTTTGAAGATCCATTGGTTTCACTGTTCGCCGATGGAGCCTTATGAATAGCTGATGTTTGTAGCTGTTGAAGTGACGAATCTGGCTTCTCCGTCGGCTCTCTGCTTATCTCCAAAAGTTCAGATTCGACGTTTCGGTTACTCGATGATGAAACAGATTGCTTTGGATTCGATCCAATGCTGAGGTCGGTTGTTTTCCCTCTCGATTTTCTAGACGTTGACTGATGGGTCGGAGTCGTTATGGCATTCGAATGTGTTGATGGCGCTGGTTCGGAAACCTCAGTCTGTGGAGCAGCGGCACGTCGATTGTCAAGTTTTGTCGTCTTTGAAGTCGCTCTTTCAGTAGATTCTTTTGCATTTGTTTGCTGCTGATTTGTTCCAGTTTTCATGGTGCATTCAATCTGTTTCTTAGTCATCAATGGCTTCTTCAATGCCTTCCGAGCGTCATTCATTGCAGTGGAAGACGATTCAAGGTCCTTTCCATCAATTTTTGTGTTCGGTTTCGATTTCGATGACTTCAGCGACGTTGTGTCTAGCTCCGAGGAAGCCTTTTGCTTCGGCGGGGTTACCGCAGTTTCTTTGATGGGGTCAGCAATAAAGACGATCTGCCTTGAAGCAGCTTGTTTCCTCTGTGTAGGCGAATTCAATAAAAACGCCAAAACCGTATCCTCGGTTTTTGGATTTGGAGGACTCAGCGACGCAGGTGGACACGTGATTTGTGTCTGGTAAACAGTCGGAGTCTGTTTCTGAACACTGTTGCATTCCGACGAAACCATCCGATGGTACTTGTTCCGCTCGTATCGAAGCCACTCTTTGTACTGAAAACATCGTCTTTCTTATATTGGATTGTTTCGTTCAAATTTACCTGTGAATAGCTCGCATCGTGCTTGTACATGTGCATCTTGATGTGTTGCTCGATTCTGTCAAGTTCCGTTGAGCTGTAGGTGCAGTTTGTACAGTTGTACGACTCGGCCGTTTTCATGAGGTGATGACGGAAATGATGCCAAATGGAAGACAGCTTCCATGTGACAAACGGGCATGCACGACACACGTAGAGGACGGTACCATTGTACTTGAGGCTCTCGCAGAATACGATTCCACTTGTCATTCGCAGCTTTTTGCTTCTTATTTTTGGAAGATTTGCTGGCCGTCTTTGTCTGCTAAGCAGTGCATTCTTTCTGAAAGAGCGAGGCGACAGCGGTGTAGCGAATCGGCGCGCAGACGATGGTTTTCCTCTGAAAGCAGTTATTTAGGATCTCAGGTTAGTGTTAAGTCGAATATCTTCCGAGGAACTGTTCCTTACTTTGCTTGACAGCTCGAAGACATCGAATGCTGCCTTGCCACACTTCTGCCGAAAGATTGGCCAGAGCTCAGCCACAAGAAGCGCCGGAGCAAAACTTGCTTCTGGTAGATGTATCGCTTCTCATAGTGGTAACGCCGTTTCGACATAAAATGGAAGTTAAGCGGAAATCCGCGGCCCTGCAAAACTACTATTTCGAGAGATTCTTTTGATTGTTTCTCTCACCTTCACAACACCAGACTTAGTGTAAAAGAACCGTGGATCGCGCCGTCCACTCAGTCCTTCCGACTCCTCTTCGATCCGTCTCTCTTGGCAGTTTCTCGCAGTCTTCGAGACTTTCCACGTCTTCTGTCGATGAACTTGCATGTGGAACGCTGCTCGTTGTTTGTTTTCAAAACGTTTAGGGCACATCGGACAACACGTATAACGAAATGAGCAGAAAGAAGATGGTGATGATGGAGGTGGAGCACTGACAGGAGGCGGCGTTATTGCGCGGCATTCCATGCTCGCCAAACGAGGCACAAACGCTGGGCTTGGGTCGGCATACAGAGGAAAATCGATTGTCTCGGGTGAGCTGTCTCGGCTCGTGCGCCCATCAATACTGCTTGGCGAAGGATAACGTCTTCGGTGCGGAGGTGAAGAGTACGGGGTGACATTGCTTGATGGCGGGCTCTCGACTTGGTGTAAGTTCAACTCGAGCGGATCCTTCTGTTTCGTCACATCATCCGTGTACTTCGATTCATCGGATGTATGCTCCATCATGTGAGCCGCAAGTCCAGAATCTTGTTGAAGTGTTTTGTTGCGTATGTTATTTGGCTACAAATAACACGTTAGTTACTCGTCTGAAAAGGAGAACATACTTCGGGTGGTTCCTTTTTCTGCTCGACAGTCGTTGGTACTCCTGGCATGGCCGTGCGACTCTGAAATATGACAGATTGCTGTCGAAAACCGAGAGTACGAATAAAAAGTTGAGAGAAGGCGAAGAGGTGGCTGGAGGGAAAAGACTGCTCCGGCGTTTCTTTTTTCGCCCTCCACGTCGGCTTCCCTGCGTCTCTATCAGACCCACACTCTTATTCGACCCCGCACACAACACAGTCCTGCTGGACACTCTGACGCGCACCCAAACGGAGAGAAAAAAAGAAAGAGGAGAGATTGTGGACAAAATAGAGACGCTGACAGGTTAGAGAGGAAGATCGACGACGGATTGTGGATCACTCACACTGGCGACAACTGAAAGAAGTGAGAGAAGAGTAGTGATAAGAGAAAAATGAAAGATTGTTGTTGGATGCCTTTCTTTCTCGATTTTTAATGAAAACAACGCAATATCATTGCACGTTCCTCTATATGAACGACAACAATATTGACGCGAAGCTACTAGTGACCTTGTTTTCGATTAGACAAAGAAGATAAGAGTGAAATTTGAAGGACAGATATGAAAACAAACTTCAAACTCAAATTCCTTTGTTGTGCACAAAATAGCACTGAAGAAAAGCAACAGGAAGAAGTGAATTAGAAAATCGATACAAGTATCAAAATAAAAATACTCGTGGTGCGATAGAAATGAAGAGAGCGACTGTCAAAGCGTTTGTTGTGCAGAACGAGATGTCTTCGGGCTAGCGGAGGTGCGAGAGAAGACCGCAACGCAACGCAACGCACGCTACGCACGCGCGCGCATGCATAAGTGTGCGTCTATGCAGTCACCAATCGCTTATCGTATCGATCGACAATGGGCGACACCGAAGCGAGAAGCAGGCATGGGGAGGCAAAGCGAGAGGCGTGCGTGCCGATTGCAGCAAGCAGCAGAACCGCGCTCATCAATTTAATTTGTTCTACGTCTCTCTGAGATGCTCGGTGTGCGGACCAAAAGACTTGAACGAGAAACCGAGAGAAGATTCTCGCGGCAAAGGGATAGAAAAGCTAAAATAAAGAGAATACGGGAAGAATTTGACCGGACATGCTGGAGAAATCGAATGCATTGACAAATGCTTTCAAAACCAATCACTTTTCGCTTTCAATGTCTTATATGTATTCCTTACGAAAGGCCTATTTTTTGCTGAAAATGCTCATTCATTTTATTAAAGTTCAAAGAGAATTGCAGTGTCATTAAAATCATTGTATTATACAGACGAGTGGAAGAGGAGAGGAAGCATCAAAACTCGTGTTTTTCCAGCAAAATGCATCGGACAGTCTCGACGTTTCGTGCCAGAAACATGCTGTACTTCTTTCCGAACTTGGGATCTTCTTGTTTCTCGCTGACATACGTCAGTGGAAAACCGCCTGCAGAACATGAAGGAATTTCTTGTGTTAGAGCACCAAAATTAGTTACCTTTCAGTGAATAGCAGCTGGATAGTGGATCACACTCCAGCACGACGTTGCATTCGACGCGAATCGTCGATGAAGTCGAAATAAGAGCCGCCAGAAGAAGAATAGCGAGCATTTTTAGAAACTGAGGAAACTGGCGGGTGCGAAAGGCAGTCAGAACCGGAATGAAGAGATTTTCTGTTGGTTAAGTTTGAGGAAGACCCAAAAACCGATAAAACTTTCAATTTGTTAGAGTACGTCCTGATGGACGACTTCGGAAGGACAACTCTTCGCGATTAGCCTGATTGAATTCTTCCGCTGGAAGCCATCAAACTTTCTTGTCGTCAGTGACCAGCACTTTGATTACAACCCGTGCCTTTCCCCTTCTGGATTCAAAGATGCACTAGTCAAACTAGATAATTTTTTAAGTTACCTTTTTTGTAAGCAAAGTAGCGGCGTTAGTCTGAAAAAGCATATGGTCAAACGAACGGTACAAATATCTGATTGCATGTTTTTCTTTATTGCTGAGTAACGCAGAAAATGTTATGATACACGCGCACAAGAAGGAGAAAAGGTGTTCGTTCTAGGATTCAACGTATTTTCAGAAGATGACCGTAAGCGAGATTGAGACGCTTCATCTCTGCCTCAGGGAGCAATGAGATCAGCCAAAGTCTATTCTTCAAAATGAACTGTTTTTTTAGTAAGCGTGTAATCGAAAATACCTGCTTTTTCTCCGTGATTGGACATTGCCGCACCGGAAAAAAAACATATCTATATTCCTCTTTGCTATTTTAATATGACCTGAGGTTGAGGGAACATCAGAGGTTAGGAATGACTCGTTTCTCGGTTTCTTTAGTGGCGGTTCCAAGATCTCCTCGACGAGTTCAAAGGTTTGCACCGTTTTCTTTGCTGCCGCCCTGCTAGCCGATTCAATGATGCTTCCAGACGTTCCAGGCGGCATCTTTTCAGTTTTTGTTTCTGTTGGTGGTCCTCTTTCGAGTCTGTTGCCGACAAATTCCGAAGATCTAGGATAATTTATTCGAAACGGTGAAGAACGTTACGTTACAGAGAACAAGCTCTAGTAAAGAATTATGATGAGTGAAGAAATCGGGTTTGAGAAACTGCTTAGTTTGAATCGGAATAATCAGGGTGGAGAGAGGGGGGGGGTCGGGTTGGATAAGATTTTAAAGCACTTGAAATGTGAATTTTTGAAAAAGAATGGACGGGGGAATTGAAACATTGAAGATTGAGGAAGCAAGAAGAAGCAAAAACGGTGCTGGACGGGTCATAGTCGAAATTGTGTGGTTGCTGATGTACGTTTGTTCTTAAACGCGGCACAGGAGTTGAACCAGTTTCTGAAACAGTTTCCGAGTCTCGCATTGTTTTGAGAGAATTTCTGATAAAACTAACGTTTTTAGACTAGTTGGCGGCTAACATAAAGGGAGTAGAGACGGGACACAACGAATATCTGCAGGAAAAAACGTTTATCGTTATGCGAACAGAAAACAATGACGGATTACCAGTGGAGGAAACGTTGCTTAGGTCTCACTCTCCGACGCCGTCGCGTAATGTCTCTGAGCAGTTCTCTCGTGCTCGTTGATCTCCGCCTTCAACACCGTGATGATCGCGTCCTTCTCGTTGCCACGCGTGAGCAGCACCTGGTTCGCGGATGCGAGGCGTTCCTGCTCTCTCTCGGCTTCCTTCGCCTGGACGTGGAACTGGTGCATAGTCTCAAGTGGCTGTTGGATGACCATCTTGATAAAGTCCTGGTTGGTCATTTGCGCGACTTGCTCGCTAAAAACGTGAATGCTTTGAAAACTCCGAACACCCGTAATAGTAAACGACATGCTCTTTTGCCGCTTCAATCTGAGCAAACGTACCTGCTGGTAACAGCCGGGAAATAGCCGAGAACGTCGCGGCAGAAGTCCTTCAGATGTTGCGGGAGACCTTCGAGTTGCGCCGGCACCTCTGGCTTCGGAGGCGCGGGCACCTCCACAACCGGCACGGCGTCGTAGTCGAGAGTTCCGGCACGCATGGACATCTTCTGTAAAGCACGAACAAAAGTGAATCTTAGCTGTGATGAAGATTCGAAGCGGTGTAAAAGATTGCGTGAGGCAAAAAACACACGCGCGCCTAGAGCCAGGCCTTTTTTCACTCAAACACTGATTGACTAAGCTACCGATATTTTTTTTAAATAACTAGACCCCTTATCGCAAAATCATAGTTTAGCTACATCCCATTCAGACGTTTGCCGATTTTTCAAGGAATATTTTGAACCAAACTATCATGGGATTGTGAAAACAGAACCGGTTTCGTTTGGCGACTATCGGTGGTATTTGCGCAAAACTAACAACACATTTTATCTCGTTTTCCAATGGTTCAGTTAGTCTGTAAGTGCAAAACTTCCGATTGTCACTTTTTGGCCTGATTTCAAAAAAATATGCCGAACAAATGAGATTTCTCTTATTCTTTCCAACTCGCAACGCTTATCTGTCGAAAGATTCAATTTGCAATCAAAATTGAGCAAAAACCATGATTTGAAGGCACTCAACGCTCAGCGCATTCTCACAGCCACGGGGTATGTGGAAATTTGTGATCAATACTTCTCGCGTGGCATGTGCTGACAAAAAATGTCGTGAGCGTGTTTGCGGACACACACCACATCCCACGCAAAAGGGTACTTTCGGCGCAGATTCAACTGACGGTTTTAGACCAACAGAAGGCTAGAAAAAAAAACGAAACGGCTCAAGTTGAATGAATTTATTTTTGGAAAAATCAATTAAACTTCAAAAAAAGTTTGGAAACTTCGAAAAGTGATAGACGTAGTGCTTCCAGAACACTTTATTTTCCCAAGAAAATCGAACGCGATGTGCCGCTTCGTTTTCGCTTATTCCCTGCAATAATGAAAACACGATGAACATTCAACTCAAATTTTATTTTCAATACAATATATCACGTATCACAATGCTATTGTTTTTGGGGATGGTTACTTTCGACAAGAATAAAGTCATTGTTGGTGAATTACGGGGGGCGGGAGGCGAATATGCCTTTTGGAACGGTCATTTTTCAATAGGATAGTAAATTGATTGTTGGTGTTGGAGTGGTGATGAGCGAGATGAGTTCGATTACTGCTTGCCGATGACAAGAACCCACTCCCAGTCAAGGTAGACGTGTCCGTCGTCGTCGGTGATCTTCGAGTGGACCTTGTACTTTCCACGGTGCAGCATTCCTGAAAATCAAATTTTCGTTTGAAAATTGTTATGATGAAAGTCGCCTACCGGTCGGAACCTCCTCAGCCGGAGACAAGTACTCCTGCAGCTCGAGCTTTGGCGCATAGCTTCCCATCATGAACTTCTCGTTCTCGACGGTGATTCCCGATCGCTTAACCTTGTGTTTGTAGCTGAAAAATAAGAGTTTCAATTTTCAATGTGACAAGAGGATCGTACTGAAGTCCCGAGGCGATCTCCCTCTGCACATGGAACTTGAACTTGAGCTGGTAGTTCGATCCCTCCTTCACGTTCATCACCATATCAGGCAGCGTACGGAGGTTCTTCGGCACCGTGAGACCCGTCGTGGTTTGGCAGTTTTCCTCGTTGATCAGAAGCTCGACAGAATGCATGATCACACGGTGCGGGTTTTTCTCATCGATAACCACGTTTCCTTGGCCGAGCAACTTCGCCTTGTAAAGTTTGAGCGACTCATCCTCCTGGAAAACATCATCTTTGTTTCTCACATGCTATTCATTGTTAGCCATTTGATGATTCAATTTCGCGCCATGAGTCAGAACACGAAACAATGTGTTTTTTTCTGCTCATTCGCGGTTTCTTGAATCACATGGGCCACTGAGAGCGTCTTATTGGAAGCCGAACTGGGAAGCGATGAGATGTGTGATGAAACATCACGAAAGCCCAGAAGAATCTCTCAAACACCTCGCATCCCAGCTTTTAACGCCCACAAGGAAATTGAAAATACCTTGTCAGAGTTGAGAAGCTCGTCGATCGACTTTTGCGGAGGCTGCTTGTATTGGAACTCGGCGGTCTCGACGTTGCTCTCGTGATCCGACATCTTACACTGAAAGAAACAGGACGTGGCCTTGATGTCGTCGTGAATTGTGAATCGAAGAAAAAGAAATAAAAGGAAGAAAGAGAAACAGAGAGAGAGACGAGCTGAAGTCGCAATTATGGTCGGCTTATCGGGGCAAGAATAAAAGGTGTACCCATATGAACGTTTCGGGCGAGAACAGACAGACGGCAACGAAGGACACCGTCAAGAGTCGTCGTTCTTCCCGACTTGTTCGTTCGCGTCTCTCCTCGTCGATTGGAGAATTGGAGAGAAGGAAGGCAACGGTCGGAAATGAAAGGGGCGAAAATAATGAATGGAAGAAGAAAAACGTGGGATGGAAAACAATTTCATAATACAGAAGACCGCCCCCTCGGGAGAAGAGAAGAATTAGACGTGCAGAAATGTGACCTGGCCTCTTATCTAGCCGTTTTCCGCACCATGTCAGCTTCTAGAGATATCGATCGACTGTGGGAAATGACGCGATTTGCGGAATTCGATGCAAAACCCGCAAGCGCCAATTCTCGTCGAAACCGTTCGAATTGCAATTTCGAAATGCGTTCAACAAACGAAATGAGAACATTCGGACAAGAAAAATGGAGACCGCTTTTCTCAAAAGAGCACAGTCGTTAGAGCCAAAAATCAAGTGATGGAATATTATGTTATCAATAGTCGTTGTCAACTGACTTTTTGTTCTTCGAGGAATGCAACGCAAGATGACTCATTTCTTTTTCGATTGCTGGTTTTTGTGCCGAAACTACCGATGATGAGAAAAAAAGCAACACAAAAAAACTGGAAGAAATAAAAGAAAATGAGTAATGCTTTTTCTGCGACTGTGAAATGATACACGGGTGTCTTCCATCGATAGCGCAAGAAATGCCTACACAGACACACAAACAGACAAATACTACAGTTCGAGTGTGGCTAACGGGGAGAAGAGAGAGGAACGAAGAGAGTCGAATAGGTGGAAGTGGTGAAGATGAAGAGAGTGTGGAGTGAGTGAGTGACACAATGAAACACACAGTTGTGGGTGTTTGTGGAAAAGCGCGAAAGAGGTCGAAAGCAGGGTGAAAAATCGCTGGTAGGTAAAGTAAAGCGGCGTGGTTGGCCGCCGAAATGTCAAAATCGGGCATTCGGCCGCTGGCGTGAGGCAGAACTGCACTGATTGCGAAGAGAACCAAAACGGCGGCGGCGGCGAGAATATGGTTCTCGGCCGTTTGTTTAAAGTATTTGAACGCGGTTAACTTCCGAAGTTTGAGCGACCCGAGTGCGAGTTCAGTGCTTTCAGAAGCGACCCATCGGTAGCCAATGACAAGTAAGAATGTGAGCGTGAGGCGGTGAAGGAGAATCGAATAACAACTATTTTTGGTAGCAATGATGAAAGAGGCAGATAACACTATTCAATCTATTGAAAGAGCCGAAGTGACAACTAGAGTGCATCGGTTTGAAAGGTGTCATGTTGCACAACGGGATTAGGGAGGCGCCGTCGAAACAATACTAATCTCATTCTCATTCTGGCTTCTTCTCCTTCTCCGTCTGCCGAGCCCCAATCCGCGCAATTCAATACATGTCTGAAAGCACGGCGGAAAGAGATGAAGAAAAATGTGCGCCATGAAATCGGAGAATCGAGCGGAGTCAACGGAGGAGAGGGGCTATTTCTTTTCTGCGCGGTTTGTTCTCAAAAGGTTTCAGTGCTTTTACGCCAGAAATACGTTGAATTTTGAATGAATTTCGGAATTGTGAATGAGAAGAGAACATGATGAGAAAAGGAAGAAAAATTCGAAATATGTTCAATGTCGGAAAGAGTCGAGCAGATGGAATGACGTGATTTTGAGAAGCTTTATGTTGGATCAAGGGCAGACAGCAGTGCACACGAAAACGACCCGGGCGCGCTTGCACGCTCAAAAAAGTTTGCGTGACCGAGTTCCAACCGCAAACATCTGGCAAATTGAAAAAAGTTCACATGGAAAGATCTTAACGTAATCAATTATTGATTTGTGGGAGAGCTGTCAAGGAACCCCCGCAACTCTTCTGTCCGTAGACTGTGCTTTCTTCACTCCCGAAACAGTTTTTTGAGACCTCAACTGTTTGCTCTGCGGATTTCAATCAGAACCCTATTTGATCTACGTATCGGTGTAGTTGTCCCAGTGCAAGACGACGGGAGACTTGATGACGACGAGCGAGCGTCCTTGGTAACATGATGATTGAACCGAAAGTGCCCTTTCGTCCATTCTAATACGCTCGTTTGTTGACGGCCTGACAGAATTCTCGACTTTCTCTTTCACTCAATTTTCCTCCATTGAGTGAAAATCGTTGTTTTTTTCTCGTTTGCTCGAAAAGCGGCGTTTTTTTCTGTTTTTTTTTTCTTTTTATCGATCGAAAAGAGAAAGCCACGCCGTCCAAATTATGCATCCATCCTATAATATTTGCAACGCACTAATACACGTACCCCTCTGCCGCTCTCTTTACTTCTCTCCGTCTCCCGTCGGTTCTCTCTTTCTTTCTCGTTATGTTTTGGCTGTTGTCGGCTCGACGGACGCACTTGTTTCACAAGTATTAGCCATGTGGCCTCGTGCTTTCTCTTTCCGTTTTCCGAACTTTTCCGGCAAGCGTTTTTTTCTTCTATCAAATTTCTGGGTTTTGCAGGTTGACCGCCAAAAAGTTACCCATTCAAATTTGACCGCTTCGCCGATAGACGCCCGCGTCGCGGCTTTGCTTTCCCCCCACGGAATATAAAATCGAAACAAGAGCGCGGCGGTGAATGGCTGGGTGATGGCAAATAGAAACAGAAAAACTAGTCACCCAAAAATCTATGCCATTACACAACACACGAGTAAACGAAGAGACCCGTCTTCACTCGAAGGACACTTTTTGATCGCCGGAGTCGGCATCAGGAATGGAAATGGACGTTTATGACGAACTCTTGGCTGCTGCTCTCTTCATTCTCTTCTCAACCATTGTATTATGGGTATTTCGAAAGCTATGGGCTGTTCGAAAACGGAAAAATATCAACGATACCGCATCGAAAAGTGAGTAATTTGTTTTAAAAAGAACCTAGCCTTCGATTTTAAACAAATTTAGAAGAGGCATTTCTAAGCGAATTTGTCTTGCGATTATCGATTTTTTTGACTATCGAGTAGAAAATCCTTTGAAAAACGAGCAAATATGAGCATTTGAGGGTATAAATTATTAGTATCCGAAAAAAACCCATAAGAGCACTGAGTCTTTCTCATAAAAGGCCCAGGCCTTTTCTTTTGCATTTCGGCGATCAAAAAACTGATATTTTCGTCTCAACTTTCTAAGACCACAGTGTACAGCGGAAACGAGCGAAAAACGCATGCCTCCCGCACCTAACAGCTGTGATTGGAGAGAAGAAAAGATGGGAAAAGATAGCTTATCAACTACCGACCGAAAAAATTGATAAATTGAATCGGTTTCAGGCGGACACTACTGGAGCCCGATCGATTCCAGCGATCAGCATAATTACTGTTCCGGGTGCAAAGAACACATTGTTACTGGATACGAGTGTGATAACTGCCTTTTAAAGGTTGATAACGTGAGTTTGCAACGAGAAGTTAACGGAAAAAAGAATATAAAAAACTGCGAAGAAAAGGAAAAATCGAGAGAAGAAGAAATGAGCGACTGTATCGGATAGTGCGTCGTCGTGCAAATGACGGCTATGAGTCACAACGATTTGCCACGTAAACACGACAGACGAGACAGTGAGAGACGCAGACAGCCAAAAACGCGCGCTCTGTGGTCCGCACAGGGTCAGGTTGCCTCAGGGATGTGTCAGCACAACCAATCGATAAATCAACGAACACTTTGGCTAGGGATGGGAGGAGAACGCGGAAAATACATATGTGGAATGAATATAATGAAGACAAACTCAACGTTTTATTCAGGAGTGTCTCCGCACGGTATCAACAAAAATACACTGCAAAGTGAACCAAGTACTATGCCGCAAAGAAACATTCGATCATCACTGGGTTCGTCCATTCCAAACCGCTTTCAACACCATCCACCATCTTTTTTCCTCTTGCAGATTTGCGGCAACATTGGTCCAGATCTCTTTTGTGAAGTGTGCGAAGAACTGTGCGGCGGTGGCGTCGGTCTGCAGGATTTCCGATGCTCGTGGTTAGTGTTTTTCGGGTCTCCGCCAATCAGATAGTTCCGTGTTAACGTGTCGAAAAACTCATAAACGCGAGGAATTCGTTTTTAACTCGACCGCCAAACCCCGGTTTTTTCACGTTTTCTTTTTCGTTTCTCCTTTTCTCTTTATGTCCCTGTTGTTCGGCGAGAATGCACCAAACGTCAGTGTAATTCATCGAAGTCATCTGCTCGCCCGGACAGCTACAAATGTTTGCGAAAAAGCGCGCACCATTTCCTTTTGACTTTGATGCTCATGGAGGATGGTTTCGTAATATCTGCCTAATGCCAGATTTTTTAGCAGTTCCTCTCCAAAAATTCGCCGGTTGTTTTTCAACTTTCTGCAAGTTTTAGTTCCATAAACCGCTTTTGCAGGCAGCACGGAACACGTAGGTGTTAGAATTTTTGTGTTTGTCCCTCTCTTTCTGTTATACTTCTATCGCCAATACTGAAAAAGTGTCTTTCTCCCCCATTTCTTATTCTTGTCGCTATATAGCAAAGGTTATTTTCTTCGATTGCGAAGAAAACATTCGAATTGAACTAGCTGAACTCATTCCAAATCAATCACTTTGCCCCCACCGAAATATCATGTGGCAGTTCGCACGAATGCGCCATTTGAGATAAATTTCCGATTAGGAAATGACGCATCTTTTGCGTTGCCTACTGTAGTCACTCTAATGTGGATGATGATGGAGGCAACAAGTACACGCAAAGGGAATGTGCATTTTCCGTTTCTCGACGTGAGCATAATGTTGGAGGAGGGAAGATTTCTTGTCTCATTCCGTCTTGACAAACTCACAGAATGGATAGTTCCATCTCTACTGCGATCTATGATTGTTGAGCACGTGAGCTTCTCCTCCCATTCTTCTTTTCGCCTCTATACCCAAAGTAAAAGCGGCCAATGTGCGCAAACAAACAGAACAGTCCTTATTTTCCAGGCAGTTTTCTTTCATTCTTGTGCCTCTCGGCTTTTCCAAAAAGGAGATGAATAAAGTCTAAATGTTGAGAGCGGACGCATTCCACTCAAACAATTTTTTCATTCTGTTCCGTGAGAAAGAATCCCATTAATTTTTCCAAGCTCAATCACGAGTTGCAGTCACATAAACTGGAAAAAATATCAAGGCAAAATTGAATTCTTTGGATGCTCAAAATGTGATGTGCTTCGTTTTTTTTTTGTTTGGAGGGCTACAGTGCTCCGGACGCGCCCACACTGCCCATCTGTTTTGTTTTCTGCAATGCCCCACTTCATCCCCCATCTAAACGTGTTTTTATGAAGCTGCACATAAATCTGAGTAATAACCCGCCTACCTGACTCCCAAGGGGAATCGTTCCGCCCCACGCTTCCCGCATTCAGTCATTCAGGTTTGTGATCGTCGTTCATCTATTCCGTGATAGATTTCTTCCTTCTTCTCATTCTACTCTTGTTTGTGATCTTGTTAAACTGAATCTGTTCTGTCTACCAACTACTACTAGCTAGTTGCTAGTTTGGGAGTCCATCAAATTGGATTGTGGCCAAGCGGGGGGAACTAAAAAAATCTAGAGTTTGTTCACTGAACGGACCAACCAGTGGAACTCTGGTCACCTAATTCGTTCTTACACATCATCCTTGTATAGTTTGTACCGACGTAACAACATCTGTCTAGGGATACTTGCACGTAATTCAAGGTTATCCTGGATGAAGTTTAGTATGTCATCGAACGATTAGAACGGACGTCACGACGGAATGCACCCACCAGTGATTTTGGATCGCTAGTAGCTTCGAATTAGATGGATGAGCCCATCAATCCCTTCCCCCACTCACGTCCAGCATATAAGACCATTTTTCTTCCGGAAAAACATGAATCCTGCTGAAATTCCTTCCTCCTTTTGTGCATGATTTTGATTCATTTCAATCGAGATTACTCTGGCAAAAAACATACATATATCATGGAACAGGGACAGGGGCAACGGGACACAAGAGATGTCTGAACACTTTGTGTCGCATTCATCTTCGCTCATCTGAAAACGCCGGCAGTTAGTGTGCACTTATTATCAATCCGCCGCTTCCACATTGTGTGTTTTTTCGTGTGCCACATGACACGGGGAGATTGAGTCAGGAGGACGCGTGAGGCCAGCGGCAGACGCAACACAACCTCGAAAATACGCCCGTTTCTTCGCTTTCCAACCGTTAGCCATTCTCATCCAGATTCGTGGCGCAAGAGTTTCATTGCGCAGTCGGACGGGCGGCCAACACCTCGGGTTGTCCTCCTTGCCTCGCCTCGCCTCTCTCCGATCCATCCGGTTTATCGTGTCCTGCGAGTGTTTGCGGCCACCACTGCGCCACTCTGATTCTCTGCGCATGCCTTTCTACGACATCGTCTCAGCAACCGCATTCGGTCTTACGATGCTTTTCTGACAGTTCTCCTTCTTTTGTGATGGAAAAAGAGGCGAAACTTTTTTGGAGGGGAGGAAGATGGGGTCTCCGCCTATCTCTCTGTCTCTTTCTCCTCACTTCCCATCTGGCAACCAAACCACCCCTTTGTGGTTATCAATTGGTTTCATATTTGTCGAACGTACACTGTTGTTGTCCTGGCCCTTGTTCATTCTGTCTTGTTCACTATTCTTCTCTTTCCCTCGAAATGTCCGATTATGATCACAAGTTCGTCACTCTCTTTTCTCTCCTTCCACTCCTCTTCTTCTTCCTCGTCTTCGCCAATCTTCTTTTTCTGCTACTTGCGAGGGAGAGAAAAGAGGGCAACTGGTCCCAGCGGAGGTGAAACAAACAGATTAGTTATAATCGTTTGAACTCCACCTGGTATCTATTCTTGACAAAGAACAGTCTGACGTCCAGCAACAGTAGCAAGAAGAAACCGTTTTACATATGGCCAGACATTGAATCTCTTCGTTGTCGCACGCGCTTCGCAGCCATGTTTGTAACTGATCATAGTCTAAACAAACGTGTCTTTGAAAAAGACTGTAGGCCATTTCCTCGCCTTTTCATCGCAAATTCATAAGAAATTCTTGGCGGATTAGTGACGTCAACACGCTAACTGTTTGTTTGTTTGTACGAGTCAACTCGCACGAGAAGATACTTCTCAATAAAGTTTTTCCTTTTTTCTTCATACTTCTCCTATTTGTAACTGGGAAATAAGAAACGAGGGTAGAATATGATCACTCCCTAGAGATTTGTCGATATCATTCATACAGTTGATCGGGTCGACTCAAGTTGAGCACAAAATAGAATCATAGAAAGTGTCTCCTCGGGTACAAACCACGAGATTTCTCTTCTCATTTCTCGAGGAAGTGTGTTCACTTCTTTTTCTCCTCTCCCTCCAAACTTCTATCAATCATCCTTCTACCCATTTCACCGAAATTTACTGCCCGACTATAACGAAAACCACATCAAAATCTGGCCCGCCTCTCTTCGATTCTCTCCGTTTTCTTCTTCTTCTTCTTTTTTTCTTCATTTCTTCCCGACTGAACTTCTTTAACTTGCAATTAGAAACCGGGTTCCGCGATCGAGATATGGGGTTCTTCTATCTGATCGAGAAAACTTTCAAAATAACGTATTTTTGTGTCTTCTCGATTGAAACACAGTTGATTATTTCCTTCTTTTCAGTGCGTATTACACAAAACTGTAATCCGTTATGATTTGTAGGTGTTGGCGCGTCGTCCATACAAAGTGTAAACCGAAGTTCAGCCAACAGTGCGATTTCGGGCGCTTACAAAGGACTATCATCCCTCCGTACTGTGTTGTGACCAGAAAACCCGGTAACCGGAACCAAAGAATGGTGAGTAACCGTGACACCAAATCCTAATCCTTTTTCCTCACATGCCCCCAAATAGATGAAACTAACGAAACAATGATTCAGGCTGTCATCGACAAAGTCGAAATCCCAATCGATGTGGAGAAATGGCGTCCAATCATGGTGATTGTGAACCCGAAAAGTGGTTCCGGAGCTGGAAAACAGTTGCTCCGCAACTTCCGAGCCCATCTTCATCCAGCCCAAGTCGTCGATGTGCTCAAATCGAACATCGCTGCTTCTCTCCGCTGGATTGATGAGCATCCGGAGATTGATGTGCGCATTTTGATCGCTGGAGGCGATGGCACCATTTGCTCGGCCCTCGATCAAATCGACACGCTCACTCGCCGAATTCCGGTTCGTTTTTTAGTATCTTTGACGTGTCGTCGCGTCGCGTTTAGTTTCCGGCTTAAGACTAATTGGATTCGAATTTCTCGTGATCTAGGTGGCCGTCTTGCCGCTGGGCACTGGTAACGATCTATCTCGACTGTTGAAATGGGGCAAAAAGTGTGGCGGTGACGTCGATGTCGTGAAGGTATGTCGGTGTCCCGTTTTACCTGAGAATCAGATAATTATGGAGGGAAAATGGCGGGAGAATGAATGAAATGGGAGTGTGGATCGTAGAGAGGACCTGATTTTTGTAGTTGATGGAGGATATACAAGAAGCCGAGGTTACACTTGTCGACCGATGGACAATTGACGCCGAAAGCCAGAAAAAAGTGAGTGGAAGAAAATGGGGAAGATGATCGCAAGAGCGGAATCAAAGAACGATGTCTAGTGGGGGTAGTGGTCAAGAACGAGCGTGTTCGCATTTATAGCTGGGAGTCCGATTGCAGTCCAACAAAACGCTTTCGATGACCAACTACGTCTCGGTCGGAGTGGACGCCTGTGTGACTTTGGGAATGCAGAACACTCGCGAGTCGATTCCCCGCGCGATGAGCAGCAGGTAATCAAACTGCCATCCGGATGCTCGAAACGCGACTCCTTTTCAGACTGCTTAATAAGTTTCTGTTCTTCACTTTTGGAACAAAGGACGTGTTCGAGAGAGTGTGCAAGGGGTTGAACGAGAGAATCGACCTCTACCTGGATGACGTGCACATCAACCTTCCCGATATAGAAGGACTCATATTCCTTAACATTCCCTATTGGGGTGCGGGAGTCAAGGTAAATATGAACAACATGACGTGAACTTCTTCTCTTACATCACATCACTTTCAGCCGTGGTCCACATACAACGACAGTCACCGTCAAGATTGCGACGACCAGACAATCGAGGTGTTTGCAGTGACATCATCGTTTCATATTGCTCAAATGCAAATCGGACTCGCCAGCCCATTGTGCATCGGTCAGGCGAAGCACGCGAAATTGGTTCTGAAGGGAAATCATTCGTTTCCTATGCAGTCGTGAGTGAAACCCCCCCTTCACTTATTCCATTTCGATTTGGCGGTCAATGGGTCATTTTCAGGGACGGTGAGGCGTGGGTCCAGTCGTCCGGAACGGTGTTGATCTCCCACAAGTGCAAGACAGCAATGTTGAGGAAAGCGGAGAAGAGGACTGCCGGATGCGGCATGTTCTTCTGATAACACTTTTTTATGTCGAATATCGCCTAATTCATCAGTTCATTTTGCTCTTGATAGCTTTTGATGTAGAATGCTCTCTCGCCCTCTGCATCGTTCCCATTGCTGATTCCCTCGGTGATCTCCCAGTAGTACCCATTTTGTCAAACGATTGTTGGTTCGTTCCGCGCTACAAGCGTGGTGTATTTCTTTGTCCCTCTATTCAAACGCATATTCTTCTCCTTCTTGTCTATCGTGTTTCCACCTTTTCTTTTCTGTACTCTTCTTTTTTCTCTTCTCACTAGAAGCCTGGAAGTGCATAGTTCTGTCATGTTCGTCTTAGAACGTCTTCGTTTATCATTTTCCGACAAGCTTTTTCTTTTCCTGTTTTCTTACACTGAACGGTGTTCTTGATCCGATTAATGCCAACTCTGTCCCCTTCTGAATAAACTCTGAACAGATTTGTTCAATCATATGCATAAAATATAACTGACCTTTGTTCCAGAGAAAAAAAGTCTTTATGAAAAAAGAGCCATAAAACAGTTATTCAGAATCGGAGAGGTTTCCATGATGATTTCCGACGCGCTTTCCGACACTCTTCTTTGATCATCTCTTTTTGGGTCTCGCCGCGAACAAACACTGTTAGCCTCTATTCGATCCGAAAACGGGCCCGCACCCTTCAACTTTCACAGTTTTCCGCCTGCTATTTGCCCGTTCACAGAGCGATAGGGGGGTAATGTGTTGAACTCGAATGAAAATGAAATGAAACGAGACGGAGAAACGTACACCCAGTCGTGCTTAGCGATTCGCCCATTCGAATTCTTTGCAATTCACAAAAGCTTTCCAGTCTATCGACTAATACCAGCCCGCGATCGTTAAATTCTTCGTTCAATAGTATGCGGATCCGTCGTTCAGCGTTCAAAAGTTTCTGCAGCCATTTCATTTTATACTCACTTCCCCATTTTTCCTCCTTCCAGTCGTTTGGCTTCATTTGGCTCAAAGTGTCTACTTTTCGTTTTCCATTGCTGTTTTTGGCGGTGGATCGGAGAAATACAAGTGTTCGTTCGTATCTCACTCCTTGCTTTTGGAATTTTATTACAATCTGCATCTGATCCACGCCAGATTAGCCGAAATTTGCGTAACAAGAAGATTTGGTTATGATAAATGGTTTCCGTGGGCTTTGTAATTATATTGAAGCGCATGAAGGCGGCCGTGACAAATGCGGAACACATTCATTCTGTTTCTATCATGTCTTTGCCCACTAGAGCCTCAAATGCCCACTAGAGCCTCAAATGCATTCGCTCTCCCGTTCAAACGACCAACCTTCCAACCCTCTTCATTTTCGCATAAACGAGCTCCGACGGATTCTCATTGCTCATTCTTCTTCTTCATCTTCTTCTTCAAAGTATTTTCATTCATCTCTTTCGTTTCGATCGTCGTTTTGAAACGAAAGTGAAAGAGATCTTTTCGCCAGCACCTGGCAAAGGTCAGTTCCGTGCGCATTGGCGACCTCATTACCCATTGACCCAGCACAACTCGTGTCGTTCACACAGAGAGGAAACGGAGAGAGAGAGAGGGAGGGACGGAAAAAAGTGAACTATGGAAGAGTGATGATTGACGAAAAGTGCTTTTTTTCCGTGTTTGTTCTCCAGCCGATTTCTTTTTTTTCATACTTGCTTATCGAAAGAGGACTGCAAAGTTCTTAAAAATGCCATTCGCTCTGCCGCCCATTCTCTGAATCACGCTTCGATTCCAGATATTTCCGCCCTCATGTTTTTTCAATATTTTGCATTCGCTTCGTTCTCCCGCTCGCATTTCATTCTCCTTTTTTTTCAGCCATGACCGGAACCGTTATTCCGGGAGCGAAGGAAAATTGGATTCTCGGTGCACCTGCTTCGAAACAGATGGACAATCTGTGCGAAGTGTGTCTCAAGCCGTTCAGTCTGTCCAACATTGAAACGCATTTAGAGGCCGGGTGCGGTGCCGAGATGTGAGTCCAGCTCTCATTTTATTATGATCTTCCACTTTTTTTCAGTCATGCCAGATATAACATCACTTCAGTGGAACTAGAACAGAAGAAAGCGACAAAAAAGAAGCAGATCAAAAAAATGCTGATGAAGAAGGTATTGAAAGGAAAGTGCATTCACTCATAAATTCCTTTCTCTCAGGCTACCAACGCGTCAGCAAAAGGGAAAAGAAGAAAGAACTCGAAAGCCTGAGCAATGATCTACGCGCCAACTCTCTCTCTCTCTTTCTCCCAGAGCTTCATCATCCTTCATAACCATGTTCGAGCCTTCTCAGTCGCATTTTTCATGTCCACTTTTAGTTTTTACTGATATCTTTTTTGATAAAATGTCAAAATTTATTGATTGTTGACTGTCATGACTCGGTCTGAGTAAGTCGAATAATTCTCGTTTGGTCGAGTATTTATCGGATGGTGATGCTGAAAAAAACGAAATGTGATTTACATTCCAACTTTTGCAGAACAAAGTCTGTCGTTAGTTTCCACATTCGGAATGAGAACGAACGAACGTTTTCGATGCCGCAGTTGAGTTTTGACGCCGTTTTTTTTGACGAACTTCCTTGTCGCCCGTCCTGTTTTTTATTTTTCAATTTTGAGAAGGTTTCAAGTTCTGTTCACCAAACTTCTGAATGCGCATCGTGTCGCGTTTTTGAAATGGTTTTTTTTTTCTTGTAGCTTTCACGCACCTGCTGCTTTCTGTGTATTTCTGAGCGATACACAAAAATTGCTAACGAGAAAAAATGGAGGGACGAAAAAGGGAAGGGAAAACTACAACTACAACTTGTTTCGTCATCTCATTTTTCTCTCTCTCGTTTTTGCATGTTTCCAACATGATGTCGTTGTTTATCTCCTCGGACCGAGCGCAAGTTGTGGTGTACCACCAAGTTCAACGATTTCGCAACAAGGTTCTGCTTGTTTTTCCTGAAGCCCTGAGCAGCACCAAAATTAAGAGATACATTTTGGAGAGAGGGGACACAGGGAGAAGAGCGTGAGCGAAAGAGTCTAGTTTGGCACGCGTGACTAACACTGCTCGTATTTCAACAGCAATCACCATTTTTTTCCCATTCCAATGCTTTTTCTCTCTCGTCTCCTTCCAACTTGTCATCATCCTCATCATCATTTTCATCGCGTTTTTGGCTCTGACATATTTTCGGGAGGAAACCCAAGTTCTGCGTTTTTCCATTCAAAGACGCCACAAAAACAAAAACAAGTTCATCAGGCATCTACACGAATCCAATTTTCTAGAACGAACCAGTTCTCGGTTAGCAAAATATTCCAATTTTTCAGCTTTTCCGAGTGTGCAGCCCTTCTCTAGAGTTTACGGATATTGATCAATGCACCAGTGAGATTAATATTTTCCGGGCTAGAGGAGATTAAATATCGGAGAGAATGAAACCAATGCTTCTCTCCTCAGTACGAGAGAATTTCTCACGTTGTCTACATACACCTCAAATATATTTGAGACGGGTGGCGCATGTCAAGTAGTGAGACGCAATTGAATCGAGTTGTTGCGCTCCCATTTTTTTCTCCCTTCCAAGGGTCCCAAGTCCACGTTCCACTATTCATCCACTTCCTTCTCCGCGTTTTCTCTCGTTTCTGCGCGCTTTCTCCCGTTATTCCAGCTTTCAAGATCCGGGGCAGCTTGCTCTTCTCACATTTGTTTTTCTCCGTACTAGTCACTCTTCTCTCTCTCTCTCTCCCATCCTCATGTGTTTTTTTTTTGGTAGTTCTCATTCGTGTTCCCTTCTGAAGACTCTCTTCTGCAGAGATGGGATTATACAGGGCGTTTCAATACAACATGAATCATTCCAGGCAATATCATTGGTATGAATGCGACGGCGAACGGAAAACCGTCGGAATTGTCCATCAGAAAATGGATAGTAGTCGTCTAAACTGGAAACGGACTATAGAAGACGAGGCACTTATGGACAGGTTAGTTGAAACAAAAAAAGAAGGAGGCGATCCGAATTTGTCTCAATCGTCTTTAATTTCTTTCGGTTCGCAACATCCTCCGGACAGAACGAACAATGCTAATGTTGTTGGTTCCTTTTTTTTGCATTCGCATCCGGAACTAGCTACTTTTGCGTCTTTTTCTTCTCACGTACATTACTCCACTGGTGTCTCAACCATTTTTCTACATTTTAGACAAAGATCTTCCATATTCTGAGAATGAAAAGAAAAAATCCTTTTTCCCAGTTATGATAGTTGATTCATATGTCAACTGTTTTGAATTTGCGAAATTAGGAGAAATGCTCTTTTCCGGAAACTTCTTTCCGTTTTCGTCATACTTGTCTGAAGATGGAATGCGAAATTTGGCTAATATTGCATGTCGTTCTTCTGCCCCTCCTTCTATTGGCCTCACAAAAAAAAGAGTCCTATCCATCTGCTTGTCATTTCCATTCCCTCATTTAATTTGCACTTCCATTCTGGCGGATGACCGCCGTAAAAAATGAGGCGTAGAAGGCGTTCCCTCATCCTCTCTCAAGGCTGTCCGTGAAAGGTTAAGTGACGGCTACAACTGGTTAGCTGCCTCTTTCCCCTAAAAGCCAGATGGCTTCTCAGCCCTCATTTCTTGATCCAATTTTTTGTTCGAAAATCCAGCTTCTAGTCCAGCTCAAGAGGAGCGCATAAACTATACGGAAAATCAGTGTGATTCCAGTCCAGTTTTTCGTCTGCACTTTTCCATAATCAGTTTTTCGCTCTTTCCCTCTCTTCTGTTTGAAACAAAACACGTCATGGCGGGCTGGAAGCGGAATGCAAACGGCCAGACTACCGCACGACCGCACCTTTTTTAGAGTATCTGTGCATGCGGGAAGTTGAGATGTGTGAACAGTGTGATTCACATCCGAATGCAAATATTTAGCGAGAAGTGATAGGCCAGGTCAGTTATTTTTGCTGTTTTCTCCTTTCAAAGGGGAAAACATCCAATATTGCTGTCGAGAATTCTATAAGTTACGAGATTTCATGTACACGAACCTAATTCATCTCTTTTGTTAATAATTTTCTTCGAGAAATCAGGAGTAGTCCATTTTTCAGTTTCTTACTGATAGCCCTCTCCCCCTTCCCATTATTTCCTCAAAAGGTAGAGTGAAATCGATCATTGATACCTATGCAAAATGACGAAACTCGAACAATTTTTGAAAGTTGCCGTGAAATCCGATTTTCAAATGTTCACCACATGTTATTTTTTTCCAGCCCAACTGTCTCGCGCATAGTGTTTCTTCTGTAAATCAACCCAAAAAAGGCGCACAGTCCGATCGCAAGACAAGGTATCGACCGCCGGTGAGGGGGGATGCGCGGGTGGCGCAGACCACTCAAAAGGTCACTCGATTGGTCATTTTCCTGTCGCTGATCCGAGAGACACTTCTTCGGATCCGTCTTTCTCCAGTTTCGCTTTCTCCCTCTCTTCCTTGTCCCCTTCCTCGCTCTCTCTCTCTCCGATTCGTTCCGTGCGTTAGTTCGCATTAATGGATTTGCCTTGAAGATTTATATTTGTGACGCATTTAAATGTGGCCCAGGCGTTTTGTTCAGCGCGAACTTTCACACATTTTCTCGGACTTCACTTCCTTAATTGCGAAAGTTCCGGACTTTCTCCCTTCTCGCTGATTTTCTCACAATTGTCTCCGATAGGAAAGGGTTCAGCAGGGAAGCCGGAAAAAAGATTGTTCAGCGGATAAGATTGTTGCTTTCGATTGAGAGAAGCTGTCTTTCCACGACCGTACGAGGTACTTTCAACTTCTCCGTGTGGCAATCGGTAAACGTTTGCTACTGTTCAGTACAGTCTAGTTTAACAGTTATCTCTCATTTTTCTCTCCTATAAATGTGAAGCCTCACCAAAGAACAACAATCATAGTCTTTTTTTTCGAAGAATCTCCTCCATATCGCAGAGTGTTTTCGAATCCGACCTGTGGACAGAGAAGCTGACAACAACACGTTCTCTTCCACATCCCACTTCGTGATGTATTCATCTCCAACTATGTTTCATTTCAAAAGCGACGGAAACTGTTTGGTTGGATGGTGTTTGAGTACTAGTACCAGTTCCTGCCCAATGTCTTGCGTTTCATGTTCTAAGATCTTTGAAATTCCACTTCCATCCTCAGCACAAATAATTAGCAGGAAGTTGCCTGCCGGATATCTTGCTTCCTTCCTCTCCATGAGATCACTTTTTAAAACTCCACTCTCAGAACACGCATTAGAAGGGCACTGAGTCGAGTTTCTTGATATCCGTTGTATCTGTCGAATCAATGAGAGACAAACAGAAAACCGTGTGAACTAGTCCACCAACTACTTGACGTTTTCTTCGCTTCTCTCGCCTCCGCATCCCGGCTTCTCACCTCACTTTTTCCAACCACAAGCAGTCGGCAGCTCTATTTGCTCAACTGATTAACAGCGCTCGGCTACCTGCCTGCCACCTGATGCCACCGAATTCGCAACCTTTTCCCCTATCCTCCTACTCGTTTCCTTCCGACTCCGACACACGTCTGACGGTTGCTACTGACCATATAATCCGATTCCGACGCCATCTCCCGTAGCCTACACACAAACCGTTGTCGGGACAAGGCGGCACATTTTCTTCGTTTTCACACTTAGGTCGGGTCACAAGTACGGTGTGCGACGGTGTTTATCTTGCTAAATCATAAGAATTGACCGTCTCGGCGCCTCGGGTTCTTTGACAGTGATTGAACGTTTTTGCCCCTATTCAACTGAGAAATTACAACCGGTAACTGCCGTCGTCACTCTTTCCATCTCGCAAAAATAGCATTTTTGGAATCGACCGGGGGCGTCATTAGGCAACCTGATTTGATTTGAATTTTAAATTAAATGCTAATCTGTATTTCGAAAAAATGAGTGTTCATTCATTTCACATCATAATCACTTTGATTCACACAGATATTCCGACCTGATCAGATGTTTTCAAGTAAGTAGGTATCAATTTTGAAAGGAAAATTCAGAGGGAGAAAAAGAGAGATGGAGAAAATCTCGAGAATTTTTGAGTTGTGTGCTTAACATTTCAGTAACTGATGATTAGCTGAAATTTTCGATTCATTCTGTTTTCGAGGGCTCAGTGGCAGAGCAGAGAGTGTAGCTTGAACTTCCCCGCTCCCAAAACTTTTGCCTCCAGTGTTTTTGCCTCATTACCGAGAAGATATTGACGCGTCAAAGGAGGAAAAAGATTATCGCCATTTGCAGAAGATTATCTTTCTTGAAACGAACATTCGTGACTGAGGCTGTGACCGTTGACGTGTTTACTGGAACTTTGTGCCTTTTTCTCGTTTCTCTCTCCCTTTTTCCATGGGATGCTATGTTTTCCGATCGAAAACAGTTACGTGGATCGAGCTATTCATGTCATTCGATTCTTGTTTTCTCCCATCGATTGTTATGAAAATGAATCAGCTTCTGGCGCCGAACGCGCTTTCTTCATTGTTTCTTTGCGGCCGATCTTGCGGAGAGAAACGGTTTTTCAATGGGGGGAAATTAGAAGAAGAATACCTTTTGTGTGACTCAACCACTCAAATTTTGACCCAATTTCAATCGGTTTCTCTCTTCAATCGCCTCCTTCTCCGTTTTTCTGGAGGTCATTTTTCTTCGGAACGTGTCGCCGTCCTCTCAAAGCTCTCGTGTTTCGTTTTATGGTTTCACGCACCACAAAATTAAGCAAATCGCATTGCTTCTTCCATTTTCCCTTCTCCTTCCGTACATTTTCTGAGTGCACCCATAAAATGGAGACGACTGCCTTTTTCTTCATTGCCCATTCTTTCTCCCCCCCCCACCCCCCTTAAAAAGCTCACCACTTTCGATATAAAGTATAATTGCGCTGAAATGTGATTCGAGTCGCATCGGTTGCTTAATCCTTTCCGTGTTGTCATGACACCGGAATTCCGGGCTTCAATCACAACTTTTTTTTTCAATTTTATTATCAACAGACACCTTTGGCATTCTTGCTAAAATCATAATTTGTCTATTCTTCGAAAGGCCCGGGCCATCTATTCTTCAAAATAGAATAGAAAGAAAACAAAGAAAGAATACGAAAGAAAAAAGAAAACAAGACAGTATGAAAAACTGTAGTATTCTGACAGCTCGAGAATGTCTGAAAACACGGCTGAATGACAAAGAATTCGGCCTTCTGGAACGGAAGTCGTTTTTGCGCTCTCCAGACATTCTCGGTTGCATTCTAAGGAGTATCGTTTTCATCTCTTCAAAACAAGTGTGGTGCAGCAGCGAAACCCAATCTACTTATTACCAATTACCTATTCGTAGGGCCCTCTTTAGCCATTCCACCTACTTATAATATGCATCGTACCTCTCTCTTTCTTCATTTCTCGAAATCTGGCAGGCTTTTTCACATTCTCGAATAAATTCGATGAGCGTGTGGGTAGGGCTCTCAATGAGCTCGTCATGATGCACAATCGAAAGAAGCCACTTCCCGTTTTACACTATTCGTTTTGTTTTTTCTTCCTCCATATCTTTGTTGGATGCTTTCCATTCTAATCTGTTCATCTCAATCCTAATATCAGTGTAGTTTTATCCTTTTCTTGATCACGCGCCAATTCCCACGAGCGACGCCAGAACAATCGAGCACCTACCTCTTTTTTGTTCATTCCCTATTTCATATTCTCTCCTGGTTGCCCCCCACTTCCTTCCTCATGTTTGTTTATCCTTTCCAAAGTTCCTTTCTAGTTTTCCAAAATACGAAAAAAAGTGGAGTCTCATCCGTGTCAAAAGCTCTTCACATATTTGCGGGGTCCCGTCGTCAAGGAAAACGGAGACGCCTACATATTTTCTGTTTTGAAGAGTCTCGCGCGCATTGTTTCGGAGCCCTTTTTTTGAAATGCGCGCGTGGTCCCTTCTCTTTTGCGCGTCATTTGTCGGCCTAACTACTTTGTGTTCTTGTACGGATTTTCAGTAATCGTTTCAATTTTTACGATCACTTGTTCAAGAACGGCTGTGTTATCGTTATTCGAAAGTAATTCCCAGCGTCTTCTTGTTCAGGGTAGCTTCTTTATCGCATTTCGATGCCAAACAATGGAGTAAATTGTACAGCTCGGTATTTGATTTCATACGTTTGTGTGATGAGACTGATAACAGCAAAAATTAGCTAGCTGAAGTTTTGTGGCGTCAGTTTCATTCGATGCCTTCTCTAGGACTCGTCGCCTTCTAAAAATCATTCGATCAAACAATGAGCACTTATCTCTCCACGTGTTCTTCTTTACCATACCTAAAGTTTCACTCTTTAAAATTCCACTTTGCCTTTTTTGACGTTTTTCTTTCGCGCTGTTCCGTCTGAGTCATTGTCGACCTAGTCACAAACTCCTGGAAGTTTCTGTGTACATACTTCCCGATATCTTCCGAACCGTTGTGAGTCAGAAACGTGTGACCATCTTTCGTTTTGCTCTCTTTCGCTCTCTTTCTCTCTTGCCTCCTGGTCAACAATTCAGTAGTTTCATTGAACTGTGCTTGCTGTTCAAGGGGCGGTGCCTCTCTCGAGACGACAAGCTTGCCCCGTTTTCAAATACTGTCGGTTTTCAGTCGATGCACAAGCAATGAAGCTTCCCTTGCTTTTTTGCTGGCTACTCACTACCATATTCCGACATGCGGACGCGGGATGCATTATGCGAGGCCTTTGCCAGAAGCACACCGAAGACGCTTTCGGACCGTGCGTCACCAACAGCAGCAACGTCGAACCGATCACATTTGAGCGGACGGATCCTGCCTACGAGAAGATGATGGAATTCTGTCCTCATTTGCTAGCCGGTAAGCTCGTCTAGCTCTTCCTTTCTTATTTTGTGCTCAAACTCGACTAGTTTTTGCCGTCTGTTTCGCCGATCCGAAAAGGACATTTGTTGAGCGCAAATAGTTCGCTTCCGGAGAGTGCAACGCACTAAGAGACCTACAAGACTGATTGTAGCATTGGCACGATTTGAAAGCTTGTATGAATCGTTACGGAAGAGGAAGTTCACAACTGTTCAAAACCATTTTGGTTCCAGAGCACAACAGCAAAGTTTGCTGTACTCCATCACAAGCGGAAGCGCTGACAAAGCAGATCGCACAGGCGAGGAACATTCTGGGAAGGTGTCCATCGTGCTTCGACAACTTCGCAAAGCTTTGGTGCGAGTTCACTTGCAGTCCCAAGCAGGAAAATTTTGTCTCGGTCAGTTCGCATCGTCTTCTGTCCTTTCTTTTCCGTCCGTGTCCTTTCTTGTCAACGCCTTTTTCTTTTTTCTTACTTGTCCGTTTCGCAACATTTTTGCTGATTAGTACGGCGGGAAAACGCATATTATACCTTTTTCTGATAAGCGACCTTAACTATGCATTTGTGAGTCAGTAGACGAATTGATAACGTCACATGTATGCAAATATGTGAATGTACAGGTTGAGTTTTTCGCTTTTCAGATTGTGGAGGCGAAACCAATTGAGAAGAGAGAGGAATTCACTCCGGAGTACAATCTGGCAGAAGCGTATGTGAACAATGTCGAGTACCGGCTATCGACGACTTTTGCCGAAGGAATGTTCGCTTCTTGTAAGGATGTGACCTTTGGTGGACAACCAGCTCTTCGAGTCATGTGCACCTCCACGCCTTGCACGTTGACCAACTGGCTGGATTTTATTGGAACTCAGAATCTCGACCTAAACATCCCTCTCTCTACCAAATTCATGCTCTACGATCCGTCCAAAGTATGGTTTCTGATCTGCCTCCATCAAAAAATGGTATTTGCGTTCCAGACGTCTCCAGTTGATCAATCGATGTACATGAATGTTAACTACACTGGGTGCGACCGATCCGCGCGACCTGGTTGGCCGGCGTGCTCAAAGTCAGAGTGCAATAAGGAGGAGTATGCAAAGATGATCAACCTGGATGATGGCAAGGCCTCCGGAGTAAGTGTAACTGGGCTCATTTCGTATTTTGTGGTTGGTAACATAAACTCTGCTTTGTGTGCAAACACTATAAAACAGGATCATAAAAGCTATGACCAATGGCGGATCGAGAAGTTTTTGACTTTGACAAATCAGTGAAACAGAGTAAATACCAGTAGTGCGCCACTATTGCGGTAACTTGTTTGTCGGCACTTTGAAGTGTCGGCAACATTCCAGGTCTTTGGTTATAGTTCATTTCTAAGTTTCACGGATCTCCGAGAACAACTGTTTGGCAATCTTCCCTTCCTAGGTTGACTTTGTTACTCATTTGTTGACAGTGATTTTTTACTCGGCTTGCTACAAAGGAGCGACATGACGTTGTTGCGTGGGGGAAAACACCAATATCGCGGAAAAATATAGGGTTCGATGGTCAGAGAATTGAACAGAAGGACGTCCTAGAGAAGAAGAGTCAACAACAAATAACACAAAACAAATAAAAGTTTTATGAGAAATGTGATTGAAAGGAGTGGGTGATAGAAATCGCAAGAATGTGATCCGGGGGCAGAGACTACAATGGTATCACGGCTCACACTGAAAACCGATTCAATTTCAGCAATCCTGCAATGTCCACGGTATCGAGTGCCTGAAGATATTCATCATTCTCACGTTCATCGCTTCTCTGGCTATCCTGCTCTGCGTTGGATTTGTTTTTACCTCTTATGATGACGAATATGAGGTACGTGTTTCCATGCAAAAAAATAGCTTGACGTCATACTTGATGCAGAATCTGAGACTTTCCCAAGGTCTTGGGGAAGAACCGCCACAACATGGACGAATCAAGAGGACTGGTGCTTGGATTCAGAACTTTATGGAAAACAACGCGAGGGACATCGGAATGATGGCCGGACGCAATCCGAAAGCCCATTTCTTCATCGGATGCGCCGTTCTCATTATGTGTCTTCCCGGAATGATATATCACAAGGAGTCAACAAATGTGGTCGATATGTGGTCTTCGCCAAAATCAAGAGCTAGACAGGAAGAAATGGTGTTCAACGCCAACTTTGGCCGTCCTCAACGATACCAGCAAATCATGCTTTTGAGTCATCGCGATTTCCAAACGAGCGGAAAATTGTACGGACCGGTGTTCCACAAAGATATATTTGAGGAGTTGTTTGATATTTTGAACACAATCAAAAACATTTCCACTCTTGACTCTGATGGCAGAACAATCACTCTGGATGATGTGTGTTATCGTCCGATGGGAGCAGGATACGATTGTCTGATTATGTCGCCCACAAACTATTTCCAAGTGATTCTACCTGGAACGAGACTTTCTTAATCTTCACCGTTTCAGGGCATCAAAGAGAATCTTGAAATCGGAACTGAGAAAACCGAAGAACACGCTCTTGAAGATGATGACGCATTTGATTATTTCTCGTCAGAAGGAACAACTGACGAATGGATGAATCACATGGCTGCTTGCATTGAGTATGTGAAGAATTATGTGCCAGAATCTAAAATTAGAACATTTTCAGCCAGCCCATGTCACAAAAAACAAAGTCGGGCTTGAGCTGTTTCGGAACCTATGGTGGTCCATCGGCGCCGAATCTTGTTTTCGGAAGAAACTCCACCAACTACCAAGCTGCCAACTCTGTGATGATCACGATTCTTGTGACCCAACGAACTGAGCCCGAGATTCAGAAAGCGGAACTATGGGAGAAGGAGTTTCTGAAATTCTGCAAAGAATACAGAGAGAGATCTCCGAAAGTCAGCTTCTCCTTCATGGCGGAACGATCGATTCCAGACGAGGTTGAGAAGGACGCAAAGGATGAGATTGTTACTGTTGTCATCGCGCTGGCCTTCCTTATTGGATACGTCACCTTTTCTCTCGGTCGATATTTCGTCTGCGAGAACCAACTCTGGTCAATCCTTGTACACTCAAGAATCTGCTTGGGAATGCTCAGTGTCATCATCAATTTGCTCAGTTCGTTCTGCTCGTGGGGAGTCTTCTCAATGTTCGGAATTCACCCGGTGAAGAATGCGTTGGTTGTCCAGTTCTTCGTTGTCACACTCCTCGGAGTTTGCCGCACTTTTATGGTTGTCAAGTACTACGCACAACAGAGAGTTTCGATGACGTTCATGTCGCCTGACAAGTGCCCGGAAGTGGTCGGAATGGTTATGGCTGGAACAATGCCCGCTATGTTCAGCAGCTCGTTAGGTTGCGCTTTCAGTTTCTTTATTGGTGAGTCAGGAAGTTTTATCTACCTGGAAATTAATAATGTCGTTTTCAGGAGGATTCACGGATCTACCTGCCATCCGCACGTTCTGCCTCTATGCAGGACTCGCTGTGCTTATCGATGTGGTCCTCCATTGCACTATCTTCCTTGCTCTGTTTGTTTGGGACACCCAGAGAGAACTCAATGGACAGCCCGAGTTCTTCCTCCCATATAAAGTCAAGGATCTGCTTGGAGCTTATCTGATAGGACGACAGAGAGCGACTGACACTTTCATGACACAGTTCTTCCATTTCCAAGTGGCTCCGTTTTTAATGCACAGAATGACACGTATCATTACGGTGAGTTGTTGAATGGGAAGAATTGTAAAAAAGTGAACGTATTTTTTTCAGGGAATTGTTTTCATCCTCTCTTTCATTGCAACAATCATTCTTTCTAGCAAAGTTGAGATTGGATTCGACCAAAGCATGGCATTCACTGAGAAAAGTTACATTAGCACCCACTTCCGCTACCTCGAGAAGTACATTGACGTCGGACCGCCAGTCTTCTTCACTGTCGACGGAGAGCTTGACTGGCACAAACCGGAAGTTCAAAACAAGTTTTGCACACTCCCCGGATGCAGCGACACCTCTCTTGGTAACATTATGAACTACGCAGTAGACCACACAGAGGAGACCTCCCTATCTGGCGAAATGTACAACTGGATCGACAACTATTTGGAATGGATTTCGCGTAAAAGTTCGTGCTGTAAAGTGTATGCCCACGACCCGAGCTCATTTTGCTCGACAAACAGAAACAAGACATCACTGGATGACAGAGCGTGTCGCAGCTGCATGGATTATGATGACGTCGCCAACTCGTATTCGAAGAGTTCACTGTTGTACTGGAGACCGTCGGCAGATGTGTTTTACCGCCACCTTAAGCACTTTTTAGAAGACACACCTAACTCCGAATGTGTTTTTGGGTAAGATCAACCGGGATACGATCAAACGACAATTTCTGTATTTCAGTGGTCGGGCATCGTTCAAAGATGCCATCAGTTTCACCTCGCGCGGTCGTATTCAAGCCTCTCACTTTATGACATTCCACAAAAAACTTGCCATTAGCAACTCGACAGAGTTCATTGTCGCAATGGAGCACGCGAGAATGGTGGCTCGCCGTCTTGAGAGAGCCATCGATGACACGGCACATGTGTTCGCGTACAGCAAGACGTTTCCTTTCTATGAGCAGTACTCTACAATTCTTCCAATCCTGACAACGCAGTTGATCATCACAGTTGTTGGTGTTTTCGGAATCATCTGCATAACACTTGGAATCGACGTGAAGGGAGCGGCATGTGCCGTAATCTGTCAGATTTCCAACTATTTCCACATCGTCGCCTTCATGTTTCTTTTCGGAATCCCAGTGAACGCGCTCTCCGCTACTAACCTTGTTATGGTAAGAAACCACTTTGTCTTTTGCTATTCACACCATATCAATTTCAGTCATCCGGAATTCTCATCGAGTTTTCGGTGAACGTACTGAAAGGATACGCTTGCTCCCCTCGTCTGCGCGCCAAAGAACGGGCTGAGTCATCAGTCGGCAGTATCGGTCCAATTATTCTATCAGGCCCAGTTGTCACCATGGCTGGCTCAACTATGTTCCTTTCCGGTGCTCATCTTAAAATTATTACGGTATTTGCTCGGAAAGAGTGTTGAAAGTTATATTCTCTTCAGGTTTACTTCTTCAAACTTTTCCTCATCACTATTGTCAGCAGTGCTGTGCATGCTCTTATCATTTTGCCAATTCTGCTCGCTTTCGGAGGCTCAAGAGGACATGGCAGCTCGGAGACAACGATCAATGAGAACGAAGAGAATGCGGATGGTTGCGTGATGTCGCCAGCTGGAGAAACGCACGTTACCAACGTTGAAAACGGCTCTCCACACCGACCAGCGCTCTTGGATAGCACTCATTTGATGGATCCTCTTTTGAAAACTGAGAACGAACTCGACAAAGGTACAACACATTCATTCTCCTCTCCGATTTGAATCCGTTCAATTCCAGACATTGTGACAATCGATCGATCACTGCCACAAACACCATCCTCATTGCCGTGTTCCTCAGTTCTCCTTCCAAACTCCCACATCGAGCCGGACCTTCGATCTCTGTAGACTGCTCTGCGTTTCGTTTCACTTCCCTTCTCTTACCTAATTTCTCGTGTCATTCCCCTGACTCTCATGTACAAAACCACCGCATTTGTCTGTACTGTACATGAGCCGTGTCAACCACTTCTAGGCATCTAAGACCCTATCCACTTATTCATTATTCTTTATCATGTCTGAAATGCTTTACCAACCTCAGTGGTCGCCGAAGACGTTTGTGTCAATTTTTGGGCGCCTTTTCTGAGATCACGTTTATCAAATTTCCTCTCCCTTTCCTCGTTTGAATACAAATCCCACACCGGTAGCATAGCTTTCGAGCAGCTTGTTTCATCACAATATGTGTGACTATTGGTAGATTCTCTCCTCCCCGCTTACTGGTTTCTTCGTCAATCAACTCTTTTGCACCATACTCAGAATTTTCTCAAAAATCATTCGCCATTGTGATAATCTTTTTTGAAAACTCGGTATTCAAATGCATTTTACATTTCTGCGCTTTGCCCGTTGATAAATAAAACAGATTTTTAAGTATCCGATTTTGATACTTTCTACATTTATTTTGAATTCAATTCAACACTAATTTATTCTGAGATTTTAGGGAACTAATGAAAACAGGAGTTTATAACGGAAAGGGTTAAAATTAATCGTTTACACCTGCAGCTGCTTCTTGACAACATCGATTTCTTTTATTTTAACTACTCCGATCATTTGAACAACAGAAAGAAAGTCGATCTTATCCGAGAAGACAACAGCTAAATGAGTGTGGAATTGAAATTAGAAAAAAGTATCGGTACAAAGTCATCTCGTAGATTTAAAGTTGTACATTCAATCCCTTGAGCTGTTGAATGGCGTTCTGCAGGTACTGGTCCTTGAACGATCGGTCGTTGACTTGTTTCTCCACCTGAAACATCCCAATATTCATCATCTGATCTTTCAACACATGACTTACGCTGTCGTTGATGAGCTTGAGGAGCTGCTCCTTCTCGAAACGAGCCTTGGTCTCCTCAGTCTCCTTCAAGTAATCGATACGGCGCTTGAGTTCGGTGGCCACGGACTGGACGTTCTTTCTGTAAGTGGCCTCGAGTTGGAGGGCCATGCTCTCCTTGAGGGCGGTCGGAAGAGCCTCTTTGATGGCAACGAGAGAGTCGGTCTGGGCAGCCGAGGTCTTCTTGAACTCGACGGCGTCCTTGAGATCTTCCTGGATGAGTCCCTTGAAGAAGTTGACGCGCTCCTGGTATCCTTGGTACAAGGAGTTGTCGATTTTGTCTGGAATTCGCGAGGTACGAGCTGAAGAAAATCAAGACTCCTCTTACATCCGACGGTTCGGGAGACCAGAAGGTAGAAGAGAATCCATCCGACAGTCATGTGTCCCTGCTCCTCGAACACCCACAATTCCTTGTTAACGAGGAAGGCGAACAGTCCTCCGAAGAAGAGGTACGGTCCGGAGACTCCAGTGACCTTCTGGAAGGGGAGGAACCACGAGTCCGGAACCATGAAGAGACGAGACTTTGGTGGGTACATCGGTCTGGCTGGGTACGGGTAGTTCACCTGAAATAATAACATTCACAACTGGAAAGATGTTTGTTTGCGAACCAAGTCGCGATCTGGATGCTCCTTGAAGTCCTTCGGGATGGCTGGAAGAACCTCTGGGGCGGACCATTCCTTGTTGCAGTCCTCGAACATGGACTTCGGGGCGTGGGTCTCTCCCTTGATCGGGACTCCTGAAAAGGTAAGAGCTCAAGATGATCTCGCCGAGGAACCGACCTTGGAAGCGGAGAGCGATCTTCTGGAAGAAGTTCGGGGCATCATCAGAAGCAGCAGCGGCAGGATCTGAAATATCATCGTTGTTAACAAGGTTCTTTCCAAGAAAGTGGGGAACTCACGTCCAGCAGCAGCGTGGTGAGCCAATCTGGCCGGGATGATGACGACACGGGCAGTCTGGCCCAGAGGAAGGCAGCGGCTCAACGACATGGTGGTACCCTTCAAAATATTATTTTCGCAAGGAAAAAATGGAAATTCTGAAAAATAGACGGAAAAAATACGGCCAACATAGTGATTTCTCAGAAAATAACTATAAGTACAGATAAAAACAAAATTTACTTAATTTTTTGTTCAAAAAGCGCGAAAAAACAGTGAAAATTGAGGTTGGAAATCGAGAAAAACGCTTGGTCGACTTACGCAGTGCAAAGCCCGCCCGTGTGTGTCTCCCTGGTTCTCCTCTTTTCGTTGCGAGACCCATGACTAAACAGCGCGCGCAGCGGAGTATCGTATTGACTTTGTCGCAAGATGAGGAGGAACACAACACCGGAAAGCCGTCTTTGAAGCCCATTTTCTCCGGTTTTTCATGCCTTTTAACGTGCAAAATGCAATTTTCTCGTTGGAGTATGTTATTTTCTGCCTTCTAACGTTGAAAACACTGTGAAATTTGAAACGTTCTCGCTGAATTTCTCTGTTTATCGACCCCCCTTCAAAATCAATACTTTTGCAGAAAAAGATGGCGCTGTGGGCGCTTGAACTGGGATTGGCTTCCGAAGAGGAATCCTCGGATCTACACTTCGAGGAGACAGTCAACAAGCAGTTTCTCCAAGAATTTGAGCCGCACGAAAACAAGCAATCGGACCTTGAGATCACGCAGACAGAGAGCGACATGGAGCTGCTGCTCGAGTTCTATTTCGAGCCGGGATATCCGAACGAGGAAAACGGCGCCCCACCCAAACAAGCATACATGATGAAGAAGCAAGGACATGCTCATGCGTAAGTTTGATGGGAATCATTGTTGTTTGTGACTTCAGACTACGAAGTTAATATGGCTGAAGGGGACTTGATGTATTTCAGTGAATCGAAGTACGTCGAAGCGCAACGGCTTGATTCAACTCTCATCTTCGCATTCTGGCTGCAATGGGCGAAGAAGAAGCAAATGATCGAAGAGATGGAGGAGCGTAACGAAGAGCTCGATGAAAACTGGATAAAGAACAAAGGAGACATTGAGAGACTGGAGACATGGCTCGGCGATCTCGATGATCACAATGTTAGCCTCGATTGGGGAATGGAGCAAACTAGAGTGGTTAGTCGAACCAGTTCATGGCAAACATCTACTGATTTCAATAAGTTTAGCCCGTAGCTTGTCGTATCTGGATCGACAGAATCGCTGAAGGCAGAGGAGACCTTGCTACCTTTGCGCCGATTCCCGAGCAAGAGTATGCTGATCAAGATGCGCAAACTGGCGGATTCCCAGGTCGGTCAACACCCTCAGTTTTACAATATGTTTGATAATTGCAGACCGCAGCGTCTATGACAGCTTCTCGTCAGTCATCTGCGAGGCGTTTGAAAACATCGGCCCGCTTCCCTTCTGATCCTTTGAAACACTGTCCTCTTTGTCCCTCCAGCTCAACCGGCAGGCCGACTGCATTTTAGATCCCACTGGAAAAGCAGCTTTGAAATTCAGCATTTCATAACCCTTGTACAAGTACCCATTTATCTCGCATGTTTTGTGGACCCACTGGCTGGATATTCCTGTCAGGTTTACTTCTTTGTATTCAGTGTTTAACATTTGCTCTTGTAGTATTCCCCCAAGCTAGTACACATTTCTTTAGCCATTTGAGATATTCTAGTTCCTTTCCTGCCTTAGTTACTCATACCTGTGTCCGCAAGCAGCCTGCCTCTGGAAATTTATTTCGAACTGAGTATGTATTTCTAAGCACACTCAAAACAGACCGGCCGTCGCTACTTGCTTCATTCCGCTACTTTGATAAGTGTATTTTCCACTCTACTCTGTTATGCCTAGAATTTCCAGTTTCATTTCATTGTCGGAAACCCGTTAGCCCTCTTCCATTGTTTCCGTTCTCAGGTATGTATCTAGCCTTTTGAAACCTTGTTATCCGAGGGTATTCAAATAACATAATTTGGGTTCCGTCTCCGGCTGAACATTTTCTTGCTTTTCCTGTCCAACAACCCATTGAATTTTTGCACTTCCCCCAAACCTCTTCTTGCTTCCTTCGTACCAAACCCACCCGTCGCCATTTTATTCCCATTCATGACCCTCTTTTTTTCTGTTAGCCAACTATTTCCTTCGAGTTCATTATCCCTCTTGTGACATTTTTTTTTCTTGAGAACCATTCAAACAAACTCTAATTTTTTTCTTGTTTGGGGAGTGTTTCGCATCTTGTATGATTTCCAACTGAATTTCGAACTTTTTAGTAATACGAAAATTGTATAAATGCACGTATTCCAATATTCATTCAAAGTTCAATATTGTGAGTTCATGATAAAGAGCTATAAAAGTTGAAGGTACTCGAATTAGTCATGCGATGAAAACAATTTGATACAGTGTTTCGAGGAAGAGGAACATCGTTTTTACATAGTAGAAGTATGAAACATGGTGGAATGTGTCAAATTTGACGAGTCTGAAGGAGCTCGAAGAACTTCTAAACTATAAACGAGCTAGATTACTGTAACTACGCGCTCTGTGGCTCCAAATGTCTTTGATGAGCTTCTTGAATCCATTGCGAAACCGAACCGACATCAGATTATAGAAGATGGGATTGAGGGACGCCGAGATGTACTGGAGGACTCCTGAAGGAGAATTAGTGCATCCTCGAGGCTTTCAACACACCGAGACAAACCAGTGATGGGATACAACAGATTGCAGTACACCGACTCGGAACATTCGGTTTTGTTGTATTTCACGATGAGACGTTGAGCATGGTACGGTAGATAGCAGATGAAAAACACTGCCGATACGGTAACTGAAACGATTCGTAATGAGGAATGTGGGCATCCGCTGACATCTAACCGAGCATTTTGATCACCATTTTCTGTGCCTGCTGGCTTCTCGGTGGTTGCACATTCTTAGTATGGACGGTTAATGGGAAACTTTGTGTCGTCGAGTTGATGGATGCGTTCGGGAATTGGAAGTGTCCACTGTCACTCCGAGCTGTTCCGACCGGTGTGTGAACGTGAGTTGAATTGGACATCTCATTTAGCGTTACTAAATGTCTCTTGTTTCTGTCTGATTTCTAGGCTGAAAAAACTGACCGAGAATGCGGAAGTAGCAGTAAATGATGAAAATCAAGGGTAAAACAAAAGTCAAGGCCATCGCAATCTGAAAATGCTAATGAATTGGAGGTGAACAAAGGATATACCTCAAAGGGGTAACGGAAGAAGCTGTCTGGAGAGGTCACCAAATCACAACGTCCAGAATAAGTCATTTGACGATTGTAGCCACAAAAGTCGGGCATCACACGTTTGAACTGCAATATTTTCAGGTGAACTGTTCTTTTTCCCATTGGCTACCATTGATCCAACATAGATGGAAGGAAGGAAAGCTATTATCCAGATGACCACAATGAATCTCTTCACCCGTTTCTCATCAAAGATTGCTCGATGTGAGAAGGGATAGCATATTGCTTGGAATCTCTCGGCCGTCAACAAGACAATCGTGAGAATTGAGGCAAATGTGAAAAGTGAAATGAGAGTGCCTGGAAGAAAAAACGCATTTAGATAGCAATGCGAAAGTAATCTCACTGGTCAGAGAGCAGTATCCAAACAATTCGAGCGGTTGTCTATTATTCCAAATGTTGACCAAATCAAACGATACGCCGATGACAATTAGAAAAAAGTCACTGGTGGCGAGGTTCGCCAAAAAGTAATTTGTGTGTGAATGAAGGGATTTTGTCTGAACCACGGAATATGCTTTACGAAATCAGGTGGTAAAGTTACTTTGAAAATAACAATTACTGTAAGCAAGTTACCAACCAGCCCAATTACGCCGACGAACAAAAAGATGAAAGTGAACAATGGTTTGAAGAAAGTCGGCTCTCTGAGAATGATTCGTGTTTCGGTTGAGGTCTTTTATGCTTTCTCACTTACGAAGACACTTGTTCGTTTGTCCTGTTTTCCATATATCCGGGGTAATCAATTGCCTGTACGAGAGTTATTTGTGCAAATAGTTGAACGTCGGAAAGGTAACAATATGGTTTCAAATTCTCCGTTGTCTGGAAGTTTGTAAAACGTCAACACTTCATTGGGTGCTGACTTACGAGCTCGACTGAGTTGTTGAGCAGTAGATTGTTAATCCTTTCAAACATGAGATTCGTTTCACTTATTTGCATTTTTTCTAAAAAAGAAACATTTTTGGAACAAATATCCCGAGCGGTTTGAGAATAGTAATTGAAAAGTTTCGAGATGTGATAGGAAAAACGTCAACGAAATCTTCAATAATGAGATATTTTCGTTTCACAAAAAAGGTAACTGATTTGAACGAGAAGTTGGAACAAAACTGGAGAAGCGATTCTGTCGCGGAAGATAATGCGTGACTGAATGAATGGCAGAGAAATGCCCTTGAAATTGAATACTTTGGTGAATAAACTTTTTTCTCTGCTGAGATGCCGTTTCGACGTGAGCTTCGGAACAAAGAAGCAGCACACACGACTCAATTGCTAATGTCTTACAAGTCTGGCGGCTCATCGGAGAAAAAGTCAACAAAGGAGCAAGCCATCTGAAAATGGATCTGATTTCAATATGTCGACCCATTGAAAACACAAGTGGGCTGTTCAAGACTGCCTATATTGGACCAAAAATGGAGAATGGACGACGACGGAGCCCTTCTCTTTGGTGCACTCGGCTCGGGGAAATGAATTTGTTTGAGAGGTTCGAAATGAAACAATGCTGCCGCAGATTCGATTGGGGGTCCGCTCTTTTCTTTTCCCCATCTCTCTGACGTTGTTCTTTCCACGAAAAAACGTCGAAATTTCGTTTCCGGAAGTGACGGAAGCTTTCACATTGCATTTAGAAATCAAATGGTTACAACAAAATCCTGAGCCAATTAGGAGATCCCTGAGCACACTTCCGAAAAAAGCGCATATCGGAGTGGACTGGAAGACAAGTTTACAAGCGTTTAATAAGACCTGATTGCAATTATTTTTGGGAGAGGCATACACATTCAAAGCTGCAGGATGCAGCTGAAAAACATAAGTGATTTTCCAGGCGTCACTAAAACATATGAAATTCGTGAAATAAAAAATAAAGAAGAAGTCGAAGTCGGTATTCGTGTAAAAAAGTGTCTGGTTTGGTTCAAAGAAGAGCAGAAACGCAAGAAAGTCGTTTCGTTCTTCCAGATGAGACAAATGAAATTGTGAACTTGACTGGAGCGCGTGATCGAAGCGAAAGTGGAGCTGAGAGTTTAAAATTGGGAATAAACATGAACCAGATGTGAAACGAAGTGACCGATAGAAAAGGAGAGGTGATGGACAACAATCTGTTTAAATCCAACATATGGATTGTGAGAATCGACCAACACACAATCTGTTTTTTGGTGCCATTCACAAATTAGCAAAGAATGGAGGGCATACCAAGGAACTCGAATTGCTATGAATGACTGTTTTCAGTGCTTTCCCAAATCATTAGATTGTTGAAACTTAAGTGCATTGAACCAGTTACTAACTTGATCCGAACAAGAACTGCAGAATGACGGAAATTCCTCGGGCCATCAAAAGAATCAAGAATCGGAAGGAGTTGCAAAACTACTCAAAAGTAATTTCAGCTTATTATTAGTTATGCGTCCAATAACACAATGTTGTCGTTACGCATCCAGTGATAGTGAAGAAAGTGGCAGATTGTCGGTCTGCGCTCATCCTTCATCCTCAAAGTGTCGAGAGGAGGCATGGGACAGAAGAAGCAAATCACATTAAAAGCAATGTTGCCAATGGGCAAACTTGAGGTGGAAGGGGAGAGAAACATGTCCCGCGCTCAGAATTCGTTACGCTGTGCACGTTTATTTACGTACAGATAGACTTTCAGCAGTGTTTACATTCTCCATCTTCTTCGGCAGGTTTTCCTCCTGATTCTCTTTTTTCTCTCGGTGATATCAACAAGAATGGGACAAAAATAAGAGGGGAATGAACACTTCTCGAACGTCCTGTGTTTACTTCTCATTTCAGTGACCTCAAAATCTTCTCACGTTTTTCGATAGACATCGTTGTTTGCAATGGTTTATACAAATATCGCGAATTTCAGACGAATTCGATGAACTCGTTGTTTTTTGCGTTCGGGGTGCTCGTTTTTTTCCCAGATACTCGCATTACACATATCTTTCTCACAATCTCTGGTCCCCAATTGTCTTTGCACCTGTCATTCACACTAGACGACGGATCGATACTTGTTAGCAGTCGCTCACGAGTGTATGCGCACCCGACCACCGCAGGCGATGGCAAACGCGCTCTATGGCGGAACATATGGTGGTAGGGCCTTATCGAGTAACGTTTCACTACCATCAACACATTTCTCAATCGAACAAACCAATGTTTCGCTTTATTACGTTATAATTTGTTGTTTCACTCTACTTTTCTTCTGAAAGTTATTTATTTTCGACACAAATTGTTCATTTTCTCAGGAGCAATGGCTGAGGAAGATAATTCGTACAGAAAATTGATCATCGAGCGGCTTGAAGCAGTGAAGCAGAAGAATAAACAAACAGCCATGTTCTTTCGCGATTGTCAGTTTCAAATTGAGCTCATTTTTCAGTCAAGAATTACAATTCCAGACACAAAACTCGCGGAACAAGCGCAAAAAGAGCGATTTGCTCCTCCAAGGACGAACGGGTACGTTATTGATTTTTCCATGAGTCTTCGAGCCGATTGATCCCTTCAGACGACACTGTCACGACAGTGAAGAACTGATTGCCGCCAAAGAAGAACTGCAGGATCTGTACAGAACAAAGGATCGGAATGATCAGATGCTAATTGACAACAACCACAAACTGAACGAATTGGAGGTAGCCACGAGCAAAGCAATCAGAGAGTGGGTTTCGAAAAGAACTTTTACATCCGACGAGAAACTTTTAGTCGAGAGGCATTGGACAACAAGAAGAAGGAGCTGGCTGCCAAGTACGCCGCAATGGAAGTGGAACTTCAGAAGTTGAGGACCGATCGAGACACGATGAATGATGACCGACTTGCACTTGTTGTACGTTTGTCGTGTGGGAATCACATGAGATGGAACCCAAATTCAGACGACAGTCACAATGCTCACAAAGCAGACAGAAGAGATGGATAAAGACAGACTGCAGTTTTTGAACAAAATCCGCGAACTCAACGAGCAGCGTGTCGACTTCATGAATGCCGAGGTTGATATTGATGAGAAGTGAGAATGAAATAAATAGCGGTAAAGATGAAAACACTTTCAGACGAAGGAACCGTATGCAAAAAATCATCAGTGATATAGAAAACACGCCCAAGGATCAGAAAGAGTAAGAGAAATGGGAGTCGGAGAAGAGTAGTGAATGGTATTTCAGTGGCACTGTGGTTCAAGGCGGGCAGCTACTGCACTGGAAAGGAGAATCACTGTTAGGAGACAGTCTACCGTCTTACGCAGAACTATCATTCGTATGCATATGCTGAACTTTCTAAATAACACGTGTCATTTCAGCAATGCGAGGAAGGAGAGGTGAATGATGTTCATTGGATATCGCGTGACACTTTCGCAACCGGTGGATCCGACAGAAAAGTCAAAATTTGGGAGCTGGATAAGCAAGGTGGTCAAACATTGATGTAAGTGAGCAGAAGACACTGAATATTCGTTTGTCGAATCTAATATTAGAAATGGAGGTGCAAACCTTTTTCAATATTTGCGAAGCAAAAAGACGTTTGTTGGATCATTGAAAAATGCGAGTGTTTCAGAAACACGCTAACTGGGAGCAACCAAGCGATCACTCGAATCGACTACGACCAGGATCGCCGACATCTTATTGCTTCTAGTAACGACAACAACGTTCGCTTGTGGAACGTGCCGTCTTCCCGACTCCTTGTGAGAAAACACACAATTCTCTATTTTTACAAACATCTTTTTTCAGAGCACTCTGTCCGGTCACTCAGATCAAGTGACGTGCGTAAAGTTTTACAAGTTCTGCTCTGCTGTTTCGGGAAGTGCTGACAGAGTCATCAAAGTTTGGGATCTTGCGAATGAAAGATGTTTGTGCCCCTTGCTGCTTCATCAACTTTTATTTCTCGATTGCAGGCCATCTTTCGTTATTCCCCGCATCCAAAGTATTGGACATTGCCACGGGATTAATGCAATCTCCTTCATTGTTTGCAAGTGGTCACTTTGACAAAAAGATTCGCTTCTACGATGTCCGATCGTCAGATCCAGTGAATGTGGTCGAGATGGGAGCTCGAATCACTTCGTTGGACGTTTCAATGAACGAACGTGAGCTTCTCGTTTCGACTCGCGATGATACTATCACCTTACTGGAACTTCGCATGCTCCAGACGGCCCATTGTTATAGGTGGGTTGACTTGTCGTCTTGAACACTGCAGACCAACGCCCACTTTCTTCTTTGCAGTGCGGAAAACTATCGTACGAGTTCCGACTTCTCGCGAGTGATCGTATCGGCCGGAGACGAGTACATCGCTGCTGGCAGTGCGAACGGAAACATCTTCGTGTGGAACAAAAACACGACAAAGCTTGAAAAGAAGTTGATGACCGGAACAGAGTAAGACGATCCCAAACGTTTTTCAAACATGCAAAGTGCTTTCAGAAATCCGATTTTCTCCCTCTCGTGGTGTCCAACTGGAATCGGACTACTCTCTGGTAGCAAACATAAAATGGTCGCTCATTGGAAATAATTCTCTGTTCGGATACTTGACACTTCGATACCATTCTGCAGCGTTGCATTTTCCATCACCTGATTAATTTTCTGCACATTTTGTAAATTTCAACGGTCCTTTCACGGATGCTTCACATTTGAAGTACATACGAGTTCAGACTTCCACCTCTCTTCTCTTTCTCTCATTTTGCCAGTCACGTTAAATTGTATTTTATGTATCTCAAATGAACGTTTAAACATCAGTTAAGCCTAATGTGCGGGGTAATAATGACAAGTGAAATTGTGGAATAGAAATTATGGCAGAAAATAAATTATTGGTATCTACAGATAGAGGAGAGATAGCTGGTCAGATGGTCAGTGGTTTCCTATTCGAGCGAAGTGAGCATGAGCAACTGCTTGAGCACCTTGGTTTGCGATGTCTCGCGAACCTCGCCGGCCAGGAACATCTCGTCGACGACCGTGTACACCTTGTAGAAGTTGAACACCAGGTCCAGCTCGCACACATTGTGGAAGTACTCGTTCAACACCTGAAACAAGTCGTAGAAACATGGCAGTCCTGGAATAGAGGGATACCTCGACAAAGTTGTGGATGGCCTCCAAGTAGTAGAGGTTGTTGTCGGTGATGTCGACGCAGATGCAGAAGTAGAGTCCGGCGTAGCGACGGTACACGATTTTGAAGTTGCGGAACTGAAAAACGGCTGTTTTCGAGTTGCATTCGAACGAACTCAATGATACCTCGACAAAGTTGGTGTGCTTGGCATCGCGAACGGTCACACAAGCGTGCACCTCCTCAATCAGCTTCTGCAAAGTTGAAAATATGGCAAAATCTGAGAATCTCTTTGCATTATACCTGTTTCTCGTCGTCGTCGAAGTGCATGTACCACTTGGCAAGTCTCGTCTTTCCGGCACGGTTTTGGATGAGGATAAAACGAATCATCTGCAATGTAAAATCACTCATGAAGACACTAAGATATAAGATGTGTGAAAAGCGAGAGAAAAACTATGCAAAGAGCGTTGAAAACGAGCAAAAACCAAAAGAATTGATTAATCGATGCGAGGCGGGCGTAAATGCGTGCGCCTCACACTCTCTCGGCCTGTCGTCTCTTCGCCGCGAGACCAACGGCTGCCGCACCCCAATGTGTGCCTTTAACCCTCCGTAAATCGACACGCGGGCGGGCCTCTCTTGTTCCTTCTCTCTTGCCTGCGCGTTGCGGCAAAGACAACTATTGTTCGTACAGCGGAAAAAGAAGAAACGAATCGAGAATGAAGAAAACTGTAACACTTTGTAAGCACAAAGGTGTATCGTATAAATTGAATACATGGAACTATTCGGCATTGATCTTTCAATCTTTTGTTGGAAGAGTGAAGTCAGGGATGCGAAACTGGTTAATGGAAAGAAAATGATGGGGGAACACCTGTAACAGATGGAATAGTTTGAAAGTGGTATCTGTTACGATGACACAGATATGGAGTTTGAATCCCATTGGTATTCAAAACGAAGAATGCAAGAAGCGTAAAATTGAAGGGAAAATCTCACTACAAACAACACGAATACTTTTTAAATTGGAACGAATTTCTATAGATTGCATGAAAATCACAGATCTTTGGTTTAGACAGATTTTGTTCTTATTCATCGGTAGCGTACATCTTTTGAAAAATGCCGTTTTTCTTTCGATTGCACTTTGTGCTTTACCTACCTGGTACTAAAGTTGCAATTGAATTGATAACTTTCCTCCCAAGAACGTATTCGTTCTCATCTTCACATCGCTGAGTTCTGTTTCGTTAGTCAAAGTATCTGAAGCATCCAGGAAGATAGCGAAGTTCATTCTATTGTCAACAATCAGAGCAAGTCAAATCTTCCGAGTTTCCCTGTTTTCACTCTCAACTTGCATCACACTTTCGATTGTTGTTCCGGAAAAGTCACTTTTCGATCCTTCCTGTATTTCATAACCATTTCATTGTTCCGCTGTGGGCGTGGGATGGGATTAGAAGGTGTTGACCACTCGCTTTTCATTGTAACCCGATTAGTTCTGATTTTGATTTCCTATCGCGTTCCATTTTGCACTATTAATCTACTTTTTTCACTACATGGATATCTCCGCCCCTCGGTAGACGCATTCCTACTTATAGTCGGTAGACGTCGTGTTCGCCGTATTTTGAACTTTTTCCGGTGAATTCCCATTTTTCACTTGTCAGAAAATGTGTCTATTGACGTGTCAAATCAAGTGCTCAAATCCGCATCAAAAGCAACTGACTGTCAGCAATGTCCGGTCCGTCCACTTCCGATTAGCATTATTATTTTGCCCGGCGCCTCTCGCACTGTTAGGTTAGCCGCTTCAAATGTGGGAGAGTCTACTGGTTTTCCGGCGCGTCCGTCTGCGGGCAGGTAAAGTTTTCGCCGAAAAAGCCGCCGGACTGACGACTGCGTTCAGTCCACTCCCTCCCACGTCTCGTCATATCAATTACGTTTCACTCTATACTCATAACTATTATTTGTATAGCTTCCACATTCACCACGCCTTCTTTTCTTTCCTTCTTTACCATTCAGTCTTGGTGAAGTTTCGTGAAAGCTGTATTTATATTCAGAAAGATTACGCCGAGACTTTTTTGTGGATGTATGGACTTTGTGCTCCTACTTGTCCTTCTTGTAGCCACAGGTAACGCTGTTGCATAGTCGATACTCTTATATTCGTTTTCTGTTTCAGTCCAAGTGACTGCAAAAGTGTTCGATGGTCGAGTCGATGGTCAGAAGATCGAGACGGACACGAAACTGTTCGAGATAGACTCGAAGAAGCTCCAACAGTACTGGCAGTATGCTACCACGATGGCTCTTATCAAGGTAGCGTGTCGCAAGAAGATTTTACATCAGAACGCTGCTTTTGCAGGCACACACCCTTACCGCTCTCCGAGATCTGCCCCGGATCGAAAGAATCGTCTTCGAAGAATGCGCAAGAGACTCTTCGACAGTGATAGCCGTTGCCAAATGTGCAGTCAAAGTCTTTGATGCGAAAGAAAATGCAAAACTGTACACTACCACAAAAGCAGCACCAACACTTTCTTTTCACAATATTCCGCGTCCAATCATCAAACAAATCTATGTATCGCCATCAAGAACTTATGTTGAGAAGCAGTACCAAGAACCCACACAAACTGAAAGGATCAGTTCGGCGAGATTCTACTACAGCGCGATGCATCATCAATGGGTTCAAAATCCAATCAGGAAGCAGAAGATTCAGCGACGGATCAAAAGAAGAGATGAGATGATGGACGCTTACGAGCTCTTTCTTTCTGAGCAGAGAAAGTTGAAAAAGGCAGAAGATGCGTTGCGTAAAATAACTGAAGAACCCATCGACCGGAACATGTTCGGTCTTCCGAGGCATATGACAATGCCGAGAACCAAGCGAGACCTGGAAGGTATTTCTGCCTGAAATGGTTCCGATTCATTATAACATTGTCCTTTTCCAGAAGCGAATAATGTTGAACAATCTACAGTCGGTTCTCGTCCGGCTACCGACCTTCCAAAACTTGCATCCAAGTACTTTCAACGTCTCGTGGGTAAGGAAAACGAAAAAAGTTCGGTGCCTCATGCTGGAATCGAACCAGCGACCTTCTGTTTACTAGACAGACGCTCTGCCACTGAGCCAATGAGGCGCATGTCTCACAATACATGCGGGCTTGTCAAATAGTAGCTGCGAGAGAGATCGACCGATAGACGCGGCTTTTAATGACCTTGTAAAGGAAGACCTCTTTTCACCCGAAAATATTTCTATAAACTGATCACTTTCAGAAGGCGTTTTTTGTGTGACTCATTTTTAAGTTGCAGAAGGGTCTCCCGGTCAGGCAGATCATCTCGATAACATTCGACGAATTCGTAATCACTATCTTCGCGTTGAAAAATGCAACGGCTACTTCAAGCTGATGAACGACGAGAACAAAAAGTACGTTTTTGAAACAAAGTAAGAACAGAGATCAGTTTCCAACCGGTTCTTCTCTTCATTTTTCACCCCCCGCGAGTGTCAATTGAGTGGTCAGTTCGAATAAGTTGGGATTATCGTCTAGGAACAACTAACTGGTAACGGATAGTGTGGTCAGTGTTGTGAAATAAAATTTGACGGGCGTGAACTTTTTAATAGGACAGGAAGGGGAACGTATCTGGATGCGTTTGATGGAATAATGACACGTGTCAAATAAGACTACAGACTAGTTTCTGAGCCTATAATTGTAGTAACAGATGCCAATGGAATTCTTTCGCTTTTGTGTATAGTTTGGTCGGCGAATGAAACATCGACAAAAGAACAAAAACTGAAAAAGAAAAGAAAAAAGGAAACTTCCCATGCCGGGAATCGAACCCGGGCCGCGTGGGTGAAAACCACGAATCCTAACCACTATACCACATGGGACTATGAGTATGCGACAACGCGAGGTGTACACAAGACGCTTGCTGCCGACGAGGGTCAAGTGCAGCTGGCGAGGACGCCGAGAGCGGGAGCGCGCGTGTGTGTGTCTTTGTGTGGAAATAAAGAGGCACCAAGTGTCAGTTTCACATTTTGTCCGTTTTGCAGAGTTTTCGACCAACTGAAGCTAGGGATTAACAGTGAACCACCAAAAATTCAAAATGATGGTGTTGGAATTGAGAAGATTTTAGACATAATTAACCAGTTTTCGGTTTGTAACTCAGTTTTTGATTTAAAAAAACATAATATATTTATTTAAGGCGTCGGAACTTGGCCATAAGAAATTTTCATTTTTGTCTCCGAGGATATTATCGATAATGCCGGAAGGAAAACAGAAGAACCGTTTCATGTCACCGACAATTCTTTCCTTCCAAAAAGATGGATTTTTCTCGCTTCCGGATCTATTCGAGGTTTCCCTAAAACCTTGAACCTTCGAAAAACTTGAAAAATTGGTTACCAGATCGTTTCTTCAAACCAACGATACCAACAATTGATGCTAGAAGCGATTTTGGATTTGAGTGGAGCAGGAGTCGCAATGGAGAAGCTGATAGCCAAAATCGGGCCAGAAATGCAGTTCATGGAAGAAGTTCAATACCCACTGGTGCAGAAGCTCAGCAAACAAGATATCCGATGGCTCAAGTGAGACAATCTTCCATTCAATGTTAATAAGAAAAGGAGATTCAGAGCTCGGCAACTGTTCACTCCCGAACAAGATTTGGAGTACAAGAAACATGGTTTTGCTCATCTCACAGAAGAACAAGTTCGACTAGTTTATGCTGGTCGGTAAACTTCAAGAATTACGGTTTTCATTTTCAATGTTGCAGACGACCCAACAAACTATCTCAACATTACAAGAATGACACGTGAAGATAGGGACAGTCGAGTGGAAAACGCAATTCGTAAACTGGCTGCCGAAGGTAGACCAAAGTGGCCATACTGGAACGGCTCTTCGAGAAGACGGTTGAAACGAGACAGTGAACACCATATTGAGAACTATCCTGACGAAGAAATGGTCAATGGCGTCGCTTTTTTGACACTCAAGGTGACATTTTGTTTTGCCTTTCACGAAAAACTATTTTTTTAAGCCTCACGCGTTTGCCAATTTGATAAACTTTGGAGTTTCAATGGAAGCAATGATTTTGTCCCCGCATGCGTTTGTTTCTGAAATCATGCGCCCTGAGGCCTTGAAGGTAGTTGATCGTTACGTTTCTTGGAAACGAATGCTCTTTTCAGCTTGACGTGCTTTCCCCTCGCGCATTCATTGCTACAATCCTTTCCCCGTCAGCATTGGTAGCCAGAATCCTGTCCCCTACTGCATTCCGCGCCGAAGTTCTCTCTCCAAGAGCTTTAACAGCTTGGGTACTTTCTCCCGAAGCTCTCGTGAGTTCTCGAGATGTAATCCGGTCTCAAGCCTTTTTTCCTGTTTTAGATTGCCGAAGTGCTGTCTCCCAGAGTGCTCGAGCCAAGAGTCCTCTCGCCGGAAGCATTAGTAATTGATGTGCTAAGTCCTGGAATTCTCGCTCCTCACGTTCTTTCGTCCGAAACGATTGGAGTAATGATCCTCAGCCCAAACATTCTTTCTCCAAGAGTAGCCAGCGACGAGAAGTTTCTCGTTGAGGTACTGAAAAAAGTTGAATAAGGGAGGAAATTCAAATTGTTCAGGTCTTGTCTCCTCACATTCTCGGAGGTCCACACAGCAAAGAAGAAGAGCACAGTAACATTGAAATCGGATCGGGCTCCCACGAAGGGCATGCTCACAGCTCGGAAAAACAAGCCAATCACTCGGAGCACGCCACTCCGGGACACCACCAACACCGTTCCATTCTTCATCACGGGGCGCCCACATCTATAAGATCGCAGAACCCATCCCCTCAGGCCCCTCCGCCGAACCCATTTGCCTACCGCTTCCAACAGCTTTGAAAAGGTCCAACCTTCTTCCTAACTTTTTCTGCTTCAAGTGCATTTTGCATCAAAATCATAGCTTACGCATTTTCGTTTCTCGCTTTTCACTTCTCTTCTCCGCTACAAATTATCAGGTACAAACAAACTCGAGCCTTTTAGGACAGTACAACTTCCATGACTACTACCCCCCCCCCCCGTTTAATTTATTCGGCTCGCACTCTGGCGTTTTGGGTGCTTTCGTCAGTGTTTGACATGAAAATAGCACTAGTTTACACACTCTCTCACTACTTGAACCGCAGTTATTTTGTCCGCCTAAACCGGTTTTTCTCCCCGTCACTCTGCTTTTGCTTTCTTATTTAACTGCTTATGGGTTTTTTTCTTGAAATGCTCTCAAAATTGGAATTTTAAATTTGAGCTCAATTCAATTCAATGTTCAAATGTAATGAATAAACAATGATTTCATGCGAATAAATTAGAAAATGACGAATCCACTTAAATACACATAAACCATGAGGAGAAACAAAGTGACGATGGCGCATGTAATTCCAGCAAACGCCGCCGGCATTCGACTTCGTCCGCTTTTGTCCTCTTGACCTTTCACTTCTGGAAGACGACGATCACGCACATTTCGCACTTGGTTCACAGAGATTAGTGTTGGAATCGAGAGAAATACTTACCGACGCTGATGGTGGAACACGTTTTGTGACCTTTTCCGATGGTGATGAGGTAGTCAGGTCGGTCACTGCTGAAACGTAATGATCACAAAACTTTCATTCGTAAACATAAACTTGTCATACCATTTTGGTAAACAGTTCTTCTTCATTTCACTTTTTCCCGTTTTTTCATTCATTTTATCAAAACCTTTCAAAGTCTCAAAGTTTTTAGTCACCTGTGAATTGGAAACTTTGCTAGATAAGCTTTGCGTATCAGTTCCTCTCGATACAAAACCGGATCGAATTCAGAAGTCGATATGTAGGCGGGCGACGGTCCATTTGAAGGTGTTGGCGACGACCTCGGTGTTATGATCTTGAAATCAAAAACAGTGTGTTATAGTAGTAAATGTGACGGATATGTAGGCGTTCTGACTGACTAACCTGTATGCAAGAGAAGGTGGATGACAGCTTAGCCGGCATTGACGGGTAGACCAAAATGAATGGTTTTTGGAGGGGAAGGAAGAAACAAGAAGCAGTTGGTTACGGGAGGGGTGGGTGAAGCGGTGCGACGACGAAAACGGTAGAGTGACGGCAAACGGGACACGACGGCATCGGGCTGAACTCGCCAGATTAGACGAGAATTGCTGCCTGTCATTTGGGGATGAGCGCAAACGGGAAATTCGATGTAAATCGTCCGAACGAATAGGTGAAATGGTCAGTCTGAGTCAGCACTGTGCATCCGAGTTTGTTTGTTGGCTCTTCAATCCCTTCCCACACAATGTATGTATCAGTTGGAAATGTTGACATTTTTTCAAGATGGTTGAAACTCAATTTCTGAATGCTGCGCCGGCCCCCGTCTTATTTGATAACAATACAATGCATCGAGAATTGTGTATGATAAGTGTGGCATTGGTGAGGAGCGGCTCATGCAGCTGTTTCCGCTGACTCAGTGCTCTTCTCCTTCTCCTTCTTCCTCTTCTTCTTCTTCTCATACACACGTGCATTCCGGCAGATTTCCGCTCGAGAAGTTCCTCCCACTTCATTCTGACTATGTTAATTCGCACCTCCAGATGTCTTCCGTTTCTCGATCTCGCTCTTATTTCTCGGCTGAAATCTTCTTCCTCATTTCAAGAACCGAGTGTAAGGAAGAGAAGCGAAAGGTCACGTTTTGTGCGTCGCGTCGGCCACATGCTTGCTTTGTTCATCTTTTCGTGAGCTCCGACGGAGCCCCCGGCCGCCGGCTGTTCTCCTCACATAATTTATTTTCATATCACCTATTGCTCGCGACCAACTGAACCAGCCTCCCAACCGCTTATTGAAAACAACAACGACTCGAAAAATAGTGTGTGCGTCGGTGTGCTCTCATTCTCACTTGTACACACACACACACACAGACATAAAATTCTTCCGTTTTCCCTCTCAATGGCCACTGTTCAAAAGAAGACTGTTTGTCCTGCCACGCGGCTTCCTTTTCACTCCCGTCATTTTCTAACTACAGATACAGGGTACACCCGCAACAAGAAACAAAGTTTCGATAGTCTTATCAAACACTAAAAACATCACTAAAAGTCTGATCGAGTACATTACTACGAGATAGTCAGAGAACATGATAGTTTCTTTTTTGGTCGAGATCAAGATGAAATCATGATTGTTTCGAGGTGTGAGCGAAACAAAACGTGATAGATCATTCTGCCAATGACCAACTTGAGACGGAAGTAGTACCCTTGGGAAACAAGTAGCTTTTGCAAATACCACTTTCTTCTTCCAGTGTCATATCTTCTTTGACCTGCGTTCTCAAGTAATTTGATAGTACAATCTTATCAATCATTGCATTGCTACACCCGGTCCAACCGTTTCTTCATCTTTTTCTCCGTCTTTCCCTTCATCGCCTTCTTCGGTATTCTCTGTTTTTCCACTCCATTCACAGTCATCCAGACCTTTTCTATCATTGCCATCCAGATTTTTGCGGGCCGGAACGCCAAACGTATTATATAATAGAGTAAGAATCACAATCCACGCCTGTGAATCTACGCATCCAACCATAACTCAATCGGTAAGCCGTCGATTTGGAAATAATTGGATGTAGTTGTGTCGCCACCGACACTTCTCCTTTCCAAGCCATTTTTCCCGACGATGGTGCCGATGCCATTGTTCGACGACGTTCGCTTCGTCCTCCTTGATCACTGTAACCGATTGGTTCGCATCGAGACCGAGAGGCAATGCGAGTGTCGTTGTAAAGGAACAACAGGTTGAGAAGCACACAACCACTCACATAATTAGACGCGGACCTTTGCGTTGTTGTTGTTGTCGTTCGCAAAGTTCAGTTCTGGCAGAACAATAACATCAGAGTTCAGTTGTTCAAACGAACTGGAAGCTACCATTTTGTAGATAATAAGCACTCCCTTCGCCTTCTTCCTAACATTTCCATTCTCGATTCTCAGAAATTTCTTGCGCAAAAGTGTTGGTTTCTCTCGTATCAGTACTTTTGTTTTCGCTATTCCCATATGTGTTTCTCTCGTCATTTCGGAATCTTTTCTGTTCTTCAGATCAGTGAGCCATGTCCCAAGTGCAACGATCTCGCAGCTCTTCAAAGTCTCGTGCGAGGCAGCTTTGGAAAAAGGTTTGTGAAACAAAAGATACTCCACTCTCGGCAAAAAGTTCAATTGGAAACCGCTGAATGGAAACAAGAGAGAAAAGAACTTCAGTTTCCCACTTTTTTGTTCAAATTTCACAGTGTATTGCACTGCGAATAATTGGTTGCAAACGTTTTTTTTTTTGTCTGTTGTTGGTAAAGCCGTTGGAGTGAGAGCGCGGGAAAACGAAAATTGGCACACAGGGCTGCTTTCTTTTCAAGAAATAAGTACTTTGACTTTAATCGCTCTTGTATTTTTTTTCTGCTTTCCGTGGGAGTTTTCCAGTTCCACTTTCCCTTTCTTCCATTATTCTGGACGACGTCTTTGCTTGAATTATTCCCAACGTCGACGGCTAGGAATCGGATCTCTTCCTGTCTTTCCGCTTCTCACGGAATGCAGAAGCGACATTTCTGCATATTTGAGATTTCGAACCATTTTTCATAAACGGGCTCAAGCCGAAGTCGCAAGTTTTCACGTTGACATGATCAGAAAGCCAAATCCGATTATGAGAAAAAGGGCTGAAATTCGATATTCTTGCATTTTCCCCCGGAGACATGCATTGCTTACTTTGTAGTGCCTCTTTTAGCTCAGGTTGTTGTTGATTCTGACTCATCCGGCCTAATGATTTTTCTCATGTGCTGTCTTCAGTCTGAGCAAAGCAAAGTTGTGGCCAACGCGTTCCGGCCGACAGCTGTTTTCCATGTTAGTCATCCCATTCTAGTCGATATTTTGAAACCGTTTCTGTTTACTTTCTGAACATCTGAATCACTGGAAAAAAAGAGAAGGAAATCGGCTAGTTTTCTTGATGGTGACTCAACTCTTCTTCCTCCGCCTCTTTTCCCTATATATTCATTTTCCGGTCTTAAATACAAATGTCGAGATTTTTGTACATCTTTTTCTCGCATGAAAACATGTTTTCTCTTGTCGACATTCGTCGATTCCTTTCAGGATGCTCTAATTGGTTTTTGGGGCTTTAGCGAAGCTAAACTCTCCGCCTTTTCTGCTGTTTGTTCGAGGCTGGGAAGGCGAAGACCGCACGTTTCAAAAGTTGCCAATTATGCATTCAAAACCCTTTCCCTCGCCCTCTTTTCCCTTCACAACTCACGATAATCTTGCACTCGATCAAAAGGGCAAGAGTGCGTGGTTCGGTACTAACGCAGAGAAACAAACGGCGAATCTCGAGCAGAGCGACGGGCGAACGAGAAAACTCGCAGCTGTTCGGTGCTAGCGAAAAGGAGAGAGAAAGATTATCCGACTCTCTCCCTAAAACAGCTTCCACCTCCCTTTTCATATTGGCATCTTCCTGCCGTTCTCAAACAAAATGATGAGTCAGTCAGTCCGAAAAAAGTTTCCAACCGGAAATTCGAGCCCGTTTCGCGTTCTTTCCCACTTACTCTTTCGTCACTGGTTTCCCTGATGACCTCATCTTTTCAAACAAACGGTGAGAGTGCAGCCAAATTTCTCACCATCCTTCATGAAGGTCAGAAAAAAAAACTGACAAAAGCTATACCAATAACTGTCGTCGGTGTTTACTTTCCAAAATATTCCATACGAAAACCAATCAGCGTTCACTTCACAAACTATGTCAAGTCAACAAACGTTTTCGCCACTTCCTGTGACCACCAACAAAGCCAATAATCCCGTGGTTGTTGGAGTAATCTGTGGAGCAGGGAGCAGAAGCCGTGTCGCCATGCTTTTCTTTGATGCTCTCCCTCTCTCTCATTCTCTTTTTGACGAGCGCGCACAAAAAAAGTTGGTCGAGGATGCCAAAAGAGAAGGAAATCGGGGCGGAGAAAGAGAAGAGAGGAGAACAGCGAAATGACGCCTTCTCAGCAAGCAATTCGTGGAAAGGGCTTTATTCTGTTGTGCGGCGGTTTTGTTGCAAGTGCGCGCCTGCTCTCTCCGCTTCCTTTCCTCGCCTTTTCCTCTTCCTCTCCCCCATTTGCACATTTCGACACGCACAGTAGAGTAACGTGAATTGCAATGAGCAAGAGATATGTAAGAAAGGGGTGACGTGAGCAGGAAGAGGAGGAGACACAGAGGTCCTTCCGAATATATTTCATTTTGAGAGCCCGCTCAGCTTCTACACCATTACTATTCTCTTCTCTGCCCCCTTTTGTGTCTTGTGATGTCTCTCGTATTTCAGAGAAATGAGACCGCTTCTTCTTTCTTATTTTTTTCATTTTCGTCTTCTTTCAGATGGGTGGCGTTATATCCTTCATCTCTCTACGACATCACAATGAGAGTCATCTGACACCGAGTAAGCAGGTTTGTTTTCTGAGCCGCTGAAAAATGGGTGTAGCTGAAATATTCAGGTTCGCACCAGAAACGGATTGGTGGAAGGGTTCCGAATGAAGATTGACGATGAAAGAGAGGTAGATCTGTACCTCGGAATCCCATTCGCCAAGCCTCCAGTTGGTGAACTACGCTTCAAAAATCCTGAGCACAACGAAGATTGGGATGGTGTGAAAAAATGCACCAGATTCGGACCGCGGGCTCCACAAGCCGATTTCTTCTGGGAGCGCTTCACGCTTGGAGTCGGCAAAAGTGAGGACTGCCTCTATTTGAACGTCTTCTGTCCGACTTGGAGGGCGGAGGAAGTTTCCAACGGGGTAAGTTGCCACATTGAAAAATTAGTTCTAACACGATCATTTCCAGCTGCATCCAGTTATGGTTTATGTCCACGGTGGTGGTTTTCTGATCGACTCAGCCGTCAAATATGGTGACGAAGGCATCGCTAAGTGAGTTTTGAAACCCGTGAGCATGTAACAAGGAGCATTGTTACACACTATGCTCGGCTAGAATGTAGTCCTCCTCATGAACACACTCGAGGGTATTGAATTGCTCTAGATACGCAACAAACAAGACAGGCACAACGTACTTTCCTACTGATTGTTTTCAGATACTTGTGTCGCCACGGAGTAGTAGTTGTGACAATCCAGTACCGCCTGGGACTACTCGGGTTCTTCTCGACTGGAGATCAAGTCTGTCCGGGAAACTTAGGTCTCTGGGATATGACGATGGCCCTCCAATGGGTTAGAGACAATGTACACGCTTTCGGAGGCGATCCGAGAAAAGTGACGGTCTTCGGCCAAAGTGCCGGGGGTGTCAGTGTCGATATCCTCGCGTTGAGTCCGCACTCAAGAGGTTTGTGTTGTGGTCAGAGAAGGAGTGTAGGTGTGAAATCCGATCTTCCAGATCTCTTCCATCAAGTGATCCCGATGGCTGGGAATGGCGAGTGTGAGTGGAGCACTGTGGGAAAGAACCGACTGGTCAACGCATGTCGTGAATTCGCCTATCGCAAGTGTTGGGACGAGAAGGATGCGAGAGGTACCGGGAAGCGCATATTCATACTGTATAGTTGTGTTCATGCAGATGAGAATGCCAGCGAGAGCATGCTCGCTTTTCTGCGCGCCAAGAAGGAGAAGGAGTTCGAGCGGCGTCTGCTCACTCGCAAGGGTGTTGACGTCTCGAAGATCGGACTCGATTTGGCACCCGTCATTGGCAGCAAGCCTAGCGATTTCCTTCCGAAACCGATTGAGGAGCTGAGAAAGGAAGCGCCTAAAAAGAACATAATGGTGGGCACTTGTGAACACGAAGGATTGCTGTTTGGTGAGCAAACGGATTTTAGATCTATAGAGTACGACTGGTTTTATTACAGCCAGTCTTGGGCCTAGCAACTTTGACGAAAAAGGGATTGACAAACTTCTTGCTATTCTGATCACCGAAGAGAACCACGAAGATTTCGAAGCATTGCGAGAAGAGGCAAAAGCTCTCTATATGAAGAAACAGTCTGAAAACGAAGAAGAGAAAGAAACTGCTTCCAGAGGATACATTCAAGTGCTAGGGCTCATATTACAACGATTTACTTATGTTTTCTTGATTTCAGCTGTACAGTGACCTTTTCGTGAACAACGGCACATACAATTATGCGGAGAAGATGACAAAGCTCGGAAACAAAGTTTTCATGTACTCTTTTGATTACTGTAACCCCAGAAGTTTTGGAATTCTATCGCTGCGTGCTCCTTTCAGAGGTACTGTCCAAGTTATCAACAAATCAAAATTGTTATCGTATTGCAGCTGCTACCCATTGCACAGAGCTCGCATACCTGTTCGGCGTCTCTATCGTTTTCAATTACCGCTATAACGAGACCGACAAAGCCATGCTAGACCTGATGACAAGAATGTGGACTAACTTCGCCAAATACGGGTGGGAAAAGATTTTTCGAATTTCAAAGTTGCATAGTCAAAATATGCTATTTCCAGAAATCCCAACGGACAATATGAGGACTCGACGGTGTTTGACTTCAAATGGGAGCCAACCAGCAAGGAGGAGCTCACTAGATTTTTGGCCATCAACGAAAAGAAATGCGAAATGCAGACGGTCTACCAGGACAAACGGGCCGAGTTCTGGAAGAAGATCGTGATTGGAGGCACCAAGACTGCATAGAGCTGGCTTTTTTTCAAACTTCCCCCTTGTTCTTCGATTACTTTTCAGCTTACTAATCATCCGCCTCATCCGATCTGATTTACTTTTTTTCCGTTTAGAAGCAGCGGGTATTTCTCACCTAGTGTTAGCAACAAGTTGCAATTTTCATTTTTATTTTTACGCATGTAGTTTATTCCAGTTCAACGGGTAACTATCCCTCTTCAAGTAGTTTCTTTTTCCGATGACTTCCCAACTTTCTTATTTTCTCTTTCTTCTTCTTTCCCATAATATTTGGATAATAAAATGACTATTGATTTCTGCGACTATTCCGAGTGTTTTCTATTGTTTTAGAAAGTCCCTGAACTTTTTAAGGACAGGGACTATCAAAACAATACTCGCACATCAGACTCACGCCAAATTGGGTCTGACTTGAAAAGATGTTTCGCAGAAACTTTTGCTTTGATATTATGATTACTGCAAAATGGAACCGTGATCAAACATCTTTATTTAATCTTCTGTTCGAGAGAAAAAGTGTTTGATTAAAGTTATTGGAGAGTTTTCACCACTGAAAACTGATTAGAGACTCTTTTCGAAATTGGTTATTCACAAATTGTCCTCCAAAGATCGTTTCGGAAATCGGAAGGTGACAGTGATAAATCATTTTACAACTTGCAGAGGCATGCATAATTTCTCCTTTTTTTCTTATCACACTGTCTTCTTTCCGTCATTTTTCTCCCTTTTTCTTAGAAAATGCCAACTAAAACACAACTTGCAAACCGGAACCTTTTCAATATTCCGTTTTTCTATTTCACTTTTCGGCGGAACCTCGGAAGATAACATGATTTCCATAAATCTTCAGAAATCTCAGTGAGATCTCAATATTCGTTTTTTCTTACGCTAACTCCTGACAGCGCTAAGAAGGGCACATTCGAGTGATCATAATGCAACAAGGCAAGTTTTCTTACGACCCACTTCGATTTGTCCTTTGTTTTTTTTTCCAATCCTGGATAAATTGAAAGAATTTTGGCAGAGTTGTGAAAACAGAAAGAGATTTCTCGACGAAAGGAGTGGGGGGAGCCCGGATTAATTGTGTCGAGCATCGTGTTGTCTTGTGTTGAGCTGAGCGTTTGTTTCGTCGGCAGGAGTGCCACACTTCCCCCCTGCCCCGATGACAAAAATAGATTAATGGCAACATAGGTGCACGGAACATGTGGCAACTGACCTCCGCAATCTTGGCGGATCGAGAAAGAGACGCGACGTTTTTTGATGTGCTAACGGGTTGTTCTTCGTTGCGACGATTTGTCATTCGGACCCGTTGTATGTTATTCCTTTATCTCTCAGGATGCTACATACTGCATCATCCCTTTCGCTTCCGACTAGAAGTTGAACTCGACCCAACGTTTCATCTATTCTCGATTTCCAATTTCCAATTAAACTCGTCTATCTTTCATTTCTCGTCCCTTCTTTTTCCACAAACGTTACTTTCGTTGCAAAACGCAACGATGATGACGATTCGGAACAATTCGTCGAGATCCGCCGAGTTAATCCCGCTGAAAAGTCACAGTCTAATCCGTTCTTTTCCCATTTGTTTCTGCTCGATTCTTCCCATCTTCTTGTTATATTTTGCACTCTCACCGCACACATTCTTACCTTTTCGATTTGACAGACACTTTCAGTACCAACACCCTCATAGCGATTCCTGAGTATATTCAAAGAGACGAATGATGCCCCTTTCCATTATTATTGAAATTTTCATCGCCCGAAGCAAAAAAACCGCTGAAAAAAACAAACCGCGCGTCGTGGTCGACATCTCCGTTTGGAGAAGCGGTTCTTTTCCATCTCCGAGACGAGTGATGTAAATTGGCCTCCCTCCAAATACAACTTGTCTATCTTTACGCAACTTTTTCGGAAGACCGATTGTCCAGCTGGCTCTTGGGGAGAGCTCGCGCAATGTTTTCATCTTCTCATTGACGAGTGAGTGTAGAGCCAGTGCATGGGACGCTGCTAAAAATAGCCATGCAGAATTCTATTTTGAGGGATCGGCCCTTCAACTCGTTTTTCGGCTTGTCTTCCGTGCCTGTATTTCGAAAAAAGAGCTCTCACTTTGCGAAGCCCGGGGTAACCTTGTTAGGTGTTTCCGAACTTTGGACTCTAAAATATGCGTCTCAAGCTAACCCTCACTTTGTGGATATTTTGAGTGCCATCTTCTCTCGTCACTCTGTGAAAGTTTCTCACTCGAAACTCGTATTTCAAGTGGAAGGGAGCTGTTACTTATCAGTGCATCTCCACTAATCCTTTTGCGGCGCCTCTCGAGAAGAAGCGAGCTTTCGTCATAATTGAGTTTATCACTGCTCCATATGTCTACAATAATTTCCGTCATTCAGTCCATTCATTAAGTGTGCTCTTCTTTTTTTAGCCTTTTCTTCCCTTCTTCCGCGTTCTTTCTATCGATCCTTACTGTGACGTCGGAACACTCCGGAAGATGGCTTGGTGACGTATGACCCATGTCCCCATGTATCTTCATGTATCCGTCCATTCTCCAACTCTTTTCTTCTCTTGCTCCGCGCCAAGAAGAGTAAAGAGCAACTCTGCGATCCAACGTTTCTTTTAATATACATTCTCGAGTACCCGTTATTCAACGATTTTCTCATTTTCATGTTTCTTGCTTTCTTCCCAGCAGTAGTCAGCCTTTCCAAGGAGAAGTAAAAAAGTCATAACTCATCAATAGCAAGAGAAGTCTATTAATTGATAGACGATGAGAATGTTTTCGGCGTTGAATAATGCAGTTAAGCGTGCTCTCCCAGTTGCAAATGAACAAAGAGTTCGGCTGAGGAGGAGGATGCGTGGGTCAAACTTCGAAAACAATAATGCTTCGAAGACCAAGTTTTCGAGTCGCACAGTTTCAAAAATAGCCGGGATAATGAGGCACCGAGTTGTTTTTTGATGGCTGATTCTGGCGCTGTCTTCTTTTTCCACATCCGACGACTTCATTTCACAAACTTGGTCCCTCACGTTATCTGCCAACGGACGAAGTTTGCCTCTTATTTCTTCTGACAATATAACCCCTTGTCAGACGTGCGTTTAATGAGGAGCCGTTTATTGGGCAAAGTCTGTTCTAGCGGACAAATTTAATTTACATCAATGCTGCTGATTCACACTGGACTTGTTTTTCACCAATATCTTCTCTGAAGCGTTTCAAATGCAATGTTTCTCGCACGTTTTTCAGCGCCATTTTGAGATCTGAAATATGTCAGAACAACGCGGTTTCTTGATCTTTGTGTATCAGTCAGCTCCGATAGTTCGTGCGGAATTGGAAAAAAAGGAATGAAGCGTCAACACTGAACTTGTGACTTATCCAACTTCTCTTCTGTTTTTTGTACTTTTCGCATCATTTGTCACAATTTTATTCGTCTGGCTCTTCTTTTCTTTTCTTTTCAGTGTCAGAACTTGGCGGAGCAGTTCGGTTTCGCTGTCTGCCTCGTCGGTCTCATCTTCTCTCATCTTCCCTCTCTTACCCACAAATGTTGCCTCGTGCGCCCCCTTTTTGTGTCCAATTCCACATTTTTGGCGCAAATCCAAAAAATTAGTCTCCAGGGGCGTGCAGTGGCTCATTTTATTCCACCCACTGCCCTAAAATAACATGTATGTGGTAAATGCGTAAGTGTGCGTGTGTTTTTTTTTTTGGCAACCATACTCTCTTTCACAACTTTCTTCCTCTGAGTGGTTCTTCTTAGCGGTGAAGACGAATTCGTTGGTTTTTGAAATGAGATTCTCGCCGAAAAGTGGCCTAATTTTTCAAGTAAGGCTCAGCAACAGATTATGGTAGCACTTGGGAGCTAGCGGGTTTCAAAACACAAATAGGCTCACTACGGAGCTCCGTTGAGAAGTGCACTTTTCACTTCGGCAACACCTTCATTCCACTACTTCTGAGGACCATACAGTGAATCGGAGCGTATCGAATAACAAAAACGCTAATACACGCGCTGTCTTTGTCAGATTCAGTCACTGCCGTCTGACAATTGTTTTTCGAACGTTATAGAATTACCATATTTTCCGATTGGTTTTTCATTGTTCCGCCGAAGCACAAAGGCGTTCGAACATCTTGTCAACAGATTTTTTTGGTGCTCGGGGATCGAAGAGGTGTCATTTTCGTTTCCTATCCCTCTCCTTGATTGAGCAATTTTTGATGAAGAGGCCATGAATAAAATAGAAATCTCTTTCGTTCGGCCGACTCGAAACGTGTCGAGGCGAAGATGAAATCTCTGACATTCGCCGACGATTGATGCTTTTTTTTCTGGCGTGTCAGCTAACTGTGTGCTGGTCTCTCCTTTTCTCGACTCTCGCATTCATTGACCTTTGAATAATAATGCGCACCTCCGGTTGTTCTCGAATGTCAGTTTCCATTTTAGCACCCTTTTCTTCAATTCTTTCTGTTCTCAAACCCTTGATTCCTGGTTTCTTCAGTTTTCGGCCATCGACTGGCACATCCTTTTTTATGACATTTCATTTCCGGATCCCTATATTCGTAAAACCCGGAATTGGTAAATTGAATTTGATATTTTTGAAAAAAATTTATGAGGCTTAAGAAAGAGAAGGTTTAGAGCCGATCTGTATCCAAAATGAAATGTCATTAGACATAGGGAATCTATTTTTATTTGTTAGACTCTCCGCGAAACGAATCGAAATGCGCGTGAAAAAAATAAGCGCCGGAGAAGAAAACGTGAGTCAAAAAGGGGGGATCGCTCGTAATGTATCAGTATCTTTTGCTCATCCAATTAATTTTCACAACCTCGGTCTCATTGATCTAAAGTTCGACTAATCGACAAATGGAGCAGTTTTGACTCCCCAAAAGCTAATATCTCAATGAATCATATTCGAATATAATATGCATCGTGTTTTGATGATGGCAGAAAACATTTCATCAACCATGAACGGCCACAGGGTAACTTGACGAGAAGTCTGTCCACACAAGGAAACTCTTGGCTTCTCCTTCTCTGAGCCGTCGCCTTCGAAAAAAAAAACAAGAAAAAGTTGAATTGTTTTCCAGTTTGACATTCAGCGGTCTATAATTAGAAGACATACTACGAACAAAAGCTTCTTGATCAAATTAATTTCTTTTTTTCTGCGAGGACGGAACGTGCGTGGATAATTGCAGACTAGACCATTAAGCCGCTCTGTTTTCCTTTTAATATGCTTTTAATGATGCGCGAAGCGCCCGGGTGCTTAGAAACCGCCCACGGAAACAATGAGAGCTGTCTCTTCTTTCTTCGTTTCGTTTCGAATTGGAATTTATTTTGCAAATGCTCTCTGTTCTTCTCTTTTGTTTTCCCCTTCTAAACACATCAGACTTTGATATGACAAGTTGTTGCTTCCAAACTGTTGTCAAATTCCGGAAGCTTCCGGGGCGCCGCCTTCGAATGATGTTATGTGTTTGTTATATGAGTGTTGATACTCGAGTTCTTGCCAACCCCAGGGACCTATTCGGCCCATCGCAGCCATCGTGAGTTTCTTTTTTTAGTGCCTTCTGTCTTTTTTGGCTTGACTCTCATGCCGATCGTTCTCAATTGGTTGCGCGTTATCCGAAACGAGGAAGCGCTTTGTTTGACAAGGACCAGTCGGCATGAGACATCAATCTCTCCGCCGTTTTTTGTGAGTCAGGGTAATTATTGTCTCAAGTTGGGAGCAGAAGCAAACCTAAAACGAGATGTGGACGCCGACTACCGTAGTCGCATAACAAAGAACGTCGGCACTGCAGACACACGAACTTCTTTCTCGAAATACGAACTTAAGTTCCTGTTATGGCAAGCTGCCAGAAGTTGGTCTTATGACAGTGTCGGGCATCCGAACACCCAATTCCCAAATGCCCTTGTTTTCTATTTTCCATTTTCCATTTTCCAAATGCTTTGTTTTTCATCAATTTTTTGACACCCTCACAAAAAAGTGATAACTTTTCAAACGAAAGCTAGGCCAAAACTTTGTTTTTTATTCATCCCCCTACCCCTCGCTCTCTTCTTCTCCGCCCATAAATTCGTTCTTCTTGTTCTTTCCGCCAAGCTGCTCCCTCCGCTTTCGAGTCCACATTTTGTCTCATGAATTTGTTATTCTCCATTTCTTTTTGGTTTCGAGAATCTCGAACCGTTCGTTCCATTTCCAGAAGCATCAAGTGCACTGGAGACTTGCCCCCTAAACCATAGAACACAGCCAGAGGAAAAGAAAGATTGACCATTGGAAACGTGTACTCAAGGTGAGTGACTCAAGGTGGGCGGAACCGAAGGTACCCGGAAAGTTGTGGCAGAAGGGGGGATTATATCAGGTTTCAATCTCGTCATCCCATTATTATTGCGAGGAAAGGTCCAAAAACGGCAACAAGTGCAATTCCGTCGAGTTCTATGTCAGGCTGAAGTTGCTCGAAGTGGTCCTTCCCTTTGTTGGTCTGGTCCTTCCATTCGCACCAACGAAAGGGAAAAAGCTTCTCGAGTCGCCGCTCTCGATTGTATTATATTACCTTTTTCTGTGGTCAAGCACTTTGTGAACACGAAATGGGATGGGTTGAGGAGAGAGTGAAAGCTTCGACAAAACTTTGTCATTTTTCGATTGGCTCGTCCAATTGAATTCAAGTCTCCCTTTTTATTCTCTCGGTTTTTGTGCCCCCCCCCCCCCCCCGTGTTCCTGGAAAATGGCATTGACAGTTGTTTGGTGGGTAATGCGAGATAAGAAATGAGAAAACAGATAGGAAGAAGTGTTTCGGCAAGTCATAAACAGAGCTCTTTTTTCATGACACTACTCAAAATATCACCTCAACCTTTCACCTCTTATCTTTTGATTTCCTCTTCCGCACACATATTTCTTTTTTCCGATCTTCGTCAAAACTCTAAAAAGGAGGAGCTGAACAAAGTCCAAGTAACCATTTCGGGAAACTTGGAACTAGAAATTTGTTTATTAGAAACCGTCGGTGTTGGTTTTTGAAACACCAAACAGAGAGCAGTTTCATGCTCACCATGTGGTTTTTATTGGAAATCGGGAAATAAAGATCCCTGTAAATAGAAATGGACGACGATGATCACGGCTATTATGCTTTTTCAGCATTAAATTCATCTTTCATCCTAGGAAGTAGTCGATCGTTTAAATTTCCGGGAAAATCTGAAAATTGTCGGAGCCGACACGTGAATAACGCTGAACTTGTTCGACGCGAATTGATACTAGACAGGAAGAGGTAAATAACAAAAAAATATCAGCTGTTTTCCGAATGAATCTACATATTTTGCGCAAGAAGAAGAATAGTGAACAGCGAGAAGTTAAGTATGAGGACATCAGTGTCCGATGTTATCGAAACCCCGTTTTCAACAGTTTCAAACTCGCTTTTCACTCCAGTCATTCACTATTCTCTCTTTTGAACAAACATTTCCGTTTTCATGAAAGTTCAAAATGCTATTAAATATGAATAGCGTGAACCGTAGGGGGGCGTGCTCTTCACTGCTCATTTTTCCTCCTTTTTTCCCACTTTTATTGTATTGGTCATTCACCAGCGAAATGCAACTTTTTTTTGCCTTTTCTCATCCAATTCTTCATCCAGTAGTCGGACGGCGACTTTCTTCGCCTCCCCTTCTTTGCCTACTTTTATTCGCCATACGGGCCCGTGTCCTCTCCTGCATTCAACATCTTATAGATGCGGCTCCCCGGCGAAGAAGGAGGGGAGAAGAAGAGGAAAGAGAGGGGAGGCCCTGCTCCGCCCCCAATTCGTGCCGTCATTTAGTTAGGTTGTGCGCTACCCTATTCTGTGCCTAGTCTTTTTTTCTTGGTTGCTCCATCTCAAATGCCTTGTTGACCTCCACAGACTGGAGATTAGTTCGTTTCTAATGCTTTCGAATCCCATAACAATTGTTTTCTTCTTTCCGTTGATAGTTTGACTTTCAGTTTATGTACGGTCGCATTCTCTCTTTCACAACAAGTAAGAACAGGAAACATTTATAACCGCAAGTTGTGGGACAGCTGACTGAAATCGTCGAGGCCAAAAAGTAATCACTTCCTGTCAGGTCAGCCTCCGTCAGCTCGTTTGAACTTTTCTCTCCGTCCCGCTCTCGGTTTCGCTAAGCGCTCAAAACGACTTTCCCCTTGCTTTATTCGATTTTCAATTTCACTTCGTACAGCTCGTTCAGTTGTATAGTCGTAAAAGGTGACGGCTGAGCTGCCGAGTGTCACTTCCTTGGAAACAAGGATCTGCGCGGACCAATAATTGATGGTTAGTGGTCGCGGAGTGACCACCCTTTCCGCTCAAAGCACCCCGGATTTCGTTCTCGATTTTCGGAGATGGAAATGTCAGTACGGCCTGTCTTTGCCATTTATGTGGTTCATATTTATCTCTCCGCTGAATGGTTTCAAATTTTTACGAAAACAAATTATTCAACTTCAGTGTTTTTTTATTCTCTTCTGGTTGGTAAGAGTTTTTCAGTGACTACTTGAGGAGACGTTCTTCTGGAGACAAAGATTAAGACCCGGCTGCTTTCGAATGTTAATTGACCTTGCAAACGCTTCCTTCTCTCTCTTCTTCCTCCTTTCCCTCTTCTCCTCCCATTTTCTCATCGGAATGTAAACTGCAAACTTGACTGGAACTGAAAAAGAAGTTAATTAATGCTGACCGAATAGGATAATCAACGAGACGAGACGGCACTAGGGTGTTCCGGAAATTGAGCCGATGAAGGCACGACACTCGTGAATCAGTAATCGGCCGGGTTATTATTCAGCGGCTCGGATGAATAGTTATTAGACATGACTACTTGCTTATGAGGGAGAGATAGAGTATCGAGTTCTACACACATAACCTCCCGTTCTTCGTTGAACGTTGAGGGGTCCCTCTCACTGTTTTTCGTAAGAAGAAGGAGGAGAAGAAGAGGAGACGTGTCTTGACGTCAGTGGCCTCGTCTACTCCTCAAGATATTATCGTGCGGGGGGTGAGAAGGAGACGAAGTGAAAACGTCCGGCGAGAAATCAGAAGAGAGAAGTCAATTACACTGAATCCGTTTGCCTCTCGAACATTCTCAGAGCTACTGTTCTGAGGAGAGGGCACGTAAATATTTTCCGCATTGAAATCAATCCGAATACCTATTTGTCCGAATCCTTGGCTTAACTGGCCTTTTCTTATTCAGCTCGACATGATATTTAGGTGCATAGGGCATACGCGTATATGTACATAAGATATGCTCTAAAACTATATAATTCTTTTGTGTCTTCTCTCCAATCATGGAATCTTACGAAAATGTCATCTCTTTTTCAGAAATTCGATGAACGAAGTGCAATGGCCATTGCTGGGACTCTTCTCCATCCTCATCATTCTGGCTCTGTTCGGTAACCTGCTGGTATGCGCCGCTATACTGTGGGACCGCTCTCTGCGGAAGCAGCCGGAGAATTTGTTCCTCGTCTCACTGGCGGTATCAGATTTGCTAGTTTCCGTTTTGGTAAGTGCAAACGTGTCAGAAAATCAGTTTTGTTTGCCTAAAAACCCGGAATATCGACAACCCTCTTCCTGGTTTTTCTCGTTATTCGTGGCAACATTCCAATTTCGAAAATGCGCGATCGAGAAAATCAAATTCAACCTTTCTTTCTCTTCTTTGCTCGCTTCTCTTTCCAAGTTAGAAAGCCTATCCTTGCCAATGCACACATCCTGCTTCGGCTCACATGTTCTCTGCCGCAGGGGTGTTGGAAAATAGGCACTGCATGCATATTTCGGGTAGAAATACAAGAAGGTCCCGAGAAGGGGGATGCTTCAAATCTAATTTAGTCCGTATTGTTGCTGGCAAAGAAACGTCGGCGCTCCCGAGACAAGTGGGCTCACAATGCGACGACATACACGGAAGCGATAGACTTATTACCACGTGATAAGATGAGCCCAGTTTTCTGACCATTCCAAGTGTCCCGTGGGAATTTGGTATAAAAACCAAATCCCTTCATGGCTGGCTTTTCTATTCCGTATAATTTCAGCGAAAGATCTAAATTTAGAATGTTTGTTTTTTCTCCGCCTGAGCAAGCGCAAAAGTCAAACGGGTCAGGTCACACTTTTTGTTGATTAAATTGCACCTAGAGCTTGCGCGTTTTTCTGTGATGAATCGCACTAGACACGCGAAAAGAAAGATGCTAGACGAGAAGAGGCATGAAAGTGGAAATGTAAGGTTTCGCGCCTAATTTTCCGCCTCGACACGCCTATCGCTTTTCAATACCTAACTGTTGATGGGTAATGTAGACGACAATTCGGAAACACTAAAACTAACAATTCCAGTTTGGTGAACACAGACTGATGTTTCAGGTGATGGTATTCGCTGCTGTCAACGACATTCTGGGTTACTGGCCGTTCGGCCAGTTTTACTGCCAGTTTTTCATCAGTTTCGACATAACCACGTGTACAGCCAGCATTTTGAATCTCTGCGCCATTTCTCTGGATCGTTACTGGCATATCAGCAGACCAATGGTTTATATAAGATACTGTAACCGTCGTCGCATCAACTACGTGATAGTTCTCGTTTGGCTGATTTCTGCAGGAATCGGAGCGGCGCCGCTCGGTTTTGGATTCGGATCAAAAGTCACCAACAACAAGTGATTCGATGTCAACGTTTCAGACTTCTGATTGCCTTCCTTTCAGTTCAACCGGCCTACCGGTCTGCGAGATGCGTCTGCCTCTCCCATTCGCCATCTCTAGCTCCATGGTCTCGTTTTTCGTGCCAGCGATGGTGATGGTTATTCTGTACACAAAGCTTTACCTCTACGCCCGAAAACACGTACGGAGCATCAAAACGCAGCTGCAACAAGCTACATCGTTCTTGATAATGCAACTGGCATCGGAAAAGATTCGCGAGGTAATTCTCCTCTTTTGATTTCTAGTTGCTGAAAGCAGAATAGTGCTCCAAATAGTTGTTTTCCAATCGGTTTGAAACATTTTTTGCATTTCCATTTGATTGCCGGAATGGTTTTTAAAGCAGGGCAAAGAAAAAAAACTGAATTCTGCCCATTCTTTCGCTGCTACAAAGGTTTTCTAACACGTTTTTCGCAATTTTTAACATGGAAACCCAATTTTGTTTCGCTTATTCCTAACAATTAACTGCCAGCTTAGAATGCCAGCTTTCTGGGGCGCAGTCGTCTTTTTTTCGATTCTCATTCGATTTCATTTCCGTGTTTAGTGTTGGTCGCCTACCGCCTAAACCCATGTTGAGTTCCTCTCGAAGTTCTTTCCTCCTTCCTTTCCTTCCTTCCCTTTCTGCCCCAACCGATTCTTCCCTCCCATCTGTTTCCAACCTATCTTCCCTTCCATACCTGCATGCTTGTCCGCATGGCGTACTATTGTGCTTCCCAGGTAACGGCCGCAACTCTGAAGGGTGAAGCTCTACTGCCTCCCGACTCGCCCGCAACCGAACGGACGACGATGACCGTCTCGAGACATTACTCGCGACGTTCGACTACTACGACGACAGCGACACCACGAGGCGATCATAAAAGCAGCTCGCAGAATAAGGTTGAATCAGTGAGTTGTGTAGAGATTCTCCCCCCTCACTCTCTTTCCCTCTGAAACCTCCCTCACACTACCCAAACTACCTAACGCACATCAATGCGATTTCATGTTCACACTGGCACGGTTGACTTTTGTTTTACTTTATCCTTGACTCGTTCAGTTTTTGAACATGAAAAAGATGAAACTCACTTTTCGACAAGTAGCCAAACGGCCAGTAAGTGAGAGTGAATTTGCTGTGACGTGTCATTTTATGTTCTCTTTCGTTTCCACTCTGGCCAAATATAGAATATGGATCCATCACTTTCTAGTTCGGTGTAAATCTGTTACCATTAGTCGTCTTTTAGATTCTATCATAGAAACACTTTCCATTCGGGAGACCACATTGAAAAATAAGCGCCTAGGTGCATTGTATTTGCTCGTTGGCTACATTTACTAATCAGGCTTTTCTAGCTTTTTGCTCTTTGGTTCAAAATGCACATTTTGACAGATTACACTTTTCGCAGTTTTTCGACCACATTTCTTCTTTTTTAAGTTCAATTTTTGAAACTTTTTTTTTTGGTCAAAGTGTGTATTTCCGCTTCAGCACCCATTTTGAGTTAAGCACCATTTAACCGTGATTTCCAGATTCGCTCGTCAATTTTTTCAAAGCTGAACTTCCTGTGTCCGGCAAGATTCAAGAATCAGCGGTCCCCACAGGATGCACACACTCCGGCCGCCCATAATCGCTCAAACATCAGCGATCAGAAAGCGCGGTTCGGCTGAAAAGCGCCCACGCTTCTTAAACTCAAGTATCGTCTTTCCAGACTGACACTCGGCGTTATTATGGGAACTTTCTTGGTGTGTTGGCTTCCTTTCTTCACGGTAAATATCCTGCGCGCGTGGCTCCCCGAGATTTTCAGCTCCAAAACAATTATGGTCCGTTCTTTTCTGGAAAAAAACAAGAGCCACCGAAAAACTATTTCAGGCGGTCACTTGGCTCGGATACGCAAACTCTTCAGCGAATCCGTTGATTTATAGTATTTTCAACCGAGACTTCCGTAGAGCATTCAAGAAGATTATCGTCAAAGTGTTGGGATGCTGCTGGGAAGAGCCTGATTTGAACAAGTCCATGTGAGACGTGATACCGTAACCCGAAACTGACATTAGTTTTAGCTCGTCAAGATATGCTGCTCCGGACATCGAACGACGTCGATCCTGCACCCGTTCGTCGGAATCTGCGCACGACAACAACAACGACGCGAACGCGACCCGTCTCAACCTTCTGGCAAACAATAACGAAGAGACGATTCCGGAAGAACGATAAACTGACTTTCACCCATATCTATTTCGTTTCGTCATCTACAGCACCAGCCATACAAATCTTGTGCTTGTCGGGTTGCTGCTTCCGAACTGATCTCCCTTTTCGCTCCAGTCTTCCAATATTATCTCACGCTTATTCTTTGATGTGTATGCTCCTCCCTGTGGTTTCACACAATTGCAGCTAACGGGAATCCTCGGCAAATTCAGATTTTTTTGTGTTCCTAACTATTGAATGGTCCGGTTTACTTAGCTTCTCGCCCTCATCTCAACTCATTTTTTTCTCATTTAACATGGCTGACGCACAATGAATCTTCTCTTTCTTATCTCAACGAAAAAAACAAAGTTGGTTCGGTTCCTTCCTGTTCTTGTTTTTTGGTATTTTCTTTTTCAAATCATGACAGATTCAGCAGATTGCTTCTCGATCTTCTCCGAATTCCATCGGAAACGCTGTGAATCAGGATTCGCTCCCTTCTTTTCAGCACCAAATTCTTCCAAAAGTCAGACAACAAACTAGTTTGTATTCAAGTTGAACGGCAAATAATTCGAAACGCTCGGATGTGTTCCCATCCACTTCCAATTCTTTTGTCATGCAATTTCATCCGTTCCTTTTTTTCGTCTCTTCTTCTTTTTCGCGTTCCGCCCATCTCTTCAAAACATTTATTTCTCTAACTATCGCAAAATAGCAATGATGCAAACACAGCGGAAATGGAGACGAGCGGAAAATAAAAGAGACAAGCGGAATGGATATAATGCGGGTTTTAGTAATGGCGAAAAGAAATGGAATCAAAATAGTTTGGAGACGAGTGAAATATGAAATGAGAAGGACAAAATGTCGAGAAGATCTGTACAGTCAGGTCAAATGTTCGGGAGCACAACTCGTACATTGATGCGTTTTCGAATCGAGTGGACACTCGGTTTAACAGGGCTACACTTTAAGCCAATATAAGATTAACAGAGAGCGAATGTACAGAATGTCGTTATTGGTTCAGACATCGGTCTTCAGGAGAACGTCGGTCTTCGGAGGCTGAGCTTGTTGGATGACGTAGTTGACGAGCCAGATGTCCTTAATCAGCTTCCTGTAATCATGGTTCTGTAGTCAACTCGCGGCTGTTCTGGTTCTCCCCACTTGACTTCCGCGTTGTACTTGTAGTAGATGAAGATGCGGATGGTGGACGAGAAAACGAACAGGTTCGATCCAAGATCGCTGATGATCACGTAGAATGGTTTGAACGACTGGTTGTTGTCTTCCTACAACACGACATTGTCTTTCTCTAGTCGAGTCATGCGCGGGGCCACTTTTCTAATCTTCTATGATGAATGCCTTTAGTCTCTAAGTCCCCCACTGGTCAGTTTTTTGCAGCTCACAATTTCAATGAAAAAGGTTCTTCCTCCTCCCCGCAAGGCTTACCACAATCCACTCTCTCTTTGAAGTCTCCAGAATGTAAAGAACGAAATTTATGAGGTTGCAGGCCAGATACGCGCTGATGATGACTACGGTAGTTTTGACGGCGCATCGCAGACGGTGCTGTTGTTCGCGGATTTCGGCGGCTGCCTGAATTCGAGAGGTCGTCGTCTGCAATAGTTATACTACCAGCTACGAGATGTGCGACAGATAAATGTTCAATGAAAAATAACATTTTCAACAAGCGCATGCGGGATTTGGTTATCACTCAGAAAAAAAACAATGATTTTAAAGTACAGAAAACAAGCACAAAAATAAAAACCCCTAAGAAACACAAATCCATTTCTTCAGTTCTTTCAATCCAAGAGGGAAGCAGTGGGAATGTTTCTGTTGATTCAATTACTATCTACTTTGCCAAATAGGTTTGCCCTTGAGCAAAAATCTTCTTTTCAGTACACCTTCACTCCAAAATCTTTGCTCTTTTTTTGGCGAGTACATAACAAAAGTGTATCTTCACTGAACTTGTGGTCAACTTTTAATAACTAGTACCTCAGAAAAGTTATTTTTTTCTTTTCTGTTTACTAACATAACGATGACTCTTTTCATAACTAAGTGTGTTCCCGTTTTTGAAGTGTTTGCGCGAATGTGATGCGCTAAAATGTGGCTGGCGTCACATTTCTAATCGAATCAGATTCGTTTCTGTAGAGAGCGCTGAAGTATACCGAGAAGAGCTGTGCAGGAGACGTTGACTGGCGGCGAGTCCTCCGATGCTGGACGCGCAGTTTGGCGACGACGATGATGTTGAGCACGCAGAGCAGAACGAATGAGACGAATGTGTGGAAGAACTAAAACTGCTTCCAATCTGACACTGTCCTCGCGTATCCGAATTACCGTCAGAACAGTTTCAAACATTGCCCATGTTTCCTGTCCGTTTGGAATCGAACTCAGCCACTTTCGGTGGAAGTACTCGCACGTTGTGTCCTCGTAGACGTAGAAAAGTTGAAAGCCGTTGCTGCGCAGAGCCGTAGCCGTTCCGAGCAGCACTAGAATGACCCCTATGCGCAGACGCAGGGAGAATCTGAAAACATCAACGTCTTATCCTTTTCCCCGGTAATAAACGTGTTGTCAGCAGGTTTATTAGGTGCAACTAGCAGTTGTTCGGGTGCCCGCCCTTCTCTTTTCAATTTTATTACAGGCTATCTCAGCCATCAAACTTCATAGCTGCGGGCCCCTGCCGGCTACAATATGAAGCGACGAAATCACTGAATCGAGATGGTTCCGGATGAACTCATTTCCAGTTGTGTTTTTTGTTTCAAACATACTGAGTCTCGCAGTTCATTCCGAGGATCATTGCCAGTTTCTCGGCCGAATTCGCAATCAGAGTGTACGGGATGGAGAGCTGAACGACGCGACTCATCACGAGAGTCACCACATTGCTGTCCATGACGAAATTGTAGAGGAAGGCTATAATAAATGCACTGCTGGTATATGAATTGTCTAGTACGACTATAAACGAACCAATTTTGTATTCGACGGAAAGGGTGAAGAGTCCGAAGCAATGGATGTAGAGGGCGCACAGCATAAAGTCGAGAAACGCGAGAAACGTTTGGAATGGATAGCTTCGCTCCGTTTTTCCCAAGAAGATGTAGAGAAGAACCCCGTTGAAGACACATCCCAATGCCGACAGACATGTTCCAATGCTGAAAATTCAATGCTGGATGGTCCACTGGAATTATCGGTTTTGGCCTGTTAATCTTCTATGTTTGTGGCGTTTTTGTTGTTTTTTTTTGGTCTAATGAAAACGGGAGGCCAAATGTCAATTAAATGTGTTTATATGGCATCGTGCTGGCCAAAAACGAACTTCATTTTCGTGATCCCGTTATGAGATTTTCTCTTTCTGCTTCCAAAGGTTTAATGAATTTTTTCTTCGTTGGAGCGTATGCATTGCTTTCTCAGGCCCGGTACTTTTATGTTTTCGTTTTGTCAAAATATTTGCGGCGGACTATTGGCAAGGGCTTAAAAGTGACGACTCGCAGCGTTCTCCGTTATTTCCTTTTTCTTTTTCCTGATGTCACGTGTGATATCTGAGTGTGGAAAAAGTCTGGGGCAAAGCACAATGTGTTTCCGGTGGGAGTGAGCGAGGCGAGAGGAGACGGAGCCGCAAACGGAAGCGAGGGAGTAGGATGGAAGGGTATGCGTGGCAATGAATGATTTCGGGACATGTTAGGCCCGGTAGGCTTAGTGAACAATCTATTGCGGCAGAGGAAGGCGAAGTCAGCCCCCTATGCCGACGAGTCGGCGCTGCAATTGGGAAAATAGTCACGGAATGCCTCTCGATTTGCAACTTGTCAGAATGATGGATAGCCGTCCACTGCCACCTACCGGGAAGGCGGATGACGTGGCAGTTCGGACGAAGAACCCCTCTTCCTTCTTGGAAAGTTGGAGCCGTCTTGTAAAACAGCAAGAAAGCAAATGCTCAACATAGTCGTAGAATATTCAGAAGACTCATAAATGTTCTCTCGTTTCGCTGCTCACAAAACGATGTAGTTCCCCAAAGAATTATCAGCACTTTAGAAGGAGCAACCCGAAATCGTGTGACATGCTTCATTCTGGACATGTAATCGAGTTTTAGTGGCCAGTCGTCCTTCTCCTATCTTCCCTTTCCCCTCTCCTCCTCCTCCTCCTCCTCCCAAATGTTGCAAATTGGCTTGTTCTCTTTTCCTGGCCCCAAACCTTTCGCTCATTGATCCTGACATTCAGCGAGACGCACAAAACATTTTCTCTCTTTTTTCGATGTGCCCCTTGAATGACCGAATTCTTCATTTGATGGTGCACTTCGCATTTGCATATAATTAAACTCGCCGCCTCTTTTTCCTCCCATGCAACAGCTTTCTCGCGAGAAAACGAGAAAAACGAGGGGAGGGCCCTCCAGGAAGAGTTCTGTCTGTTTCCTCCCTTGGATTTCCGGCTGCCAACCAGTCAGCAAATCCGATGAATCAGCCACCGAAAACTTTTTCAGGCCCAAAGTGGCTTTTGATCGTGACGCCGCAGCACCACTGCACGTATCTACATGCCATCGCCCATAAATTTTCGTCAACACACGTATGGACATTTTCGAGGACGGCATCCAAACAAAAGGAGAAGGGAATAACTAATTTCATGTTCCTTTTGGGACGCTCGATGTTTTAGCGGCCACCCGGGGATGTTGGGATGGATTAGTCTTCGGGTTCGGCAAAACCCTCGACACGCGGTTTGGCAGTCAAATATGAAGCAGCCCGGAAAAAAGTTATCAAGCGCGCTGATCAGCTTCTCTCCGACTACATACCCTTCACGCGTGATGTGTTTTTTGCAAAACCAGAGAGAAACTGAGATCTTTCGCCGTCAAGTGCAATGAGACATATGAAATCATTACGGTTGCCAGAACTTCCCCCCACACGTACCTGATGAATGCGATGCGGACTTGAGACGTGTCATCGCAAAGAGTGACATTGGCCGGTGATAAATCATAGTCGGGTGCCAATAAGGTTGACGTCTCCATGCTTGTTTTTCGAGCGAGCAGGGCGAACTCTTCAAAATGACAGGTTGAAATGGGAATGGAAATGAGAATGGCGTCGTGTCGCGGTCACGAGCCGAGAATTGAGAAGAGGTTGAGAGGGCAACATTTGAATGATGGATTGGGTGCGCTCGACCACAAATTTCACCCAATCTCACCCGTAAGCGGGCGACAAAAAGTGTGATAGAGTACAAAGACTGCATTTGAGACGAGGTATTGAATTGGAAAACCTGCCGATTATTACTATTGGGTTTACTAAGGGGACGAGGTTGGCGACAAACCCTCATACATTCTTAATTTCCCACTTCTCGATTTCTCTCTAATTCAGCTCCACCAAACATGTTCCATGCGTAAAAAAACAAAAACTACTCGAGACTAGAGATCATTGAAGAAAATCTTGAAATTACCGTATGCCTCCGGGGGTGGGGGAGCAAAGAGTGTTCAAGAGCTTTTCAGAGAGGGGACCCGCGGCGGCGCATTGTGGGTTTGGGCGCAAAAGTGCTATGCGAGCAACACTGAGCCGGCAGCTGGTAGGCGGGGCTTAGGAAGAGGCCGGCGGGCAGGAAAAAAACTTGCCACGACAAGGCGGCGCTTCTGTTGGTTTTCAAAGTTTTAGGGCGTCGGAAAAGAACTCCACGGAAGGAAATGAATTTAAGAGGAAGGGAAATGGCAGGAGCATAGTGTGCCTCCCGATACGCTGTGCGCCTAATTATTTGGTTATCATCAGGAGCGCGCGCGCAGAGAGATTTATGGTATCCGGAAGGGAGATGCCTCCTCCGGAATCCATTTGATCTGTTTTCCGATACGAAATGGAATTGGATGAAGCCCACAAGACCAGCCACACAATATTCATGTTTCCTCCGCCTTTTTCCCAACGATGCTCAGATGCCAAAACTCTTCTCGAGAAAGAATTAGAGTCGGAAAACGTTCAAAAATCAGCAGATTGCTAAATTAGAGACTAAGGACCAAATTGGATGAAAAAGAAAAGGGAAAAGAAAAGGAGAAGCTGAAAATGAAAAAGTTGCTGAAATACAACGTCGTTTTGACCGAACTTTTGAATCCTCTAATGAGTTCTCGTGGTAAACAAGGGAAGAAAAAGAAGGCAACGAGGAAGGAGCGGATATGGCCGACTGACTCGGCAGGAGGGACGCGCACGTGAGGAGGTGGAGCCTCACGGACACAATTTCCATTTCTGACACGTCTTCCATCACACCTGCCCCCATTGTATGCCATTTTTCAGCCATAGGGCCTGTCAAATCTCGTATAATTTATACGAATTGAGTTTGAATTATAGAAAACTCGTCATTTTCATGTGGGATGACGTGGTTCAAAGGGTTACGGTGGAAGAAAGTGGGCGGGAAAGGACACATCGGTCGTATTTCTTGAAATTGGGCTTTTCTGAGGCAGATAATCCGTCCTGAGTTCGTTTTTTTGGGAACTCAAGGCAAATCTCGTGGCAAAGTGCCTACTTAGAGGGCTGAAGCGAAAAGACAAAAACACCGGAGTTTCTGTGCAAAAGAAGTTCTCGTGCCAAGAAAAGGGCTTTTGGTCCAAAGTCTAGCGGCCTATTTGTTCTTTTCCGAAATTGGGAAAGGTCTTAAAGTGCACGGCAAGAGAGGGCTGTATCTCATTGAAAATGCACGAAACCAATTGGCAAACGTTGGTAATGTTCGGAGCTAATCGATGATTAAAACAAGGAGTCACGTCATCTTGCTGGATTCCTAACACATCGTGTCACCAAATTTAATAACATTCAGCATCGTTTTGTCGACGAGAAATAGGGTCCCGCGTCTAATAATGGTACATAATTGAGTGGCAATGCATGAGGTCCGATGAAAATGAATATGGCACGAGAAACAGGAAACGATGTTCTACGGCACGATGAAAAGCGGAGGAGCGGAGGGAAGCTCAACTTATTACTAGTGGCGGTAAATGGAAGACGAACGTGAAAACACACTATTTTATTGACACCACCACCCGCTCCCACTTTCTATTTTTTTTTCTTCTATCGGACCACCGACCGCTCTATTTCTTTCTGATCCAAATTGGCGTTGCTCAACAAATGGCAGTTTAGAATTGTGGCAAAATAGAAGATGTGATTGAGATTTACAATTAGAGATATAAGCTGAACACTTGCAGGTCAAACGGTGAACTTTTCGGACAATTGATGAAATGGTTGATAACGGGTGGTTTCTGATCGGGAAACGTTTTTCATTGGGTACGAAACTTCACGAGGTTTTTGGTTATCGAAAAGGTGAAAAACGTCCAGAAGGCTGCAATAGCAGCTGATTATTTGAGAAATGCATTGACTCAGAGAACAAGAGGTGAGAACAGTGTTTCCACGGAAAAGAAGACGTCATTGGAGACGACTTCTCTTCTGCTCTTTCGCATGAGAAGATGTGGGAGAGAGAATGCTCATTCGATAAGTTCAGCTTACCAATCCATCATGAAACAGCACTCACTTTCAATGCAGATTATTGGTCACTCATTCCCCCCATATTTCTCTCTCACAAAATGAGCAAACGAAGAAGTTGAGCCCGGGAAAATAAGAATGGTCTTCAAAGGAAAGCAGTATCGTAGAACTGCTATTCACGTTGTCACGCGACCTTTCACGATAACGGCGAGACAGAATAGGCCGGAAACTCGATTATGCAAATGGATAAGTGGAACCAACCTGACTGAATGAGCGTTAAACCTGACAGAGGGCGGAAGGAAGTGATGCTTTTGGATTGGCTTGAATTGTGCCTAATCAGGGCAATCAGCAAGATTGGAGCAAGTTTAGGAGGGGAACAACATGAGAGATGGACGGAAGTTGCAGACGAGTGCAATTAGTGTCATCAAGAGGAAGACGAAACAAGGAAAAGGAAGCGGTCAGTTGACACGCAAAGTTCTAAAAAGAGTCGGATTAGCAGTGCAAAGAACTTTCTCTGTTTGTTTATTTTTATTTCAATTTATGCCAAAAAAATCAAGACCATATTTGCCCACCAAAGAAAGCTCGCTTCTCCTCACACCGCTGAGAAAACAGAAAAAAAAACGGAGAGGAGATGTATGCATTATCCAAAAAGAGCATAGCACATAAAACTCACCTTTTAGCTCTCCAAACAATAAAAAACCGATAAAACAATACGATAGAAGGCCAAAAGGGTATGAGATAGATATAAAGTCATCGACTCGAAACTGAATATGAGGAGGGAAAAGAGCAAACGTATTTTCGCCATAAACACATTGAAAAACTCTGGGGATTTCAGGAAAAGGCAAGATACCTTTAGGAACGCAACTACCCAGAAATTCGGGAAGCCAAGAGAGAAGGAAAAAAACGTCTGGAACCCTTCAAGCGGACAAAAAATGGCTTATTGTGTGGTCGAGTGGTACTCTACTTCTTTTCTCACCAGCCAATAAAAACAAAAAGTGATGATCAAACTGCTACTCGAAACGTTGAGGAACTAGTTGAGAGCACCTACTCGAGATCCACTCCAATCATAAAAATGGACGCTTCTTTGCACTGCTTTGATCTCATCCATTTCCTTTCAGAACTTTCGAGCAGCAAAAAATGATGAATATATGCACATACATGCAAACAGCGACATGAAACTGAAAGTTTGGAAGGTTTTCCGATAGTTCGCGGACGCCGATAATTGAATTGGATTCATTGGATGACGAGAAAAAGAGAAGGCGACTCATTTTCACTTGCATGTCTTTTTCCTTTTTTCGCACATTTTTCTAAACTGATTAGCTTCCCAACGCGGTGCAAAACAGGTCCAACACACTTTTCAAATCGGATTTTGGCAGAAAGAGAAAGAATAGTGGGCGAAAAAGTAAGAGGAGTTGCAACTGAAATGGATGAAAGAAGTGGATGTTTCTTTCTTTCCACGCAGGTGATGTCAACTCCAGAAGAAATGAAAAGTGTGTCCGAACTCTGGTGACCTGACCATGATGCCATTCCTTATTCCACGAATCAATTGTTCTTTTCATTGTCTTAGTGTATTCGGTTCTTACTTCCCGTTTGGTTCTCCGATAAACAGCCTCTCTACTGCAATGTGTTCCTCTCGACCACCGGGCCGCCTGCGTCTTGCGATGTGCCTGTGTGTGGCCTCTATTTCACCAGCGTAGTTGTCTCCTTGTTTGTGTGGGGGTATAGCTCAGGGGTAGAGCGCTCGCTTTGCATGCGAGAAGTCTGGGGTTCGAATCCCCATACCTCCAGTGATCTTTTTTCCTTTTTTCTCCCAACACATTTTCCTTTTTTCTCCCGCACTTGCTTGTTTGAAGTTTCTTGTATAAATTTGTTGACGCATCAGATTGGTAAGTTACTCCTTATTTGATCAGAAATTGGTAGAATGACGAAAAATGAAATCAAATATTAACATGTTTGTGTCTCGGTCTACTAACCCAGAACAAATAGGTATTCAGAGAAATAGAAAACACGGAACAATTGTTTCACGAATCAAAACAAGCGATTAGAGAAGTGGGAGTTGTTTGCTCTCTGAATTTTCAGCCACGTTTCGTTCCGCTTTCCCGGGTCAATTTCAATTCGTACCCTTTTGCGTGATTGAATTCATTAAACTTGGTGTGAAATTCTGATTTGACGAAACCTCACGTTTGTGTCCGCTTTTTTGTGCTCTGCTTTCTGAATAGCAATGAGAAGCAAAAGTTTCAGAAATTTGCACAAAAAATGTATTATGCGTTTTGAGAACATTTTAAATCATCAATCAATTCAAAATAAATATCTCTCACAAAAGCTGACCTAGAAATAAGTATGACATTGGAATGTGAAAATAAAACACATAAAAGTTAAGAATACAAAATAAATAGTTCAGAACGTTGATGGTGTTAAGTCTGAAACAAAGGTTTTAGCGGGAACGTAAGTGAACTTTGCAAAGAAAGAGATGATTGATTAGGGGGACGAAATTTTCTGGTTTTGGCACAAAAATGCATTTGAGGAAAATCGGGATGTTTTTTGTTAATTCTAGGACTACTTTTACTGACACTCACGTTTCAATAGTTACATTAAAAACACACAATAAATAAAAATAATTTACTATATTCTTCCTACACAAAGTTTTTTTCGAGCCAATGAGGAAAATGGGTCGTGGGATTTGGACCGATTGAGCAGATTTCAAAGGGTTTTCAGATAGTGGACAGAAGGGACATCATCTAGCATCTCGTCTCGTACAGTCCGGATCTTCCGATGTAGCGGACCCATTTGATGACGTCGTGGTCCGAGTAGTTCAGTTTCGGCTCAAACACTTTCAAGTAACGCACTTTGAGTCCAGACGGCGCAAATGGAACCTGCAAATTAAATTTGAGTTTGGCGAGTGGTCTTGGGAAGAGAGGGGGGGGGGGTAAAGAAAAAATGTTGGTACCTCAAAGTTCATGCTAACGGGGGGACGGTTCCACTTTTTCTTCTCCACGTTACCCGTCGAGAGAAGATCGATTTCAGCTGAGATTTGGCTCTCCTTCATTCCAGCCATACGTTTGATCCTGAAATACAGAAGAATTTGAAAAACATGTCGCCCACTCGTTGGTACAAGAATCATGTCACTACCAGAACAACTTTGGAAGCCATTTATAGTTGTTTGAGTTTAGTTTCTGATTTTTAATGCGATTCTTTCAAGAAATCAGAGATTGACTTGGCAGACACTAGTTTCAGTCGTTCTTCTCAAAGTGCCTTGACGTAAACTTTTCGCCAATTTCACTGATTGCTTTCTTCTCGCTTCTCGCCCGGCATCTTCTTTCTTCTCCCCGGCCGCCATAATTTTCTCGTCTTTACGAAATGCGGACCTCCCGCTCGACTGCTCGCTTTCTTTCTTCCGCCCGTCACACCCTAATCCTCGGCCACCCCCCCAGAGACTCACTTCCACACAATGGCATTCTCGCCCGCTTTGTACTTGGCTTTTCCTTTCATGCAAATAAGCTGCACACCCGAAGTGTTCGGCGGTGTTGGAATGCGCACTTCGATCTTCTGGGCGAGAAGTGACGGCTTGAAGTTGGACTTGACGACTACCTGAAGAAAAGGGGAATCAGAGAGTAACATTGACAGGTTGCGAACCTTCACTTCCATCTTGTTGCGAGAAACCTCACGAACGAGCGGGATGACGCGGAATGGAAGTTGGATGTCTTTTGTGGTACGGTATCTCATGAGTTCGTACTCGCCATCCGGGGGGATGAACGAGATCGCGTGCTCCGTCTCGAATTTCGTCAGCTTCACGCATTGATGGAACTGACAGTCGTCGATGGCCACAGCGGCACGGCTTCTGCAAACAAAAGTATCAGTTACATGTCCACGGATTTGTTCCTTCGTACGCTTTATTCGGGTCGTCGCTTCCGGGCTTCGACTTTCCCTCGATAGTGATTTTGTCGTTGATGCCAAACTTGCACTCGGGCATACCACTCAAGTACGACTTCATGGCCACCTTTCCGGCGACGTGAGCCGAGAGAACCTGTCCTTGCTGGTTCATGAGCAAGTTGACGTACTCGATGACGTCGAGGAAGAGCTCATTACGCCGGTACTTGATACCCTCGCGACGCCATCCAATCTGGCCTGTCACTTGAGAAGTGATCTGCGACTGCTCCTCTTTGGTCTGCAAAACAAAGACAAATCCTCTCGGGAAGTGTTATCGAGTGATGTCTAAATGGATTCATTTTGAGCGGATACAGACTCGGTACTCGGGGATTAAAGGGATGCTTTTTTTACATGATAAACAGCCGATTTCCGGCATGAATCACTGTTTTCACACAGGAGGAATATGATGAAAACTGAATTTCGTTCACAAGCAAGGCCATTCCAGAAACTCGGCTAACAATCACAGTCACAATACTCAAACTCACCACAGGAACTGGAGTGTCCTATAATGATTTTTCAACATGAGAACCGGTTTCTTTTTGTTTGTTTCTATAGAGAAGGACATGCTGTTAGGTCACCTACCGCCGTGCGGACTCCTTGCTGAGTGATGAATGTCTTCAGAACTCCCGGATCCGTGTTTTGCGGGTATCCAAAGTCGAGTATTTCTGAAAGTACGTTCCCTGCTTGTCAGCCTTTCATTTCTTGTCATACCATCAAGTAACTCGTAGATGAGCACAAAATTGTTTTTGACGTTCTCTTCATTCAGTTTTCCAAAGTACGATTGCATTGTGTCTGCGAAACGTTTCAGGAACTGAAAAAATGATTCGTCATTCCGTTTTCGCTTGGCATGTCGTCTTGGATACCTCGAAAACCATGGCGGCATTCACATTTTGCCGAGTCACCGCGCATATCCATACGTTTCCTCGTTTGACGTGGAAGAAAGAAGTGCGTGCCATGTTGGTGACCGGTGAACGGACCTGCTGACGAGCGTGAATGACGTTGACACGGAACGCATCCACAGCGTTTCTTCTGGAACTTTTTAGAGCTCTAAATTTGCCCAAACAACCCAATTTTCACGCTTTCTCTCGCAGTAACGCGACGCCGCCGAAAAATCGATACTCGCCTATTGAAATATCCCCACGAAATGTTCATTTTCTTCGAAAGATACAAGTTTTGTCAGAAAAAAAAGCATTCGGAATGCATACTTGTCAAGTTACCAGCAATTTTCCACCCTCCAAGGAATGTTTCCGTTCCCACGCGTATAAAGTTTTTTGGGACAAACAAACAATGCTATTCTTAAAACCGCCCCATTTGTTCATTCGCTCGCTTCACATTCTTTTCTTTCCGTTCCGACGCTTTCTGGCTGGCATTTCTTGCCGTGACATTCAAAGCGCTTCGGTCAGCAGCTTCAACCCGTCTTCCCCTTTCAATTGTTGTCATAAACAAACATAATACTCACGTCACATCGTCGCGATAGATTCTTGAAATGAGCACTTCTCCTTTGTGGTTGTACACGAATAATCCGCCAATCATGCCCGAGTCCGCTGGAAATTACACTGAATAATTGGGTGCGAAATTACGACAAAGCGGAAAGAAATCGATGACAAACTAGGCGTGAAAAAAGGAAAAGTAAACGAGAATTGGGCAGGCGTCGAGTGATGACCCAAGTTTCTGAGAAGGCCGGCCCCGACCGCAGAAACTGGTCCAATAGAGCGCCCTTCAAAATAGGCGCGCTGCGGTCGCGTTGCAGTCTACCTCATCCTTCATTCGCTGCGCTGTTTCGTCATATGTTTGGCCGAGAGACGGAGAGAGATCCGAGAGGCAGAGAGACCGGAGAGAGGGGGAGAGGAGGGAGGGCCGCTCTGCGACTACCCGCTCATATTTCTCGTGTGCCTCCTCGCTCTCTTCTTTTCTCTGCTCCTCCCTTTCTCGCACCCGTCTTCTATTCTTTATCTCGTTTCTATGTTGCATGGCAGAGTTTTAGAAATTATCTCGGACGACCATCATACCCCCCCCCCCTTTTGTCACTTCAATTCAAGATTCAAGATGCTGAATACCTGAGAGGAGTGGGAAGAACTGTATTGTGAGCGAGTGGAAGAAAACCTTCAGTGCCGACAATCAAACAGTCAGACATTGGATTGTTGACATACATGCCCCTGTACAGTCTCGCTTTTTTCTTTGCCTCGCTTTTTCGTACTCTCCGAGAGTTTTCGTCTCGAAACACACTAGTATTAGCACTCTTCTTCGTTTTTCTCTTCCTCTTCTCACAACTATTAAAACAGCACAAAAAGGGTATACAGTGACCTACTTTTCCAAAAAAAAAGGTTAGAAGATAGATATAACCGCCGTTATGGGCTATTGACTGAATGAAGAAGGAAAAAGGAAGCGAACTGACGACTTTTCGATGGTTTTTGATTAGAGGCGGTAACAACAGAGACTTAGACGCTCGCGGTCGTTGTTTTGTACAGGTTATTAGTCACACCTATTCGTCATCGCTCCTTTCCCGCTTCCGTTCTTTCTTCTTTCTCGGCAGCCCTTCCGTTTCCTCCCCGCCCACCACAACCACTTCTCACCCACCAATTTCGGACGTGTGGTGCTTGAGAATTCTGGAATTCAATTCTGACTGGCTGCTTGCATTTCGAGTGGCTGTATGGTCGCGTGGTGAGCTCACTTCAAGTTCACTTTGTTCTTCTCCGTCTTCTATCCGATTACCACGACTTTTTGTAATCTGTGTCTTGTGAAGAAAATTTGAATTTCATGCCTCACATTTACATGTTCAACAATATTTTCGCTCTGATCAACGGAACAACATTGTTCTCTTTTTCACCCTAAAAACAATGTTATTTTCATTCAAATGCTGGTAGAATCGGAATGTGTTCGATTATGACCACTGCTTCGATTTGAAAAAAAAAGACAGAAGAGCGAACGATTATCGTATTATACCCGAAAAACCTGCGGTGGTTTTCTAAATCTCCCTTCGAAACGACTTGCGTCACTTTTATTCCGCCGCGCAGTGGCTGTAGCTTCTGGCATTAAAACAAACTGATATTATTAATATATGCATCCTTTGTCAAGTACACCCCCCTTCTCCTTTCTCCTCCCATTTCCCTCTTTTTGCCGCGCTCTCTTTCTCTTCAACTGCGAAACCGGCTTTTACATAATCGATTTGACAGCCAAAATGACTAAAATGCCTAAATGGGCGCCAGATTTTAGATGATCGGTAGGCAGCAGTCGTTCGGCTGACTGTATTTGTGCCCCATTAGCCGGGTTACTTCTCAGGCCCCTATTTTTGATGATTCTCGTTTTGCTTGCCTGCGAGAAAATGCTTCGTGCTGTAAAGATGAATACTGACTAGATCAGCGAAAGATATGTACAGAAGCCCTTGAAAAAGAAAAAAAATCGAGAAAGGTCACCTTGAAATTCACACCACGACACCGCCGATCTTGTCTTCTTCCACTTCCGATCTTTTCTCGATTTACATCACCATGTGACCGATTTTATTTGGTGTAGTCGAAAAAAACCAGACCAACCCACTCTTGCGCTCTTGTGATAAATAACATAACAAAAATATTTTATCTGATTGTTGAGGGATCGGGAGGTCGACAAAAACACGAGGCGAGGAAAAAACCGCCGTGTTTCTCATTTCTCACATTCGCAAACACTTTTTCTCTATTCTTTGTGTTTTTTGTTTTCGATCCTCTGTCTTGACTACTTTATAGTGAAACGAGTAAAAACGGAGTAGAATATGAATCCCTTGAGGCGAAAACGGGCTTCCAAGAATTCGAGTCTGCTGGAATACCCGACGCGTTAGTTCAAATGCCCTTCGGCTTCGTCATCACATTGGGGACCGGCCCGTCTGAATTCAGCTGCACTTTTCCCTCTCGCCAGACAAAGTTAGCCACATAGAACACGTGTCTCTCGACTTTTATTCCTCTAGTCGAACACAACCTTCGCTCTGCCGGCTGTGCTCCCTCCCAAACAAATATCATCCTTTCAGTACCAGGTTCCTCGGTGCCCGCTTGTCTCGAATTGTGCCAACCTTTTGTTCGGCACCTTACGTAAACAACCGAGTTGTGCCCTCCGCTTCGACGTCACCCGCCTCGTACCACCACACTTGTCACATTGTCTCTTAACGCACATTAGTATCATTACTTCCGTCGAGCGAACGTATTTCCCGTTTCACTGCCTCTTCGTATTGATTCGTATTGACAGTAGTATTTGGAATCAAATCGAATCAACAAAGTCACTGTGTCACCATGACTACTACATTTCGTCATGACGTCTCTTCGGATTGTGCTCCCATGGCTCCACCCACTTCGTATTCGCTCCTCCCTCTTTTCACTCCCAGTTCGTCACTTTGCAGTCTTCTTCGCTTCGTTTCAGAGATCATTGTCGACTAACCCATTGTGCTCAAAAGAAGTGCACTAGTCCTCGGAGTCTCAGTGTCCTTCTCGTCCCGTTATCACACTCCATTCATCTCAAAGGGCGGGGCTCATTTGGTCAGCGATCCTGTTTTGGCTCATTCCAGCTTCCTCTTCGCTCTCTGTGCATGTTTGCCTGCTTTTGTCCGTCCGTCCGTCCGTCGGCCCGCGGCTTTTCCTCGAACATGCTTCTCCTCTCTTTCCTTTTTCCACCACAAAAATTCATTTTCGCACCTGCTTCTCCTCACTTGAGTCTTTTTCTCTCTTCTTTCATCTAGAGCCTCAATTTTCCGCACAAACACGTAGACACACACTCACAACTACTAATGACTGCAAAACGAGTATCTACAATGAACTCCGTGCTCTTCTTCTTTTTTTCTTCTTCTTACTCCCTAAAGTCGATATCGGCTAATCTTGCTGCATTTTTTTCGAATTTCGTCTTGTTGCTTCGTCTCCAGTTTCCTGTTAGAGCTAAGACGAACTGGGAGGAAGGAAAATCGACTTACGTCAGAATTTGCAAGTCAAAAAGAGAGCTTTGGCATGCCAAATCCACTTCTGCTTGAACTTTCGGTCTCTTTGTAGCCAGTCGTTTGAGGAGGAAGCTGGCATAAAAAACACCGATTTTCGCATTGTTCTTTCACCGCCTCCCATGACTCATTTTGTATTTATGAGGACGAAGAGACGAAATATACTTTTTATTACATGGTAGTCATCAATTGCAGCATCCTGTCCTCTTTCTCAGCCATACTGACCCCGAATCCGTTTCCTCCACTCAGTTTTTCCTCTGTTTGTAAGCAAACACTAACCGACCTCCACCCCAATCTTACCTTGCTGGCCAGTTTTTGTGATAACTGCCCATCTCCACTGCCGAAAATTTCCGAGAGGCATGAGTTGAATAGTAACGCTTCTCTTCTTTTCAGAAGAGAAAAAAAAAGCTGAAAAAAAGAGAGAAGAGCCAGAATTCCAATTTCATTGAGATGCCTATCTTTGCGAGAGTGTGGCCGGGGGGTTGTTTTCCCATTTCCTCCGTTTTCGCTTCTCCTCTTCCTCATTCCGATTTGTGTGCAAAATGTGAACAAGAAGAAGGCGGTGGTCGTAGTTGGATTCAGTTTTACGCCAATGATATTCACAATCGGACGAGAAAGCGCGCCTCTTCATCGATTTCGAGCCGCTCCCTTATCATGTTTGCTGTCCAGATCGTCTGATAACACCTCTCCGACTACAGTCCCAACATTTCCATTTCTAGAGCTAACAGCACACGCGTGACAGCTCTACCCGTCTATTATCGTGTTTTTCGAGCTTCTTGAAGTCTTTCACCATGTAATTTGTTCAATTTTCTGCTCTCGCTCCTCCCCCTTTGCTTCAAGAATCGTCTCATTCTCAATTTCAGCTCAATTCGGTTCAAGACGCAGGTAATGATGCAGTCTTTCCGGAAAATTTGGAATAAACCTCGTCCGGACGACTGGATGCCACTAGCCCGTTTCTACTACGCGGATTCGGCGCTCAACGATATCGGTGAGTATGTGAAAGAGGAAATTAAAGAGAGAGAATGAAAGAGAGAGAGAGAAAGATAAATGTTGATTGATTTGAAAATCTTCCTTCTGCTATACGCCGACGACCACCCGGGTCATTCATCTCTGTGTCCGCAATCCATCCCCATTAATTATCATGTCAACTCTTCTGCCTCCCGTTGATTAAGGTTTTCCGAAATTTGAAAAAAAGAACGACGCCGGTTGGTGGTGAAAGGAAATTAAAAATAGAATTGAAAGAGGGAACTAATCCAAGACGCATTTCTCTGACGTGGAAAAGGAAATGAGCTCGCGCGAAAGCGGAACAATGACCGAAACCGGCTGATCATTTTCCCTGTTTGCACATTCCTTCTACAGAGCACCACACTCAATATTAGTTGCAACGAAGCCCATCGTATGTGTGTGTGGGTGTACATATTTTGATATTTTGCGGAGAAGCACTGAAATTTCGAAACGAAACCTTTCTGCCATTAGCATCTCTCTAAAATAGTCGGCAAACAGATAAGGGGTGTCGAGTAAACACTCTACTCTCATTTCCCACTAAATTGTCTGTTTGTCGAGAGGAAAACCGTCAACGGTTTATCTCTCCGTCACTATGATAGTGGGAAGTGAGAGGTGAACCGATCCAAAGGACCAAGTGTGAGGGGGCCAAGTGTTCAACTGAAACACACAATAGCATTCATTTCCTCGTCACACATGGAAGAATGCCTTGACATGCAAACAAAAACAAGAAAGACCAAAGACATTTCCAATTTCAATTCCATTATTCCTCCTGAACATGATACTAATTCAACGGTGTGCAATACGAGCAACACCGAGACGCGACATGAAATATTGATAATTTTGCCAATGCGACGTTTAAATGTTACGACCAGTGTGCGAAGTCGCAAAAATTGATAATGTTTGATGTCTTGTGGCCAATGAGTTTAATCATCTTTTCAGCGAGTGAGCTTGATTCGTTCGACGGCAGACGGGATCCGGATCGATGCAATGCTTTGGTCACAAGGCTTCGTGTTGCTCAAGATCGGGTTTTGCATATCATAAGTGAGTTTGGTATGCAGCGTCTTCCGTGAGACGTCATCTTGAGTGTCGAATGTGGATAAACAGGAACTGGCGTTCTCATTCCGGATATTTTCGGTTTTGCTAGAACCAGGAATTACTGGAATCGGTTCTTTGTTCCTGTTGTCAGGATGAAAGACCACTAGTGCACTGGAAAAAGGACAAAACACGTTAGCGTCGGTGTACTTGTGGAGTCGCACTTTTTCGAATGTGCTTTGGATCCAGAGGACCCTCTTGTCTTCTCTTCTTCCTTTCAAGAATGTCTAATGAATGCACTCTCATCCTCTTTCAAAACTATGGCTAAAGAGTGCATTTAGCGAAAAGAGAAGAGACGAGGAAATTGGGATTTTCTAACAAATGAAAAACTACTGTCGCTCTTAGGAAGATGAAAAATAGTCTGGGGACAAAAAGAGTATAAATATTTGTGCGGTGCTCAAGATTTTTGACCACTAAGCGTCGAACAAACAATTTTTAGAGCACCAGCAGCCGCTACCGCTGTTTCATTTTCGCAGCGGGCATTGAGTAACTTCAGAGAAATGAGTAAACTTTTTTTCAGCCGAAATGCTGGTACATTTGTATCCAAGGGAACAGGATCGGGCATGTCGAGACTTCCGTGTCAAATTTCCCGATGAGATTCTTCATGATACTCTGCCTGGCCAACTATGGTTCGGAGCCGAGGTATTTTGGGTTCTACTTTGAATGAAATGGTTAAACGCCATTCATTATGGGGTTTTGATTATATGTTTCACGCAATTCATTCTGAGAACTTGTACATCTGACTTTTGATTTCAGTGTCTGTCAGCTGGCTCGAACATCATTGACCACGAGTCGGAATCGGATCTCATCCGACCATTGGCGAAGGAGGTTACAAAGCAACTTGATCTCCTCCGGGACTTGCTCAAGGTCAGAGAATGGTGCCCATAGAACGATATAGAACTCAATACTGTTTTCAGAACCAATCGCTACGTGATCCATCCGCTTACAACACCATCATCAAAGACAACCTGCTCAAGTTTGATAGGCTGTTTGCAGACTTTGAATACCAATACGTCTCTGCAATGGTTCCTGTGAAATCAGTAAAAGAACATGATTCACAGTTGGATGTGGCTGTACTTTTCTCCGAAGTTTTGGCGCTGGCTCTCAGCAAGGATCTCATCACGCAAGATCAGATTGACTACTGCGATCCTCTGGTCATGATTGCCATTCCGAGACTGGGCATTGTGTGGGGTCTTCTGGTCTACTCAAGCGGGGCACTCAACGTCGACGCTCCGGCCGAGAACCTCTCCGAAATGTTCAGACCTTTCTATTCACTTCTCGTGAAGATCCGCAATCTGCTAAGAATTCTGACACCAGAGGAACTGATCAAACTCGAGACTGTGTTGTGCAAAGGAGAGTCTGCAGCACCGGAAAACACTTCGAGCACGCTCACAATCACTGACTTCCGTACAAACGTGACTGACGAGGAGAAGGCGAAGAACAATCAGCGAGTGTGGATGTGTGATGTTCCATCCGACAGTTCGATGGAGTCGTCAGTCAGAGACAGCTCAAGCGAGACGACTTCGCTTGCTTCGTCCGGACTCACCAGTCCAAACTCTGGCAGTGAAGAAAACGTCAGCCGAGTTGAGCATCTGGACGAAGAAGTCGACAATGAAGTCGTCCAGATCGAGTCTTCGGATGAGGAGCCAACGGTTGACATTGAGATGACCGAAGTGAATGCAAGCCCTATGCAAAACGACGAGACGAAGGATGAAAGCTCCGGCGAGAGCCAGGAGACGGAAGACGCCGAAGCCGACACGGAAGACACTGATGCCAAAACCGAGCAGACAAAGCTGAATCTTTTGGATGACAAGGACTTTGAGAAAAGCGATAAGACGATCATTCCCATGCAGCTGGACCCGAGGTTAGTGTCGATGTCTGATTGTCGTGAAATCGGAGAAACGGCAGCAACAGCAGAGAGGAGACGTAAACAGATAGAGGAAGTGCCAAGTCACCCACTGTTATTGACTTTCTATCTCTTGCTGCGATCGCTCGTCTAGTTTCTCGTCAAGTTTCATCTCTCTTCTCATTTTAGAGCCAAAATCGATCCGAAGAACCTGCGTTCGCGCTTCCGTTCATCTCAAGATCTTGTTCATCGTCTTTTCGTTTGCATCTCTGGCGTTGCCGACCAACTGCAGACCAACTACTCGGCCGAAATTCGCAAAGTGTTGAAATTGATTCTTCAGCCATCGGAAATCATCCCTGTCTACGAGGTGGTGAGAAACTAGCGCATCATTATAATTTAACTAAATGATGATTCAGGTCAACGCACAGGTAGCGAATTCTCAAACAGAAGGAGAAGAAACGGGCGTTGAGGCACAAGAGACACTACCGCTTCCAGCATTCATGGGTAAGTTTAAGATAACAACAGATGTCCGCCCCTATGTGATGCACTAACTGCCCCCTCTGCGTTACTTAACATGAAGCCATTGGCTATCCATTAATTAGTTTATCCAGGTGTCCGTTGGGTTCCGGACGAGGATTGCGAGCAGTGCACCGCTTGCTCGCTTCCCTTCAACTTTGTCCGCCGACGTCATCACTGCCGCAATTGTGGACGCATTTTCTGTCACCGATGCTCGTGTAACTCGATCTGCATTCCAGAGCACGGATACGATAGAAAGGTTTTTGATATCAGAGGTGAATTTGGAGGGTAAACAAAAGTATTGCAGGTTCGCGTCTGCAACCTCTGCTACGTCCACCGATTGAATCCGTTCGGATGCAACGAACAAAACCAGGCCACTGATTCTGCGGCGACAGTGAACGTTGTTCCCGAACAAGCAACACCTCAAACGACTTCCGCTTCCTCCTGATTATTCTGTCACTTCCTTGATTAGTTCTTCTCCCCAATATAGTAGTCACTTGGTTTCCTTGTATTTTCTTAAATCCCCCAAACCCGGTTAACTTCTCCAAACTCTTTGTGATTCCTCAAGAGTTGAATTCAATTCGCCTCTCCATATTTCGATCAGTGAAAATGTAACATCTATGTTTATTCTCTTCGAGCTTTGCTTCTCCTGTCTACTCACCCATTGCACTGGTCGACTTCTCACGTATGCTTATTGCTTCCACCATATATTTTTCTTTTTTTTGTACATCTAGTTTGAATTCTGTCAGAAAACCATCCAAAGTCATTATCCTGTGATATAACAACTCGTCTGCTTTTTTCTTCCACAATAACTTCCCACTTCTGGTCATTGTATTCTGATTTTTCGGTTTTCCGCTTATTACCCGGTTTCCCAACAGCTGTTACCAAAAACTATTTCATTTTATTCGTCGGCTTATGGGATAATTGGCATGAAAGAGGTCTTTTTTTGTTTATGAAAAAAATAAATGGGTATTTCGAATCAAATTTGTGTTTCTAGTTTTTCTCCTCATGAAAATGATCGGTTGAATCGAAGTGCGAAAGAGTTGAAACCAACGAACGATTGAGTGGCGCAACTTGGGCATGTCATTAAACTCACCATGTCATTTTGGCGGCGATAATTTTTAATGGCGTTTGTTTTTCTACCTCAATAGATATTTCCACTTTTAAGCGCTGATAACAAAAACGTTTTGCGTTTCGAATAAAAACGTGTTTCGATTCGCCAAAATTTCGAAAACGGGTTGCCGCGTGTTTCGTCACTTCGACCAGCGAGTGCTGTTTGACGTAAAAGACGGAAAGTGTCTCGGCGGTCTTCTTCCTCAAAAGACCTCATGTTTTCTGGCAAGACAGGTGTATCTAGGAATGTTTTTGTTTTTGTTTCAGCTAATTCGTCCCACTTGAACGTTTGATGGAAAAACTTTCTGGAACAAACGAAAAAAGGTTTGGCGGACTCGACGATCAGTTTGCAACATTCACAGAATATACAACATTCACAGAACATGTATGCATATTGCAATAAAGTGTGCAGTAGGGACTGAAAATGTGGGCTTAATTTATATCACGTTGTTATATTTTTTCTCGTGTTTGTTGAATTTCCAAAACAAGGGGGTGTTTGTTGAGTTGGAAAACGGCAAGCACAAATTTTCACGTGGAAGATACATCAACGCCAGTCTGCGGATCCGACTACACAAGTATAATTACGTTTTGGAAGACGTCGAACTGCGTCAATCTCAGTCCCAACGCTCACCTTTCAATGCCGATTCTTCTTCTTCTTCCCTTCATTCCTTTTTTGGTCCCCCGCAAGTGACGTGTCAGTTAGTTGTAGCTTCATTCGCTGTGTCGGCGTCGCCCGCAGTCTCCGGTTTGATGACGTGGCATTTGAAGAGTGCGTAGGCCCGCCAATTGCTTTAATGTGAACGAGCTGTACGAAATACATTTGAGCGCTTTAATGTGCTCCCATCTTGGGAGTCGTTGACGCCTGCCAAAAGAGCGGGAGCAGTGACAAAGTCATTAAGAGTGATTTGTCGGGGTCAAGCACTTTGTTTTCGAGAAAAGGCGCGAAGAAAATGTACTGTACTATAATGTGCTCAAACCGTAGGCCTTCTTCTTTTTGCCCCCCCCCCCCCCCCACGGCTTGCAAATGTGTATATACTCCTTCCCTCATGTCCTTCCAGCGATTCCGAAAGAAAATTCAAGGGGAAAGAAAAAGAAAGGATGGAAAACTGTAACCTGGGATACGCGAGATTTATGTGTTTTTGAAGTGCCCCTTGTGCGCAAGCTCTTTTTCGCAAACCTCGCCACGTGATTCTCACAAAACACAGGGATTGCTCTTTCTGATTCATTGGTCTCACTCTTTGAGGATCTTCGTTTGCAGTTTTAACCTCAGCCTGCGAAAAGCATATAATTTTGATGCGTATATCATCTGACTCACAAAGATAGGTTTCAGTCCCTCGAGGTTGCGGTTTCGCAATTGGAGTCGAAAAATCCGAGCCTAGATATCAACCACCGAATGCATCAAACCAAAGGCTTTAATTTCCTGCCTGTCCCTGTTCCACGAGAGTGACTTTGATTGATATGGCTTACTGTAGCCATCCAATTTCCACAACCCATCTTTCTTCTCGGACAGGGTTATATTGGAGGGGAAGACGAACATTGAAAGGGAAACTAGTCATTTCTCAAAAATCTCGTTCCAAGCGGTGCCCATCCATTCATTTGGCCCCCACACCGAGTCGTTCCCCGCTTCCACAAGCCCTTCACAGCCTCATTTGCTCTTGCCTTTCCCACTCAGCCCGACGCTCTCACTTTTCTCTCCTTTTCGTTTTCAGTGCCTCCAACGACAATCTTCGAAATGATCGCCGCCGTGTGCTCCGTTTTCCGCGAGGAAGAGTCGTTGCGTCGCTTCATCGGCATGTGTGCCTGGTCTCTCCGGACGATCTGCCTGATTCTGTAAGTTTGCCGGAAATTCCACTCCCCCCCCCCCCTCTCAATTCCTTCCAGTTCATAAGTTCACTGTTTCGCCCCTTTCAGCTTCATCGCGACGATCCGTCTTCACGAGCAGGCGATCCAGCTTGAGATCGAGATGCGCGAGAGACGAGAGAATCCAGTGGAGGACGTGCTGCCACCAAGACGTCATCGCCGCGTTGCCTACCGACACCTCACGCGCGCGCCTGCCGAAGACCGCGAGGACCCCAGAGACGACTAATTGTGATCACGCCCTGCGCTCATTCTGCCATTCTCCCTTTCATTCTTTTTCGCTTCGTTTTCACATCACAATAAACAGCTCTGCGGTCGCGTGACACACTTCGTTCAATTTGCCACGTGGGCAGATTACAGTAAGACTGACAGACGGAGAATGTAGTGGGAATGTAGTTCCGAGCACATTATCTTCCGTACCTCCGTCCGGCTCTCAAGAAACATAATGACGAGACGGGAAATCAGAAAATTCGCCATCTTCTCACGGTTTCGGCGAGCTCTCGCCTCAGTTTCCCAAAAACCCACTGTTTCGTTTGGATCGATACTCGGCAGGAGGCTGTGTAGGCTAAATGTTCGAGAAATTTTGGCCGAATTCGAGAAGCAATTAATTGCGCGCATCTCACTCAGATTTACGAGCCTTCGCTTTTTTTGCTGCGCGCGCCGTGCTCGTGCGTCGCCGCGAGCAACTGGTTATGTTGCCATAGGTAATACCAAGGCTACCAGAGGAATCCACGCCCCGAGAGCCTCCCTTTCGCTTTTCGAAACAAACATTTCGAATTCCACTCTCCGCTGCTTCGGCGAATTTTATGTTCAAAAGTGGGCAATTTAGATTTTTACCCAATTATTATTCAATTTTGAGCTATTATCCACTTCCACTTTTATGACTTCGAAATTTTGAGCAATTTCGAGGAATTGAAGTCATAAAAGTGGAAAATCTGAAAACGAGAATTTTATGTCCGCTCCGGGGTAAACTGTAGTCTTTTATCGATCTGAGGGGCGGGCCTTGAGCAGTCGGCGCGCCCGAGCCCCAGTCAATTTCCTCCGCCTCCCTGTCTTCTCAATCTTCATTTTTCAAGAGGAGGCGTCCGGCCTTTCTTCCACGGTCTCTCCACGTGTTGCTGCTCTCTAGCCGTCTCCTAAATCTCTAGATCCCATAAAGCGCCGCGCAAGCTCCGCCCCCTGGCCCAGGCCGATACAATTCATTCATTCCCTCGCTGAGCCCTTCGAATTGCCTTCTCCCCGCTTTTCTTCCTCTTCGTCGCTCCCCTCCGACTGTCGCCCTTCCGGAGCTCGTTCGATCGATGGACACGTGGAAAGATGAGTTCTCTTCATGTACTTGTTTATACTTTCGCAAATACTTGAGTTCATCAGTTTTATCATCCTCATTAGCCCAGGCAGGCAACTGCCACTCTGTTCTCCTTTCTCACTCTCTCTGAATCATTCCAACTTGTTTCTCTTCCCCAGCTCTTTTCTACTTTCTCTTTCGTATATTTTCTCACGTTATTTTCCGTCGTATTACTTTCTATCGTTTTTTTTTTCTTTGGGAAAGGTGATTTTATGTTTCTATTTTGGGACGACAGACGCACATCTGAGAGCTGTCAGTTCGAATCAGCCATGGATTCGAGGGTCAGGTTGATCCTCCTCCTATTGCTCCTCTCTCCAGACATCACCGGAGCGGATGTGACCAGACAGCCTCTGGTAGGGGTCTTAGAGGGGAGGGACTCACCGGAATCCTAACGTTTTCCAGAGCCAAGCTCTCTCTCTCGACCAGTGCAGCACTGATACTGTTGTTACATCTGCAGTGATTGCGGTCCTTGTCGCGATTTTACTACTGTGGGTGTTGAGCGGGACTGGGCAAGAAATGAGAGACTGATATGTGATTCTCAGGTCTGTCTTCACTATACTAGGGCTAGTGGCGGCACATAGAGCGGTTCGAGGTGTCGACGTTGAGGAGTTCGAGAGGAGTAATTCGTTGGGTTGTTAAGAAGTGTGCAAATCAGAAACTTCAGACTATCCGATCTTTGTGTTCATCGTGATTGTCTGCATCATTCTGCGAGAAATCGCTTTTCAATTCTGCACATGGCTCCCGCTAATCGGAACGGTTCCGGACCGAACGTCGATTCGGGCGTACGCTGTTTCCGTTCTCATCCAGTAAATCGAAAATTGCTGCCACTGATTTGAATTGATCTTTTTCAGCAGCATACCGGTCTCTTTGTTCATAGCGTACAAAATATATCCGCTCGCATCCTACTGGAAATATGTCTATTCGCACATCAAGAGTACGGTAGTTTATGTCTTCTGTCTTAGTGCTTTGCGGTAAATGTTAAGAATACAAAATTTGTAAAGTGGGCGGAATCTCGTCGAGTCCGGCCAGATGAGTTGTCTGGTCAGAACGCGACTATGAAGGAAGAAAGACTTCTGGCCAGACTACTCTCCCTCCTCTTCTACTTCCAACAGAAACGAGCGTCTGAAAGAGCACATTCCTTCTCTTCTCTGACCTGCGCTCGATATTCTTCGCTTCGTTTCAGTCGTGATATCCGCGTCGTACGATACTTACAAGCTAGTTTTCATCTCTTTTTGCACTATGATGGAGTTCTACAACATCTTCTTCGGACCCTTCCAAGAAGAAACCGACGTGTTCTCCTGCATTGCCTTTGTCATGTATGAAAGAGGGGAGGGGGTTATGGCTATGGAAACATGTATCATTTAAGCTTCCTCTTCGTGTCTGTTGAAGTAATTCGCCACCATCATGAAATGACGCACGAACAGAAAGATCTGTTCGTATTAGGTGAGCTCCAAAACCTTGTCTCGATTTCGTGGAAAACACTGTTTTTGTAGTCATGAGCATTGTGACGTGTCAAGCCGCCAAAGAAGCGCTGCGCCAGGCTGAGGCTATTAACCCGTTCCCTTATGAGTTTCGATTGGTTCTGCTCGCCCACATAGTTTTTAGTGCAATGTGAGTTGAGATTCTCGAAAAACTGAACACCGTCCCAATTTGAAGAATCTCGAGAATAGTTGTGAAGAACCGAACTGCAATCATGATTGTCTTCAAGCGAGCTGCCCCGTTTCTCTACAAAATGGGTGAGAAGAGAGACTACTGGTAGTATCATGTGATCAAATAATTCCGATTTAGCTCAAACCATTGTCATTAGTTTGGACGTTCTATTGTCCAACCTGTTCTCAGAGTTTCTCAAACAGAACTTTATCTTCATGACGACGATTGTCCCGGACGTTCCGCACGCCCTGAAGCTGTTCCAAATTTTTGTGTAATTTGCATAAGCACCCTTCATTAGCCAATAGAAAGTAATTCTAGAGTGCTGATCGTGTCGATTTTTGCGTGCGAGGATTTGTACTGCTGCAACCGATTCCAGACAAGCTTCTTGAAATGTCTAGGTGACTCTCTTCAGCCAAGCTACAACATCGATACTGTTTCTTTAGCCCTCGTCTTCGCCGTGAACACCATCATCGTCCTAGGCGCACCGTTCATTTGAACGTCCTTCCCAACGCAACTGCTTTCTTCCTATTTGCCACTAAACGTTACTCCTGACGTAAGCTACAAAACCGTTGTCAGAAAGTCTAAATTCCTTTGTTTTCAGTGTGTCAGCTCTTCTGTCTGCTCAAAAGTGCAGATTCGGGAGCAGACATCCATTCGCCACACCACAATTCACTATATTTGTCTTATGTTTCTCAATCGCTTCAGTTTCCACTTTTCCGTTTTCACTCATTGCCAAGAGCCCAGTCTTTAGTTCAAGAAACAATGTGCATACGAAATTTCAATTATTTTCAGTCAAGAGCGGGTGTCAATCCGAGAAAATTTACCTGAAATTCCGAATATTTGTTCTCTTGTTAATCGTCTTCTCGCGATTTTCGTTCCAGACTGAAGGAATGCACAACCTGCTGAGCCCGCCTCTCTCCATCGCGACCATAATTGTATGGTTCGCGGTCGTTATTGGTATCATCTTTGCAGCCGTCGCATTGTAGGCAATTTCGACTAGACGTCGGTTCAAGAAACGTCATTCTCGTTTTTCAGCTTCTGCGTCTTCGTCATCGTCGTCGAGCCGTGCATTCGTCGCCGTCGACAGGCTCGCGCCGCACGAGTCTCCGCCTTCTTCACTCGCGACGATGACACCACCGTCCTGCTCTCGCTACATCCGCCTCTATAGGTACGCTAGCATGGTCTTTCAGGTAGTTTCCTCGACTTGTAGTTTCAGTCGGTCTCCATCTACTTCTGCTTCTTCTACTCCTTTCTTTCTGCTGACACCAGCTTTATGAACTCAATATGATTTATTGCACTTCTACAAAATGAAACTGGGCATGGGTTTTTCTGCTTTCTCATTTCTTTACTTTTCTATCGGTCTCAAAGCCGACGTTGTATCTCTCTGCTTGCTTGTTTCTTCTTTCTAGTTTCTTTTTCGAAAAACAGATGCTGTCCATGGATCAAGTCAGCGCGATCAACATGCTTGTCTTCCTCACCCTTTTCCTCACCTTCTTCGTGTAAGCCCACCCATTTTCGCTCCTCAGCCCGTCTCTCTTCTGTTCAGGGTGCTCATCGGATGCGAAACGTACTTCTACTTCAGGGGCAAGCCGTTCAACTTTCTCAAAGAGTACCGCAAGATCGAAGCGAAGGAAGCAAAAAAAGCCGCGCGACAGGCCGCGCGGCTTGCCAAGAAACAGCGGAAGAACAGAACTGTCCGAACTGCCCGTGCACCCGATATTGCGGAAATAGCTGTCTGAATAAGAACTCTCTTTTCTGCTCCTCACTTTCTTTCCACTTCTCTCACTCAACATTCGGTCTGATCCGTGTGAATATCTCTACTTGCCTGTGTTCGTCTTCTTCTAATTCACATCTCAGAATGATTCCGAAAACCCCACTGCGCGGTACTCACTACACCGAGGCTGTAATTGGCTTTGCCATCGCACTTCTTGTCTTCATCTGCCTGTGAGCGTTCACACACGTCTATCTTAATCACTCAACATTCTAGGCTCGGGTTCTTGATCCGCTACATCGTTGAGAACCGTCTTGCTGGGCAACGCCACCAGCAGGAAGTGACTCCGTTTGCGATCCCATCGGAAAGCGATCCGGAGGGAGGCGAAGAGAATCCCGCATACGAAATGGTGGTGTATGCTGAAAACTCCTAAAGGTGCTCATTCCAGCCGCTACCAAACATGATATCATTCCAATCTTTCCAGAACTCACTACTCAACCCGACCGTCAATCATCTCGCGACACTTTTCATTTTTTTTCACTTTTCTTTTACTTCTATCTACTTTCCCGATTCTCTCGTGCAATTCTTTCCTCGCGTACCCTGATGATTTATAACTAATAAATAAAATTTCAGAGAAATCGGAATGGATTGGACTCTTTTCCTTTTCGTCGCCTACACCATCTGCCTTCTCTGCATCAGCATCTCGATGTAAGTGGGACTCCGCATAGACTTTGATAAACGTGCTTCTCCAGCCTGCTGCTGATTTACGAGAAGAGTACGAGCTGGTGTGGCGAGAAAGTCACCACCTTCACGGGAGGACCGCGCATGGACGATCGTCCACTGTTCGGATACCGCTCGGTCGGCGTCGAGACCAGCGCCCCTCCGTGCCCCGGCGGTGGTGGCAGGTTCAGTCGTTTCGTGGTGAACGAGTGCACTAACATCTAAAGTGCTTCGATTCTCTTTTACGAGCTAATTCGCTATTGTTAACCCCTACCACCTCATGAATCGCACATTTACTCGTTACCTGACAATGCACTTAACGCTTAACTATGAAACTGACAACATTTATGTTTTGCACCCTTTTCACGTCTTCACACGGTTTATCTCCCGTGCTTTGCTACCTTTACCCTCTTTTTTTCGCATGACTAACTCAGCCTTTGAGATGTCGACGACTGTTGAGCCTCCACTCTTGCAAAACCCAGCGATCCAATTCCTCATCGTCGTTCTCATCGTGTGCTCCATTGCGATCGGGTGAGAATACCGTTTTTGATACTTGCTTAACTGGATTATGTTGTTGTAGCGCATGTTTCATCCTGGAGAAGTGCCTCAAGTGCTTCTACCCGGTCACGGATCATGAGCTCGGACGTGTGATGTACGTCAAGCACGAAGAGCCCTCGCCGGTGACGCCTCGGGTGATCATCACAGTCGAACCGCCCGAATTTCAAGCGCCGGAGCTCGTTCAGCCGCCACCTGCTACGAATGGCGAGCGAACGTCCCTTCTGCCTCCAGCCGAATTCTAGGTGCGCTGCTCTAAATTCATTTTTAGTCGAATAGACATATTCCAGTGTCGTCACCATCTCTCCTCGTGCCAATGCAAATTGAAAAGTCTTCATTCCTCTCCTCTTTCTCATTTTCCAATTCATCCTGAAAGAAAGAGTTCCACTGTTGTTTCCCAGATCCTCCCGTTGTTTTGATCTATCACGGTTCAATTCCGTTGTTTATCTTCAACTCTTTTTTTCGTTCTAGCCTAATCTTTTTTTGGACAGATGAACGTCGCTGACTTCCTCGCTATCGCCGACTCTATCGGCAACTTCGTCTTCGGAGTCTGTTTCGCAATCCTCTGTCTTTTGTGAGTCTTCAGTTCGTTAGTAGCCGGTGATTTCCTCTTTGCTTTCGTTCAGCTACTTCGCCGCAGTGTACCAACTCGTGGACGTCGTCGTCAAGAAGATGGTGGAGAGGGAGCAGAAGATCCTCCTCGAGAAGCGGAAGAAGCAGATGGTGGCGTTGCGCGTGAAGGACGAGGCCGCTCCGGTGTTCTTGCTGATCGCGGTGGACGAAACTGGCGGATTGGGTGATGCTGTTCTCATTTCCGGAGAAGCGCACTAGCGCTATCTTGTCGCCAATGAACCCTTGTTAATATCCGGCGCTTTTCCTTTTTGACTGATTGATGGTTCACTTCCATCCATGCCTATCTTTCATTCTCCATTACTCTTTTTTCTCTTCTAATACACAATTCAGAATGGTTTGGCTTGAGGTTCCGTTTCCGACATTTCCTGTCAACGTTTCGTTGAGTGTTCATGTCATCGTTTCTGTGGCAGTTATCTGGGGAGCAATCACGTAAGTTTCTTTGCTTGTTATGACGACATAACCTGTTAAACTTATTTAAAGACTGTTCAGCATCATTCATCACATCATCCAACGTTTTTTGGTTATCGAGGAGGCCCGCCGATTGGGAACAAGCCTCGCGGCGAACGTCGAAAACGCTCCACAGTCGCAAGAATCGATGCAAGAAGAGCCTGTGTCGGCGGCAAAGACGCATGTGGTGGCGAAACCAGCAAAGACGGTTCAGTCCGTGGAACCGGCTGGTGAACCCCTACCGAAGGCACCAACCAAGATTGTTCCGGCTCCAAAGCTCCCCACCCGCTACGGTCACCAGACAGGAGGAAGCAACTTTTGGAGCGAAGGCTACAGAGGGCTGGTGCAGTGGCCGGAGGACCAGCAATAAGTTCTGCAGTAAGCGTGACCACGAGCACAGTTTTAGTTTCCATTCCTTCTTCAGACGTTTTCCTAGCACACTTCGTTTGAACACTTTTTGCATGATACAATGAATATTAACATTTTTTCCTGTTTATTCAAGTTGTCCGTTACACTGGTCTCGTACCAGATTTTATATCTAAAATTTATTTTTCCTTCTTCATTATTTGTCCAATCCAAATTGTAGAATCGTTTTTGCGATGGACGTGATGGACGCCCTCCAAGCCGCCCACATCTTCATGATGCTTCTCTGGTTTTTAACTTTGTCAGTTTCCTATTGTTGTGTTTTCCGCACCGAAATGTTACTGTTTTCAGCGCTGGTCTGTTCGCCGGAATGGTGAAGCAGTGGTTCTTCCCGACACCTCCGATTGTCGAGGCGTTCACTGATGTGGTCGATTCGTCTAACGACGAGGCGGTCCCCATTCTCCTGGACGTCGCGGGACTCGAGACGCTTCACAACGACAGCGGTATGCCCATCCTCAAAATGGTTTGAAGGTCAGCGTTTCGGGTGGTCTTTTTTTTAGTTGCACCTTCTTTTTCAGTTTCCACCATTTACTCACCCACTCACTTCGTTAATCGAATTCGCAAGTCAGAAACATAACTTCAGAAATAATTAACTTTGAAAGCATAAATCATTAACGTCACTTTCTTTTCAGTTTTCGGGATTAGTTTTGGTTTTCTACCAAGTTCTATCTGTTTCGTGTGGTAGTTTTTAGTTCTAATACCATGTTGAAGAATTTCGACAATGGAAAAGGAAGAAAGAGATTGCGACGAAAGCATCGAGGCGGAATAGGAGCTTCTCGTGTCAATGGACACACTCCTGATTCGAAAATCGTTAGTTTAGGAATTAATGTCAATTGATCCCAAAAATAGATTTCCAGGCTACCAGCTCCGAAACGACACGTTCTTTCCAAACTTCAATGATTTTTCAATAAAAAAGTTTTTCAGTTTCTGTTCAGAATCAAAATTGCTCACTTACTCACACGGTTAACTTTCCGTGCTCTGTATCTCATTTTGACCGGTTTTTTTCTTCGCTTCATCCGCGTTTTTCACATCTTTTTTGTTCTGGCATGAGCTTTCAATGTGTTTCTCTCTTCAGATGAAGAATGCCACGGCTGAAACCCCTTGGTTCCACATCCCACCGGCTTACATTCTTGGTGGAGTCGTCGTGTTCTGTCTCGTGTAAGGATTGTGGTTTTCATCCGCCGTGTTTCAATGTCCTCGGTTACAGTGTTGCTCTGATCACCGACTTCATCAAGCAACGTTTCGGATGCTGCGGCGCGCGAGGACGTTGCTGCAGCGATTTGCCGGCCGACATTTGCCCGCAGGACTTGGAGGCGGGACAGGCCATCCCGTTGGCACCGATGCGTGCTAACCCTGTCCGCTTGGAGTCCATTCGAGTTTCCTAACAGAGCACACTGGAGGAGCGGCTTTCTTATTCTGTTGAACCACGCCTTTTTGCTCCTCACTCTGTTCACAGCTCTCAATAAAAACATCTTCTGTTATCCTCTGTCTTTTTCTGCACTTCAATCTTCCAGAACTTCTCGAGATATGATGATGTTCCCATTCCGCGCCAACCACGTCGCCCGCATGGGGGTCGACCCGGACGTTCTCCTCACCATCTACATCATTGTGTTGGCCACGACCATTCTCCTCGTCGGAGGGTAATTGCGATGAACAATCAGCCGATATCCAAACCATTTTTTATAGACTCTACAAACTCGCCAAGAGATGCAACAAGAAGTCGAAGACGGCTGAGGGCGTCCAGAAGCCGCGCCCGTACGGCCACCTCATCCATCCGGCCAACGAAAACCTGATGGTCTTCAACTACGATTACGACGAATACTCCATTATCTAACTGTTTTCACGTTCGACTAAAAGCTCGCTTTGATTTTCCCGATTTTTTGAATCAAGAAATAAATAAACTTGCAAAAAAAAAAGATTTCGTCGTTATGTGCTTCAGAACCTCAGAAAAAGGCTGAAAACGTACAGGCAATTCAAGGGATTTTTGGAAGCAGCCGGAAAGGTTGAGTCAAAACGGAGCTTAGTTTAAATTATTTTATATGTCTTATTCAATTTTCTTGAAAAGGAAATGGAATGTGTGTTTTTATATGAAACGAAAGCTTAAATAAAATTGGATTGAACGACTGTGTTTAAGGTTGATGGGAAAAGCGAGGGACGTTGTCAGCAGGGTATATTCTGCTTTTACGGGTTTTGTTGCTGGGGGACTGGTGAAGAAGGTGCAAACCTCGATGAACGGAATGAGGTCTCTGCAGAGCATGTAACCACTTCCGAAAGTTCGCTCGCCTAGAACTGTCGTTCCGGGAAACTGCAGAAATGTAATTAGCAGAACATGTAAAGAACAAAATTGTTGTGTAGTTCGCATAAACTACGGGTTCTGTGAAATTGCGTGTCGCCAACCTGAATCATTTTCCAGGCTCAACTCTCTCCGTTGACAACTCCATGGGACAGATTTGCATTTTTCCTTTTTTCTTCTCTGTTTGAGTGTGAGCACCTCGTCAGTCCACTCTCCATGCCTTCAAACATTGGGTCTTTGTGGGCGAAGCACGCGGGCTGTGTGATACGTAACATTTTCCCACCAATCCATTATCAAAAACTAGCAATGTTTTTTGTCGTGTCCTCGCTTTTACACTTTTTTCGCCTTGCGAAACACTTTTTTACTGATTCTTCTTTCTAAAATATGTGATCTAATCTCATCTTCGTGAACCGTTTCGCAAAGTTTTGCTTTCACTCAACAGATTAGGGTATATCTGCGAAAAAGAGAGAAAGAGAGAGCGCAGAGAGAAAAACGCGCGACAGACCATACAGTGGTCGACAGAGGCGTGTCCCGCAACTTGACCCCGCCTTCCTTGCACCCAGTTGCCTGTTGCTCTTTCTCTCGTTCATTCGTTTAGATTTGTTTTCCAGGGCAATTGTTCCTTTTCCGCACTGAAAAAGAAGAATACTTCAGGATGAAGCTCAAACATGTCATTGTCGCTGCGGCGCTGATCGTCGCCATGTCTGCGGCTCCACTGGTTGATGAGGCGGTTTGTGCAACAAGGCAACTCTTCAAATGTTGTACTTTCTTTTTCCAGCTCAACATCTTCCAGAAAGAGCGTGTCCCGCGTCACGAACAGAACAGCCAGAACATCGCCTTCAACATGTTCTGCGGCTTGTGCGCCTTTCTGTAAGTATAACATATCAAGTAAAGACTCAATAAGGTCCAAGATGTATTTCAGCCTCATCATCGCCTTCTACCTCTTCGCTAGCCGCCTCCGCACTGAACTGAGCTTCTTCAAGAACAAGCCGGTTTTTCACATCGAGCTCATCAAGAACTGTGAGCGCATTCGCAACGGCGTTATGGGCAGCAAGCAGGGAGAGCAGCGCGAGTCGGCAGCTGGAGGCCTCCTCACGATCCAACTCGATTCTCCGATTGTCAACCTCAACAGCAAGTTCACCGACGACATCAGCAATAATAACATCTAATCGAGTACTGATCCAGTTGTTTGTACAACTCCCCGTATCCATTATCTCCCACACCTCCCGCTTCAATCCGAGTTTTATTCCCGTAGAGTTCCTCCAAATGTCCGATTCTTTATTAATTTTTAGTTCAGTTTTCCAAATAAAGCGCGTTGAATGTCGAAAACATTACTTTTTCGAAAAACGTTGTTTACAGAATCGAAGTGAAAACAAAAGTGTCTCTGAAGCCGAAAACGTGCAGATATCTGCCACAGTGTCACAGTGAATGTCCTACAATTTCGGTGTCATACCAGAATGTGTCTCTGCAGTTTTCTGCCCTTCAACTTTTGTTCCGCGCGGCTTTCGTCTCACAGCACCAACCTAATCGCAATAGTGGTCCCTTCTTTTGTCGCTTTAGACTCTGTGATCACCAGATGTGCGTCTGGTTTATGATGACCTGAAGATTGTCGGCATTGCGTTTATGCGGCAAGTTGCAGTGAGCTAGAATCGAAGATTTACGGCCCTCCGAAAGCCGACACCTTTCTCTTTCTCTCCTTCTCTTGTAAATGCAACCCAAAATTCAACTGTTTAGCATTTCCAACCTGAAAACAGCAAAGGTGAAAACATGAATGAAAAACACATTTTTCGTTTCGATTCTATTGACACTGTCCTTTTGACAATGTGTTCTGAAACAATATTTTTGCTCTTTTTCGCTATTTTTTCGAACGGTCACTTGTTTTCAAAATTTGTGACGTTGTGTTTGCAGGTGAATGAATACCAGTTTATGAACAATGAAGTTGTTGCTTCTTGGGATCTTTGTGGTACTATTTGAAACGGTCGGAGCCTTCTTCCCACTTAAACAAGAAACCTCCGCTGTAAGTGTCATCATTTATTTTTCCCAAGTTCCGTTGGTTTCAGTTACTTGAAGCGGACTTTGGCCACTTTACGTTTTCGGGGGATGAAACTCAAACGACGTTAACTCCGTCTGTCTCTGTGAAGTCGACATCTTCCGCACTTTTGTCTGGTATCTTGGCACCACCAGGAGCCTCATCTACCGCCAGAAACCCATCTCTACTCGAAGTTCTGACCAGCTCTTCCATTCGGACAACGCGGACTCCAAATAAGAAAACCAGAAGACTACAGCGTTTTCGAATAAGAAACATGAAGAACTTGAGCAGGCCTTTCCAAAAACAGCTCAGTATTCTACTCGTCACTACCGTTTTAATTCTGTGAGTTTTTAAAATTCCCGGGAAAAAAATAAAATTTAATTGCAGCGGTTTTTGCATTTTGCTTTCGGTTCTCAACCGGAATAGTCTCTGTTGGAGGAGAAAAACCGAGGAGACAGTGGAAGAGATGGTCACACAGCCACCGCCAAGTCCCTTCAGACACTTACAGCCGCACCGAATCAGGAACATCGTTCCTCGTGATGTTTATGGCAGACGTCTACAAGTGATCCCAGAAAGATACGAAATAGAAGATGTTGTCATTGACTTCTAAGTAATAATTTGTGTATTTCTTAGCCCCTCGCCTTTTTCTTTGGCCCTGCGTGTTCTCGCATATCGTATTACTGGCTAATTGTCTTGCAATGAATGCACGTGCAAGATTATACCCTGATTGCGCAATCCCTGTTCTGAGCTATCGGCCAGAGTTCCGTATGAGGCCAGGACAGGTCGACTTCTCCCTCTCTCTTCCCTCTTCTCTCTGTTGAGGCCTCTGGAAGCATGCGAGGTGTCGGGTGGAGGAGGTGCAGGGGCCGCCGTTGTGACGCGCTCTGTGTTCGGAGGGTCTCCTTCTTCTTCTTCTTCTTCCTCTCTCTCTCTTCTCTCACTCTCCTCCTATCTCTGAGACCTAGTGGGGGGGGGGGGGGGGGGGCACTTTTTCCCCTGTGCCGCGGACGACCGTTGCACTATTAACCAGCACGGCATAGCGAACCAGTGAGAGGGAGGGAGAGAACTGTTCCGTCATTTCCCAGTGCCTTCTCATTTCTTCTTGTGGCTTACTCACCAAGCGTCATCATCACCCACTGTTTCCTACTCATTCTTGCCTTCTCTCAGATCCTCGTCATCTCCTGGCACATGTTCGTCAACCTTCTCAATCCGGAGAATATGATCTTCCTTCTGTTGGAATACATGTAAGCGACTATCTATCAGTTGATTGTCAGAAATGTTCCGTTTTCAGTGCCGTCATTTTCTGGTGCTACTTCGACACCTTCTCCGGCCCCATCATCGATGTCACGATGGCCATCCCGACGCCTCCGGGGATGGAGGGCCTTCCGATGATCCGTCTGAACGACGACGAGTACGCCTGGGAGGAGATGGTCGATGGCGAGAAGATCCTCCACCACTTCACCATCGGAAGTCTTCTTGATCAGATCATGGAGCCGCGCACCATTGACTGCTGCATCTGAACCCACAATTGACGTTTTTTTTTTAATCTCTGTTATGTGCGTGTTGCCTCCTTTGTCCCTCTTCCCACATTTGATATGTCAGCTATCCCATATCATTGATATTTTTTGGTCTCTCTTTGTTGAATTTAATAAACATTCATATAAACATACGTTTCTCTTGAATTCTTGTCGCGAAAAATGAACGATTTCCGCAGGTTTATCATGAAACAAGCGAGACATTGATTTTACGACGGGGGGAAAAAACAGTCATAGCTTGCCGCGATATTGCATGTTCTCTCCGCCGCTTTCCGATTATTCGTTTTTCATTTCTCCTACCCGATGAAAGGTTAGTTTCGGGCAGTACTTCTATGGCAAGAGGCAATGAAAAGATTGCTATCGTGCTCCAACTCACTTTCAGTGTGCCCATAGTCTCAGTTCTCCTTTTTTGAGCCGAGTGAAATTCCGACACTCGAGTTTTCCACGTTTCTTTTCTCGTTGTCATGGAAAGGTGCACATAATAAGAGGGTAGATTTACGACATTGTGTGTCCCGACGAGAAAAGTCCTCGAAACTGAAGCGCTCGCGCGCGCCTGCACGCCACTCCCATTTTTTTTTGCCGTCCCAACGTTTCTTCTTTCAGTATGCCACCAGCAGTCATGGTGACCAACGTTCAAGCCCAGGGTCCGCAAGTCGCGCCGGTGATCGTTCTCGGTATTGTGTGCCTCTTTTTCGGGTAATCTTATCTCTTCCCTTATTGTTTTCATTCTCCCTTTCCAGACTTATATACTTGGTCGTTGTCCTCTACCGCCGCTATCGCACGCGGCTCAGCTGGCTTGACTCGCTTCTTGTCACGTCACGCGACCCACGAATCGTCTACGCGAACCGAGCGCACCGACGGGACGACGTCGAGTCGGCCCCAAGACGAGCAACGATTGTCAGGTTCAAGATCGATGGAAAAGTGCTCGGACCGAACGACGATTAGATTTGGCCTTCTGTGTACACATTTCCTTTCTTTCCGCTTTTCTTTCTCGAACGAACAATAAATGTTGAAAAAGACGGTCAAAGTTCGGATGCGTCCTCACATCGATCATGTTCGGCTCGTCTGGCAATAATGGTTTTTGGAGCCCTGTATCCGACAGACGAATTCGCCTTTCTTTTTTTCCGTTTTCTTTTTTTGCAGACAAAACCACTAAAAGAACAGAAAGGAGAGACTGAGAGAAAAGAAGAGGGAACTGAGAAAAGTATGTGAAACATTTCATCCGTTCTAAAAAGCCGCCGACGGCCGAAACGTCATTTTTTTGTCTGCGGAAAGAATAACTGGCAAAATACGGTAGACATGAAGAATGTTCAAAATGAGTGGAGGCTATTTCGAATCAATGGTCCTGAAGCGCATAGAAGGCAGTGCTCCTTCGTATATCCAATTATATAACCTGAAGAGAAAAAGCAGTTTATGGGTTTTCTTTCTGAAACGGCGAGATTTGCATTGCACCAATCAATTTTATGGCTTGGGACACGCACAACAGCAAGATTTTCGACAGCACTATTCGCTTCGTAACATGAAGAGAGCGCTCCTTCTTCTTTTCGCCATTGGCCTGTTAACCGTGTGTCTAGCTGCTTCTCACAACAAAGTCTGTACCTCGGAAGAGTCGGTTAGTGTCTAGTATTGAGTTTGAAGATTCGAACGCCAACTTTCTTCAGAAACGCCGACATTTGCCGATTTTTTCGCCGCTCACCAGCTTTGGACGTTTCGCCTCACTCATCGCCTGGAACTTTCTGTTCACCTGGACAGTTTATTATTTTTATCTTCACGGTATTATCCAACCAATAAGACAACTACCCATTATTTTCTAATTCTGTTGTGTTCGACGCCTCTCTCTGATCTCTCTTTCCTGGTCCCCCGTCTATCTTTTCTTCTTTTCCATTTGAGATCTCGTGGTTCTTAGTTTGAATAAATGTTGTGAGATGACAAGTCTACGAAAGATTTGACCTCGATAAGAGCGTCTGGAGAAAGTTGGCGTGTGCGATGTCTGGCGGTAATTTTATGGTGTCTGGGTTGCAGCGCGCGTCTCACGAGCCCATTTGTATATAGGAAATCGTCACCCCGGTGTAATGATGATATCTTTATGACTGCCAAAAAGTCCCCCCGAGCCGGCAGACATCCAAAGTCGGCCGCCACTGCCCGCCGCCGCCGCCGCCGCCGCCGCCTTTTCTATATGTGTCACCGGATCGTAAAAGTTGGTGGGAGAGAGGGGGGGGGGGGGGGGGGGGGGGGAGAGAAGCGGTCAGAGCCGACGACACCGCTCAACAAACAGAATTCAAATACGATGAGGAAAGAGAGGGGAGTGCATTATAATGAAAATGAAAGAGAGTTTGGGAAAGGTGCAGAAAATTTAAAACATTGTAATTAATTTGTTCGAAGTGCTTGAGAAAGTCAAATTTTCTTGGACATCCGCAAATTAGAACGGGCCCTTTTCAAGTGTCGTCACTCTGAAACTTCAGGAACCAAACATTCACTCGACCCCCAGATCGTCATTTCTCTTTGATTTTTCGCTGTAAAGAACGCGAGTACTGAAATTAGCAACGCTTCTGTTGTCGACAGTCGTCGAAACATGCCTTTTATTCTTGCAAAAAAGGAACATTGTTTTTGGCTACTTTGCCTTCTCCTTTTTTGTCACTTACCCTTTCCCACATGTATTGTATCTGTCATTTTTCTTTTTCATTTCTCCTGAAAATTCGCGCGCGTTTGTGTGCAGAACTTTCCAAAGGTCGATTTTCGAAGCATTTTCGTTCATATCTGCCCACGACTAAATGGAAACATCAGAAAAGAGGAGAATTTGATGGAAAAGAATCTCCGCCCCGGCGCCCTCCCGAAAAACTTTGAGGAAAATTTGTCATTTCAGCCTGTCAGCGTGTCTGTCGAACGGCAAAATGTTTTCCGTCGTCCTCCCAATCCTCGTATCCTCTGCCACTGGCATGGCGATTCGCTCGGTGAGTATCACCATTCCCATCTGGTCTATCAGTTGAATATATCTATTCAAGGCGTTCGACGAGCCGCTGTTCCTTCGTCCGCCGCCAGGCTACCCGACGCTCGCGCCTGTCAACGTCTCACTGCCGCCGCCGTCCGATTCGAACTGGCCGCTGATTCTCTGGCTTCTCGCTGGACTACTCCTCGGAGTGATGTGCATCGCCTTCGTGTGCACAAGATCGGCGACTCACTGCATCTGGAACAACGCCATCTGGAAGATCGACGCTCCCGAAGAAGCCGAGGAGGCCGAGGACCGCGACCCAATTCTACTGCCTTGATTTGTGCGAGCCGTTGTCCGCTCCCCTCACTTTTATCACAATAATTCAGTTTCAATAATTGTTTTTTAGAGTTGCATTCTACCTCCCTCGACCCCTTTTCACTCTTTTCCTATTTTCTGTTTCTCTTTTTCGTTGTTTTTTCTGCCGTGTGAGTAAATAAAGCAAACTGTTGAAAAAAACATGTTTACGGTTATTGGGGAAACGGTAGAAAGTTGTTATTTCTGAAATATCAGTCTCATTCTGGTAAATGCCAAGCGAGATGAGAAAGGGTTCGCGTCTGGGGACTTTGTATGATAAGCGACAAACAGCTTGTCTGAAAAGGGGGAATATATACACTTGGTCACAGTCAAGCAGCATATACAACCGCCAATTTTCGCGTTTCGTGTAACAGAATAGTGGGTTTGGTTTGTGCAATTTTCCCATTGCGCTCTCAATAATGCGTCGAGAAGTCGCGCTCTCGTGCTCAGAGCTTTCACTTTCTTCCTCTTTTCCTGCCCCTTTTTTGGTCGATATTCGGCCGCGAAGCCTTCAAAATGTCGTTTCGAAGAGAGGAAGGCTCAGTTGAAGAGTCGTTTTGTATCCATGCACCGTATCCTAGATACATATTCAAGCAGCTCGTTTCAAGTGCTCTGCCCGAGCTCTTTATGCCCATTTCCCCCCTTCCCTCTTCTTTCCTCGCCTCCGTTCTGACTTCGCTCTGATGGCTGTTGTACACCCCGACCCTATTACTCTTCCAACAGACTCCGACATGCCCTTCTACTTCGGCAACTTCGAGAAGAGGATTGCGAGCCGAAACGCATCGTGTGGCACGATCCGAATGAAGATCCATCAAGTTTTCCTTGTGCTCATCGGATTCTGGATGGTGTACGCGTGGCTACGCGGACAGCTTTTCGCCAACCCACCGGCGGAGGAAGTCGCAAAGCAGACCGAGTTCGAAAAGTCGCTTTCATTCCACCCGGACAACATTTTGCCGAGGCTGTGCAAGTATGCCCTCATATACCTCGTCCAGTTCTGGTCTGACCCGTTCAATCTGACTTTGATCATCTTGGCCTCCCTCAGTCGCATCGTTCTGTAAGCCATTCAAGGCCACATTCCAATACATCTCGCCATTCTTCTTTCAGAAATTTCGTCACAATCGTGGTTCGGTTTACAATGAAGAAGGTGTGGTACGAGTACGAAGTCGACTTAAGCTACTTCAATCCCGTCGACCACAAGTACGAATTGGACTCGGACGACTTTGTCTGATCAGATCAGCCCCCTCTCTCTCTCACTCTTTCTGTTGCTGATGGCTCTGTGACCTCGTGTTGAATAAAATAAACATTGTATCGTTACCAGTGTGTTACCCAGAAACACGAGACGTGTTCGGCGCGCTCGGTGAGATGACGTATCGGCAAGAGAGTGAGAGATGCGATGAGAGCACGAAACGGTTAGACATTGCGACACTTCGGATGCCCGTCTTGCAAGCGGACTTGCAATTGACCGGGCCTTAGGCTACCAGGAAAAACAAGCGGAGGTGAGAAGGGGGGAAGACGTAACAGCAAGTGTGCCGTCGGGATGGCCTCACGATTATGCGCAATAGGAAGATGTCTAGCGGCCGGGATATAACCGTGGATTCTCGTCAGGAAGGGGGCGTTTGGATGGTTCAAATACGCAACATAGAAACTAAACACTCTTCATGGGTTTCTTACAGAGAGGCAAGGAGGAACATTTTTGAAGCTCTACGCCACATGCGAATTTCCGTGTTTTCGTTCGAACCTGCCTTCTTGAAGTTTCGAATAAATTCGAAACATATACATACACCCACCGAATAGCGGAAACAGAAAAAAGGCACCCGCGTTTCCCATGTGATACCTAACAATTTTAATGAGACGCGGTATAGCGCATTCGTAGCTTCGGTTCTTCTTTTATATGTTAATTTCGTTTCCCATATCTTCTCAACCATACGGCTAGATATGCACTCATTCTCGTCTCGTGCGGCTGTCTTCATACTCCTACCCCCTCCTCATTTTCTTTCCGATTCTCGTCCCATTCTCTCGCTCTCCCGCTCGCTCTCTTTTCCGTTTTCTTGCCGGTTATAGACACAAAAAACGGAGGAGAAATCTCCCTAAAATAATAGTGCCGGGCACACTCTGAAATGTGTTTGCCTACTTTTTTGACCAGGGCCGCCCGCCGCACCTCGTGGCGTTGGAAGCGGGCGACCCTCGTTCCTCCTGTGCCCCTCGCGTCCCCTCTCCCTATCACACGTCAGCAGAGGTCGTGATTCTCCTTTTATTTCGTTTTGACGTCCTCTCCTCAACCACTCCGATTTAATATCTCCCTTCAAAGTGTTGTGCTTTTCTACCGAACACCCACAACTGATAGTTGCTATGAAAATGCTCCGTAGGATTCCGATTAGGATGAGCAAGGGACAGAGTCATTTTCGGAGTGCTTCCTCAAACTTGATCCGCTTTCCGGCTGCGGCGGCCAGACTCTGCCTTTATTCATCTTGCCTGTCAATGCTCGACATAGTACGGGGCGGCCTATAGATCTTTATCAGGTACGACTAGGCAACACCCGCCACGCTGAGGAGGTTTATTCAAGAAGGGAGAGCCTTTTCTCTGTCGATTGTTCTTCGTCACACGTCGCCGTATCTCATTCTTGTTGTTTCAACCTTGTTCTTCTTTCAATTCAGCCCTCCCCTTTTCCCTCTCCACTTCTGCCCTCTCCATCAACCGAATCGATTACTAGCATCTCTACGCGCACAGACAGCCCAAGCAGATCGTCGTCGCTGGCGGGTGGGCGGAGCCTCTTCTCGCCCGCGGCCGACCCTGCACTTTCCAATCACAAGTTGCGTCGCGGCCCCCTGTCGAAGAACGCGCTCACTTCGCCTCTCCTCCCCGCTCCCATTCACACATTTCGCCATATTCTTCCCGTCGCCTCGCATCGCCTCCTGTCGCCTCCCGGTATAACTTTCGCGGGCGATCGCCCAGGCCTTCAATTTTTCTGCCTTCTGCGCGACTTGCCCTCTTCCGCGCATGCGACGGCGGTGCCTGAAAATAGACAAAATGTCTAAACGGGTAATTTGTAGGGTGTAGGTTGGAAGGGATGGGTATAAGCGGGATATAATGCCAGTAAGGTACCCCTTTTCACGGGAACACATCGCAGTAGCGATGAGTGTTCTTCAGCAGACGGCGTATGGGACGATAGACTATGGGGGACGATGAGGGCTTGTAGGAAGGTGGTCGCGGGCGAGGAGCGTGCACAAGATCGTCAAAAGTCGCTCCTCTGTCTCTATTCGTAGGTGCCTATCGCCGAGGGAGGACGTTGATCACATGGCTAGTCGACAAAAAGAGGAACTGTCGCGGGGGGCGGCCAACGCGGGGGGGGGGGGGGGGGGAGAGGCGAAAGACGACAGTCACAGAAGCGCTGATTGTCTTTTTCTTCTTCTCCTCCCACTACCCCCGTGATGGGAGGAAATGAGAGATATCGAAGGCGGGTTCCGTCGCCCTTCTCTCCGCGCCGGTTGCAACATCAGAAGTGAACGCACTATTCACCCTCTCACTTGCTGCGCTTTTGTCGACTAGCAAATCGTTTCCTAGCTCGCATGATCAAAAATCAATTTTATGTGAGAATCTGTTCTTTCTTTTTGTTTCTTCCTGTAAATGTATATAGGCAAATGAAACATTCCGTTCTTCCAGAGACCAACTTCTCGACTGGGTTCAACAACTCTGTTCGTAAACTTCCCGTTTTTGAATTAAACTTGTCACGGTAAGGTTTTTCGAAAGACACGGAGTGGGGGGGGGGGGGGGGCTGACAGAGCGAAGTACACTTACAAAACAAGTAGTGAACTTTCTTTTTCATCTAAGTCTTCCATCGGGCGGCACGCGCCAAAAAACTCGCTTTTTAAAGTGAAAGACGGTGTCATCTGACAGACACACTTTTCACATGACTGTTTTGCAGAGCTGAAAAATCGCATGTGCCCCAAGTGGTTGCGTACAATGGCTCGTCCGTTCGCTGGAATTGTGGCTTCCACATCCGGAAATCTCTTCGGTAAGTGCTTTATGGGATAGATGCAATAATTTAATGGATGAATATAACTTAGTAGCCTGGTGGGGTTCTTGGAGTTGGGCAGTGGAAGCAGTCTCCGTTGGGTCCCTTCGATCCGAGTCCTCCTTGGGGTCCGGTCTCTCCCTTGCGTCCTGGACGTCCCTTTCTTCCGGCATCTCCGTTTGGTCCCTGTGGTCCTGGAATGGTGTTTCCACGGCGTCCCTTTGGACCAGCCTCTCCCTTGCGTCCCTGAGCTCCCGGAGCTCCGGGGGCTCCTTGTGGTCCGTTGATCTGTAAAAAGGAGTTTGCCGCGGATGTGGACCACTTGAACTCACGTCGATGACACGTCCGTCCTCTCCTCTCTTTCCGGGTGGCCCCTGTGGTCCCTGTTCTCCTTGAAGTCCAGTTGGTCCGACCATTCCTGGCTCTCCGCGTCTTCCGTCGATTCCAGCAAGTCCAGGGGATCCGCGTGGTCCGGTTGGTCCCTTCTTTCCAGCTGGTCCCATGAGTCCTTGAGCTCCTGGTGGGCAGATAACACATGGCTCGCTCTGGAGTCCGTCCGATGGAGCAACTCCTCCGTCCTTTCCGTTACGGGCGTCGGTTCCAGCGGATCCGTCCTTTCCGTCGTGTCCGTCGTCTCCTGGTGGTCCTGGAGGTCCCGCCTTTCCTTGTTGGCAAGTGCAGCATTGTGGAGCTGGCTCGGCATTCACAACTGGTCCGTATCCACCGTTGGATGGCTGATCGTATCCTCCGTGGGATGGGGATGGAGCTGGAGCGTTATAAGGCTGCTCGGTAGCTGGGGCTCCGTAGTCTCCTCCGTTTCCGGCTCCTCCTCCAACTCCGCTGTCTGGCACCCATTGTCCGAAAAGCCATCCTCTCTTCACACGGTTCTGAGATCCGGTGTGATACAAGTTCATGAGCATGTCACGAGAACGCATCTGCAAAATACTCAAATGCGAACAACGTCTGGAACCTTGTTTGCTACCTTGCAGTAGTTAGTCTCGAAGACGATCTCCTGCTGGAGATTCTGCACAGACGTGAAGAGAACCGGCAGAACAACGATAGCTGAGAAAACAGAGACGGTGGCAACAGCGCACGCCGTGAAGACGACTTTGCGCATGTAGCTGGAAAAGAGCCATGCGTTGTTCGGAACTGAGAAAAGGCAAACTCACCGGTGTTGATCGGTTTCCTTGCCTTCCATTGTGACCAAATGGATGATAATCATCTCTCGACAAATCCCTTTTATACTCTCCCGGACAGGTTTTCAAAAGGCGGACAGCCTGAAAACCCGAATCGTGGGCCCGATATGCAAATTCCATTTGATAATGCGCCACTCCCTCGCGATATTGCTGATTTTTCAAATTTCGGGGGATGACGTCAAAATTGCTATGTATTATCCACACACACACACGCACACAGCGGGATATTTGATGTGTTATCTCTGCCAGACAGAAGTCAATTCATAATAAGTGTTTATTCCCATAAAATAATCGTACAACACACGGTAGTCTCGAAACATCAAGATTCACTAGAACACAACGGGGGAAACCGTTACTCGGTCCAAACAGTTTTCTGAACCATGCGTTTGGGTCGTCGAGATAGACAAAGAAGCACCAATTTTACGTCATTTGGTGACTCATTTTAGCAACGTCTTCGCCGTCTCGACAATTTTATGTCAGAATCGTTTCGCGAGCACGTTTCCCCGGGTTTCGGAATGACTATAGTTGAAGGCAATTAAAGAGAGAGGGAGAGAGACCGAAAACAGGGATGACGTCTTGTGCCAAAGATTGAGGCTGTTTTCGGTGTTTCTCCACTATTCGGAGAAATGTGGCTCTATGATAATTGGCACTCTAGTGAAAGCTTGTAATGTGACGCCCACTTTCTCAATCTTTTTGCTAATTTTTGTGCGCGGTGAGGATTAATTTGGAGTGCCAGGACACCGAGGAGGGATAATTTTGTGAAAGCGTATGAGAAGGAAAAATCTGTGGTTCGATGAATCAGAGAAGCTTTCAATTAAACTGCATTTTGAGAGGTGCTGGGTTGGGATTCAGAGTTGTTGAGCTCTTGTTGTCTGGTTATCTCCATCTGTCGGAGTAAGTCTACTAGCGGTGGGAGCGGTTCGTCAAAGATCGACTTGATTACAAGTCTCAAGACACCCATCTGGATATCGATTTCAGCAAGATAGTCCTGAAAGATATTACTGGTTTTGGGACCCTCTGAAATTGTAGACTAACAGGGAACCAGCCAGATGATCCGAAATCGGGTGCGACTCGAGAGCAGAGGAATTTGAGACGAAGCATGAGCTTCATTGCTTGGAGTACCTCGGGTCTTTTCGGTCCAGCCCGCACTTCGAGTCCATTGTCGATGACGAAGAACGGAGTCTGAAGAAACAGTTGAGGTTGTGTGACCTCGTCGGCGGCATTTACCAGTCTCCGTTTGAAGTTTTCCAATTCCAACTCGTAGTCATGAAGAATGTTCTATGAATTTGAAGCGATTATGGGAACAAAGTAGACATGAATTGACTCACCAATATTGTTGGATTTGGTGGAACACGACTGAAGACGTTCGAAGATTCGGGTTCCTTTTCCTTCTTTTCTTCCACCAATTTTTTTCGCAGTCGACAGCGCCGCATTGAGAATATATAAGCGAGAAAGCGAGCCAAACAAGGCAAGCGAGCCAAACGAAAAAGCCGACTGCCGACTCCTCAATCCGCGCAACCACCACTTTTCACGAGCTAGACGAGAAATAAATGAGGAAGTGCGGAGAACAGAGAAAGGAGAGGACCAAACAATTTTCTTCGAAACGTATATGTTCGGAGAGGCGGAAATGCATTAAGAACTTCTGACGGTCCAGATACAATTCAAAAACGTTGCTACTATGTCATATTTCATGTACAAGTTACAGAAGTTGACACCTGGTCGGTCTTTGATCCAGAGGACAACTCGCCGCTGAATCCGAGAGAGAAGTGGGTTGTCTGGATCCGCTACCGCACTGTCATGGGCTCCGATGTCCAAGATCTTCATGGCCTGGGATCCCAGGCTGAGGCTCTCTGCCGTGGAAACATCGGCTACTTTCGTCAGATCATGGTAAAAACGCGAAAAATCATAATGCCTCATTTTGATGTATTTTCAGCCAAAAATGAAGAACATCGCCATTGAGTGCACTAACATGCAGTACTGGGCTGACAGAGCCGTGTTCCTTCTCAAGGGAGTTCCCAGCAAGAAGAAGCTGTGCGAGTCGTTTGTGGAGGCGTCTAAGGTTTGCAAGAGAAAGTATCTGATCATGAAGCAGAGAGACTTCCTGGCCGATAACCTTGGCGTGAGTGCTCCCAATAACTGCATGTGAAAAAGAGTATTGTAATTTAGGAGCAGGTGAGAGATCTGATCGACGAGCTCAACAAGGCTCGCGATATTCTTGAGAAACTCGACAATGTATTCTGTGACGGACATTCGTCGTTGATGAATAAGTACATCGAGAAGTCCGAAGACGAGAAGCTCGAGTACATCAACGCCGAGTGGAAAACAATTTCGGACAAGCACCATGGCGACAGTAAGATCCTGGGACCAGTCCCATTGTATCACCTCACCGATGCTGAGATGAAGGCGGTGAAGAAGGCTCACAAGGACACCCGCTGCTGGAACCGTATTAATATGAAGTAAAGCAGATGAACTCTCTTCTAACGGTCATCAAAATTCGTTTCAGGCCGAAATAAGTCTGGGATGCCGCTTTCGTTCAATCCACCACCTACAACGTACTGAATTCAGAGTTATTTCTTGCTTCGTCCCTATCGCTTTGACACCTTGTTTTCCCTATTCCCCTCACCGTTTCTGTATTTTTGTTCCTTAACCCTAGAGGCATTCTTCATTCACTTCACACAGCCTTGTCATTTTCTTGGTAGAACTGAAAATTCAGATGAGCAAAACTATCGTTTTTTTTCAACCATCAGAATCCGATATTGCTCTTCTGATAAGAAAATAATACAAGACTGACGAAATTCCCATTGTAGCAGTTTTCTTATTGGTCACCTTTTCGGTTGAACCACGTAGTTATTACTTTACTCATTCCATCTTCATTACCGCTCCCCTCACCCACAGCCTCCTTTTTATTTGTGTCCTATCGATTTTTACTTTCCTACTCTTCTTGTATCTCTTATACTGATCCCTTCTCACTATTTTATCTTCTCCTTCATTATCACATGCAAAAGTTTCATCGTTTCCCTTCTCCCCCTTCCCCTGTCGATCCACCCTAGTTTCGGGCCCAGTTGACATTTTCAGAGCACATTTGGTGTTCTTCCCCCCGGTTACATCCGTGTATCCGTTCTGTCTGGATCTAGCCTGTCTGTATCCTGACATCTTCCCCCTTCCCCTTGTGACAGTTATTCATCAACCCTTTTTTCTATTTGTCGAATCTCGTAGTTCTCTCAACCATCCACGTCATCTGCCCTGTCATCGGCCCCAGTGCCCCGTGCTCCCGTTCCTTGACACGCTCAGAATGCCTTGAAAAGTTGTAGCGGTTGTGAGGTTTTCTATTCCCCTCCGATATTGTCCCTCCAAAAAAAAAAAAACCAAAAAAAAAAAACGGAATTTCACTGTCAATCTTTTCTTTCTTATTTTTTTCCAATTTTTAATTGTTGAAATTTTGAGACAAGAATGATTGATAAAGAAGTGAATTTCCAAAAAATCTTACTCGTTTTTCGGTACTTCGTGGTCTTTTTTCTACTTTGCCTGTGTCGTTTACAGTACTCCTGTTCAATAATATTTTCAGATCGAAAACACTACTTGGATGATTGAATGACACAAATTAATCAGGCGAGCGTTTTCTTTCGCCTGTCGGGATGATGCAACGTGTAAATCGAGTCACGTGCCACATGCCTGCTTGCGTTTTCGTGGCCACTTCAACGAGGTTCGACTCGTCCGTCGTCTTGCCGGAGCGATATCTAGAGGGAAAAATGAAAGGTCGCGTCGCTGTGGCGGAATGTCGTCAAGGCAGACTGGTCGATAACGATCACCGAATGGACTTTCTTAGACCTCTGACGCGCATCAGATAGACCTGTCCGGATTGACACTCAAGGCCGTTGACGACAAAATTCTATCATAGTTCGAAGAAAAACGATCAATCTTCGTCTTTCTCCGTTTTGATGATCAAAAATCGATTATTCGAATACTTTATTGCAGATTATTCGGAATGTACAAACTTCTCATTACAATGTACACAGAATTATTCGATCTTAAACCTTGGTGCTGGTTGAGTTTCTAGCCGAGGCTCCGATCATTCGCTTTTTTCTACCGTTTCCATAAGGGTCGTAGAAGGGTTGAGCATGTCCGCATGTGGAGCATGGCGACGGAGCAGGAGGCTGGTAGCAAGTGGTGCACGGCGCCGGTGTGGTCACAATCACAACCGGTGGCGGAGTATTACACGTGTTGCACGGAGTCGGTGGCTGATAGCAGGTGTTGCAAGGGCAGGCAGCTTGTTGCGGACACGGCTCCTGTTCGGTGGATCCACCAGTGCACTGAAACGACTCGTTCGTGTCTAGTTTTAAGGCACTTATACTCACCCCAGATCCACAGCTGCATTGTCTGGTTCTGGTGATTGATCCTCCACTTCCGCAGGTAACCGAGCATGCCGACCAGGACGACCACTGAAACGTAATAACTGGTTGGTTGCCTGCTTCAATCCGTTTATGTTTGTACCGCAGTCCAGGTGCAACACGGTTGAGCGTTGCAGGCTTGCGACTCGGCGGCAGCTCCGACGCATTGGCAGGTCGAGCATCCGTTATTGCAAACACGGCTTCTCGTCATCGTACCACCACCGCAGCTGGCACTGCAATTTGATAATAACTCTCTATGATTGGCAAGAAAGTAAACAAGAGTTCGCAAAAGCGAAACCGAAATCGAAAAAACAAATAGATATGTGGAGACGAGCTTACCTGCAAGCGCTCCAAGCTCCCCAAGCTCCCCATTGCGGCTGTGTTGGCTGCGGATCGTAAAGAACGCACGGCTTAGATTCAGTTCCAGAACCTCCCGGACAGTTTCCAGAAGGACAGATCCTGGTGCGAGTCTCGACCGGAGCTGAAATAAAGACGCCATGAACGATTGTTCTGTCAGAAAGTGATCACTTCCGAAAGCCGCAGAACACGAGGACCACTCTGTCCATCCGGCCCACTGTCCCACTGTTTCTCCGCACACGTTGCAACCACTCGGATTCGCTTGAACGCCAGTGCCAATAACATAGGAAAGGGTTCCTGGTAACGGATGAGATTGCTGGATATTCTTATTTTCAGAGTTCTTACCTTGTAGGAGCGATAAGGTGAGAATAAGAGCGAACATTGCTGAGGGGGTTGTTGTAGTTGAACTCTTGTCCGATGGCAATCCTCCGCTCCTCACCTCGCTTAAATATATTTTGGTTTCGCAAATATTACCTGTCAGTAAGAGAAACAGTCGCCGAAAGTGTATATTTGCTTCTTCGCAAAAAAAGGAGGAGAGAAGCACACGCCCTCGGCATAGTAGCTGACGAAATAGATATGCGTTCGCGACGAGACCAATCTGCCAATTATAGGGGAAGAAGACGGCCGTCATAAATCCTACGCTTCAAACGCGGCAGTAGCTATGGCGCGAGGAAAGCACTCAGCGTGCAGTTGTCGCATGCCATACGTTTACCGAATATTATTAATTGGTCGCCCCGTGAACTTGGCGCTGCTCAAACAAACAAAAACTAGACCCAGTCACCCGAGATCAACCTAGCTCTTCGAGAGCAAGTGACTCACTTCTCGAAAACGTTCCAGCTATTTTCGAAACACTTTGATTCCAACACATCTTAACACTCATTACTCATTGACAAAACAGTAATACACCCTTTTCCTCTGTTTCCGCTCATCAAGAGCATTTCCTCTAAGTTGACCAGATTTATAAGCGTAAAAGCTAAGCCACACATTCACTAATTGACAAGAGACCGGCTCTAGTCATTCAGTGAACGCCTGTTTAGGAATCAATCACAAAAGGTAATTTTGAATAATAGAGCAAATAGGTAAATACATGGAACTTTGGGTTAGAGCGGCAAAAATTGGAAATTGTTCGTCGGAATTAGGGTTGTTGCTTCTTGATTTCAATCACGTCCAGAATCGGCTGACGTTTAGTTTTGTATCTAAAGGAAAGGACATTTTCAGATGGCAGACATGTTTTCCGTGTGAACCTTCTCTGTAGCTCTCTTATTTCCTCCTCCATCTCCGAATCAAGGCTCTCCTTTCTTCGTATAAGTTCATCCAGAGTGATGCTTCGAAGCTAAACATGTGTGTTCCTACTCATTATCACTCATTGGAAATTCTTACGAAATCAAAGTCTCCGTCAACGACCGCGCGTTGAAATCGGTTTTCGTACTCCGCTTCCGTGTTCACTGAAACATCACATTGCAACTGACGCACTGTTTCTGACTTTCTCACGTGGCATGTACGTTGCTTCCTTCAAGCTGCTCTCGTCGGAACCAATCGAGAAGTTGGGACCAGTTCCGCGGTCTTGTGCAAAATTGTTCGGAGCACCATCTGATGCATTTGTGGTGTGACCTGGTGGTTGCACTCGTGGAGAGCCTCCGTTTCGAGACGAGCCTATAACAAATAATGAGCACTCGATATGAAGGCCCGCGGGTTGCCAAGGCAACAACGAGTGTAGCCCGAGGACTCCCAATGTCTTTATGAACTCACTATATGCAGATTTGGGAATTTCGCCTCCAATTCGCAAGCTTTCCATTTGACTTCTCAGACTTTGCGCTGTCACATAATTGTCTGAAGGATAAGTTAGAGTTTTTTTTTTAAATGTTAATCGTGCTAGGCGTATATACATATATGTAGAGCATTGAATTACGCTCGAAGCTAAATATTGAAACCGTCAGTTTTCTCAACTCTGCATGAAAGCTGGTAATCGCGACGTTAGAATGAAAATCGTACCTCTGTGCTGAACCAGAGTCGCATCTCCTCCGTCGATCATTGTCGACATTTCCTCGTTGAGAAGTGTGGCATCGTTCGCGCTCGCCACCTAAAAATACGATGTTCACTTTATTCATCCCTCATGTTTCTTTGGTACCGATGGAATTTGACTAAGAGCAGCTTTCTCTTGAGCGTCCTGAATCATTGACTGGAGGACGTCAGAGCCAGGTGCGTTCTCAATGAACGAGTGTTCGCAAAGCTTCAGGGCCGTTTTTCTCTCCTCTGGTTTCTTAATGAGACAGCACCGAATGAAGTCGTTGAAGGCCGCCGACCACTCCTCCGGCTTCTTGAACGACGGTGGTGGCTTGGTGGGAATCATGAAGATGGCTCTCATCGGATGAATATCCGAGTACGGTGGACGACCCTCGGCCATTTCGATCGCCGTGATTCCGAGTGACCAAATATCGGCTTTGGTATCGTATCCGATCTCCTCAATGACTTCCGGTGCCATCCAAAAAGGTGTACCGATCACAGTGTTTCTTTTGGCCATCGTGTCCGTCAACTGACCGGCCACACCAAAATCAGCAAGTTTTGCGATTCCATCAGTGTTGAGAAGTATGTTGCCGGCCTGACAAGACAAGTTTTTTCTCTTTTCACTATTCGTCTTTGGTTTCTCACCTTGATGTCTCGATGAATCTTCTTCAGGTCGTGCAAATACTGCAAGCCCTTGAGTGTATCACGCAGAACCGCGCTGATTTCAAGTTCAGAGAGCGGTTTTCGCCTAGCGCGCATGATGTCAGAGATAGATCCAGCTCCGCAGTATTCCATCACGATCTGCGTTTATTCTTCTGTTTTATCTTATCTGTTCAATTTTGCGAGCTCACCCATAGATCCGAGTTTTTGAAATACGATCCGTAGTACTTTACGACGTATTTGCTTTTGCATTGTTGCATGATACTGATTTCCTTGATGATCTCTTGAAGATCAGTATCAACCGGAACCTTCTTGATGGCCAAAACATGCCCCGTCTCTTTATGAATCGCTTTGTGGACACTTCCATACGATCTGTAAGACTCCCCTCATTAGCCACAATTCTGAATGTCCCAGTGGACGTACCCTTCTCCCAATTTTCCGACAATGTCGAAGACATCCTCTGGTGGTTTGTTGAGAGTCGACGAATCCAATTTGAATCCATCGCTGAACAAAACAACGCGTTTTTCGACCAGCCTCTCTCTCTCTCTTCTTCTCTCTCTCTCTCTCTCTAATTTTTCTCAATCCAGTACTAACCTACTGCCCTCCTCCGAGTTTCGACGCGAACTCTCTGTTGACGGAGGCATGTTTCGGCGGGCACCCCTGAAACAGAATACATTTGAGTGTGTACGCGAAACGAGTGGAAAAAGCGGCTATGCAATAATTTTGAACTGATCGGCAGAAAGAAAAGAGATGAACACACGGAAAGAAGTTATGAGAAAGAGAGCGAAGGAGCCGGCAGATGTTGTCCGTCGGATTGCACGAAACAACGGAGAGAGCGAGAGATGTGAAGAAGGGGAGCGAAGAAAGAAGATAAAACCTATCCTTGAGGACACATTAGTCGCCGTTTTCTCGGCCACCTCCGCGCTTCTCGCAGTGTCTGTCGGTTCGATTAGAACGTCAACAGTGCATGCATGGTCATATGCCGGCCGGGTGAAGGGGTGAGAAGGAAGAATCGATTCGGACGGACACGGAAGGGTCATCCACATTTAGGAGGCCTCCAAACGCGCTCAATGAATAATTGACCTCACAGCAATTGTCTTTGACAGACAAAAAAATCGGCGATTTTGCTATTCATTGAAAAGTGCGAGTTGGGAAGCCCTTTTGTTTGGCACAATTCTTTGATGCTGGCATTGAAAACGGAAAGCGAGAATTGGAATTCAATTGATTTTTCTCTCTGCCGCGTGCTAATTCTCCGTTTGCATTTTGCCTCGCGTATATATTTCGAAGAGAACAGGTGCAAACGAAACGCATTTCAAATGAAAAAAGGCTTACTCACGATTCGGAGAAACAGCGGCTAAAAAGATGCCTAGTCAGAAGGAAGAATTGAAGGAAAATGCTATTTGAATAGCAGTGATATGAGCGTTGCTTGTGTCTGGTGGGCCAAGTTTGTATGCAAAAGGCGAAAAACCAAAGAACAGTGCTCTGCGGCTGGTATTTTGATAATTTACGCGCTGATAACGAGTCCCCTAGTTGTAACCAGGCCGCAAACAGCGAATTCGACGAGCACTCTTCGCCCGCTTTTGCGTTTGTGAAGGCTCATTGGGGAAGGGTTGTTTGAGGAGTGTGGCCTCGGAACGAAGGGGTGCAATATGTGTATTGCGGCCGTTTGACCCTTCACACATCTGGTCGGGTGTGTCACTTCAGAATATCGTCTTATGCTATCAATATGTTGATCCCGAAGGAGTTGTGTGCTATCAGTGTAAGGACTATATTTGGGAGACGGCGAGGGTGGATGGCCGGAATGCGAATGACCTCCACTGCGGACTGCGGACGGCAACGGCGAATGGAACTCGGGTTGTTTCTCAGTACTCACTCAACAGACAACTCTTCCAAAACATTTCTTGCTCAATATCCCCTCTCTCCGTTTTCTTATTTTCTCTTCTTGACGTAGTTTCTTCTTTTTCTGTTTCTTCTCCTTTTCTTTTTCTATTCGTCTTGTTCTCGTCGAAATAGACTTGGTCCCCCAAAAACTCAATTTTCATTCTTAATTCCGAAAATGGGTCACTTTTGAAACACTCATCCTCCTATCCAATAAGTGAATGGATAGTGAAAATCGACATAATATACAAAAATCGACCTCGAAAAGCGGGAGATATAGAGAGAGAGAAAGTGAGAGGGTATTGACAGAACGGACATTTGTGCACCAGCTTTTCGAAAGAACACGGAAAATAGAGAGAGAGAGAGAGAGAGAGAGAGAGAGAGAGAGAGAGAGAGAGAGAGAGAGAGAGAGAGAGAGAGAGAGAGAGAGAGAGAGAGAGAGAGAGAGAGAGAGAGAGAGAGAGAGAGAAAGGGAAAAAGGGGAGCGAGCGAGCGGAGGGTTAGTGTGTAGCGATTCATCCGATGATAAACGCCCGAATGCCTATACTCACTTCTGCTATTCCGAAACATTCGTTTTCACTAGCCGACCACTTTCACTTGTCCCCCCGCGTTCTCAGCAAACAGTCGACTTTTACTCCATACATCAATCGCTTTGTGTGTTTTCAGAGTGTCTGTCTCAAAAAAAACTGCTCTCGTCAGCTTCCGGAAATGAATTTGAGCGACAAAACGAGGTTCGATGTTATGGTGCATTTGACTGATATTCCGATGCTAGGAAAACAATATGTACCAGGTGAGAGACGAGAAATCGATTTGAATACAAATGTCACTCGCCTATTCTTTCAGTTTTATGGAGGCAAATCGAGGGAGAGAACGAACCAGCACCGACGGAAAGAACAACAAATTCACGAGACGGAGGAGGAGGAGCACCGATGAATCTGAGCAATCTCCCGCCAACAACTAATATGCAAGAGGAAAAGAGGGGCGAAAAGACTCGCACGCCAATTGGCGCGTTTTGCCGGCCCATTGACAAGGTATTTCCGGATTCACATCATCTTAAAGCTGCAAGGGGGGAAAGGGATTATAAAAAATAATCGGGAAAGGAAACGGGACAACTGTGGATGTTTTTCTTTGCAGCGTGCTCTCCCTCCACCAACAAACAACAGTTCTACTGAATCATCCTCTCCCCTTCCCAAAATGCCACGTCTCGAATGCTGACTCTATCGCTATTTCGATCGTGTAATGATTTCCGGAATTAGCTTTACTAGTGTTTTCAAAGATTAGCCACTGATCTCTTGTTACGAAAAATACTTCCATTATCACATTGTTTTTTATTTCATACAATTTGTGATGACACACTGTTTACTTCATATTTCCTGTTCGTCTTTTCCTTTGTCTCCCCCTCCCTTTCTTTCATTGCCAATCGCATTGTAATCGACGAATGAAGTCTGTAATAAGTTGGAGAAGACTCTTTATTTATTGCTCAAACGAAATCATTCAATGTATCAAGGGCAACCACATTAGAACTGTGGCAATAAGACAATTATGAATCCATATACACACGTTGCAGTGGGTGGGGAGAGAGATCGAAATTTGACCGTGGGAGGAAGAGGAACAATTGAGAATATCAAACGAATATCTCGCAATCTACTTGATCAGCGACCATTGCGTCGAATGTCATTCGTGTTTCGTGTATATGGAGCGATGCAGAACTATTCGACATACCAGACCCTCTGAAAACCAGTTGTCTGACTAGAAATGTCACCAAAAAACAGTTACCTTCTTTTGTCATTGCTACTCGAAGACGGAAGTGTGATTCCGCCGATAATTTCAGACGATGATCTACGGATGCAATCGTCGGAAGATCGTCTAGAATACGTTGACATTTTTCACTTTGTTTATAAAATATTCAAAACAAGTCTTAAGGACTTTTTTCTCATCCATTCAGTAAACACACAATTTTCAACAATATGTATCACAACGGGAAGAAAAAAGGAAAAAAAAAACAAAGTAGAGTACAAGAACTCTACCCACCTAAACTGGTTCTGGTAGGGGTTTGGAAGTGCTAAATCTGAGAAAGGAATCTGATGTTTTCACACGATTCGATCTATTCCTATCGTTACCTACCTGAATGTTGTGTTTCCACCGGCGGAGATCGAAATGCGATTCGGTGAGATCTCGTCAATAACGATCTCGGGTTTTTGCATCGAGATTTTCCGGTTGTTCATCGGTCTGAAATCTAACCGATTCTTGGCGGTAAGATTTGAAAAGATTAAAGTTTGTTTGCAGTTGACATGCTGAAGCATTGCTGCTTAATAATTCAGGAAGGACATTCAGTTGCAGAAAAGAAGAAAAAAAAGAGAAGTGGAAGAGAGAAAGCATAAAATGAGACAGCGATCATCCTCCGAAACTGTTTCGTACACTACCGGTCCCATGCGGACTATCACTGTTCTAGAGTTTCCGAAAACCTTTTCAGTATTTTGTTTCTGAACGACTGGCCAGAACTGGAAGTGTCAGAACTGAATTCGCGAATTGAGCTGTTAAAAGAGAGGCACTCACCCGGCAGAGCTCGTTTTTCGTAGTGGACTCTTTACAATTTTGTGGAATCCACAACCGCATTTCGCAGGTCCCCTGTTTCAGAAATAAACTCGTTGCAAGCCAGGATTGATGTCTTACCTGCTGCTGTCGCGTGGAGGAAGCATCCAAGACTTTTCACGCTGACGCCGCGACGACCGCCGAAAACCGAGCAGACGACGGAATGAGTGACGGAATTTCTGAAAGCATTGGTAATAACGTCAGTGATTCAAATGCAGGTTTGTACAGGATTGATTGTGGAATAAATGAAAAAGTTGAGTGAAGAGTTGAGATATCCGAGTGCTGTGAACCAATGGAACCAGATTTCCAAATCGGCCGACCAAACGTTGAAGATGAGCTTGTAGATTTTTATCATGTTAAGAGTGAAGAACGGAAGCCAGCACACAAGGAAGACGACTGAATTTAAAACAATAAATTCTCAAAACAAGAGGGATTACTAGTACCCATCACAGTGGCCACTAGTTTCGTAGCCCGTGTTTCTCTCCTGATAGCCATTCCTTGTTTAGATTTCAATTTCGCTAATAAATCGAGAGCCCAGTCCTGAAACATGATGTTCACAAGCTATTATTAGTGAAATGAGCACCTTTAAACCAGCAAGCTTTTTTCTGGCAATGTAGACGCTTTCCCTTCTCGCGTAAAGATACATGTTACTGATCGAGCTGCGTGACGGACGCTCCCAATCAGAGATCATCTCCGAGAGCCGTCGCATCTTCCTTTTCTCGACCTGCAACAAGCGGCTAATATTATCTGCTTCAAAGCGTTGCAAAAAGCCATTCTGTAAGCGGTGGAAATCATTAGAGCTAATCAGGTCTGCAACTTGTTGTCGTATCCTTTCTGTGGGTGTGTGGGCTGTTTGCAGAGAGCTAGAAACAGATGAACCAACCTCTTCAGACTTTCTTACTTTTTATACTCAGTCCCTAAACGCAAAGCTAACGAAGGTACTTATCTATGCAACCTCACGTGCCAAGATGTTTTCCTTCACTTTTCCGACAAGAAGCGATAGGCTAATCAGCGAAATGTCATGCAATAAAGAACACACGATAGTAGGAGGAAATGGGTAATCACGTTCATTATGATCCAGAATTACTCTAACTCACAAATTCATCTTTTTCATATGTTGACTGGATCGGAAGAGAACTGGTTGCGTTCTAAAACGTGTCGAGACAGTGGAAAAAAGGGACGGAGAGAAGCGAACCGAACGAAAGAGGACTTACCCGCAAACAGATCTGGAAGTCCCGACGCATGCATACTTTTCAGTTCACAATCGGAAACATAGAACCGACCCCCTGGACTCCCTTCAATCAGTCACTCCTTTCCCACCGCTGGTTTCTGACCCCGTCGACCTTGTGACTTTCAAAGAATCCTTTGACCCCTTGCATCTTCCTTTTTTTCTTCGACTAACCAACGGCGGCTTTAAAGAGTGCAACTTTTTGGACTCTTCGGACGTGACGACTTCCCGATTCCCTTGCGGCTGATGTGAATGTCGCCGTTTGCGTGAAGCAGTTCCGAAAGACACCGACTTCATTCTACCGCGGCTCGAAATTGAATTGACCGCATCCGAGAATCTGCGCGACATGCTGCAACCGTGAATCTCGTTTGCAATTCTTTTTTTTCCGAGGAAAGCCCTCACTTTTTTGTGTATGTCGGGCGCGGAAGTTCAAGAATGGGTCCACTAGTGTCGATTTCGCATTTTAAAGTGACAGCGTCAAGCAGGACGGAAGGTGGCCGGTCGGGATCCTCCTGCAACCAGAAAACACTTGAAAGAGCAAAGTCGTCGTTCAGACTACCTCGATGGTCGTGTTTTCCTGACTGCCTGAAGACGACGGATGGACTGCCTCGAGGATTGTTTGTAGCTGAAATGAACACGTTCAGAGAACCGTTTAGAAAATAAACAAGTTTTTCCTTCTGTTTAGATGCTCCCTTCCTCTTCCTTTTTCTGATTCGATGACTCATTTTGTATCCGTTTCTGGAGAGTCAGACTAATATCACATTCATCTTTCCGAGAACTATAAAACGCGCCGAATTCTCTATTCCGCGCGAAACGTCCGGCACTGGTGCTAACGCTTGAATTTTTCATTCAACTAGTGAGAAAATCCGCAGCCACAGTGTGGATTGAGTGATACCCTCTCCCACCAGATCCATTCAGAATCACCTGCTCGCGTTCACTGTCATTCAAAGAGCTCGCATGTTCGGCGGCCGTTTCCTCGATCTTTTTGAGCAGTGGTTTCTCCCAAGTGATCATGTTTCGGTTCTTCGGGGCGATGCCTGCAAAAGATTACTCAAGGGCAGTCAGGGAATTAGTGAACGAACCAATGACTGATTGAATGGCTGAGGTTGTTATGTTTCCGACGTCGGCACCGAAACCCAGAAACTGACCACCGGCCATTTCCTGAATATTCAAGCAGGTATACTACTTCCGAAAGGGAGAAGAAGGTCAAATTTACCTGCAGTTGGATGGCTCTGAGACGCTTTCTGAGGGTATAAAAGATGTAACCGTATGTGAAGATCATGATAAGACATGGTAAGTAGAAAGCGAAGATGCTACTTCCAAGCATGTAAATGGGGTTGTAGATTCCGCAATGGTGCTCAATCACGAGAAAATGACTGGTCCTTGTGTTGAATCCTGTACCGAGTGGCAAAGAAAGGGCAATGCTGAAGAGCCAGGTCATTCCGATCGCAAAGTAAACCCTCTTTTTGTGCTTCATTGTCTTGTACTCTGCTGGTTTTGTGGCGGCCACCAATCTGAGTCGAGAATGCGTTCTCTGTTATTTTGCATCTATATCAAACCTGTCGATGCTTATCAAAACGAGATGAATTATTGACGAGGTGCTCGCGGCAACATCCAAAACGCAGTAGAAGTAGCAGACAAAGAGAGGGAGATGCCAGTGAAGACCGTTGACCGACAGGTAGATGCTGAACGGCATCACAAATGCGCCAACTATGAGATCAGCCATCGCCAGTGATACCTAAATGAGATACCAGTTCTTCTTCACCGACAAACAAACGCACCAGAAGATGGTTTGTAGGCGTTTGCAAACTTTTGGTCGTCCAAACAGCAGCGACCACCATCAAATTACCCAGAATGCAGACAAGCGGAACAATCGACAGAACGAGGTAGGACCATTCCGGGTGGAGGAGCTGATCTTCCAACTCCATCGCTGCCACCGCAGCCTCAATTTCCGATTCGTTCATCAGTCTGTGTCTGCAAAACGAGACACCATTTTCATGAGAACACGAGGAAAAACAAAGATGAAATGGAGAATCAAAGGAAGGAGAGAGGAGAACGGGAATTTCATACATCATCTTCACTACTTTCATAATGAGAAAAAATTGGGAATACCCAAATGAGCACAGCTCTCTTTTGTGACTGGAAAGAAAACAACTGGCAAATCAAAGCAGACCGAAAACAGGAGAGAGGAGAATGGCTCAGGGTTTGCCCTAAAACCCTCAAATTAAACTAGACACTTTCAGGAAAAGAGGGATCCCTATTGCTGCTCAGATTTCGCTCTATACAGCGGAAAAACAAGTTTTTGTCCTAGAGGGAAAGGGATGAAGTGAGTATGTCCAAATATTTCATATTCAGGAAAGATGTCAACATCACTCAAGGAAGAAGAACACGCAGATCACACTTCTAACCGAAAATTTTCTGATTTCTTTGTACCAATCTGTGACGACTCGCGTCATTCTACGTGGTTTCGTAGTAGTACGCGATTCCACGAGAATGAAAAGTACAAAATGACATAGAGAGTTAAAGTCCAATTAGAAAACGTGCGTGAATAATAAACGAGCGAAACGGATGCGTTTTAGAAGTGGAAGAGTCAATTTAATGGCGAAATGAATGAGGAAATTGCGAAGAAAAAAGAAGAAGGAAGAGACGACGGAAAAAAGGTTCGTTTCAAGAGCAGCGCAGTGAAATAGAGCAACCGCAACAAAACGAAGAATTAAATGAAGCGGAAAAGAGGGTTTAAATCGGTTAGCAAGGGAGGTTGATTAGCTTAATTTGTGAACAGTGGCAAACGATTGTTTCGAAAAGAGCGCGTCTAGAAGGGGAAGAAGGGCCAGAAATAGAAGAGCTGAGTGGTTTTGCCAACAAATTGAGAATTGAGGAGAGGTTTCACAAAATGTGCTAATCAAGTTCCAACAGAGTTGTCAACTCTTCCCTCCGAAAAAAGAAGCATCTTGAAGCGACCTGAAGAAGACGGAAAATTGAATTCCATCGCAGATTGCGGCACAAAATCGAATATTCATATCGAAAAGAGTCCCCTGCACACAAACGGAATCCTCCTCGAAGCTAGCGCCGCCGAGAATAAGAGCGGTGGGTGTGTCCTTGAGAGAGAGAGAACTACGGTGCTCTCCGTCGACGAGCTCTTCGGGAGCGCACTGATTGAGAAATACCTCGTGCTCCGGGGGCCGACACATACGCCGGTGGGAAACGGAAATATTCATAGTGGCCGGCCGGCTGCCCGCGCGAGAAGGCTCTCGGTCCCGACATTTTTTATGATTGCAATTATAATGATCGAGAGGGGCACGGAAACTGGAAGACGCCGAGAGTCGAGTAGTTAATAAAACATAAATCGCGGTCATACGGGAAAGTTTGATGAAGAGCCCTCGGCCCTCTGCTGATGTAAACTGATGTACTTGCAGAAGAATCCTTGTTCGAGCTTCCCGACTCGAAGTTGCAGAAAAAAAAAACAGACGAAAAAGTTATGTTTCGTGAAATCTGGCAAGAAATCTTCTGCTCTAGAAGTTTCCCGCAGCACGGAGTGTGGGCTCATCAGAAATTCATGAATCTTTTGTCTTTGGGCAGCACTATTGTTTCTGGTCGGTTTCGACGTACGTCATACCTCAGCAGACCGTGATTTATACTACATGACATTCATTTCCTTAATCGTGAGTATTTCGTAAATTGTTGTGACTCTCATGAGATTGTGGTTAGACTTCCGGACGCAATGACGTTTTTAAATCGAAGGATAGCATTTCGTTCCAAAAACTTACTTGGAAGCAGCAGGTGGCGGAGGTGTTCAAACGGCCCAAGGGAAAATTAGAGAATCGGAAAACACGGAAGTATCAGATAAACTGCTAGTCTCACAGCTCCGTGACTTTCCGGTTATTCCGAGCATCCTGACTGGTGACTAGCTATAACTACAAAAGAGTCGGTCAGAAGTACGGCTGGCACGAGCTGGCTTCATCTTCTGATCAAAAGGCTCTTCTGAGGGACACACCCTAAAATTGCTTTACACGCCCCTGAAGAACATCATGTGTTTTGTGAATGGCTCTCCTGATTCAATGCAGTACTGACATCGAAACTGCAACAAGTCACGGAGGCAAGGAAACTGGAACCTTTGCGGAATGTTGCAAAAAGGGTATGAGAAAAGCAGCCTTTGATCAGAAATCGGACTGAAGCAAGACGAGGACATTCGCGGCATGACAATACTGCAATCAGGATATGAGAGTGTGCTTGAGAATAGGTTCAATTAAGGCTTATTATCAAGTGCTTTCCGTGCGTCACTCATTCCGAAACAAACTCGCGAGAAGAAGCGTGAAAAAGTCTATTCATCCTTCACTTCTCCTCGTTCTTCTTATCTTTTCCCAGAAATGTGGTGCCATGAGTAATGGGCCATAGTTGAAAACAATTAAAAACTTTGAAACCGAAAGAGAAATACGTGTATGTCGGTCAGAAAATGAGGAAAAAGAAATGTACTTGTATAGTGGACAGATTAACTTCAAAGTCAGTTTGGATGTGAGTATGAATGAAATCGAGAATCAAAATCTCATATTACAAGTACGAAAAAAGCAGAAGACGCGAACAAGACAGCTTACGGAAGTTGAGAAGGAATGCGAAAGACTGAGAAATAATTGCGTGGGTGATGGAATTATTTTCCTCACGATGGTTCTTTGAATGCGGAGAAGAGGTGAGAAATTGAAAAAAAAAACGTTTTTTTTGTTTTTGTTGTTCCGCTCGTTTCGAAAACAAGCGAATACGGTTCTGACAATTACGGTGGTGAGCCGAGTGGACTACACAAACTTTGACCCAATCTAATTCGGGCAAAGCGGGGCGTACTGTCAACAAAACTGTTCGATTCTTTTTCGCACACTATTTTGTTTTTCGAAAACCACTGTCGCCGCGCGCGGGGAAGGTTTTTTGTCATCTTGGCATTCTGCCAACCTCACAACCCTCATTCTGTTCGCCGGTCAGATGTGAATCATCGCAGGTGAGCAGATGACTCTTTTCAGATTTTTGCCTCTTTTTCATTTTGAATTCGATGAAAAAGTTTCTGTTCACGCAATCAACGTGAACTGTGCGAAAAAAGCACGAAGCTCGTGGAAAACGAGAATGTTGACGTGCCGTCGAGTGCATTGGCAAGAATCGTTTTCTGCGGTGCGGAATAGTTGAATCACGATGCTTTCAGCTAGTGAATCAAAGCTTAGGTGCTTGCGGCAAGAAGCACAAGAAAAAAGAAAAGAAGAAGAAGGTCCGTCCGAAAAGTTGGTGCTTCTTTTTTTGCCGTCGGAGGGCGATAAATTGAATCAAAGAGTTGCAGCTAGGCGCGAGAAGCAGCGGACGAGACGGGAGGGACCCTGTCGACTCTCGGATCCACCGATGTTCTGATTAAACTAATCAAGTTGTGCTCTGCTTCCCTTCCTTTTTCCCGCGCACACGACGTGCTCCTCCCACTCTCGCCTTCTTTCTTTTCTTGTTTGGCATACTGAATAGTCACATGGGACTGACAAACTTCTACGTGAAGAAGTGGGAGGAAGAGGGAGATTCGAATGGAATAGAAACCGCTCGAAACCGGAAGGAGAAAGGCAAAGAGAAGGAGAAAAACGAAGTTCTCGGGATTCCAGCTCTTTTTTTCTTCCTGGAGCGCGCGGCACATCTCCTCGTATTATTCCGAGCCTCTCATTCTCATCCATCCGTTTTCGCACTCAGTATTTTTGTGCTCTCTAGTTTGTTATTAAAATGAGACATTTGTGGTCCAGCGAATATATGAATAGATGAGCTATGATTTCGGAAGACAGGTCATTTGGAAGAGAGGAAAGGGTAAGCACACACATGATTGCATATTTTTGCGCGGCGAAATAGGATTTGATGGCGGATGAAAATTTGAGGATGAGGACGGTTATAGTGCGACTCAAGGAGCTCTTGAACGTGAGCACAACACGTTTTTGGCAATTCAATGCTGTCCATTCTTGTTGTGACTTTCTACTATAAATGTGAACGAGAATAATTCGACGGGCCCCCCTATGGGAACACCAAGTGATTGAAGATGATTGAACGACGTCTTTTGACTTCAGAACTTTAGTTTTCTAAATCAGCAAAAGAAATAGAGGTATAGAAAGTTCCGAGAGTCTATTTATACTTTTACGGATGAAGCTGTACTTGGCTGCCTTATTTGGCATGATCGTGAGAAACTACTCGGCCCGTCGTTAGCGGCCCCAGTCACGCGGGAAAAAACGATGAATGGAATATCCGAGCTATGAGAGTTTGGATTCTCACATAAGACTCTCCTCTCTTCTGCAACACTCTTCATAGAGGCACAATCAGAAGAGCTCTCCGGGGGGATTGCACCTGCCGACTAGTTTACTCCAGCTGAATCGGGATGTCTGGAGGAAGATGTGGGAACGAGGGAATGATGCTTTTTCTGACTCATTTAGAAAGACACTCGGGAACTAAAGGAAGTGTGGCTTGATGAGTTTGGTTTCTTCTTGTATTTCGGTAATTTAAGACAGATGTTGTGTTGTACAGTTGCCAGCCAATTATCACATTCGAAGAAACAAGCAATCTACAGCTTAATAGTTCCTTTCCCAGTTCCTCAAAACCATCATGCTACCACTAACCACTCAACGTGTTTCAAAAGTTGTTGAGAGATTTTTGTCACTCTTTTCGGATTTCCGAAACGAATTATTCAGAATGATATCTTCTCGTCATCTCGAAAATCTTTTGACTAGTTTTCTCTCTACCGCTTGCAAAACCATTTTCATGTTCTATCAATCGGTTTTTGCAGAGCCGCCTAGTACGCAAACTGTATAATGGCAGCTGTACAAATCAGCCATGAGTCGGTTTCAAATTGGATTCATTTGTCGGCAGCGGAAAGTCACCACCAAATGGAAACAAAGTTTCTCCCCCACCTCTCCATTCTTCTTCTTGCTTTGGTATGCTCCCCAACACCTCATTAGCAATTAAAATCTTCTCAGATAATGGCTTGGTATTTCGACAGCTTTGACTTTGGGCCAATCAAATACACATCAAAAAATAGCGGAAACGCTGTTGACGAGCTATTGAAAAAGGTATGAAGCGTGTCTGAATCTGTTTCTTTTTTCCAGAGAAACTTTCTAAGTTAGGGTTCGTTTGCAGAAACATCACGTAATTGGCAACGAATGCATTCCTGAAACGAATACCTGCTTCCTCATAATCGACTCGTATTACTTGGAAAATAACAGGTTCGTGAGAGAGACAACCATGCTTTCGAAAACACCGAAAATTGTGGGAAAAAATATTCGGAAAGAGTCGGTTCGAAATCGTCGTTTTATGGAACTCGGTGGAAATTTATTACACGTAATTTTTGAGGGCAGCAGTTTAAAAGCTAATAATACGAACTTTATGACCTTTGGACAGTCGGCAGGGTGGCCTTTTGTCGTTTTTTCTTTGATGCTTTTTTGTCTTGCTGAGAAGCTGTTTTAGACGGAACCCTCTTGGGCTCCGGATATTAGATGAGACGGACCTGCTCTCTGTATAAGTTTGCAATTCATCTTTCCTCCGCTTTGCCGGGAGAAATAATTTCCGTACCAAAACGCAGCTTCGGAAATGAAAATGGAATTCGCAACTGATTGCTTCTGACATTTTCGTTTATCATCCTGACACAATTCATAACATCACACCATCATTTCTTCATTCTTTTTGTGACTCATATTCAACGATGTATTAATTCTCTTTGGCTCGGAGAAAGAGAAATTCCGTCTTCTTTTTCTGCGGCGATTGGTAACATAACAAAAAGAGGCGGACAGATCTTGGCCCTTCTCGATACTTCTATGCGAATATATCGAAATCAAAAACATAGTTTGAATGCGAGGGAACACGAGGTCATGTTTGTGGAACAACCTTCGTATGGGCACCAGCTGCTTCCATCTCTTCGCGTTTTTTTTCTGCGTTCTCGTCGCTTCGCGTTTGTTTTGAAGCCGTTCGAGTGTACTTTCTATCGGATTTCCCAGAAAAGTTATAAATCGACTGAGAAGACAAGTTCATCGAAAACCTCAAGTTATTCGTATTCATTTCAACCACACCTGCATCTTCATTGTTCCTACATTCTCGCACGCGATCCATTTTCAAATACCATCCACCCTATTGCGTTTGTTACGCAATGTGCAGGTGTCCCAAAAAAAAAAAGTGAAATTTCGATACGTGGTGAGAAGAGGGAGAGGCTATGTTATGAGGCCTCTTCGAAAGCATTCGCCTCTCACCTCGCTCCTTCGCTGTTGTCGCTTGAAATGGCGTATCCCCCGAGAGGCGCTGGTGAGTGTAATGAAGACTAAGCGTAGTTCGTCATGAGTTTCGAATTGGCACATTGCATTTCGCTAACAATCAGGCCGACCGCAGTCGTTCTGTCGCCTGCGCCTGCCTGTTCTCGGTCCACCGTTTATGCGTCGCGTCGCTCTCCTGCGGGCAGTCGAAGCGGCCGGCTCCCACGGTTCATGGCCCTTCCAACCACCTTCCTGTTGCGAGTGACTATCGATTGATTCTATCATCCACCCATTTTTCTCTCTTCTCTCTCGCCTTTTCCTATTGCGCCCCAACTCCCCTCCGCCCATTTTCGCATTGTTCTTGCTTGCCCTTCTCTCTTCCCGCTTCCTGTTGAAGCTTCTGAGTGGTATTTTCAATCGAAACATTCTGCAGATTGACAACAAAACGTGACTTGGTGCTGTCGGAGAACACGGAATATTCGTTGACTGGCGTAGAAGTACAATCCGTCAAACGTAAGGATATTGAAAAACAAGAAGCTTGTAGAGAGAGAGAGAGAGAGAACCAATTTGCAGCCGTTTCGTGGGAGAACATCGACTCAAGACATTGGCCCGTGAACAAACTTGTCATCAATTCGAGATACGCACGACTTCTGGTCGCTTCAGGATTTGTGATGGAGGTTCAAAGAGACGAACGCCCTCCGCCTCCTCCTCCTCCTCCGTTGCTTCCGGTTCGTGTGCAGTGTCTTTGTGTTCTAAATCAACCTCCTGGGAAACATTCAACACTTTATTTCGCGTTAAATGTTTTTGGCAGTTTGTTGTTGCCAAAGTGATTCAAAAAGCAACTGCTTCACAATCCGCAGCGAATATCGAATTAAATTTACGGCAGCAGAGGGGTGTGCAACAGTGTTGTGAGATGTTGAAAGCCGGAAAACAGTGAGGCACGTTGTGAATGCGCTCGCAAAGCATTCATAACCATTCATATTGTCACCATGAAAGACAAAACAGAGATTGCTGATCATGATTCATGAATGATGAGAGGTGACGAATAAAGAGCACAAACAGTTTGCCGTGAAGAATTGTGTTTTTTTTCTCGCTTGCGTTCCTTTATTTTGTTCGTTTTCCCTATATTTCATTTTTCTTATCCTAGTCATGCTTTTTTTCAGAAAAGTCCTAACGATGGTTTTCAGAGTTTAAATTTCGACGATAACGATCACCATGATGTTCTGATAGCGGGACTAGGAGGAGGTGTGATGAGCAACTTCTTCTCAGAAATCGGATATCTGAATGTGAAAAGAACACCTTGAATAGTTTCTAAACAATTCGTTTCATGAACAGATCGAGACGACTGTGGTGGAGAAGGAAGAATTCATAATCGAACTGGCTGAGCGATACTTTGATCATTTCGAGACAGATCAACTTCGAGTTGTTCACTCTGATGTGGTCAATTATCTCGAACAAAGTATGACGAAATCCAATTGTGTTCTGGAAAACATTGTTTTAGGTGACAAAAAGTACGATGTGATCATAATGGACGCCTGTGAGAACAGAATCGCCGATGTGATGTGTCCCGTGTCCGATATCCTCAAAGAAGAAGCCATTCAGTTGCTGAAGAAGAGAATGACACTGAAAGGTTTCCCGAATGGTTAAGCTCTTCATTTCACCAACTCTCGTTTAGGCACTCTGGCAGTAAATGTCTACGCCACGAAAAACTCTGATAAAACCGAAGAAGCAATTCTGAATGCTTTCTCGAAAGTGTTCAAATCATGTTTTTACCTGGAATACTTCAAACACAAAAAGGTCCGGCTAGAGATGCGCTCTCTGACTCTCTTGAAAACAGTTTTGCAAACATTAACTTCAATGTCGCGTTTTATCAAACAGTGCGGTCGCTGCTCATTCTATTTGCCTACATGACCGTTGTTGGTCGCTTTCTTCTCGCAGGTTACACATGTCGCTCTTCTGAGGCGGCAAGAAAACTGCTTGTTGTGCTCGGTTATCAACACTCCCCCTCACATACAAGTTGCTTTTTTCGCCTAAGACCATCATCATTCCCCACTGTTAGATTTCCGTTAGAAAACGAGAGAGAACTCTGCTTCAAATGTAGACGCATATCGAAAATTTGGAGTAGACTGCTTTGAATTGAAGTGGACATGTGTTTTGAAAGCGAGATGCATTGTTGCCAGAAGAGAGAGCGCATCCTCACCGGACCCTCATCGATTTTTGCAGGTCCTTCTTTGTTCCAAGAAAGACGATTGGACTTGGGACGCACAGAAAGATCGTTTCCGTTCTAATGTAGTCATGATAGACGACATGTTTGAGTTCAAACTTTCCCCGTTTCTCGATTGATTTTCAACCAATTTTATTTTCTCTTTCAATAAACTTAAAGGGACCTCTCTTGTTTTTCTTGGTGCAATGTGGCGTGCGTGTGTTTGCGTACAGAGGAGAGACCACCCAGCAGTCACTCAACTCGTCTAGCGCAAGTTCATCCCTGACACTCAATGCGTTCTTGCGGTCTTCCTCTATTTTGTCGCTCTCCCTCTCTTCCTCCCTGCAACTCACACACTAACGTTTCATCGATTTTTTTTTCAGGACCAATATCGTCGGCCTATTCGACAACTGTTGGACCTCTTTTATGGAGAAGGACATTTAGAAGGTTATCTTCGAGCATCGACTGTTGCACTTCGCCTGTATGTTCTTCACCGTCGTGTGAGTTCTCTTTTTTTCTTTCTTTTATGAGTAATCGAACTGTTCTCAAAACATGATCACTCTTTTCGTTGCGAAATTTCCGCGACGGTCTGTAGAATGGCTGCAGTCTAAACAAGAATATCCCTCCTATGCGCGCAGGCAATTAGATTGTCTCTTGACCTCGCACACTCACACACATTATCGATCGGGCCCGACAGTTGTTTCTTCGCGCGAGAAGGGTCCTCTCTTATTCATTCGCCCACATTCGTAATTGCACCCTGCGTTTTTTCCTCGTCCCATGCCGTTCGTACAGCCGTTTTTTTCCCTCAAAATTGCGCTTGGATTTCAAAAAGCCTGTTTTCAACTTTCATCGTTTTTGCGTTCCACTTCAGAATCCGTTCAAAAATGACCTCATCAATGCGCTAAGACTCATAATTAGTGCGTTCATCACATCCCTCTTGAGATTATAAAGTCGCAAAATTTTCCGCGATTCGATTAAAACAAAACAAAAAAACAAACTTTTCCGCAGTGAGCATTTCCAAGAATCGTAGAAACGCATTTGTTTCGTCAAAAAAGTTGACAGAATGCCTCGTAAATTAGTCGTTTTCTGACGGGAAATGTAGAATGAGTAGCAGTTTGACGTTTTGTGAGAGGAGTGCACGAAAGGACATCACGCGCAAAGGGCTCCGTTGCCTAGGAAGCCGAGTCTTTTGGGAGACGCGCAACATGTAATTATACGCACGATTAGCTCTCAGTTTCATATTTTTGCACTTCCTATTGAACGACGTCTAGCTATGTTTGACCTCGTATTCCAAGGAACCATTATTCTTCAGGGGATGTTGAATCCTAACAATAACAACAACAACAACAATCAGCAACCCATTCAAAATGTCCACCGTCCGCATCAAATCCAGCCACCAGGAGGTGCTGTCCGTGTCATGCAGGGACATCTCATCCAAGGAAACCAGATGCAGCAAGGACAACCAGTGCAGATTCGGATTCAAGGCGATCCCATCAATCTTGGACATGCTCAGATGGGAAACGTTCAACAAGGCGGACAGATGCAGCATCAGCAGCACCAAGGAAACATGCAAGGCCAGCGCCAAGGAGTGCATCCCAACCAAATGAATCGACCCGTGCAGCAGCAGCAGCAGCAGCAGCAAGGAATGAATCGTAATCAACCAAATCAGCAGCAAATGATGCACGGACAAAACCAACAACAGATGCGCGGTAACATGCAGCAGCAGCAGATGAGAGGTCAAATGCAGCAACAGAATCAGATGAGGATGCAAGGACAGCCCCAGCAGTTCCAACTCATTGCTCCTGGACCAGGCCCAGTACCTCAAAAACCATCACCACAGCTCCAAAAAGTACAGCCCAGGCAAGACATGCAGCAGAACCAGCCGCAACAGCTTCAGAGGATTGCTCCTGGCCCAAGCCAAATGTCGCAAAATTCGCAACCGATGCTTCAGAGGGGTCAGCAGAGACCGGACATGCACTCGAACCAATCTCATCAAACTCAAAGGATGGCTCAGGGACCCGGAATGCAGCAAAACCAACAGCAGCAACTTCAAAGAATTGCTCCTGGGCAAGGAATGCAGCAGAACCAACCGCAGCAGCTTCAACGAATTGCTCCGGGACCAGGAATGCAACAGAACCAACAACAGCAGCATCCCCAAATGCGAAACCAAGGACAAGGAGCGCCGGTCCGAGAACGAATGCTTCCACCGCAACTGGTAGGCGTTTTCACATTCTGATCCTAGACAAATTAGTATTTTTTTAGACTCAACAGAACCACCATATGAATGAACCTGTACAGAAGCAAACTCAGCAAGGTCAGGGAAATGGGTCTCAACAACACTCCCAAGGACAGCAAATGAATAATGGGCCGCCTTCACAACAACAGGTAACAGAAAATTGAGTGTAGATCGTCAGTTGAATGGTGATTATTTCAGACGAACCATGGACAACAAATGATGAATCGGCCGCCGTCTCATCCGCAAGCACAGGTATATATAGGGATAATTGGGAAAAATGTGAAATTACTTTGAAATCTTCAGTCTCAACAAGGGCCTCAGGGCATGAACAGACCTCCTTCCCACCCGCCACAACAGGTTTGTATCTCCCGTGAGAAAAGGGAAGAAGAGAGAAAAACTTGACGAATTCAGATTCAACAAGGCCAGTCGAACATGAATACTGCTTCTTCTTCGCAGAATATGAATCGGATACAAACGCCCGAGGTAAGATGACACTCTTTTCGACACATTCATCTCATTATCTGGGTTAAGTTTCAGATGCATTCTTCGGGCCAGCCAATTATAATTGGAAACGCGCCGCAGCAGCAACCACACGTAATTCAATATTCTCCGCAGATTTGTTTACTTTCCATTAATTTCAGATTCGGAAGCAAAACCCGTCAACCGGCGCTGACCAGCAACAAAGTCGCATAGAACATCAGGTAACGCCAATCTCACTAACGATCTTTCCACTCACATTTTTCTCTTTCAGATCATACAAAACCAGTTGGCGCAGGGATTGCAATCTCAAGCGCCGAAGGGGCCGGCACCTCTTGTCTGCGTGCCGATGCAACACTCTCCGAACGCGCCAATAAAGATGACGCCGGTTGGCCAAGGTCATGTCATCCAAGCCCAAATCATGCAGCCTATCCGATCTTCCGCACAAGTCCAACAGTCGAGACCAATGTCTCAGCCACCAGCCGAGTCGTTGCAGCAGCAAAGAATGACACAAGGGCAACAGCAGGCGCCGATGCATAGACTCGTCCAACAGCATCGTCAGGAGACGCCACCCGCGGCTAATGAGCAACACTCGCGTCAGCCACAACAGGGAAACATTGAAGGGGAACAGATTCACATCAACAGAAACAACCCCAATATCGCTATAATTGACGGAGTGCAGTTTCGAGCTGTCACAGTGACCAGTCATCGGACTGTAGAACCATCGAATTCTGGGCGAGGAACAAGTCAACAGCAACCGCAACAAAAGCCGCCCCTTCAAAACCGTTCTCAGTCAAGCCACCTCCTGTTGCCACCGGATTCTCAAGTATTGCATCAATTGTCGCAGCCAAACAGCTTCCAGCGTCTACAAAACCAGTTGCGAGCAGCAGATCAGAACCGCACTGTAGGAGAGCATCTTCAAAGCCAACTGGAAAAGCAGCGCCTTGAACAACAACGTCGGGAGCAAGAGAAACGCGCAAAGAATGGAGAACCGCCGATCGGTCAAACACGGCCATCAAAGCCACCAAGAGTCCGGAATAGGTCAAAGAAAACGGCGAGTGTGCAACAGCAGCTGCATCAACAAATGCAGCAAGCACAACAGGCGCAACAGGCGCAACACCAGAACAATGCTAATGCGGGGACCAGTGAACCGAATACATCAATAGCTCCTTCGAGCGGAGCTGTTGCGCAGACGCTTCTCAACCGAAACAAGATTGTTCCACCTATCATCACGCCGGTTCCTACCGACTTCCAAGAACCGAATTTTGCTCCGAATCCACCTGTCAGGATGGTTCAGCAAGGGAAACATTTGGTTCAAGTCGGTGGAACTCCGGACTCTATGCTACAAAGCCGCTCTCAAACTCCGGGCAGCAGCACGTCCAGAAGCCAGGCTCCATCGCGACAAACAATTCCACAAAATCAAAAGCCGATCATTTCCGTGCCGCAAAATCAAGATCAGAAGCAACCGACAGCCGGAGCTGTGTCTTCGTCGACATCGCAACCGCCTCGACGTCAGAAACCGCCGACAGGGCCGATTGAAATGACAAGCATTCAAGAAGCCATTGTTGCTCATGTCACAAAGAAAAGAAAGCTTACTCCAGAGGTATGCATGGTACACTTTTTTGAAATTATAGCTTTTATAACTTTCAGTACCACAAGTACATTGTTGCGCAATTGACCCGAGTTGCTAACGAGTTGGAAAAAAGTAATCTGAAGTCAGACCCTCGATACATGTCTGTGATGAAACTTCTACATATGGTTAAAGGTAAGAGCTCTCCAGATTATGAAACTTTTAAAATATTTTCTTTGTCAGATGTGCCGCTGGAGATTGAGGCTCCTGAACGACCACCGAGACCGGTCCGTCAACAACCAGATGATCTTCCTGTCCTGCCACCACACACACAAACTGCCGAAGAACGTGAAGAACGTTACGAAAGCGACATGGAAATTCTGAAAAACGCGTACCCACTCATTCCGAATTATGCCAAATTCGGAGGGATTGATGATGAGACGATTCGACAGGAGGCACTTTATTAGTGAGTCTCGATACTTTTTCAACTCATGCTAGTTTTGTTGTTACAGCATGAAGTATGACATGATGAACCGTGCCGCGTTTCTCAGAGAGAACCTTGATCGAATTCCGGAGGAACTTCAAATAAAGGCCAAGATTGAGTATTTAGGCCTTGAAATGAAGGACCTTCAAGAGAAAGTACGTCGAGAAGTGATGGCCACTTTGGTCTACGAGCCTCCGACCGAGTTTTTGCTCAATCCGTGGTCTATCAGAAGGCCTAAGGCAGACTACCAGCAAGAGTTACGAGCCAATCCGGATCGAGCTCTTCTTGAGAAGGAACGACGGAATAAAAACAGCGACATGCTTCACCACTTGGTCAGACACGTTCGAGAGTTTCGCGAGTTCCACAAAAAGAATGCGGCTGTGCATACAAAGGTCCGAAAGTCAATGCAGACGTACATTACAAATGAAGCAAAGCGCAAATCTCGCGAGGAACTCAAGAACGAGAAGATCCGTATCCAGAAGCTGATTCAGGAAGACGAAGAAGGCTATCGTGCCATGTTGGACGATAAGAAAGATCAAAGGCTTGTTTACTTGCTCGAACAGACCGACGGCTACATTGAAAATCTGACTGACTTGCTGAAGAAGCAGAAGAACTCTGGAGAGGAGCTACCGTTCCGCCCACCGGTCCGAAAAGAGTATGAGGGTAGCGTCGACAACAAGAGTCTGCTGGCTAAGGCTCGTAACGATGATGATGAGTACGAGAACAAGACAAAGGCAAATGCTGGTGACTACTACGCAATTGCGCACGGAATCCGAGAAGAGGTCACCGGTCAGCATCACACCATGGGAGGAGGCGATCCGAACTTGAAACTGAAGCCGTACCAATTGAAAGGCCTCGAATGGATGGTCTCGTTGTATAACAACAATCTGAACGGCATTTTGGCTGACGAAATGGGTCTCGGAAAAACCATCCAGACAATCGCCTTCATCACATATCTCATGGAAAAGAAAAAGACGAGTGGGCCGTTCCTTGTGATTGTCCCGTTGTCCACAATTTCAAATTGGAAAAGCGAGTTTGACAAATGGGCCGCTCACGTTCAGCTTATTGTATACAAAGGACCGAAAGACAGCCGAAAAGCAATTGAGCCTATCATCAAATCAGGGAAGTTCAATGTGCTGCTGACTACCTTTGAATACGTCATTCGCGAAAAGGCGTTGCTCGGCAAGCTCCGCTGGAAATACATGATTATTGACGAGGGACACCGTTTGAAAAACCAGCACTGCAAATTGACCGAGATGCTGAACACGAGATTCCAATGTCAGCGGAGGCTTCTCATCACCGGAACCCCTCTTCAGAACAAGGTGAGAAATTATCTCTCAGAAATAACAACAAAAATGGACATCGATTTAAATTGCAGCTTCCTGAACTATGGGCCCTTCTCAATTTCCTACTACCTGCGATCTTCTCGTCGTGTTCCACGTTTGAGCAGTGGTTCAATGCTCCATTTTCGACTGCTGGAGAAAAAGTCGAACTAAGTCAAGAAGAAACGATGTTGATCATCCGCCGATTGCACAAAGTGCTTCGTCCCTTCCTTCTGAGACGTCTGAAAAAAGAAGTTGCTTCCGACTTGCCCGACAAAACTGAGTTTGTCCTCAAATGCGAGATGTCTGCTCTGCAGAAAGTGCTTTACAAGCACATGCAGAAGGGACTGCTGCTCGACGGGAAAACGAATACGGGAAGTCGCTCGCTGATGAACTCGATGGTACATCTCCGAAAGCTTTGCAATCATCCGTTCCTCTTCCGTAACGTCGAAGAATCGTGCCGTGGCTTCTGGGATGTCAAAATGGTTTCGGGGTGAGAAATAGAAAGAAATGAAGCGAATTATGAGATTATGGTTTTCTTTTCAGAACTGATCTGTATCGTGTGTCAGGAAAACTGGAGCTTCTTGACCGAATTCTTCCGAAGCTGAAAGCAACTGGACACAGAGTCCTCATGTTTTTCCAAATGACGTCGATGATGACGATTGTGGAGGACTATTTGACACACAGTGAAATGGAGTACCTACGTCTCGATGGAACGACAAAGCCAGACGAGAGAGGCCAGCTCCTCGACAAGTTCAACGCTCCGAACAGCAAATACTTCTTGTTCATGCTCTCGACGCGTGCTGGAGGGTTAGGACTGAATCTGCAAACCGCTGACACCGTCATTATCTTCGATTCTGACTGGAATCCTCATCAGGTAACACTTAGAGATTATTTGAAATCGATTGTAATGAGTTCATTTCAGGATATGCAAGCTCAGGACAGAGCGCATCGAATTGGTCAAACTGCTGAAGTGCGCGTGTACCGCTTGATAACTGCCAACTCGGTCGAAGAGAAAATTCTGGCATCGGCCAAATTCAAGCTGAATGTCGATGAGAAAGTTATTCAAGCTGGAAAGTTTGATAACCGATCCACAGGAGAGGAGCGGAAACAGATTTTGGAGCAAATCATCCAGTAAAAACTTGCCTCATCATGAACCAACCTCAATCTGACACTTTCAGAGCTGAAAATGAAGGCGAAGAGGACGACGATGTTCCTAATGATGAGGAGATCAATGACATGTTGTCGAGAGGCGAGGAGGAATTTGAGCTATTCCAGAAAATGGATCAAAAGAGAAACCATCACGATCACTTCCACGGAGTGTAAGTGTCGGAAGTCCAAAGGCTTGTTACAGATTATTGCATTTCAGAAAGCCGAGACTTGTGGAGGATGATGAGATTCCGAAGGACATTCTTCGGGCGGCCGACGAGACGGACTATGCAGAGAAGGCCCGAGAAGAAGGGCGTGTTCCGTATCTGGAAGTCATGCCAGGTTCCAGAAGAAAGAGAAAGGAGGTGAGATTTCGAAATACTGGAACTACAGAGATGAGCAATCTCGATTTGCAGGTTGACTACTCGGCTGACTCGCTGTCTGAGGATAAATTCATAGAGAAGCTGCTGGACGGCGAAGAGATCACTCCTGTCAGAACCGAAACCAAAGATATTCCTGTTGCGCCACCTGCCCGTCCTCCTGTTGCTCAGCCCGCACGAGAGGATGTTCCACTACCTGTGAAGCTTGCTCCGGCTCCTGTCCCAACAACCTCGAATCAACCTGCTAATCCGCCTCTTACCTTCAAAGTTCCTCGTATTTCAATCAAGTTTGGAAGCGATGAGAAGAAGCGCTTGCGACAAAACAGTGAAGGGGAAACAGTAATCACGCCGATAAAGCTGCGGAAGCCTGATACAGAGACGGTGACTCCTGAGGTTCAACATCCTCCGATCCAAAAGATTCGAATCAAACTTGGCGGAGAAACGTTTGAAAAGTTCATCAAGCCACCGGATGTGATTCCAATGGAAAAAAGAGATAGCTACGGTGAAGGAAGCTCGGCCCGACAAGCGTTTGATGAAGAGACTCCCAAGAAGAAAAAGAAGCGTCACGACAGCGGACACGAGGAGACTTCCGAGAAGAAGAAAAAGAAGAAGAAGCATCGGGAGGCTGAAGAAGATGAGGAGACTCCAAAGAAAAAGAAGCGACGAACAGAAGGTTTTGAAGAAAAGTCTCCGAAGAAGAAACTTACTGAAGTCGGTGAATTAGAAGTGTCTCCAACAAAGAAGAAGACGGGAGAAGTCCGTGATGAAATGACTGCTCCTGTTCTGAAAAAGCAACGTGAACCTGACAGTCAAGAAACATCTCATAAGAAGAAACACCGGGAGGTTGATTTGGAGTCTCCGAAAAAGAAGCGTCGCGAGAGTGGACACGAGGATCTCTCAGAAAAGAAGAAAAGAAAGAAGCACAAGCATGTTCAACAGGACGACAAGAAAGTGGAAGAGGCTCCTTCGCCGGCTACTACCACTCTCAGAGTTGCTCCGATTAAATTATCGTTCAACATGGCTCAAATTGCTGCTGCTAGTCATATTTCTTCGACTCCTGAACCGATTCCTGTGGCTGAGCCGACTCCGGAGAAGCCAAAACTTTGCATTCGCTTCAAAATGCCGATTCTCGAGCCACCACCAGAGGAACAGCCTGTGCAAGAGCTCTTGCCAAAAGAGACGGAGGAAACAATCGAGAAGAAGAAGAAAAGGAAGAGTCGTGACAACGAGACTGAGGAGGAACGCAAAGCCCGAAAGGCTGCCAAAAAGGAGCGGAAACGATTGGAAGCCTTGCAGGTTCAAGAAACTTCCAATGAAGCCGTTGCAATCCAACCAGCTCCCCTTGTTGCCACTGAACCAGCTCCTACTATCCAAGCTGCACCATTGTCAACGGCACCATCAACCTCATCGCAAGTTGTTATCGATCTTGCGGATGACGACGAAAAACCACCGGAGAGAGTCGATATCGACAGTGAACCGGAGACAGTGCTGCGTGTCGACATCGATAGTGAACCCGAAGATGGCGACGCCGAACCTGCCTCTGGTGCCACCGAAGGCGACCAAACTCGCAGTGTCGCAGTGCCTGCCAGCAATTCCGCTCCCGTTCCAGGACCCGAGCCCATTCTCGATGCGCCAATCGTCCCACAATACAATGCTCCAAGTGAAGAAGACGATGAGGATTTTGAAATTACATCCGTTTAAAACTGTTCAAAACTATATATACTAACACTGTCAATGTATTTTAACATAAGAAAAATATGAAAGAATTGAGAATCTCTTTTGTAAACTGAAAGCTAGTCCTTTTACTGTATGCAATTCTATTAACGTTGGCTTTCTTATTTTAATCTCGTTCAAGTCGTCTGCCTTTTTGTAAAATGAACACATTCGGTTATGAGCAATGTTTTTATGTGCCTTGATAGTCAGCGATTCCGGAAAACCGGCTGCATCACTCGTATGTGGGCGAGTTGGACAGAATTGAGTTGCATCGAGTTGTGGAAAAGCGATGAACTTACTCAGTGTGCTTGACGAATTCCCAGATGAATAAAAAATAAGAAACACGCACAACAAACGACGCAGGCATCCAGATGAAAAGGTCCCGAGGCGCATGAAATCTGTTGCGGATACAAAGTGTGCTGTGCTCGTTGCTGCAAGCTGTCAGACGAAACTTATGGACGAATCAAAAAGCACTCATCGGAAGTGGATTGGAAGAGAGGTGAGAAACTGGCTCGCTCCCCCCGATTTGGGCGTCCCCATTCGTTGCACACTCAGCTTAATTCATTCCTCGCTCACAATCCCTCTTCCTCTCCCCTTCCCGCGTTTTACAATTATTATCCACTGCCAAGACGCCTGCTCGGCACTCCCAATTCGGTTAGAGCTCGTTCCAAGGAGAGTGCGGCCACAAATCCTTTATTCACTTACGCACATCGGTGGTGCTGCTTTCTCCTGCTCTTTTCCGTTTTTCAAGATAATTTATGACGTTTCCGTTCCACGTTTGATTTCCATCCCACAAACGACATTTTGCATGTTTTTTTTCTCGTTGCCGGCTTCGTCACTTGCGCATATCGTATATTTAGTGGGAAATTTACATTTTAATGGGTCGAGAAATTAGTGCTAGAAATTGATATTCATACTTTTATGAGTCTCCTTGCCTCATTGTTCATTCTTCTGGTACCTTATTCGCCCCATTGAGTACTCGAGGTATAATTATAACGAGCACAAAGAAGAGAATGGTGGGAGTGAGAACCGCGTTTCTTTCTACTCTGCGAGACGTTTTTCGTTGTTATTCTGTCTCGTCTCTTGCCTTCAAACATCCCTCTCAGGTAGAGGTTTCTGATCCGATAGCGTTCTTTCTACCCTTCCAGGGGTGGAAAACAGAAAACAAATGCTCTTTCTCTCCCTGTGTGCTCCCATTATCTCATTTAGCAAATGAACCCGACGCATCCGAGCGTTTCGACCGAGGGAAGCTCCATCCGAAAACCAATAAGGCGTGCAATCTTCTATCCTATCCTTGCCGGCTTCCCGCCAGTCAAAACATCTGGCCCTCGGACAGAAGGAGAAATAGAGGAAGGTCCCCTATTTTCTTCTTATCGAGGCTCGAAGAGCCCCCTGACTAGCACGGGATTCATCCTCACTTCTTTTTGCACTTGTGCACGCCGGTCACTAATTAGTCCCAAAGTTTTTCTCCTCAAAAGAAACCTTGTTGTATTTAGTTCAAGTTTAGCCTCAGCGTGTTTCTTCTTCTTTTCAGTTTCAAACTAAACCATTCTGCCAGTCTCGTCATCTAACACACACAGTTTGGAGTTTCTAGTGGTCGTTTGAAAGTGAGAGAAAGAGAAAGAGAAACAAAGCAGTGTAGAGACAAGGCGGAAAGATGGAGAGAGGGGCAGGGTTCACCTTAGACTACAATGTAGAGAACCTGTGTACTCTGATCGCCGGCCACACATATTCCCTCAACAAACGTCAGTTGTTCACTTTTCCTCTTCTCCAGTCGATGGTTACGAAACAGAAAGCGCATTATTTCGATGGGGTCGCGTTGGGCGCGAACTGACTCCTCCTTCTTCTCCGCCACCCGTCCTTCTGCTCGGTCCCCTTTCCTGCCACTTCGCACTACTCCTCTCAGGAATCCCTCCTGCTCCTTCTTCTGTGTCTCTTGTCCGCGTTTCGGCAATTTGATTGTCTGCTCTTCTGCTTTTTCATGACCGATAGCAGCGCGAGCCCTCCCCTCTGTCATGCCCATGTTTTCGTTGACATCTCTGCACCAGTGTGTCCCTCTCATTTTTTTCGTCTTCCCCTTCCTCCTCCGAAATTCGTGTCGTCTAGTTGCCCTTGACAGAGGCAAACAGAAGGTGGCCTCTGCCATATCCCAGCCAGAAATATACAATTTTTCACGCGCGCGCGCTCACTCTCTCTCTTCTCTTGCGCACGGCTTCATTTTAAGGTCCGAACTAGGCACTCTGGACACATGAAATGTGCGGCGAATCTTTGTTTTTCCCAATATTTCATGGCCTGTTCCTGCCTTCGAAGGCTATAATTTTTCGGCGTCGGTGGTTTCTATTCTCTCAATTGTCCCTCTTTTGTCGCCACCGAGAAAGCTTTGTCAAATTGCTTTCCACTCCATTTTTCGTCGCCGAGTCGTAAAAGAAGAAGCCCACGAAAAACGTTTATTCCTTTTGGAAGTTTTTGAAATATGTTTATTTCTGCTGATCCGTTTACAGATTAACAATGGGTGGTTACATCTCCTCGCCACAAGTGCTCACACGAAAAGTGTCGGGTCCATATCAAGTCGGGTGCAAGGATCTGATGATTGACGGAACCGTTTTGGGCGACCGCGGACTCTTCATGCGTCTTTATTTCCCAACGGACGCCGAGGTTAGCTATGGGAAACAAAAAAATAGAGGAGAAGATGTTTAAATATTAATGAGTGGGAACCACTCAATTATAACGAGTGGATTTGCATCCTTCATCCTCTTCTTTCTCTTTTTTCCGGAACCTCTGGGATTAGGAATTTTCGGTCTGCATTCCAAATCACAACGTATGCAAAAAAAAAAGTTATCAGTCGAAATGTATGGCGTGATTTTGCCATATGGCCTTCGAAGTCGCTGGCATTTCAAACTTCGTTAAACAAATTCAATGTGACACGACGATCTGGTGTGGCCATTTCTCGATGAACACTTTGTAGGCCACAGACAACACATCGTTCCCATTGTGGCTTCCTCGGTCACAATATGCACACGGACTCGGCGAATACTTGGGACAATCTCCGCAGAAAATGAATCTGATCACAACAACTATTGTGGGAGACAAGCGGTATGTGTCATTCAGACACATATTTTCCCCAAATCAGTGTCGTTCAACTTTCAGAGAGGATTGCATCGAGAATGCGCAACTGTCGACAAAAAGCGACAAATGGCCCATTGTCGTTTTCTCGCACGGTCTCGGGGGTTCCCGTACTTTCTACTCGACTTATTGCACGTCGCTAGCTTCTCACGGATACGTAATAGCGGCTGTTGAGCATAGGTAAGAGGTTTCGACGAAAAGATCAAGTTGCAATGTTTCTTTCTGCAGGGACCAGTCCGCTTGCTGGACTTACCAACTGACGGAGCGAAACGGAGAGTTGGTGGAGCAGCCGATCAAGATTAAAGTGATCGAGAAGAACGAGAAGAATGAGTTCAAGATCAGAAACCAGCAGGTTATTGTGAAAATGAAACTCTCAACAATGTCTGTTTGAAGGTCGGAAAACGAGTCACCGAATGTGTGAAGGCGCTGAATGTTCTCGAACAGATGAATCTGGGAACGGTTCCGGAGAAGGTGCTCATCGGTGCCGACTACAATTGGAGCCAGTTCAAGAACAAGTTCATCATGGACACTGCCTCAATCATCGGGCACTCGTTCGGCGGTGCTACGTCATTGGCCTCATCCGCCTACACGACCGACTTCCAAGTGAGGCTTTTCGTCAGAGCAGCATTACAAAAACATGTCATATTTCTTTCTTCAGAAAGCCATAGTTCTTGACGGCTGGATGTTCCCGCTGGATTCGACACACCAAGAGCAGGCAAAACAACCGACCATGTTCTTGAATGTGGGCGATTGGCAATGGAACGAGAATCTGGATGTGATGAAGAAAATTTTGCCACACAACGAAGGTAGTCTCGTGCTCACACTGAACGGAGCAGTTCACCAATGCTTTTCCGACTTTCCCTTCATTTTCCCACTGTGGCTCGCCAAGAGATTCGGAGTGCAGGTAGATCAAACTTTAGCTCACAACGAAAAACCTATCGTCGCTCATTCAGGGACCCACCGATTCATCGTTGTGCATGCAAGCAGCAATTGAGTTGTCTCTGGAGTTCCTCGAAAATGGAAAAAGTGGCGCTCAGCGACTGAAGGACGAAAAATACTCAAACTTCATCACAAACGAGATTTATGGCCGTGAAAAGTTTAAACTCTAAATTTCAATAATTCCGAGATTGTTCAGTTTTCCCTTTGGTAACGTATTTAAGTTTGAGTACAACGGGTAATTAGCATCCGAACCAGGAATGTGAGGGGAATGAAAACAGGGGCCCATTTCATTTCGGGAAATCGTTTTTCCTGGTGACATATGTAGCGTATTATCTATTTATCTATCTATCGAGGTGTCAGGGAGGTAGGCCCATTCTACAGTTCATCTAGATTATTAACCAAGAGAGGTGCGACACAAAGAAGGCGAGGTTTAATTAGATAATTGATCGATTAATATCGAGTCAAAATGTTAAACCTTTTGTTGCGAACCTTTTGACACCCTTTAAAAATTTTCCGATTTTTTCAAAACTTTTTGGGAAATTTCCACGGCTAGAAGTTTCTCTCCGACCCTCGAGAAATCCGGAAAATGTGAAGGTCCTTAGAAAATTCCCACACATCCCTGATCCAAACCACTTTTTTTTTCATTTTTCATACCCTCATTCCAATCGTTTTGCAGATTTGCAATAAAGTCATTTTCGAGTCCACTTTTTATTTAACTACTCCCCAGCCGAGCTAGCTATAGAAGAAAAAAATAGCATGCACATGGTAATACTAGCAGCTAAGTACATTTGCGAAGCGGTTAAGAGAATATTATTGGTTCATTGGTTCATCACGAGATCCTATTGCTGGAGGGCGAGGTTCTTGAGAAGTTGTTTATGTTTGAAGTAGAGTGAGAGACGATCTCTGCCGTACTCCTGGAAGACATGGCTCATTGTGACCGTGTCCACTCTCTCAATTGAATCTCACCGCGAATCCGAATCCGACCGGCGAGAGCTCCACTTGCAACAATCCCCAGACTCCCCAGAAGAAGTGAGAAACCGGAACGAATGGAAGGGTCTCCTGGATGAGCTCATCGGACTTTTTGTACAGCTCATTCTCACGGGTTCCTCCCTGCTCACGAAGATAGTTCACGAAGAACTCGAGCATCTGAAAACTAAGTTTTCCAGAAACCACAGTTCCACTCCGAGCCAAATACCATTTCGTTTTCCGGAAAGTCTTCCGTTCGGATGCGATAAAACGGAGCCTCGTCGATGTCGTAATCAATCGACCACTCGATGAAGTGGTTTGCGAAATCAAACGCGCTGAAACAAACTCTATCAACTATAGATACAATAGGCAACGTGTGTACCGATAGTTGTAGCTAGCGTATTCGAAGTCGATGAGGACGAGCCTCGGGTCGGCTGGGTTGAACGCCGAGAGACTGTTTCCGAGAGCCTGGGACTCATCCGAGAGCGACGGCATGCGAATGTTTCCAGAAGACGCCTTCGGCAGGAGAATGTTTCCCTCTTGCAAGTCATTGTGACAGAAAGTCACGGGACTCTTGCTCAGCGAGATATGAGCCCGAAGAAACTCGAGCTCACGTGCCAGGTCGATACAGTTGACACTCGAAACACCGCAGTCTTCCGGTAGATCGAACCGATGCTCAGCGGCCACAGTTCCCGTCAGCTGCTTGAGCCATCTTTAAAAGAGTTTTATCTCAATTTCATTTCATCTCTCAAAAAAAACCTCTGCAGCGCCTCGCACAAATAATCAGGCTCTTTCCAAATTGGCACTTCCAGTTGATGGACTTTCGCGACACGCTTCGCAATTTTCGCTGACATGTGAGGCAGCGAAATCTCATGGCAAGACAAAGGACGAGACTGGAAAAATGGGAGGAAGACGACAAATTATTCATTCTGTTTTCGCGTGGCCGTGTCCGTTTTATAGAGCGCTCTAGTCTGTCCCTACCGGAATGTACTCTTCCAATCGGCCTCCACTGAAAATGCCATAAAGCTTCGGCCCCAAGTGGCGCTCGGAGAGAAGAGTGAAAATGACGGACTCGGCGACGAGGTGGCTTTCCGTTTCCGGGTTGAAATAGACGCGGAGAAGCACTTTGTTCGGCTCGTTGCGAATCGGTGGATACACTTCGGACAGACGACACAAAAAGAGCATGTTGCTCATGCCGCCCCTAGAAACGGACACATAACATGAAACACGAAACACGGAAACGAAGCTTACTTGATACGACTAATGCGCAAATGCTCCAACGGAACCGTCTTCCACGCTCCTCCCAAGAATCTCGCGCAGAGCATGTGAGCTCTCTCTTTGAGCTCCGGAATGGTGTTCGCATCAGTGTCGAGATCCATCGTGGAGAGAAGCTCCTTCATTCCTCTGAAATAGAAGTCAATGATGTTTGAAGCAGAGAGAATGCTCTCGAGAGAGCAAAGAAAAATGAGTGGACTTGAGCTCATGTTCATTCCGAGCCGAATGACGAAACGAGCGAGGGCACCCGCGGCCTCAGAATGGCGTCGTTTGGAAGAAGAAGAAGAAGCGGGGAGAACCTCAGCTTTTATGTGCATTTATTGCATATTCTAGGCAAGCCTAGTGCAAGATTGTCTCCCCTTTTTTTGCGTCCGCAGAAAAAGAAGAGCAGTGTGTGCAAGGGCAATGAGAAGAATCACATGATGATATCCCAAATAAGGGAGGAGGGGAGGAGGAGGAGGAGTTTTGGCAGTTCAACTGGATCATGCACTTTTTGGTGTGAAACCAATGAATGGAAACGAAAAGGGGAAGGGAAACTTTGTCTAATCCGAAAATTGTGAGCATGGGAATTCGCGGCTGGCTTTTGGGCCAGTTTTCTTTTGTGTGTGCTTGTGTGTCTTTTTTCAGCCGGAAAGGGGCTCAAGGGGAAGGTCGTTTTGAAGTCGAGTCGAGAAAAGGCACAAAATTACACGTTTCGATCGCCGAAAATTATAGAGTTTGGGTGACGGATGAAGAAGAGAAAAGTGTGCTTCTTCTTCTTTCTCTATTTGTCAAGCCAGGAGAGGAGTCAGAACGAAAGGGATTGTAGGCGAAATTGAATTCAAAAACGCCGTATTTTGTCGGCCGAAATCGAGACAGTGGCCACATTAACAACGTCAGTTGCTAGGAGACAAGACGCGATTTCGACATCGATTCGGCTTGGCGTCTTCTACGCGGTCGCCTTCATTCTTTGATTTTGCGAAGGGACGTACCTTTCACCCGAGAAAACGGATGAAGGGAAGCTAACGTCTTCCACATCTGAGGGCTGAATTTGAAGGCGTTCACTACGAGAAAAAAAGAGTTTTCTCAGACAGGATTTCCATAGGAAAGCACCAGAGGGAAAATAAAAGTTGGAAACACAAAACGGACGGCGAGGTGTGTCTTTCGTAGTAGCCAACGTTATGCACCGTGGTTGATTGATGTTTCCATGGAAATTCATGCCGCTTTTTCTTTTTCCTCTTCAACGCAGAGAGAAAAAAACGTTATGAAAGAATTCCGAGAATGATGGGAAACGTTGATTGTTGGAAGCGTATGGATAAGATCCCATTGCTCATCAAGAACAAAATCACCCTGGCTTAGTAATATTGAAGTCAATTTGTGACACTCGCTTTCCAGCCGACGTCCGATTATTTGAACCCTTTTCTATACACATTTTCGAGTGGTTTCGGTTTTCCCAGTACCTGAAATGTCCTTCAGCTACGAGACTCATGTTGGCGGCGGAGTTCAATTCGTCCTCGTTGTAGTACACACGGGAAACTCTGAAAAAAAAACGCATCATTCAGCTGAATCACATCAAATTGTTTGAGGATGGATGAAGCAAGAGGGAGAGAGAGAGAGATCTGGACGAGGCAAAACCAATTTATCTTTTTCGCCCTTCAAATTTATGGGTTTTCACATTCTATCCGATGCGTTTTTCCCCTCTTTCCCTTCTTTCAAAATAAAGAAAAACGGTTGTATGGCTCTATTTTTGGGAATTGAATTTGCTTGAACTGGAGAAAAAAGGGAAGAAGAGAAGCAAGAAGAAAGAACATGGGCACGAGGGATCGAACCGAAAGTCGGCAATCGGTCCGGAGGGACCGCTAACTCTCGACTTCACAGCGAAAATACTGATTTATATCTCTGCAGTTGCTCACTTTTCGCTTTTTTCTTCTCAAAAGTTGCATTTTACAATTTATTTCAGAGCTCAAAAAGACTTAAAATTATTCAAACTTACTTTCTCGACGACATTCTGTCAGAGCACAGAGTAATGACGTAACGAAAGAAATATTAGAAGAAGAAGCAGAAGACGTCACTATTTTTTCGAATAGTGAAAACGCGAGACGCCGAAAATAACGAGAATCTCGGCGAGATTTTGGTTGGGGCAGGCGAGATTCACACGAAATTGGTGGCTATGAGCTGGTGCAGTGAGCGGGAGAGGAAACGGCTTGTGTGGCTGGACTCTGCCACCTGGAGCCTCTTCGATTCTCTTTCACACTCATCCGATTGGGGCGCTCCGTGAGAAAACGCGGCAGGCCTCTTCAGCTCGACAAACATCGGCAGCGACTACAACTATTTATACATTCATTACTTGCGCTAATTTGCTCCAACTTTTTTGTGGACATAGAGTTTTAAAACATGTGTTTTTTTTCTCTGAGATGCCAGAAAATTTCAATTCGATTCAATGATTAGCACACAATTTTACGAGGACTTCTTGCTCGGAAGACGCAAACAAATGCTTTCGCTTGACAAATTTTAGTTTTTGATAAACTGACCGCATAAGTTTTCAAAAAAAAAATACAACATTGACGGGGCCCGAAAAAAAAACGTCGCTAAGATGAGCAAAAAAGGAGAGGACAGAAAAATGAGACGAGCAGGGATCAGTTTCCAATGTGCCTTCTGTTTGAGAAACGAGAGAAACATGGGGGCAAAGAAGGCGAAGAAAAAAGACGAAGAAAGGCTTCTGGAAAATTGAGACAAGCCGCCTCGAAGCACGACGCACATTGGTTTTTCTTGTTCCACTGCGTGCATCTTTTTTGTGGCCAAAGTTACTCGAGATTTCGCATTCTTCGTTTTCCCTTTCTTTGGGGATAAACGCATTTTCTTGTTATGAGTGAGTGTGTTCAGACACGTATGTTCTCGAAAATTTATGGAAAAATGTGTATTTTCTGAGAGAAGATGTTCGGACGAGAAGTGATGTGTCATTGCAATGTGCAAAGAGATAATGATAAACGAGTTTGATGTGTCATTGGTCCCACGGCGATTGCAGGAGTTTGAAGGTTGTCACGGCTCTGGACGCACTTCCAATCGCGATTTCGCTCTCTCGGACTCTGGACTGACGACGTACGCATAGTTGAGAAGCTGCACCATGTTCATTCCCGAATAGATCTCCATTTCACTCTCTCGTAGGGTTGTGAAGTCATACACATCGTTATCTGAACATTGCGGTCGTTGCTGCCAATGTTTGTGCTTTATAGTTTACTCAATGCCCAGCAGTTGCAGATTGCTTGGTTTCGTCCTAGTGCACTTTTGAACATGTTTTCGATTTCCTGAGGTTATTGAGTAATCGTACGCAAAAATTAATCATGAGTCACCTGGTCATTCAAAACGAAACGGTCATTCGGGAAGTAGTAAAGCAGCGAGAGTGTTCTGAAGTCAAGAATGCGAAATCTCAAACCATCTCCTAAAATCAATTGTAGTTACTGCTCTTCGATACTTGTCGCACCTATGAAAGTAATGATTGAGCAGGCCTGCGGGTCCATACACAGTCTGAAGAGGAACGACCACAACCACTCGTATGCTGAACAAATGATAGTCGAACATCGTCACTTTCCTCACTTGAATTCACTCACAGTTTCTTCTCAAGTGGCACACTCCGGCGTAGAACTCAAACCATGTCTGATAGCACATGTTTGTGCAGTTTTGACGATTGTGAAATTTGACGAGGCGGCGCTGTTTTTGTTCTAAAAACCGAACAAAACGCTTTCAACTGACTCAACAGCTCTGCTATTTCTAGCTGCGAAAACAATGCGTACGAAAGGACAAAAGTTACCAGAAAACACTTATTGTTTTTGTATATTGTATATATCGATGAATAATGCTCAGGAGGCGGAGGGAAACTTTTTTGTGAGGATTGTACAAACACTGGTGCCTGTTTTTTTATGACCATTTTATTGCTGAAAAGTTGTACTGTCGATGTTAACATATTGGAAAATGGCGTAGAATAAAGATTTTTAAAAGGAGGAAATGAGTTTAAATTGGTATTGTTTGGGTGTTCAACATTTTATTCTTCCCTATTTTGGGGGCTTCCGGCTTGTGGGGAATTTGAATTGAGGTCGTTGTTGTCTCGAAACTGGATACCGACTTGTTGAGCGTACTCCTGGATGTATGGAATCTTCCGTCCAACTTGAGTTTCCAAATCTTGGTAGGCGTATTCGGTGAACACGTAGGAATAGGTTCCTGAATGAAAAAAAAGTTTCAACGGGATTGTGAATTCCAATAAACTAACTGGAGCCTTTCTTCAGTTTGCCTGGTTTTGTGACTCCGTCTTCATTCTTCTTGTCATACTTTTCCCTGATAGCTCTCGATAATTTGTAGTAATCCATGTTTTTCGTGTTATGCTTTCGGTTGCCCCACATCCTCGCTACTAGCTCTTTGTTGACAAGAATGAACTCCAACCCGTTTCCAGTCCATCGGAGAGCTCTTCTGGCTCTTTCGTCCATGGCTAAATGCACAAGAAAGTTGATAAGTCTTGAAGGGCCTTTCACTGAAACGTTCAATTTCTCTTCATCTGAGGGCGTTTGAGCTCACTTCTAACAAGATCGTCATCCGTCAGTGGCCAGTTAGAAATTGGCGGCAGCGCAAGCTTGAGCTCTGGCATCGGTTTATCGGGTGCGAAAAACATGGAAGCTGGTACAGCTGGAGGCTGCGGGTTTGACCAGAAACTAATATGTCCTTTCTCCGGAGTACTTGGATACCAAGGATCTGTTTTTAACGTCTGAAAATCGATCTATTGCACAATTTGTAACTTTGAAACTCACGTGATCCAGTCGAATACCGCTAGGTCGCATTCGTTTCCGTTCTGGTTGTTGCGGCATTTCTGTGAGCAGTTTGAGTTGTTCGAATACAGTTTTTTCACGATTGTCGGCGGCCGCGCTCGCGCTTGCGACCTGTGATTAGAATTTAAAATGCGAGAGTCGAGTAATGCGTGTGTGTGACGCTTTGTAGAGTCGAGCAAGATGGACGGCGAGGAAAACAGTATATTTCTTATCAGTTTGCAAAACTGAGTCACATTTCATCCAAACAAGTATTTTTTTGATTCAGATTAGGTAACGCGAGTTGCTCGAAGGAATCTTTGTTTTGTCAAATTGAAGATCTAACAATCGCCCATGACTCAGAACATATTTAGGTTTTTGGACATTGTTTTGTTTTTCAAAACTGAACTAATTTTTGAAAATAAACACGGTTTTACTAATGCACTTTTTTTTTGATAAGATATGATCTACTAAAATTAGCTTGAGGATCAAGATGGAACTGAACGAAACAACCAAAGTTGAGTCTCTCAATTTGAGAAAAATTCGAGATAAGGTTTTTCACTGACGTGTTCATGAGACGAGAGAACTAATCTGCACTTGCAAACAAGTAAACAACTTTATATTCCTAAGCCACACTTCAGTTTCAAAGTTCTCTACCATGACACATTATCCGCAACAAAATATTTTCCCTTTGTGCCTGGAACATGTTTGGAATTTGTTTTAACTTTTCTCATTTCACAGACCTATTCACACTAATGTGGAAAACAATTTGTCATGTGAGGCAAGAATACTCACCCGATTGACGGCTTCAGAAGTGGATTGAATGGATCGGAAGATCGCTTCTAACGAATCAGTGTCACTGTCCTCGTCTTTCTCGTTTTTCGGCGTTTGTGTTTTCTCTTCGTCCGGCTCAGGTGTGGACTTTGAGAACATCTACTGGTTCTGCAAAACAAACGGACTAAGCTAGTAGTTTTGACCTTTAGAAGTATTTGAAAGCATGAGTCATTCATTGTTTGATACTTGATGTTTATCGAAGTGACGAGAATTTTCTGTTTCGGGCCCCTCCGACTCCCTCTCCACTCAATAGGGTAAGATAAAGAAGTGTAGGTTTGTGGTTAATGCAGTGGCAAAGATAAGAAAAACAATGTTTATAATGTTGAATGAATTGAATTCGTGAAATAACTTTCACAACTGTTCCTCAACTGCACAAACCATGATTCCTCAAAATCACCTGAGATAACAGGTCATAGACATTAAAAAAACCTTGAAGAGCAACCGGAAATCGACAACCACCAAGTCCAAATTCAGGAATGTTAAAGGACGTTTACACTTTAGTCTCACACAGACAACTTGATCGGATCAGAACTCACTGATAAAATGCAGACGACGTACATTTGCCGGCTTCTCCACGTTTCTTTCTTCCGAATACGCTCAATGTCAGGAAGACGGTGTGCAGAATTACAAAACCACAGAGTGTTATCACGCATGCAAATGGCTCGCTATCTCGGTCTAGACGAAAGATGTAGGATCATTTCGTCTTCCACAGCAAATGTAGTCAGATCGACAATAATCGAGATAAGATACGGTAATTTTACTGCGTCTGTTGAAGAGGTGTGACTACAAATATGTAATTTGAAAAACTATGACCGAGTCGAGTGATTCGTCACCAGAATCGCGGAACCGTCTGGCTTTTATAATGTCATTGTCTACGCCCAGTTACTCACCGCAAACTTTCGTAATTATAGCATCACTTTTACGCATCAAACAATCGTTTTTTTTTCAGCGCGCATCATCGTTTTTCTGAGAAACGTGTCAAAAAACGTCATTTTCCATCATCACAGCCGCTGTGTAAAAAGCCGTTGGCACTTCACATCCAATTCACTATGTAGTGATTTTCGGCGAGCCCACCAGTTGTTCATTATTCCTCCAACTGCTGGTGTGCTGTTGAGAGAAAGAGCCGGCTCTCAACCGCCGTTGAGCTCTCCCTCTTTCTCTCTTTTCAGACATGTACACTCACAATGCCGTCGACACCTTCGATATGGTAATAGTTCATGTAAATCAGTTGATTTCAAGAAAAAGAAACGATTAAGGGTTCGGCGGATAGCTCCATTTCGTCACTCAATGAAATTCCGATGGAAATGGACCTGACTGCTTCTGGTCCACCAATTTCCGACGACGAAACAGAAGTGGACGCAAAAGAGAAAAGGTTTTTTGTGGTTTGTAATTGAAGCTCATATCTCTAATAATCAACGCAAATCCTTTTAGTACGCAAAACGGATACTACCGCACGTTGGTCTAGTGATACTTTTGTTTCTTTATCTTATTGCCGGAGCGTTTCTTTTCCGTTATTTAGAAGCGCCGAAGGAATTAGAAGTGAGTCTTTTTTCGCCATGAGTTCATTTCCGATTCTGAATTCAGACCAGAAATCACGAAATTACAACGATACTCGGTTTACGAGATGAGTTCCAAGATCACATCTGGAACATCACACAGGTAGTTTTTCAGCGGATTGAATCGATGATTATCTTTTTTTAGGATAATGACAATCGAATCTCACGTGAGGCGTTTAACGCCATCAATCAAGAGTATTTCGAGCAACTTGTCAAGAACATGTTCACCGCCTACAGAAACCAGTTTATTACATCCAAACACCTACTCAACCAGACAAAAGAAGATGAAGTGCTCTGGACGTTCCCAAACTCCATGTTCTTTGCGGCAACAGTTATCACAACCATCGGTATGCCCCCAAATAGAACTGAAAAACTGTCATATGATTGTTTGTATCTTGGAAACGATGACTAGAGGTCGTAGAAAGTTACGAAATTGCCGGCAGCTGACAAACTCCGGAAATGTCAATCTTTTATGTTTTATAAGCCACGTCACATGTTTATATGATTCAGGCTATGGGAATCTCGTGCCGATAACTGTGACAGGACGAGTTGCATGCATCATTTTCGCGCTGTTCGGGATTCCACTGTTGCTCGTCACTATCGCAGATATCGGAAAGTTCTTATCCGAGTTTCTCACGTTTCTTTACAAATCCTATCGTGGTTTCAAAAGGAAGGTTGGTTGTTTTACGGTCTAGAAGGTTTTTTTTTGTAACGGAATGTAATGGGCACACGACTGGATAATATGATTGAACACCGGAACGTTACCGTTTTCAGTTGATAGCGAGACGCAGAAGTAGTGTTGCGCACGCGGTAAGAAGATGCCTCCGAATGGAGATCCCTTGGTTACAACATCACTTCTTCTGCATCCCCATCCGTTTTGGTTCCTCTTCTCGACACTTTCAGCACTCCAACACAAACTAACGTTTCTCTGTTGACGATCCGTCGTTTCTTATGCATTTCTAACTCATCTCTTCCTCACTTCCTGGAGATTCCTTGCCACCAAACGCTTTTTCTCTTTGCATATCAGAGCGAGAATGCGTGTGAATGAGCGCACGCACTAAAACATAAAAATAACAAAGAGCATTCGGAAACGCACAGAAACATCACTAATCAACAAACATGACGTGAAATGTTTGATGCATAGTGACAACTCTTTTCAGCTCCGAAGACAGTCAAAGAAAATTGCTAGCCAGTATCGATCGCATTCACAATCAAGATCGAACTCAGTGATGGGTTCCTCGAAGGCAGGTTCCATGAATTTGCACGATATCGATTCGGAATCTGATGAATCCGCTGGAGACGAGCTGAGAATACCTGTTTTCATGGTGCTCGTTGTGCTCCTCGCTTACACTGCCATCGGTGGATTCCTTTTTCAGGTTTCTAGAAATCTTTGCCAGCAATCAGAAAAGAACATGTTTTACAGTCATGGGAACACCTTGAGTACTTTGAAGCGTTTTATTTTTGTTTCATAACAATGGCCACTGTTGGTTTTGGAGACATTGTGCCAAATGAGCAAGTTTACGTGTTCTTCACTATGGCATATATCATTTTCGGATTATCATTGTATTTTGTATTCATAGGTTCTATTTCAATAGTCTTCCGTTTCCAGAGCTACTATGTGTATCGACCTTGCCGGTACTGAATACATTCGAAAAATTCACTATCTGGGAACAAAGATGGAAGACGCGAAAGGAGCCGTGATGACGTAATTGTATTTCTCGTGATAACTGAAACATTTCCTTTTTCCTCAGCGGTCTGCAAGCTGGAGAGCATCTTTTAAAACACACCGGAATTGAAGTGATCAAAACGGCAGGAGGAAAACTTGTTCAAGGTATGAAAACACACTTTTCGGAATTCGATTAACCGACTTTTTCAGTGAGAGGAGCAGTACTGAGCTCGAAAGAAGCTCGAGAGCTCGGAATGAGCTACTTGCTCCAGTTCAACTACCAACATAAAAACGTTCTTTACGAGCCATTGAGCGGAAATCTAGCAAAAGTTGTTAAAGAAGCCAACATCAAAGTAGGAATGAGGTCGATTCCAAACTGACATTTGTTTTAATTTCAGATTCTCCCAGATGACATCACAGAAAAAGACGGCTATATTGTTCAGAACAAAAGTTACGACCGTCCCGTACTTGGAGAAAGGGGCTACGTCCGTCTGAATGGGAACGCAATCAAACGAATCATGATTCCATCGAAGAACCAGGCGATCTGTGTGCCGTATCTTGCACAAAAAGAATCAGATATCTAATCGTTCATTGTGAAGCTAAGATAATGTGAAAACGGGTGAGCATCAGATGAATGCATAAATATCAATCATTTCAAACTGTCCAAACTCTCTGTGTACATCACCGAACTGCCCGAAGAGTCAGGCCCTCTGAAACAGAAAGTAAAAATAGTCTCTGAGCACATCAAACATTCTAGCAAGCTCCACCGATTCAATCAGTTCTTCCACTATCCAAGTGTCGATGAACAAACAGTTCACATGTGTCATTGACTTCGATCTGTAATCACGATATCATTTTTGATATTCATCCAATTTCACATTGCGTACCTTTGCAAAGCACACTTGCACTTGGCGACCATTACAATTTGAGCGAGTCGCTCAAGTAGTTCTCGCGCCCTACTTGACATGGACCAGAAAAAAGAAGAGCATTGACCAAGTGTATCAAGATTGCATGGTAAAACATGGCAAATGTTTGTCATCCGATGGGTTGGGCGCCCATGCACTGGTATGCATTTGTGATGTGAAACTGGAGATCTCGACGCCTGCACTTGCCGCATTCATTCTTCGCTCCGCTTCTGCCGCTGGAAGGTTTCCTCCAAAAATGGAGATCCAAAACCCGTTTCAAATAAGTTGGGACAAAACTGCAGCCCAGTCGTTTCATGATTACTTCTTCTCGAAGATATCGGCACATGGCAGCAATTTGGCTATTGTAAGTGCAACATTTTGTTAAGTTCCTTTCGAATAGCTCCGTTTTACAGGTCGATGTCGACACTGGAAAACAATGGCGATATTCTGAAATTCGTAATTGGTGCGAAATGTGCGCAACGCGTCTGAAAGAATTACAGGTGAACCAGGAGAAGAAGAAAAACCTTTCCAGCATCACATCTCAGGTCACGTCAAACAGTAGAGTGGCAATAATTGCCGGAACAACTGGACAGGCAATCTTCGTTCATATTGCGTGTTCTATAATCGGATGCTCTGCAGTTGCTGTCAATGGATGGAGTACTGTCGGTTAGTTGAATGTTGCGCATTTCATTGTTCCCGTTCCCATTTCAGATGAAGTGTGGACCCTGGTTGACTTGTCGGAAGCGACCCACTTGATAGTGGAGCATCAGTTTATGCAGAAGGCTGATGACGTGCGACGGAAAGCTCAGATGCGCGGAGGAGGGCGTATCAAGCACGTCCGACAAATTGAAGACGTTCTCACCGCCGAGAGAATCAACGTGGACAGTGCGCGCAAGAAGTAAGGTTGCGAGAAACAATCCAAAAAACTATTATTACGTTTTCAGATCCATCGATGTGAAACAAAAGTAAGTTTTTGTTTTTCAGTTCTTTTATCCGTTCACAAAAGTCACAGTTGCCAAATTGTGATTATTTTCAGACCGCCACTGGTAAAAGAAATGTCGCTGGCTAGAATGTTAGTCGAGACGAAAAATGAAAAAAAAATCCGTTGAATTTTTCAGAAGCCTCGGCGTTATTCAAGCGGAGGATGTTGCTGATTTGACTTCACCTGTCTCCGAAGTGTCTGCGCAATCAAAAGAATGCAATGGAGACGTGTACACGTCGGGACAAGAGGGCGAGGATGCACAAACACCTGTACAGCCATCGTTAGGAGTGAACCCGTTCCTCATAATGTTCACAAGCGGAACAACCGGGCTGGCAAAGGTAACAAGCAAAATGTGTCAGGGTCTCATTTTTGAGTTATATTCAGGCTGCCGAACTGACCCACCGTTCGCTCATCATCAACATCCAACAGATTAGTCTGCCGCTGTATGGGCCGGTTCAAGCAAAGGAGCGATTCTTTTTGCCCCTTTCCATTGCCCACATCTACGGCGTCATTTCGGCTTATTACTCTCTTATCAACGGAGCTTCTCTGTATCTTCTCTCGAAACAGTCCAATCGTCTTTTCTTGGACACTCTGGTCAATAACCAGGTTCCAGAAACCATTATTTCAATTGTTTGTATTGTTTTTTGTCTGCAGATCAACGTGATGCATATCACACCAGCAATTGTGCATTGGTTGGCAACTGATCCGATGGTGGACGAGTACAGAACACCGAACCTTCGTAGCGTTTTGTGCGCTGGAGCTCCGATTGATTCAAACCTTGCCAATACAATGAAGGCTCGGATGAACATCAAAGATTTCCGTCAATGTAAGCCAGCTGTTTTTTTTGTGTAAAAAGAAGAATGTTTGTAGCTTTCGGAATGACTGAGCTCGGCGGAATTTGCACCATGTCTCCGTATCAAGACGACAAGATTGAATCGGTTGGAAATCCGCTTCCGGGGATGTTGTTCAAGGTTGTAAACTGGGAGACAAAACAATTATGTCCTCCTCGTCAGCCGGGACAAATCATTGTGCTTGGACCACAAGTACAGCCGAGCTATTACAAAAACCCAAAAGCCACATCTGAGCTTTTCGATGCAACTGGATTCGTCAAAACTGGTATAGACGCCTTTTGGTGTTTGTGTTGTTAAACTGTTCCAATTCACAGGCGACGCTGGATTCTATGACGAAGTTGGTAGAATCTACGTTCTCGACCGTATAAAGGACATCATAAAATGTAAGGGAACATTGATATGCCCATCGGAAGTGGAGCTCGTTCTCCGTGCTCACGCCGGTATTGACGACTGTGCCGTTGTGGGCCGTCAAGATCATGTTACTGGAGAAGTTCCTGCTGCGTTCGTCGTCAAAAATGCTTCTCATCCACTTTTGGCTTCTGCCGAAGTTCGACAATATGTTTCTGGTACGAAACTTGAGTTTGAACATTGCACTGATTCTGTTTTTGTTCAGGAAAGATAGCAACTTTCAAAGAGCTTCGTGGCGGTGTATTTTTCATCTCCGAGATTCCACGAAGTGCGTGCGGAAAAATTTTGAGAAGAAACCTGCGTCAATTCTGGGATAGAGAGAGAACCAACTCGAAGGTACATTCGATATTCGTACTTTTGCCAAATGCTTGGTTTCAGGTTGAGAACTTGACCAACAAAGACGGGCCGAAAGCAGCTGGACCAGCGAAAGCAGCTACTGCAAAGAAGACGAACGGCTCCTCGACTCCTGCCAAACGTCCGCCATCTGCCGGAAGACCGCCGAAGAAATGAGAGAAACAACCGAGAAAACCTACTAATTGCTTTGCTTCTAACCATTCTATGAATTTTTCTTTTGATTTCCGTTAACTTTTGCTTTAAACGCTTTGTTTCAATTTAGAGAATGAAAACGTAAACTTTCCCATTTTGTTTTATAAAATGAAAATGTAAACGTTGGTCGGAATGTGAAACTGAAAGTGAAAATGAAAAAAGATCAGGTTTCTCTTTCAAACCAGCTTTTTTTCGACTGGCCATTATCGAAACCAATTACTACCGAAACAAAAGGTTTTAAAAACGTTTTATTGCTGAGTTTGTGAAGAGAAAATACCATGAAAACTACATGAAGGCTATTAAATTCAAAGGTTTTATCGAATGGTGTCGTGAGCGAACGCTCAAGCTATTCCAACTGATAATTGTCACCTGATTGGGGATGTACATAACCTGGGAGGTTGCAGAAACAGAAATTACATAAGAGATATGGTTTCACCAAATATTGGTAACATGAAATTGGCTAGAAGCAGTTTTCCAAAAAGCTGGAAATCTGGCAAGAGAACTACAGATCTAAGTTTTTTACAATTGATTGATAAGGGCAGGAAACAGACTGTATTTATTCACGAGGAGCTGGAAGTGGAGCTTGCTGGACGCCTTCTTTTGGGGACCACAATCTTTTCCTGAAATAGTATGTAGTTTAGCAATGCATTGTCTTTTCCCTAAATGCATTCTCAGTGTGTTCATCCCTGTTTTGAAATGCATGATGAATCGCCAAAAATATATGACCACCAACTTGACCAGGGTTGGAATAGGAATCTTCTATCTTACGCAAGAAACCGGGTTTTTCGACTCAAAATAATTTCGCGCATTTTTCGATTCCAATCCCTTTCAATTTTTCAATTATGATCCGTAATGATACCACCACCGACGCCGAAACAAACGGGTTTCTTTTGTCTTCCCTCATCTTCCAACGACTGTGCGGTTTCCAGGTGCCTTATTCTATTGTCTTTGTTGTATTTTGACCCGATCGGGGCGGCGGAGGACACAAAGCATGTGGGAGATGGGAAAAGACAGGTGACTAACTGCCAACTGCTACTTAATTGGCAACCGTCCCCGTTCCGCATAATAGGCGCTCCGCCGAAGACAACAAGCTCTTGTATGCATATGCAGGCCAAACAATCTCTTGTTACCCGGAGGGAAAAGGACCTCTCTTCGAGATCATCTTCTATGTTCGACTTTCCTATTTGGATTTGGGTGTCAATGACTGAGAGAAATAGAGAGAGAAACGCGGTTAATCCGAGTACCTGGATCATAAAAACGTCGCCGTCCTCGATTTTGAAGTAATGCAACGGCATGTTGTAAGCGCTGGAGGAGAAGTCCTCGCATCGGCCGTCCCCGCGGAACAAAAAGAGTTTCATGCGAGTGTACTTCACGCCGACTTTCGGCTCCAAGTATCTGCAATGAAGAGGAGATATTGTGCTCCGTCAAGTCTCGCTTCTCACGTTATTCAACACTCAACCTAATTAAATCATGGCCTGTGAGGTTTCCGCTATCCAAGATGCGCTTCTTTTTCTTTCTTATTACTATGTTGTGTGAAGTGTAGTACTACGAGACGCGCAACAAGAAGACAAAGAGGAGTGTCTCACTTCATGAATTCCAATATGGTGGGTTCCAGTGAGATTGTCATCTCCTGATTGACTTCTTTCTCCTCGCACAACACTTTCACCACCGCTTCCTTTTTGGGTGTCAGATCAATGTTCACAAGTTTCTCGAGGTTCCCGTGTTTTTCGATCAACGTCTTGTACTGCACTGGTTTCTCCTTTTGCTCCTTCAATGTCAACATGGAATCAGCTGATAGTGTCCACAAATACCTGATAGTATCGAATGAAGAACCGTTCCGATTGCTCTCTCTGCTCGTTTGATATCTTCGAGCCGTTGAGCGTACGCAGATGATGAACACGGCCGATGATAAGATGCAGGCGCTCTTCGTCGCTATGTGCGTCCAATAACGGAATGTTGGGTATACGGAGGTCTGTGATGCTCTTCATCTTGCACAAATTGTCCAAACTGTCCCATGAGTTTATCTCCGTCTGAAAATCTTTAAGTAAGGGGAAAGGCGCTACAGACTGCACCTTAGCAAGATTCAGGAAGTTCCAAAAAGGGAGTTGGTCGAATTGTTTGCAGTGGGTGACATCCTCCAGAGGATTTTCGCAAACAAAAACTGAGCACACATTGGGGAATCGCTTAGCGACATTCATGACAGAAGACCATTTCGAGAAGCCACATCTGTAAAAAAAAATCGTCCCCATCTTTTTTTTCCTTCGAATTTCCAAAAGTTTCCCTCGACTATCAACATGCGACCGGTCAAAATTCGAATTCGAATGCCGCGGAGAAGAAGAGAACAACGACTCGTGACTGACAGACACATTCAAATTTAGGCGCCTGACTCGACTAACTACCTCATTTGAATCCTCTCCGCGACCTCCGCACGTACTTCCCCAACGTTTACTGCCGCATACATAATTTCATTTCCGTTTCAAATCGCTCACGGTGCGCCGATTTTGACTAGTCACTTCCGGTGTGCATTGCAGAGAAAATGGAACAGAAAGAGGGTGCCTTTTCGGCTCACTTGTTATTATGACAATCGGTGACACCGAAATGCTCGGCGAGCTCTCTCTCTCTCTCTTTCTCATTGCGCTTTTCAGTGCGATTCGATACGAGCACGGAAAAGTGAAAGTCGAGAATGCACATACACATGTCTAGTGAAGCAGAACTGATGCTTCAAAACGTCGGGGTGGGTGGCTCGCACAACGTTTTGGTTCATTTCACCAAGTGCTACTTTTGTTGGTACTATCGCATGACACATGAAGTGCTGCAGATGACAAAATATTTGATTCCGGTTTTTTATTCTCGCGCGAGACGAAAAAATGGAACACACGAAATGTTGACGCGCAGAATTTGCATTGTGCATTGCGCTCCACATTCATCATTGGCACACAAAAGATTGTTGGAAGGCACAAAAACTGAAACAAATGGGGGGAAAGGGAGAGTACCTGTTAAGATGAATGGTGCGGACGGAGGTGCTGATCGGTGCGTCGCAGTCATCCTCGTCGTTGAATTGGTTGTCCGACATGTGCAGTTCGGTGACTTTTGGCAGAATTGAGAGAAACGATTGGAGTGTTTTGAACGGCAGATGGGTGCCATTGAGAATAATGGTGTGCAGTGTGGAAACCGGCAACTCGTAATCGATCTGGAACAGAGTTCAAACTACGAAAGCTGATTTTCTTTGGGTTATCAAAGACGTCAGATATCCCAACTTTTGCTGTCAATTTCCCTCTCGATATCTTCAAAATAATATATCACTTGTCAAGTGCAAACACAAACACCTCCTCTGCCATCTCTCGCTTCTATCACAAGTTTGTCCAAAAGTCACATGAACCACGGGCTTCGTTCCCTTTCCCAAGTCATTTGACACACTTCGCCGCGGGACCGAAAAAAAAGAGAAAAAAAACAAACCACGGGATTCAGCGGGTTATGGCCAATGTTTAAAACGCGGAGATGGGGCAAGTTTTGCAAGATGCACGCCACGTCGGACCACTGGGATATTTGATTCCAACCGAGATCCGCCTGAAATAAATGGGTTTCCGGGGGCGTCTGTGTGTACACATGTTTGATGATCAGTGGAATCTTCTTATTCTTCTTATCAACGTCTGTCTAAACCATTCATCTTTTTCGAATCCGCGGAATGGCAAAACACATGTGACGTGCTCGCTTTCTTCCTCCTCTTTCTTTTCTTCTATCCCTCTATTTTCTCAGCTGTGGCTGGGGTGTCCTCTTGGGTTCCCGGAGAATGAAAACAAAAAGGAAAACAAGGCGAAAACACAGTGATTTTTCAACCAATCTAATGACAGCGTTCTAATGGACATGCGGGAAAGCAGAGAGTAGGAAGAACAAGTTTTCGGCTTTTGCATGCGTACCTCTGAGACGTGGGATGCCAATGTGGCCAACTTTTCCGAATCGCCGATAGTGCCGATGTTCATGTTGTTCAGAACCAGAAGCTCCAGCGCTCTCTGGCTCGCCATTTTGCACGGAGAACATCCGGTCTGCAAAGAACACAGTTTCGAAATCGATTCATTTCCCACGAAAGCAGCAACTTACGAATCCAGTGAAAAGGAGGTCAATGGCATCGTCATCGTCGTCGAGATACTTTTGCTCGAGTCGCCGGACCAGCGTGTTGCAGCCTTCCTCCATGACAGTCGGTGGACAGGCAGCGAGACGGCAGTTCGGTATGATCAGCTGAGTGCCTGCTAGCTGTCTTTGTGCCTCGGTCCTACCCGTCTGCCCGTCTTTCTGCGTCTCGACGCCCTTCCGCAGTGCCTCTTCACTCTCAGGTCGTTTCTCGGCGTCTCTCTTGTCTGCCGCGTGCCCCGTCCGGTCGGGTCTCCTCCCACTTACGATTGTATGATGCTGACGGCTGTTTCACGCTATTTCGCGCCTTCTTCTCAAATACTCATCCGAAGGAAAGAAGAAGGCTTCTGCATTTTTGCGTCTACTACTTGAGGAAATGAACTGGAGGAAAAGAAGAAGCGAGAGAAAGAGAGGGCTTTCTACTCGGCATAAACGCACATCTTGCCAAGAAAACAAATTAGTGTAACAAATCTAACGCCGATTTCCAACAACCCAGAGTGTACAAATAGGGTTCACGTGATTTGAAAAGCGATGAGAAACCGATCTGAAATGGGTTACACTTCTTCTCCGTTCGTGTCAGATGACATTGAATCAGATAGGAACGGAGACTGGAAAACACAGAAAAAAACATTTTTCCCGGTCCGGTCGTAAAGATGAAACTCTATGAATACCTTATTCTCGTACTGTTATCAACGTTTTCAGTGTTTGCTAAATAAGAAATGCATACTGTTACAGATCAAACAAGTGTTACAGATTCATGAGAACCACGAACAAACATTTCTCGTCTCCGAAAGTGTTTCGTGTAAACACTCTGAAGATGTTCTTTTTAACGCGGAGGGACGATGTTCCATCTCAACTCTCCTCCTACGCAATTTGAAACAGAAAATACCGATTTGCCATATTATCCTGTTTTTTTGCAGGATAATCAATGACCGTTTTAAAAAATTACCAGATTAAGAAGAAAACCGTTCAGGTACAAGTTTTCACAAAAATTTATCAACGTTCGTGCATCGGGTCTGTTCGAGGCGGTGATTCAGTAAAAATAGTAAATATATAGACAATAGAAAATGTGGGAGAATGAACACATAGTTTGATATACTCATACAAAAATAAAGAAATCCAACAGACAAACTGCGACAACGTTGGTCCGGAGAAAGCATGGACCATCCGTATAAAACTAGACACCACGTAAGTTTTCAAATTGCAAAACAACGGACTAACCGCATTGCACTAGGGGGAATAAACGAACATTATTATCTGAAATGGGAGCAAAAAGCGAACAAGTAGATGGAATGCTTGGAGATTGTACATTGTTGAGATGAGCGTTTACAACATCTTGCTGACTTCAAGCTGCTTCGACTCGAGCTCCTCGTTGTCGTCCAATCCACCAATCAGAGTGTCGGCCAGAGTCGTCGGAATGTTCTCTTCGATCCATCGCAAGTCCTCCTTGATTGCCTCGTCCTTTCTCTCCTGCTCCTTCTCCGCTTCACGGAGTTTTCGAGTTTCGGCGCCGGATCCGGAGCTTCGAGCAGTCAGAATGTCGTAACCGGGGGCGAACGCGTTGAAAATCTCGTCTGAATGAAGAGAAAGTTAGTATTGCATTGAAAAGGGACGGAATCCATCATACCTTGATCGTTTTCGTCCTCACTGTCGTCAAGAAGAGGAGTGAAAGCATATCGCTGATTGTTTTGAGACGGACGCCAGAGAATCATGATGACCACGAGGATGAAGCAGAAGTTCACGTGCCAGAAAGCGGTGTCAACCCACAGCTCCTTCCAGTCGACACGACACGTCGGGAAGATGTGGTACATCATGCTCCAGACCATGAAGATGACTGATGCTCCGACGGAGAAGGCGAGAGTGTTGGCAAAGTGACGGTACACGTTCAATTTGACGTCGTTGCGCTTGAGACGGAGCATGCGGATGGTGGCGGCGAGCGAAGTGAAAATCCAGTAGAAGATGATCATTTCGGTGAGTACAAGTGGGAGAGCGGCGAATTGCTTCTGTTTGGTAGCCTCCACACTGTTCTTTGAAACTCTGGCGATTCCTTCGATAGAACAGAAGATGAAATAAACGAGTCCGACACCAGCGACTTGGTTCAAAGTCTGTCCGAGTCTTGGCTTCACTACTCCATATCCGACGCAAACGATGATGACGAGCACACGCGACATTGTCTTCTTCGCACATGAAACTATCTCGGCAACTTCCAGAACACCGTCGATACTCGATCCCGTGTCATTCATTGTTGCGTACTCGGAGAGGAAGAAGGCTTTCTCGACCATTCCCAGCACGATAACTCCTCCAATCCAGTACTGAATCCGGAGAATATCTCGATAGTACTTGATGCAGTAGTAGACCCAGATGAGAGCGAGTGCCGAGTAAAACACACACATGATCTTGTAGAATCTAAGGAGAGGCCAATCGATAGCTGAGAGGAATCCGTACGGAGCCTTCCATTGTACGGAAATTGTCACGTTCGTATTGGCGTTCGGATCCGAGGGGAACGATTTACCGACTACTTTGATGATCATGTAGTAGATGCCATCTCGTGGAATGTTCTGGGCAGGATGGAAAGAGCCGAACCCAGCATCTCTTTTGACTCGATCCACGTGAACTGGTGTCACAGTCTTGGTAACCATCGGAGTGTTGGCGTTGGGAAAGAGGAAACGTCCGTGAGAGCCTTTGCATGAGACAGCTTGAACCGGTGATTTGTAGTAGACGATTTCATTGTAGTCGAATGAGTCGGGGATGTGGTTCTGGTTGGTCTCGTTGAAATAGAACACCTATAAGTTCAGACGGTTCAGTTTGACGCAAATCTCCGGCCGCATACCAGATTCTGGCGTCTCTCGGTCTCTTTCGTATTGAAGAACTCTTTATCGCACGGGGAAGAACGAAGAACAAACTCGGTCTGGAAATAAACACCTGCACATTAGAAACTGAGAAAAACGCCAATTATCGGTTTCTCATGATATAATCGGCATCATTGCGAAATCACGTGCATTCCGAAAGAGGTACATTAACGACGCCCTAGCCTTACGGCGACATGACTCAGCGTTTGAGCAATTAATACTTCAAACAAACTCACGTCGAACTCAAGATCAACGTCCGGGTCGCAGAGGAATTCCAATTGCACAACGGTTCCATTCAGAGCAGCCTGTGGAACTCCGATCAGTTGATACTGAAAAAAAGAAGAAGATTGCCAAGAGACATGAGAAGCGATGAGCTCACTTTTCCAGTTTGTATTTCGACGACTTCCGTATAAATTCCGGGCATCAGCAAATTGGCGCCCGCATGACCTATTATCGCCAGCAAAGCGATAGTGGCTCTCATACCTGAAACGTTTTTCTAATCAACGATGGTCGAAACCTCACGAATCGGTGTAAAATCGATGAAAAAACGAGCCGAAGCGCGTGTCGAGGAGGCAGCGGTGGATTGTGTGCCGCAAACGTCAACGCGGTGTACACCACACTTGACGACATATTGCAGACATGCGTTGGCTTCGCTCTTCTCGTTTCTCTCCGTTTTTCACGTAAAATATAGAGTTTTCAGCTGCGAAAAAACACGTGTTGTAAGAGAGAAAGCAAGAAGATTCATTATAACTTTCCCTTTACAATTTGTTCGCTTTTTTTTCGGAAAGTTTCAAAAAATATGAGAAAAAATGGGAAAAATTAACTTGTCAGCGGGAAATAAACTTTTTTGGAAATTTGATAGGCCAATGATTCCGTCACAGAGAAAGTTTTATTCAAATATAAATCATGAAATTCGTGGAGATCTACCATCGAAATTCAATTCGAAAGTGAACTCGTGGAACAGAAACAAAGGATGCGAGAAAGCGAAAACTGGCATTTTCGGAGAAGAAGATTCCAGGACAAGATAATAAGACGTCGAAGAACAGATCATCAAAAGTTTCGTTCGTCAAGACGTTCCCTTCGACGGACCATTTGTCTGTCCTACTCGTGCAATGCTCATTGACGCCTCGTCCAGTTTCAACGTTCTGAAATTCAAACGTTCCCGCTTACTTCCACTATTCACAATGCATACGTTCGTAGTTGTAGTTTGATATCGTAGATAAGTTGACGACGAAGTACAGAAGACGTCACTATGAGCACCCAAGGATAATGTGAATACATCAGGTCCACCATTGGGTACCTGAAACAGGAAATGTGAAGCGGTCGTTCTTTGTGCCTAATCTCTGGAATGAAATCAGAGGAAGTAAACTGGTTCACTGGTACGAAACGTGACTGGCAACCTTTAAACTTACGAGATGTCGTACACAGAAAATATATTAGCCATTCCGCCCCAAGAAATAACAATTTTCAGTATTTGGACAATCAAATTGAGCATCAAAACAACAAAGGAGAGCAGTGCAGAAATGAAAAGTCCTCTTTCCGCGTTGGCTTGTGCATTGGACTTTTTGAATAACTGAAACCGGAAGTTTTAGTCGATCAAAACACGTTTCAAACTACATTATTAGAAGTTCGTTTCCAGTTTCGTCGTAGAATGAATCCGGTTACAACGTAGCACATCATGCAGAAACAACACGTCATAAGGCACGCTAGCCCGTCGATGTAGGCAATTAACTGGAATCAGATTACACACTTTTCTCATTTCTTCATTGTTTCAGCGTACCGCTGTCGAGAATTCGTCGTTATTCAATCGGATGGCTGTGGCGGTTATGAGCAGGTAGAACTTGAAACCTGGCCATGCGTGGGTTGGTAGAACTCCCAAAAAAGGGATTGTCCATTGGCACACAGTAACCCATTTTAAGGTTTTTGAAGACCAAACCTGTAATTAATCTGTCTGATCCAGCAGTTATGTGACTTGTGCCTGTCAAATGCTGTCAGACTGGACACCAAAATACTCTCTTACAAATAAGACTGACCGATATGTTTTCGTTGTTGTAGGAAGAAACATGTAACGCACTGAGAAAACGGTTGATGGCAAAGACGATATATCCAAAGTACACAATTAGCTGGAAAACTGATGATGAGAAACGCGTTTCACAACAGTCTCACTTTCACATAGTAGTGGACTCCAGAAATGACCCTTGGAATAACGCCTTCTATCTCCGTGCCTGCTTCGAACAACGTGTACAAGTCCGTGTATTTGCGGAACCTCATTGTGATGGAAAACTCGATGAAAAAGAACGTTTCGGCATAACACTGTAACTATTGAATGTGATTGAACCCAAAACAAAATGAAACCTGCAGCTCGACAAGACGAAAAAAGGTGCCACCCAGCAGTGATGTGTTTCTGTGCTTTCGGAGGGTTCTTACAATCAAAAGATACAGAAGAATAGAGACTAGACCGAGTATGAAAAGGAGAGTCTGTTCAAACGGCATCAGAGTATCGGAATGATCACTGCACAAAATGAAAACAAGACTGACAAGTAATTGTATGTGCGCCGCTGTAACCTTTTGTCGCCGCTCGCTCCGCAATTAGAGCACAGAAACCGAGCGAAAATTCGATCTATGTTTCCTAAAAAGCCAGGCTCGACGGAAATTTTATTAAGTTTTCCTATTGCTCCATGTTGACTGGAAACCCGAAGGAAGTACCTATGCTGTGCCTTTAAGGGAAGAAACAGACAACACAGAAGAAAACACCTGCTGGACCCGCATGACGCGATCTTTGAGCATAAATCAATCGGAAACACTTTTGAAAGATTCGGTATATGGACGAAAAAAAACTTTATCAATCCCGAACAGTATACAAATCTGATTTGAAAGTAGCACTTGAAACACATATTAAAACATACAGAAGTTAACGCGTGCAAATAAAATGAAAGTCATCGACAAAAGAAAAAAAAACGGTTACATGAGGAAGAAAAAAACAGATTTTGATTAAATTGGATTACGTTTTGGTCCGATCGGAGGATAGAGTTTTCCTTCTTCGCCAAGCTTATTGTAAGCCTGTCGAATGTGGTGCGGTTGCAATGGAGCGTCTGTTTCTTCCGGATGCAAATCGCGAATATCGAGAGCTTCCTCCACAATCTCTCCAACAAAGACCTGAAACTCGACTGAGAAACTGTCTCTACGGGTTCCCTAACCTTTGCCAGGCCTGCTATGGCGATGACAACGCTTTGTCCGACGTTCACGCCACCAGTAAACTGGGAAATGAGGCGCTTGACTGTCGACTTTTGGAATGATGATCTGAAACCCATTCGGTGATGTCGGTTTAAGCAAGTCGCTATAATACCTTCTGTAGGACTCATAGCGAGCCAGTTGGTCTGTCGAAAAGTTTGAGAGAAGTAGTTGAGACCTCAACCTCGCCAATTCGTTCTCCTCCTCAGCATCGAGTACTCTTTTGGGAGTTTCAGTTTTGACTACCGGATGGCTTGAGGATCCAGCACTGGAACCAATTTGTTGGATACTGAACTTATTATATGTTCGTACCCAGAAAAGTTGGATTGAATTGGCGCTTGGATGCGATACGTACTGGCACCTGCATGGTTGTTACTAAAAGTGTAATTTATTTGACCAGAGTGAACAGCCGGCTGAAAAGATGCGCTTTCGAAATTGTTGCGATTAGAAAGGGCTAACCAGAGAGCCTCCGGACAATTGGTGCTGATTTTCAAAACGGGCTCGTTTAGCAGCCGGTTCACCTTGCATGCGTTCTTCTTCCATCTGAATCATCACGCACTGATACTTTCAATGAGAGAAGCTGTGAAACTCACGAGTTTTCTTTTCTCCGCTTCAGCGGCTGCCGCAGCAGCTGCAGCAATCTCAGCCCGTCGTGCGGCTTCGGCGGCTTCGCGGGCTTTTCTGGCTTCTTCTTCCGCTTTCGCCGCTGCTGCTGCGGCTTCGGCAATCCTCCTCTGTTGAGCCATCATTTGGTCAATGTCCGGCATGTCCATTGACTCCTCATCCCCGGACAGCGAAAAGACCACCTGTACAGAGTGGGTGCATCAAAACCGGCAACGTTACGCTTTTTTCTTACTGGTGGGGTAGGGGTTATCGATTTTTGCTCCGGTTGCTCGTTTTCAATGTGGCGCATAGGAGCGTCGACCGTTCCGTCTCTGCTTTCCTCCAGATACTCCTCATCGTCATCACTGAGCGCATTTTTCTCGTTCAAAACATTACAAAAAGCTATTCAAAAACCTCAACTGCAAGTCGTCCATCACATTTATTGGCTGGTTTCTTGGCGGATTATCAATCTGCTCCTCATCGTCAGAGCTGCCTCCGCTGTCACTAAGTCCTCCGAAAAGATCGCTCGAGTTCATAGCTGTAAATAGAAGATAGACTGTAAAAAAGGAAACTCGATGAGGAAATCGCGTGACGTTCGATAGGAGGAAGTGTGCGCTGCGAGGAGGGTAACTGTGTGAGTGCGCAGCGTTGTGGGTAGTGAGAGGCAGTGTAACGTGCGTTTTCCTAGGCCACGGCCACCCACTAGCGCACACAGATGTCATTACCCACACCTAAAGGCACTCATCGGAGGCATCCCCATGGGACGTGAGATGTGTTTTTATTGACCCGTTGGATGGGAATCTTGTCGTATTTCTTCAGAAAAGGAATGGTAAAAAATAGTTTATAAACTGTGAAAGGAGACCAGTGAAATGGGTCCGTTTTGAGAAACTCGAGTTCAAGACAAAGAAAGCTTTGAAGTTAGACACAGTTAAGATAGTCAACTCGTGGTGCTAGCGCCCAAATTGAAGAAATTGCTCCATTCCTCATTTCGAAGTTTTCATCGTCGTCATCTTGGTGTTCGGTGACACAGTTTGTCCCACTCTAATTGTGTTCACTGACGCATCGTCCAACTTGAGCGCACTGAAAGTGCCATTTCTCAATGAGACGTGTCATTGCATTTTAATAATTATTACCTGCGTAAAAAAATCTTTGTATCGTAGATCATTTGTTTTCTCAAAACGCCAGAGGTGACTAAGAGAGCCCATGGAAAGTGCGAGTACATCAAGTCAATCATGGGATATCTGAAAAGGAAGCAAACTATAGACCACTCTGTTTTGAGCTTGTTTCCTCCTCTCTTTCACGCGACAACAAGGAATTGGGCAGGAAAATGAGTTTGTTGCCAAAATGTGACAAATATCATTAGAATGTGTCAATTCTGTTAAGGTTCCGGCTTGCGTCAATATTACAAGTGTTGACCGCAACCATTCGTCAAATCAGAATGTAACTCACGAAAGATCCTGGACAAAAAGTAGTGTTGTGGCACCACCCCAGGAGATGACTATTGTAATCACTTGAGTGATGGTGTTCAACGTCAACACGATGAAGGAGAGCATTGCAGAGATGAGGAGACTCCTTTCAGCAGCCGATTGGGCGGCGTTCTTGCGGAAAACCTGATATGCTTGGAACGTGAATTTAGTTTGGTATATTCGTCTCACCGAATCGCTTTTCACGCGTTTCCAGTTCCTTCGGATCAGGCAACACGTAGCGATGTAGCAAACCATGCAGAAGATGCATGTACCGAGACAGCACACTCCGTCAACGTATGCTACGAGCTGCAAAACGACTATTTCGGAAGTCGTGACAAAATTCAGAAGTATACAGCAGTGGAGAGCGAGTCGTTGGTCAATCTGATCGAAGTTGTGGTCACAATGAACCAGTAAGTGAAACCCGGCCAAGCATGTGTTGGGATAACTCCCAGCAGTGGAATCGTCCACTTCATGATACGAATATGTCTCATCAGACGGGGAGTCCACACCTGGAAGAAGCGTATTTAAACAACGGAAATCACCTTTCTAGTATGAAAATGTGAATGTGCAAAAACACGGACGAACTGATGAATTTACATGAAAAAACTGAATGATAGTTGAAAAGATCTAAACTAGCAAAAAAGAAGAATATCCCACTGAAATATTCACGTTATTATACGTTGAGATGTTGAGCGCTGAAGTCAATCGATTCAGAGCAAACGTGATATATCCAATATACACGACTATCTGAAATTAAAACACGGTTTGCACAAACATCTCATTTCCCGAGGTATCCGACTTTTATGTAGTAGTGGAATGCAGACACTATTCGAGGAACTAATCCGTGGATCTCCGTGTTCGGATCGAAAAACGAGTAGAGATCGCTGTACTTTCGTATCCTCATCGTTATTGTGAATTCGATGAAGAACAACACTTCCGAGTAATACTGCAAACCGTTCATTATGTCTCAGAATCATTGTTTGATCTTTCGTGCGTGTGAAGTCGAAACATGATTTTCTCCGACTTTTAATAAACTTTTCTAGCGTGACATTCAAAGAAGAAAAGTGAGTTTTGTTAACCACAAAGATCGGTGACAGAGGCGAATGATACCTGCATTTCGACAATCTGGAAGAAGGAGCCTCCGAGCAGTGCGTTGCCCCTCTGTCGGCGAAGAGTGATCACGATCAGCGTATAGACGACAATAGAAATCAGTCCTAAGAGGAAGAGAACCCATTGTAACAATGGCATTCCTTTCTGAAAATGTTCGTGTTGCATAAGCAGACGTCGAATGGAAAGTCTAATCAGTTCACGGATGGGGGATTAAGGGGAAGAGTTGAAAACAGCACAAAGTTCGTTGATATCAATGAATTTTTTCCATTTCACCGAGAACCTAGCACTAATCTTAATTATATCGTCATGGAATGAGGGTGTTTACGGGGAGCAGGTGACTTGCAAAAAAAGAGATCAGGGGCAGGTAAAAACACAGCTGATTCTGATCAATTGTTCTTTCCTTCTTAACTTCCTCCTGCTTAACTTTATAGAAGACAAAAGGTTGCCAATGGTGAAAAGTGCTGTGAAGAGCCTCGAGGCGCACCTCGACGAAAAAGCTGATTTTGAAGGGAACTGATCAGATTAGCCGCTTTGCGCCTTTGAGAAATGGAAGTTGTTACCGCGGATATTCAATCAAATAGCTAACCACAATAAAAACGACTTTTTTTCTGCCGCGAGAAAGCCCACTTTTGATCCGAGGTCTATGTTGCTGGTGTTGTGGCAAAGGCAAAGGAAAACAGAGAAAAAGAAACATGAAGGTTGTTTCAGATACACATTCAAAAGTTTCAGATACACATTCAAAGGTTTTCCAAAGAGAATACTTTTCTTGCAAATAACAATTTCTCAAAAAGTTTTCATTTGCAGAGCCACGTGCGTGACAGTAGAAACTTTTTTGCAAACGTGGGAAGCTCAAAAATATTCTCCTAGAAGAACACGTTTGATTTTCCGATCAGAACTAATCTAAATATAAATCATGCGAATGAAAACATGGAGGGCTCAGAACTACACCAAGAAAGCAGGCAGAAGTATAAATCAAGAATGCAGGGCGGAAATCGAAAAAAAGAGAGTTCCCGAGAAAAGGCGGCAAGCAGAACTGACATTTACACAGTTCTTGTTAAATTACACCTCTCACCATCGATGCCAATCTGTAATTAGACGGACTATGGTTCCGATTTTGGAATGGACTCATGTGACCATTACTCACTGTAGTTCCCGGTACAAATCGAAAAAAAATACTTTTTTCTGGGAATATCCTTTTTCAGTTGAACGGTGGCAAGACATCAAAAATTGAACATTTTATTTTGAGACAATAAATGCGGTCTTTTCTGGAATAATATGTCGTTTTATTCGTTTTTTTCCGTTCGATTTGTTGACTTCTGCTGGCTGGGGGGTCTTTGCTGTTCCGTCGAGATGAAGAGCAACTCATGCGATCGGCTCAATTCCCAAACGTCTCCACTTGATCCAGTTCAATCTGGCTAGCAAATCTGTAGAATTGCAATTTTCATTTTCCTAATGGACCAGGTATATGCGTTTATTTACCGCTTGTGCTCCAGGCGGGAGCTCCCGGATGTCCATTACGGGCCATCTGGACACACTTGCGGATGTATTTTCCCGAGTCTTCCGACGTTCTGAACGTTCTTTGTGATGGCTAACTCTACTTATTCAGTAAACATACCTCAGAACGTCATCGAGCATGTTGATGTAGGCGATCGCAAGGTTCAATGTATCAATTTTAGAGAGACGCTTCTCGTATGGGAATGTTGGAATATAATTGCGGAGCTCCTACAAAGAAACAACAAAATACCATGAAAAGACGTGCAAAAAGAGAGGAAACGTTGTGTAGGTGTGTTGGTGTGACTCACGATGAAAGCGACGTTGATGCTGCACATTCTCTTCCGTTCTCGAACTGACGCCGTCTGTCGTTCCTCTTCTGGCTCTTCGCAGTAGTACGAATCGTATGAGGGATCCATAGAAGCGAACGAAGGCGAAAGAGGAAAGATGGATGGCCCCAAGCGAATGGCACGCAGACGGCATACACTGAGTCACACCCCTTTGCCTTCATTGCTCGGCCTGTGAAGCTGTCATTTACATAAGTGGTTCTGCTCGATTTCACATTTGTAATTGGGCCGTCAGATGCCGGGTGGCAAGAAGAGACATAACACGCCGAGCTTGACAGGCAAGCCACTTGTTACACGCAATGGGATGATTAGTGTTCAGAAGAATCCGGATTGATGCCCGGTGCGATTTAAGATTACTTTTCACAACTTTTTCTACACAGCCCAAACTATGAATGCAATTTCATTGGTTTCACAATCATCTCCGCTCTCCTACGCTGCCAAACCCTTCCACCACACAAAACAACTTTCAACTGAATGGCGGAAGTCCAGTTAACAACAATCTTTTCAAACTAATATGAAACCGCATTTCTTCAAAATTCCGCTTTGTTTTTGAGCCCCCCCCCCCCCCCCAGTCAGTCTTGTCTACTGAAGAGAGGAGACATTTGGAAAAAGGATATCAAAAGGTTGTTGTCGTTGGGCTTATCACGAGATACCTGCTTGCAGAAATTCGAGAAAAATCGAACCGGTTTGATTGTTTTTCTCTTGACTGCACTTTCGGGCGAATGTCGTCCAGATTAGAAGATCGCAAACATGTTGGAGAACGGATAGACACTTGTGTTGATGATTTGCAGTGGTCAGGAGGTGCAAAACAAAACCGTGGCGCTTGTTCTCAGTGACCCGAACCTCGTGTTGTTGTTTGTTTAAAAAATGTCGGCTTTCGATAGAAGAACGGAACCTTATCGAAATAGAGTTATTTTCGGAAGGGTAATGCGCTCTCAGCGGAAATTGGCGTCAGTTGTCCTCGCTCGAGGTCGCCTGTTCCACGACAGACATTGATCTTGTCCAAGTGGACTCGAACTGTTTTCAAAGTGACGAGGGTGCTGATTTCTTTTTGATCTTCGGAAGGGTCACGCTGGGAACACATTTGTTTGCATTGGGTTTTTCGACGAGTACAGTTCGGAAGAACAGTGGCCAAGTTCACGGCCAAAAAGTTAACACTGTTCTCTAAGAAGGAGCTATAATGTCCAAAAATAGATTTCAGTTCTTTTCACAAAAGATGATGTCATTATTGTATTACTCAGACTGTCCATCGTGTTCAGAGTTCATTTTTACACAATGAATCTGTTCACGCATTGTGTTTCATTCATCAATGCCTTATCACTTTAGCTGTAATCTATGATTCTCCACCTGATCTCACAACGTTTCCATTTCTGCGGACCGACAATTCCAGTCAAGCAAACATTGGGACCACATATGACATCATTGTCCATAATGGGAAGACGAATAATATTAGTACCTGTTCACCCGCCCACAGACCCTGCTGCGTCGGGAAAAGAGACAGTCTTCTGGCGTCTCTGTTTCTGCCTTCACTATTTCTTATCGCGTCATCACGTTGGTCGCATACTTTGTCCTCGCCCTCTTCGCCCGATAATCGGAGCCACCCCGCCTCCCGAGACGCTCGTATAAAAAGAGATATGGAACAACGGAGGCTCATCAGACAACTGATTTCATTTCATCCAACCAACCAACAATGTCGACTCCGAAGCTTATGCGTGTCGCCCAATCCACCGTCTTCAACCAATTCATGACCAGAGAGGCGTTAGTTTTCCATATCGAAATACAGTTACAAAAAGAAACCTGTTTTCAGTATCAGCTCTGCCACCTTCCGTTCAGCCGAGCCAAAAATGGTCGAACAGCCAAAGCTCAACATTCGTATCCACGACGAGTCCACCCATCTGAAGTTCGGGTTCCCGAAGTCGGAGAAAAATGTTCCGATTCCGTAAGTGTAGCTGTAGCGAGGTCCAATCCTCCCTTATTTAGTGTTCCAGAAGCAACGACGACTACATCCAACTGAACGCGGAGAAGCTAGTGAAAGAAGAAAAAGATCGACAGTTCGCCTTCTCGAAAATGTCGAGACGACGCATCTAAGCTCCAACACTCGCCGTGCCCCTGTTCACTTTAAAAACGCTGTGATTTACTTGTAATTTATGTTTATAGGAAGAGTAGTGACTTCTATTTTCGCTTTACATCGTCTCCTCTATTTTTGTACACTCTGAAAATAAATGATTTTGTTGATCTTTGCTGTTGTCCTCCACAAACTCACAAAAACGTGTGAAAATTGTTGATGAAGGCGTCCGACAAGACTAAAGAATTGCTAACAGGTTCCCTGTCAGAGGCCTGGATTTTGAAACAAAAGCGGCGTGTGAAAGTGAAGAGAACGTCACGCGGGTTTAGAAATGAGACGAAAGAAAGAGAAGAAGCCGAAGGCAATTTGCATTTTCAACGACCGGTTCTTGATTCAGTGGAAAGCAAAGATCATTTCAGGATTACAGATTACAGTGTACTTTGTGCAAATCTTGTCAATATTTTCCGTTTACGGATTGTGTATGATGCACGTCTCAGTCCTGAAATAATCATCTTTCGGTCAACGGCCGGGTTTCCCCCGCTGTTATCGAACGCTTGACACCGTCTTATCTCGCAACGTTTTCAGCGAAACTGAGTGTCACCCCACTCTTCCGATAGTTTCTAACCCTCATCCCATCGGCTCATACAATGTGTTTATGCAGCAGAGGCGTCATCACGTGACATCTTCTGTTGAAGTCAAAGTCAATCAAAACAACTTGAGGAGGGGGAGTTTTTGCTGCAACGTGCATCACCAACTTCTCATCGTTCTTTGTGCCAGCTGTTTGATATAATCACTAATTTTAACTTTCCAATTCATTTGTTTGCCCTATGTGGCAACGCCGAAATTGTCAGCGCCATTGTTCAATAAACAACGGGGGGTTTTAAGCACTGTAACAACGACTATAAACGATCGAAAAACGCGCCTGAAACAAAGGAAATGATCCGGAGCACGCGAGAAAAGGAAGTCACACAACGACACGGGCAGGAAGGCAGATGTTTGATTGCGTGACGAGCTAACTCGAGTTGAAGCCGGAGCAAATGGGGAGACAAACACTTCGTTGGCCAAGACTTCAATGTGTAATCTAATGTTTGAACTGTTTTTTTTTGTTTTTTATCAGCTGTTGATGTTTTCTTGTTGGGGGGTTCCCATTGTTTGTAATCCTTGATGTCGCTGATTTCCGACCTCATTCCGCGTCGCTGTAGTCAAGATCCGTCTCAGATTTATGGACGCATTACGAACAAGGTCAATTAGAATGGAGGGATCACGTTGTTCGACTTTGTTCTTTTTTCACGATACAAAGCTACAAACAGCTATAGTCACATGGGTCTTTGAATAAAACTGTCGAAATGACATTCTGATAACGGAGAGGGAACGAAAGAGTACAACAAAACAAAGCGACGACAAAGAATTCGTAGCGTCAACTCGAAGCTCCAAATGACACAACGTATTAACGGGGAACGGGTTGTGAGTGGTTCCGGTAGAACCATGAAGTACGCATAAATCAAAAATTCCTCCGACTCTCTGCAGAGCTTTGTTTGCATCGAAAGAGGGGCTCTTCGGAAATGCGAATATTCTTGGACGTACGCCACACAACAATGTTTTCGACTTTTCCTTCTTCCTCTTCGAAATTTCTGTTAGGATAAGGTTCGCTATACTTGGAAAGGAAAGCGGCTCGCCCCATGTTTTTCCATGTTTGTGAAGATTTTGAGGAGAAAAATACGTTGTTTTTTCCTATCCGACCAGAGGTTTTTTTCTTAAAGACTTTGGATACTCGAGATAATGTTACCAACTCAACCCGAGACCCAGCCACGTTTGTCTCAACAATCCGTCTGTTTTCATTATTCGGGAGTGGCATCCAACCCGAAATACTCGGCTTAGGCGATTCTTTGCTGAAGAAAGTTTACTCGCTTTGATGTCGAGATGAGCAAGACGAAAAACGGAAGAAAAGAAGGAAACACTGGACCTTTTTCTGACATTCACGTCAAAAGCCGTCTAAATGCCTTTCATGTGGCGTTTTTGAAAATAGAGAAAAAAAAGTGGCGATATCTTCTTTTGTGCCCCAAGAAAAGTCTAACTTTTCTCACTTTGTTTTCTTGTTTTCTGGTTGAGCAGGACAACTTTTTGCCATCAGAGCACAACAATTTATAATTTATTAAACACAGAAATGAACAAACAGTTACAATCAGTTCTGTAGAGGTTTCAAACCTGTAACCTTGTGGTCCGAGTCCCCTTTCGCCATTCAACTTGTTACGATCAGTTTGATGGTTCCGTGAATCATTTTAACATATTCACCTTAAAAAGGAAAAGTTAGACAAAAACGTTGTGCCCGGGGGGTGTTTGGCATGCGATATAATTGAATCTGGTCGAGTTTGTATGAATGCTCTACTAATTGAATATGACATTCCAAATCATATTGTCTCCTTTTTTCTCTTCGATTCGACTAGATCCACTCATCTTTGATTTTCCCATTCTTGGACATAATGGCTAGTATTATGTTCTACTCGCTAATTTTCGTGCGATTCGCATTCTTCAAACTGAAGCATTGAAATAGTGCTTTTCTAGGTCTTGCAACTGCGTTTGCGCGCTTCGATCTTGAAATTAGCCAAATTTGGTGCCCGTTGCATCCACTTCCTTTTTGTTTCTCGTGGTCCCACTATTACTCCTTCCGAATAGTTCAGTTGCCTGTGCCCAATAAACAAACTAGTTATTCTAGTTTCAGTTACTCAAAAGAAATGTGTTTTGGACGAGAATAGTCGATTTCCCAACACGAAAGAAAGAAAGTTTACATTAGCGAAACAGGAAATTGAAGAAAATGATGAGATTGTTATCTCGTTTTTCAGTTAGTCCTTGCGGCTTTCCCTTATAAGCTCTGTTGACGAATACAACAGTTTCCTACGTCGTTCCGTACCAATAATCTTTTAAAACCGACCACTTCAAAAGAAAAAGAAATATTTTTGCTGCTCTTCAAAATCGCCCAAAAAATGGTTGTGTTTTCTTTTTGGCACGGGCAACACAACACACTTTCCGCAAAAAGAATATTCACGGGGTAAAAAACATCTATTATAATGGCCTCGGGGGATTAATATAGCAGAGAGGATGCAACTTGGAGCATACAACAAAATACACTTGCACCATGTACTTTGAGCTTCTAGGCAAGAAGTTGACGCACTTGCACACCATCCAACCCTCAATTATCCCTTCTAATCAGGTATTCTGCTTTGGAGGTGCCACTACTTCCTCATACTTTCTTCTTCTTCTTTCTTCTTTTTTCTATCTTCGGAACCACTCTACATCTCTTTTTTGGTGAGAAACTGATGAAGCAAAGTACATGGCACTTAGAAGTGCGGAAACGAAAATGACAAGAGTTTCTGGGGATTCAGATGGGCTTAGTGCATCTCTGGATGGTTCCCCGAGTCATCGAAACATTCTTCTTTTCTTTTTCTCTTACTTTGGCTTGTGTTTGAGGCAGTTCTGCCGAAATACTCATAAACCGAAGATTTCGATTCTTATCAGATCTCGCGAATGGAAATGAAACCAAATCCACTTCATTTGAATATCCAAGCCGAACCCATTCCATAAATTCTGTTCCTGAAAGAGGCCGTTTTCCTCCTCAACATCTGCATGTAGCTATGACAATCCGCAGCGAAAGAAAATGAGCAATTGTACTCTATTCCCATTTCCTTTCTCCATATTCTCTCCCATCCCCACTCCCCCGCATTTGTCATCCGACTTTTTTTTGCCTGCTATACGGCTTGGAATTACACGAGTACTCCCACACAACACGACACAATTTATCCAATCAAGTCAACGAAAAGGGCAATCCGCTCGAATTGGTATTGGATTGGACGAGATGCGTCACTGAGCACTTTTTGATGAGAGCACCAAATTTGCATAGTGATACGTTGGAATTGGCCATTTTTCTTGCTGAATGACGACCTATTATAACGTTTACTATTCCGTGACGTGTTATTTTTTGAAGAAATGAGCACTATCGCTTCATTGAAGCTCCGAAAACAGGAGTGAATTCGTTCCAGCAAGAAGAAGCGGCGATGGCGTGTTTTTCAGAATTTTAAATTCTCGAAAATATATTAAATCTGATTTCGAGGTTCGCAACGTATGTTTTCTGCTTCTTCCCCAGGCTTGTCAACGTTCAGGAGTCGAGTCAGATGGTTTGTAATCGTATTAGAAGAGTTGTGTGTATTTTATCATTTCTGTGACTCAGAACAATGCCAGTTTTTCGGGAAAACGTCAAATTTTGGACCTGTGCCTTTTCCTCCCATTCATAAAAAAAACGATTGAGGCCTGAATTTAGTTTGATGTTCATGTTCCCCAGGACAATATTTGCATAGAGTCAATGCTCGGTCAATTCGCAATCCTCCCATCCTTCAACAACTTTTTGTTCTCACCAATGTTCAGTGAATTCGTCACAACACGTTTTCTTCCTTGTTTTCTCGAGTTTTATCTGTCTTTGACGCCATTCTGCCAGTGAAATGTTTCATTTCTTTCAGTTTCCTTTGGCAGTTCCAACAACATCAATAACATAATGCATCCCGTCCGCAAGAGATCCTCCATCTACCAAGACGTCGATTTGACCTACACGGTGAGTTTGGTGAAAGCGAAATCAAAACTAAAACCAAAACATGCGTGTGCGTATACATGCTCATTCCAAATTGGGCATCACCTGAATCTTTGCTCGGCCTAAGGGAGGGAATAGATGTCTGGCCAGTTTTTGACAAGCCATCGATCAAAGCAAGTCACGGAATGCTCTTGAGATTGTCCGGAGGCATCAGATTGTCGGACGATTCTGCGCTCGTTTTCCAGTTTCCCGGCGGCTCTTCAACGTGAACTCAATCTATTTCGTTTCTTGCGTTTCTCGTTTTCTGACGTCAACCCATTCTCTATCTTGCTCTACGAGAGTCCCAAGATCAACTGAACATCCATCCAGCTCAAAAATTCAGTGTCAGTCTGACTCATTGCGAACTCTGGCTGATTGGCATTGACGCCGTGACGAAGAAGAAAAGACGAAATGCGCTGCCAAGAGGCTCGTTATCTCGTCAGAATATGCCCTTTTGCAAAAGAATTTTTCAACAGCGGCGCGAAAAGCGACGGCGTGCTCGTCGACCAACCCAACAGAATAACGCCTTCTTCTTTCTTCGTTTCGGAGACATGTTTTCACTTGAACAAAAAAAAAGCTCGCAAAAGAGACGGGACACGATGTTTTTGGGTACACACAGATTGTTCACACATAACTCACTGAAAACTGATCGAATGGTTTCGGGTATACAATCATGTCTTTCTCACAGAGCTCAGCCTTTCGCCGCAAATTAATTTGTCGTCTTCACTCATGACGTTTCTTCCCATTTCCCAGCGTTTTTCCCAATCTCGACGTCGTCCCCCTTTCCTCATAGTGCAGAAGGGGGTAGTGGGAATGGGTGCAATTAATTGCTCTACACTTTCGCTTTCTTTCTCAACGAAAAAAACGTTCTTTCTCTCTTGAATTAGATGAGTCACATTCATTCTCTGACGACTATACGTGGGTTCCCGAATACAACTGCGCCCCAAACGACCCACAAGATGACGTCTTGACGGTTTGGCTCGGAAAACGGGGTGGTGACAGCAGTTTTATGGAGCGAAGCACTTTATTGCCGAGGCTCCATTTTGTCGCGTAGACGAGTGGTGTACTCCAGTAAAAAGGAGTTCAATTATACTTGGCAAATTGTATGTCGACGGAAGAAAACAATCTTATTTTATTCAAACCCCCTTTCCCTTCCTTCATCTGGCCCAGATGTTTTACCTGAGCACTTCCTCTCGTCCAGTGCACTTACCATAAATCGAGTTTCCTTCTGGTCACACTCTGATTACTCGTTTCCTACTGACTTCTCATTTGTTGGTCAGTCAAGTCTCCGAGTTGAGCACCTGGCACGGGATCGCAATGCAAAGAAGCAAAACCTCACGCATGGATTGACGAAAAAGCAGAAGAAAAAAGATAAAACATGCGGGAGGGAGTCCTTTTCCTCTCGTCTCAAATTCAAATCGGCATCGTCCTTTTTTCGATAGTTGTGTGCTTTTTCTTCTCGACTGCCGCTTCGGGCTCCGACGACTTTCTCATTACGTGTTTTTGCTCGCACCGCCTTCCGAAAATTTGTCTGCACTCGGCTCCCACACTACCGGCCCGTCGGCTTCATCCGACAAAGTCAGCTCCCACAGCTTTTTCGCTTCCAAGTTCTTTTTTTCATTCCTGGCCGTGAAAGGCAACTACTTGGTTTGAAAAGGCGGTCGGTTTTCTTCTCGCCAATTTGGGGCGGCTCCTCAGATTGCTCCGCTCCCCCTCCTTTAGCTGCCCTCATTGTTCTGAGCACTCCTCTCTCGATCTTACGCTCCGCCCTTTCTTTGCACTATCAGTCTCATTTCAAGTCCTTACACAGTTGACTCTCGAACCATGCCTTACCAAGCCGACGACAATGCTTTGCTCAAAAACAAGCATCGAGCTGAAATGCTCGATCTAGACATGGCAGCCATCATTACCTTCAAGGTATCCGAAAAAGTTTCGAGTCAACGCCATCAGGCCACCTCCATATTCTCCGTCTCAGATACATATTTGTTGTAAGTTCAGGTCATGCTGCTGGGAGACAGTTGCACTGGAAAAACGTGTCTTCTGATCCGCTACAAGGACGGTGCCTTCCTCAACAACAACTTCATCTCAACGGTCGGCATCGATTACAGAGTGAGTGGGAAGACAGAAGGATTTTCGTCAATACGGCTTCTGACTTCTTAATTATAGTGTCTAACGTTGTTCTTAGAACCGTTTAGTGTCACTTGAAAGTTTGCTTGAGGAGGGAAGCAGTTCAAAAGTGTTCACACTTCCCAAGAAGCGCATGTAAGTGCATAAGAAATGAGACTGCTAAGTGTACCAGTGGGAGCCACTTGCTCGGAATCCGCTTTTCTTTTTTGCAGAATAAGCTGATCACAATGGGTGACAAGAAGGTGAAGCTGCAGGTATCTGAGATGAAATCGGTATTCAGATTTGAAGTCGTTCTTGCTTTAAGATCTGGGACACTGCGGGCCAGGAGCGCTTCCGTTCGGTGACCACATCTTACTATCGCGACGCCGATGCGCTTCTTCTGGTTTACGACGTTGCCAATCGCGCGAGTTTCGAGAATTGCCGTGTAGGAGCCTTGAAAAAGCTCTTTACGTTGAGTGTTTTCCCCGATTTCCAGAACTGGCTCTCTCAAATCAAAGAGTATGGCAAGGAGGCGGTTCAAGTGACTCTTGTTGGCAACAAATGCGATTTGCAGCGCGCCGTTTCGGCGGAAGAGGGAAAGAAGTTGGCAGAGGTTCATATTCGATGATACTTTTTGAGAAAAGACATCCGAAAATTCAATTCCCCACGCTCTGATTCGATCTTTGAGCGTCACCTTTCTTCTCATCCGCGCGCGCGCACCCTTTTCTCTAAGAATAGAATCCCACCATCGCGAAATGAGATTGACGTTTAACGTTTCTTCCATCCCATTTGACCCTAATGAATAATTTCTTGGCGGCATACGAGAGACTGAATCCAATTTTTGGTATGTGTGCTTCTAATGAACAAGGACGCCGGAGCCGGCTTAGCAGCCGCCCAAAGTGACATCAGCGACTGAAATTTGAGAAGGGACGCGTCTCCCGTACATGCAACACGTACGTTTCGAGTGATTATTCTGTGTGGTTGTGTGTGCGGGAGCATGAGGCTTCACTAGACAAACTGGGAATTATTCAAGAAGGCGTACTTTTTAGAGGAAAAAGGCAAAACCGACGGGTTCTGGTGAGCAAGATGCGTCATTCAGAGAAAAGAAGCGGAAATTAGGAGCCCGAATGAACTGAATGGACGATCATTCTTGAAGCTTGCGTGCGTAAAAAATTAATTGAATTTCCCAGTTTGTTTTAGAATTGGAGGGATGGAATGAAAACGATTGGAAAAAATGGGGGAATCTAAAAAGATCGTCCTTAGCTCCATATTTTCCAGGCCTACCAGATTCCGTTCATGGAGACGAGTGCCAAGACTGGTTACAACGTGGATCGCGCGTTTATCGGACTAGCTGAGTAAGTATGAGATTTCCTCGTGCCTGTCGAAGATAGGCACCGTCGGCTGAACGGCAAACAGAGAAATGCGAAAACCATCGTTTTGACAAACATTTCGGCAAACCAATGAAAAAAAACAGCTGCGCGACCCGACCGACTCCATTTGATTTCATTTAGGCGAATGCTCAAACTGAAGTACGGTTTCGTTCCTGGCGGCGAGATGGCCGACACCATCTCGATTGCCGACACGAAGAAACCGGAAATCACCAAATGCTGCACTTACAATTAAGATGTCCCATCAACCGACCGCCACAACGACTTGCTTCTCATTGAATCCCATAATCTCATTCCCATCCCGTGATGCCCAACATCCTAATTATTGCTAGTGCAATTCCTGTGATCTCGTTCTGAGTATCGATTCGATGACAAAAAAAAAAGACAAACGAATATCCTGTTCTGGTAGTTAACCGTTGCTGGTGTAGTTCCCCAGTGGTGTCCGTTCCCTGTAATCGTTCTCCTCCCTCTTTTGACTTTTATTCAAAGCGAAAACTTATCGTATTCCCGGAATCCTCCCATGAAAATAAGCATCCCTTCTCCCTCGATCCCATCTCAAAACGACTCTAAAGTACATTCTCAGTGCTACAATAGTTCTGACTGAATAGCACTTTCTGAGCCTAGCACAATTATCCTTGACACAAATCTTTTTTATCAATATTTTCGAAGACATCTGCCGTTTTCTGTTCTGTCCAACTGAGAACCGATGCCATTTTTTTCTCGGAACCAACCCATTTATTCCCCTTCGTGTTCATTTCCCAATTCTTCTCCGCTCTCTCTCTCTATTCTTTTGCATTGTCTAACTTGTGTAATCACCTGCTCGGCGAACCATCTATAATTCTGGCGCACGACTTTCCAAGTCATTTATAATTTCCGGCCAACTCGCCTCGTTCCCATTTCTCATTTCTCGAGAATCAGAACTATGTCTTGTTTGGCTTTTCTCCTTACATTCGCTTGTCTGTCCTACTGATATTAACATTTGGTTCCGCCGAAATAAACACTTTGTATATAAAGGAAAACGACTCAAGTTGGTACGAAAGCCGGAAGAATGAAGCTTTCATCTCTCCATTCGCGAGCGATAATTCGTGTGAATTGCCACGAAACTTTTTGGTTCAATTTTGGAATGAGCACAAGTCGATATGGCAAAAAACCTGTTTTGCTTTTCACTTCCTAAATCTAATCTCCCACTGTTTTCGATTATTTCTTAGTACAAAGAATCTCCGCTTATTGCTCTATGTCTTTTAGGATGTCTATGTCCATGCACGAACGGATCACACTGATGAACGCTCATTTGTTCGTGTCTCGAACAAAATAGTCGTCGGTTCGTGGGGGAAGACATTAAAACACAAAAAAAATCATAAAGTAACCAGTTCCAGTTTTCGTTCTCCCCGTATTCCGGGAATTGTTTGTTACTTGTGGTTTATTTCCTTTCGATTGAAATTGACACCGAAAACGCAATCTGATTCATTTTTCGTCGATTTGTCATTTTGAATCTTGCAAGTTCTATGACATCTTTTATTCTCCACATTGCCACAGTGCGTTGTTTAACTATGCAAATGGACTTTTGACCTGTCAGAAAGAAAGGAAGAGAGAGAGAGAGAGAGAGAGAGAGAGAGAGAGAGAGAGAGAAGATGGCTAATCACCCTGCTCATTCTCAGTGTACCGTGTCGGATGTACTGTTTGTTGACTTGTAGTACAGAATCTCTCCCTTCTGGTGATCTCTTACCGGCGTCAGATCTCGTTTCCTGAAACTGTCTCTTTCAGGCTCTCTGTAATGCGAGCGTATCACCCGATGTTCGATTTCACCTTGCCTCTCATGATATCATTTTATTCCAACTCCACCTGGCATTGAGTCCGTCATAGCAACTGCTCAGTAAGATACCAGTATCATGTTTCTTCGTTTAGCTCCCAGTTAACCTTGTGCTCGGTAGTCTTCCATAGGCTCTAATCACTTCGAGATCCTTCTCAGTTCTGACACGGGATTTTTAGCTTTTCTCATCTGTTATAGTGCTTCTTTCCGGATTAAATTGAATGTCAGTTCGTTTTCCAATTCTGTTGATTGCCTCTATTCATCATTCCCGCCCTGCGATTACAGTCGTTTCTAGAAGCATTTCTCTCTCAACATCTAACTAACTTTTCTCATTTTACTTTCCATTCGCTCCCAACCGTATTGACTCTTTCCACACGTTTCCTTGCTGGATGCCGACGGTCGCGACCTTTCTTCCTCTCTTTTTTCTTCAACGTTCCTCTCTAAACCGTGGCAGTTTCCCACTGAACAAAGAGTCCCGCTCTGATTCGGCGTACCAATCAAATAAGATAACCCTTTTCGTTTCTCCGCCGCCAATAGCGCAAGAAAAGAGAATGTGTGTGTGTGTGTGTGTGTGCACTCTAAAAGTGCACAGACTCACGCACTATTGGCAAACGAATAGACGGAATGTCACCATTCGAACGGAGAACGGCGATGTCAACTGTTCACTCTCGTGATAACCCTTGTTCCCTAGATCCTTTTTGTTTCTTGTTCTACGTCATTCTAGTTCAAAGTCCAACCCTATTTTCCATTTCTCTTTGACTACTGTAGTATGCAAGCAGTCCACTTAATTAGCATTCATTTCATTATTGGGTCTATCTAATGCTAGTTGTTACCACCCATATTCAGAGCGTTGAGAGACACTCGGATTAAATGTCACTCTTCACTTCTCGGGTTACTGTAATATGTTCTACACTACCGTAATCCACAGTGAAACATCAATCTATGATTAATGAGAATTTATATCTTGTCAAAAAAAAATATCAAGAATTTGGCTCGATTTGCGTTTGACAGAGTGTTAGAACAATTTAGAAAAAAACTGACTCTAATTAATTTGTAAGGAAACTTCAAGTTGAAGAATAAAATTATTTTCAATTGAAGCATTACTAAAAGTTCTCTACAACATAATTTTTATTTTGCGAAAAAAAGAGAATTTAGCTTCTCAAGTTTTTCCGATCAATTCTTGGGAAAATATGTGTTTAGCGATAACAAAATTCTTGAAACAACACGTTTTCCTCGTTTTCTTGATGGCATTCGTCACTTTTCTATTCGTGATGGCATCGCCAACTACCGTAACCTGACAGCTGTCTTGAGTGCTGTATTCTATCGTCTTAAAGGCCTTCTTCCGTCAGAAGGGCCCATAATTCCGACAGTCGGAAAGACGACCGCAAATGCGTACACACTTGACGAGGCGACGGCCGCGTCGCCTTGTCTGTCTTCTCTAACACGTAGTGAAGCACAGCTCTCTCGTCTCTTTCCATCTTTCCCACATTTCTCCTTCATCGTGCCTTTGACAGCATTCCATTCGTCGCGATTCTCCAATCTCTCCACTTTTCTCAGCTCGCCTTTCCTCTATACCTCTCTCGCATTCTAGCCTACTTCGTCTCTTTATTTCTGCGCTCTCACACAGAATGACACTCGTGCGCACATAAATTGTCCTCTTCTCTACGTCTCCACAGCACATGTTGAAGCAGGTGCGCGTTAGAGGCCAACCAGGCACTTTCTGACTCTCTGCCGTCTCTTCATGGCCCCAATGTGTCTTGCCTCTTTCTCATCGTTTCTTGCGTCTCTCTCTATACACACAGCACACGAACACGCGCTTTCCGACGACTGTCTGACCGTCTTCGTCTCACTCGCCCCCACACTCTTTTCACGTGACTCTCTTCTCTTCCAAGACTCTCTACTTGGTGGTGCGGTCTGTCTCGGGCTCCTCCAAACACACGGTGTCTCGTCGGCGGGCATCGATCAAATTGTGTCGGCGGTCGATGGCCTCGGGCAGCGATAGACTATTCCCTCCCGTCCGACCGGATCCGACATCTGAATCCACCATGAAAGAGAAGAGAAGTAACGGGAGACGGGTGTCGCACCCGGGTAGGTCCCCCGTTTAGAACTGACAGCACACACACACTCCGCCTCACCCACACACTCTCTCCCATTTCCACACCCACTGCCCGCTTACGCCTACCCTGGAATTCTGAATCTTCAAGAAAACTACAGTAGGCGTGGGTGAGTCATTGGGCTACATTGAAAAAGAAAACACACAGAAACTAACCGCCAATGGGAGAGAGGAGAGATGAATGGATAAACATGACGACAGTTACGAAAATAAATCGGCGGGAAAACGGAGGATTTAGGGAATTCGCCTGAAAATGATGACGACCACTTCCGGATGCTGAATTTCAAGCGATTCGATGGAGATCTGTCGTTTTCCACATAACGGCATGCTGTTTCTAACACCACATCTTAAAGTGAACTCCATCTTTGGCGTTTTCTGTGAGTTGAAGGTGGCTTAAAAACACTTTTCTCATTTTCAACATCATAAATGCTAACATCACATATACCGGAAGAAAATGTCAAGAAATGGGAGTGTAAAAGGAAGTTAGAACTGGAAATTTCAACTTTCAGCCTGATAATTTGTTTTTGCCTTTTTTCAGCTGTCCGTCGTGTTTGGTACTAACTGCCTGGCAACCGGGTCCCCATATCCAATTATTTTTTCTCGTTTCTGCTTTCCTCGATAGAAGCTCTTCGTTTCGCCTCACGCTATTTCTGCGTTAGATTGTTTTTCCTGATGTTTTATCTCGATTTCGTGGAAGATGGACGGGTCTTCTGTGACGGCAGTGACGTATTTCCTGCACAACCTTGAACACCATCCAATTTTGCTTCTCGCTAGGTGACACTCCTCGTGAAAGCCTCTGTTCCACGTCAAGACATTCGCCGTCACTGACGGCTGAGAAAGGATTTTTCATTAGCTCACGTTTTTCTGGTTTTGAAACCAAATTGAAGAAAAATGCGTCGGATTTCCTCGATGTATTCAATCAACCGATTGTTCATCAAAGCTTCATTTCAAGAATAGAAATTTATGGTTGAAGAAGAAGAAGATGTGTCGTTGGCCTTATTTTGTGACGTTGTCAGTTTCGTGTGATGCCATTATTGCTCCACCCCCCGTGGTCGTGTGGAAGGGTCCGTAGAAGGCTGACACGAGCGCACCCCCTTTCTAGGGTCCGCCTCGACTGACCCCAACTGATAGAGATGCTCCCAAGTTGTCAAGTGCCATCGCACACTGTTGAAGGTGCGACAGTGCGTCATTTGGGTTTCCTTATCGTAGAGTACTGCCAATTCGATCCGTCTAAAACAGTAATCCTCCCCCATCTAGATTGTCAACATGAAATATTCTTTCTGGTAGTTCCGTCCTTTTTTAAATGTTTCCAAAACCAACTTAGTTTCTGTTATTCCGACATATTAGTCATCCAGAGACGATGACTCGATTTTTCTTTTTAACCATAACCAGCCCTAACACTCAACTTCAAAATTTTCAAAAAACTAGTCGACACTTAAAAATTCTTCAAAAAATAAGTCCGTGTTTTGAGAATGGTTTTTTTTGTAGCTGTAGTCGCCTTTTCTGTTTTGGTTATTCCGACAGAAGAAGAAGAAGTAGTCGCATGGAGACGGGTAGTAGTAGTAGTAATAGTGGTAGTAGTAGTAGCAGTAGTATTAGCAAGAGGGTTGGAGTGACTATTGTATTGAGGGACTGGTATACTGTACATTGTTTTGCGACGGACTTCAATCCGGTTCCAATACAGAATGTCCAGTGAACCAACCCCAGACGCACAGAAATTCCCAATTCCATTCTCTCCCAACAGCTCCGACGACTAATTTCATTCCATCAATCTCCAAACCAACCGCAGCTGTGCCCTCAATACGCAATGAACATCAATGTAGAAGCAATCAAATCAGGAGAGGCCCTCTTCCTTTTCATGACCATCTCACTCCTTTCCCTCCTCCGTCGTGCTATAAACCAGACGCATTCTGTACAAGGTGTGGTGCCATTAAATTGTACCCTTGAGCCAGCCAGCCGGTCGGACGCACCGAAACCATACATCTGTGTGGCCTTCCTCACCAGCAGACAAAACCGACAACGTCTGTCCGATCTAGTGGATCGGTTTCTCATTGGCTGACATCTCGTTTGCATACGCGCTAAATCAGATTCCGGGCCATCTGAATACTAGAATGCATCGTCCGTCAGTCTAATTTGTAGCGGCAGAAAGCACTCAGTCAGTTGGCGAGCAATCGTTTTTTTTTTTCGCGCCCCGTCAGTCCGACCGGCGCGATTACTTCTATCAACTCGAAAAAGAGCTTTCGGCAAAGTCATCGTATTCTCAAAAAAATCTTAAGTTTTTTATTTACGTAGCTAGTTTTTTATCTTCCCGGCAACTTTTACCCCGTTATTGATTACCTCTAACAATTATTTTTCTTCTGCACATCAACAAAAATTCTTACCTCATTTCCCCTCACCGAATAGTTTTGCCACCAGATGAAATTCTCCTTTTTCATCGATTTTTAGTTTTTCATCTGGAGATGCTTGTCAACGAAGACTTGAAATGCTTCCTTCGTCCATTTTCTTTGGAATTCCATCTTCTTCGTCTTCTTCTTCAAGAAAAAAGAAAAGAACGACCAATGGAGAGAACACAATGCATTCCTTTCTTTCTCTGATCACGCGAGATTTTTTTGTCTAGTCACGAAACCCAGTTTTCTGTTAAAACACGCTATCCAACTCGGAAATTTTGAAAAATTAAAAGCGCTTGAAAATCGGTACAGTCGACTAATGATTGTTCAATTTCTGAAAAACCGGCATGTTGAACAACGTTCAAAAACCATCACAAAATTGGCATACTGTATTTTGAGAGGTTACAAAGTTGAGGGGTTCACTCACTTTCGAATTCCGTCAGAGAATTTAATCTCGCACTAATTGGTGTCCCCACACAACTGGTTTCATGCATTTTTTACCGGCTGAACGTGAGCTGAGCAGAAAAAAATGGAGGGTTTTATTCAATCTCTTCCTTCCTCTCAAACCACTTCCTGCATTTCTCTTTCGCAAACGGCAAGCTACTCCAATCTCTTCCACTTCAGTTTTTCGTTTACTAAACCAATTTCCGCGATCGATCACAAGGAAAGCAGTTTGTTTTCAAAGTCAAGGCGACTGCTACTAAAACGGTGCGAAAGCTGAGCTAGATTACTGTCTGTGGCATTTTCCAAGCAACACGTGTTTTCAAGAGCGGCTCACCCGTCTCCGCCACAATATAGTAAGCAGAAGGAGTCAAGAGCATCTAGGGACGTCATTGCTTACCAACAGCGCCATCTAGTCTCGGAGTGTGAAAATATTTTTTCGCCATCTCTCCCTTTTTTCCCTTTTCAATGTCAGTCAAAACCTCCCTTCGCTTTCAATGCCCAACCCGACGGAGAAAACGAAAAACGAAAAACGATGACGACGACGCCCAAAAAAAACATCATTTCTGTATCGGCCACGACGAGAAAAAGCAGGAGGAAACGAACGACGCCGCCCGCCATTTCCGCTCGAATCGGGCCGCCGTTCCTTTGTGAGAACGACGACGACGACGACGGCGACGAGACCGTTTCAAGAAAGACGGCGTACCTGTCTTATTCGGGTCTGCGACGAAGAAGGATTAGGTTTCAGTAGCGAGCGAAGCACGCCCTTACTACGCTCCTATTGGTTCCACTCGACTACTTCATTACATTCGGTTGTAGGAATACGAAATGAGTTGAGCCTTCATATCCCTATTAATCTCAGAATGTTAGTTTCCTGTATCTCACTACTCTTAGCATTAATATCAAAATTCGTAGCAGTAGCAGTAGCTTTGTTATTGTTATTTGTTAGCCAAATAGCGTAGCTCAAACCATTCCATATTAAATCTCGGTTATATCGAAAAACAATCACAAATCCTCTTGGTGCGGTTAAAAATATCAAAATCAAACAGTAATCGGAAAACTCACCGAGCCTTTTATCCACCACCTAAGCGAAGAATCCCATTTGAAGTATGAATTTCATGATCTCAAACGGATTCAGTTTCATTTAAAACTCCCCGTCGTTTTTTCTTCTCTCCGCTTTTCGAAATTTCGTTTGCATGAGTCATCCGTTTTCGCTTTTTGTTTTCCAACATCCATGGGGGCTGTTCATCATCAGTGCCACGTCATAAGTATTGTGAGCGCGCTCACGCCCCTCAACACTCACATATGCTTTGAATTTACGATTCCTCTCTTCTTTTCACATTCTTCTCGTCGCTTTCTTCTTCTTCTTCTTCTTCTTTTTCGCTTTTCACTTTTCTTTCGAACGTCAATGTCGTTTTTCAGAAGACGGGTCGTGAAACTCTGCTATTTGCAGAGCTTCCCTGCTTTCTCACCCTCCGAAACGACGCCTGCGAAGAGGACACCCACAACTGAAAATTCGGCACTCGGTTGAACGTTTCTTCGAAGCGGCGGAGGACGGCCTCACGGCGAGAACAGCATCTGGGAGAAAGCAGCAGGAGGCGTCGAAAAACGCTTTGCTGATTGTTTGATTTTGGTGGCGATGCCAAAGCGCAAGAGTTCCGGAATCTCAGCGGACGTTTACGAACTCAGGACACCGAAGACAATCGACGAGGCTCTGAGAGCTCTGGTGCCATCATCCGTTGCGGCGCCACCTTTCGTCTTGCCGTCGCCTTTTACCCTGTCAGCCGCCGCTGGTTATCCGACTGCTTTCCAGGTTAGTGTGAGTTGAGGGGAACATGAACGAAGGGACACATGGCAGTGGTTTTATTGACCAGAGCCCAGAAATCATGAGTCTTAGTGAATAGCATCTTAATGGCTTTCTGAGAGAATTAGTCAACAGTTAGTAATGACTCACGGGATGGATTCTTGTCGACACCAAACTGTGGTCTTAGTCATCCCACATTACATTACTGTCACTGTCCGAGTGATTCCATTATCGATACTCTCGTTGCACATCTGTCAAGTGTAAGAATTCATTACCATTGTTCGCCGGGCCACTTTCAACGGAAATTTACAATCACTCACCAGTTTTTTGCCTTTGGAATCGTCTTGTCGGTTGAGAAAACAAAGGAATACGATTGCGTCATAATCATCTATCTTACTTACCCATTCTTTGTTCGTTCCCTTTTAGCCGTGTCTTATCGATGACAATATCGATTAGATGGTCGCTAAAAGACCAGTAGAAGAGATGTGTTTCGTGATGTGGGATAGATAAAACACTCTCACTCATCACTGATGTCTCAATTTTCAAAGCGCACAATTCCGTTTTTTCTTTTTGAGAAAGAAAAGAAATCAGTACTTATACGCTCAGCGCCCACCGAGTTTATCAGTTTTACGGCCGTATAATCTAACAAAGTTTTTTTTGACACCGCCAAGAATTTTTTTCACATACGTTTCTCTTTTTTCTCCTTTGTCGTGCAGAATTGAGAAGTTAGTATGGGAAAAGGAAAGCTTTCACAAGCGAATCGCCATGTGAAGGTCGGCTTCGAACGCATATTGCGTTTCGAATCGCATCGAATCGCTGTATGCGCTGAGAGTGTAGTGTGTGCCCTTATTCACTTCTGTGACTAGTGATAGTGTGATGGGTTGACAAAATATGTCATCACGCGTCGCTTTTCTCTTGAACACAGTCAAATTTTTCGCAATCGCTATCTTCACCTGATCGAACGCTCACGCTATCTTTTTGGTTTCAAACCGGGTCCTCTCTCTCTCGCTCTTCTTCTTGTCACTTCCTCGAATCTCTCCCAGAACGTTTTTCTCGTTTTGAATTCGATGACGGACGCCATTTTGATATGGCATCCGTTCACGCCCTCAAAGTTTTTATTCGACTCAGTTCTCGAATTTCAATGAATGAAACTTGATAACCACTCCATAACAATAGGGAGAAAGCAAGAGGAACCGTCAAATCATGTGTCCCAACAACGATTCTTCAACAGTTTCCCAGACTGCCCTTTCGTGAGAAACAGCAATCCGTCGGTCGACTTTTCGTTCAGTGTAACGACGTTCTTTGCATCTCAGTTTCGCCTCTGCAGTGATTTTATCTCATTGAAATCCCCACTCTCATTACACTCTTTGACACTTTTTTCGGACCCTCTTCCTATCTTTTCTCTCTCTTTTCTTCTTCTTCTTCTTCAAAGAAGATAAGTGCCAAGAAAAGTGGATGTGGGTGACCATAAACTTTCTACCGGTTAAGCACAACGAACTCGACTGAATTAAAAGCGTGAATGATCACATTATCGTCAATCATTTCTTCATCACGAAAATGTTCCTGGTGGTTCCAGAATGACGTAATTTGGGCTCACTGAATCTACGTGACCTGAACATTACCAAGTCGTTATCCCTTCTTATCTCCTCGTCTCCCATCCATCAAATGAAATAATTAGGGTCAGAAGAACAGTTGGCAAAAACAGGTTTTCAATATCACTCTTCAACTAAAAGAAAACGATTGGAACCGTTTTCTCTTTTCTGTCCTTTTTTGTCCGATTTTCTCTTCACATTTCCACATTCACTTCGTCACATTTATTTTTTCATCCGCGTCAGTTCCTACTTACTCCCGCTCCATTGATCGATACTCTCGTGAAGGCTGGGAACAACGAATCCATTGTGTGGGGCGGGGGGGGGGGGGGGGACCAGCCGTCGGACCAGCCGTTGGGAATGGGACGTGTTAGATGCTGCGCAGATACTCGCACACCCCTTCTTCATCAAACAAAGGGCCCTTCGTCACTTATCCCGCCGTAGCTATCCGCCCGCTCGACAGTGGTCCAGATTTCTGCAGTAATGGTCCAACCTTACGATATTACTAACCCATCGTCCACGCGAAGAATCCGAAGAAGGCGTCCCCGTTGCAACGTTAGTAATTCGATAAACAAAACGAAATTCAAATCTCGAAATTTTTCACTTTATTATAGATTGATTTTTCAGAGCGTCCAGCCGTCCTCGATCGCCGACTCCGAGCAGCGCACGGGAAAGCGCCGAGCGGATGAGGAGGTATGTGACGTACGACCCGACTCGAGATTTTAAGCGGATTTTCAATTGCAGGACGCACTAATCCATCTTTCTAAGAATTATATGGCCAACCCGAATGCTAATCTACTTTTGAGCGCTGTAAAAAGCGAAACTCTCGGCTCACAGAAGATGGGGCCACAAACTGTGGCTTCCTCGACTAGCAAAACTTCGACCCGTGGCAAGTGTTCCGGAGAAGGAGAATATCAGGTAATTTTTGTTTTAGATCTATCAATATACCAAATTATATGCGAGAAAGGTTGTGATTTTCTTTTCTAACACCTCGTAAATTCTAAAATAGAAGTAATTAGATGATGAGAGATGTGTTAATATGAGCTGAATGTGAGACTGCCATAAGGTGCGATTTCCATTGTGGAACTTTCACCTGGTTGCAAAGTGAGAGGAGGTTGTGTCAAATAAGAGGCATGAACAGTACTCCGCTGAATGTCTTTATCCAATCATCTGTAGTATGAACAATAATTGAAAGGCAAATAATGTATTTGGATTGTTTACAGCTCATCAAGAATGAAGTTCTGTGTTCTCCTTACGGGAATCAATACGAAGTTCTCGAGTTTCTCGGAAAAGGAACCTTCGGACAGGTCGTGAAGGCTTGGAAGAAGGGGACAAGCGAGATAGTGGCCATCAAAATTCTGAAGAAGCATCCCAGCTACGCTCGTCAGGGACAAATCGAAGTGTCGATTCTCTCGCGTCTCAGCAACGAGAATTCGGAAGAGTTCAACTTTGTGCGCGCCTTCGAATGTTTCAACCACAAAAGTCACACTTGTCTTGTCTTCGAAATGCTCGAACAAAATTTGTACGACTTTCTGAAGCAGAACAAGTTTATGCCTTTGCCGCTGAACGCAATTCGACCGATATTGTACCAAGTGCTGACGGCGCTCGCCAAGCTGAAGACTCTTGGTTTGATCCACGCGGATCTGAAGCCAGAGAATATCATGCTCGTTGACCCACAACAACAACCATTCCGAGTGAAAGTCATTGACTTTGGAAGTGCTTCGCATCGAAGCAAAGCTGTTACGAACACTTATCTACAGAGTAGATACTACAGGTAAGACTGAAAAGCCTTCCATATTGAAGTTTTCACTTTTTCGCTTTTTCAGAGCTCCCGAAATTATTCTTGGTTTACCGTTTAACGAGTCGATTGATATGTGGTCTTTGGGATGTGTGATTGCCGAGCTGTTTTTGGGATGGCCCCTGTACCCTGGAAGCTCCGAGTACGATCAAATTCGTTTCATCATTCAAACCCAAGGGCTTCCGCCGACTTCGATGCTCGAGAACGCCTCCAAGCTGCATCGGTTCTTCAGAGAGGTCAAATCGGATGGTATCAACCACACGAATGTTGCTGCCAACTATTATCGTCTGAAAACAGTCGAGGAGTACGAGTCTTCGGCTGCAAATGCCAAGTCCAAAGAGACACGAAAGTACATTTTCAACGTTCTCGAGGACATTTCGCGTGTTTGCTACGGCTTCGAATCGGATCCAATGGAGCATCTTTGCGACCAGATCGATCGTACAGAGTTTGTCGAAGTGCTCAAGAAGATGCTGGTTCTCAACCCGGACTTCCGAATGACACCGATGGAAGGATTGGATTCGAAGTTTGTCTCGATGACTCATGTTCAAAGCTACGCGTTTTCCAACTATGTCCACGAAGGAGTCAAAAGAATGGAAATCTGCCGGAAGCCAACTGCAGCGAGCCTTTCGTACCGTCCAAATGTGGCGACTCCGATAACTCCAGCCGAAAAGCCAGTAGCTTCAAAACTGCAGCAGCCAATGATAGCCATGTTACCGGGAATGAATCCCCTCCCAAACACAGGTCTTCAATCCGTACCGGCCCAATCTGATCTCACTAACTTGATGCATCATTACCAACAAATGGCTGCTGCAACAGGAAACACAGCATCGGCAGCCCCGTTCTTCTACCAACCGATGCCACCTCCTCCTCTTTTCCAGTATGCCCAACTCGGTAGGGAGCTGATTAATTGTTTTCATTGTCACATTTTCTCTTTTCAGCACACCCATTCTCAACTCGTCAGCCGCATTTTTTGTCCCTGGCCACTCCCAGTCATATGGTTCCGCAATTTGTACCGGTCCCGATAATGGATCCGTCAATGCTTCAGGGACAGTGGCCGCCAGGGGCCGCACAACAGTTTGCCGTACTCGCAAATGATATGATGAGAGCACCACAAGGAGGATTGCCACAATTGAACCCACTGTTTGGTGGCAATACGCAATCTTTCAATATCCCGCCGTTTCTCGCCATGCCCGGTAACTTCAATGGGAATTCAATCAACATGACGTTCCCGGACGAAACAAACGCTGCTTGGGGTCTCGCAGTTGCTGCACAGCAACAACAACAGCAGCAGCAACAGCAACAGCAGCAAAGAAGTCAGCAAATGTTGAATGGAAACCAAGGGAAGCAGAAGGCACCGCAAGCAGCTCCTCCACCCAAGAAAAACTCACCAGCTCCGTCAGTCATCACATTATCTAGTGACGATGATAGCAATGGCGCTGGGTAAGCTAGCCTCTCACTAAACACATGCTGATTGGTTAGTTCCAGATCGAGCAACAGTGGAAGCACGACCCGAACCGGAGCTATGAACCCAGCTCGAACAGAGGCCGTGGCCGTCGGCAATGGAATGGCGAAGCCTGAAGAGATTCTAATTCCACCTACCAACTTCGACGGACAAATTCCAAACATGCAATACCTTCCGCTCAATCATTTGTTCGACCCGAAAACTGTTGCCGGACTACTCCCCAATCCGTTCCTGGATCCCCGTGCTAACCCCTTTGCTTAGGTCTGGAAACCTGGCTGCGGGGTGCACAAACCGCCGGTTTCCCTCTCTGATTCTCGCAAAAATAACTTTAACATCGAACTCGTGAGAATAATTTGCTTTTACTAATATAACACTTTGGAATAATTAACCATTTTTCTTCCTCTTTCTTTTTCATAATTTTCTTCCTCTTTTCCTTTTCCTCTTCTTTCTCTTGGCTCTTTGTTTGGGCCCAAACCCTCTCGTCGCTTTTCTCGTCAATTTCCCTTGTGATGGTTGTCTGATGATCCAGTCATTTCCCTCCATTCCTTCTTAGCGTTGCTGAGTCAACTGGTACCCTCTCTTCAAGACACACTCATTTTTTTCAACTGCTTGTTCCTTTTCTTTTGGGATGTAATTTATTGTTCGGATGTGTGATAATCGTGCAAATTGTTCGTCTCGTCACACCCCGTAGTAACAATTCTATTATCTTAATATGTAATCAGGAAAATTATGAAAACCCAAAAAAAGGTGAAAATGCAAAAAGCACAAAAACAGAAATGTCTCCAACCTCTTTTTTCTCTCTCTCTCTCCCTCTCTCTCCCCCATTTTCCCGATGAACAATTGGAAATTGTACTGTCCCTAGTATTTTTCTCCGTTCTTCTCGATCGTTTCGTTTCCGTCCCTCTTAGTTCTCTCTCCACGTGTACAACCGTTGGTTCTTCGATCAGTCCTTGGTACGTTCAATGTCTAAACGCTTCTTGTTTATAGCCACACCCTGTCAAATTACAATGTCGCACAATTCTTCCGCCTCTTCCCATTTTCTTTTATTGATTTGAGTTCAACATTCAAAACAAAACAATAAAGAAGGCGTCCGGGTATCCGTGTTCCTCTCGTTTCAAATGAAATGACTTCAAAGTTCCCCGCGAAAAAAGTCACAATTAAACTGGTGTTCCTTCAGTTATGAGTCAAACTGGGAAGAACCAAATCTGTTCCAATTCAGAAGGCAACATCGATTCTGTTTCGTGACATTTGTGAATTATGCGCACTGAGAAAACGTGTTTTGGACCCTGCAGTTTTCCTAATTGGATACGGGTTAGTTAGAAATCTCCTTCGGCCCACATAAGCCAAAATAATAATGTCGTATCCTTGTGGCTAAAGGAAGACGAAAGGGGTGCACTAAATGCAATACACGCATTCTTCTATGGAAACACTTCATTGCGGATTACATATTCATGGGGATTACATATTCATGAAAGTTTGATCACCGTTTTGGAACTCCTTTTCAAAGGTTTTTTATTATGTCCCCTGAGATTTGGCCAAATTGAGAGTGTCAATTCTTGTCGTTATGTTCAAGCGAATACTATGTGTCGTAAAACCTGTATTCTACGAGTTGCACTATTAATTGAAGGGCAACTGTAATTGAACGGCACCCGAAACCCAAAAATCGTAAGAGACCCATGTGGATTTTTGTTTTCCGAATCTGAAGGATTGCAAATTAGACTGTCATGCCGCTCCGATACATGTTTTACTTTACGGTGTTTAACTTCCATAGCCGAAGTGAAGTTTCCAACGCGTCAGTTCTTTCTTCATTGGTAAGGTTTTTTTAATTGTCTCTCTGCATCTTGTCTCGAATTCAGCATGACCATTGATTTGCGAGCCGTAGTATGGGGTGAACGGATGGATACAAATAAACTAAAAGAAAAAAGGAGATCTGTCTACATCGTGTTGATCGCTTTTTGAGCACAAACGGAGAGCCGACCTAAAACGATGTCAAGGTGAAATGGAGACGAAGACGAGAACGTACCATGCTGGTTGATACAAGTAGTTAGAAATGAGATATCGTTTCAGTTTTCGCGGCATTCCTTGCCAAATTGTTGGGTCACAGTTCGGCATGAGAGTCACAGCGTACGGAAACATGATTGAAAGTATTTAAGTTGGATCAAATGGCAAAATCTATGTGAACTCGCGAAAACATCTTGCTCGTCTCAAAGACGGTAGGGAAAAGAAACGTGTGAAAATCGATTTTACCGGCGACGAAATGAGAAACAAATGAAAAAAAAATACTTGAACGACGTGAGTTTTCGAAGCCACTGTTCGTTTTTCTGTCTGCATTCCTTGGTGCTGCGAACGTTAGGCCACGCCGCCATTAAGCCACTAGGTCACACATGTTTTTTCGCACCTGTTTATTGCGATTCCAATAGTTTTCTCATAATTTCCAGTTATTGTACAATCAGTATGTAAAAATTTGCCTGATTCACGGAAGAAAACATAAAAATAAAAAATTGATCAAAATAAAAGTTGACGCGCGCCTGAGGGAGTTCGCAAAATTGCGCGGCCTAACGTTCACAGCATTAAAAAATGACAAAAAATGACAATACGTGTAAAGCCACTAAGCTAAAGACAGAAGGCCTAAGCGAAAATTCTCCAGACCCGGCCCGGCCTGTCGGCCCGTGATTCAAATATTACATTTTAAAGTGGACGGGATTTGATCAATTTTTGATGAATATTTTTGAGTGGGAAATGTTTATTTGGTTAAAAAAACCTTTTTTCACTTTGGCTTGAATTGGAACTACTTGAAGAGTTATTCCGGTTCGAACACGCTCAGATCACCTTTTTTATCCACACCCTTCGTCCGAAGTGACTAAACTGAATCCTGCTCGAATTCGTGGGAAGCTGAACAAGAACAGGCCAACTTGTTGAGCACTAAGTTTTTAGCGGCTTTCTCCACGTGTTGGGTCTCGCAACGATTTGTTCCGCGTTCCTGCGCAAAAGAGCGAGAGAGCGCCTGTCACGTGAAAGACGACACAAATCGATTGTCTCATCCCGGGAAGGCCATGATGAGATGGACAACGTGGAAGAGGTCACTTAGCTTTCTAAACTCGTCCAAGTGTTCACTCAAATTGAAAGAACACTGTTAAACCATAAAGAGTCTCGGAGAGGAACTATTCTGTGGATTATGGTCTAGAAACGAACAAATTTCCAAAAAGCTAGTTATAAACCCTCACACATCCAGCACCATCCCCACATATTTGTTGGTGATTTTGAAAACCCAGTGGCGTGAAGATAGCGGTTCACGCGATTGTCGCACAAACTCAGGACATCCAGAAATCGGCTAACAGTGTTGTTCTCACACAGCCAATAGAACTTCTCTGTCCGGACCTGCGCATTTGTATCACGGAGGCCACGTACAAACTGTTGCATTGAAACTATTTCCATTTAATAAGACTTCTGGTGAAGAAAAACCACAGTGAGCTGCCGCGTCGCTTTTGCCGTCGTGTCTAACTACGTGTACCCTTTTCTATTCATGAACATGTCGTTCATTGAGATGTCTTTTTCTTGAGAACAACACTTTGTCCTATTCGTTTTCTGAAGAAAATAGAATGAACAAGAAGAAATACTTTTCGACTAGCCACACGGTTGGCGGTGGGCGAAAACGCGCACCGCAAACTGAATATTGACAAAGAATGGAACCCTTTATCAGAATGGAAATGGAAAAGAATATAACTTGTTTCAAGAAAGCTCCCACAATAAAATTGAACCAGGAAAAATGTTACAAATACGCACTTTACAAGCAAAAAAAACCTATGTGTGGTTTCAAAATAGAAATACAGAGCATCGATCTGATAACCGGGGAGTCATACTCACTGAATCGGCTCTTCAATACTCCAGCAGCGGGACGTTGTAATCCAAACCGACATGACCAATTCGACACACGCAACCCTCAAGTCTGTTTTGCCGAACCTTCAACACCAGGACGTGATCATTGTCGGAGAGCTTGAATTTGTACGTGACCATGTTCTCAGGATTACTGAAAAAACAAAACATTCTCTGAAACAGTTGACTGAGAGGAAACTGACGTAATTCGGTGGGGAGCACCAACATGCGCGTATTCAGCAAGATGATCTTCTAACTCTTGAGGAGTATCGCCCAAAACGAGGAAGTATGAAGAGAGAGGAACTGATCTGCGGATGAATGACTGAAAAAAACCAATTTTTTGAAAGGACGATATTGTGAATCCTCTCACATTCAACACCATCGCCACAGATTGGATGGTAACTCTGAAAACGCAGAATCTCAGTTTAGTGGCATGAAGGTAGCGCTCCACTCGATCGATTGACTTTCTAAGGCGATAGAAGCTTTTAGCCGCCTTCCATTGCTCTGTTTCTGCTAATTGTTGTGAAAAATCATCGTCTTCGAAACTTGGCGTGATGCTGATGGCTTCGAGCACTTTTGTGTCGCACAGTTTCAAGGCATCCAGACACATTCTGGCAGTGTTGTCCTCCCACAGCCAATAGAACTTCTTCGTCCGGAGCTGCACACCCGCTTCACTGAGACCACGAGCCAGCTGTTGCATGAAAGGATTGTCATTCCGGGGCTGCGGATCATAAGGCAATCCGAAATTGAACTCCATGCAATAAGACTTCTTGTGAGTGAAAATCAGAATCAGCTGCCGGATAGCTTTTGCCGTCTTGTCAGAGATTCTGTACTCTTTTCCATTATCTTCTATTACCAGTCGACAGTAGTCGTCTTTGAACGGCGTGAGTGCAATTCTAGTTAACACGACAGGAGTCTGGTTGACGAGCGCCAAACAATCCTTTGAGCTTTGTCGGAAAGCGAGCCTGAAGAAAAAATATCAACAAATTACTGAAAACCACCAATAACATACAGTGTCATGAAGTCACATTCTTTGAGAATCAGAAACCATACATCGTCACTAACCATGCTCTTGTTTTGCTCAGAATCGGCTCTCACGAGTTCCATTGGAGGCATGATCGCCTAAAAAAAACAAATGCGACTGTCGAATAATCAATAGCCGAGCGCAAATTAAATCTCAAAGAAATCTCTAAAAATGTCTGAAAAACGAAATGTAAACGAATGTAAAACTACGTGGAATGGGGAAAACGCAGGCCAGAGACGCAAAGAGAGACGGGCGGAACGATGACGAGGAGACACATGGCATTCAGACGGAAACCGCGCCAGTGAATAGGCTGATTGACGCATTTGAGAAAGAAAACGTGGAATGATGAAAATCTCACTTTTTCCCCTCTAAACTGAAAAAATCTACTTCGACACGGAAAAAATTCCAGATCAGTTTTATTTTCCAATTGAATGACTTTACAATCGAAGCACTAGTTATCGTCGTTGTTGAGCTCGTGCTCGTAAACATCCACAATGTCTTCGCGTTCGCTGTCCTGCAGATAACAAATGGCGACGTGATGGTTCATATGATGGCACATCGAACACATGACGTTGGCGCGGGGACACGATAAGGATACGTGATGGCTGATGCAAACAAGGCACAATCCACGTCTCAGCAGATACTCGATCCTTGCGACAGTGTCGAGCACCTCGTTGCAATCTTCCGATCTGTGCGAACTGCTACAGAAAATGCAAATGGGCATGTTGAGGAGGTACTCGGCAAGTTGTTGCTCGTGGCGCATTTCAGGTTTTGCAAGATAACTGAAAGTTGCAAAATATATCAGTATTTTTCTGTTCAAAAAGAAACGATTTTGAGAAGAAGTTGAGGCGAATCGCAAGGAAAGAACGATGTAAAAATGTTGCCTTGGTTCTCTCTCCGCGGACAGCCAGAAAAGAAAAGAAAAACCGATTGACAATAAAACATGATTCATTTTAGTTATATTGCAACAAAAAGCATTGCAGAACGGTGCGGAAATCGATAAAGCTCGAAAACAATCATGTTCTATTACATTGTAACGAGAAACATTGCTCTGATTGCGAGAATATTCGAATGTGATGAGTGATGTAAAGAAGAGGATTGAAGAAAACCGAATGTGCCAAGTATTAGCGCATATTCCGGAAATGTACTCCTGATGACTGCGGAAGCTTCTTATCTTCTTCAAACTCATGATTGCGTTAGCGATTTCAGCGATGTCGTCATCTGGAATATCCCATAGTTCGCAGTCTTTGTCGCCCTTCAATCTTTCGCTGAGCATCTCAGCTTCTTTAAAATTTGCGCTAATGAGATTTTCAGTGTTTCCACTCTCCGTCACGCGATACCCACTTAACGCGAGAAAAGCGCCTCAATTCAGCTAGCGAAACCAAAAATCTCGTGAATGGCGGTTTCCTTCCGCGCTCGGGCTTTCCAGATGTTTTCAGTTCGTCTGCTTCGCAACGATTTCCCTCAAATGCCTTGGTGTTTTTTTCGATATAGATTCTGATTTCAGGCTTGAGTGCAGTCTATTTTCAAAGAACCTTACCAAGAAAAAGAGTGTCTGGAGAAGCGGATGGCATCTTCCTTCCTCGTTCTCTTCCTCTGTCGTCAATTCTGCTCATCACTGATCTCTTGCCAAACATTTCATGACGGATTGATGTCAGAAGTGTCTACAAATAAACTCGCCGACCCCCTTACTGAATACATGACAAACGAAGCGAGTTATGCGGCGGTTCAATTGGACCTTCTTCTTCTTCGTCGTTTTCTTCTGATTTCTCTCTATCCCCCTTCTTTTCTTGCCACCCGAATACATTTGTTGTCGTCATCGTCCGAGGGCGTCGCTTCCTCTTGAAAATCTGACACCCTGCTCGCTGGTTTTGCCCGCCTACCCGTTGGTGTTTCCAACTTTTCGTCTCATTTTTCTCTTATTAGAGATTTTTCCGCACACTCGTTGAAACTCGACTTCCGTCACTGACTTTGTTGGTTGTTGTTTCAGGCCGGCATGCGAGGGCATGATACCTGTTGACAGCCCCTGTAACAAGTTCGTTATTGAGGTAAGAATGTGGAAGCGATTCCGCCCTCTTGAAATCTCATGGTTGCGTACGTTTCCTTTTTTTCATACTCTTCTTATTTCATTCATTTTTCCGTTCTCTGGTTCTCCGAGTTCCAGAACACACTCAAAACAATCCGATAGCTACCCAATAATTGCTTCCTCATCAGATTATTCAGAGTGCTCCGCAAAACTCGTTCAACTTCCGATTAGCTTCCGGATTGCATTTCACTCACGCGCGGGTTATTGAGCCATCATTTTTTCTCTCGTTATTACAGATGGAAACGACTACTGAGCTCGTCGACACCACTGATCATTCTATTTACGGCCTTGTTGTTTTTCTCGTCATTCTCATCTTTTTCGCATCTCTGACGACAGGGCTCATCTTGTGTCTGCTTAAAATCTGGTGTTCATTTCATGAACAACGTCGGAACTCCACGTTCGATCAGGTGAGCTTTGCTCCGAGACGAATTTCCACGAACACCGACTGGATTACAGAGAACTCGCCGGTCTATCGTTCGTGGTTCTCCGAATTTCGATACTGACAGTGAAGACGAATCGGAAACGCAAACAACTTTGAGCAAACGACGTTTTTGTCAGTTTCTCGGTGGAAATATGTGTTAGTAATCGGTGTAATTGCAGCACAACGCTTGATGAGCTATGTGACGAAAACCCTGGACAAACGGGAACCGCCAAAAGAATGCCCAAAGATTGATGTGAACATAAGAGGCCGCAGATTGTGAAAGAAATCGAATGCTTTTCAGATCGAACAACCACAAATTCACGGAAGAACTGGAAGCGCGAGTAGCCGTCGTCTTCCAGCCATCAACATCGATCCAGTAGGTAAAGAAGTGCGTCACCTCCTCTGAACTCGTTCGTTTCCAGACATCTGATGTGATGGAGACACTGATGAAGGACCTTCAGGGCATTCCTAGTCGTCGCAACAACTACGACGACAATGATCCTGCCAACGTTATTGATGTCTGATACTTTGCTTCTGCATCTGAATTCTTTGTCGATATTGCTGCAGCATGAAGTTTCGTACATAAATCATTGAAGAGAAACCGCAGATTTGGTGATAGCTCATTTATTTACTTGCTACATTAAAACCTATATAAAGTTAAGAAAAGCGACGATAGAATTCAAGCTATCACAATAATGCGCGTTCACGCATAGAGTGCCTTTGAAAAGTGAAGAACAATTTAAATCGGGTTACAGTTGGGAGAATTCACTAACATTGAAGAATAATAAAGTTCACAGCTAGATGACGAGAAGGGTGGATGTTGGTGGTTCGCATGATGGACATGCTGTTGGCGGGGCTCTAGACAATTTGGAAGAGGGGAGGGGTGACTTGGTAGAAAGCCAAGTGCAAAAAGAGTATCGCTTCTGGAATGGATGACAAGAAAATGTGGCGAGGTATGCTGATGATCGCTTATTCCTTGGCAGCTCCTCCACGCGGGTAGTACTTCTCGAGCGTGCTCTCCGGAATACGCTTGAGCATCTCACGCGGGAAGATACGGAGCAGTTGCCATCCGATATCGAGCGACTCGAAGACGGTACGGTTCTCGTAGTGTCCTGAAATGGAATCAGTTCGAATCTAACAACAGGTCATGTTCAATACCTTGGGCGATGAAGTTCTTCTCGAACTTGGTGAGGAACTCGAGGTAGAGCAAATCATCAGAAGACAGGGCTTCCTCTCCGACGACAGCCTTCATGGCTTGCACGTCCTTTCCGATAGCGTAACAAGCGTAGAGCTGGTTAGACACATCGGAGTGGTCTTCTCTCGTCATTCCCTCGCCGATAGCAGACTTCATGAGACGAGACAGCGACGGAAGCACGTTGATTGGTGGGTGGATCAAACGGTTGTGAAGCTGACGATCAACGTAGATCTGTCCCTCAGTAATGTATCCAGTCAAATCGGGGATCGGGTGAGTAATATCGTCGTTGGGCATGGTGAGGATTGGAATCTGGGTGATGGATCCGTCTCTGCCTTCGACACGACCGGCACGCTCGTAGATGGTGGCCAAATCAGTGTACATGTATCCGGGGAAACCACGACGTCCGGGTACCTCTTCACGGGCAGCGGAGACCTCACGAAGAGCTTCAGCGTACGAGGACATGTCAGTCAACACGACGAGCACGTGCTTCTCGCATTGGTAGGCAAGGAACTCGGCGGCGGTCAGGGCGATACGTGGCGTAATGATACGTTCGATGGTCGGGTCGTTGGCCAAGTTCAGGAAGAGGCACACATTCTCCATGGATCCGTTCTCCTCGAAATCCTGCTTGAAGAAGCGAGCAGTCTCCATGTTGACTCCCATAGCAGCGAAGACGATGGCGAAGTTCGTCTGCTCATGTGGCTTGTCCGGAAGCTGGACGAGACCTCCTTGACGCACAATCTGGGCGGCAATTTCGTTGTGAGGAAGACCGGCAGCGGAGAAAATCGGAATCTTCTGTCCACGAGCAATGGAGTTCATGATGTCGATAGCGGAGATTCCGGTCTGAATCATTTCCTCCGGGTAGATACGGGACCACGGGTTGATCGGTTGTCCGTTGATGTCCAAGAAGTCCTCGGCGAGAACTGGGGGTCCCTTGTCGATCGGCTTGCCGGATCCGTTGAAGATACGGCCGAGCATGTCCTCAGAGACTGGAGTACGCAAGATATCTCCGGTGAACTCGCAGATGGTGTTCTTGGCATCAATTCCAGAGGTTCCCTCGAACACCTTAAATCGACCAGATTCGATTTGTGAGCATTGGTCTGAAATCACTCACCTGGACGACAGCCTTGTTCTTGGTGATCTCAAGAACCTGTCCCGAGCGCTTGGAGCCGTCCGGAAGGGTGATCTTGACGATCTCAGAGAACTGCGGGAATTTCACATCGTTGAGGATGACGAGCGGTCCGTTGACTCCTCCGACAGTCTGGTAGACGAGTCTCGGGTTGGTGTTGTAGTTACGGATGACGGCGGACTTGTGTCCGGTGATTGTTTGGTTGACGTCAACAGCGGCCATTCCTGTAAATTCAATTGTAAATTTCTGGAAAACGCATAGAAAGTATAGATTTGAAGAGTGAAATTCTGCGTATTATTTGATAAGCAGAACAAAATATTTTACTGGAAACCAGAGAAGATGTTATGCTCGAACTGAGCACGAAACGAATGAATGAATGATGTGAAATGCGGCAGTATATGTCGACGCAATTATAATACAGCAAAGACCGATAAACCATTGGTCTTTCGTCGTGGTCGTGGCCGCGGACGAGGAGACCTCTTTTCGCTGCGAGACCCATTCCCCTATGTCTGCGCTCTCTCTCTCGCTTTCGGTGCGCTGGCCTTGTTTTCTCTGTGCGCAATCTCTCGTTTTCTCTGCCCACTGCAGTGGAGAGTCGCGTCTCTCGCCATCCACGCTCGCGAATTGAGGTCAGCTGTGTAACAATCAAATCGAATGGGTCCGCTTGGAGAAATGGGAAAGTGAAAGCAACTAGAAAGCCAATATTAATCAGACAATTGATTAGAACCTTGGATTATTGCACAACATTCAATTATTTAGAGTGACTTGTCATAACTTGTTTCTCAAAGGATGCTCAACACGGTGCTTTTTTGATATCATCCTTCAGCAAAAACACGAGATTTCAATTCCAATAGTATCGATCGAAGCTGGAGAAAAAAAAACGAACAAAAAGCTTTGCAAAACGTTGGCCATCTGCCACTTGAAACGATTTATGGATGCTCATTAGATTCCGAAACTTGATGTATCCAGGTAACGGAAGACGACGTCGGCCACGACTTCCCCGACATTCGCCTTCCAATACACTTTGCATTCAGAGCTCCGTCTTCTCCTAGATTCACACGTTCTCTGAAAAAAAACGTTCAATTCGTGCTTTTCGTGCGAGTCTAATCCGTCGTGCTGAGTTCATGGGCTCTCGTGCCGTGTTTTGAGTTTCTTGTGTCGCCCTTTTCTTGCAATTATTCTACTTTCTCAGCTCAGGCGCCAAAGTTTTCTTTCATTTCACTTGCTTTTCGTGCCTATAAAAGCTTATTGGAAGTTTGTTTCGATTCTCAGCTGCCAGGCTTAGCGATAGCAGTGTGGCTGATACCTTTCTATAAACCGAAAGTGATTGAAATTCACAAAGTGTTCGAATTCAGTTCTGATTCTAGACGTTAATTATGCTCGATAGCTTCCTCTTTTTCATGCGACCAAAAGAGACTGGAAAAGGAAGTAAAAGAAGAATAGAGGGGATATTAATCCAAAAGGCGCGCGGTGATCCGCGCAGCGAAGATGGAAAACCCAGAGTGAAAAGTTTTTGGAAGTTTCCTCTTTTCCTTCACAATGCTAAATGGAAACCTGAAGATACTGTAACTGTGAAAACTTGTGTCAGAATGACAAAAGCGTTTATTGTCAACTCTTAACAAATCGTGCACCGAACAGCATCTTATTATTCGCCTTGTTCCCATTTCCACCCGCTTTTTTCTTCCTGTTTTCTAATTTTTTGTTGGTATTTATGCAACCAATAGGTCAATTGAGAAAAGAGTCCGTCTGCCGTCCGCTTTGTCTCTCGCACCCAAAAGCTGTTCGGTCCGCTAATGCGAGGGAGGGGACGCAGATGCACGAGGTTATCCGTCTGTCTGTTGTCTTCATTGGCCACGCTTCTTTGCTCTCTCACTTTCTCGACGTTCGCGCGCCGGGGTGCATTGCGGAGAAGGGCATTCTTCGCCATTTCCCTTCTCTTCATTTGCCTTTTTGGTGCTGCTCTTTTTAGGAGTGAGCTTCTTCTTTTTGTGTGTGTTGGTCGAGATATTCGATGCTCTATTTTCCGTCCTTAAGGTCCCCTAGGTCTACCGTATTACTCATTTGTAATCACTATGGAGTGACGGTGAATATTTGAATTTCAAATTAGATAGCCGATCAGTAAATTAGACGATTTATGCACTCAGAACACTGAGTAGTGATTCGCTGTGGTCGTTGCTTGTCACCTGTAAAACACCACACAGCTGCAAAAACCCAAGCAACAGGTGTTCTCAGTAAGCATTGTCTCTACGAGTGAAAGGTCTTGCAATGTTTTTCTCTTCTAGACATTTCTATTTTTCATTCATATTTGCTCCGGTCAAAACTTCTTGTTCACGGTCGTTTTCCGTCCCAATTCAGAAAGAAACACTCAGATTTCTGTTTCAAAAGTCAAAAGAGCAGACTACGTCGCGAGAGTGGAGAGGGTGCTTGAGGTCTCAGTTTGAAGAAGATTGAGATGTCTGTGCACTGTGTGTTCACTTTTGTGACGCCGTCACAGCGTCTAAGAAATTGGATCAAAGATGGCAAAATGATACCTTTGACGAGCTGTAATTTCTCTTGTTTTCCGTCTATTCTTTTGTCGTTTCCTAATTAGAAATATCACATTTTTAAACTTGTGCGAGGCGAGAGAAAAAATGTGTTTCGAAAAAAATTGCATTCTTCCGTTCAGTTAATGAGTTCAGAACAGTTACGTTCTCAGTTTTTTTTTTAAATCTGAAGATTTCTATGGTCCTTACTTCTTCGGAAAGATGTCCCAGGGTTCTGTATTGAAGAGAGTCCTCATCCGACATTTCTGCGTCTCTCGCTTTGCAGCTCGCAACGGCAGGCATACGGCCCGCCCTCTCGGGCGACAGTCTCTTTTGTTGCGTCAGTGATCGACACCTCACCCATCCCAATCTCTGTTTTTTCTTTCGTTTTCTGGACTAGTAGCTTCTTGTGTTGTGTTCCCATGATGATCTCTGATGTTTGCAGTCGGATGTCGATAAAAGATCTATCGGACGACCACCTAAACTTGGAGCAACGTATCCCGCTCATCGATGAAGAAGTGAACGAGGTCACCACTGAGCAGGTCAGTTCGATGTTTTCTGAACTCTCCGTTCCCATTACGCAGACTAATTTGTCTTTTTGAAGCTCGCTTTCTCGTTTTCTTAGACTAACTAGCTTTGGCACATGTCAGCTCCTATTTTGAAAGAAACGGGAAAGATGAAGTAAACCTTTCTCGAACAAGAAACGTCGTTTCTAAGGTCAAGATTAGTATAACTGAGATGAAAAGTATAATTTGAACTTTGCCAACAGGAAATTGGAAAAATCCAGTTGATCGAATGGTTTTCGAACTCTTCGAAAACCAAATATCTCTTGTCCTTACTATCAATTACTAGACAAACATGTAGCTCTTCATTCTTTGTTTCCATCCAAATGTGCTCTAATCCGCACAGTTTTTGCATCTGAGTTGAAACTTGTCAATATTTTTGGTGAAAACTACATGCAAGTGGCGTGACAGCTGCATTTCAACAACGATTCTAATCTGAATGTGCAATCGAACAATGGAAAGCCAGCTGGTTTTTCGAAAACAAACCGTGTTGACAGGCTTCGGTTCAAATTAGGGTCTCACAAGGGTCAGATCGACCATCGAACGCCAATTTTCCCACCCGGTCGCTCGGCACCTCCTTATTTCCCAGGCGCGCGCGTCCGTTATTACAACATGCATAGTTTAAATACACTATTTGCAGCCATCCCCAAGAACAGTCAGAAAGGAGAGGGGAAAGGAGAAACAACAAAAAAGGATAGTTTCGGAAGGTGTTGAGGGCTACCATAAAAGTTCGGAGGAAGAAGCCGGATTTCTTAGTGCACTGCTCTTTTACTTTGTCGGATTCTACTGGTGGAGGACAAGAAATGCAAAAACCGATGAAGACTACCTCGAGCAGCCTCCGAAACGGATAACGGCTGTTCATGCTGCGAGTCGTCTCGAAAAGTGATACCGAGAAATCGAAAACTTGAAGACAATGTGTTTGTTTCAGAGCGTGGATAGAGAAGGGCGAGTTCAAGAGACACTTCTTGATTGGTGTCTATCACGCAACCAAATGGAACGTGGCGGTATACGCAATAACGCTCTGCTTTGAAGAGCTGGCAAGAGTTGCTCAGCCGTTACTTTTGCGAGCTCTGATGAGTTACTACGACACCAACGAGAACGCTGAGTTTCCGATATGGTCGGCGATGATAGTGGCTGGTTTGATCTCGCTTTTGTCTTTCGTGACAGTCTTCATTCACCACCCGTACTTCCACGGACTTCTGAAAGTCGGAAACAACACTCGTGTTGGTACTGGAGTTCTTCTGTACAAAAAGGCACTGCGTTTGCACTTGGCCTCGCTTTCGGAAACCAACAGTGGCAACTTGATTCAATTATTAAACACCGACGCAGCTAAACTCGAACAAGCCTTCCTCTTTGTTCACTACGTCTGGCTGTGTCCAATTCTAGCTCTTTTTTACGCATTCATACTCTGGTACTACTTTGGAATGTCGTGCCTGACTGGATTCCTCTTTATGATGAGTGTGGTTACTGTTCAAGTATATTACTCGTATCAAATGGGAGTTAATAGGTACCTTTTGTGGTTGGAACATCATTCTCAACTTGATTTACAGACGAAAGCTAGGGGAGAAGATGGACGCAAGACTAAAAGTTATGAGTGAGATTATCAATGGAATCAAAGTTATCAAAGTCCACGGATGGGAAGACGCATACGCTGAGAAGATCGATTTCCTAAGAAAGTAAGGTTATTCTTCGCAACTGTATTATGTTAAAACATTAATCTTCTCAGTGACGAACTGAAATCGGTGAAACGATCTGCATTCTGTTCTGCGATGGTTCTTGGAGTGTATTTCGTATCCGCCAAGATTGGTCTACTTGTGTACATCATTGCGTGTAGGAATGCTGGAGAGGACCTTACAACGAACGGTGTATTTGCGGCAGTGAGTAATGCTTGAGAGGCTAATCCGTACACTCGCTTTTCAGTCCGCACTTTACAATTCTGTACGATTGCCATTTGCTCTTTTCCTTCCACTCGGTTTGTTGTTCGGAAGGGAACTTATCTCCACAAGCAGACGTATGAACTATTTCTTCCGGTTGAACGAGTACAAGCGCACTAGTGGGAGCATTGTGAAAGGAATCAATGCAGCGGTAAAACATATCTCTAAAATAGTATTGGTCGGTCAATAGTTTACCCTTTTCTGTTTTCAGGTTGATTCGGGACCAACGTGGACCTCAAGTGATATCAAGACAGACAGTCCATACATTCTACTAGAAAACGTTTCATCGGTGTGGTTCGGAATTCTAGAGGAAGAAGAGAAAAAGCAGCGGAAAGAGATGGAGACTCTGAACGGCGATGAGGACGGGAATAACAACAAATCAGCCGACGAGTATGGGGGAAATGTGGTTCCCGCTGTCAGTGATATCTCGTTCGAATTCAAATCCGGAGAGTGCTACGGCGTAGTAGGGGAGGTTGGAAGTGGGAAAACTTCGCTTCTCCTCACCATTTTGTCGGAGACTCGTATGATCAAAGGCAACAAAGAAGTCCAAGGAAGCATCGCCTACTGTTCTCAAGAGACATGGCTGGTCAACAGCACTATTCGCGATAATATCCTTTTCCATTCGGAGTTCGACCAGGATCGATACGAAAAAGCAGTTGACTGGTGCTTATTGAGAAAAGACTTGGAGCAGTTGCCGAACGGTGACTTAACTATGGTCGGAGACAACGGATCAACTCTATCTGGAGGACAAAGAGCCCGTGTGGCCCTTGCTCGAGCTGTTTATGCAGATGCAGATATTTATCTCTTCGACGATCCGCTTGCAGCTGTGGACCCGCAAGTTGGCAAAGCTATTTATGAAAAGTGAGTCTGACTTGACATTTCACCTTCACTATTTCTGGCATTTCAGTCTTATTCGAAAATTCCTCTCCAAGAAACTCGTAATCCTTGTGACTCATCAAATTCACTTTTTGAGTGACTTGTCTACTGTTATCTTCATGAAAAACAACAGAATCGAAGGATTTGACAATTTGGATAACTTGAGAACTAAATATAACAATGATTTTTCATCTCTTGAAGTAAGTCACTTGCATTATGATCTTATCATTTTCATTTTGAAGCTAATGGAATTACCCGACTACTCCGACATTTGTGACGAAAAGTCGCCTCTTCCGGTATCTCGGTCCGAACAACCGCTAGAAGTAGACACTGACTCTTCTGAAGAAAACGAGATGGACTATGAAGCGATCGTTCCGAAAATGCCGAAGGAAACAAGGAATAAGGGAACGATCAAGTGGAGCGTATACTGGAAATACACGAAATACGTGTTTCAACCAAAAGAGGGCGGACTTTTTGTGATCATTGTGGTAATCTTGGCTCAAATTTTATCAAACTTTGTCGATTGGTGGCTCAATAAGTGGTGAGGAAAAGTCTAACTCAAAGTCTCTTGAATCCGGTTCTGTCAGGTTAACTGCTTTGGAAATGTGGAGAACACATGAAGGGGCTATTCTGCCTAAGCTGTTTCAACATGGAATCTCGTTTTTCGGATTCTCCCTCGACATAACATTCGAAGAGTATAGAAACGTTTTCTATGTTTCTACTGTTGTTCTTGTTGTTCTTGGCGTTGTTCGGGCCGTTTGGTTCCGAATGTCACAGTTGTCGGCCTCCCGGAAGCTTCATAACAAAATGTTTGAATGCGTTCTTCATACGCATTCAGATTTCTTCGATAGCAGTTCAGAAGGTTCACGAAAACTTTCACATGAAACAAGGTTTCAATTTTCTTTCCAGGTATCATTCTGAATCGTTTCTCCAAGGATATTGGTCTAACTGATGACATGCTTGCGTTCACATACTTTGAGTTCATCTTCGGAGCATTGGCATTCTTTGGAATAGTCACTCTCGTCATGATGGTCCGTCCTGCAGTTTCATTCGGTTGTATTCCGATCACAGTCGGGTTCTATTTGTGCCGGAAGATTTATGTTGCACGTTCTCGTGAACTGAAAAGAATTGAAGCCAATGGTAAAGACCACAAGAGGGAAACTTTAAAAAGCGTGAATTCCAGCTCGGTCTCCGCTCAATACACAGATAACCAGCACTATTCAAGGTTTGGCGGTTATCCGTGCTTTTCAGAAGGAGAACGAAATGCTAGAAGCATTTTGCCGATTTCATGTGAGAATAATTATGTCAGTGAATGGTCGTATGTCATTGAATTCCAGGACACCTATATGGCCGCCTACAATATGGGAAGTCTTTCAACCCGTTGGTTTGGTATTTGTATCGATTTCTTAGTATCCGTTTTCATCTCAATTGTGGCGTTCGTGGTTGTGATCCAATATGGTAAGAAAATCCCCGTCTCGTATCCTATTTCACACACACACTGAGATTTGGAGAATCACTGACAGTCGGCGAGGTTGGGCTGTGTCTCGTGTGCGCGGTGCAGTTGAGTGGTTTCTTCTCCTGGATAATGCGGCAGAGCGCCGAACTGGAGACCGGGGTGAGTTTATTTTTTGCTTCTCTTTGCCGCTTCCCGCGCATCTTCTCGACTTCTGCGCGAAGCCGGCACACAATGGTGCTTTGACTATGCTCCCGTCGGTACATCATGAATTAGGTTGGAAGAGTTTCGGTCGATGGTCAAGCGCGAACGAGCAAATGGGGGGAGGCTTGATCAGACCGCTCAAGTGGTTTGTCCCATTTTCCACACATCATAACAAACACGGTCGGAATGTTTGCCTACCCCAAATGACCGAACCGTTGCCCCTCGAGCAAACTATTCTTCTTGATTCTAAATGGACACAGTGTCGAGCAAATGTTGCAAGCGAAAACAATGAAGCGTCGAATATGTCGAGATGAAACCACACGGGTTGATTTGCAGATGGTGTCCGTCGAGCGAATCATCGAGTACACAAAACTGAAATCGGAGGAGGAACTGCGACAACCGCACGAGATCTACATTGATGACACGTTGGGTCGTAACTGGCCTCTGAAAGGGGTTATCGAGTTTGAAAACGTGAATGTCGCCTACAATAATAAGGTCGTCTTGAAAGAGCTTTCATTTGTTATTCTTGGTGGTCAAAAGGTAAAAAATCAAATTTTATCAAAGAATGCAGTAAACCTGAGTTCAGATAGGAGTGGTTGGACGAACAGGTGCTGGGAAGTCAACCCTAATTCGTGTCCTGTTTGGACTGAAAGAATACGCTTCCGGAGGCGTCCGAATCGACGGCATCGATCTGAGAAGCGTCAGTCTCGCATTACGACGAAAGGGAATGGCTATTATTCCGCAGGAGCCAACTATCTTCTCGGGTACTGTTCGTGAGAACCTGGATCCGTTCAACAAGTACAACGATGAAGTGCTCTGGAACGCGTTGGAACAGGTAATGAATGATATCATTTTTCATAAGTTTACTGTTGTTTTTTTTTGCAGTGTGAACTCAAAAACGTAATCACTAAAGAGAAAGGACTTCTGGCGGAAATTGGAAACCATGGTGTCACGTTTTCCGTCGGACAACGACAACTCTTCTGTTTGGCGCGTGCAATGGTCCACAAGTCGAGGATCCTCATCATTGACGAAGCAACAGCCAGCGTCGACGGAAAGACCGATGCGCTGATACAGAAAACCATCAGAAGCTTCTTCGAGCAATCTACGATCATAACGGTGGCCCATCGTCTTCACACGGTCATGAATAGCGATAGAATAATGGTAGGCAAGCGTTCTGAGAAAACAAACAACGCTCATGTTTGCAATTTGCAGGTGTTCGAAGAAGGCAGACTCAAAGAGTTCGACAAGCCGCTCACTCTGCTGGACGATCCAACAAGCATTTTTGCAAAAATGGCGGCGTACACGGGTCCCGAAAACTTTAAAATGCTCAAAAAGGCCGCCGAAGAGTATTCCGCTCAAGACAAACTGCCCTACAGTGAAAACCCTTAATCGAGTTGTGACATCCTTTCCGAACAGTTACTTATTTATTTTGTTATTCCATTGTTTTACTTAATCAACTTATCACTTCTTCATTTTTTTAGCCCAAATTTCGATCAAATTTGGTCTCACTATCACTTTCCTCCAATAGTCGGTTTCTTGTAAACAGTTTTCCCTTCATTCTCTTCCTTCAATCTTCTCATGTTTTTTTGCAAAACCTTCTTTTTATTCAATCACATTGTTTTTGTGAATGGCACAATCATTCCCAATCTAACTGACCGTGTTTTGAAAACCATTCTCACCCGAATTCTCTAAATTCCGTCCACTTCTTCTCATCTGTGTCCATTCAATTCTCACTTTTTTGATTTTAACTTTCCCTGGTGTCAAATGACCCCAGTTTCATGCCCCCCGTTCCCTGATGAAATGAAATGAATATCCCTCCCCGTCTGTTTTGTGTCTCATGTTTGCATTGACGAACACTGGAACGGCTCCCGATCTTCCCAATGACGATTGGCTGATAAAAACTCGTCAAGGGGGGCAAGCGACTGTCTCGCCGCATCGCCCCAAACCGACAAAAATCGTTTTTTCTCGCGGCCGAAAATGGCAATCTCAAGTGGTCCACTCTCTCTCTCTCTAATTAGAAATTGATCGAGCGAGGAACGCGGCGCTCAAGTGAGTCGGCGGAGCCCTGAAACCAGGTGCGAATCGCGTTTTTGTCGGCTTTTCAAGCACGCCCCATGTCTCTGTGCCCTCTCGAAAAAGAGCATACCGTATATAAAGCACAGAGAACAGCAGAAAAGAGCGCTCCTCCCGGCGGACCGACCCTTCTCCCGCTAGCACCTGAGGCAATTCAAAAACCGACCCGCACCTTTTCGTGCGTCGAGTGCTCTATTCAATTTGCACTCATCTGTGTTTTATTCTAAACATTCGATACACTCGGGTGGTCGCCGCGCCAGCTCCAAAAAGTTCACAAGAAGAAACAAAGCAGCATGGCGGCACGACTGCTCCTCTTATTCTTACTATTTCCACTGATTTTAGCAAGTGTTGAGGAAATCGAGCTGGAAAGCGCGGAAATCGAGAAAGAAACGGTAACTTTTTGAGATTTGAACCCTATTCTTTTCATGTTTGCTTCCTTTTTTCTGTGTTTTCTCATTGTTTTTTTCTTGTTGTCGGTACGAATTAACAAGTGTATATATGTTGACTGTCTATTCAGCCTGCGCGATTCCGTTCTCTACGAAACTTCGGCAGTCATCAAGATGCAAGTAATCAAGGCGCGGAAGCCGGCTCGAACGAAGACAACACCGACAATCCGGAAGCCGCACCAACTGCTCCGTATCTTCTGGCGGATTCTTCTGTAGAACAGGAAGAAGAATGTGTCGCGCTTCCAAACCGCACTAGAGTGAGACCGTCGTTCTTCCAATGCAAAGAAGGTGAGTTCAAATGGTCAAGTGGCAATTGTCGCCTTTGCTTTGACAGATACCAAATTGGAACTGCACGGTGGCGCTATTACCAATGGGAACGGCGACGACATGTACCCAGTTTCTTTCACTTCGCCCATCCGTATTTTCTTGGATGTTACCAGCAATTCCAACAAAAGGTTGGCAAAAACCTCGGATTCACATCACAGGTTACAGCTTCAGATTCGACAATCTCGGTGTGGAAGTTTCGATCTTCAAACGCTCGACCGGATGGCTCGGTTGCGGGTGGTTGTTTTTGCCGAGTTTCGGACTGCTGTGAGCCTACTGCACTCAGCGCATCACATCTCATAAATCTGTTTTCAGAAGCAATTACGACATGTGTGACGACAACCCGTCGTGTCCGATCACACCGGGCAGACAAGTGATCGAGTTTGAGATTGACCCGACGAAACTGTTCACCAACTTGTTCCGAATGATTCACTATGACTTGGTGGGTACTGATCAGAAGGTAAACGGGACGGCGGACTGTACTTTGGAGAAAGCCGCGCATTAAGAACAGTATTCGGGTGACGAGTGCTTCTGTCCATAATTCCCATTTTCAGTCGGCCTATCAGCTTGTCGTTCGTCTTCGGGATAACCGCGATCCGTATCGAGAGCTGCTTTGTGCCACCATTCAGACAAGGATCACTCTGTGATGACATCATTTTCTTCCCTCATTCATCCGCTTCAAAATCACCACCAGAACACAGTATTCACCAACGCGATAACCGGGACGCAGTTTTCCATTAATTTATTGTTCAATATCTCTTGAGAGCCGAGTGGTCTTTCATTTGTTTATGACTTCTTGTTACAGGTTATCGAAAATGAATGATAGTTTATTCTGATTTGATTAATTGGAATGGTCTCGAATACCAAAGGTGCACGCGTGAATAACAGGAATCCGCTATCTCGTGGGATCCGAGATCCGGTCCGATCTTTGGCTGGAGAGCATGTTTGTCGCAGCAAGACTAAGGAAAACACGAAAAATATCCTTGCTGAGATGGAATTATTTTTCCCAAATGCGCGGAACTTCCAGAAACTTCTGCCGAAAACAATTGGAGAGACTAAGGGATCAGAGGTCTCATAGTTGAGGGCCTGAAGTGCACTGCTCCAGACACCGCTAGTTGTAGTCGACGATCGCTCTCAAACTACACGAATGTGGGCAGTAAACTGGAAGTGCGCTGCTCCCACGCATAACTGTCGTTCTCGGGATTTCGAGAAAGACGGCTGGAGCACTTTGGAAATTGTAAAAACGAGACTCGTGCTTTTACCTTCAATTTCATTTTTGGGAGATAAACATGACCGATGAAGTGCGAGGGAATGCAGATAATTGGTTGTCGCGAGTTCGGTAGCCCGTCAAACGAAGTACAGTAAGTTCGTCTGGTAGGGTACTGGTTTGATTAGATAAATAGAAAGAACTACGACTCGCAGCGGGTGAGACTTGCAAGGACAATTGCTTTCTCGAATTTTCTTCGCGAACTACACAAATAGGCTCGGCTCTAGCCTTCTTTGCAGTTGTTCTGAATCTGCAACGTATCCGAAGCATAGCCTAGAACCAAAAACACCGGTATTCTGTCAATGACTGAATGGGTACTTTCCGATTTCATACTTGCATCAGATACCCCCTCTACAGTACCAATGCATACGAGAAGCAAAACAACGGAGTTGAGACCTCTGTGAAATCATCATCAACTTTTATCTTTCTAAAGTTGGTATTAGTTTTTTTCATGACGCAGAAACATGTGTACTGGCGATAGTTACTGATATTTAGGTGAAAAACACATTTATTCAGAAACCAGTATAGAACGGCAAACAATTATTATGGTATTTACATATCAACAGTGATGAGATCCGTCGAGTATAAGCTTTTTCGAGATTTGAACTGCAAATCGCTGCCTACTCCTACGAACCAAGTTCATCCACTGCTGCGGTAGGAATTTGAGGAGATCCGTTCCGGACTGTGCTCCAAGGACAAGTGACTGGCCGTGTCAGAAAGCGTGCTTCTGGATTGAGAGATGATGCTGTCACAGAAGGCGCCGAGGGTGGGTGTCCGTGACATGAGAAGATCGTAAACGTCGGAAGAGAGTTGAGGGTCGTTCAGTATTGTGATGCTCATTGCTGAAAATGAAAACAGTTTGTTAAAGGGAAGAGGATGTTGGGAGACGGAACAGGATTTGACGGATTGCAGGGCAACGGGATAATGCGTAGCTGAGCTGTTACAATGAGAATAGTTCCAGAAAACAAGACTGCTCTCCAGAAAAACACAAAAGATTACTGGTATATATACGAGAAGGTTGAGTTTCCCGAGCCGAAGGACACCTCAAGGGTGTTCTATGTACTAGTCAGCGAATTCACTGAAATTCAAGGGGAACATAGAACACCAAACACACTTTTTTTTTAATTATTTTGTTTGGACACTGATACAATAACAATTTTTCCTAGATTAATCAGGAAACAACTCCCCCGAGTCGCACTCAGTCAATCTCTCCAACTCTCCTCCCACTTCTGGAGGGTGTGTTATTAATTAGGGGGCGATGAGAGGGGAACCAAACCACAGCCGCCTTCACCCCGATGCAAGACCGCCTTCTGCGCTAACAGGAAGCGCTTGGTCAGAAGAGAAGACCGTACTCTGGTAGTTTCGGCCCTCATCGTCTATCTGAAATTCTGCGCGCGCGGGGCGGCAGTTAGCATGTGACAGGTTTCAAGGTGTGAAACAGATTGAAATAGACGGTGGAGAATTTGCAGGCAAACGAGAAGTGGTCAATGGGTGCAGAGACGCAGGTCACCAGTGATAAGCAATGGCTACTACTAGTTCGAATGGTCATTCGCTGGAAGAAGCCACGGGCCACTGAAGGTCACATGAAAGCGCGCTAAAAATGCCGGCGTCAACTGAACTTTAGCCTTGAGAGGATGCATTTGCTTTGATGGCTAGAAACTGGAGGGGTGAGATCAGAGGGGCGTTTTGATATGAATTAAACGACGCGTGTTTATTGGTAGCCAAGAGGAGGAGGGGGGAATGGAACGCCGGATCCACTATATATCCTGGTACTTGACGGTTCAAAATCCGCGAGTCATGAGCCTCGCCAAAACACATGGTGATTTCATGCTACTTCGCACACTTAGTCACGATGTTTTTCCCATAAGTACAAAACAATATAATCTCTGATATCGAGGTGTGAATAACAGTCTGCTCTCTAGATCTTCCAAAGTGCATGTTAGTCGCTGCAAAACTAACTTGGTGTTTAATTCTATCAGATCTAACGGCCAACGAAAACAGGATGAGAGAAATCGAGAAGCGCCTGTTTGCAGCGCTTTATAGGGTTCCCGTAAGCATTTCTGTCTGTGTGTGTGTGTAGGTGGTATTCGAAGCATCGCATTCTTGTGGAACACAATTCGGACTGAATTTAAAGTTTTTCGTCAAATAACTGGAATCGGCGGCGCCCCCAAATTTTTTGTAACAGTTGAAAAGAAGAAGTAGTGAAAAGTCTCAGGAAGGACTAATATCGAAAATGCATTGCAGACATGAAGAAAGTTGGGTGTTTGTATGCTAACGTCTGTTGATGATCATCTCAAGAAGTCCTGGTTTCACACACTCGAACAATAGATCATATCGCGCTCCCTCTTGTTTTTCTCTGCAAATGACTAAGCCTAGAAATTGTTGGAAAGCACTAATATTTATAGGGCAGCATTATGAGTAACGGCAGAGGAACGATTTCCGGATGCAATTTGAGACGGGGGTGTACCGAAAAAGGAAGTCGTGGAACGGAATCAATTAGGATGGCACTTTGCTAGACTGGTCTTCAATAACATAACGAGAGGGAAGCTGTTCGTTTTCTAGGAACCTTCCCACTTCCAATGTCTTGCCCTTTTCCCATCAATTCATTTGATCTTGAACCAAAATGGCACGAGAATTCAACGTTTGGTATCCACCTTCCATTTGTCTTTGTAATCTGACCCAGTTTGTCAAAAACGTAAAGAAACGCGACCGATAGTGCATTATTACTGTTAAAGAAGAGAAAAGAAGGGAAGGTGGGAGAAGGTGTAAAATGAAGAACAACTATCAATAATAATAAATGGCTGAAAGGCATCGGAACTTGTAGAGGGAAAGTGTTGAAAGCAGCGACCAGCTAAAACAACACCACCGCTAGCTATAGCTGACTATCTATCAAAAAGAGATAGAGAGAAAGGAAGGAAATTTTCGAATTCTCGAATTCCGAATTCTCGAGGTTGGCAGGTCAGTGAAATGATGAGAAGAGTGACCGGTAGCCATTTGAGTAGTGGTCACTTATCAAAATTTGATAGGAGGAAGGCAGAGGGCGTTTGGAGAGAGGAAGGAGGGTCAGCGCCCACACAGTCACACTTTTTTGCATTTCACACGGTTTCAGACGGGAGGTAAACAAACTTGAAAAATAATGGAGTCAAATCAGTCGGTGACCATAAGGATCCATTACTTTTTCTCTCCCTTCTCCCAGTTTCTACAGTAGCCAGTCATAATTAGCCGGCAAACGTTCTCGGGTGGGTGGAAGAAAATACCAGTTTGTTGAACCTCTTCTCTCTTTTGGGGAAAACCATTACCATGTCCACTCTTTTATACGACGTCCAGCCTGAAGGCGAAGGCGCGACTAATTGAGAATTCTACGTCAGCGTTGTGAAGAGCCGTCTATACAGTAGTCGCGCGGAGGATGTCGTCGACGTCACACGGCTACGTCACAACACTTCACGGCGTTTTTGTTCCGATCGTGGTGTCAGGACGTCTTCGGTTTACAAGAAAATGTTCAAGTACTTTGCGATTGAGATCGAAGTTTCTGAGAAATGAGGGAAAACGGTGGTGGCCGAAATCGAGGGAGACTGGCCGAAGGCATTGATAACGATGTCGATGAGACCGGTTCATCCGCACCTTGAGAAGGTGTCTAGAATTGATATTCCAGCATGTGATAAGGAGGTATCAAACTATGCTTCGTTTTTTTTTTCTTGGCACGGCTTCAACTTTCTTATCGCAATCATCGAAAACCAGTTTATTGTAACTACATGAAGGTATTGTTACCTAAAGCAACAAGAATTAAAAAGTTCAGATGATGTGCACTTTGTTGAGCCTCTGACAGCAGAAAATCTGAAAAGATGATGGTTGTTTGATCGAGATGATTTTAGTAATATTTCACCGAATCCCTGAAATGTTTGACGAAGAGTGACAGGGCAATGGGGATATAAACAGGTGCCAAGTAGTAGACGCAGATGGAGGCCTGAAAGGTGACAGGTCAAACCGTATGATCGAAAACAGCTGAGGCCCGCCGCCCAAAGTACTTGTAAGCCGATGTTGAAGAGCGTGTGAAGGACGAAGTCACCGTTCTCCGATCCCGTAAGAACAACAAAGTCGATGTTGTCCTCGGCGAGACGGAAGAATAGAAAAATGCGGCTGATAAAGTCAATAATCACAAATATGTAGAGTACACGGACCAGAGCTCTGAAAGGAAGCGAGAACTCGTACCAAGCCATTGAACGAGCCGTTAGACGGGTTTTCAAAACAAGGAAATATCGGTTTTCCACCCACTTTGAGAGAGAAATGCTAAAGCCAGGGTCATAATTTAGTCTCTCCTTTTTAATCACGAGACAGACTGAGAGAAGAAGGAATGATATGGCTGATGGTAGTAGCAGAAGTGCAAGTCTGAAAAACGAATGATTACTGAACAGCCTTGAAGTTGCATTTCTGACCTAGCATAGATGAAACTTTCAAATGGAAGCACAAAGTGTTGCAGTCCGGGGCTCATCAAGATGAATGCAAAGACAAGGGGTGCTATCAAAAAGTAAGCGAGTCGTTTCCGATTCTCAATGAACGGCCAGTAACCCTGAACATGATGTGTTGTACACCCGATGTCTGTTGGCATCAACCGACCACGAAAAGACTTGCATATCTATCCAACGCAATATACATCATCATAATCGACTGCAGATCGAACATCGGCTGCAGAAGAAAGTCGGCAAGGTTTCTCCATACGAAATTCATTTCGTCATCCTGTTGAGTCTCGCTCCACAGCTTCTGCAGATCCGAGTACATCTGAAAGTATTCACAGTTTTCTCGATGTTGCCTACAGAAGCTACATCTGTCAGACAGTCGAAGACAAAGATTGCCGTCATGAGGATTGAAGTTATGGTCATGACCAAGATCAGGAAAAGAACGAGAAGTCTGATTCTGGAAGAAAAATCATTTTCAAAGCTGGAAAAAAAGCCATATGAAACAAACTTGAGGACACCATGCTTGTTTCTTCCGTTCACTAAGTTTGCAACAAGAACCGAAATGTTCAGAATGATTCCCAGAATTGTGATACCAAGTCGAACAAAATCGAAAACATTCGAGTACAAAAAACCTGGATATGAGAAGTTAGTAGTTCTGAAAACAGATTGGCTCTAGAGAGGACAACCACAATTCAAACTCACGTGTTGACGAACTTGTTGAATGTGATATAGTCGATTTGATCAAGATGGTTATAGTAGTGATGCGGTGCCAACGGGACTTTTTCAGTCGTCTCGTAGGTGATATTCCATGAGGTGTCGTCGATTTCAGTCACATTCTGATCCATGAGTGTTGAGTTCATGACTGGAAAAAAAGAAGTTTAATGCACATTTGCGCACGGAAATTCGAATATTCAAGAGAGTAGCGTGCTTGAAGTTCATTTATCAGCTCTCTGGTAGATATGGGCGACCTCTCAGCTATTCCCGGAATTAAAATCTATCACGTCGTGTTATGAGAGTATAAATGTCGAGATAAAAGAAAGAGGAGTGAAAAACGGATCGATGTGTCACTGAAAAGTTTTGGGAAAAATAGAATTAAATTCACACCGGATAACACCGGTTATTTGGGTCTCAACCGGGTGACACGGTGCGGAGAAGGAATACGGGATTACCGGAGAAACAGACAGATTAACCGGCATCGCTTTGTTGATTTCAATTGTCCGGTTTTACTCCACCATGAACCATGAGGAAAATCATATGTAAGTGCAACGGCTTTCATCCGTCACCCACCACTCAACCTTTTCACGCCTCACCCTCTAGATTGCCAAAAAGGCTTCAGACACTCATCCAGTCATTATATTTATTGAAGGAAAGAAACTGTGGAAAGAATGAGAAGAAGGAAGAGAGGAACGGTATCCATCTGAATGAAAGTAACTTGCGAACAAAGAGAGAGTCTTGTTTCGCAGAAGAAGGAAACAAGAAAGATGCCTAGTGGTGATGGAGCTCGTTGTTCTTGATATAAGACATTATACAGTTGTAGAGCAACGAGACGAGATTCACGTAGACCACTCGCAAAGCGGGCGGTAGGAAGTAGAAGTTGATTAATTGCGCCGGCGGCCAAAGCGTGAAATCGACCTGTAAAAATGAAGGGTGAGACATCACCTCCCGGAAAATTATGCCTCCGGAGGCATATACTCATTGCATAACAAGAAACAAGTTTGTGCGCTGGCGTGTATTGTTTGTAGGTGATCCGTGTGACGACCGATGACTACCGAGTGGTAGGTAAATCAAGTTTTGCGTATGGGTGGCAAATTAATGGAATTGCAGTCAAGAAGAAGTGGTCGCTATTTTCTCGTGGTACCAATAATGACAGACAGACCGACTCATTATCAGAGGTTTGTGATCTTCCCGATTATTTTGCCGAACCTGTTTCTAGGTGCTGTTTTTTCGAAAGTTTCAAGTGTTTCTTCCGGGAAGTCATTAAAAAACAACTTTTCTGTGAGACTCATTTGATTTTGGAAGTGGAAACTGGTTTTTTAGCCGGAAATGGAGAACAAACCTTCCAGATATGCCACATCTTCCGTCTGTACTCGCCGAACGCTGCTTCCACCGTCTTTCCTTCGTACAGTGCTCCAACTGAAGAGAATGGGTGTTTCTGTATGTTTCTGAACGATGTTGACATTACCTGTGATGAAAGTGCAAGAGAAGAATGGGATGAACGAGGTGTCCCATGCGAGCTTCTTCAGCACTTTAGTTTGTTTGGAGCCCTTGAACTTTCTGGTGTCTAGAATCCGATAGAAGCAATGCAGACTTGGAGCCATCACCAGTCCGATAGCTGCCATTCTACCTGCAAAAAGCGTCACATTCCATTATGCCACATTCCGCATTCTACATTCCACACAATCGACACTTCTAATCTGAGCGGGTCTTAATGATTTCCCCCGGGAGGCTGTCATTCTGGAAACCCGGCTTCTTTTTCTTTTCGACCTTCTCCTCAGCTAATTAGTTTCGAAACACGAATTTGTCACGAAAGCCGCGAATAAGAACAAGAAGAGAAAGAAGTGGATGAAGAAAATGACGTCTTTTCGAAACTTTACATGTTCGCCGCCAGTCCCATCCGTCGCGATCGACGTCGCCATTAATGTGCTGCTGTATTACGTCCGCCGTTCCAATTTGGGCGCAGCTTGTTCCGATGTTTGTAAGTAATAAGTGACGAGCTAAGAAGTTGCGAACATGGTACTTTAACAAAAAAATAATCCAATTATGAAACGAAATGGAGGAAACTTTACCAGCATAAAGAAGGATCCGAGAAACGGACGTAGAAGCCAGCTTGACTGTTTCCCTTATTCTGAAGTTTTGTCGATACGAAGAGATTGAGCAACTTGTTAAACAGAGAAAAACAATGAAGTTAGACCTTCTACTGAGCCTAGAAGGAAATAAAAGTGGGCGGGAATCAAGAAGTCGGGTTTACGATAAGCCTTCGATAGCGAAGAAGAGCGAGTCAATTAGTGCGAGAGCCCGAAACGAAGACTTCTTGTTATATAGTCGTCGCTTAAAAGAATTGGTTCGGTTGAGAACATGAAACGGAGAGTAGGGTAGGACACAATGAGTGAAACGCACCTAAGAAAACGACGAGGAAGACGAGCAAGAACACCTCGACGGAAGAGACGAGAGGGAAGCATGGAACACACGACTGACTGGCTCGGAAGCTCTGCTCTACCGATGGTATCACTTGGCCATAATTGGATTACACTGCATTTGTTGATTGAATCCTGCAAAGAGTGCGTTTCACTATTTCTGTCTTACGAGAAATGAGAAGAAAAAGGAAGACAAAAAGATTCAGAAATCTCCTTTCCTTTTGGCTAGGGATGGCTCGTGACTCATTTCATTTCATTTCAGACCGGGATTTTCAGAAACAGGAATCAAGAAGAAAACAATGAGATTAGTTATGAGAATATGCTTTTGCTCGGAGATGGCAAGACGTGAGGTTCGATCGGACAACTGGCCGTTTTGTAGAGTAGAGGAGATGGCTTGTTTTTTGGAGAGGTGGACGCTTCATGGCACACTTGAGTTGTCCTTCCATCGAAAACTTGCGAAGATTCAATTTTTCGGTTTCCTTCTAGAATTTGTAATTTTTTAATTTTTCTCTTTCGTAAATGTTTGATCCCAACCAAATTCTTCAGATGCCACTCAAACCTCGCTTCAAACAATTTTTGGTTTCCTCGCATAAACTTTTGCTTTTGCAGTGCTCTCTTGGCTTTCAAACTTTCCTCATGTTATTCGTCTTCGTCTTCGTCTTCTTCTTTTTTTTCGAATTCTGCAAGCACTCCCCGAATATTCTCAAGTGTCTGAACCAAGATTGTTTCTAGCCACTTGTGGAACACATGTAACACTAGACACTCCTCCTCGGCTGAATGTTGCTTGCCATCTGTCATTATACTTATGCATACACAACTGAATTAGGTTCGAATTTCAAAAAACAATGCGACAGCACGTCTGAGATGTATCCTTCCCGAACATACACACTCTCGGCGAGAGCTTGCCGGCGACCCGATAAGTGCTTCTCGCCTCCTCTGGGTTGGTCTCAAGTGAGCCGGCCACCACTGCCGATATCATCAACTTTATAACACTCCACCACTTGGACAGATGATACAAACTGACCGGATATAGGAATGTTGTGCTATCCATTTTGTTTCATCACCATAATATTCTTCGTTTTCTTTTTCTTTCTTGTCTATCATAAATAAACCACCAAGAAGAAAGCCGATGCATTTTTCCTCTAACGTTATGAATTGCTTTTTCGTTCCTTTTCGCTAGACATTCGTGTCTCGCGCCGAAAAATAATTAATCGTGGTTTAAGACAAACACATTACCCACTCCGAAAACCATTTCGTTCACCAATACGAGAAGAAATTCGATCCCCGTCAGGAAGTTGACCATCTCTCCTGTTTTTGCCCGTCGTCTTGATGTTGATCTAAGAAAAGCAATTCATTTCGTTCCTTCTTCCCCTTTTTCACTCTGAACAATACGATCGAGTACGTTTTTTTATTCGGCTCGTTCGAATTCGTATGTTTCTGCCCGGCCCAACAACATCTACATACGTTTAGTGCGTGTTCAATAGTCGTAAATCTCAATTGTCCATCAAATGTTACACCAGTGAGGGTAAGGGGGCCACGGGCAATGCTCCGAGAATCAGTTGTCAACCAACCCCACCCGGAGGGTTCTGTCCTGCAAGAACACATTCCTCCGGACGAGTGTCCACTCTCTCTTCCCCCAAATAAACAATTCTGGACGCAACAGTCGAGAAAACGCTCTTTTATCTATTCAACAAATCCTTTCCCTTTCTTCTACCAAGTTCGAATGCTGCCAGAAATTTGGCTTTGTTGCGAGACGTGGTGGTGCACAAAATTCGGCCCACATACTTCCGAGTAAAGTCCGACGGGCTACTTGACGAATAGCTCGTCTATCTTCTGTTCCTCACTGCTCACATCCTCTTTCTCCAACTTATTCATTCTATAGAAGCTTTTATGGCGTCCAAAAAGTTCAAATTGGACGCCGGCTCGCCGAGCAACTTGTCGGAAGCGTAATGTATGATCCCTTTTTCCTCTTTTCTGCGGGCTTGCTCCAGTATTACATTTCATCCACTATTCAATAGGATAATTATCGGAAATTGGATCTTTTCAAAGTATATCTGAACTTTCGCTTTTTCCGCCTCGACAATTTCGACATTCGGAGCCCAATAATTTCATCCGGTCAGCAGACATTGCACTTTCCACATCACGCTTCTGAAACGCAATTTTGCAATTTCATTTTTTAATAGAAAACACAAGCTTGATTGAATTTCGTCTGCCAATCTGTCATGTAACACTTTCAAAACAGTATGCTTATGTATTTCTCCTCATTCATGCCCTCACTTTTGCTCGAATAAGCCTATTTTACTCTAATCCTGCGCAAGAACGCGATTGAGGATGTTTACATAGGCAAAATAGAGTGAGTGGACAAGGCGAGAAATTTGGCAGACCCTCTTCTCCTCAGAAGTCATTCAAATAGGGTCATCTTTTGGGGCCAGCGGGTGACGAAATCGTGAGGATTAGTTTGCGTAATTTGTTTTGTGAGAGAGAGAGAGAGAGAGAAGTAGTAAAAGAGGTCAGTTCTTCTGAAGAGAAAGCGTGAAATCGAATAGGAACGTCGTCTTTTTCCCCTGGGTGGACAGACAGACAGTCACCGCCCTTTACCCGCCCTCTTTTCCGGTCTGATAAGGTTCTCTTCTTCTAATTAGTTGCACTTGTTCTTTCTACATCTTCTTCTTCTTCTTGTATGTTCCACTCGAAACGTGTTCTTCAAAAACGAAACGGCATTTTGTTAATTGGATTTGGTGGGCAGTAAGTAGTCAGTACGTGTGTGGGCAGCCACCCGATCAACATCATCAATCTCTGAGAAAGCACACTGACATATGACATTCGCGATCATCCTCAACCAGCCCTTCCCGTTCTTTGTCACTCGACCTCTCGCCCTCTGCGTCTTTCCGCTCTCTCTCTCTCTCTTTTCCGTGTGGGGGGCTCTTCCCTACTACTACTCACCCTTTAATACTGGTACACCCACGACCACCACCAGCTGGCGATGAGATTGGCATCACACCCGCCCCTCACCACCGCAACCATCATCAATTCGCCTGTGTTCTCTATTCGTTTTTTTTTGTTTTCGCTGTCTCAATACATTCTTAGTGAGTAATCCAGGTTCTACGTGAGTAAGCAGGTCCGTAACCTTTGGAAACGCCTTCTGTAAACATTTACGCATACGTAATGTTAGCATTGTGAGCCTCCTGATGAGATGAAGACAACACCTTCTTAGCCGTTCCAACGAGTGCCATGCCGAGATATTATGTTCTTGTCGCCTTTCTTTGAAAAACTGTTGTGGTGGCAGGCATCAGAAGCAGCAGGCGAATAAAACCAAGAACGATGTCCGACGAAACGATTCATTTTTTATTACGGTGGGGCCTGGTGCGATGTCGTCTGCGTCTCTCAACATTCAATTATCTTTACTCACCATCTATGGTTGTGGTGGTGTGTACGCATGCGTGTGTGCGTTTTCTTAGCACGTGTGGGCGCACATTGCGGTTGGTTGCCACAGCATTGAATCGAACACAAATTGAGTGACCGCTTCGCCACATATACAGTCAGCTCCAAAGTGCTTCAGGCCCACAAAGTGGAGGCTAAGCAAAGCAAAGCTTAATCATAAAACTCAAGCCGACGGAGCGAAGCGTTTTCCAAACCCTAATTACCAGCTGTGCGTATATGTATTCTTCCTTCTCCTCGAGATGTCGTCCTACCCGCTACGACCCTCACCCACCCATACATCCACTTCAACATTTCCTCCCCGCTTTCCTAAACTCCAATAATCGGCCTTCCGACCACATTTCAATGCCAAACGGTCATAATTATCTTTTCTTCACTCTTTTCTGTCCGCAATTCCCAAGGATAACTTACCACAAGTGCGAAAATGAAATACGACACGTTTTTCCGAAACTTCTTCAACGATCTCTTTCTCTATATCGAAAAACAATCCCGAGTCGTATTCTTTTGGAGAAAAACGACGGCTCGTTTCCGATTCGTACTTCCAATCGCATATGCATATTCCAAACACCGGTCTGTGTCGGAATACATGTCTTCCTTTGGCTTCTTTTCTTGTTCCTCACCACCCTCCCCCTCTATTGTCCTTCCGATTTGGAATTATTCAAATGCGTGTGCGTGTATCATTTGCTTCGCCTGGTTCCTTGGCCGACCACAATTTTCCCTTTTATCTAATTATCCCCTCTTTTTTGTATCAATACATGATTCCGGTCTCAAGAATCATCGCTTAGAAGGGGGGTTGGTTTGAGACGAGAAGGATTTTCGAATGCAGCTAACAGTCTAAACCATGCATTCCAAAGAAGGATTATTTCAAAAGAAGAATAACTTCGTACCGGTTTCAAGAACCGTTTCATTGAGTGGTTCTGGTTTCATATTCCCGGTTTCAACCATATATTCTGGCAGAAGCGTTAAGCCACCCATTCCTAACCACCTGCCCCGTTGACCTGGACCCAGAGGGGGGAGACTTCCGTAACCCGCGGTCAAATGAAGATTGATCGCAGTGCGAGTCTGCCAATCATTCTGGTTCACTTTTCCCCCGTCTTTTTTTCCAACGAATCTGCCTCTGTTCCTTTCAAATCCGTTTTCTTCTCATCATCCAGTGACTGTCGTCGCATCGTTAGAAAAGTAATTCAAGAAAAAAAAAATACAATGGTGCGGTTTCCATGCTAACGGATTATGCGAAAATGAAAAGAGAAAGTGAGGAAAGGAGAGAATAATTGGTAATTGTTGTTGTTGTTGTGTCGTTCGGTCCACTCCTCCCCTACTTTTCCGAGCTAATACTCGGCAGCCGGCCTCAAGACGGCGAATGGCACTTGGTCGTGCAGGTGTTAGTCGTCCGTAAATAGCGCTCTCTATGTACCATCATTATCATCCGAACGACACTATAATCGTGATTTGCTGTCGTCGGCCTCGCCGTCCCGTTCTTATCGAGCGAGCGAGCCTGCCTTTTGAACGACCCCATCCAGCACCATTCTCGCCTCAGATTTGCCACATTATTTTGGCCATCCGTCTTCCATCTCTCTGCCTCTCTCGTCTTTTACACTATCTCTCTTCTTCTCGCTCCGAAACCAAAAATTCCCATCATTTGTCATTGAGTCGTGTCCTGTGCGAGAATGTGTACGCGATGCCAGAAAACGAGGGCCCTCTTATCCATTGTTGCCCATCCTCAAATGGGCTTTTTGCTGTGTTTTCGGCGTTATGTTTCTCTATTTTTCGTTCTTCTGTTTTTTTTCCGGATTAGTTCCTTTTAATTCTGAGTTTAACACTTTCGGAAATGTGGCACGTCACATGCAGAAACCCACCGGATGAATTATTAGGCTATTGAAAAGTGCAGAATGTGAAATGAAAGCGACGGGGAGGACTATTTGTTTCAGAGAGTGCATTGGCAGCGGGAGGAAAGGGAGCATGTCTTCTCTCCATCGTCTCCTCGAAATCCCTCTACTTCTTCTTTCTCCGGAATCCAATTCTGCGCGTGACTCACCTGTCCTTTCATGCCGCGTCTTCTGCAGCTTTCAGGAAAAGAGTAGCCGAGAATGTATACTACTATTCTCGAAAGAAAAGAAAATTGTTTTCTCGGCGAGCCGGAGGCATCCAGGAAGAGCACAAGTAAACGTTCACACGAAAATCCCTTCCAAATCCTCTATTTAATGTCACTCTTCAAATCTTCTTGATACGAATGAGAGACGTCGCATTTTCTGGAAGAAAAGCGTGAGCAATTTTGTCGAAAAACGGAAGGGTACGCGGAAATCCAGGTCTCTCCCAACACGATTACTTTTCTCGTAGCCTACTCAATTGCAATGTTTGTACATAAAAATAATAATATTGAATAGTCAATGCTGTCCCGGCCGCGTTATGCTACTTATTATTATTCTCCCCTTGCTTTCCCATACCTAGTCACACCCTCCGAGGCCTGTTTCTCGTTTCACTTCCTTTACTTTTCTTTCGTCACTATTGATCGAATCATCGGATCAAGCCTCTGAGAAGTGTGAAATTCAAAGTTTTGTGAAGTTGGATTTGGATCCGTGTAATGTACCGGAACCTATTCGCGACACGCTTAGTAGCCGTCTAACTGACTTTTGAACAGATTGACATTGACCGATATATCGCCAGGAATGGGAAGGTCTCCGCGTCGACGACGTCGCGTCTTCCTTTCGTTTTTCCGCTCACTAATGTTGATTTTATCAGGTGTAGGTGGTAGGATAGACGTCGTCAATTACGAGTAGCGCGATCTTCCCCTCTCCCCGTCACTTGTTCGCCCTTCTTCGTATTCTCTTTGCATTCTTTTCCCGTACTCGATCCGTGATTTCTCACACTTCTTTTTTCAGGGTGTTACATCGAACAACTCCACAATGTCGGAGGACTATGTCATTGTCAAATACGATTATCTTGCCCAGGAGGATCAGGAACTAACAATCAAAAAGAACGAGCGTTTGAAACTGCTGGATGACAGTAAAAACTGGTGGAAGGTGAGATTTTCTATTTTTTTCAACATATGTGAAGAATTGCGAAATACGAGTGTATTCGTGAGAAAGTCAAACAGTCAGCAAGATGGTATCTTTCAGGTGGTGAACGATGCGAACAGTGTGGGCTTTGTGCCGTCAAACTATGTGCGAAAGGAGTCAATTGTAGATAAAGCGAAGGGCACAATCAAGGGTCTCGCGAGAGGTCGCAACCGATCTTCGGATCCCGAGCCGGTGAGAGTTCTCCCATTTACCACACAAAACCCTCAAACTCAAACGCGGCCGCCACCGCGCTTTCTGAACAAAGTGAATCGATTGTAGCGTTGCAGCACTCAGACAGACAGTTCCTCATAACCGTCAAAACCAGTCTTTACGTGGAGGAGATATGAGAAGTAGAGTGAGAAAGAGAGTGAGAGAGAATTTATGTGTGTGTGTGTGTTTACACAGGAGTTTTTGATGATGGCCTAATGTTCGATAATTAGAATAGTCAACACACGCATCAGTTTCTTCCTGGCTGCACGGGACAAACGAGAGAGGGCCGAGTATTATAACACTTTTGATAAGGTTCATGGCCTTGCCATTCCCGGCCTTATCGAACTGCATACTCGCGCTGTTTCCATCGATTTTTCCCTCCGACCCTCGGCGAGTGATGTCAGAAATTACCTCAACGCGCCCTTCCAGTCACCCATTTATCATATTTCTTCATTCAAAACCAATCATTTCCTCAGAATGACAAATTTCTCCGCGAGAACCTTCATTATTCTCTTCACAATAGACTTGACGTGCAATTAGTGGATGCTCGTGGGATAGTGCGTCTCCGTGTGTCCACACCGGAGGTATTGATTGTTTCCGCTCGCGTCTGGCCATTCGAGACTGAGATCGTCTCGAACGTCTCATTCATTGTTTTCTTAGCCGTTCATCGCGGTTTTTTGACAGGTCGGCTGCCATTTTTGATATCTGGACTCATTTCACGCCACTTTTCGTCTACACTATCATTGTTTGACAGTACATTTTGGAAATGGCGCTCTTTTCCACCCTAAAAACCGTCATAAATGGCCGCCAGTGTTTGAGTATGCGCTTGTGTGCGGAATGCCCGCGCATACGTATCGATACCCTTATCATGCAGCTCTCCGACGACATTGTTAGACGGGCAAATGAGTTGGATGGTCTACAGGCGCGCGAAATGTCTCCCCTCCTGTCTCGATACGTTTTGTCTCATTCGACGGTCTCTCCTCACCCCGAATCGTATTTCGCTGGGTGTGTGTGTGGTTGCATGCACATTGCCTACGAGCTCAACGCTCACTTTGTTTGCGTTTGTGACTGAAGGTAGCGGGTAGGGCTGCTGCTCCTGGCCACGTACGCAAAAAGTGAGAGAGAAGGCTCGAGACGAGAATTTTCCGGCCACCGGACCCTTTTTTTACTATTCTCGTCTGCTTTGCCGGGTTTGCAATGAAATTAACCATAGGATGGCGGTCGGAATGTATCTAAGCCACTTGCGTATCGATTTTCGGAAAGTCTGACGTCTTCTTGAAAACATCCATGTTTTGGCGTGACATCTTCTTTTACTTTCTCTCCGTCTTCTTTTGCCAGTTGCAACGCGTTAGCACGAGTGAGTCTCGAAATAGAATTGGGTTATGCAACCTTCTGGACACTTCCGCTCTGATTGTCGAGTCCATATGTTTCAAATGCAGTCAGCAAATCTTCGTTGAAGCCACTAGTGTTTCTTCTTCTCATCTCTTTTCAACCTACGATTTTCCGCAAATTGGTTATTCTCCTTAAGTTTTCCTCTTTCCAATAACAATGTTTCTTATTTCAGGAAGAGCGATCTATCGAACGTCTTGCTTTCAGTCTCAATAACAACTGCACTGTTACTCCAACGTCAACTAACAAGGTTCGAAATCATTACACTAAACGTTTGTACAGCTGCTAACAGAAATTTTCCAGGTTCCCATGATGAGCACAAGAACGAAAGCTGTAGTGAAGTTCACGTACGAGCCCAATCTCGAAGACGAGTTGGGTCTTCAGAAGGGAGAGTACGTCTATGTCGTCGAGAAGAGCACAGACGGCTGGTGGAAGGGAGAGGCACCAAACGGAACAATCGGATGGTTCCCGTCCAACTACGTCGAGGAGGTGGAGGCATCTTCCAACGGAAACCAGGGTAGCATCGAGAACCGCAATCCGTCGGCCGTTGCTCCACCGCCACCGCCACCTGTACAGCAGAAGACGTCGCCACCAAGAGCCTCGCTGGAGGTATGTAATAGAATACGAAAGAACATCACTTCATTTACCATTCACAGGCCGTCGTCGCGCTGTATTCGTTTGACGCTTCTTCGTCGGAAGAGCTCTCGTTCAAGAAAGGCGAGCGTCTTGAGATCGTCGACCATCCGGCTCACGATCCGGACTGGTGGCTTGCCAAAAACGCTTACGGAACCACTGGACTCGTGCCTCGCAACTACATTGAGGTTGGTTTTCGCGTTGATTTGGAGAAAAAACGCCTGTTCGAAAGTTTCAGGTTGTGAATGACACATCGGCGGCTGAGAACGGAGGTCACCAAGACTACACTCCGCAGCAGTACTCGGGAAAACGCGAGGTGCCAATGGAACAGGAGCCTTGGTACTTCGGTAGAATCTCAAGAGATCGAGCTGAGGATCTTCTCCAGCATGGACGCGAAGGAGAATTTCTCGTTCGCGATTCGGAGAGCAACGTTAGTAACCTCCTGTTTTAACACAATGATCGTTAATTCTTGAAACGATTTCAGCCAGGGGACTTGTCGATTTCGATGCGTGGAATCGAGCGTAACAAACATTTCAAGGTGCAAAACGTCGACGGACAGCTGAAGATCGGAAACCGCACATTCATGAACATGACGGCGCTTATCAGTCACTACACAACAAACCCGATTTTCTCGTCGCCCACTGAAAAATTGTATCTGACCGGCCCCTTGCCAAAGTAGAATTCTACCTCTCTCTCTTCTTCATTGTCGATCAATTTCTCATCTTAAAAAACCACTGAATTCATGTGTCGCACTTCTTTCTTCTCTTCAAATTTGAAATCAGTCCGCATCCACTTCCAACTCGTCATTTCTATCACTGATAGCCCTGTGCTTAGATATTCAATACCTATTTTGCCATCCACCGTTTGGTTCCAACGGTTGATCACGGTTTCGGATTTTCCAATTTTTGTTCTGTCCAAAAAATAATTTCAACAAAAACTCAAATGTTCCTCTCCCAACTCCACTTATCCTCTCGTTCAACTATATTGTCAGAGGTGTTCCCCCCAATTCCACTTTTGCCTTTTGTGATATTTGTAAATGAATACTTTAACAGGCAACAAAACGTTTTTTCTCTCTTCATCTCAACGTGTTCTCGGTGAAAAACAACCTATCGACTCATTTCTCCCCAACGAGGCTGGAGGAAAATTTATGCTTCTGACTTGTCTAGCCGTCTCTCTCATTTCATGCTCTTTTTTGTTTCCTACGTATTGATTTCCCCTCAGCAGACGGACGAGAAAGGGTCGAAACGAGCGCCCCCAGCAGCACAGCCTCGCGGTGTCCTCCAGTGACGCTCTCGTCGCTCCCTCCGCCGTGCTACCCCCCATTGTCTGGCGTCTCTTCAGCGCCACACGCACAATCGCCTCAGACGCGCTCGCATTCGCTGCCACGGCGCTGCACTCTGTCATTCTTCTCTTCTACTTTCCGTCGATACTTCGTTTTCTGTGTTCCTTCTTTCTCTTTTCACTTCTCCAATGGCGGGACGCAAGCGGCGCGGTTTAGTGTCGATTAGTGTAAGTTCCTGTCTCAAAAACGCTTCTGATCATAAGTTACAGGGAAAATACAAAGCCCGGAAAACTGAAACACCGACCCATCGTAGTATCGGCGACAATGTAAATGAATTGTGTTCAGTATGCAGGTCTAATATTCCATTGCAGGTAAAAACAGAAGAATCGCCTAAAGAAGCGGAACAGGCGGTCACCGCGGTTCCTGTTCAGAACCTCACAGAAGGTGCTAAAAAAGACACAGTTGGATCGGTCGTTGGAGGCGAGACTGCAGTAACCATGGGAAGCGAGAAAAACGTTGATGACAAAAAAAGTGTCGAACAAGAAGGAGACGTCAAAGGTGCAGATGGTGTCGAAGACGAGAGTGAAGTCGAAGACGAGAGTGAAGTCGAAGACGAGGGGGAATCCGAAGACGGATCTGAAGACGAAGAAAGTGGTGAAGAGCAAGTCGAATTCAAAGAAGAGTCGGACAATGAGGATGAAAGAGAAGAGGGCACCAAGCGAAAGAATGGCGCTGATCAGGTACGCTTCTGCAAGTTTTCAGGTTCCTGTTCGTCCAACTCTAGTACGTTTTGGTTTTTGATCTTTTCACAAAGATCGCATTTCTATATTAAGAACCTAAAGTGCAACACATTCAGATAACAACTCTTCCTCACTTTTGAAGTGTATTTTAAGTAAAATTAGAGCAACGTAAAACACACTAGCACGCACTTTTTCATTTGACGGGTATACATATACTTGTGATCGTACTCACCAACGTGTATTCAAAGTGCATATTTATGTATTTATGACACTGTTTAGTTCGAGACACCACACTCAATGACAAATATTGCTACTGTCAATGCATTTTAGAAAACTAGCAAAGTTAAGGTATTTCGTGGAAAACTGAACGGTGATTTGATGAGACTGTGCTTAACTTGCAACATTTTGGCGCGTCGAATAACTCTGGGAATTCGAGAAAACATATAAACCGGGATTCAGGAAACAAAAATTTCCGTCTAAATGTACTCGTTGCTATTTGACGCTTCGCTGTTCTGAGAAAGTGCAGAAACATGTGAAAAGACAACGAATTAGTGAGAAATTTTAATTCTCTCTCTCTCTCTCTCTCGACATTTTAAAAATCGTAGTTCGGTGTTATTCGATTACATTTTCCAGGCATTCCGTCTTGCTCATAGTAACCCAGTCGAAGTGGATGCGAGAAATGTAACCAAACACAAACTTTGAAACTGAATCACGAACCTTTCTCTTCAGAAAATGATCGCCGAGTACAAAAACACACCGGAAGGGCAAAAGTACACTTTTCTTGCTTTCATCGGAGCAGGCTCGTTCGGACGTGTGTTCAAAGCGAGAAACACCGCAACAGAAGAACTAGTTGCCGTCAAAATGACGACAACTCGCAAAAGATATAAACGCGATGACGACTTCGAGGTGTCGATACTGCGCACTCTCAGTGAAAGTGGACCCGGAAACAATCGTATTCTGAAGCTCATCGAAGGATTCGGTACAGGGGCCTACCACTGTCTTGTGCTCGAGTTTCTCAGCCAGGATCTTCATAGCTTCATCACTAGTTCTGGTTACGAACCAGTATCGTTGTGTGCGATTCGAGCTATTTTCTTTCAAGTTTTGACTGCGATGCTCAAAATGAAAGAGATTGGCGTGATCCATGCGGACTTGAAACCTGAAAACATCACGTTTGTCAACCGAACAACTTGGCACCTGAAAGTGGTCGACCTTGGAAATGCAGTGTTTTACAAAAAATGTACCAGAGGATCCGTCATGCAGTCAATGTACTACCGGTTAGATTACAATCTCGACATTTGCACAAATTAAAAGTGGTCATGTTTCAGAGCTCCAGAAATAATGCTCGGTCTGAAAGGCGGCCCTGCTGCGGATATGTGGTCTCTTGGCTGCATTTTGGCTGAGTTCTACACAGTCGATGCCCTGTTCGGCGGAACGGATGAGTATTATACTATGAAGTAAACAAACGTTCAAGGGTCTCTATTCAAAAATTCTATTTTAGGAGCATTATCGCTGTTAGAGGAGCACTACCTGCGGCTTTGATCGGAAGTGGGAGCAAATGGTCTTCGTTTTTCAAAGAGGAAAGACCAGCTGATTTGAGAGATGCGATCAATAAAGAGCGCAAGTTTGTGCTCAAAACTCCGGAGGAGCATGGCCAGGATGACCCAACAGCGAAAAATGACGAAAAGGAAAAGATAAACGAGCAACACATTACATGTGTTAAAGAAATAGTGAGATTTGGTCGCAAGACTCCCGAAGATACGCCGTGTGATCGACTAAAGCGCGAAGAAAACGGCAACGTTCGAAACGAGCGCGTCAGTGACTTCTGCTCTCTTATCGACGAGGAAGCGTTTTCTAATGTTCTCGATAAGATTTTCACCTACAATCCCGAAGATCGTATTACGATTGAAGAAGCGATCAAATCTCCGTTTGTGAGAATGGACCTGATGCGCTTCAAACGCTCTAGTTATTATAAGAATGCCATGTCCATCTTGTCCCCAATTATTGCATCGTCGCCTCAATCTGTCATTGATATTGTTAACAGCGTACCGCGGGTATGTCGCGTTTCCTTTTGTTCTTGTCCACAATGTTTACTACTTTCTTCAGAAATTCGAAGTTGCAAATGTGCCTGACAATACATGGCTCCAGGGCGTGAGACCGTTTGTTTCATGTAGATCCGATGATTTAGACATACCGGTGAAGTCAACCACCGAAATCTACAAGCTGAAGCAAACAAGTCCGACGAATTGGTGGCTTGTGGAGAATAGCTCAAAAAAATGTGGCTGGGCACCAGCGAATTCGTTCGATAGAATTGAGGTATGTACATATTTTCATCTCGATGACATTCGTGCAATGTCCCGTTTTCAGTATGTTCAAGCCCTCCTCGATTTCAAGCCAAACAATTTTCCGACTGTGTTGTACTTGGAAATTAATGAAACCCTGGTATTCTTGCGCCCGGAACACGAAGGCAAGATGTGGTTTTGTAGAAATTGGCTAGATCAGGAAGGACTTGTCTATCCATCCATGGTTAAGGTATTCTAAGCAATCTTACCCCCCACTTTCTAACAAACGAAATTTTTTCAGAATTGCTCTGAAAGATCACCGAAGATCTCTCTCGCCGATAAATTTTCCTATGGTCTGCAAGAAATGGAGTTCTCGCATAAGCAAAAAATAGCGTTCGTTCCATCCGTGGCTTTGGGCACTTTTTACGAGCGTAATATTTGCAATGGATTGATAGAGCAACACATAATAAACGATACACACAAGGAGGCCTACGAGGAATTAATGAGAAACCGCACTGGTACTCCTAAAGATTAGTGATAAGACTTGCGTTCACAAATTTGAATGTTACTTTCATTTTTCTTCTCAACTCGTATTTCCGCTAATCACCACATTTCCTAAAACTGTATCCAAAAACTCTTTCTTGTACGCGTACTCGCTACATTCCTTGTATTTGCACACGAAAAAATAATTTGAGACTTGTTTTGGTGTGCCATTTCTCTATCCTTCAACTTTCATATTTTTCGTTAAAAGAAAAGTTACATGAATTCGAAAATTCTGTCTGAAAACTGTTCTTTTACATCTTTTTCTTCTTCTTTTCAATGACTTTCCTCCCACTACGATAACTCCTCGTGAATAATTGAACCGAAACTCCGACTTACTTATGTGTACTGTCAACAATTTATATAAAATAAAGTTATGAGGAAGAATGTTATCTATTGAATCGGGTAACCCAATAATATAACTCGATTAATGTAAACTATTCTCCTGCAACGTCAATCGTTTCGAATATCAACAAAAATGTGAAAGTTCAAAAACAATTATTGAGTTTTGAAAGCTCACTTTTGTTTTTGATCGCTTTTGGATGAAGACTGATAAAAATTGAGCTGTTTGGCATATTTTGCTTATCAACTTGTTTTTTACTTGTTCAGTGACCGGAATTTTGAATTCGCGAAGCGTTGATGCTTTTGTTTGCCCAATAAACTGTTTATCAATCAATAAATGGAAAGAATCGAAAGGTGGAGAAGAGGTAAATTATCAGAGAGATGGAAAAAAGAACAGAGAAGTTGTCATTGTTGATTATACATTGATGATTTCTTGAAAAGAGGAAAAGAACGAAGAAGGCAGGACAACGCCTGAAACTACCCCCAGACCCGTCCGATAATAATAATTCGGGTTATCCTAACTTGGATAGGATCACAAAAAGACAAAAAAAAATCGAAAAAATTGGGATTCGTCCTAAAACAGTGGGTAACCAGGCAAAACAGAAAAGGTAGGAACGTAAGAAATGGAGAGAGACAGTGATCCCGAATCGACTCTTCACGGTAAGAAATGGATTGTTTTTGTGGAGGTTGTTATTAGTTCGGGGAAACAAAATGACATTGGGACCTGAGACGAGTTGGGAGGCGGTCTGGTTGTTGGAGGTTTTTTTTGGCGAACGAAACGGACGGATGCAACACTTGAGAAATGTATGGGATTAGATGGTCAGCCCTCTCAGGAGATCTGGGTAGGCTTAAAGAGACAAGGTAAAACAGGAAACATGTAAGATAATGGAGGAAATGATTTGGGGTGTGGGGCAGAGGGTTCTGGGGTTCAGTTTTCTAACGGTCGAGAGCCATCAGGTAGCGGTACTGCTCCTCGTCGGAGCGCTCGACTGGCTTCGAGAAGAATCCGCGATGGAACACTCCTCCGAACAGAGCCGATCCCTGCAAAGACTTCAATTCGTAACAAACAATTGGGAATGTTTATGTTTATGGCTGAAGTTTATACTCCGCCCTCTGAAGACAAAGATTGGGAATGATTCGAAAACTCACTCTTGACTGACTGACAGCCGGCTCCTGAATTGGGGCCGTGGTGGCGGCCGGAGCAGATGCGGTGCTCGCCGACTGGGCAAGAGTTTGGGCAAAGTGATTCTGTTGCTGTGGCATTTGAGCAGTAGCGACGGACATTCCTTGCTTATTGTCCAGAGAGGTCATAACCAATCCGCCCTGATGAGCTTGCGAGAACGGCTGAAGGTTCGAGAAGCTGGTTTTGCGGCTGTTATCGAAAACCGCGGCTTGCCAGTCGAATTGCTGAAAACCAACGATTAGTTCTTGTGATCTTCACGTATAATTTGGAAAATGATCACTGAGCAGTTTGTTTTGTTTGTATGCCTTCAAAAAATCCAATATTGATGCTCAGATGGTAAAAAGTACGTACTTAGCAATCGAAAACTGTTGAGATGACCGAATTTGGACAGTAGTCCCCTATTGGGGCTATTGAAACTCTAGGTCTCATTGAAGGCTAATTCGCGAACCCTGGAAGTTTTGCGAGTAGCTTCGACGACGGCTCCGTTCCAGTCGATAGCAGACGACGACTTGCGAAGTGGTGGCTGATGGAAGCTCTCCTGAGACAGCAGAGCTGCCGAGCTGAAAATAAAGCAGATTGAATGCAATCACTAGACAGAGCTAGAGGCCGAAAGAGAATGAACTGATTGGGTCGAGACTGAGGGTAGGTGGGGATCAGTTGTAGACCGGGGACAGTTGGGAGGCGTGGCCAAGTGTGTCACAATGCGTACACAATGGCGGTTTTTTGATTGAGTGGGTCAAAGTACAGAGGAAATTAGAATGGCGACATGTGAATAATGCTGATGAGTACACGGAATTCACGTGAATACATCTACAAATGCCAGCGCAGACAGGTCTCATTATCAAATGCATCTGCGCATATCTAATGAGATCTCGGAGATTCGTACTCTCCATACGTAACTGCTCGCTGGCCTCTCGCCGATCTATTCACTTGATCTGGATTGTCAGGTTCAGGTTGGATGAATGATAGGCCCGGTAAAAGTTGTTTGTTTGATGAAGAACGCAACGTTTCGGGCTGAATTCAGCAGCGATAAGAGATGAAAAGAAGGAAAAGAAGACGGAAAGTATTGCAGCGACGCGCTGAAGGTGATAAACTTTTTGGCGGGAAAAGAGCGGACAAGAAATTTTTAGAGAGATGATGTGGCAGTAAGACAGTGACCTTCCACAATTCTCTTTTCTTGCCCTAAAACGACGGCTACAACGCAGAGGCTGAGTGTGTCTCCCTCCTCTGGAGAAGTAAAGTGAGGGTCAAACGGAGAAGAATGTGTCGTGCCTCTCGCCGCATGGGCTTGCACTGCCGGCCGGAATGAATCGATTTTAGTTGCAAAGCAGCCAGCAGCGCATAGCGAGAATTCTTGGCATGCTGCCAGAACCACCCGCGCTCCCTCCCCCCACACACTTCAACGAAGCGTGCGCGTTGTTACTGCAACCACGAATGCCACTTTCTTCGAGTTTGACAACCAGGACAATGAAAATTACCTGCACGGGAAGTGAAGTCCGGATTCGAGTTGATTGTTTCCAACAAAGTTCATTATTTGAGGAGTCTAGTCACGAATAGATTCGGAGGACGAGGCTGGGATGAAGGCGATAAGAACTGTCGTTCGATGACCGTTTTATAGCGCCCAGGCGGTTTCGGTTGGGAGGGAAAGGGGTGGAGCCGACGCGAAGATAGAGAGGGTGGCGTCGCGGCAATGAAATGTAGGAAGAGAGAGAGCGAGAGACACTTTTTGTTCGCTGAGAAACACAGACAGAGGCAAGAGTTAGCAGTTTTCAATGACACGACCGGGGCACCCCCATTGACATCTCTCGCGATCTCTCGCGTTATCATCATGTTTCGCGTCGCTCGGGCCGACGGCCCACGTGGGATGATTCTATCTGACGAGTGAGGAGAGAGGGAAGAAGAAAGGAAAAACGAAAAGTGGTGTGGTTTTCCCTCTTTCTGATTTCGCTCGGTGTCGCGAGAGAGCCGACCATTGTGTGCTCGAATCTGAGGTCACGGAAGAAAAATTGGAGAGAAAGAGAGAGAGAGAGATAGAGGAGGAAGAGCAAGGCTCACCCCGCAGATCAAACGCTCAGAGCAATGTTGCTAAAGGTCCGGCGGAAGCGAGACTCTTTCACAATCCGCAATGCATGACGTTGTGATATGTTTGAACAAAATGGAGAGAAACGAAATTCAACACGAGTGACATTATTTGATCTGCAGATTTCATGAACATTCGCAAGCTCTGTGAGAACAACCTGTCAATTCCCGGAAAGCTTCAAAAATGTTTGCAGATTTTGCGACTGTCAATATCAGGCTTATGCAATCTGATTGTCGAACTTTAACCTTAATCGATGGAAAAGTGTCGATCAAGCAAGCGGCACAATTGATAAAGAAGGATGGAGCAAGACTACCCATTAAACTCTCTGTGCTCTTCAAAGCGGTGATAAAATTGGTAACAAGTCAGATAAGATGCAAGAGAAAGACAGGTTGAAACTGAGTGCATTGACGGGTTTAAATGAGTTTCGATTCATTTGTCATCGCCTCTTTCCCGCACCCACTTCCCTTTTCTGTCGGCTATTGACGACGTCATGGGTACACTCAATTCCTCCATTCTTTTCTTCCCAGACCGGACGAGGAGTCACACGACACTGTTCGTACACCGAAACTACAAAGAGACAGAGCGGAAGCGAAAGGAATTGGGCGAGAAGTATGAATTAGGGCCTGACTGGCGGGGGCTGGGTGGGCGAATGGAATGCATTGTATTTGCACAGCCATCCGATTCGTCGGGTTTGGTTGCATCAGGAATCAGAATCAGTGTGCGGCCTCAGTGATGTCACCATTCTCAGGGTCTAACTGGTTCCATTGTGACGACACTAATTCTTGACTTCAGGAGGGCACACTGAAAACCTCTTCCAGCTCTTTGATGCCAAGTTCCAATTCCTTCTTATACGGAGAGAGCAATAAGATATGAATAGGACTCGTGAGAGATTAGACTTCCTCTAGCTTCCAGATATCACGTATCCCTCACTTACACACCTAGTTTTCCTTCCAAATGTGAACAAACGCAAGAATCTAGAAAAAAGAGAAACTAGAGACTATCAGACAGAACACGTGGGAGAACGACGAAAGACAGAGAGATGGAAGAAAGGGGGGGGGGGGGGGTATTCTGGAATCTAGATCAGCTGGTTTGGAAGGAAAGTGAATGAAAGAGGTATTTGCGCCACGCTGGCTTTTTTTCTGCTTAAGTAGGCGTTTCGGACCCCACGTGGAGACATATGATCGTGTTAGGCTGTGGCTGTCAATGAAAAATGCGTCGTTCGTTGATTTGTTGAAATTTGGTCATCTTTCATCGACAGATGAAAAGATCAAAGCGAGAAAAACAACATTTACCACGTATGCACCTCCCTCTTTCTCCCAACAATTAGTTGGCTCTTGGCATTCGTCCTGATAATAATGAGTGATTCTTATCACTTTTCGCTTGTTTAAACCCCAATTTTTCTTAGAAGCTTAGCGGCAGAGAGGCGATGATTGGAGGACGGGGGGAAGAAAGAAACAAATGAGAAAAAAAGCCGAGTTCAAAAGATGAGACAGAACAATTCTTGGGGCGGGTGGTAACAGTTGTGATGTCAGTTGGTGTGCTTGACTGGGAAAGAAGTATCTAGATCTCGAGCAACGAAACTCGGTTACATTGGCTCGTCACTGACGTGGTATGATGCAATTATTGAAGAGGAAGAATAAGAAGCGCATACACAACCCGAACCAGACGCTGACCGCGTTCTCGTGACCAATAAGGAACGGAAGGCTTCTCCTTTGGGAGAGAAGAGTCTAGCTGGAGCAACAACAGTGTTTGTTTCTCCTCTCGTCATGGCTCGAAAAAAGAGGAGAAAACTAGCGGAAGATTGCGAAAGAGGCCGCGCTTGTCTCTTTTTTCACTAGTGCGCAAGCTCTCTGTGTGTGTGTGTGTTTATTTGAGCCAATCGGAAGCCTCGCATCTCTTCCCCCCACTGACTCCGCCAATCCAACTCCCTTGTGCCCAACACTGGTCACAGTGTATCTTGAGTGTATGCTGAACTCACGGCCCACGTGGTCTCGCTTTCTGACATCACACAAACGACCTCAAAAAATGCGAGACGCGACGGCCGGGACACACCTCCCGTAGAGTCAGCTACGTGCAAATGGAGTCGCCACGTGACATGGAATCATTTCGAAACATCCGGCGCACTCACGTGGCGTCTGATTTCGTCGCCAGACGTTCCGACGACGATCAGGTGGAGTAAAAGAGAAAACTATGACTTATACACTAGAAAAACACACATCGAACCACAATTTTTGTTCGATTTATAGATGAAGCCAGGAACTAAAAAAACTGGAAGTGTGTGGGGGAAAATTGCGAAACCGGAACCTTTGTTTCCATTTGTGTACTGACTCCCGGGTGATCAGCAAGCGAAGAAGAACAAGCGATCACCTAGTGAAGCGTGCCACATTCAGATTGGTCTCTTATTTTCTGCTTATCTCACTGCATCATTGTTCGGAAAATCAACAACAAACACCTAGTATCGGACTTGTTGACTACTGCTTTCCTAGCTGGTGACGTCTTTCCCACTTCCTTCACACATTTCTCGCGTTTCATGCAGGTGAGTATTTCCGAGTCGACCGGAATTCGATTCATCACTCTTTCGCGCACTAGTGCTGCTATTTTTATCATTCGACAAAGGCAAACGAGAGCGTTTTACGAGCGCAACGCACAGCGGGGTCGTTTGGGTGCAAATTGAGGTTCTTGTGGCGGAAGACGGCGAGCAAAAAGTTATTTATCAGCAGGAGGGAAGCTAGTTGGATTCTAGTCAGGGTCTATCAAAGTTCAGTAGGTCTGGCGAAGGACTCGTGTTGACATCCGGGTTGGCAAAAAACAACGCATTAGCATGTGGCCTGCGGAAATTTGAACTGTGCCCAGGAACTGAAAGACTACAACCAGGAAGCTGCAGAAAAAGAAAAACAGCCAAGGAAAAATGGGCCAAACATCAGTTCCAGACCCGCACACATGTTTACTCGCCCGTTATTTCATTGTTCTGTGTATCAATGTGTTCCGTTCAACTTTCAAAACGGTCCGGCGTTCACATTCGGAATCATTTGCGAAAAATGATGCAAAAGTGTGTCTTGTTTTTGGTCTTGCGAACATATGACCGGGCCGTGATACTGATGCAATTCTCTCGCCACGCGAGGACATCACCAGAGGATTCCCCCTTTCCGCCCGTTGACGAAATTTTTTTTGTTGTTTTTCACCCGTTTGCAGATAAGCGAATAGGCGAAGAGAGCGATCAAACCAGCAACGCGAGGCTACTGTAACACATCGGAAACACAAAAAAAGGGAACACTCCGGGTAAGAGATCAGCTGTTGCGAACGTTTGCAAGAAACGTGCCGAGAAGCAAAATTTTTGCTCAAACTCGAAAAGCTGACGAAACGCAGAGGCCAGGGAGGTCAGCGGCGGAGGTAAACGAGAGCAAGTCCAAACGATGAATGAAGCGAAAAGCTCTCGACCCGAGGGGGCGCCAAGAATCTGCACCGGGGACTTTCAGATCCCATTTTCCCGTTTGTCGTTAGTCTTCTGATCACAAATCTACCACTTCCGGTCTTTCGCCCAAGTGAAAAGAATGTCGCTGTCAACGACAGACGCGCTACCGTACTCGATGTCCGTCTTTATCGCCACGCGGTCTGCGATGTTTATGACAACATCGTTGAAAGGGGTTTCCTGGACATATCAGTCGTCTCGCGACCGCAAATCGTCACTGGTTCGAAAAATCAGATCAGATCGGCGACTAGGAAGTCGTCGGGCGGGGTTGAGGAGACGGAAACACTAAAACGGAAAGGGGGATTCTCCACTTGCCCGGGGAGGGGGGGAAGTATTTCGGCGATTTAGTCTTATCGTTTTTGCTGTATTGGAAAAGAGAAGGGAGCGATAGAAAAGGGCACTTGATAAGAAAACGACCGGTGCGTTGACTACAAAATGGAGTGAATCTGAAGTTTGTGGCTGGCTGAGGGAGCGAGATGAGTGTGTGAGTGTGTGCTTTTCAGCGCATAACGTCATCACCCGTCAATCTCTAATTCCGCCATATGATTCTCTTATGGGGGACCCACAAGATTATCTTCTGGTTTTCCACTTCCTGGTTTCAAATCCGAGGGATTTCAAGTTGTTTGGATTCCCATTTCAGATAAAGAGGCTGCTGATTTTGTTCTCTTCATCAAATACGGTTAGTGTGGTGACATCTGACAAAGTGTACGTTTTTGGAGCCCGTCAACAGAGTGATTAGTATGTCGCGCGCCGCCGCCGGCGACAATGCACTTTTGGAATGTACTGGTTGAAAAACAACACAAAGTGCGTGCTCGGAATGGGTTTTTCGAAAGAGTGAGGAGAGAACAAAAGTGACTTAGAAGAAATACTCTACTCATTCTCGCTTCCTTCCTCGGTGCGCAAGTTTTCCCGCCTCGGAAAAAGCATTGTTTGAACTCAGTTTTTCTCCCATCACGCCTGCGTCTATTTCTCGGACGAAAAGAGTGTTTCTTTTGTCACGGAGAGAAGAAACCAGCCCTCGGTCAAACTAGAAAGCCCGCGATGGAAGGAATCTGAAACGACACTGACCTGACGTTTTTGTCGTGGAACTCGTTCTCTCGGCGCAGAGCCTGAAAATGGAGGGAAACGGTGAAATTCGAAAATCATGATGTGACAACACTAAATTATTCATAGAAGTGGCATGCAAATGATGAAATAGGGATCTCTCTGAATCCATCAAAAGAGGTTTGAGAACTGACGAGGAAGTCGGAGAACAAAAAAACAAAACGGGGTGCAATTCTCAGTCTGTTGTCAGGAATTTCATCATAACATGACACGTGATCAACAGCCAAATTTCAAGACGTTCTCTATGAAGGGAAGTGCCACGTCATTCGTCCTTACCTGCAGATTCGGATGCGACGAGACTGGAGTCTTGAGTCCTTCGTGGACGTGTTGAAGGTTTGACATGATTTTGTTGAGCGACGGATGAGCTGAAATGATTCGACGGTGCGATCAAGAGGGCGGCAACAATTTGGATTGCTTTTACATCCAGAGTGCTCTCGGTGTTTCGAAAACTGATTGGCCATCAAGAATTTATGAAGTCTTGGGTCCATCTTTTTTGGCGAAATTGGCAACTTGAGAGAACAAATTTCAGCGAAAATTTGAGTTTCAGAGGATTTAGAGGGGCAAAGACTTGTGGAGGCTCTGTTGTGACAGGAAAATAGGAAGAATGAGGGCGAGAGAGAGAGAGAGAGAAAAAGAGCGAAAACAAGGCGGCCGGCCCTCACAGACACGTGTCACAAAAACAAAATTATGGAAAGTGCTAGGACATCTACGGAATTTCGAAATCGACTGACACAAATTAACTCACTCTCATCCTGGCTAACGAGGAGATGCGGAATGTCGAGATGCGGGTCGCTCTTGCTCATGGTTCGCAGCGAGACTTTCTGAATGTTCAACAGATGAATCACGTGCGACGGAAGGGAAAGAATGAAGCAGGAAAGGGAGTGGGAGACAAAGGTGGTCGTTTTGCGTGCATGTATTTTCTTTTTTTCAGAGTGCGCTGCGTGTGCGACTGAACCAAACAAAACAGCCCAATTTGTTTTTTTCATGGAGAAGTTCTGCCCGCGACTGAAAAAAGCTAGAGAGTATGGGGATAAGAGAGTGCCGAAATTGTGTTGGTGATAGAATAATGTGCCAACCCACCGGTGCCTGGAGCAGATTGTCGTTGTGATGCTGCTCGTGATCGTCGTGATGATGATGATGGTCATGTTGATGGAAAAAGCAGCCAGTGCCGATGGAGTTCATTGTCGGTGGAGGTGTCAGACGGGGTGATCGTACAGCTGCAAGATAGTCATCAGTTGGCGAGCTGTTTCAGTACAAGAGAACGCGTAAACACCATGTTTTCGGCGATCAGGCGATGCCTTTTTGAGCGAGCGCTGTCTGGAAAACACATGTGTTTACCGCACGAGTGCTGGCGGCCTCCAGATGTTCGCGCGCGCGCGAGGTCGCCTTTGTTTCGTTTGTTTTTCAGCTACTTGTGATTTCGAAAATGTTTCGATTCGATCCAATATTTTTGAAAAACAGACGACAGAAAAGGCTTGTAAACAGTGAGAGAGAAACGGTTGCAACAAAAACGAGAGCGAGAGAGGGCGTTTGCCGTTTGATGACTATCTTTCGCGATAGTGCTCAAACAGAAGGCCACAAAAAGTACAGAGCTCTACGAAACGAGCACGTTTTTGTTTACTAAAAACCAGTGGAAAATAGAGGAGCGGGGTGGGAATAATGTGTATCGCTTCTGTTATTTCGTAGTCTCTTTCGTCGGAGGGACCTCGGTCGCAACAAAAACTAGCTCTGGATTGGTGAAGAAGATAAAGTGAGAAAAGATGAGACATTGAGAATGGCATCTCTTTTTTTGACGGAGGAAACGAGCCAGAGCCAGTGATATCGAGAGAAAAAAGCGTAGATTATTCAGTTTCATCATCTAGAGAATTACGTTCTCAAATTGAGAAAAACTGGTCGAGCAATTGCGTATTTTCTTACGGAAAATGTGAGAAATGAAAGAAAAAATAAAACGATAGAAATTGATGCCTTAATTTTGGGGGAAGAAAGAAGGGTCTTTATAATGAGTGCGTAAATATGAAAACTGGTGTATATTTCTGTCTGCCCTATCTTCTTCACTCATTGTGTCTTCGTGAAAAAGCCGATAGGGCGGCGGGAAACAACTGTCATGCGGACGAAACGCAGTGTTTTCGAAGAGGAGGTTTGAACTTGAGAAAGAAAACGAAATGAGTGTAGAATATCGGGCAAAGTGCGGAATTGACGAAATGGAAACGTCATCTTGAAATGAACATCAAGAACTGAAACAAAAAAACATCGGTGGCCACTGAAAATAACCAGTCGATTGGTTGAACGTGTACAAAAATGAAAGACTGTTTTGGTATCACGTCACATGTCGTCTTAAATGCACCAAACTTCAATTGCAAGATAAATCAATGATCGGTTATTCCTTGTTCTTTTCGGTGTCTCGTTATTTCTTCTAAAAACGATCTCGCCAAACAAGAAAGGAAAGTGTCAAGAAAAACGCGAGAATTTGTTCACAGAAGGTCGAGGTTGGCAAAAATTGTAAGCAGAAACACATTTCTTATAAGGGGAGACAAAAGTTCCAGATCAGAATGTTTGATGAAGAGAGGACACAGACCAGTGATGTAATGGAACATCGTGTCAGTGAATGAAGTGACATCGATCAGTCTTGTTCTTCTTCTGCCCGCCCATTTCACGCTGTAATCACATGTAGACGATTGTCAGGGGTTGAGAAGAATGAAGCAGTATGACGTTGTGGAAACACTGATCCATGCGCCCATATGCCAAAGTTGTTTCATTGATACAACAGCCAGCCACAAGTCAGTCTTATTCTCGAATGCAAAGATCTTTGATGTTATTGATAGGAAGTGAAAGTGTTTATATTTTGCGCTACACCGGAGTCGATTTGTTTTGATATTTGGATCAAATATCGACTGCTCTGCGCCAATTGCTGAACTGGATCTTGTCACCTGTTTGTCGTTTTCTCTCCAATTAATTCTGTTCATTGATTCCGAGGAATTGAGTCTCAGTTCATTGAACACTGACTGATTGGTTTGAAGCGCGTCTTTGTTCGCAGTTGGTCGAAAGTTATCAGTTCTCTGCTACAAACACCTGTTTTTCTCATCAGAGAACGATCGTAATACCTACAAACTGATTTCAGAGTGTAAGTGCAAGACGAGAGTGACAAAGGACACGGAACATATGCCGTGCCTCTGTGATCACTTTTTTCAGGGAATAGCGACGAGAGATAACTTTCTCACTCTCCCATTGAAAAGGGCGGGGATGTTATAGTTAGATCAAACAGTGTCCTATTTTATTTTCATTTAAAAGGTAAATCGAATAAAAGGGAGTACAGATAAAAAATCTTCACCAGGTCCGCCTAATTGAGCTTATTGGATTTCTTTTTTTCTCGATAGTTGTCTAGACAGTGTCACGTGTCTATTTGATTGTTCTTTTTAAATGGGAAAGGGACCTTCTAAAACCCATCGTTCAGATTTTCAGATTAGTGGGGGAAAAAGAAACGGTGGTGACGCAGAAAGCACTTGCAGAAACTGACTTTTGGCTCGAAAACACACTTCAGATGAGGAACCGTGTGAACTTCGAAGAAGGAAGAAAACGAGAGCACAAAGTTCCGGAAAAAAAAAAACAATTTGAAAACTCCAGTTTTTATCGAAAGAATCGAATGCATTTATCAGTGTAAAATATTAGTGTCGAATTCAATACCTACTTGCATAACGAAACTTTTTTCGTTTGAATGGTTTATATAGATATGTTTCGTCCTTTCCAAAGTCCGCTTTTTCTAAGCCATCAGTTGAATAGATGTCTGTGTGTGTTTTTTTCCAATGTGCACGCGCTCAGAAGTACTCGCAATACCACATTTTCTCATTTCCGTTTCCACCGCCAAATATCCCTTTCTGTTTTTTTTGTCCCATTCCTCTTCTTCTTTTTCTTCTCTGATGATAGTTGTTTCTTTGCGAAGACCCGAATGCTTATTAAGACTGCTGCACAATGACTGACAAAATGATGAATAACTCATGAATGTCAGTGGTTATTATAACAGAACATCGGAAGGTGGTGTTGGTGGCTTCTCGCCATCTCCTCCCCTTTCTCTTCTTCTTTCTCCTCCCACGGCCGTATGTGCCTCTCGACTGCCCTCGCCAATTTAGTCGGGTCCTGCGGACTCCGCCCCTTCTCGCGCTCTCCATCTTCTCCCATCTTGGTGGTCGTCAGGGCTCATCTATTCTTTAGCATTCAATGCCTTCTTTTCAGAAAAGAGAAAAACATTTTTGAAACATGCCTTCGTTTGCTCATTTACTCATCGTCATTCGTGGCTTTAGTTCTTGGCCAACACAAATACCCTTTGCATTATACACCTCTTGCTTCAGGACGCTGGGAATCAGATAAGAGTTTCTATTAGTAAGCTGACTTTACTCTCTAATACCTAATACGTGAAAGTAATCGAATTCGCACTTTACTTTTCTCGAGAATTATCGCCATTCTTCATCAGAATTCCATTTATTGTCGTTCTCCGTCCGGCAAGCGGCCGCTTGTCTCAGAAGCCGCTGCACTAATCTCCCCGCAATCGTTGCCGACTCGATTCGGACCTATAGAGTTGGCTCAGTGAGCCGGACGAGCCGTTCGGCTCTTTGCAAATGAACCAATACGTAAGGTACCAGCAAGCTTATTTTGAATCATTCGTCTGTTTTTGTGCGTCTTTTTTTGTCGTGACTGGAGTGGTTCTTGAAATTTCTCATTTGGCTTGGTGCGCCACAAAAACCGACATATTTACAATCAGACAAGAGACAAGGAAAAAAAAATAGAATAACATATGTCTTACCCGTCGTGAATTTTCACTGCCTAAAGTTGAAATTTGTGATGAATCGGTCGAGTCTCGGGGATATTATGACCCTATCCGTTCGTCTCGACAATTATCGACACCCTTCCGTCTCAAGCTGCGGGCTACCCATTCCCAAATACAATTATAACGGTTCCGTAAGAAATGGGTTGTGAGGGCAAGAAACGGGAAGAGAAGGCTCATATAAGACATCTGCGCATTACGCAGCTCCTCTCCTCCACACCTCTCTGTAATCATTGCACAATCGGTTCCTCTCTTCCTTTCCTTCTTCTTGGTTTGTCTCTGAATACTTTTCGACGATTTCTCTTGCTTGTAATTGATACGTGTTTTCCGTTCAAAGCGTTCCCCGCGTAATTCGATATGTCCAGTCATCGAGAGGAGACCTGCAAGGGACCCCGCTCGATCCTTGTGGTTACCAAGTGCAGCAGATTAGTGTTGCCGACACCTCACCGCCTCTTTCTCTTGCTCGCTCAGTCTCTAATTTTCTTGAGACACTCCCCATTGCTTTCTCTCTGTTACTTATTTCCTTTCTACCAACTTGTTTTTGTTCCGTTTTCAGAGTGCTCTAATTGAAATGAAGAAGAAGGAATAAACACCAGATGCACGTCTTCCAAAACTTTCCGTTTCCCATATTCCTGTTGATTCACACGGCACAAACCATACCTCTCCTACCATCGTTCCTGAATCCCCCACAGCCGAATGCCAACTCGCAAGCGTACGTGGAGACCTCAAACGTCACCAGCCAGTTCACGATTCACGCGTCAAATGTCTCAAGCTGTCGTTTCAAAACAGCTGTGATACCTTGCGAGTGTTTTCTCCAAGTTTCCGACGACTATAGATTAGAGGAAAGTGGCAGAGTGGTATGAGGAAACGAAGGGCTCGCCGGAACTGAAAGAAACCTTCTTACAGCTCGAAACGTTTGCCGTTGGACCTCCAGACATCAAGATCTTCACCCCAAGCAGTCATGAAATGCTTAACGAGCTCTCCGTACACATTGAGCCCAAATTATGTCGAGAGGACGTTTCGGACATTGAGCTCCAGTACCGATCATTCCAGGTGAGCGCAGAAATGTCATCTATTATTACCGATGTGTTCATCCTTCGCAGGTGTTTCCCGGCGACGAGGAGTCTAGTTGGAAGACGGTCAGCGCTGTCGCAAAAACGCTCAAGGACACGAAGACAAGCCTCATTTTCGGGTGCAAGCACTTCGCCGACCCCGGCTATTATCGCGTATCCATTCGACTTTCTCTGGTCAATTACACGGTGCAGGTGAGCTAACGGGCCTCCAGAAGCTTGTGATTTTTTACGCGACAGTTGATTGATGATATTTCTTCCTTCTTTTCATACCAAGCATGTGTTGTTGTCGCGCGGAATTAGAATTTTTGATGATTACACATACACACACACACCCACAGGAAGACCAACCGATTCTGTATTCTTTTGTTGTGAATACGCATGTAGGCGTGTGGAAAACAAGGCGAGAATCTTTCGTAGAGCTCTTGATTATATGGTACTTCCGCACTGCTTCTTCTCAACATGTCTACCGCGCCTCAGCTCATTTCCTTTCGCCGCGCGTTTTTCCTACCCTCAATAAATAAAGGGGGCCCGCACACGAAAGCGGGTCGCAAAAAGAGAGAAGGGAAAGGCGCACGAAGAGCCAGAAAAGCCGTCGCCTGAATTTTCATCACCTTTAATGGGGGCCCTACATTGATAGGAAAGAGGACGGAATTCCCTCGAGGCAGAGTTCGAGAAGCGAGCCGCGTGCCGTCCAGTACCACGTTTTTTCGTGGCGCGTGAAATTGGAAAAAGAGCAAACGCCGTTTTTGCCTAATGAAAAAAAGTTTTCCGGGGTAGAAGGTCAGCCAATTTTCTAGATTGAAGAAGGATATTAAAATAAGAAATAAACCTAATTCGAAGCACTTTGCTTTCTCTTTTCTTTTCCCTTTCGCTTTCCGAATTGTCGTTGTGGGCACCCATTAAAAGAAACGAGCAATAATAAATATCAAGTTTTATGAGGGGTCGTGCGGGCTTGACATCTTCTCATCTCGCGCGCTTGGAAAGGGGAACAAGAATTATTTTCAGGGTGACAAATGGATAACCGTGAACCGGACCAATCAGAACATGCTCCGATTACGGGAAGAGAGCATATTCCCGCACTGCAGTTCAGACTTCACTATCGGATGGAATTTGGCCGAGTGCTCACTCGAACATCTTCACTATCGTCTTCGCATCTTGGCAGTGCCAGAAGGGGCGAAAAATCACGATGACGGGGCGGTTTACATCGGTAAGACACATTTCATCACGAAGCGAGACGTAATTGGTTTCGGTCTCATGATTGAAAATGTTCGTTTCAATTAAAGTGGTCCCCAGTGCGTGGTAAGTTGCTGAGATGGGTGGAGAGTCTCTATTGTTGCGCGAAGAAATGACCGATTGTAAAGCATCATTTCCTGAAATGTGCCAGATTAAACAGATGAGCTGCTTTGTTATTAATGAGTTCTTGCAGAGGAAATTGGCATCGCTCCGGACCAGAAGTCCCTGAAAATCAGCTGCTCCCAGTTCGACATCATTCACGAGAAGTACTGCTTCGAATTGGTTTCCGTCAACCGAAACTCTTCAGTGTCCCACACGTGGCACAGTGTTTGTGTCAGCACTGAACCAGGTGCGTTCGTGAGCTGCGCTCTTTTTGCGCGAATAACCCTCCTGTTCTCGAGGGATTTGTTTCTTGTTTGTGCAAGAAACAACAATAATTTGCATATTACGAATGTAAACGAGTTATGGCATATGGATGCTGAGCCAGTCAGAGAGAAGGGGGGCCTCCGGGTGAAGCAGATTGCTAGGAGAGCAGGTGACAATACCTAATAGAGGCTAACGGGCGAGGAGAGAGTGACGAACGATACCTTGGACCTCCCAACTTCCGGCTTTTTTCGACCAGCCAATAGAAATTAATACGAGCTCCAGTAATGACAGAGCGGCAATAAATTTATATTGGAGAGCCCTCCGACTTTTGAATCTCACGCTGCAATGGATGACTAACTCGATTTGCGGTGTTCTCTTCCAATATTCATAAGAATCGCAATCGAATTATGAATCTGTCCTTCTCAATGAGTGCCGCTAATCATGGGAAGCTGCCGGAAGGGGAGAAAGAGGAAGCTGAGAAAGGAACCCAAATTCTGCGCGTTCTCCCCCTACATACAGCTGTTTTCTTCTATTGAATAATGCGCGAGCGTGGTATGCAAACGCGCCTCCTAATTATCGACAGCCGTTACCTGAGCGCCTATTGTACACGCACGAAGCAGATGTGCGCCGATGAGCACGAAGAAGAGCCTCCCGTCGGGGGGTCAAGGGGACACTTGGCACATGCAACAATCCATGTCGAATAGGTACTTCATTACTGAACAAACATCATCTGGTGATGATCATCACGGACCCTCTGTCTGTAATTATTCCATCAAGAAACCGCATAGAATATGGAAAAACCGCTGACTGACAGCAGTCCCATCATCATCTTCTTCTTTATTTGAAACACAATTATCTTTAATGAGCGCATCAATTGGAACGAGTGCTTTTGCATCTTCCCTTATGGAGCTGCTGAATGATGCATATGCACTTTCTTGTTGTTTCTAGCTGCTCGAAAAAGCAACCACAATATGGGGCCCAATCGTGTTAAGTATGACACATTGTCATTGTTTTGATCTACCCGCTGCCAACTTGACCTCTGACGAGCTTTTAGTCGGCAGGAGAGTCCTTCGAATGAATTAATGATGTGACAATGAATGTGGACATTATTTAGGGATGCAGCTAATAGGTGCGGGAACAGAAAGGCAAACACGGCTCCCTCTTGCAACATGACGTCCCAATATGTTTCCAGGGACTTTACTTGCCTCAGATTGTATCAGCAAGTATTACAAATTGTCTCGAAGAGCCCGAACCTCTGTCACTTCCGCCTCGCAATCCGTTCCATCATTATTATAAAGTGTCCGTCGGAAGGAGTCTCCATCTAGCTGTCAAGTGTGCTAATTCCCTTCACTATTTCAAGTGGATTGTTTTGCATAGCAATAGACTCATCACAAGTTTGCCAAACGACTTAAGATTGCCGTCATTAGCAACAGGGAAAACTTTGAGAACTTATGAAAAGGCTCTAAAAATGAAATGCAAAGTGAAAAGAAAAGAGGGTCAAATTGGAAACTATTGTTTTGTTTGCAGTTGAAAGGAAAGTCGGCGGATGGTCGGCATGGAGCGAGTGGAGTGCGTGCTCGGAAACTTGCGGACTTGGCCGACAACGGAGAGTACGATTCTGTAATGAGCCAGTGCCAAAAAGGTCAAAGTACTGTGATGGGCCGTTGATCGAAACGCAGGAATGCATGCTGACTAAATGCCCGGAAGCGATGATGCCACAGAGTTTGTCAACCAATTGCTCCTGTGGATGTGCATTGGCAACCGAACCGAGCTCTTTTTTCGCGTCTTCTAGGTACATGATACACCTTCGCAACTGTTTCAAAACGATGAACTCTTCAGGCACAGCAGAATGTGTGAGGGGAACCAAACATGGAATCTCCCCCGTATGGATGGGTTGAAAATAGTCGACTTCACTGTCAGAAAACAAGGCGAAGCGAAGGGCAAATTGTTTTTCTTCCTCCGAGCACCTTATCAGGTACAGTTAACTATCTTGTTGTTGCGGAAGCAAGAAGCCAGTGTTCAGGAGCTAGTGTGGTCTTCCGATTCTCACCAAGAGTACCAGTTCTCGCTCCCTTTGTCAGCTTCCATTTTCGTCGTTCTCTGGAGCAAGAGCAACGATACTGCCCGGCTGAAGCAGATTGACGACGGATTCACAGTTTCTTACTCTATCCGAGGCATGTTTTCTTCCATTTCATCGTTTTTGAAAGCGCCCGCATAATCCATCAAAACGTAGAAACTCTGACAAAATGAGTGCAGTATAATGCACTTGTTATTACGCATTCTGACAGGTTCATATCAAAAGCCGCAGTGTCGTGGTGGATTTTTCGGAATAGTTATGAATATGGTGGTAGTAAGACACACCCGTCATACGAGACACGACCACCGGAAAACCTATCAAATTGTTGCGAGACTCAGACAAAACGCATTTCTATCTTTTCGTTTCTCTCTCTCTCTCGAAAAATGTGCATGGAAGAAGAGAAGCAATTGAGACAACAAGAATGACATGCGAAGACGAAGGTTTTGACAGGAATGAAATTGGAATGGAGGGGGGAGAAGGGCAGGCTCGTCGCGAGAGCCCATGTTCTAATTAAAATGCAACACATTCACAACTTGGAATGCGAAAGAATAGTAGAGGGAAGAAGGAGAACAAGGACCCAGACAAGAAAATGCAACTATTTCTTTGTCTATCTCGATCTCTTTCAATAAAAAGGGACTTTTTTCAGACGCCGACGCTTCCCCGAACGTCGCCAAAATCAACTCGTGTCAACCGTTCTGTCCGGAAACAATGGCCATTGCCATAATGGGTACGGCTGAAATTGGAAAAACAACTGTGAAAATTAATCGATGTTTTAGTAATTATAGCCATCATCTTCATCTGCATCATATTTATACCTCCGTTAGTGTGTGCAGCAGTCACTGCTTCGATGAAGAGGAATTCGAGTCCAGAAGTGCCACTGATGGACAACAAGTATGTCACGGCAACGAGTTATGTTATCTAACAAGACATTTAGTTCTAGGTACGATTCGGAAATGATTCGAAGCGGAAATACGGAGACCACCCATATCAGTTCTAGGAACTACGTGGCGAAACGGAGCATCGGAATTCAGCTCAGTGTTCAGAGCACTCCGAGGTAGATACTGTTTCAAAGCGACTTTTTATTCATAGCTTCTGACCTCCAACTAACACCTTCCAGAACCGCTAGAGCATGTCTCTCCCACGAATCCCCTCTTCCCCCACGAGGCCAGTCCTCGCTGAGTGAGTGCGATCAGCTCGAGTACGACGACTACGATGGTACCACATTCCCTGGCAGTTTTCTCGCACCAGTGCAAGATGTCATGTATTCACAAATTGACATTGACCAGGTGAAACAATGTTTGGTACTTTGAACATCAAACTTTTGTAGTTGATAGTTTGGGAGAGGTGTTAAAAAACAAAATCAAAATGGCTGCTCGTAAAAAAGTAGTTTTATAACCGTACAAATTGGGAGGAATGCGAACTATTAAACACTTTTACAGATAATCGGACAATCAGAGCTCTTCATAAACAGCGTCGAGAAGGCGGACGTCCATACACAGATCTGATGATTCTTCTTTCTTCCTTTCTTTCCAAAACCCTACCATTTTCATTTCCCGTCACAACAACCGTTTCATGTGCCTTTCGAGAGAGTAACTGTCCCTCAAAGTTCAAACTTTTTCTTCATTTTTTCATTCAATTTTTCTTCATCTCCTTATCTGTCACTTGCGGGAAAAAATCTTTACACTATTAATAGAGCACTTTTTAATATTCTGAGCTTTATTCCCCCTCCCCCTCCCATCCTCCAATTCTTGTCTTCATCCAGGTGTTTTCTCTTTTTCTTTTTCTACTTCTTCTTCAACATTCTTTTTAATGTATCATTTTCCAAAATTTTCCTCCAAAAATAAAAAAAGTCAAAGTTAAAAAGTGCAGTCTCTGCGGTTAGCCGATTTGCACCGAAAGCAAACAGAAGTTTGATTAAATAATAATAATCCGAGCTCAATTGCGAAAAGTTCAGCTGCTCGAAACCGGTATTAGATGCTATTTTCGAATTTTATTAGATTGCGGTTCAGTCTTCTTTCAGTTTCTTATCTAAAGTTTTGAAACACCGGAAAAGGCAACCAACACAACATGATTCACTCGAATGACGCATCTTTTCTCAAAAAAAAAAGAGTCGTTCGAGATCAAAATTCAGCCTTCGACATGGAAAGGCAAACAGGTACAAAGAGAGACGACACACTCAACCTCCCACCGTTTTTTCCTGACCGGTCAACCTGATTGCTGATTTTCAGGTGGAGCGCATGTGATAATGCGATTGTTGAGTTTCTTATCGTTCACATCAGCTGCCCCGGATTAGCCGACGGTTTCCCATAAATGTGACTGTCGGCTTCTTTGTTCCTGTTTCCCATTTCCTTTCATGGGAAAACTGTTTCTGGCCTGTTTGAACAGTTGTTGCCAGTGCCATTTTGCATTTCTTTTGTGATTTCCGTCTGTTTCATTCGATTCGCTCTCGGTAGACACCCTGTTTCAGATCCACATGAACATGTTTGCAAAACTGCTCATCACCTTGACAGTTCTCCAACTGTTTGTGGCGCTCCCTATTCTACCACAAGAACCGAACCATCCTAATGCAGTTTCCGATGTTCTGCCATCGTCCAGTAAATGTAAGATACACTTGTAATCTTTCCTACTTAACCTGATACTTTCTAGCCTGGACAGACGAGCGCCTTTGCGTTTTGAAAATGGGATCATCTTGTCCGAGCGGATTTTCCGAGGATCAGATCAAACTGTCCGTCCAGACCGATGTCATGCCAAGAGTGAGTTGTCTACTTTAAAAATAGGAAAGTCGATGTGAAAAATCCTCTCCATATGGAACATTGAGTGTATTCGACAAGAAGAAGAAAAAAGAAACGGGCTGAAAAGAGATTAACATTTCCTTTATCTGACAAACGTCATTTGTTCATTGGAACAACGCGACATTCTATTCTTGAGCATAAGCGTCGCTCTTCACCGGAAAGGGGCAGCAGTGTGTGGCAAATCATAAACTACTGCTGATAAGCATTTCGTAGTATTGATGTAACCTCATGTTTACCTCATTTCAGGATACCGACCGCGACGGTAAGAGGCTCATAATCATGGGCAAAGCAGGCGAAACGTCTCTGACTCGGAATACGTACGAGTCTATCTACACGCTAACCCTCACGACTTGCTGTAAATAGCTCCACCACTTCTGACTATCTGTAAATGGACCTTCGTATTGTTTAATGTCATGTACATCGGGTTTTTTTCTAGAATTTCTGAAAAAAGAAACATTGTTTACTCATTTGGTTTATTATTTATATATATATATATGAAATATAAATATATTTCCAGTAAGTATACAAGAGCGTAGCGCAGAATGAAACACGTTCTTTTCCAAAACAAAATCGGTAAGCGGCTGCGGATTCAGTGCATATACAGACGAAGAGAAATGAATTACACAAAGTTAGCTTGCGCCTGTCTTACTTCAAATTTGTGGATGTCAGTGAAGTAGCGGTAGCAGCCACAAACGGCACGCAGGGCCCAGATGTGGATTCCTAGCTGGAAGGAAAGTCCCACAAGTGCTGTTAGTGCGGTTTTTGCTGGAAAAATGACATGACTAGAAAACAGACTGCTGCTGTTCGCCTACTGTATTCCGACTGAGAAAGTGTTGTGTCGACGAAAAATCGAAGGATGAAAGTTGTATTGCACGCAACCGATATTAAAATGATGACGATCAGAACGGCGATTCCGAATACAATAGAAATCTAGAATGAATGACTTGATTTCTGGACTCTAGAATCTGTTTTCATACCTGTAATGCGATGAATGCAAACAGCAAATGAGCCTTTTGTTGTAAAATACCCACGAACATGTAGAGAAGAGCGATGATGACGAGGATCATGGGAATGGCGTAAAGTTTCATGTTTGGACGTCGTTGCTGCAATAAAAATGGAAATTCTGGAATCACTTGAAACAATTGGTTACCTCTTGTGAAGTGAAAACGCAGTACATCAGCGAGAGGCAGACGCCTAATAATGCGAAAAAGCCGATTGAACAGGTCGCGATCTTCAAAGAGCATTTTGGATACTCGGAATGTGCTCTTTTGTGTTAGCTCACTTTAACGTGCATCAATCCAAAGCATGTCTGATATGAGTCATGATGGTGGTTGAATATTCGGATGCTCTGCGTGCTCTTCTGACTTTTCAACGAACGCATGCTTTTCTGGCTGCGCACGGAACGTAAACTTTTCATCGAATTATGATGAGAGAGCACTTTCGGACTGCGAGGACTCTTCGGGCTGTCCATTGTTGATGCTACAAGAAAAAGAGAGAAGACTCGAAACGAATGGAATCTCGAGAGTTGAGAATGTTTTTCGTGGGTGGAAGGGCACAAGACGTTAATAAAAAATGAGGCAAAGCAAGTTTAGAGTCATTCGATTAGCATGAATAAGTAATGCGGTGTGGCAACAGCTAATTTATGTTCGACCACTTTTTCGCCGGCTAGCTGGTCATGTGAGCAAAGGGAAAAAAGAGGAGAACAGTTGGAAGGATATACCAGAAACGAGAGGTATTCCCATGTGACACTGATAGAAGAAATCAATCGAGATTCTTCCCGCTTTTCTTGACGGATTACGAGATTAGTCGAGTGAGTCGTGCATATCTGGCACCTCCCACCAACTTTGCGTCCTCAAAAGCTCACTGATTCATTACAGCGGCACAAATTTCAAGACTGACGCACGTCGAGAAGTACGTCTACTTTTGTATGTCGATAACAGCCATGAACTTTTCGTTTTCGAAGCTCGTGTTTTTTCTTCAAATCTCAACTAAAACGTTATTGCGAGAGATTTGGAGTGAGCCGCTAATCTGAAACGCAAGAGAGAAAGGAAAAGAATCAGCAGCCGAAAATATATTTTTTCGGCAAAGAGAAAAGGGCCAAAAAGCAGGACACCACGAGGCGTGCACTTCTTCTTCTTCTGATAAATGGTGAAGAATTTTACCTCGGGGAATGATTTTGTACTCGGAGCGCAGCTCACGGAGAGCAAAAAAGGAATTCTTCTTTTCGTTTCTGCTGCTCGCCGAACGATTTTCTTGCAAACACAAAAAAGGCGGCGGTTTTTCGTTAGTGATTGATGAATTTCCAAGCGTGCTATCTCGGATATCAAAAGAAAGGACATTAATTCATGCTCTTTTTTTTTGCAACTGGAAAGCTACTTGCTGCAAAATTTTCAGCTTCCGACTGAAATCCGGAAACGAAACACTTTTCGCTTCTATTTTTTGCCCACGTCTTTATTCAGAAAGGTGCAGAAAACGAAAACTTTCAGAATGACAGAGATGCGAGAGGAGATTGAATTATGTTCGAGTTGGTATTGATAAAACAGCTTGAAAATGAAAACGTGGATGAGACGGGGTGGATATCGGAATGAAGTGGATTTAGACGAAGAAAAACGTGACTAATATGAGGATAATGTAAGACACGACGAGAAGCCAGTTGAAGACCTGAAAAACGAGCAGGATGAGTGTGTTGATGTGGTGCGCGCCGAGCGGAACACACTCGTTCCGTGGAACTACTACTCACGGTGACTGCGATGAAACGAGGATGATAGACCGAGTCCGGATGTTTTCCCTCGCTTCCTGACCTCGAAATATACCACGATTCAAGGGAGGCCGAGATGATGAGACAAGCAAGGCAGATGACGTAGAGGATGAGCAGCTGAAGAGAAATGATCTGTCTCGCACTCCAATCAGGAAGCTTACCTTCATCTTTCCGATCGTTCCGACAACATCCTTGTCGAAAAGGTTGGATAGGAATACCATTACTGCGAAAATCCAAGTGAAGAAGAGAATCGCCAAAATCAGACTCTGCCACCCGAATCCCTATAAAAATTACATATCGCTGAAATTCGGGCTGAAAGTGACTCACTCTGTAGATGAACTGGAAATAAAGATCAGTGTCCCTCCAGATGAAAGAGCAAGCGAAAAGAGCGGCGAAACCGAACAAGACTTGAATGAAGTTGATGAAGCCATGAAGCGTTCGCATGAATTCAAAGTTCATTTTCAGCTGAAAAGTACAATTATAATCACAGCATTGATAATGTGCACGAAATGGCAGAATAAAGCGCTCCGCGAACCCCCGTGTCGTGTCGTCGAGGTAAATACCATCGCAAACAGTCCGACCCCGGGTAACGTGGTGGCACAACTCTCGCAAACACGATTTTCCAACTCGGAATAGGAAAGGTTTAGGACGGGAGGGGGAAAAAGAAAAGCTATCGCACTTTCTGATCTGTGCAACGGAACTGTTTGAGTGGCTGCTTCGAGAGTATTTCCGAACCTCGCATTGCTAATACGTTTCTGCATAGTTTCTGTGGAAATTGGGCGTACTTATTTTCGAGCTGTGATAACGTTTATTGACGCATGACGAAAGAGATCATTGGACCCGGAGAATGATCGAAACGATACGCTCTCAACTACAACAAGGTGTTTTTCTACCATAAAAACTGCAATTCTTCATCTTTCTGCGAATAAAATAGGAAACTGAGTGAGGAGGGAAGAAATACTAGAATAGTGTCCGAGAACTTCAAAACAACATTTTATCGTTATGTTTGGAAACCACGAACTGATAAGAAGGGACTGGAGTACGCGATGATTCACATTCAGATTCATATTGCAATTTGCTGGCATTTGGAGTATGCAAAAGTGAAAGGTTGCAGCCGATTTCGTGAAATGCCGGGAGGGCACTCAATCGAAAACTGCTGATGGCATCTGGATAATGCAAACAAAAACGAAATGAGGGGAGGTAGGTAAAACAAACAAAAACTGAGAGATGAAGATGGAAACAAACCGCCCATGTGATTCTCGAAATTCCAATTCGCTTTAGGTATCGAATAGCATGAGTTTTCTCTCTTGCAGTTTTGGTGGGAAGTATGACGTTCCCGCACAATACCCATGATTCAAATGTCAACAGTACCGACATGAATAACATTGATATCGGAAAATGGGCACGAGTTGAAAAGAGTTTTTCAATTTTCTGTTATGAGTTGCGGCAGAAAAAACAGGGTTGTCAACGGGCCGATTCCGGGCCGGCGCGGGCCGGCACATATCTCCCTTGTTTCTTGGAATTTTTGGACAAGTTACCTATGGAAAATGTAGGTCTCGGCGCCCTCTACAAAATGGCGTTGAGTTTGTGCATTTTTATCGAGTGCCAACAAAGTTAGAAGCCAAAAAGTGGCCGGGCCGACCAATCGGCTCGGCCCGGCCCGGCCCGGACACTTTTTCGCCTATAACTTTGTTGGTACTCGATAAAAAATTACAAACTCAACGCCATTTTGTGGAGGGCGCCGAGATCCACATTTTCCATAGGTAACTTGTCCAAAAATTCCAAGAAACAAGGGAGATATTTGCCGGCCCGCGCCGGCCCGGAATCGGCCCGTTGACAACCCTGAGAAAAAAAGGGAAGAATTCCAGGTGATCAAACTTTGGAATGATAAATGCGCGCATGAAGATAAAGTAAACGTTTCAAAGTTTGCCCTTTTCACAGTGAGCAGGCTGGATTTTCTGACAAGTCACATGCGATCTGATTGATTTCTCGCACTACGGGTGGCACAAAACACGATTGAGTCACACTTGATGAGCGCAGTCCACGGCCAAAATTTGGGGTTACTGTTTGTAGAGGTCGGCAAACAGTTTCTAAAAAAATACCTTCTCGGACGGAAGGAAATGTGACTAGCGGTGAGTCACAAGAGATCACACTGAGACCCGATCATTTGGAGCCCTTCGTGAGCTGAGACGATGCTGATGTTCGAATTCAAACTCTTTGAAGATTTGAACGGAATATGTCATAAGTAGATCCGGTTTCATATAATGGAACACATATTATTGATTTCCGATTTCTTAAGCAGTTGTTGTTTGGTGAGTCGTGAAATGTTTATTATTTTTATCAGAAAGGGAGCACAAAGGTAAATAAATTGTTGAAACTGAGTGATTCTTCTGTGAACAACACATCATTTCAATGTTCATGTTTACATTCAGATTGGTTACACATTTTGTCTGAAAACAATATTCAAACCCCAACTTCAAATCTTTAATAGAGCGGGTGGCTTCAAATCTGGCATAAAATTGCTTGTAAGCTTCATTGGAGACTAATGGGAAAATGAGAAAATATCCAAGCTTCCGACCGGTTCTTCATTTCTTTCGCATCACGCGAATTTTCGTAATCCCTGATTGCCAACCGAGACCCTAGCGGGAAATCCGGCCAATCATTTTCTATCTTCTCTTCACCGCATCTGTTGTTCTCGTCCTGCCCCCCAAGCCGACGAAGGCTAATCAACTAGCAAAAACAGTTCTCGGCCGGTGATAAGGTGTCCCTTTCGTTTGCCTCCTCTCGACCAATCCGCCTCCTCGCCGTATCCAGTTGCAACACGTTTTAACAAAAGAAACGCCTCACGAAGCCGTCGGCTTATAAATGTAGGTCACCAGCATCCCGCCTCTCCGTTGTCGAAGCTCTTCTGAAGACAGTGCCTCATTCGCAATCGGCATGAAGTATCTTATTGTTTTCGTCTTTCTCCTGGTCGTGGCTGAGGCCTACGAAAAGGCATCGAACCCATTCAAGACCAAGAAGTATAAGTGTGTCGAGGTGTCGGATGATGAGGAGATCCAAATTGTTCCAAAGAAGGTATGCCCTTCAATCTTTCCAAATATGACTTATTTGATATGATTCAGAAGGCGCCAGCCTCAAAGTATCCATGGAAAGCCGAGGAAGCGAAGGTGAACAGAAAAAACAATGACTTCCGCTCTACGGAAAGCATCGAGATGCCACTCGCCCGAAAAGTGAAGACTCAGAAGATCATTGCTACGACCCAACCAACTGTCTCTGATGTTCAGAGAGATGCTAAGGGTAGACCACTAATCCTCTCGCCGGCACATTGCAAGCAGGTCAGCTTCTATTACTCTCATGCACGTGTAATGACCGCTTCTCTTCAGATTGAGCACTATTCCAAGACCTACGGAGTGAAGGATGTGCTTGGATGGGTGCAAAGCAATTGCTCTTTTGCCAAGATGTACGTTCCAGGAGCCACTTGCGAAGAGATCAACATTCTCGTCGCTTCTTGCTACAAGAAGAACTAATAACAGTGCAACATTTACAAAACTAATAATGATGTATGTAAAAATAATTGACGATCTGAGACATGAAATCATGAACAAGTTGTGCAATGATGATAAATAATGCAATCAATCTCTCCGTTTTATGATCTCCGGAATCCAGCCAACATCAAACTTCCCGACTTCCACTGTTTGGATTCCGACTTGCGGTGACCGCGCATTCGTCTCGCTTTTTTGATTTCCTCCACTGACGAGGGTCGCCGGGAGTGTCTGTAAGTGGATTAACAGGCAATGGGAAAGAAAGTGATCGCATTATCTCATCCCCGACTGGTTACCTATCTGACCTGAATGATCGATCAGCGAGATAGACACCGCATGCAAGGGTATCAAGTGTCGATTTCTCAAAACTCTTCACTGACTTGCACTTTTCTTTTGACTTGACTCTTTCGTCGGACGGAAAACGTCGTGATAGGCCCACGTCTTATTTCTCAGCGCAAAAAGTGATTGAAAGTGTAAAGACGAGGCGTCTTCGTCACAACGGAGAGGGTGTTCATAAAACAAATGCGTTGTCAAAGATGATATATTAGTGGGAGAAGGGTGAACCTCCGCCGCTTCCCGCCTACTCGTCCACTTTATGAATTGAGGGTACCTTGGCTTCACGTGAAGCAGCTCTTTGCCGTGCAACGAAGCAATCGAAGTGCGCGGAACTGATGAAGAACTGGAACTTCCAGGCTGGATGAATATCTGCGGCGACTGCGCGGAAGAACTTGATATCGGCGGTTGCGACGAAGCCATCGACAACCTGAATCCGGCATTATTGTTTTCCATTTTTCTCTCGCGCACACCACCGAACCTTGCCACATTCAGCAGCAACTCCCCGGTGGTGGTGATGCCTTCGTGTCCTCCGGTAGCGACGACGTGCTTTGTCAAAGCGTATCTCTCCTGACGTTCGTATTCAGCGTTCTGTTCCGCAATGATTTCCATTGTTCTCCGCAGCGCTGCATTCTTCCCACCAGCTGAACCGGTTACCATCCAGGTGTCTGATCCGGAATTCGGTCTGCAAAGGAAGAAATTGGAAACTTTTTTGATGATCAAAGGACACGGCGAGACCTCAATGTAGAAACCCAATATGCAAGAAAAACCATAAGAGGTAAAGACACAATGACGATTGGTATGATGGCGATGTTCATGAATTCCGTCATGCTGTCGAAGCGAGGATATCTGAAAAACAGAAGTGCAATGCCGGTGCTCACTTTAGGCTACCTTTCATAGGCTATTATATGCCATCCTAACCGATTTGCAATCTCTTGATGATGTTTCCTTAGGATATCTGAAAAACGTGACGCTGAAGACAACTGAAAGGACATACCTGAAAGCACTTGTCGAGGTAGAAAGGGCCTTTGCTGACGTAGATTCGGGTTTGATGAATGTGGCAGTAAGACAAAGAATTTGATCTGAATTGTGAGTGATTCTCGTCTTGGGAAACCTTCCAAAAGAACAATTTGTTCGGGTCCAAATACCAGCCTGAATTGGTACACGTCAACTGTTTCTGTCCCATGTCATTCAACTAACGAGCTTCTCAGATTGCAAGCAGTTGCATTGTGGCAATACTTTGTCACCACCTTAGCCATCGTGCGACGAAAAGGAGAAATGAGATCTGGAAGAGGCGAATCGACGCAATAGGCTACCCGTAGACCGGCGGTCCAGTCAAACATGTCAAGCTCTGAAAACACGTTGATCAGTTTCTTGAGAAATCGGAAAAGGGGGATCAAACCAATTCTTGATGGATCTTCGATATGTGCGGAATAAGTGAAAACGCGTGGTACTGAAAACAAATTGAAAACGAGGAGAAGACTAGCCGACACCGAAGAACATCGCATCTCCTTCGGATAACTGAGGTATCCTGCAAAATAAAAGGTGTGCAACGATTGTAACAATTAGCTGTGGGTGGCGAATGCGGGTAAATAAACACTTAGTGGAAGGTGGGTAGAGTAATGAGTTACTTAGAACCGTCCAGTGAAAGAGAACAACTCTGATTGATTTGATCTTTCTTCCGGAAACCGAAAAGCATTGATAACATGTGTTTTGCGTTAGAGAATGCGAGCCGGCAGGAAGCAGCAGTCGAATGAGCTCGAGAGAAGTTGGAGAACCAGGAATCAACTGACCCAAGAACACAAAGGATTGCCGAGTGACGACTAATAAATATATGGGGAAAAGGGCTCATAATTCAGCAACGACAGACAGCAGTTTTTGTTCACTATCTCTCTACTCAAACTCTCTTCACCCGACTAGTGAAATGAAGATGAAGACGCGTTTTGAAGAACACAGCTGTTTGCTTGCAACGGCACATATGCTCACCGGGAGCTGTATATCTGAGAAAATGAGAAGCGTGTGTATATTAGTGGCATTTGAAACGGGAGCTTTTTGCAGCGGCGTTTTTTCTTCTCTTTCTCTCTCTCAAATGAATTGGGTTTTAGTTGAACGACGAGCGAAAAACTGAAACTTTATTGGATGGATCCCGAGAATTGCCTTCTGCATCATTCAATTGGCGATTTAACAGAACGAAACCTTAAGGGATTTAGTTCACAGGAACAATCTGGAAACGTTGTGAAGTCGTTTTGTTCTTTGAGGTTCATTAATTCAATAAACAATCATCATAGTTTTTGACGTCTTTTTCAAAACATTTGAATCAGAAAATCTAAGCATTTTTACAATTTATTCAAACATAAGAGTGAAAGTATTTCAAACTACGTTTTTCAAGGAAATAAAGAGTCACAATTGAAAATCAGAGGTCTGGTCGACACATTGGACAAGAATTGAGTAGGGCGGCCCTGAGGCATTTGATAATTGAAAACGGTGGTCGGAAAAAAAAGACGAGACACAATTTTGAATGAAATCAAACTAGAAGCGAGGTACAGGGATAAAGCGTGAGAACTGAACATTTATGCTTTGGTTTTGACATGTGAACTAATCAAAAGGAGTTTCTTTTGAACAATCCTTTCTCAATTTTGTTAGAGATATGAGACTTATTGTGGGGAAACGTTCCGATCGCCGACGATAGTACATATAATCAGAAAATGTGTTTTTGATCGGGAGGAAAGAGAATAAAGGATTGGGATATTTTAATGAAATTAAGGGTTTTGTTAGGAGCGGTGAGGTAAGTGAGGAGTTAGTTGTACGGGGGCGCTTTTTTGGTATTGATGTTGATAGGCCAACTAGTGGCAACTTGAGGAAGAGAAGATGCGATTTCTAATAGTACTTATTTTCAGAAAAACGGGTACGAGTTGCCTTTTGTCAGTTACGGCGTTGGCGCTTCACCTGCGAAGTTGGCGATTGTGGCGATCGCTGTCTTTTGCCGTGTCTCTTCACCTGAAAAGAATCAAATTATGCCACGAAACATTTCAAAATGTTGTCTTCAATCTTACTTGGTTGGCCAGGAACTGGTCGAGTGCTCCAGTCGATCCCTGGTCGCGAGAATTCGAAAGTGGAAAGGAGCCGGTAGAAGTCGACGGTTGATTCAAAGCCTGAAATAGGACGATTCAATTGGAAGGTTAATTGTGGGATTCAAACCTCCTGGAACAGCTGGACAGCGGCAAGAGTGTCTGCTGAGAAGCCAGTCGAACTGGTAACAGCAATGCGCTCCTCTCTGGGAATCGCCATGTTCCGGTAGAGCACTTCGAGAACAATGTTCATGTCGAACTTCGAGGGATCGCGGAATGCCGAAAGGATCTCCTTTGCAATGCTCGTGCAACCCGAGGAAAATCCCTTTTCGAATCCTTTACGGTAGCAGTCGGTTGATGTCTGAAAACACACAATTAAACATTTGATTTCTCAGAAAGCGAATCGTCGGGCCATGTTTTAATTCAAGAAATTTTTGCTTTTGCTTTTGTAGCAATAGTTATTCTTGTAAGGATTAGCATAATGTGCTGAACCCGCGAAAAAGGTTAATCTGTCTCAAATTTAAGGAGGTGCTAAAACTAGAAGTGGGGAGTATTACAGCGCAATCATAATGTGGTACGCAGAACTAAGAATTACAACTTTCTGGAAAGTCGATGTTTCCAAGAACAATTTAGCTGCTGAACCTCTTGTCAGAGTTTTGTCAGAAGAACAATGGTGATTGAAAACTTTACGAAAAGTGCAACTGTTTTTCAAGATCCTATCCTCACCTTGTACAACTCTGTTGTACCCTCGGCGGCGCTCCGAAAGCTTCTCCACGACGGGTTCGAGTAGAGATGAGCAACGGCCTGAGCACACGTCTCGAAGTCGTTCCAGAGCTTCTCCGACTCGATAATGTCGTGTCCGCAGTCACAACGATGCATCGGACCGCCCGTTCTTAGAGAGCAGTGCGAGTGGTGGTGGTTATGTGAATGCGACGACATACCTGCAATGCATTCGCATGAAAAGAGAAACCAGAAGAAATGTGAGAGAGAAATGAATAGAAATCAGAAATGAATTGGTTATTTCGTCGGAAAACGGAAACGCTTCTGAATTCGTCCACGAGAAATATCCGTCAGAGTGAACATTACAACGGGAAAATCGCCGTTTTACCGGCCAAAATGGCCCGTCAGCCCGTACTGGGGTCACGTTCCCAAGCCATTCACCGTCATCATCTGATGTAATGCGAAGAGATGGGACACCATCCATAAATCCCACGAAAAATCGATTCTGAGGGTTTTTCATGAAGAAAAAGAGGATTCTGAAGGATTTAAGGGACCGATTACGTATCCCGAAGAATAATACGAGCGAAACTACACGTTTGAGGTTGGGAATCGAAGGAAAATAACAGAATGTTATCACGTTTCAAAAATAAGGCCAAGAAATATAGCAAAGCTGCTATGAAAAACTCATTTTACATGTTTATCGATTACGGAGGTGAAGAAAACCCATGCCTTCTCGTGTGCAAACGCTCGCCCGAAAAATCGATACTGGATGATGGAATACTACAACTTTCTATGTTTTCGAGCAGAAGACCATCTGAAAGCGCAGCTGGAAGGGAAGAATAGAAAAAAAAACAAGTAAGAATGTATTCTCGTGCGAAATGAGTTGCCGTCTATCGGCCGCGAAACGCCTGGAAAATGAATTAGCCTAGTCTCCACGGAGCGCGTTTGCATACCCCCGCTGGTAAAGGGCCGCAAACACAGCGCGTTTTGCCGTCCAAATAGCACACCTTAAAACCGAGAATCGTGCTGAAATCTTTTTGAAATTTGGATGAATTTTCGCCCCGAATTATTGAATCCGAGTTTCACTTTTTTCGGAAGTACTGGTCTTCGTAGAAGTCGAAAGTTCATTAGAGTAAATACCGTATGTAATACATACTATGTATATACATTCATGTTCATTGTTTTGAAGGAAAAAGCTGGTAGACCCAAGTCATGTTCTATTTCCTCGCGAACCTTGTCAAAGACTGGGAGGACACTCGTTTTACAGGATGCAAGCGATCGGCCGCTTTGGAAGCTTATCAAGTCTGGTTGACATCTCGGGGATCAAGCTTCGAAACGAACCGCCAGTGACCCTGATGATGTCACTGAACTTTAGCAGATCACATCGCATTAGGCCGCCATCCAGTTTACACTGAACACAAATGAAAAGAAGGCTCTAGAAAGAACGTGCCATCTCGATTAAATCGTTCATTAAGCTTTTCGCTCAGATCAAGCTACGCAGATCAAGCGCTCTCTTTCGGTTTCCCTTTCCGCACCTGGAAATCACATGACGTCTGCATCTCTTCGCGTGTGTGATTCATCGCCGACGTACCCACTTTGTATCGTCGTCCTTCCTCCTCAGAATCTTCTTCTTCTTTTTCAATAACCAACCGGTTTCTGCCTTCCGTCGGAGGCTTCTCCTATAAAAGACAGATGGAGAGGAATATTCGTCAATGCTTTACTTGTGTTCTATTCATTGTAACTTTTCCGCTTTTTGCAGAAATGAAACTTCAAACCGGCGTCTCGAGCAAAGATCTTTCAACTCTCAAAGAGCTCGCTGAGCTCGAGAAGTTCAAGGAGGCCAAAGAAGCGGTTGTCATGAATGCAAAGAATGCGGAGGTTGAAGAAAAGGAGGCCATGATCGAGAACGACGCCGACCAAAAAACTGACGCCCTACAGAAGCTCAAGTAAGTTTTGTTGTGTGTGGGACACCGGCCTACGAAAAAAGTTAAGGAATACGTTTTTCAGTGTTGCGAAGAGTGTGACCACTTCAGAGAACTGTTTCCTGAAATGGGACAACTGCTGTCTTAAGAAAGACAACTGCTGCGTGGTGAAAGCGGTCCGGAAGCTCACCAACTGAAAAAAATTAACTGCCTATACAATCATACGCCCTGTAAATATCCGACAAGAGAATGATGTTTTACTCATCCCCAATAATATTCTTCTATCAATAATAAACATATTCACGTGCTTTCTATATGGTTTCTGGTTGAGCTGTTTATTTGAATTTTAAAAAGCAGGAGAAACCAACAAAACGGGGATTCGTTGTGAAATTGCAAGCAGAACCGGTTTGGAATCTAGGAATAGTAACAGTAACTTTATTTTGAAGTGTAAAACATCATGGAAAAGCCACACATTTTGTCGTTTATAGTTTTCTTACGGTCAATTAATGAACAAACTTGTCTACAGCATTGTCTGAGTCACAGACGGCGGGATACAGAAGGGAAAGAAGAAACAAAATAAATCTTCAGCATGACTGATACTTCCAGCGTTCTGACGTTCTCATTCAGCACAAATCGGATCAGTTAGCGCACATTCACCGAGCGTGATCAAATAGTTTCAAGCCGCATCAAAAGACCGCACAGAGCTGACATCACACGGTTCGTCTCTTCGTTGAAGTCACCAGCAGTTTTTGCATAATCCGGTCGTCGTTGGCTAACACCTCATTTGAAAAACAGTTGAAACACTTGGCACGTCGTCTTTCAGGCAACAGCATTCGAAAACTCGCCACTGATTGCTAGCCTTGTCACATTCGTATGAACGGTGCGCCGTATCAACAAAGGAAGACTTCATTTGTGAGCGGACTCGGCGCTTCTGAACACGACCACCTAGGGGCGAGCGAGTTGCAAGCCGACGACGAAGAGTCCGACGAAGACCGCTTATTCCTGAAGCCGGTTCGGAAACCATCTTCCAGTGAGTGAGTCTCTTTGTTCTCGAGATTCCTATCTCACCTTAGGAAGTGCACTCATTCGAACAACCAGTTTCAACCATAAACAGTACCGAAGTCTGAAAGAGATGATTATCGACATTAAACAAGACCCTTTGAAGGTAGGCGAAGCGGAATGATTCATACACGTATCTCTTCTTTTTAGATCGGAAGAAATGGTTTGAATGGGTTGGAAAATGGATCGAATCATTCGGATCGGAAAGTCACTTTCACTTTGGAGAACGATTTCGAATTGCCCAAGTTTCGAAGGAACAGATCTTTGTGGCTACGCATGGAGTTGTCAAAACTAAGTATTAATTAAAACAAAAAACAAACACATTGAGGAAGAAAACGTTCAGAAACAAAACTACTGTCTTTATCGTATCTTTTGTCGGATTGGATGTTCCTCGCACTGTTGGGAGTGGCAGTAGCATTCATCTCGATTTCAGTCGATATGATGGTGTTTTATTTCCAAGACCGTGAGAGAATGTGATGAATAAAAATTGAGCAAAGACGCTCATTATTACAGTGCAGCGAAGAATCGTGACGGTGTACACCATCTACGGATCTGATCAATCGTACTTTTTGTGGTCGTGTGGCCTTCTTGGATGGTGTGGTTACACAATAGGGCTGGTGGCGGCTTCAGCGTCTTTCGTCCACTTTGTAGCTCCTCAAGCAATCGGTAAGCGGCTAGAAGCTCAAACCCCTCTTATCATTAGCTAATTAAGGATCTGGGATTCCGGAAATGAAAACAATAATACGAGGTGTCATCTTGGTGGATTACCTGACATTCCGTACACTTGTCTCAAAGATCTTCGGTATTGCGATGGCACTAGGAAGTGGTGTGCCCATCGGGAAAATGGGTCCTTTCGTACACATCGCATCAGTTGTCGCCAACCAAATGTGCCTTATAGCAGCAAAATTCGATTCTGCCTATCGAGAAGAGAGCAGAAGAATGGAATGTTTAGCTGCTGCATGTGCAGTTGGCGTCGCCTGCACCTTCAGCTCACCGGTCGGAGGGGTATTGTTCTCGATTGAAGTAACGACAATGTACTTCTCGGTCCGAAGCTACTGGAGAGGCTTCTTTGCCGCTTGTTGCGGAGCCACTACTATCAGACTACTCAGGGGATATGTGGCCGAAACAGAAGGTTCGCTTCCATTACAAGGGTTTTTCAATTTTATTATCATTAAACTTTCAGTTACTGTAACCGCATTCTACCAAACAAATTTCCGTCCGGATGCATTTTCAGTCCACGAACTACCACTTTTTGCAATGCTTGGTCTTTTTTGCGGGATACTAGGCGCTGGTTACATTTCCGTTTATAGGAGCATTGTTCTGTTCCTGAGAAATAATCGATATGCAAAGATGATCTTCCAAAGACAGTTCGTGTTTACCTGGCGTTTCTTCGTTTGAAAAAAGAGGAATTTTCAGTTGGATCGTGTATCCAGTCGTAATTTCCTGCATCTTTTCTCTCGTTTCATATCCACATGGACTTGGAATGTTTTCGACGGGAAGAGTACGTTTTCCACCACCGCTCAGGTTAACTTTGTTTGATTGTAGATCAAATTCGGAACAAACCTGCGAGATTTCTTCGCCAACTGCTCATTTCTGGCAACGACGACTGACGACTTGGTTTGTGGAGCGGAAATCTACTCTCATTGGTTGAACAGAGGCAATATCATGCTACTTTTGTTCCTCTTTGTTCTTGTTCACGTGAGATTTCTCCGTTATATCATTTTGAAGTCTGGTTTTGCAGTTTCTATTTAGCATCATCACATTTACGCTTCCTATTCCCACTGGAGTGTTTCTTCCAGTTTTCGTGCTAGGCGCTGCTATCGGGCGGCTTTTCGGAGAGGTTTGTTTTGTGTTTAATATAGTTAATTCGAGTTGTTTTCAGATTCTTGGCTTGGTGTTCGAAGGTTCTTATCAGTTTGTGCCTGGAATCTATGCTGTCGTAGGAGCAGCCGCCTTTTCCGCTTCTGTCACCCATACTGTTTCGGTTTCTGTGATGATTTTTGAAATCACTGGTCAACTTCACTTCCTGCTACCGGTCATGATTTCTGTGATGTTGTCGAATGCGGTCTGTGCGTATTTGCAACCATCTTTCTTTGACACCATCATCAAAATAAAACACCTCCCGTTCCTCCCGGACATTCCACCCTCTAATAATCTGTAAGTGCACAAAATACCAAAAAGAAAACGTGTTCTGCTTTCAGAGTTCACACAACTTATGCAGAACACATCATGGTAACACCGGTGAAGTTCATCACAAAAGTCATGTCCTACAACGATATTCGGGAGATGGTGCAAACCGGTCTCCGTCTGTTCCCCGTAGTCGACTCCAAAAGTGAATCATGTTTCTAGTCGGAAAAAAGGTGAAATTTTTCAGATTCTCAAATGCTGATTGGAACTGTTTCAAGAAGATATTTGAGCTTACTTCTCAACGACAAGATTGGAGACCAGGCAAGAAAGGCAGAAGCTGAGAAGCGAGTTAGAAGAGCAATTGAAACTATTGATAATCACTTCAAAGACTCTGAGAAAGAGGTTTGCGGGCATTTACTAAATGGAGATAGCCATGTTCTCATTTAGTTGTCCGAAGACAAGAGAAGAGTTTGTTCTGAGACCGATTTCGAAACGATGCAACGGAAGAAATCGGACATTGTGACGCCGCTCGCACAAGTTGTCGAACCAACCGGCCCTCCCGAACAGAAAAAGTATTGTTTTGTGGGGAAAGAATCACTAATCCAACCGTATTTTCTAGCCGTTTCCTAGTCGTTCCGTTGCCTGATGTCAGCGAGCCAAAATTATTCCTTCCTCCGATTCCGGTGTCACCCGTCGCGCCCTTGGAGAATCCGTTAAAGCGACGAAACTCGGGATCAAGACGGAATGCATTGTTCAGTTTGCAAGATATGGACGCAAAGTCTGCTAAAGGTTCCCACAGATTACACGTTTTGTTTATTGACAAACTTGTTTAGATTTCTTGGATGACCATGGAATAGAACACAAAACTATCCATGGGAACGCAAACGAACACCATACAATCATAAAAAGCTATATGCGACAAGCCAAAAAGTACCTTCATCATATGCAGTTCGGAAATAGCAAGAAAGGAACTCTTCTGAGCAATCCATACGATCTTTCAGCTGAAGAAGTGAGCAACTTACTTTGAGTTACTCTCATTCTCATTTTTTAGAGAAGAGCATGGGAAGAAGAACAACTGGCGTTGCAAATTGATCTGACTGAAAACGATATCGATCCAGCTCCGATTCAGCTTGTGAAACATACATCGCTTTACAAAATTCACTCGATCTTTTCAATGCTCCAACTGAGCAAAGCCTATGTTACTGATTGTGGTAGGCTGATTGGTGTTGTTGCATTGTCCGATGTTCGTGATTGTTTCACACACTTCCGTTATTTACGGCCACATTTTCAGCTTCGCAAAGCGTTAGAACACACCGAAGAAGTGATAAAAACGGAGAAGAAGAACAGTACGAGCAGCACTGTTCCGAATCTAGTGATGCAGAACAACCTGCGTACCATTTCCACCAACATCATTGATATTCTCACTCCACCCCTCGAGGTTGCTCGTGGAACCACTCTTGAAACAAACACGGCCGTTCCGGAAGTAATATCGTCTCCAAAAGAAGTCTTTCCGCCGCCAGTCTTTGAGCCCCGCTCTTCACTCCGTCTTCGGCAGCCTCGTGCAGTCAACTACGGAATGGAGCCGCGAAAGAGGTTTGTTGAGTCGAAAAAGCAATCCAGTTTCTTTTTTTCTGACCCTCTGTTTCTATGTATAAGTACATTTTGCAAAAAGCATGGATTACTTGAGCGCCGAGGGGAACCGGCGGGTTAAAAGATTATATGCGAAGAAAAAATGATTATTGCCTTCTGGACCAATCGGTTTGAAAGAGAATCGTATAGTTGAAGAAAAAAGATGATCGATGTATGTTACTCGTTGAAGGTCTGGATCAGCGCAAGGCCAACGACCCGAGGAGTTTGTCGAAGCTGTTGCTTATCTGCGTCGGAAGTCGCATGCGATAGTGAGCCCGCGTGGGCACGAGGAGCCCGGAGAGAGTTCGTCCAGCGACTGACACTACCTACTTTTATGCACCAATAAACTTTGTTTCGACTTGATTGTACTTTTTTTCAAAGCAGCAGCGAAGGTTTGATTCTTTTTGAATCAGAAACACTTGTCTGTGGACGCTATAAAAGAACTACGAACAAGAAGAATGGTCGACGACTTTGGGCCTCATGAGAGACCAATCTCACATTTCGGACATTCTTTTGTCTACTGGATGACACGTTACTGAGGATTTTAGACATGGTGTCCTATTCTGATATTCTATGCACTTATTAGAAGAAAAAGGGCTTCGTGGGAGTTGCGGTTTTCTTATTTTCAAAGATGAAGGGTGAATAATGTACAAGTCTAATGAATTCAGTTATCATCTTTGGTTTTCAACTTAGTTCCCACTTTTTGTGAAATGCGACAACTACTTTACTGTAATTTCCAGTTTCAGGTTCGAGCTGAAACTGTCTTTAACAGCGAGTTGAACCATCCAGGTGAGCTACTTTCCCTTTTCAACTTTTGTTTTATTCAAAACACGAAGAGGAACACCTCCGTCTTCCCTCACACAAAGATGTGCTTTCTCAAACGGAAGAAACACGGGGGCTTACGAAAACTGATCACTTATTCTTTTTGTCGGCAATAGTCACACTTTTGACGTGCCCACCAGCAGCCCCTTCTCTCCGAAAACATTATGGCTAAGACCGACCCACCAAACTTCTTAACTCATCATCGCTGACTTCGTACTGAGATTTACGTTACCCGCCACACTTTTTCGGCGAGCCGCCGTTTTCGACGATGCCACCGCCTCCCCACATTTGGCAAATGAATATTCAGTGGGCGGTGTGTGTGTGTGTGTGTGTGTGTGATTAGAAACAAATATTCATTAGGTAGACACTCTCGGAGTGCTGCGCGACGAGCATTTTCTCACTTCTCGCCGCTAGCCAACTCTCGTCATCCTTCATTCTTTGTCTTCCGCCTCCTTCCAAATTATATTATAACCAAAATACACCATGCTTATTCTTCCTCACTCCACACACTCCGCACACGTTTTGATTCGTTCCAAAGATAGAGAAGATGTCTTTCGCACCACGAAAAAATTAATTAATCTGCACATTGTTTTCGCAGTTGTGCAGAAGTGCTGTTCAGTGACTAACACCTAGACATGCTCAATATAGAACGCTGAATGCAGATTCTAATCTGGGTTTGTTTCGATTCTCATTCTCTCTCTTGAACAGTCTCTCAAATCCTTTTTCGAAAAAGAGGTCATTGCTAACCGGATTGACTCCTTACCAGGGAACAAAACGCGGTTAGTGTTATTCGAGAGAGCATTCCTTTCATTCTTCGAAGGATACGCATAGATCCTTGTTTGTCATTGCCAAATTCACGTTCGTGTTCCTGAAATTGACGGCGGCCTCTACAATTATGATGTAATTGAGTCGCTTTTTGAAGCGTAAAGAGGAGCTAAGAGCTGCTCACCCCTCAATTTGCTCCAGCCCGCCCTATCGTTTAGTGGCGCTTGATGGTCGTGGTCCGTCACTCCGCGTCAGTGAAGACGTGAAAAGTACAAATTGAGACGTAATAAGTGTGAATTTTCAAATCAGGCCCCAAAACAAGGCGGGAGACGTTGTTCGCGTCGTGTGAGACGATAGTCAGTGGAGAGAGTCCAGAGAGGAACTTGATTCCGCGTCACCGATCCAAATGTAATGAAATGTTGTTGTATATCGTGGTCTCTGCCCGTCTTCCACAATGAGGTGTCGTCCTCAATTTTGGTTTCAAAGGTGTCATTGATGGTGGGGCGCCCGCCCCAACTGCTCTTTGGAAAGCACTTTTGATTCCCTTCTTCCTTCTCGTCCCCATTTCGCCTCCCACCCCCGAATTCGGCCATTTTCTTTTCCATTTTTTGTGTACAATCATGCCATTTTTCTCATTTTCACATCCTCAAATCCTGTTTTTCGCCGAACAAACCCCCGAATTCCATTTCTTGTCTGTCTGTGTGCAGTTTTCACACGGCACTAGCAGAACATGATAATAATAAACATGTTTTAAAAAAGATGGGTCATGAATTGAGAATCGTGAATATGTAATTTGCACGATGCGCCAGCATTTTTAATGACCTGAAATGAAATATCTCTGAAAACTAGCGTAATTTTCGGAGAAGAAGATAACGTTTGAAACTCTTCAAATGAATACTAGCTCAGGAGTCTAACTTTCCATGCTAGCTACAACATTCTAGTGCCAGGTAACTGTTTTTTTTGTTTCTTATAGTTTTTATGGCATTTCGAGTGCCACATATCTAATGAAACTGAAATCGCGCTGAAAACAAGTCCTGAAATCGTGAAGAACTAAGCGTTCAAACTCGTCTTTTCTCTTGGAATTTTTAACTCGGTTCGCGTTGACAAACTTGTCGTTTTCTTTTTTTTTCTTTTAAAACCAAAACAATAATAACGTGCAATAGAAGCGTTGGTAATAACAAAAGAGCACGGAATAAGATGGAACTCGTTCATTTCTGATCTGTTCACATTAATTTTCCTTATTGTGAGTCCGTCGCCTTGTGAAGGGAAAACCGAGAGGAGGGAAGGGAATCTCGTCTCTTCTCTTTTGCATATGTTTCATGAAATGAAGAATGGAGAATTGAGTCTTCGTTCTTGTGTTGACGGATGACAATCACTATTTCCCGAGACTTCCCATAAGCTTTTGCTCGTTTTCCTTCTAAACTTTTTGTCATTGGGTTCTCTCTCTTTAACTTTTCCATTTTCAGCATCCAACTTTCAAGCTGGCTTCCTGGTTGCTTTCGCGTCTTCTGTACAAGTCTCTGTAAGTTCAAACACAAAAAGCAAAAAAGAGAAATAGTTGTGTTTTCATAACCTGGTGACCCGAAAGGGGCGGGGACACCAAAACGTGCGCGTTGTAATAAATGCTATGGAGATGAAGTAGAAGAGAGGCGAGAAGAGAGAGAGAGAGAGAGTTGTGAACGATTCAGAAAAGAGAAATTGGTGAAGCATGTGGTAAGAAATATCTGGGGAAGGAGAGGTGAGACGCTTAGACGTCCGGAGAATCTGCGCTAGTTACGCTGAAAGCAGCTCGTTGGTTCCCTAAGTTTTAGGCGCCCGCATAATTTGATGGAATTGCACGTCCTGCGAAAGGAGCCTCTTCCAAAAAGAAGAAAAAAGAAGGCGACGAAGAGGGCTGCGGAATTGAGTTAAAACGATTTCGGCAACAATCTCATTGTCTTTCTCATCTTCTCACTTCCTCTTCGTGTATTGTTCTTTTTCTGTTTCCAGCGTTTGATTAGCTCTTTTCTCACTCTGCTCTTCTCGATTCACGCACATCTTCGACACACGCGTTCCGAGTTTATTTGAATGGCTAGTTGGTCGCAATGGAGCACAAAAAAAGTTGCGACCAAACTCTAGAGTCTCATTCTCCAAACCACTATTTCTTGATAATACACTCTCACGCAAGAGACGACGCGGGGCACCGGAAAAAAGGTGAGGGTCCCTGCTCGATGGGAGGGAGGAAACCTCAAACATTTCACACTTTTTTGCATCGTTGCGAAATTTAGTCTCCTAGAAATCAAGGTGTTTTCTCTTGGTTTCCCGTCTCTCTGCTCCTCATCGAGCCGACTCCTTGCGTTTAGTGGGCATTCAAAAAAATAAAAGGGGGGGGGGCATTCAGAAAAGAACCGAACGAACGAGTTCTTGTCGGCTCTTTGCCAGGGAAAATATTCGAATTTACCAGCAATTTGGCTGCACTCGGTTTGTTTTTGGTCTTGCTCGAGAAGGAAGTGTGCACGTTCAAAACTATATGTTGCTGCGAGATTGGTCTGCAACTGCGCTCCATTGAACACACCCGAGTTCCACGATTTCAAATTATTAGTGAAGCATGAAGTTTCTCGGTAGGCATTTGCACCGTCTGATGAAAACTCAAGTCATATCTATTTCACATTTCAAAGTTCTTGATTTCTTCTCTTTTGGGCTCTCTGCATACATCCTTCTTCTCGGCTTAGGGTTTGCCGCCTTCAACTGATTTAGGATTCGATTGGTGGCACCTAGGCTGCCATTTGGAGGATTTACAACTACAAACGACAAACTATTTGCGCTTTCCCATACTATTTACCCTCCGGCGAGTCACTAATCTTCTTTCTTCCCGTTTCGGAAAACTTTCATCTCCCTCCCGTTTACCGTAGTCCTAAATCATATTTGGACGTTTTGAGGCCAAACTCAATGCCATCATTTTGGTTTCCCCGCACACTTTTTGGATGTTTCGGAGAACAGGTTATCGAATTTCCCGTCGTCTCGTAATCGAGTTAAGATGGAATATGAGCTTGCTACCCGAGGTCTGCCGCAACGAACGCAGACAAATGGGTCTCTTCTCTTTCTCCTCTCCGACGCTCCGAGCTATGTTTCCGTGGGCTCTCCGTATCATCTTTCGCGTTCACACCTACTGGAGTTGCTATAGATTCTTGAGGACGGAGACAAAACGTGTAACGTTTTACGTTTTGATTTATGAACCCTTCCTTTGAGAGTGCCCTCACAAACCGCGACTTTTTCGATGAGTGCGGCACTCGATTTCTTTTTCGCTCGGAGCACCCTAGCCATTCGCATTCTAGAATCTATACTGGATGTTCCTCCGTTGAACAGTGTAAACAGTGAGAAATCTCATGAATCTTTGCCGTTCACGGCGCTCGCTACATGCACATCATTCGGTCTATCAGCTGTTTGTCCAATTTCTGTGCTTCTGAAATTGCCCCATCCCGCGCCTACTGAGCCATCAGAAATGAATGAAGAAAAACTTTCTAGCACACATTTTTCATTGGCGGAAAGTCTCGCGAAAAATATGTCTTTTCTTTCTACTTTTCCTTTTTTTAGTTCTTTAGGTTCAGGAGGCAAAAAACGCAGCTGAAAACATGTATTCATTTGCCTAGGTCATTAAACTTCCAACAACAGCGGGGAGCTGAGGAGGAAGAAGCTCGTTTTGAATTCTTACGACATCCTCGCGGTTGTATCATTATGATTGGGCACACACACACACACACAGACACACAACGGAAACTGCTCATAACGAGGACAGAACCGGCGGAGCACGAGAAACGATAACTTCGTTCTTTCATCCGCTTTCTGCTTCACCCAACCTTGGCGAGATTCCCAAAACCCCCCAAAACGTTTGACCGGAAATCGTCGCTTCTTCTTCTTCTTCTCCTTTTACTCCTTTCTTTTCTTTGTGACAGAAGCTCGTTCTCACTCTCTTCTTACGGAGAGAAAAACGAATGGGGATGTCCTTTTTCACGCCGATCCGAACTTTCCCAGTTATTTCTCTTCCCATTGTCATCAAATACTCGGCCACCAATAAGTAACTCAATTTTCATATGCATTCTTCGTCCCTCTTCCTTGCACCAAGACAGCTAGGAGATGTCCTTGCTTCTTTTCTCCGTTTCGAGAAGAACATCGTCCCATTAGTCGTCAAATAGGGCAGTTTCTTCTCGTCGACTGGTCGTAGCTCCTTCAAATCCCCGTCTTCGCTCTCAGCGCCGATTTGTTATACTTTTACGATGTGCCCCGCGGTGCTAAAACTGCCCCCGGAACCGCATGGAACGGAGCCCCGAGAAGAGTCGTCTTTCGTGATGAATGCTCCTCCTTGCACCTGGAGCTGCCTCTTTGTCTGTCAAGACTGCGGCTTCAATTTCCCGCTCTTGAAAAATCGCCTCTCATCACTCTTCTTTGTTCTATTTTGGACCGGAAGATTGGCTTATTCATCATTCTCGCACCTCCTGCTCTCATTTTGAAATTACATGTCACTCTTGTTATTGATCACTTTTCCATCTTGCCGCGCTAAGATTTAGAATGAGACTCATCCGTCTCGCGAATTTCAGATGCATGGCTTTTCTTTTTGGTATATTCCTATTTCGAATGTTGTACGAACCCCTTGTGTCTTGTGGTTCCGTGTTTTCTAATTTCGGAAGATCTTCACAGTGACAACACATCTGTCAGAGAAGTCAAAGTGTCAAAAAGGTTTCCAATTAGAGAGAGGGAGGCTTGACAGACATACACTTCTTTTTTCTGCTTTCTGTTGCAAAACGACGGATGAGTTCTGGCTGACTTCTAGCCGACTACTGACTGAAAAACATTTCGTGACTCGTTTTCTTGTGGCTCTCGAAAAGGACACTTGTAAATATGGAGGCCAAACGCTACAATTATACAGCTAGCCAGTTATTTTCGAGTGGCTGTTCTGATGAGAGCGACGGGCAGAGAGCAAAGCTCTCTTAGCTGAGATTTTCCGCGATTCCGATCCGATTGGCATGCTGTTCAAAGCAGAGCGAGAGTGCTAGAATCAATCCATCTTTACATCGCGTGCGGGTGTCAAAAAATTGAGAGCACACGACGAAAGAGATAGATACAACAATTGAAGGAAGGCACCGAGATCACACCTGTGGTAATTGATTATCTGTTTTCGTGGTTTACTCCTCTTCCGTCGCGTACTCTTTGTTCGCAAGCGGCTTTCAGCTACCGCCCGTCATAATTCATTCTCTTCCTCTTCCCGTTATCTATCCGACATTCTCATTTTCCTGAACTCATCTTCTCTCATCGTCGTCATCATCGCTATTTTGGCGGGTTCTCAGTGGAAAATCAGACGGGTCTATGATCATTTTTCATCCGGCACACCCCATCCGGCCTTGCGCCGCCCTCCTCCATCTCTCTCTCTCCCGTTTTTGCACCACGATAATCCGGGCAAAAAGTCGAAAATAATAAGTGAAGAGAGCCGAGAAAAGAGAGTGGGCCCTCTCGAGTTTTGCTCGGCCAGTTTCTTCTGCGTGTGAAACTTGGCTCGTTAATCTATTCGAAATCATCAGATTTGGAGGAGAGAAAACTGATGACGCAGCATTCCGTCTTTTCTTTTTTGCTGCCTTCTTTTGGCAATCTCCTTCCACGTCGCCTTATTCTGGTACATTAGTCAAGAATAATTCCAATAAGTGTCTCCATACCTCAAATGTATTCCTGTTTATGTTTTGGTTGACATCTTCGATTTGCTCTCTCTCTCTCTCTCTCTCACTCCCTCGTTTCCTCTCTCGTAAACCTTGAAGATTTGTCGTCAAGATAGTGGAGCTTCCTCATTTCCGTTACTTATTACTGCCTACGCAGATGCAGATTGCGCTGGAAAGGTCAGAAGATCCTAGTTCATCCCTCATTGCTTTTTCGATTTCATTTCGGGCTTTAGGAATGGAATTAACATACAACGTTCACTCTACAATAGTACGTTTTCCGGCAAGACACTTCTCTTAACCAGGCGTACAGATTACGAAATTTGAAATTCTAAAAATATTGCAAGTCAATTTGCGAGTATCTGTCTTTTTGCTGAATGTTGTCATCATCGGAACACCCGGCGTGCGCTTCTTCTTTGCCCCCTCCTCGCGACTCTTGCTGTCGTCGCGCCGCGCTCTAAGATGACGAACACCATTTGAGGAGGGAGCCCTCGTCGCGTTGCAGCTGATACCCGTCGTCTGTCCGAAGGAGGGGAGAAACGAAAGAAGGAGCCTATGTGACAACGATGCTCTTAACTCTTAACTTGGCCGGCCGCCGTTCATGTCCACAACCAATTGTTTTTGCATTTGCTCCTGTTCCACTCCTATTCACTTTTTTGTGTCTTCTTCTCTGTTACGTCTGCTGACTAGTGGCAGTAGGCGGCTTCATGAACTAATCGTAGTTTCGTCACCCCCCCCCCCCATTTGTCAATTGGCTACTGAAATGTGCAGTGCTGCAAAAAGGAAGCGACAAAATGAGGGGTTCATGATGGGGTGTCAATGACTTTAGCTTTCTCCACTCCAGCCCGCCCGTCCAAAAATGCGTTTCGAGCGAATTCTTCGTGTCCCTTCCTCCTTCCTTCCAAAATCATCAAACGCCTCTTTGTCCAACTTTTCTATGCTCTTGATTTCGTGTGTTCTTTTCACATCCCACACAACTCTCTTCTTTCTCCCCCTTTTTTTCTCAAACAACCAAACAGAAAAGTCCATATGGTTTGGCTTTTGGAACATTTCTTCATTTCTCGTTTATTCTAAAATAAACGCACCGTTTTCAGCGACTCGGAAGAGAGCGGCGGAGGAGGACCACCGCCAGATTCGCTGGACATTCCTGACTTGGTTCGGTACGCAGACCATCAAGACCCTCGTGACCCGCACGATCCGGCTCATCTAGACAAATTGGGTGAGAGGATATGATTGGGACAAACCTCTGAAAGCTATTGTACTTTAAGGAGGCAACTTCCTTCATCATCCAGCAGTCATGGGAAGTCTAGAGAAACTGATAAGGTTAGTTGTGACACTTTCAGATTTTCCAGATTTTGTGCATGATTGTTTCGTGATTGTGATGTTTATTTTTTCTGATAATTTCCGACATTTGAAAGAGAGAGAACAAGATTAAGATCCCTTGAATATTTTTGAAGTTGAAATCTGCAGCAATGTATTGAAAAGCCATTAGTTTTCGGATTACTTGAAACGAAGGATTTTCAATTGAGTCAAAGTAAATTGGGTGGCTATTGGATGTCTATCGGTAACGAGTTTTCTAAATGTACTCTTTTTACAAAACACATCTTTTTCTGGGCGGCCGAGCACGTGGAGGGAAACATCCATCGTGAAGCCTATCCAATAAACTATCTCGTTTCTCAGGTGCTCCTCCTCATTCTCGTCAGAAGAGAGAATTTGAGTTTGACGAACCTAACCTAATCGAGTACACCCCATTTTCTGTTGGAGGCCCCAAGTCCGCAAATTTTTTGTTATCGAAACCGAGGAGAGTTTCTTCGAGAAGAGGCCGAAGCGGACGAGTGTCATGTGTAGAAGCTGTGCCTCCTTGAACATGATTTCCTCATTGACCGCTTCAAGTGGTATATTAGATGTCTAGTGGTCAGCATTTTCCGGAAGGCATTTGATTTCTCTGCCTTCACTTGGGGAATTCAACTCACTTCCTTAAGTTGAGTTTCCTTCTTCTTTTTTGGGAAAAATTGTCGACTGTAATTATTTCACATTTTTCTCACATTTTGGTAACAATTGACTCTAGTTTGACCTTTTAAAAAACAGAAACATAATAAAAATGAGCTGATGTTTTGAAATGAGGGCGAAGATTTAGGCCATGGACATGTCGGAAGCGAGTCGAATCCCCTTGACACCTAAAGAGCACCAAGTAACAAAGAGCCGCCGATAGATGAAGAAAAGCGCGTTATCCTTCTGCGCGTCGAAACTGCTCATCACAACACTCTCTCGTTTCGAGTCCTTCTTATTTTGTTTCCAACCATTTTCTGTCATTATCTTCGTCGTTTAAAGCACGACATTCTACCGGTTTCGACATTCCGTTTAGGATTTGAGACGGGTTCTTTGGGCAAACAAAAATCTCCGTTTCCCTACTCAACATGGCAATTTTGTCATGTAATTTCGGTTTTGCGACTCAAGTCACCCATATTTGACTGGCAGCCACATTTTTGACAAGCATCATCTCATTTCTGCGAACACGGCTTCCCGGCTTCAGACACCGCCTTCGGTCTTTTCCTCTTATATCATATGGAAAAAAAACATCGCGCATAAACGTCTTGTTTTGTTTCTGACCGCCCCCCTAAAACGTTGAGAAGGTAGGTCATGCATATTTCGATTTTCGAGCTCCGTGAGTGACATATTTGTCTTTTGGATTGCCAGCCGCCTCTCCCGTCACGGGCATTTTTTCGTCTGGAAATGTTCCAGATCGCCGTTCACACCTTTACTTGTGTTGAGGCGACGTTCCGACATTTTATTGTCGCTCCGAACGGCCCAATAACAAACATTTTTGTCAGCCGTTATCACATGGGTTTCCGAGAGCGTATGAGAGGTGGCTGCCGAACCCCCGGCTCTCCGAACACATTGCCGATTGACATGGGTGGAATGGGCACGACCACCTGTTGCCTTATCCCTATAACGCTGACGACTGGTTACATCGCTTCTTGTCTGATTGATCCGTGTCTCATGTCGCTTGTCACATATGACACCACCCCTATTTTTTGTAAATCTTATGATTTTCAGCTTTTGTTGTCAAATTCTAGCTTGCAACTCAAGTGGAAAGACTCATTTGAACTTTCTGAAATACCGACTAACTTTCATCTCATCATTACTTTTCGAGTTCAAAAAATGATCTTTTAAAGCGGGAAGGATTTTCGAAAGATTTCGAAGACAGCCATATCATCTTTTAAAACGAAGCTTCACATTGATTGATCCGAGTGATAAGCTAACAAGATCAAAACACACATCAGATGAGCAACAATTGCTTTTCTGTGGCCTAGTTCCGCGTTTTAGCAACAGAAAACGAGGAAGAGAAGAAAAAAGCTCCAGTGACCTTTATAATGGGTTCGGGGATTAATTGGAGCGAGAGATTCGGGAGAAAAAACCAGCGGAGCAGGAGCTCCCAAGAGCACAAGTGTAATCATTTTCCACTTTGATCATCAACATGTATCTAGGTCAAACAATTTCTTTGGAAACGTTTTTCTTTTTGGATAAATTCAAAGAATGAGCTGAAGTGAAATGAGCATCGGAAATCAGGAATTCCGACACGCACGTATTACCTTCGCAAAAATCCCTGCCTTCGTCTGTTTTTAAACGTTTTCTTCCCAACCAAAATATAATTATTCCAGTAAGGAAAAAAGGTTTATTATTGTCTTGGAACCTGAGCGATAGGGGACCACAATTCACCGGATAACTGCCATTAATTTGTCGACTTTTTACTTTTCTACCTCCTCCGCCCCCAACATTCCTCTCGTTCTCTTCTTTTTCGGCCGGCACTTTTTGAAAGGGAGAGCCGGGATAGTGGGAATAAACGAGGAGAAACATGAGTCGACGCGATTCCTAATTCATCATCGGGTGGTATCATTGAAAAGAGGGGAGATGCCAAAAAAATTGGTGGTGAGAGTCATTCTCTCGCATATCAAATTTCGGTTTCATTGAGTAACTGCCCTTCTCACGTATCCCTTCAACTACGCCCACCAAAATTCGAAATTCATTTCAACGTCGACCTTCTAGTCGTTCAACTTTAATTCAGTCCTCTTTGAAAGTCCTTCTGCCCCTTGATCAAGTTTCCACCGTGGAGTCGAGCTCTCCTTTTTTTTTTGCATTGTTGCACTCTCTCCAATTTGTTATTCAACACTTTTTTTGGGGAGGTGCCCCCCTCTCTGTCGACCGACTGGTTGTGTATGCTGCCTCTTGACTTTTCCGCGGTGAAACGTATGAAATTTGAGTTTCGCGGGACGAATATTCAAATAGCTTGAAAATCTTATGAAGTTCCGGACTCAAAGACACTCGTCTCCCGTTTCGGGACAGCCGGCAAAAAAAACCTGTGCACCCTCATCTTTCGACAAAGTTTTCTTCTTCTCCGCCCCGGTTTTGGTTTGTTTTGTTTGCAAGATTTTCGCGGGCGATACTCTCGAAACTCAGACCCCCCCCCTTCATATTTGAACACTGACGACATGGCCAATTATTGTTCGTTTCTAATTCGCCTCAGTGACTTCACCACCAGATTTTTGGCATTTCTGCGAGCATTTGGGTTCCTTGATGTTGGGCCTCTTTTCCACTACTACTTTCTCTCTCTCTCCTTGTTTTCTTCCAAGAGAGAGAGAGACACGAAACGTCACACAGAAACCTTTGCGGAGAGACCATTCTCCACTCATAATTAATTTTCATTTTATTGCTGCAACAGATCCTCCTCTGCTTTCTTTTTGCTCCTTCTCTCATATCTTGCTCCTTCTCTCATATCCTTCGAGAAGTCATATCCGTTCGGGTGAAAAGTAAGACGGAAAATAGATGGACCCGTCCGAGTCTATTCGGGAGAATGATTTGAGATTGGATGATTTGGTTAGAGTAAATAAAAACACATTTAGTTAGTTTGTGCTTTTCGTGAAGAATTAATAAACGAAAAAGGGAAAAGGGAGAGTTTTGCTCGGTGCGCCTTCATCTCCCTTTTTTAGAGCACAAATGTTTTGTCTATCTCTCTCCCTCTCATCTGCCCCCTATTTTTTCAGCCGATTTTTGCACGTTTTCTGAGAGTAGTTTCCAGAATCGAGGAAGACTTGCATGAAATGAGTTCTATTCCGAACCTCTTAAGACACAGACGTAGCCCGCCCACACTAAAAATATCCGTCTGTCCGTGTGGTTAGAGTTTTTCACTCACTCGGTGCTGTCAAAATGATCAATTGTAGATCAGACAGGCTTCAGCTGTCAATAGGCTATCAAATTGTTTGAAAGAGCTCGTAAAAGTGACAAGATCCGAGCAGGCATATCATCAAGTTTTGATATCTTTTCATGTTCTACAATCGTTTCTGTTTCCACGCTGGCCCTCACAATGTGCTCCCCCATCGAGGCGGCAGTGTGATAGATTGACTGATAGCATCATTAGAAAAACGAGCAGAAATCTGTTGTGGTCACTGGGACGAGGATGTTTCCTCTCCCGTCATCTTTCTACTCATCCTCTCCCCCCCTTCTACTTCACTCCGCGTTCTCTTCTTTGCCGTTTCTTGACACATTGTAAATCTGAAAGGTTTACTTCCCCCCCCCCCTCTTGCTTTCTTTGAGAGGGTGTATCATTTATTTGCTATTCAAGAGAGTTGAAGAGGTGGAGAGCAAGAATTCAGAAGAAGTAGAAGAAGAAGAAGTAGAAGAGGCTCAAGTTTGAATAAAGAAAAGAAAATGATGAAGAAGTAAATAATTAGATCTGCCCGTGCGGATTCAGAAACCGCAAACCTTCTCGTTTTTCGACCGCCTACATTTTGAAACATGAATGAACTCAAATGAACTCGCATCCTTCGAACTCACATTCTCACTTTCTCCACCATTTCCCTCCCTTCCGGTATTTTCTCAGTTTTTGATCTACAACCGCTTCCCGCCGCCAAAACGAGGGTGTCGGTATCGCCCACGTATTGTTCTCACGAATCTCGACTTTCTTGCGATATACATTGTCATACTTGCCGCTCACGTGTCACTCCTCCTTCTCTTCATTTTTTCGCGTACTTCCACCTTCACTTTTCATTTCTTTCACCTGAAACATTCAGAAAAGTTGGAAAGCTTGGGTGTCTTCGTGATTCTCGAGGCCGCAAATGAGCGTCTATGTTCTGAACCTTGCAGATGCAGAGGGCAACATGGTCAAAGGGTTAGTTTCCTTTTCTTGCACTCTTTTCTCACAAACATCGGAAATTATCAGAGATTGCGTTGAGTGTCGGTGCTTGCTGAAATTGTGCATTTGTATGTGTTGTGAATGTTGTTTTCCCAAGGTTAATTCGTCTTTTCTCACACCTCGATCGTAAGTTTTTCTGGACATTAACGACTGGAAACGCATTGAAAAGGAAGTTTCACAACAACAACCTGCATTGCGAAACCTGGTTCCCTCCCGCCACTCGTAACCTTTCTATTTTCCATCTTTGCCATGTGACCTGAAAACGAAAAAGCACTTTTGAGGCGGCTCTTAGAAACGCCTAATTGCATTAGGCAACATGTCCTTCTCGGTTTCATTCAATTTCATTTCAAAAACGGAGACCTTCTGCCAGCTCTCGTTCGTCAACGACGCTCAGGCGAAGATCAGTCATGTTCTATCTGTCCGCGGCCCATTCCACTATTTTTTGACGAGAGGCCATTCTATTCTCATTTCGTTTCGTTTCCTTCGATTCGAAATGCCTCCAAGCAGCTATGGAAGAGAGAAAGACATTGAAAAATAGAGAGAGAGAATGAGAGTAAGAGAGGTGTGAATGTGATTTATTATCATTGTTAGGATCTAATAAAACGCGAAACCACAGAAAGCCAATTCATCTAGAAAGAAGAAGCTCGATGTGCTCTCTTCCTCCTTCAGTCAGTTGTTTTGTTTTTATGGGAACTGCTGCACCTCGCTTCATTGCACCCAAAAAGTTTATTTAGAGCCGCATCAATGTTACGCTAAACAAGACACAGCTCGAGGGACTCTAATCAAAAACCACTTGAGATATTCGAGGAACATCTTGAAATAGGCCCTAGAGGTTTCATATCTCACACCATAATCCATCACTGCGAACTTTGACCGCCTTGACATTTCGTGAAACAATGGCTCCCGAGAAAAGGCGTATCAATAATTCACATCAAATATCATCATCTTGTTGGTTAGTCAGATTCCGAAAGAATGAGGGTCCCCCTTCCCATTGTCTTCATTTTGTTGCTGTCATCATTTCTTTTTTCGCGAGGCCAACCCCCGCCATCGCCGCGTTTTTTGACGCCCAGCCATCCTCCCCTTTCAATTTTACCACAAAAAAAAGAACCTAAACGAAATTCGCACGATTTCCATTCCCATCTGGTGCAGTTGGGTTGTTTATGTCGCTCCTGAACACTTGCTGTGGTGAGGCACCAAGGATGTGCTTTTGTCAAATCATCTTCACAAGCCATTGTGCGGCATCCGTCATGAAGACGTTGACGAGATGCTTGCCGCTTTGTTCTCGCCTTCATTCTTCGCACTCAATTTCATTTTCCAATTCTTTTTTCGTTGGAACTCTGTCCGACTCGGGTGGCCACGCGTTTTCGCTGCTTCTTCTTGCGAGAAGAATTTGTTCCGCGATGGTTGGGACATACTTTATTCCAAAGAAACGTGACACTATACATTTCGGTTGCGAAGGTCCTATTTTCTGTCACTCGCTCAAAGAAGCGTATTCAATTGTTTCCGGGCCATCAATCTCAGATTGAACCGTGGCAGGAGCAATTCGAGCTCCCGAAATTGTAGCCTTGTGAAGTCGAAAACGACCTCGTCCGCTTCTCTTTCCCGACCCATTTCACCATTTTCTCGCTTTCGACCTAGCTTTTCTTCCTCTTGGCCTCTCGTTTCCTCCGGCCGATCCCATCAATAATTCTCGAATTCGATTGATCACTTGTTGCGGGGTGAAAAACAAAAATTATTGATGGGAACAAGAGAAAGCGACATGAGACAACAGAATGCAACACTTGCGGGGAGGACCGCCGAGCCATCATGCTTCATCTATCAATTGTCTTAATATCGCGTCCAGACGCACATCAGAAACAAGAGAGAAACAAAAAGAAGCTGCTCTTCGGCGAGTTGATGAGTCAAACGAGTCGCAATTCCAGTCTCATTCTTTCATTTCGAACCTTCTTTGATTCCCTGCCACTTTCGCTTCTCGTTTCCCATGCCTCTTCTCTCACAATTGCGACCCCCATAAATAGACGTCGAAATGTGGCCGGACTACTCGGCTCCGCGCAAGTGTCATTATTTGATTAAAATTGGCTATGTGTCAATTAGCATTCTGCAGACAATAACAAGCCAGAAGCCTTAAGAGCTCGCCCTCCCCAATCGCTATATTCAATGTTGCCGACGGGTAGTTGCATCTCTCTGTTTCTTAAAAACATTCATATCTACCACAATTCCTAACACACTTCATTTCTCCTTTAGTATGGAACACTCTAATGCAAGCATGACAGAAAGTTCGGTCTTTTCCTCCGCATCGACAAAATCTCATTGAGAAGTGGTGAAAGAAGAAAACCAGGACTCTGAAATCTTTGAAGTGCTCTCAAGTGTGTCAAAATTTCCGCTTCTAAGGTCAAAGCCCTCAACAATTTTTCTGCTTGATATCAAAAAAAGTTCATCGGGACCCGCTGCCCCCTTCCGGACCAGGACCTGCATAGATTTCCGGAGAAGGGCACGAAATGTGCGAGAAGTCGGGTCTCCCCTTCTTTTTAGGATATGTTTTCGTTTCTAGCAAGAATTCAAGTTTGACAAGATTTTTTGGAAGAGGAAGTGTTCTTGATGACTCCCAAACAAATGTCTGGGTGTTTTCAAGTATTTTGTCAGCAAACACACATTCCCTCCGACCTGATCCAGATCCATCGATCATTATTGGTTCAGTCAACTGAAATCCAAAGTGGGTGCTCTTTTTCTCTTTTGACTGAGGTTCAAAAGTCGACCATGACGGATCTAGCAGAGCTTGCTCGCTTGCACGAGATTTTGTGGCGAAGAAGTTCACAGAGTGTCTCAAAGATCTTCTCAAGGACTCTTCTCCAAACAGGAGCTGTTTTCTGTTTACTTTTCCGTCCAAATTCCGTCGGAATATCTTTCTTCTAATCATGTGAATTTTCACATTTCTTTGTCTAATTCAGAATTAGGAACGGAATACGCCGCTGCGCTTCTCCGCTTTCTTCTTCCTCCTCCCTTTTTTCTCCCAAACATTCCTTTGTGGTGTCGTTTTTCGCTTTTTAGCCACCCATACTCATTTCGAGGCTCAGAAGAGAAGAATGAAAAGAAGAAGAAGAAGAAGAGGAAGAAGCAGAAGCAGAAGAACGGAGTGAATATCAGCTCCGCCGTCTGGGGCGATGGTGTGCGTGCGTCTGTCAATTTCACACTTGCGTGGTCCTCTTTGCCCCACTATTTTGCCTTTTGCTTCTATAAACAACCGAAAACAACCGAAAATGTGCGGCGCGGCGTTCACACCTCATCAACGCTCTGTTGTTTTCTCCGCGCCCCGTTTTTTTGCTGCTCCTCTTTTGTGCTCAACGAAAACGAGATCCAGAGCAGAAAGAAAGGCAGATGAATGTGTCCCAAAACCTACTGCTACCTTTGTGCTCCGTCGAGTAAAACGAGGGGCTCCTTCCTTCTTTCCAATCAAGTTTCTCAATTCCAATCCGGCAGTTGTCCAAATGGTGTTTTCGGTCGTTAGCAGCAATGGGAGTTTACTGCACTCTATGTGAAGGAATCCATTTGCAACGAGCCAGGTGCTTGAAATGTTCAAGTAGACGAGCAGTTCATCGCGACCTCTTTCTTCTTCTTTCTCTCGAGAAACAATAATAATAATAATCGCTGAGCACCGCTTCCGTTTCGGGAGGGGGTTCTCCTCGATCACATCATTTTCCCACATCCACGCAATACGACATGATGCACTTTTCCTCCATCTCCCCGTTTTTTTCTTTCTTTCGTCTTTCTTGTCGCAGTGCGTGTTGTTATCCTTTCTGATGGAAGAAGAACCACAGCCATCTTTCCGCTGCTTTGACGGCTTCCCCCCCAAATCAAACTGAATGCAATTTCTCCTTGAAACGCGTCAAACCAATCAGCGTCTTACATATGTCCTTCTTCTTTCCGTCCCACTACTCACAATCTCTCTTTTCTCCAGCCGGACTTCATATTTTGACATCTTTCCCAAATGGAAGACTGAACTGGAATGACAAATTAATCCCATCCAAAGAACCTTTGCTCCGTGTTTCCGATTCAGAAAAGTTTCTGGTTTTCTTGCTTTCCGGCCTGTTTCAGATTTGATAATTACTAGTGGTTACGAAGAATTTCTAATATGAGAATATACACATTTCCTAACAAGATCGCGCTCACCATACGTCCTTTTGCTGCTCAAAGAGTAAAGCGATTTGCGGATTTATGGTTATACTCCATAGATGCAACAATCACTTCGAATCTCTGTTATACATAGTATCTTGCCCTTTCATTCACTTTTCCTGATGCTTTCTCCGTCACCGCTCATCACCAACTACGGATATTCAAATCGGAAGCCGGTCCCCATCAGCCTTCTACTCCCTTTCCCACTCCGTTTTTCTTTTCTCCGTTTCTTCTTGTATGTCAACCTCGTCGCGTCTAATTATTGGGCTCTCTTCAGCTGCCAAACTGTCGTATTTGTTGAATAGGATGGATTTCTATCGACCTCCCGAGTATAGGTTTGTTCTTCATTTATCAGGAACTTTTTTTCGAACTACAACTGCATGTTGTGCTGTTTTATGTCGTTTTGTGTCGTTTCGTTTCGCAATCAAGACCACAGATGAAAATTCCGAATATTGCCGGGATATTGGGGAAAACAATGATTCGCGCAATTCACCTGCTCTCTCCTCAACCCTACCATAAGAAAGACACGGCTCCATTCCGATTGCACGCCTCGCAGGCGCCTGCTTTCTAAATAAGGGGGGCCGCGAAACGTCGTAAAACGCCAGGCAAACGCAAAACAATCGGATATAATAGTGATCCGCGAATTTTATGGACCGAAAAGGTGCATCCAGTTAGTTTGGCGTGCGCTTTCATTCCTCCTTTTTCTCGCGCAGCAGCTCAAGACGGACAGCCACAAAGTGCAAAAGTAGTCGAAGAAGCAATCTGATTCGTTTGCACTGCATCAATTATTCTTGCCGTTTCTGAGACCGCCCCTAGCGCCAACACCCAATATCCAGTTGTTCGGACGGGTCTGCTCCCTAAGATCCATTCCTTCTCTGACGGAAGTGTTTCTTCAGTAATAATTCATAAAAAAGCTTTCTGTTTCCTAATCCCACCGGTGTCTTCCAATCGTATTTCAAACTTTACTTCCAAACGCGTTTAGGCTCCTTGTGATTCTCTAAATCTACCAGCCGCTTTTTAAAGACTTTCTGGGAAATATTTTTTCGAAACGCGTCTTTAGAGCAGCGCGGAACAGAACACAAATCCCTAATGAAGAAGAGAAAACTGAAGAATGAGCTTCGATTCCTCCTCTTGCATCCAGAATCTGTTAGTACAATGAATGGCAAACAAGAGGAAGTCGTGTTTTTCATTCATTCCCTTTCCCGACCCGCTCACAGTTTTTCGCTCTTCCGACTCCGTTCAATGAGATCTTCCTTCGCTTTCTTTTGCTCAATGATCGGCGATAGAAAATCGAGAATCGTGTCTTGTTTCTTTGCTTCAATGCCTTGCATCTCACGTTCTCCGCCGCTCCTATCATCAACCCCAAAACGAAGAGAAGAAAGAAGAAGAAGAAGAAGAAGAAGAAGCAACTGGAGAAAAGAGACGACGAGCTCCGGGAGCCCCCCATCCCAGCAGCCGAGACGAAATTTGAGAATAAATGAGCAATAGATCGCGTAAAAACAGGAAAATCTGGAGAGAGGAACTTGCGGTTCAGGGTGCGGCGAGAGAGTGCGATTTGAGAGCGATTCGCAGAGAAAAGAAAGGCAAGATGAGACGAAGACGGCGCCAGAAGCATCGGCGGCGGCAACGGCTGGAAAAACCACGCGAGCCATCAGGCTGGATATGTGAGAGGCGCTTCCTCGAGAGGGACGGATGTGTGCGGGTGAGAGAAGGGAGAAGAGACTTGCCGATCCGCCGAACATCTTTCAACCCTCATTATTCTTGCGGCAAAAGATTCGACATTTTCGCACTCTAAGTAAACCTTATTGCCGTCTTCTTTTCCCTTCATTCCCTCACATATCTTCAATCAGAGCGCCGAAAAAATTTCGGCGTGAGCTTCTCGCCAAACGCGTTTTCGAATTAGACCTTTCCCTTTTGAATTTGCGCCAAATCCCTCGGGTCGCGTTTCTGGACGCTAAGAAATGCTTTGCTGTGTCACTTTGCGGGTAGTTTTTTGGTTTTCTGTGGGCACACCCTATGACCTGGTCCCTCTGGCTTTTGCGCGAACGAAATGTTTGAAAGGCCTCTTTTTCTCACGAGAAGGTGCTAATTTTCTACTCCTTCTTCTTCTTCTTTCCCCTTTTCCAAGACGCTTGTCTTCGTATCCTTCCGTGGAGCATAACGTACAAAAGCTGTTGATGCGCAAATGAGACGAGCAAATCGCCAGTAGGCTGAAGGACAGCAATTATGTGCATGCGCAAGTTGATAATTAGTGAACTACATCCAGTCCGACCTCAATCAACCAATCCTTTTTCTTCGCCTTTGTCTTCCCTCTCTCTTTGTGCCACTTCATTAGTGTGTCTTGGAAAAACACTGCTAGAATTCGAAATCCTCTATTTTCCATGCATTTTCTTAAAAATTCGGCAGTTTTCAAGAGCCTTGACTTACCATATGAATAAGTATGGGTCCGAATATGGAGATAGAGAAATCGAAAGGAGTCATGCAGGAAATTTTGTACGAGGTTATCGAGAAAAGGTTTGTACTTGTGTGTGTTTCCATATTTATGTGTTGTTACGTGTTACATTTGTGAACATCAAAAATAACAATTTGAAGGAGTTCTCGACTTTTGATTTCTCAACAAGTTTCCAATATTTTACAGCGAGTCTTACAAGTTCATTCGAATGGCTGACGACCTGCACGATGTGGCTTCGTACCTCAACGATATGCGCATCTGTTTTATCGCCCTCACAGTGACAGGTAGGCATTTCCCATTTCCATTGCCTTCTCCTCATTTGCATTCTCATTTTCCCGAGCTTCTTCCTCAGCTGGATAATGCAGTTTTCTATAAATAAGTTGTCTGGTTTCTGCTTCCTCTTCTCTCCTCATTCCGTGCCTTCGTCGCCTCTATTTTCTGTGTTTCATAACACGGAGCCGGAGAAGCATATGAAATCAGATACTTGAACATGGCGTTGTTGTCGTGTGTCGCAGCCTCGCCTTCCTCCCCGCGCCGGATCCGCGTTTGTTTTAAAGTCGTAAATCAATTGTGCACATTTGAAGCTCATCTGGGGTTCAGTTCAGTGGGGGCCATAAAGTGATTTATTGATGAGAAATGAAATGGAGTCGGAGAGGGAAATTGATTGTTGCAGGATACATCGTTCTGGTGATCTACTTGTTCGTGTTTTGCTTCCGACGAAGCCGACGAAACCAACCGAGAAGACGCTACGGAGATTATCAGGTTAGGAAGGAAGGAGGGCATCAGTCTCGCGGCTCAACGAATGAAATGTTGCAGCTGGAGAGCCAGCGCGAGTTCAACAACACACAGACAACAAACGACGACATTCTGACAACAGTGCGAAGCGACGCGAACAGCAGCTACATGGGCCGAAACCACCACAGGTACGGTAGCAAGTCTGATGATAACCGGTTAATAGATACATTTGAGTTTGGCGAGTTTTCTAACGACCACGTGTGAAGTGACTTCTAACGTGTGACTAATGTCTATCACTTACTGTTTACTCTTTTAAACTGGGTTCCTCTCATCACGTTTAAATCTTAAACTTTTTTCTCTTTTTGGTTTCCTTATCTCATCATTTTTACGTTCCAAACACTTCCAACCAACCAAGAAATTATATTATTTTAGAGGACGGATCCGGCAGGAGAAGGTGGGAAATACATATGAATATCCAAATTTCATTATTTATCCTTTATTTATGTTCAGTTTTTCATTTACGTGTAACTAGCTGGCTGATAGTTCATTAAAATAGAGAGCTTTTTTTACCAGAGACTCACGCCAAATATTGATAGTGTCACACTAAATATATCGAGAAACAGAGAGCAAACAGCGCATGATTGATTGATTTCACTCTTCTCGTGAATTTGTGAACTTTTTTTATTTGGCATGAGTTTATCTTTCATTCACAAGTGACTTCGGCTTCCACTTAACAGTTGCACTTGAGCAATACAAGTAGATAGCACGGCACACTATTTCGCAATTCTCAATACGTTGTGTGAGATTTTGTTTCCGGTTTGCAGTTCAACCTAACCCATATGAACTTCGGTTATCAGGAAAAAAGCGAGAAACCAGAAGCAAAGTTTCACACGGAACGTGCATTTTCTCACATTTTCTTGTGTTTTCACTTTTTTGCTGTTAATGGATCGTCGTTTTGGCAGGTCGCATCAGAATACGGCGCCAACGTTCATGCGCCACGGACACATGAACCATCAACAGACGACACGACTCGTGGCGGACAACGACGGCTCGGCGGTTTGTGAACTCACCGCAAGACGAGAATCGGAGGAGAATGGCGTTTCTTCTTCAGGTGAAACACCAAATACCACACATTACAACGGAGGCGCCAACTGAGGAGAAGGCAAAAGTGCCGCAGCTCGTCAAGGATTCCATCGACTCGTGATCCTCTTCTTCTCGTTCAGTCTATCCAATCTCTCACTCGTTCCGAAATCTGCATTTGGTCAACTTTCAAATTGACACCAAAAAAATCCTCCCGTTTTCCTCTGAAATGTGCCCAAAAATATTTTCTCCCGTGCCGATTTTTATCACCCAAGCATTCTCTGAGTTTTATGTCTCAATTCATTCCGATTTTTGCTACGGTGAAACTATGTTTCCAATTTTGACCTTCTGAACAGAAACCCCCCAGAAAAAAAAAACTTCCCGAAAAAAAAAACAAGCCTCTAAGGAAAATTTGTGAATTGAATTTTTCTTTGAGAACATCTCATTTCATCCCATTCATTCAGTGTGTCCCAGTTTATTGTCTTCATTTCTCCTAACCTACCCGACTTATCACTAGAACTTCATCAAGTGACGCAACATTAACAGATAACCGAAGAAAAAAACATCGTATTTTGCTCCATTTCTAACCGGATATATAATTCGTTTTCATTCTGAAGTAAGAAAAGTGTTCTTGTCTCAATTTAAGGTGTGAATTTGAACTTCATCTAGTCTTCCCCTTTTTCAGCTTTTTGCCGTTTCATCGTGGCCCCTCGCGGGTAGCTATTATATCCCGAAGACCCCCCCCCCCCCCTCTCCCACTCCAACAATATAGTTGCAAATTTCTTATTTTTCAACCTCTCTTTCTCTCCAGCATTTTCTCGCCGCTTCTGACTTTTTCCGCTTACTATCTCTTTCACAAAACAATGAAATTGTAGATTTTTTTGTCCTAATAAAACATTGGTGCTGATTAATAATGTATGAAATTCATTGAGTGAGGAGAAATGCTACGGTTCGAAATGAGGGGTGGACATGAACATTCCGAACAGACAAGTTATGATGAGAGTTGTGAAGAGAAGCAGACACAGCCGATCCAACGCCATCGCGGCGAACTTCCAATCCTCCTGCTTGAAAAGGTACTTTCTCTGCTTATCGAGTCGACGGGTCAGGATTTTGAGCATCTCGTCGATTTGGCGATAGTAGTTGATGATCATCATTGAATAAGTTGAATATGTAGAATTCTCTGCAAGTTGTTTTTTTTTCAGATATCGTCGGAACTCGCTGAGTGAATATCGGTTTACTTCGGAGTTTCGCATCGTCGATGCACTTTTTGATGTATTTTTCGAATTGAGTGTATCTGCGACCGCGCAAAGAATGACTTTTGTTGACGTTTTTAGTCAGAAGAAGCGGCCGTCGTTGGCTTTTCAGAATTCCATCGCCGACTTTTCTGTCCAGACGCAAATGCTCGGCGGGAACGCTGAGAACAAAGAAAAGGAGGGGAATTTGATTGATGGACGTGCTGCGGCTAACCTATGCATCTTCTTGAGAAGTGGCTTTGGACGAGGTGGCAGCGGAAGTGTATCGGCGCTGTCAATGGAAATCGAGTAGTCGAACTCGGGAATTCGCGGGCAGCACTGTGAATAAAAAGCAATTTGAATGGGTCACACAAATTGTGATTACCTCGTCTTCGCAGTTTTCGAAAAAGGAAACATCATCCCTTTCTTCCGATGTCGCTTTCCTTTTTTTGTAGTAAACGCCAGGTCTTTTCATAAGCAGCAGCCACGGAATCCAAATCAAGAAAACTTTGTAGAAGAGTGGGTGCATGTGAATATTTTGAACTTGGCGGTATCGAAAATTGAGCACTGTGATGGTGAACGCAGTGGAGACTGCACTAATAAGAGTCAGCGATGAAAAAAACATGCCTGAACGATCAAAACAATACCGGTTTTCAATTTCTTACTGTTTACCCAGCAGGGGCACCGATTCTGACGTTGGTGGAGTCATTTCACTGACAATCGTCACGAAAAAACAAATCGATAGCAGAATAGTGGTCTCTGAAATGAGCTCCCGGTCAAGAACCAAGGTGACGGGACTCACGATATCCAATCTTTTCGGACATATCGTGAGCAGGTAGACAGAAACCCATCAAAGTCATAATGGAGATCAGAAGAGATGGGAGAATAATGTTGAAGAGATAGAACAATGTTCGTCTTCTGAAAAATATGCTTCAAACAGATAAACGTCGGATGAAACACCTCAGGAACATGTAGAAAGTGACCGTAGAGTAGGGTTCTTTGCAACACGAGTTGTACTTCACGTCCTTCACTGCGGGCGCTTTTGTGAGGTGCCACTCGCCACTAGGTGTGTAAGTTGACAGATCTATCGAAAACTCTGAAACCATTCTCTATTCTTCTAATCTCGTTTCGCTTTCTCGTTTACCATCCTCGTCTTCCTCAGCTATGATACTCAAATCCAAAGCGAGACCATGATAAGTCCACGAGCCAAACTTCAAATAACAGACTTGATCGTCGAACGGAAAATATGTAATGTCCATTTTGCAACTGGCTCGAAATATGCCGGGCGGAATCCAATTGACCTCTCCTGTGTTGTAAACAACCTCATTGGACTTGAAAGAAGAGTCAAAGTCTTCGCTGGCACTGTTGTACAGAAGAATGTCGGGTCGCCATATTTGGTTCTCTCCTCCAGCAAACCGAATGCTCGTGATGTTGTCGTACTGTAGTGGGTCCCATTGTAGTCGATAATCCATCCAGACCTCAAACGAGAGCTCATCAACTCTTTTTCGGTTCCCCGACAAGTTCTTACGTATTTCAGCCATGCATTCACTTCAATAATCTGATTCTGGCCATCTAAATTGAGGATCTGTTGTAAGAATACCTTCATGTGTACTTTTAGGACGTTTCTGGGGTAACGAACAGGTCTCGCGAGCTTCAGATACCCGTTGAGAATATCCCTAAAACATCAACACATCGACATATCGAACACTACCTGGGGTTACCTGTACAATTTGTTTTCAGCTTTGCTACATTCAGCAACACATAGCATGTAAGAAAAGAGTAAAATGCGGATCAACATTGTATCAAGTGGACGACAGGAAATTGATCAGTCGCCTTGCAGGTGCTCTTTTCGAGTGTTTGCTTTTATCTTCCCTCTCCGCAATTTATTGGAATCATTCAACGAAAACGAAGAAATGAAATGAAAATGCAAGTTTCAGAATCAGTGATACAGCGACAAATGCATCAAAATATTCGAAATGCTAAGGTGGAACCACGGGCGGGAGGAAACATTTTGTGTTTTTCACTTATCAATAAAAGTAGAAGTATTCACAATTTGGAATATTGAATATTAGGTGGAAAGGGGAGTCACTTGGTGTTTTTCTCTAAAAACTTTGAGACTCCTCTTTCCACATAATTGGGAACGAATCGAATCGTGTTTACAAACCATTTCAGCGGGATATGCCAGAAAACATGTGAAACCTACGGGAAAAAGGGGGAAATGACGGATTTAAGTTGCAAAGAATCGGGAATAAAATGTTTGGAGCTCAAAGCGAAACGGCTTTCAGTCGATGGCTAAGAGCTTACCAGTTCTAAAAATTCTACTCGGTTTCGGTGCGGGGAAGCGTTTAAGAAATGGTAGAGGAACGGGGAAACGGATATTGTTCAGTTTGAAGAAGAAACATGGTTGAAGTTTTGCAAGTACTAGCCTATTTAAACGCTTTGCTCTGGAAGAATGATGTGTGTTTGGTAGTTTCAGAAAGAGTTGAGCACGTGTTCCACACGATTTCAACTTTTAGAAGCTCTCGAAAACGATCAATTTCCGTTCACTTTGGGCACTGCTTAACTGGGATTGAAATTCTAGCAAGTGAGGTCAGAGCTGGAAATTAACTGGCTGCAACAGAAAAACATGTGCTCTGATGTCGCTTGCTAGAACATAATAACTGAATCAGTGTACCTTTTTCGGTTACTAGTACATAATTCCCAACCGGAGAGACAGGGGGTTGAACTTCGGAAAAAGTTGTACAAAACAAATGACAGGAACAGGGCGTTTGCAAAAAAATAGGGAGCGGTTCGGATGTAAAGGAAGGAGTTGAATTTGAAAATATAATAATTTGTGACTTTCGTACCAAATCATGGATGGTTAGTGAGGCATGACAGTTGGCAATGTTGTGACAAAAATAACGGGATTCAATGAAGCAAGCAAGTACATGCACTAAAAAAAGGTGTGTTTGTGGTATGGATGGGTAAGTTTTGGTTAGAGGTTAGAAAAAAATTTTCAAGTTAGCAAATTCAGAATCGCCTAGAAGTGTTCAACTTCTAGCGTGAGGTGGAAGGCCCAGAAGTGGAAGGCCCAGAAGTGGAAGGCCCAGAAGTGGAAGGCCCAGAAGTGGATGGTCCAGAAGTTGACGGTCCGGATGTCGAAGGTCCGGCAGTTGAAGGTCCAGATGTCGATGGTCCAGATGTAGATGGTCCAGCTGTGGATGGTCCGGATGTCGATGGTCCAGCTGTGGATATCTCGGTGACCGGAGTCTGTATGGCTGGCTCGGCGGCAACCGGTTGGTCGCCATCCTTCGGCTTGTGCCTTTTCGGCTCTTTCGGCGATGATTTCATCTCCTGGATTTGCTTGATCAAATACGCTTTCTCGTCGTTGAACTGCTCGTCATCGGTGCGGTCGTTGTGGAACTCTCCGAGGAACTCGACCTACAAATCCATTTTCTTGATTTGATTTTTAAGCTTCTATTTACACTACATGCAATCAGCAAAAAGGAAAAGCTCCCGCGAAAAACTATATCTTACCAGCTTTTCGCGATTGCGGTTGAGAATGTCGGAAATTGGTCTCGGTTTGTTCGGATTCGCAACGAAGACCTTGAATACATGGAAAGCCTCGTATTGGATGTTTCTGCTCTTGTCGCGGAGCAGCTCCATCATCAGCTTAAGGTTCTCCGGATTGGAGATGTACTTGGTCATGGTGTTGAAATTGTGACGGTCCAGGAGAAGCTCTCCGAGAAGCTTGAGCGATTGACGACGGGTAACATAGTTCTTCGAATTAAGAAGGTTCTGGTACTGGCCTGAAATAGAAATGCGGTTAAAGAAGATGTAGATCATGCGTTATAACCGAAGAAGACGTCGTAGTTGTTGTCCAAGAACTCGGCACAGATAGCCTTATGTCTTGTAGTAAGATCTTTGAACGTCGAAAACGCATCAGATGCGATGTCGAAGACCTGCAAATCAGATTAGTCCGCAGGATTGCGTTTGACATTATCGCTCTGACCTCGCTTTGGACGTAATGGAAGAAAGTGTAGAAAACATCCGAGTACAGTATTATCTTTGCGAGATGATCGTGACGAATGCTCTCTCGCAGCATCTGTCCGCATTGAAGCGCAATGTCCACGCGAGAATAGCTGAAACGTTTGAGCTTGTGAATTGGAACGAACGATCCGCGGACCCTTGAACAAGCTGGATAAGGATCTCCGGACGAGCTCCGAGATACTCGACAGTCGGAGAACGGGTTCCGATCTGACGACGAAGAAGGTTGTTGAAGATCGAAGCAACATCCTTCTTGCACTCGAACTCGAACTTTGGCAGCATCTTGACGAGCATCGGGAGCACGTTGGCGTTGTACACCTCTTGGGCGAGCTGAGCAACCTGAACGATGTGCTCGCTGCTCGGCTCAGCGGTGTCCGGACCGAAGATGAACCCTTTGATGGCCATCACGTTCTTGGACACCTCCTCCAACGCTTTCGCGTACTTCTTGTCCTCATGCTGAAAGTTTGATCTCGTGTCTTTCCCTTGTGATCGGTGAAGTAGTTTGTACCCGATAAGTGCCTCTCTCTCTCAATTTCTGACGGCCAACAAGTGAAAGTCGTCCGAAAAAAAACTGCGAATTTGATAAGGGACACAAAAGAGACGCTCACTACCGTAATCTGGGCAGAAGAGAAGACAACAATCCCGTTTCTACACGTATCAACTACAAAAAGCAAGAACCACGCCAAGGCCTTCCGAAATTCGTACTTTCGCCAAGAATGTAATGCTGACGTACAAGGTTTCTCAAATTGTAGCCAACTGTGATTTTGATTCAGACCAAACACAAGACATACAATTTTTTTGGTTTTCCAGTCAAACTTTGTCACTCACTCTGTTGTCCGAGTTTGGCGGTGGATTCCACTTGTCGACGATGATGAGAACTTCGCGAAGGTTCTTCACGACTTCAGCCGGAGTTTTTGGTGACTTTCCGAACAACAATGGCATTCTCTGCTTTCCGCGTTGCCACCAATTTCCGTACAAGAACCGCTTGTAGTCGGCTGAAAAGTTGTTATGGTTAAGTGTCACGAGTGAAGGACATGTGGGGAGAAAGGGAGGCAATGAGGAAAGGGAGAATGGTGTTGACGAGAGAACATGGGAGGAGGCCGCGGCGCTGAAAAAGTAGTATTCGTCAAAATGGCCTAATATGTTATCAATGATAAACGCCTCGCTGGAGTCCCCTCCACCCACATGAAACACTATCTGACGGAGAGCGCGAGGAAGCATGCAAGATGAGAGGGCACGCAGCGGAGCGTATGACACGACATGTTTTCCACCAGTCTTTGCTCAAGACTTTCATACAGGAAGTATCAGTGAAAGATGTTGAAAATACTGGAAAGGAAAGAGAAGCGACAAGATTTCTATCCCGGTTTTCTCATAGTACTGTAATGGTTCCATTCTGACGCATGCTCTGAGTCACAAAAAAGGTGCTGCATGTAAAAGCGGGGGTCTACTCATGCCTAATCGCTTGTTCAAACACTTTTATTGACACATCAAAAACTGAAGGAATCGGAACGATTTGCAGAAGCAACTGGCAGGGCCAGCGGCCGTTTCCCAGTTGAGAAAGGAAATTGGCTTCGCTCTGGTCACAATTCGTCTGCATTCTCGTCTCACTTCTATTTTCGTCGAATGACAACGACGACAATGTGACCTTTTTTCAACTGTATCACAACGTTATCGGCCGATGCGCCTGTCGTCGCCAGTTTTTACGCCGACTATACATACAAAACGAGTCTTTGAGAGCAGGTATGGGCAGGCGGCCCCCTCCTCTGGTGACGTCCACAGGAAGAAACAAGGAGCGGCCCCGTTTCAGGCGGCGAGTGAAACATGAACCATTTGTGTCGTCTCGTCAGCCCCATACAAAACTAGTCGAATGAGAAAAGAGGATGTGGCAAAAGACAAACGACGCTAACGAACGACACTGCTGATGGGAGGCGCGAGGCAGGCCGTGCCTCTTTCAGGAAACGAAACAACTGGGCGGAGAGAGGTTGAAGGTGACTAATGAGACTGCTTTGTGACACATGAAAACCACGAGTGTCGAGGCGTTCTTGTCACAAGAAAGTTGGGAAGGAAGCAAAGGCAGCTGCCACTGCAGCCAGTGGCCGCTGGGAACTGAGAACCACTTCCTTCTCTCAGACCACTTCCGAAAAAAGGTTTGCGGTCGTGCACAGCAGCAGCAGCAGCAGCAGTGCAAAAGCGAGAGACAAACGGGAAAGGGAACAGCGTCACCACATTTCATTGCAAACGCTTTTGCAGGCGGCCGTCCGACCCTATCGGAGAAAGTAGTTCTGGAGCGGCAGAGATGGGGCGGCATTTGCATGAATGAAATGGCATTGGGCGAGAGTCAGAAAGAGAGCAAGGGATGGGCGGACGACTAGTGTGGGGATTGGATAACACCATGGATAAAGCCGGATTAAACTGAACATCTAAGAAAGAAAGGAGAGGGGACGAAACTAGACTAAGCGGATGAGGAGTGTGTTCTTCACATGTTTTCAGGAGTATCGTATAAACCTCTGGTCTCACCTAGATAACTAGAACTTCTGCTGGGAAGAGAAACGAAATCGTAAACTGAAAGAGAAGGTCGAAAAACAAACATATGATATCATCATTTTCTTCCTTCCGCTTTCTTACCCGCTAATTCAAATCGCCAACAGAAATTCAAATGTATGCCTAACTAAGGGAAAGCAAAGCAAAGGTCACACTAGCTTTTTCATGTTGGAGAGATCGCTGAGAAAAACTAATGTTTACTCTAGCCTCCGCACCCACATCTCATCAGGAATTCAATAGTTTTTGAGGCCCGCCATAAACTGAGATGGGTGTGGGGACCATGAAGTCAAAATTGAATTCTTTTGTCTTTGGAGGGCGCCAAAAACGAAGGGAAATAGAATGAGAAAAGGCCGCGGGAGAAGAAGGGAGCTAGGAACATAAATCATCCGCGTAGGCGTCTCCTCGCTTTGTGTTTTGGACAATAGGTCCAACGTCAAGCGGGGTGAGAGCGTCCAAAATTGCGGAAGCTCGAAACTTTAGCACACGTTCTCCAGGTGGAGCAGAACGGGTTTGGACACAAAACATGGTGATGAATCTTGTTTTCGAACGCGTCAACTTGCGAAATTTTTATTGTCTTTCGAACTTTCAACAGGTGCCACATCATATGACGAGAGACGGACGATGCGTGTTTGAACAACTTATCCCTCGGCGCCGCAAACAATTGTCAGCTGGCCCTCTCCCCAACTTCCGAGTGGTGACTACAAGTCAAGTAAGCATGGTTCTAGAGGAAAGGAACAGAGGAACATGAGCGCTGAAATGATAAACGCTTCCAGAGAGAGGTTCAATCGGAGTGACTTTAAAAGTAAACATAAACGAGTGTCTCTGCTGCTTCACCTGCAGCTGCTGCTTCCACGGCCAAAGCAACCGGGGACGGAGGAACGGGAAGAGACAAGTTGTAACGAAGAGGGCCCAGGTCGCGGCGTGACAGAAAGAGTGAGAAATGGCGACTCTGTTTGAACTACGGATAGGAGAAAAAGCGCGCAGTCCGGTAGAGCACGTTTGCATCGCTCCCCTGTCGCCTGACGCGGTCGATCCATTGTTTACGATTTACGCCAAGTCGTCTGACCTCAATAACGCTGTTCTCTTCTCTATCTGTTCGAATCTGCGATTTGGTGACTATTGCAGCCAAATAACTGCTCACTTTTCTTTCCGGTAAGATTTCTTTTCACAACATTCTACTGGTTAAGAATCGTTCGAGAGAATCAAAAACCAGCGACCATTTTCGTTGACGGTTTCGGTTTCTTCTCTTCTGCAGAATACCGATCGTATGATTTCCGACAGAGAGAAAAAAAGAGAGAGAGGGAGAGAGAGAGAGAGAAGACGAGACAAAACACGAATTCAAAAGCCATCTATAGAAAAACGAATCTTCGGAAAATAGCGGTTCGCTATATTATAAATTCTGAAAAAAGTTGGCGAAACGAAGACAAATGAGAAAAAGAGGAAAAAGAAGAAGAAGACGTGTTCATCCGCAGTCCATGATCGCAAAGCAATGACCAGTCAAAGAACAAACACCGCTGATGTCACTTATTCCCCCGAATGAGAATCAGGAAAGACCACTAAAAAAGTATACGCGATTTTCGTCTCACCCACACGAACACACACACACACACTCCCCCGCGCGGCGCCATCTTTCAATCCGCAATATTCTCATATGTCTCTTTTTCCGTATTTGGATGTTATTTCAAGGAAGAGAATATTGCTCGGGCTTTTAGTATTGACACAGAAAGGGTGACCAACATTGGGTTGAAAATGTTTTCATCGTGGAGTCTTTTGTTGTAATGCTAGTTTACAACGCCTCTGACGTGGCAAGAGAATGCCTTTTGCTATTTTGTAAAATTGAATCGTATCAGCGTCTGAGAGGCAGCAGTCAAATAGACGAGTGAGCGAATCGGAGGTATTAGAGGATTTGTGAACGGATTTCTATATATTCAATACGATTCTCTCAAACAAAAGCTTCTTCCTCCGTAGTACACTACAATGGAAGTTTTCAGCACGAACAAGCTCATGTTCCTACTGGCTTTCCTTGTTTTGGTTGATGCAGACGGTCCCTTTTGCGCTTTTCAAAAAGCATTCGATTGGATCTGATGCGAAAGATACCATTCAGAAAAGAAGGATCGTTTGCACTGGCCAGATTGTGGCCAGCTGATAAAGAAAAAAAGAGCACGGCAGAAGAAGAGAGTGGGATACTGAAAGGTCGACACGAATGGGTACTAGCGCGCGCGGCTGTCGGCCGTGTCCTTTTGTGCTATCCTCTTCTTCCTATGCGGCAAACATGTGTCATACAGAACCCCTCGCGATGCATACAACTGACCTCTATAGAGCTCCATCATAGGCATCCACCAGCCTGGTTTGTTGGGGTCGGCCTCTTCTTCAAGAATGTGTCCATAGAAGTCTCCGTCGTAGAACTTCATGAAGCGCTCACTGTTGGGATCGAGGACTGGAGGAGTGATCTCGGGCGGAGTCCATCTCGGCTTGATCGCCTTCGCTATCTGACTCGTCTTCTTCTCCGAATCTCCGTTCGTACCATTCACAGAGGAATTTCCCTCAGAAGAGATTCCCGCAGGAAGCATGAACATAAATGCGTCTTGGAAAATATCGAAAGGATCCGCTTGAGTGTTTCTGTGGCCACTCATAGTCTGTGGTCCAGAGACGAATCCACTGGTGTTGGTGCTCGCAGAGAAGGAGTTGTGTCCCGCACAATGACGCTGTTCGAGATGTGTGCCGAACGTAGAATGCCTCCCCGACGGTCCTCTTTTCTCCTTCTGGAACACCTTCTCCGGAACGTTTTCCTTTTCATCGGCTACATTGGATTCGCTTTTGATGGACAAGCTCAGAGTGGTGGAACGCCATGTGTATATGCTTCTGTTGACGTCGATGCTCGCTGTTTCGACATCAGAAGCTGTGGCTGACTGCTCCTCGTCTTCCGAAAGGCATTTTCTTATTTGCACGAAATCTCGAACGAGTGTACTGCCAACGGTCGCGTTCGTGCTTGGCCATTTGATCACCGGCCCCACTTCGGTAGTGGTATCTCCTTCCTCGTTTTCGGAGAGTTCTTCTTTCAAGTCGGCCAATTTCACACAGAACTTGGGCTTGGCATCGGGTGGAACACTCTCCGATCGGCTTTTTCCAGTTTTAACAGACGAAGCCATCATGGTGGCGGTCCCTAAAAACGGTAAAAAATGAATGCGAGTGGAACGCGAGAAACGAAGAAAAATGGTAGATCGAAGAGAGAAGGGTAGATTTGAGAAGAAGAGCTGTGGTCGAACGGATAGTTGCGACAAACTGAATGGTGTAGGCCGGCACGCAGCTGTAGAGGCGGGGTGGGCAAGACAGTGAGGATTCGAAGGAGGGTGTAGGATGGGGCTGCAGGCCATCGCTGACCGCGCTCTAAACTGCGAATGTGCAACAGAGCCCTTTTTGGAAAGAACCGATATCGTCGATAAAGGCAACAGAAAGCAAAAACCGCAAAATCTACCCGCTGCAAAAAGCTCTTGTGAGGTCTTCCCTCCCCTTCTACGTGTTTGGGAACCATGCAGTTTACCTTCTCTCTCCCTCACTTTTCGGTGGGAATTCCTATTGTGCGAAACGAAACCATTTCTGCACGCGTTCTTTATGATGCACACAATTTTGAGCGAAATGGAGATAAGAAGAGTCCGTCAGTTTGTGAAATTCGAAAAGAGAAGGAACATAGATACAGTACGGTCTCCAATAGGTGACGAGAATCCGGTTATCAAGAAGTGTGATGAGGTTGAGAGAAAGATAGAGAAAAACTGTAGTTCCCTCAAAACGGACGATCCCGAGAAGGTTTTGACGAAGATTTCTGTGGACAGCAACCCCCATCTTTTTATGAAGATGATATAGAGAAAACTGAAGAAACAAACTGCGAAACGGTAACAGTCCGTTTTGTCGAAAAAGAGTTGATTCGAAACTGCTAACCTCGTAAACCGCCAAATGACAACAAAATAAACATTTGAGAGGGACATCGGTGCAGTTTGTGGACACATTTACTATTGCATATCAATGAAGTACTACGGTATGCTAATAAGATTGTACGAGTGATTTCGAAAAAAGAAGGGAAAGGTCGACCCCATGAAGATACACTGAAAAATGGGATTAAAGATATTTTCGACCGTAAACGCAACGGCTCATTACAGGAACCCGCCAAGGACCATTCATCAAAAGCGTTCCTCATCTTTCTGCGTCTGCACTCTTCTGTCCTGCGTGCAAAGGTCATCCGTCTATCGAGGTCCTCTCTCGAACCTACGACATTCCTCCTTTTCTCCGCACTGCTATCTAGGTGAGTATCGATTTTTCTCGTATTATTCCGGCTTGTAGTTGATCGTTCTAAAAGCAAACTGATACTTGTTTTCGATAAAATTTCAAAACATTCGACGTTCTCAGTTATTATTGCGGTTTGTCCACAAATGAGCGGCTTCCAAGTAAACGAAATACAAGTTTGTCTACACACGCCTCTCATTTCCTTTTCGCGAAGTAATACTTTTAATGCCCTGAAACAAAGGGTGTAAAAACAGTGAGGGCGACGATAAGAGTGATAATGAAGGGAGCCATATGGTGCAACAATGATTGGCTGATAACAAACGGAACAAATATAAAAACCCGCTGAGACCGGGGTTTTGGTTCATTTTCGTACCATACGCGTCTTTTCGTACAGTCCCATTCAATCAAGTATGTTTTCAGTGCATGCATCAGATCTACAGCAGTGACATCAGTTTGGTCTCCAAAAAGGGAAAGCCAGCAAGTGTGATAATGGATCAAGACGAGCAACCAAGACGTGAGTTAGGCACACCAACAGCAGGTGTTGACTTCTCACATTTTCCAGAATCCTGCTGCATATGGTTCCACAGTCTGAAGGTGCAAATTTGGATTGCGTGGTTAGGTGTTTCTGCTGGAATCATGGCTGGAACTGTTTTCGCCATTCAATACCAAGTTTGAACTCTTCGCCGCAAAAAGGTTCTAGTTGCTGTCTTTCAGAATTGGATTGCCGTCACGATGTGCTTTGTGTCCAGCGCGTTCGCCACTCTTGTTCTTCATCTTCACATGGCGTACAAGAAGACTGAAATGGCTGGATGGTCCTCGACCAAACTGAAGTGTATTTCAACCGTCGGTAAGTTTAGTTTTTCTTTGCATTAGAAACGGTTCTGTGATTCAGGAGCTACCACTTCGTTGCTCTCTCTCGTTGCCATGGTGTACTGTCTGATTGTGGCTGGCATCGAGCATCAGACTATCGATCGGGCGGGACTAATGGGCGCCAACCTGTGGATTGCCGCTGTCTGGTTTTTCATGACTGCCAAATGGAGTGCTCTAACTTGGAGATTCGCAAGAAAGTATCGTGCTTTCTGCGACGAGACGACTCCACTTCTGGTTGGATCCCCTCCGGAGTACTCTGCATGATTCACCCACTCAACTTTGGTACATACTTTCTGTCTCTGGCTTAACCAAAAAGTCCGATAAGCGTAAAATAGTAGTACGGGTTTGTGACGGAATAAATTTTCTAACCTGCTCTTTCACTACTTTTTCGAGCCCTCAAGCCGTCATCGTGAAAGGACACCAGTATTAGTGGTTTGTGTTTGAAATTTGATAATGATCACGTTTCGAAGCGTTTTTTTTTCCGTCATTGTGTCTATATGATGCAAGCGTGTGAAAAAAGTTTTTTGTATGATAACAGCCCGCTTCACTACGTTGAAATTAGAGACGATATGGTTGGAAGTGCGTCGCTGGACGTCAACTGTCACTTTCGGACTTTTTGCCTCTCCCTTTCTTTCCATCTATGGCAGGAAGTGATTTTGATGAAGAATGCGAAGACGTCCGCAAAAGGAAAAGAGAAAAGGAACTTGGGTTCGGCCTCGTGATCAATCGGAAAACAACAACAAGTCTTTAAAAGAAGAGAACCGTTTCGACTACCGTACCCATGATATCTCCTCTCACTTTACACTTATCGACAAGAGACAGTCGCACCATGCCAAATTTCTTTTGTGATCTTATGATTTTATTACTGCAATACTGAAGAAGACATTGAAGCGTATGCAATAAGGATTGTAACATCCGGAACTCAACGATGCTCTTTCGTCTCGCTGAGAAGGAATCCTGAAAGCTGAATTTCGTGTGGGTAGGAAGAGCGGATCTGGCGGAGGATTTCGTTGTCGATTGTCAAATTGTGATCACAAATCTCCAGCTTCCGTTGAAGTTTGTCGCGGTCGTTCTCCAGTTTTTTGCGGCTTTCTTTTGCTTTGTCTGCAAACGGGTGTCGATTATCGAAATGGATGCAGTTCCGGCCTACCGAGCTGGTTTTCGAGGCTTAAAAACGTCCCTTTGAGCATCATCAGCTCTTGGTGTAGCGCATGTTGCGCTTTGTCATTGCACAACTCGATTCCGGGACGAAGACCACGTTGGTTTTGACGTGAGAGAGCCACTTGAAGGGGTCCGCTTTTTTGTTTCAGACTGAACGAAATTTCGTCAATGGCACCGTCGGCGTTTTTGATCTCCTTATCTTTGCCGTTCACCTGGAAACACTCATTTTAGACGAGCACAGATTTTCAACCACACTTGAGAATGGAGATTGTCTTTCCACTCTTGCCAATTTCTAACGGAATCCTTGAGCAGTGATTCAACTGCGATGGCTTCAGTTCGCAGTTGTTGTGCCATTTCACGGATCGACTGACACAGTTTTTGGCCAATCTTTCGGCTGTGCACACGAGCACGGGCCGCATAGTTAAGATTGTTGCCAGTGTTCTCGATCCATTCCGAGTACTCACTCATTCTTTGGAGTGGTGCACCCTCTCTGAAAAGCGTTGTATTCGAATGAATTCCTCTTAAATTAGACACCTGAAGTCTAATCGGTCGCCATCCGGAGTTCTGGCAATCGTCTTACTTCCATCGGCACCCATTGCGACGGATTTGTGATCCAGATTAATCGCCTCTTGTTTCAGAGTCAAATCGCGGAGAAGGTTCTTTCTCGCGGCTAAAAATCGTAATATGAAAACAAAAAATGGGGATGTGAAGTCGACCTTGGTTCACTTCGAGTTGTCGTTCAACTTTTCCCCCGATCTCCTTCATCTGGCGGACAGTTTCCGACATCATCTCCTTCTCCTTGTGTAACTCGAGGTCGACACGGTCCGAAGTATGGTCACCCACTTGTACCTTCTTTCTACGAACGGCCAGACAGCTCTCGTTGCATCTCGTGGCTCTGCCGGTGATATCCAGACACATTTGCAGACGTCGGTAGCAGCGGAGAAGTTCGTCGTGTTCTTCCTTAACATCGGCAAGCTCCCTGCATACAAAGATAAATGCTCTTCTTTAAAAGATGCCTCAAAAACCTGTCGATTTCACCACTCCAATACTTCAGATCCTTCACTCTCTGCTGCAATTGTTGTGTGGTCTGTCCCTGCATTCGGGTCGCTCGCATATTCGCTTCCTTGACAGCGAGACGTGCCATCCGCACGATTTCGATAGGATCATCATACTCCGTTCTCTGGAAATGAACCTTATTTCTGGTCTGACTGGAATTGAGCCGACAACAAATTAGTTTCGTTTACATTGCGACTCACCCGTGACATTTCTGAAAATCTTGCGACTTCAGCAATCGACGACTTCGAGAAGGAGCAGGACTGGCAATTGACTGCATCTGACACCTCCCGTCGGTGTGCTCAATCGGGCTCAAATCCTGTTTCAACTTGACGTCAATTCCACGCTTCACCGCCGTTTTCGAAACGTTTCGCCGGCATGCTCGGTCATCCATAATTCTCTCCTAAATCCTGAAATTGGTGGGTAAGAAGCGTATAAGTCGTATAAACTGCGAAGAATATGCCCTGGAAATAAAATAAAAATTGTCCGTGAGGAGTACACAGCGCGTGGCCTAGAAAAGGCACGCGTTGCGGCAGGTCGGGTACGCGTTGCGGCAGTTTGAAATCGACAGATCATGTCATGAATATAGAGTAAAAACGCTTTATTTTGCTGTCAGTCAAAAAAGAAAAAAACATATGGAAATCGGAGAATCAATTGATGAGAAATCAATTCTTATTGTTTTCTTTCTTTTCATGAGAAATTATTCGAATTATTAATTTAAAAATAAAGGTGGACAAAGCAGAGTATTGTAAAAATGTCACGAGTTAAGTGTTTTGTGACGACACAGGTGATTCGTTTTGAAACCACACTACTGAGAACGATTCAGAAAAGCGCTGTACGTTTCAGAGTTCCACAGGACGATGTGTTTTTTTGTTGAGTTAGGCGCTGTGCGAGCGACGGAAGCGGATCGGACATTGGTTGCGATGAGTCGAACCTAAAAACGTTCTCCTGCTTTTGGGGTTCTCACATCACAGTGACTTACGTGGAACATGAAGAAGACCACGTCCCGGAACGATACGCCACTCGCGATCGTCGTCCTCCTTTTGAATCTCAGCGGCAGGCTCCTCAGAGACGATGTCGATAGCGCCCTCTGGAAGGAATACGTTTTGGAATGGAAGGTCCCAATGAGCAACAACCTTCCCGCAAAGTTGCAATGTAGGCGTTCATTTGCTCTTCGAGACGCCCCTTGATGGTGTCGATGCGCTCAGATATTTTCTCTTCGCGGTTTTTCAGAAGGTACTCCTTCTTGTCATGCTCACTAAATTGGATGTTCGAGGAGGTTACCAGTGAACGGAACTATACCTCATGGTGTCCGGAAGCGTCGGCTTCTTTCCGCAGAAGATCATATCCGGATCGTCAAAATTCTTGCGCTGCTGGGTGGCCCAGAAGATGATCTCGTGAACAGTGTTCAAGTACTTAGTGTCACTCGAGGTTTCCTGCTCCGGATGAAGACTCAGATACGCCGACACTCGATTTTTGTGCATTTCGTCGAGACAGATCTCATCTACCCCACCACGACACTAAATGTAATATTAATGAACGATGTGGTGAGAAACTACTGAACAATACCATCGGGCAGTTACGCTTATTGTCCAGCCAATGAGCAGCGCAAGCCACACACATGTTGTGAGAGCACGTGGGGAAGATGACGGGTTCAAGATTGACGAGAAGGCAGACGGGACATCTCACGTCTTCGAGAACCAATTCTTCCGCCGCTACTTCAACTTTGTCCGCAGCCATAGCTTAACAATGGAATGAGACCAAAAAAGGAAATAGGAGTGAAAGATGAGATACGAACAAAAATATTTGGAATAGGAAGAGCAGACGGGTCGCTGGGGACAAGAATTATATATCTCCCGTCATTGTATTTATATTGTTGTATCATGTCACATGACGATTGAACTTTGGTTTCCTAACATCGCGTCAGAACCGAACACAAAAAACGGTGCCGAGGCTGCAGGATGAGGTTCCTTGCCGCTCGAAGTAATAGGGAACCAAATAGAAAAACGAAGTTTGCGGGTAAAAATGAGGTCGCTCGGAAGGTGCCCTAACGAAAGTTTGCTAAAGAAAAGCAAGACGGACAAAAAGAGCAGCAGAACCAATCAATTTGGAGCCCGTGTTCAGCATAGCTGTGTCGCCCTCTCAGCGTCTTCGACGACCAACGAAGACATCGTTTTCTTCTAATGGAAATTGGAAAGCTCGCTCTCTACGACAGCCTTGGACCCTCAGAACAACTTGGAAGGAGGAAGCAAAAGCAAAAAAAAGAAGTGGTCACAGTTGACTGCGTTCGCACACACACACACGAGGATATCGGGAGCCAATCAAGGGAAAGAGGCGACAGCTCTGGAGGGCGATGGGAAAAGTCGTTTCGTTTCGTGTACTGGCTGCTTAATGATGGGAATCGAGAGTGAAGTGGAGTGGATGGCATGGCACAGCCTACTCCAGAATATGTGAAAAGAATGTCAGACTCTGTCATGCACCTTTTGCGGACTCTCAACCTCACGGCTCATGTTTTATACACGACTTTCCCCTCCAGAACTACTTATATCAGATTACAGCAAAACGCACAACGTAACATTCGACACCGGAAATGGAATCGGAGACCTCAAGAAGAGAACTTTTTTCTATGTCGATGGGAAGGAAAGAGTGTCGGACCCTTATTAGTAAAGCTTGATAAGCGCTGAAGACGGGACTCTTTGCATTTGCATCTAAAGAAAACGGGACAAGGAAACGATGAGTGGAAATGAGATGTTAGAAGAAAAAGGCTTGGACGAGAGGCTGGAGGCAAGCGGCCAGGATAATCCAAGTAAAGCACACTTGAGGAAAAGCACAGCGCCTTTGTTGATTAGGACATACTCTCTCTCCAACTTGGCTTCCCGGCTCACAACTCTTCATTGTCCAGGCGCCAAAATGTATATTTTTGAAGAATGAAAAATGAAAAAGAAGTAAGAAAGGCATTAGGCAACCAAAACAAGGATGGCAAATTGGAGAAGATATGCTCAATAAAGGTTTGAAAAAAGCTGTAAACTAGGAAACTGGTGAGATAAGAAAGAAGAAGAGAAACGTGTTAGCGATATGAACAAAAATGTTCGACTGACGACGACTACTGTGAGAAAAAGCTCAACTCTTGTGAGAAAGACGACCGAGGCGGCGAGCAAGAGAATCACCTCATTCCCTCGCGTCGAACGAGAAAACGCTGCTCATAAAACGAATCATGCTCTTTTCCTACTGTCATGAGAAACTAGAATAGAGAGAAGGAAGCGGATTCAATTTGATGGAAAACAGCTAATCCTAATGAAGAAATGTCCAGATTCATTTCGAAGGAATCTCTGTGGTCGCGTTTCGATATCTTCTATTGTATGGTATTTGTATGTATGTAGGAGAAGGGCTCAATAGATTCGCTCTTCAAAATGACGTCTAAGCACATGATATTGCTGGGAAGGGAATTGAAAAATAGAAAACATGAATTCGCTATGAAGTAATTAGAAAACTGACACCATTCTCTATTGTTCTGAATATTTTATCATTTCGGTTCCCACTAATTTGCACTTTCCACCAAAACCGACGTCATCTCAATCCATTAGTGGATGTAAACAATTTCCTTCGCACAAAATTGTGTGAACCCCAAACAGAGGTGGTAAAAAAAACGTTCCTTCGTTTTGGATAATTGTAATCTTTGCGGGTTGATCGGGAGGAGTCATATGCAAAAATAGATTCGACGTTTCCGGAGGGAATTGCGGAAATTATGTGATGGAATATGAAGTCCGTCGTAATAAATTTGAGATAAAATTCACAGTGGGAGTATAAACCGAGGCGACGTGCTGGCTGTGTGCATGTTATTCTGAGATTCGAATAGAATATGACGAATCTTGACCGCCCCGTTAAATCTTATTTCTGAAACCTACCGGCGTTAATCGAATCTACATAGAATTCGATTTGCATACTCTGACTTTCCGGTGATAACATCAACACTATGATCAGGAAGAAAATCACGATGTATTCCGAGAAGTCGTCAAAAGATCAAAGCACCATTGGGACTGTCAAACGGTCGCACTCACTTTTATGACCAACTATAGCTGACGACACAAAACGAGTTGAAAAGTTTTGGTGATAGAGTCAATTTTATTCACAAAGGGTGCATATCAGAAAATTGGAGAGGGAAAATGACGTCAAACAGGGTGTGAGAAGATAGGAATCGAAAATAGGTGTTTTCTGGGATGAAGAATTGATCATAGGAACATCGATCCATAGGAATGGAATGCCAGGAGGAAGAGATGGGATGGGAAAGAGAAATGAAATTATTCATTTGTTTTTGGAGAATCTAAAAGATGGGGGAAACTGGCTTTCTGTGAGTAAGCACGAAATCTTATACGAGAAGGAGAAAGAGAGAGAGAGAGAGAGTCGTTGGGAAATCTTGAAATGGAGAAAAGTTCGAGTGGAAGATTGTTGCGATCAGAAGGCGCCGTGATTATACGTTACGAAATCCAAAGGCAACATTACAATTATGTTTCTGAGAAATCTAAAATCACATCAATGTGGTGACAGAGCACAAGTTTTAGTACAAATCTCATTTTGCGCACATTAATCGACTCAATCCCGATAAAATGTTGTTTCGGATGTTTTTAAAGTTTGTGGTGAGATCTGTAGCTAAACTTTGTAGCTGGCAATAGAGGCAGAAGCGGGGGCTAAGGATTTAGTTCCAGAGAAAAACTATTCGTTGTTGAATGCATCTTCGAACTGATTCTTTAGCCCGAGAGGCGAGAAGCAGCGAGTCATTCGTTACAGTCAGTGGGAGAAACACAGAGGAAAAACTAGAGGGGGTTTTGGTCGAGAACCGCACTACGGAACCGTGGGAAGGGGACAAGCGAGAAGAGTGGAAATGGTATTTATGACAGGATATGAAAGATTGACTAATGGGAACGGGGGCGTTGACAAGTGACAATGATGCCAACATGAATTGTGGAGAGGCAAGCGAGAAGAACACCAGGATCGAGGAACTATTCCGAGAGTGGGAATGTTGAACCGGAAAGAGTACAGAAGAACTCGAATCATTTTTACAAGAAGCAGCAGTTGGTCAGTCCGAGTGTCCCCCGTGTCATCAGTTCTCGCCATCCGAATCGCCACCTTTTCCCTGAATATTCATCAATTCCGATTCATTTCTTCCCAGTTTCAAACTGACCCTGTTGATCTTGTCGTCGAGCATGCGGAAGAAATCCGCTTGGCTGGCACTTTCAACCTCGCTGAAGAGATGAAAATGATGGTTATATCAAGATGAAAGCGTTCATTTCTGCCCCCCCCCCTCTTCGAACCAAGTTTTAGTTCCTTCTTTCGTGTGGTGTTTGATTTTCTCCCTGGTTTCCCCTTCGCTTTTCTTTCTTTCAAACTGAGGAAGTAAATTGCAGGCTCTCAATGGATTGAAAAATGGCTTTCAGGTTTTACGAGGCTGCGAGGAGGGGCTCCGAATGAAAACGGATACTTGATCATGACGAAGAGATTGAAATTGCTCTCAGATTCTGGTTTCGGGTGTAGGTAAGCACAAAAAAGGCTTTTCCGATAATTGGACGACTTTACTCTTGCACCAAAGTACCGGTTTCCCCGAGAGTTCGAAAAAAGTTTTTACGACCCGATTCCAATAACAGGAGCACTAACATGATTGGTTTTCCAGCAATTTGCAGGATATTGCCGTTATGTGAGCTGCGGAGCTCTTGCGTTGGAGCACGATTTGTCGGAGCCGACTTCTTGGCGACTGGCTCTGCAAAACAGAATTGATTTGGCTCAACGTGAGCACTGAACCAACCGGGAGTCTTGTCGACGCTCTTACGGATGTCCTCGGTGGAGGAAGTGCGCGAGAAGTGGCAACCCATGACGTCACGAAGATGATTGGAGGAGCTCTGCAAATCTTGCGCATTCTTTTTCGAACGGGTTGACGATTATCTCGAATGACGCGAATAACAAAAGATTGACATTTGGAATTCACAAAAGAGAGAGAGAGAGAGAGAGAGAGGGTATAATGATGATAACCTTAGAAAGCGCTAAAGGGTATGGGAACTTTCAATCTGTTGTGGCACGAGAAGAGGAAGCCGACGATTTTCTGTCAGCTCCTCCTACTAGTCAGGCTCCGAACGTAAGCTTTGACAAATAGGGCGAATGTGAAGATAACAAGCAAGAACGACGTGATATCTGATCCTGCCACCACAATACATAGATTTATCGCCTTTCCACGAACACGAATTCGAAAAATGAAAGGCAAACATTACCGTCTATTCATGTAGTGAATTTGTTGGCCAAAAAAAAAGGGAAAGAGTCAGAAAATTGTGACCAATTAGAAGATGATGACTAAGACGGTGAGAGAATAAAATGCGTTTTTCGGGAGTGCGAAGAGATCGTCATTTTTTCAGTATGACAGGCCGGCGAATCCTCAGAGACGATGTGATTTTCAAACGAGTTCGGACGAGAAGAGTTTCCACTTGAGGGAAAAACACTTTAGAAAAGCCCTCTCAAAGTTCTCAGAAAAAAAACTGCAGTGACTTGACTTATTAGGTTTCCCCTTGTCTTTCTGTCTTCTTCCAACTATTCCCTTGCTCAGTCTATAATTCACCAGATTTACATCTGTATGTGAGTTAGGCGTTCTAGGAGGAATTATTTTGATGAAAAACCGTGAACACCTGATTCAATGACTTTACGGAAAAGGGAATGATATAAGAAAAAAAGTTGAGGAAGGCAGAAGAAGAAGAAGAAGACCTCCGCCAAACCACGTCATAAAAGTGGCACGCCGCATCACGACGCCGTCGTCCATTTTTAATTATAAACCCACGCCGTCCGGCAACAAGTGTGCATCTATTCAATCAGAGGCCCTCTTTCTCTTTCTTGACGTCCGACTTTGGTTCAAGTGGTATTGGTCAATGAAGCCTCAATGGAAAGACAATGTGGCCTGAATTGGGGGCGGGGGCAAACTTCTAGCGCGTTTCTGTTTCAACACATTCGCGAGACGCATTTCACAAAATTTGGCAGCCACAAGAAAAGAAGTTCGTTCGACGACGTTTCGCGGGAAATTGGCGCTTTCTCGATTTCGGCGATATTCAGCTGACAGAAAAGGAAAACAGAGTAGCACGAACTGAGGCGGAGAAGAAAGAGGAGGAAAAAAGGTGCAAGAGTATATGGATGCCGAAACACTAACCATGTTTTCTTTTTGTTTTCTTCTTCATTCTGAATGTGAGCTTTTACACGACATGTGCCTTGCTTACGAACCACCCGATTCCCCGCCCACTTTGAAAAAGGTGCTTCTCGTCGGGACATAAAAGAAGATGGGACTGGAATAAGAGCACGAGAGGGGCGGGCGGAATGGAGACGCTGCAACCGCCGATCTCTATTAGCATCTATTACATGCCAAACGGCATACGGTAGATAATTTGAGACGACGGACGAGCAGTTTTTCGTCAAGGGCACAAAACCAGAGAGTATTTGTATAGTGCGAAAACAGTGTCAGAATCCAGGGGACAAAGCACTGGAAAAGTGTGAGGTTGTTGGGGGGCCAAACTCAGAAATCACGCATTGCCATAACTATTTGACACCCTCACTGAGCGGGAATGTGATATGACGAAATATCTTATTACCTTCTAACGAAACTCACTTTTTTGCAATGTTCTCTTCCGGGAATGAGTGAAAACTTTGGAGTAAAGAAGTTGGGAATGAGAAAAAAAAGAAGGGAAAGCAAAAAAAATGGGTTGAGCCGGGAAAGGGAGGGGTAAGAAGTTCAAACATTTCGCTTCTTGAGCTATTGAGCCATATTGCCTGCTTGTTATGCGACGAGGGGCCTAGAGGGTCCGGCGGACACCCACGTCATCCGAAACACTTGATTGCCTTGATTACAACCGTCCGCAAGAGCAGCGGGAAGTGGCTGCGATTTGTCCGTGCTTGAAAATTCTCTATCCTTTTTTCAGAAGGTAATTTCGAGTGACGAGGGAGGGAAAGGTGAAGGATAAAACGAATTAAAGTCAGGTTAATTAGAATAGACAAGAGCACGTCATGTGGATTGGTGGAAGGTTTGTGTGCTCTTGCTGAAACGCACGCGCACTTCCGCCTAGAACTACTGGGATGGAGAAGCGCATGAATGAGAGAAAGTGGAAGAAGACTTATTCGAATCAAAGTTTTAGTTAGACAACCGACTAAAAATACATCAGGAAGCTTAATTTAGACATATCGAGTTTATTTCCGAAAGTGTAATGTATTTAAAGTGGCAACGTGGAATGAAAAAAGCAATCTGCGTTCGGGGGGAATCGAACCCCCGTCGAATGCTTGGAAGGCATCCATGCTGACCATTACACCACGAACGCGGTGTTGCATGGAGTACCCGTGTGTGTAATTGTTCTCGGTGGATACACTGCGAAGAGATCCAAAGGATGAAATACGCTAGCGTAAAAGAGAGATTGAGGAGAACGTTTTGATATGAAGCTAATCGAAAATGTGATTGTGTGGCATCTTAATCGTTCAGTTGTCCTAACTAAAATGTGAAAACACTCGTCCGACTGGCTGTTTTTATCATTTACACTCAAAAAAAATTCAGAGCAAATGCTAGGAAGTCACGCAAAATATGTTGTGGAAAGACAGGATGAGTGGTGCGACACACACATTTCAAAGCTTTAAAAAATTAGCAGCCTGCAAAATTTTGACGTTTTTTGACGTCCCAGACAAGAGGCACTTGACTACATCCGTAAAAAGTTTTTCTTTTTCCATGGGAACTGGCAAAGTTCAAACCACCTTTCTTCTCTTTCGGATAGTTTGCTTCATCCATCTGCCAATACACCGAAACAAGGTTTTTCGATATTACTAAAGGAAACAACTTTGTTTCCAATTGATTTGGGCGTAAAATGTGTGTTTAGAAAAAACACGTGGATTCGAAAGCTCTAAACCCAACAATTTGTTTTGCGTCCTTTCCAAACCAATTATATATTTTCTTGCTTCAATGAGCACTTCAATTGGGGAACATAGTGGGTCGAAAAGACACAAAGAGTGGGGGGCGAAGAAGAAAAAGGAAGAAGAGCTCTCTTCACTTCGAATTGGGGTGGAGAGGGGGGGGGGGGGCATCATGAGCAGCGGTGCCGCTGTCGCCGTCGGAAGACGTCTTAATCTACTCCTATTCACCGGGCGGGTTCTCTTTTTCTCACTCAGCCCACGTTTCGGGGAGCTCAGTCAGTTCTTTTTTCCCACCACTAGGATGTGGTGACTCAAACAAAAACCAGATGGCGAGATTCTGTTCTTTTGCCCTTTCTGTGCCGAAGGATATGCACTGGAGAGCGCTCTCCCATATATCGTACCGGAAGCGAAAACGAGACAGGAGGAGAAAAAAGCTACGTCATAAGTGGAGAGGAGAACACGAGAGCTTTCAATAAAATAGATAAAAAAAACAGGATTAGTGGACGACGGAGGAAGGTTCGGGATCATAATGAAAAAGGGAATATGAGAAGAAAGGAAAATAGAGGTGTTCCGGACGCAGAAGAGATCTGTCGAGTTCTATTTTTTTGAATTCGTTCACATATCATTTCCGTTCTCTGAAATTGACAACAGAATCAAATGCTACTGGAAGAAATGAGTTCAGCATGAACAGAACCTTCGTTTTCTGGTCAGATTGATCAAAGATTCGCAGATGATAAAAAAGACCGTAAATGGGAAATTCCAGGTGGTGAACAGCTGATTCTGCCGTTTCTGGTCGTTAAACGTTGTTCAATTGTTGTGTGAATGTGGAAAACGATGACGAGACGTGACAGAAACGAAACCGACGGTGCAGTGTCCTTTTAATTTGATCAGATGCCAATCGAATCACGCATAAACCGGCCCCCTCGTGGTTCATTTCGCAGTTCGGCTAACCTCACCGAGGCGGAAAGACGGAAATGTCTTATCAAATATGTGTTCGTCGACACATCCAAGAAGCCACTTCTCACTCAATTAGCGCGAGCTGACCTCGCCGATTTCTGTCTCACTCTTCGTTTTCAGAGGAAATAAGAAGAACAAGAAAAAGAGAAGCGGGAAATGCATAATTGAATATTCAGAGGCGAAAAAGGGAGGAGCACGCAAGAATCACAAATAGCGCGTCGTGGCGATCTGTATTTTGTGAAAAGAGTGCGAGAACGCGGATTCGGACAGATGCTCGCAATGGAGACGTAGGCGGAGAAGTGGGTTCTCAAGCTGGAGTACAAGACGACCTACCAATTTCTTGGCTCCCTCCCACTTGCGAATGAGAATGACGCTATGTATTTTTTCGGGACAAGGACCAATGTGCAAACAGACATCCTTTTTTTATTTCGACAACGGAAAGTGAGCGCAAGAGGAGAGATAAAACACACAGATACAAGAGAACGGGCACCCAACGGACTAAAGGAAAAGGGGGGAATGTTAGACTAAAAGTACCTGATGTCATATGGAGACACGTGACAAACAAGGAATTGGAGGAAGAAGAGAAGGAGGAGCGGCTGGGAGGAGGATATTTTTTGGAATGGGGGCAGTGTGAAAAAGGTGGTAAATATAAGAAAACGAAGAGGGAAAATAGGAGAAGAAGAGGGGGAAACGCAAAAGCGAAATGAATGGGAGATGGGCAATATAGGAGCAGTTGGGGCGGAGCTCGTTAATATTCCAACCGGAGAATGAGGAGCAATAAAATCGACAAAAGCAAGAGGAACAGATCTCTTATACCGATACTAGCACACAATGAAAGATGAAAATATCCTTGTTGAAAATTGAAAAACAGTTTTACCGTTTGACAAATGTTCATCTGACTGTCGCACTTCCTCTCATTTACGCGCAAATGCTGATTGAGAAACAGAAAAAAGGAGAGAAACACTACAAAAAAAGATGCGACGAAAAACGATTAAGAAGACGTCAGCAAAAGTGCTGGGGGAGGGCTGTGGAATTGGGGGGGGGGGGGGGGGGGGGGGAGGGCGACACGTGAGAAAAGAGCTCAGCGAGTCCATGCCACATTAGGTAAAACGACAGCAATCAGAGGCAACAGAGACCATGGGAAACGGAAAGGCTGCGGGTGGAAAAACGGAGAGAGAGAGAAACACATAGTGGTCGAATGTTTTTGGAGTCGTTTTGGTGCTCGCCGACATCCCAGCCCTTCGCCCCACCCCGCCACCATTTTTCTTCCAAAATCTTGCCCTCTCACTTGTCATGTACATATATCCGCCACACATTTTCGTGTTGGCCAAATATGTTGCCATTGGGCATTGCACATCTCCTCCTAAAAGAAACGACACCCCCCACATAACGCGCTGAAATCTAATTTTGTCAATCTTCTTTTTGTTTTTTTTCCACTGCTGCTGCTTTGGACTCGCTAGTTTTGTTTGGAAACTGCGACTGATACATAATGAAACGCACGTGATTTGGAGAAATTGTATGGGCCAACTCTTCGGATAGACTTTCGAACTCGCGCTTTCCCGACATTGCGTGCGATAGCTTTTTTGGCTGTTCCAAGAGTTCTCTAGAATTTTCAAGCAACTTCTCAATTCACTAGAAAAAATGCTTTGCAAAGTTTAAGTGAACAAGGGTTAGATTCTCGATTTTTCGGTTCGTTCACTGTTTCTATGCAAATTAGGCATTAGAACAGAGAATAAGGACAAAACAAATTAAGTTCGGTGCAAATCGGATGACAAGAGAAAAATAGAGAGAGAGAGAGAGGAGAAAATCGGGAGGGAGGGTACCGCTGGAATGAGCGCAAGTAAAAGTCAATCAGATGTAAATTGCTTAATTGGATGAGTGCACAATCCTTGCTCTTCATGTCTCGGCAAAGGAACCATACAAAAATGCGATTTGAGGGAAGGAGACACACAACGCTCTCCAATAAATCGTACGTATTTTTAGTTTGAGGCGCCGTTGACACTGACACCAAAACAATTTATGTTTGAATCTCTCCCGCCGTCTAGAAAAGGAAACGCGACGAGGGACCGACCCCGGGGGCAGGACAAACAAAGGTTGGTGGGGACGGCCCGATGTTAATGGTGTTGGTAAACAGTTTCTTTTTCTCGAAATCGTTTTGAAATCTCAGTGAACTATCACTAAAGTTGTCTTCTTTTTTCGCCTTTGTGCTCTGAAGCTTGTCAGCCGTACAAACTCAATAAGGAAACAAAAAGGAAAAGAGGGAAAAGAGTACGTGAGCCACTATGATTAGGTGTATCGTTGCATCGAGATGGAACCTTTCAATGCAACAGAACTCAACGCGATTTTCGAACAACTCCTCTTCTTTCCTTTTGCTTCTTCTTCTTCTTTTTTCCAAATAGAATTGAGGATCGAGGAAGGAAGGAGAAAGAAAGCAAAGTGGAAAAAGAAGAGTGGAAAACTATTTGCAAATGACAGGCTTCGAAATCGATGCCAATTGCGACGTTGTCTGACGGATTTCGATTTCGGGTTTTCGTATCGTTGTCTGTTTCTAGTACAACTGACTAGTTTCGACGCTTTTCTACCGCTTTGTGTTTTCATAAAGATGTGCAGCAGCCTAAAGGAGGTGAACGTGTAGTTTCATCCTTTCGAACCACGTGAACTTTGAGCGGCATGAGCAAATGACGCAAATCCCGCTGAAATCATATCTTTCAGAGGCATGAGGGGAAAGTTGTAGCAATCAAACACAATATCACGCCCTCCCTCCCCCTTTTTTCTCCCGCTTCCTCCCAAATGCTGACGTGAGTGACACGCGACGGCGAATAAACTTCCACAGAAAGAGTACGTGGGTGCGAGTTGGGTGGGAAAGCGAAAAACGAGAGGAGGGAGGTGATGCAATGGATTTATGATAACACTCGATTGATGGATAATGGTCCCGCCGCACGAGCAAGAGAGATGCGAGAAACTTGATTTTCGTGTTTGTTTACGATTCTATCGCTGCGGATGCCGCTCGCTCGCCGGGCGGATGAATTCTAATGTGGTTCTTGGGAATAAGTCGGCATTGCAAACGAAATCCATTTCGAACGGCCCAAAAACTTTTCTGTGGACCAAGAAGCGATCCGGATGGGTTTAGATGACGTTCGAGTAACGAAATGATTCACAGGCTCTGGAACGTGGTGAGATTATAGGTTTATGATTAGAGAATCTGAGAGATACTTGAAGCAATCTGTGGCGTGTTTGGCAATACGGAAACAGCACAGGGAGCGAAAGAAGACAAAACAAACAAAGAGAGAGAGAGAGAGAGGAGCAGAAGAATAAGGAGAAGAAAAAAAGAAGAAGTTGGAGGCATTCTCGCATAAAACATTTTCTCCCATGTGACTCAACAGATACATTTTTGCAGGTGTTCGAACACCGCCGGAATTTGGACTTGGCCAAAACAAGTCGCATATTCAATTCTTCGTCTTCTTCTTCGTCTTCTTCTCGTCCTCCTCACTCTGCCATATGTTTTCGCAGTCAGCTTCGGCATCCCGAAAAGCAAAAAAATGAAAAATGGCGCAGAGATTGATCCTTTGAGTGGTTTCTAGGCGCCGCAAGAGGAACTTGCTCTCTCTCTCTCTCTCCGTTTTTCCCTTCCTTTTCTAGGAACACAGGGCAAAGTCATAAAATGGAAGGGGGTGTGCTCAAATGAAAAAAAAAAGAGATGAGGTCTTGTGAAGTGCTAATATTACATGTATGATCTTTTTGCAGGACAATGGGAAATAAAACAAGAAGCGGGGGTTGAGAAGGATGAATGTATAATTAATGGAGAAAACTCTCACTCCAAGCGGAAAATTGGAAAATGATTCATTTCCTCGACAAAAAGCCCATCCGTCAAATCCGATTTTTGACTGCTGGCCTCAAATCATCTGTCTGCACTCGCCCAAGAAATGTGCTCCGTGCGCTCCAGAGTTCTGGGTCATGAATCTAGGCGCAAGGTACTCATCACCTGATAAACATGCATCCATTCGTTTCGTTTTCCGCCCTCTTTTCCTGAAAGAAGTTGCCGCTAATTATGAATGCTTACGTAAATCGAGAGAAAAAAGTTTGTTAGCGATGCATGTGATAACGCGTGATTTTGAGTTAGTTCAGGTTTGGACTCGCGGATTAGTCAAACACGGACATAGTTTCAGAATGTTTCAGATGGGAAGTGACACAAAGACATGCTGCAGCGAAGAGCTCGGAACTTTCCTTCTGTTTTATCAAAACACACAATAATACACTGAAACCTATCTACAGCTACAGAATCAAAAACCTTGATTTTTAAAATAAAAAATGTGGATCTCAATTTTTCTTATCAACGGCTATCATTCCATTTTTTCCCGCTAGCTTTCCACAAACTAAAAAAATTCGTTCCCCAATCGCGAGCTTTTCCGAACCAAAAATGCGTTTTTTCCTTCAGGACCTTCCAAATAACCTTGGAAATGTTTTCCATTGTTCGTGTCAAGATTCCGGTAACAAACAGTGATATGACAACAAACTTTGGGAGTATTTGCGTGTCTGTGTTACAACCCTTTTCGAATAGTGGTTACTTTGCGTTGCATTGTTCCATCCACATATGAATCATTCTTCGGCATTCTCGTCGGGTATTTGTAAAGTACCCGTGCGTTTTTTGCACCTGAGGAACACTTTTCTTTCACAAATGCCTTTTCTGAAGCAACTGAGACAACTCGAGCTTATGTAATTCCTGATAGAACACGATTAAGGCATTTTATATTTGCATTGAAGAACGGTTGCACTTGATCAAGAGGCTGAACGGTATGTAACCGATTGAGTAAATATCATGACTGCGCAATAGTGGCCACCCACCGTCCACCAAGTCGGAGGCGGCGTCGCATCAAAAGACAGTTGCGTCTTCTGTCGGAGAGAGGCGGCATGAAGGCCGCACTACTCCTTGACAAATTTACAGCCGCCGAAACTCGTGTGCGGCAGATGATTATATCTTCGGTGCACACACTCCGAAAGCCTTTTGCATAGCGGGTGCTATTGTGAACAAGGTTACTTGTCGGATGTTGACTCATGAAGATGTCCGCTCGCTCTTTTGAAGGCTACGTAATGTTTTTTTCGACTAACATCCTTGAAGAACTAGTGCGTAACTTTCAAATGATGTCCTTGCGGATTTGGTACAGGACTTCTATGTGTTTTTTATTCCATTGTCCGCTCAGATTGATTTAAAATTCGCTTTGCTTTGACATATTCGCAAATTCAAAAGAAAGTGTAGATTTCTTCTGGATCAGCGAGCATTCCTTCAGATTTGGCTCTTCTACTTCCGAGAATTCCGTTGTATTTCGTTGGTTGCTATCGAAAATGCATATTGAAACAGACTCATATCAAACTTTTTGCCCCGCAGAGTCTATTCTTTGGCAGGTCATCATGAATAAATGTACATTGGCGCGTCAGCGAAACGTATAATTTTCAAACTTCTAGTCCGCTTTTTTGTGCCACTCTCGCACCCACTCAATCCATCCATCATTTCTTCCTTTTTTGTTCCGACCAAAAATATATTTTTCTGAGTGCACACAGAACAACATGTGTGTATGCGAAAAGTTTTGTTAATAAGTGTCTCTCGAGCATCTGTTGCACGACTAATCGGACAAATTCCCGACAAGAAATCTGCGGCCAAAGTGTGAGAAGAGATGGCGAAATTTCATGCGGCAGTTTGGTGACAGGTCCGATTCTTATCGGAACGCCGTTCCATTATTCCTGTTAATGACAATCACATTTGTATCTTTTCGTCAGATCTTTTCGAGTCGTTATTACGAATCCCTGAGGTTATTATGGAAATGAGGAGATGTGCGCAACGAGCTTTGCACTTCCCGTTTCCCCCCATCCGAACTTGCCAACACAGAATTGTAATGAAGCTCATCTCACCTCATCCGTTCCGTCATTTCTTGACCCATTCATACACACATTCTGTCCTTCATTCAAAACATGACGTTTTCATTTTGACCCCCCCCCCCCATCATTAGCACCATGATCCAGATGGTCTTACCTCAAGATTCAAGCCAATTTGTTCGATGACACAACACTATATTTCCATCTGCCAGTGTGCCCATCACGGCACCGTGCGCCATAGATCAAAAGCGTTAAATGCTAACCAATTGTATATCGAACATTTAAGTCAAGATGCGCTCGCCCAAAAACACTCAATATTAACTAACGTTATGATGTGTGCAAATGACATTTTTCTTTGCCCCCCGTTTCTCGTCCCGACATATCATTCAACGCGTTTTCTCGCTGTCAGTGAAAACATATGTACCAGCGAAAGAAGACACGTCTTGTTTATTCTCAGCTCATTAAATCTATCCGCTGGACACGGATTTTCAAATTGCATTTGTGTCGCATTGTCAGTAAACATAACTTTGCCCAATTTCATCCGTGTTTCGTTTCCATTCTCACTTTCATTGTCTTTCGGAGCGTCAGTACGTCTACTGTCCGCTTCATCGCCCTTTCCACGTGTCAAGTGTCAAAACGGACATGCATTATTTGAAATGATTGCACGCGCCATTAGCTAGCTCAATCACGTTCTCCTCCTCTCCGACCGGTTATTTGTCTAAAGATGGGGAAGGAGGAAGAACACCTTGGTTTATCCTTGATTTGCATACATATTTCCTTGTCTTTCTCAGTTTTCGAATGCAGATTGTGTCGCCCTCACTCGCAGAATCTGGTTTCTTCATTGACATTCCAACTACCTTTGATTTATTGCCCTCGTCAGTGGTTTGTGAGAGCCTGCCGTCGAGCCGCCGCGTGTCGCCCCCAGATCTCGCCACATTGGATCCAATCACGGCCTGACACCTTTTGCTTTTTTTCGCCGATCGACGGGAACCTTTCGAACCCCCAACAACCCATCAACTTTAAACCCTCATTATCTCTTTCGTCTCTTCAATTCATTTCGACCCCTCTCTTCTTATTCTCACTCCCATCACACTTGCCACCACTGGCCAGTGGCACTTGTTGCCCGATTTCCAATCATATTTCAAACGTCTCTCCTCTCCCTTATTTTCGGATTTTCTGATCTGAGCCGCAAAAAAGTTTAAAGTGGTGTGTGGTAGAGACTCAAAAATGTGATACTTACGTGCCAGGCCGCGCGCGTTTTTGTGCTTCTGGCAGCCGGTTGGCGGCTTAATCCAAGATGGAATAAACATTCTTACCGATCGGCTTTCCGATCCGTCGAGACATCACAATCTCGCCGTCTGATCATCCCCTGCCATCGGGAGGTGTAGATTTCACTAAGGTGTTAGATGTCTGTCTCAGGTCTTTGTTCTCGAACACTATTGTCTCCATTCCTCATCAAATACGGAAGTGATGATTCTCACGGTGCGACTCTCCGCATCTAACACCAACTCAACTGGTGTCAACCATTCATATGCAGTTCACACTCTAGTGTAACTTCTCTTGTGCAACCACAGGAAATGGGCCTCATCCTGTCAAAAAGCAGTGTGCACCCTTCTTTTCTTCTATCACCAGAATGGACCAAGCGGCTCCGCCGCCAACAGCGCGCATTTCACCGCCTGTAGGTGGTTGCCTCTGCATGGGTGCGGTGGCTAAGTGGCTCATGTGTTTGTCTGTTGGGTGAGGGTCCCTGGTTCGGACTTTTGTGGTGGCATTCTTGTTTCTTCTTGCCCTCGGAATGCGGACAGATAAACAGACACACAGACACACAGATGGATATACCCCTCACGGTTTTTATTAATAAGGAAGATTCGCATTGTATTGTAAGCTAGGGTAAGTCAACTAAATTTGCATACTCTTTGTGTTGGTACATTACAAAACAGTTGTGTGCTTTTTTTCTGACACGGGGTAGCATATCGAACACCCTATTCTGTATTCTGATGTCACAATACATACCAACTCTCCTTTTTCAACCTCAGAAGTCATCACGCGATGCGATCCGATTGCGCAACATCTCTGCGTAGTCTCTAATTATTCGGGCCATTGTTTACACTCTAACACCTTTTGCCAATGTTTGGATTCCGAGGCACTCATCGTAATTGGTGCATTTAGGGGAAAGGAAGGTGACTGCCCACCCCTACCTGAGAGCATCTTTGGCCATTCGACACCTCAAAGGTCGATTCGCGTTCCTTTCCCTCCCTAATATTACTAGTCGTCTGTTGTGAGAAGCGTTTGCCTCCAAGTTTGTTTAGTACTCCGATGTTTTCACAAGATCTCAATACTGGGGAGGAGGGGAACTGACAGAACATGAATGATTTATTCAAATCAGTCGTTCTACTCTATGTTTTTCGCAAAGCGCAGGTGTCAAAAAGCCATTCCAATGTAACTGTACATCCACGGACACCGCCTAATCCTTCTCCGAACGATCCTCTTAACCCCAATCGAGATTTGACTGTGAGAAAATGAGATTTGAGGGGGGGGGGGGGCAGGGAAAGCGACATGTCAGTAGTTGTCTGAACCACAAAATTAAGACGGATATCGCATCTAAATAATTCACCGAGTGTTCCTTCCTTTCCTCCACATATGTTGTTTATGACAACCTCCAGGTATTCGTTAATTGATGAGGGTCCGCTCCGTTCAAAAGCGGCTGTCAACTAGCTTCCTAGATTGTAATGAGCTTGTTGTTGTGGTAGGAAGAACAAGGTCCGTGCGCGGAGGGTTTACATCTATCTGATTAATAGAATACAGCTCTCGGAAGGTCTTTCCTCCTCTCGATTATACCGACAACGATGTCTGACGGGAAGAAGGCAACAGGTGCTTTTTCTGCGCTCTCGTGCCGCCAGGAAGCGCAGAACCCTGGTAACCGAACACTTTCTACATCTTCTTTCTTCACACTAAGGTCAGAAAAGAAGCCATTCGAGATCGGAACCCGCAGAGACCATAGAGTATTCTCGCTCCACTTATTGTTTTGCGCCTCGCTTCTTTCAAGTGATCATGCAATCGTAGAATAAGAAATGAGCAGATTTCCGGCGTTTTTTGTTCCACAACCACATACATACACTCTCAAATGTTGCGAAAACTCCATAAATTTTGGCGAGAGTGGTAACAGGTTTTTGGAACAATGCTACGCTTTTTTTCAACCTTGCCGACGATTTTATTACTTTTCCTTTGGATATCCCCCTCTCTCGTAATAAAAAGGGATTAGTCCTCAAGGGCTTAGGTCATCGGTGTGGTTCCCTAGAATTACCGGTGACTACGGATGAGGTTGGCTATTCTTCGAAAACAGTTTACGGTACTTTTGGTCCATCATAGACTCCGCCCCCTTCTTGGTGTACACACTCGGTCACCCGCAGGCAAGATCTCTACCACCCTCGCCACCAAGACCACCCCCTTGCGTTCTTCTTCATTCCCCTTATCTTCTTCCATTCGTTCGTTCTATATTGCTTAATATTCTAACCATCAAAATTGAACAGAACACACACCAATACTCTTTTCGCTCACAAATATTTTTTGTATCAGTTTTCCATTTTGCATCTCTTCTCGCATGAATTCTTTCGATGCGAGAGAAGAGGAAGAAGTATCTTTCGGAATTGGCCTAGTTAACAACAAATGACGAGCCAGCGAAACCCGGAGACTTTGTGTCGTCCCAGTTTTTGACGATTTGCACTCCTCCTCTGTGTTTTCTTTTCTATCCTAAACTTTATCGTTTTTTTACAATGTTGCAATTTCGAGAGTCGCATCTCTTTCCACACTATTCAAACTTTTTGCAACAAACAAGCTTGGCTATTTTCTGTTTGTTCTCGATTCGTTATTCTCTACTGCCTTTATTCAAATTTCACCTTCTTCTCTCTCTCTCTCTCTTTTTCTCTCCCTCTTACCCCTCAGGGCGGCATATTGAACCTTATAATTTTCAAGTGCTTTCCGAAATTTCCTCAGTGTAACCACCTTTCTTTTTGTTTCTATTTCAATCGAAATTCGGATGCCGCAATCCCATCTTTAATCATGCAGAGTGCCAAGGACGCAGATTTCCAGGCGGATAATTCGAATTATGGCTTCATCTTTCTTCACGTGGCTCATCCGATCCTTCCAACTCTTTTTCTTCCGCTCATCAAACACACTTTCTTCTCTTCCCTCTCTCTCTTCACAACTTCCCCCCCCCCTTCTTCTGCTGCTCAGCTGCCGTCGTCGTCGATAATATATGCGAGCAAAAGGGACGCCAACTGTCGCTTCGAGACCCAATGGCCCTCCGATCGCTCCCGAAAGAACACCTTAGCAATAAGCAATTGGGCAATAAATCGCCAGTTGTGTAATCCGTTCTTAACCCATCCTTCTTCTTCTTCGTTTCTCGCGTCAGCACCACGGCTGTTGGGCACTGGTGCAAGTGTCAGTCGCTGCCAAACTGTGAATATCTTGGAGACGGCAGCAATCTGACCTTCTCGCGTATTGTATTCACAACTCTCGCCGTCCATTACCGGGACATTTGCATAGACCATTGTTCTCGGCGCACTGCTCTTTTTTTTGGAGGTTAACGGATTTTGTCTCCTCAAGTGTTTGCGTTCCCTCCTCATCGTCATTTCCCACCAATCTTCTTTCCTTCTCGAACTGCCTCCGGAAATTTGGTGGCGCTTGTGGGGCACGCTTAAAACTTCACGTCACCCTTGTCATTTCTTTTCATTCCTCTATTTTCGATGCCAAATAGTCAGTCCCTTCCAAAAGGGAACAAGGCGGGACACAAAGACGTTCAAGAGCTCTCAGCACGCATCTCGCACACAATGGCTACACTAATTATTATTACCTTAGCTGGAAATTGTGCAATCCTCAACAAGTTCTTCTCTCGTCTCGCATTATTCTTTTTCACGCTCCGACGAGCACCCTCTTAATAATACAAGTTTGCAGATTCCCATCAGCATGTGGCTGTACAGTACTCTCATTCTTCTGAGTGCAACAACTAATTTCGCAGCGTCTTTTGTTGTTCTTCCTTACATACAAATCGACTATGCACACCTTATCAGAGTGGCCCATTGCAAGGCCAAATGTTCGGAAAAGGTATGGATGCAATTACCGCGAGCTGCTAAATCTTCTTTATTGCAGTATGGATATCCCAAAACAAGAGAGTATCTTGACGGTACCATCGACGAGTACTTCTTCGTAGACACTGAAGAATACACAAAGTGCGAGAACGGCTGTCTGCAATTCCAGCACCGGCGAGACATGAAACGAAGCAATTTAACCGGAGAGACCCTTCAAGGAGCCAAGTTTTGGCTGGAATCCAGTGCTCATTCAGGTATTTTTAGAGCCCTGTTTATCTGTGAACCAAACGCATTTAAGGCAAAGTTGGCACGTCTCCGATCTCATCCGCTGAGCTGTTGTGCCAGATGCCTTCCGCTACATCCGATTTGGACGACTCCTTCGAGGTGAGAAAAGGGGCTCCACGGGTGGCTTGACAACATTCTTTGTTCATCTTGATCTGTGTTACAAGGTGTCAAAACAGTCTCTAATGGGCCTCCAATTACAGGGACTTCTCGGCTTGTCGAAAGTTCGTCCATCTGGTCCAGTGCAATACGTTGTTCAGTGGAAACAACGCACCTATGCACTCGGTTATTACGACGAAAGTCAATGGATTACCGCATCTGTGGAATCCGACAACATGATCAAAGTGGACGGAATGATTCCCGGAGTGCAATACAAGTTTCTCGTGACAGTCGTCGGACCAGCCGGCAAACTGGGAGACACCATTCAAAGCGAGTGGACAGAAATCGCTAACACTCTCGTCGTGAAGACACCCGGTGCTCCGTTGATTGTCAAGAACGGCTTCAATTCGGAGCAAGGGGTCGTTGCCCATCTCCATTTCCCAAGGTGCGCATTGTTTTCCTAAGACCCTTCCTTCTTCCGCAATCATAATAATAGTGGCCAATTAGCCGCAATCAAGTGGACCATGTGGTCGGCACCCCTTTTTTCTGTGCATTATCCCTGACCGCTTTTGAAAGCCTCAATTAATGAATTATAGGACCGCCTACGACAGTTGCCATTTCCGGGTTCAAGTGAAAAACGCGACGAACTCGGTTGTAACGGATATTCGTGTCGATCCCACTTTCTCAATCCTGCTCTCCCATCTGGAATTTGACTCTTCCTATGCAGTCACTCTCTCGGCTCTCTCTTCCGATCAGACCATGGCTACTTCACCGATTTCAGTACGATTCAACTCTTTCCAGTGTAAGCAAGTGTACGGAAAAGGAAGTCTTCACTGTGGTAAGAAACTGCCTTCAAAACGAAAACCAGCTTAACCAGACAATTTCAGCACCAGAACCGGTCTCCAACATCCGAGTCGCTCACCAACCCAACTCGACAGTTCTGATATCCTGGACAGCTTCAGCGGAACCTGAAAACATTCTCACATATGCTGTCACTTATCAAGCATACATGGGACCATGCAACAAAGATCCGACAACAGTCTACCTATCTGCTCCATCTACTAGCTACGAGATGCCACTTCCCACCACCGGCCATTGCGAGTTTCTGGTTCGAATCACCAACTATGACGCAATCGGTACGTTTGACCCTTCTGCCACTTTTTAATATTTACTGACCCATCGCTCGCAGTCGTAAATCACAGCAGTCTTGCGCAATCCACGATTCTTGTGTGAACCAAACGATAATATTTCAGGTCGCGAAGCGTTTGCGGAAAGAAGAATCGAAGTGCCCCGAGAGCAGCTTATTCACTCCTCTATGAAATTGCCTCTTATCGCCGCTGGCATTTTGGTCTTTTTCATTGCTCTCTTCATTTTCTGCTTATCCGTGTGCCGATGCTGCAACAAGTGCCCGGTCAAAGTATCGGAAAACAAGGCTAAACTGACAGATTATGCTTAGCTGCTTTGTTTTTCGACATTAGATCACTCTCATTCGTATATGGGTACTCCTTATTTCCAAATGCTTAGATTACTAGCTTATATTTTTCATCGGGTTTTGCAATATTACTGAGATTTTATTGTAAATTAGTAGGAATTGGTTGCATTTTTAAAGAAAAAGCAAACTCGACTTTTCCTTACCTCCTTGTGTGTTGTTCCGGTTCGATTTATAATATTGCCCATCTTAATAATTTCCTAACTTTTTGTCATAAACTGTTTTTTATATTACAAGAGTTTCGATTGAAGAAGTGGAGTCAATGTATTACCTGAGGAAGAAAAATAAGTGGAATCGTTAGCATCTTGTGCCGAAAAGTGAATGAATGTGGATGAAATGTCGGATGCACAAAAAGTTATCGAATAGATCCACCACTAAAAAAGCAAAATCAAATTTTAAGTTTTGTTTACTTTCTTTGTCGCGGTTTCGAGTGCATTCAAAATGTCAATAAGTAAGTCGATAAATCAGTTCCACGTGAACTTTGTTCCTCTTTTTTCCGATTCAATCGATCCTGTGTTCCGCTGACTCACCGTCATGATATGGCCCATATCTTCCAATGATTCATTCGATTTGCTGGAAAAATTCAAAATATACATTGTTAACACCTCCCTTCTCTTTTTCTCTTTCCTGATACGTCATTGTTTGCTCTTCACAAGCGACAAAACGAAAAACTCCTGACCGAAATGCAAACGTCAACTGATAAGAGTATCGCGCCTTCAAACTCTTGGTTTAGAGGCGGTTCGCCAACTTTCGTTTCGCAATCGACCGTTTTTTCTTCCTTATAAGCCTCACCATCTCATACATTTTGCAGATGTACGTACGCCGCACGTGCAGTTCTTCCTCGTCGTCGAGTTCTTCCAGTGACGGTTCTTACCGCGCTCCAATTGGCTACGCCGCTACTCCAATTATGAACCGAGGATACGCTCCACCGCCACCCCCAGGTATGCCGATCGCTGGAGCTGGAATCGGAGCGGGAGTTGGTTTCGCTCCACCACCACTTCCAACACAGCCGATGGGAATGGGAATCGGAGCCGGTGCCACTCCAGCCTACGTTCAACAAGCTCCGCCACTTCCAACTCAAGGATACAATCAACCGTACGGACAACAGCCACCGCAGCCGTACCCTGGAGCCAACCCTTATCAGCCGAACCAACCATACAACAATGCTCCGGGATACCCGCAACCATCATATCAAGTTGGACAGGGAAGTGCTCCAGGAGTTCCGGGAATGTATCCGCCGCCGCCACCAACCCAGGGCTACCCCGGCTACCCCAGAGGATATTGATACAATGCGAACAACATTACCATTCCACTGTATTTTTGCTATGAATTCTGAATAAATCCAGTTGTCCTTGCCAGCCTTCTTAATCTACCGAAGTGAGTGCAACCAAGTCGTTCCACTTTTCGCCACTGTCTGACTGGAACCCATTCGCGTCAAATTGGACCAATAAAACAAAAATCATAATTGAGCGTCAAAAGAGTTGTCCGAATCGGTTTCTGGCCGGTCAAAAAGCGTCTAACCGGCCTTCCCGACATTTCGGCAGTATTGCGCAGTTTATTCTGGTTCGTTGGCTGCGGTTTCAATTGTTTGAAACGGGCAAGTCCCGCAACAGGTGAAAGTGGGTGCGCGAAGCTTCGGTATGAATGCGGAGGAACTCATCCGCCGCCTGACCCTCTCGTTTAATGAGCTTGACTACCCGATTCTCTTCAACTGTCCTCGCCTCAATTTTCTGCGCTCGCACATCCTCGTTTTGAAGTCGTCGCCTTCTTTGCCTCTTTTCCCCTTCTACCTTTCTTCTCTTCTTTCGGTTTCGCCTGACGACTTTCATGTGTTGAACCGAAACTGCTGACAACCTTCACATCGCTTCATTGCTGAACCACAGTCACCCACTTGATAAACTCTTCAAGGCAGCACTGCAAAGACGAGATCTCTGATGAATCGATGTCGTTTTTTGTGTAAGCGTCGGAAACAACTCTCAAGTAGTTCAGAACTAGCTTCTTTCATCCGCCCTGAGTGTCTCTTTTCAATTTTCGCTTCTTCGCACTTCTTCCACACTCCCTTTCAGACATGCGATTTCTGATCTTCATTTTCTCTCTTTTCTGTGTTTCTGCTGCTGCTCCAAAACCTTTAAGCGAAGAAGAGCTACCATTCAGCACAGATGTAAGTGTTCTCAATCTCGCAATGGTCTGCTAAGTTTTCTATTTTCAGAACTTCCCTACGTTTCTCGATGAAGCCAATTCAAAATCAGCTGAAGAAAAGGACGAGCTAGCTCTCAGCTGTAAGATAAAATCCCGAACAGTGTTTCTAATCGAAAAAAGTATCTTTCAGACGCCGATCAAGCTGAGACTCTGAAGAAACGGCTTAAGATGAAGAGTATGTTCAATACGAACGGTCCCCCAGCCATCGGATCGGATCTGTTTTCTAATGCAGCTGTCGAAGACAACATCAAAAGTGGGGTGGATCAATCTGTGCAATCACACATCTCTGAATTTCTAGAAGTAACATATGAGGGATCTGGAACAGGCGTCGATGAGAATTCGGAGAAGTCGGAGGAACTGGAAACCACGTCTTCTTTCATTGATTCCTTCTATTCTGCTCAAAACGCAACAATCGAAGATTCTGCCGTCGAATCATCGTCGAATTCAAGCATTCTCTACGATCAGAACACAAGTGACGCTGAAGTGGATTCGATTACCGACACGGTCTATCAAAAAAACGAAGCAAGCGCCGTTCTTCAAGCCAGTCAAACCGAATCGGATAATATGAGTGATGACGAGGAAAGTGACGATGAGAAAACGATGACCACTGTTCTGAACATTGGAATTTATGACGGAAATGAAACCAGTAAGTTGCAGTCTTCGATACCTTCAAGAGCGAGAGCTTCAGCATCCAAATCATCATGTCCACCTCCTCAAATGTGTGGAAAGAATTGTTTCGTGACTCTGAATGACGAGGGCTGTCAAGATTGTCAGTGTCTGTGGGTTGCGGCAGGTCATACCACTGGAGGATCATTCTTTCCACATTGCACATTTCAGACTGCGAACTCGATCAAGACTGTCCCGAGAAAAACCAGTACTGTGATCTTGGGAAGTGTAACTGCCAGCCAGGGTATCAGCAGAACATGAGACAATCTGGTGTTTGTGAAGTTGATCCCGAAGCAAAAAAGAAGCTTGGAACAACAGAAACGGAAACCGATGAGACCCGAGAGCTTAGCCTGAATGTTGGTAGATTTCAAGTGAACTTCTGTAAACCTCTATTTTAGGAGATATCCAAACGTATTGGTCAATTAAAACGGAACAAAAGAGAGTCAAAGCCGCGACGATCGGAAAGACTCGAGTGGCCAGGTAGATTGGAGCTGTGGTGAATGGATCGGAGAGCACCTCTTTCTGTTGTATATGAATTTGTGTGCATGATACTTTGTTAGGTTTCTTCTCTTTCCGGTGAAAGTGATTGTTTGAATGAATGAAACGCATGATTGATCGAAGTGTCTTGAATGAAACATGCTATTTGCACGTACAGAACGAACTAAACTATTCATAGAATTGTGGCATTTTGAGGTGTGTGTGATAAGAATGAACATTGTCCCGAGAATCTAGTGTGTATTCATGGCGACTGTTGGAGTATTCCGGAAAAAACGAAACAGTCTGATTATAGTTCGCGAGTTTCCAGTATCATTTCAAGGAACACAGGTTACCATCAAGCCTTTTGAAAGTGGCATTGATGTTTTCGACATTTCAGACGATGAGCCGAAAAGAGTTTCTTTCGATACAGACGAAATAAAACCGCCAAGTACTGAAAGCGCTCTTCTTAAGACTACAATCCCAACAACTTTCCCTGTTCCCACAACAACAACTACCACTGAAGATCCGAGGAGGTTGGCGATGTGAAAACAAGTGTCGATTATACTGAAAACGGTTTCCAGAGGAATGGCGAGATTCGTGTCCGAAGACTTTGCCAAACAACTTCGGAGAACAACAGCGAAAGTGAAAAAGTATGATTGGTTCCCGCCAACAACGACCGTTTCGTCGCCAGTAACCCAATTGAAAACGTCCACAAGTCGTAAGACAAACTGAGTCGTTCCTGAGAATTGAATTCGTTCAGATGTACCACCACTCAGCGTAGATCACTTTGTCATGATTGAAACCACAGTTAGCCCTTTCACTCCTGTTCAGACAACCACGAGAACAATTGAAAATGATCACAAAATGGAGTATATGAAAGAAAGGTTTCATTTCATCAAATAGTACAAGTGAAATGACAGTTTCAGGAAACCGAACTTTCTTGGCGTGAAGGAAGATATGACCAGTCTCGATTACCAGCTATCATCACAATCTCATATAAAGAAAATACATTTGGACATGGTTCTCTTTGAAATCAATAATATTCTATGTTGAAATAATGTGTTTCAGCCCGAACTCCTTCCTCGTCGAACCAAACACAAAAAGAAGCTCAGAACAACTACACCTTTTCCGGATGACGCTTCTGAAGTTGAGGAGTTCAGGTATTCCAACAATGTAAATGAGAGTTTTAGACTGTTTTCTTGCAGCACTGTTGACGAAATCGAGTTTCCGATCTCTTCGAAAATAAAGAAAGGAGCTAAGAAACCACGAGCGTTGAGTGCGGAGCCAACTCGCGAAGAACTGAAAGATCACAAAACTTTAGTGGACTTATTCAATTCACATGCGGCAACTGCTCTGGAAAAGTGAGATACCGTTAATTTGAAAACTGCAGTGTAGAAACGGAACAACTTTATCCTTATTTCAGCGAAGAAACTGGCACAATCAAGCCAAGTTTCGAAATCCTACAAAGCTTCGCTGAACCAGAACCGACTCCAGACATAAAAGTGGATCTTGTCACTGAAAGTAAACTAAAGTGTTCTTGTTATGTTATTCATTTCGTTCCCCACAGATCCGCCACCAACATTCACGACCGTCCGAGACTTGTTAAGTGAAACGATCAGCCTCCCGCCTGAGAAAAAACCGTATATAATTCGAAAAGAAAAGTTCAGCACGATTGCTCCACTTAGCGACATTAGCGGAGATATGGCATCTGACGATCCACCAGAGGTCACTCCTGAACCAGCGCCTTTTGAACAACACCAGATGAACGTATGGTATCCGATGAAAAAGGGAGACATTCCGCACTTAGGAATATTCAGTGGAGAGTTCAGGTTGATTTAAATCTCTCGATTTATAGTGAAATTTCATTGTATTCAGAAGATCTCCACGAAGGAAAATCAAAACTGCAGATGACTTTCGTTTGTATAACGAGTACACAAAAGCGAATCGTCAGAACAGACCTGTCCGCATCGAAATGGATAACGCTTCCGGTAAACTGTAATCGTAATCTGAAAGACTTTACCGACTGTTTTTATAGGTTTGGTTCGTAACGAGTGTCGCGAGAATAAGAACTGTGGTAGCAAGACGGTGTGCTGCACAAAAAAGTGGTGTGATCGGACGAACAACTGCGGTGTGGGGAAGTTCTGTCTGTCGGATTGCAACTCCACAAAACTCACTTTCTTACCATCTTCAAGCCACGCGGAGAGTGTAATTGATATCATGTATGATTAGGTATTTATTGATAAAACTTTTCGGAAAAAGAGAAATAAAAAACGAATCAAGAGTGTGTAACAACCCGCTTTAAAAATGGATCATTTCAATTGGGATTAGATGTACTGGCTCAGCTGAACGTTGAAATCGCGTAGTCCATGCACAACTTGCTCACTGCTCGGACGTTCCTCGCAGAGCACTCTCCAGCAGCACAGCATCACTTTGTACCTGAAAACGAGGTTTTCATTCTCATTTTTTGTAAGCTCGTCACTGACAGTTGATCCGGGCAGTTGTTTGGTTGGTGAAGACGTGCGCCCTTAAGGATTATGGTGTACACGTCTTCGGGATCAACTTCGGCGAATGGGGATCCTCCGAGTGACATCAGCTCCCACAAGAGCACTCCGAGAGACCACTGAAATGGGGAAAGGACTCATTAGTGAAAAGTTCATTCCGACTGACCACGTCGGCGGCCGAGGAATATAATCCGCTTGCGATTGCTTCCGGAGACATCCATTTCAGTGGGCGGTTCTCGTTGTCACCGAGACAGTGGTAGTCGGCTGGGAAGAGGTCGCGAGAAAGAGCCGAGTCACACAACTGAACTTGAAGACGTCCGTTGACTTCGGCAATCAAACAGTTTCTAGCGGCAATGTCGTTGTGAACAATGCGGTACTTGTGAAGATGAGCGACAGCAGAGGAGAGTTGAGTAGCCAAAGACACCAGTTGATGAGTGCGAAGGGTTTGAGCTCCTGAAAGGAAATTGCGTCGAACAGATTCATAGATTGCATTTTACCCTTTGTTTTATCTCCATGTCTGCAATTGGTCAAGAACTTTTTCAAATTCCCGAATCCTTGATGTCTGTAGCAAACCAGAGGGAAGTCTGTTACAGTTTCAGGCCTGTCGAACCGTCCGAAAGTAGCGACACAGGCCACTTGAGACAAGTTCACGTGAGGTGTGATGTTGTAAAAGAGAAGCGCATCCGACAAAAAGCGGTCCAACTGAATCGACGAAGCGTTCTTCTTCAGCGTCTTTGTGTAAACTGCTTCCTGATTGCAAAACGCGTCCTCTTCATCGTCGACGTCTCCATTCAGCATGTCGTCAGCTTGTCGCCAAATAGCGTACCTTACTTCACCGAAAGTCCCCTCCATGTCGGGATAGGGCAGTGGTTGGATTGCATCGCGATCCTGGTACAGTTGTAACAATGCACGTCGCACGTCAATCTGCAAGAAATCGAACCGACGTCAGAGAGCATGTCACATTTCACGAAAACTCACATTTCTCGGCTTGTCCGGGATTATTGAGTTTCCTGACGCCGAAGAACAAGGCGCGCTCGAAACCGCGGAGAGCGTAGGAGGTCCTGCAAAATGATTCAAGTAGTGAAAACGAAAGAGTGAGTGGATTACCGTCTCGCGGAGTGCTCAGAAGGAAGGGTTGCGCGCTCTTCGTTGATTTCAGAGAGTTCCGAAAAGAGGTTCTGAACGACGACAGATTTTGCTCAACTGAAAGGGGAAGAAAAGCTTACGGTAGACGAGTTTGGATCATGTCTTCCTTTTTCGATCGTTTGAAATAACAAATTAGTGTGGCAGCGACAATGAGCAAGAATGCTGCGGCGATGCAAATGATGACGAAGAATGCCTTGTCAATTGAATCCGTCTCATCCAGATCGTTTCCCTCATTCCCTCCTGAAAAACCTTTGAATATGCATTGGTAGTCTTCTTTCGGTTCACCCCTTCAGAATTTTCTCACACTTAATGGAACTCGATTGAAATTCAGTGTGCATAAAGATCCCTTTTTCATCCCTTCCCTTCTTCTTCTTCTGAACGCGGGCCCATTTTCTCCCTTTATTTCAATTCGGCTCATTTATTTTCGTCCACCCCGCCGCTCCTGTGACAATCAAACAGCTGCACTATTGAAGCGTGTCATTCAATCATTCGGTGTCTTTCCCGTCCGCTCCGCTCTTTCTCTCACCAAAATGTTTTGGGAGCCCACCTAGTCATTATGCAAACCAGCAACAACATGCACAAATGGTGCCCATCCTATGGGAACATCACACATTTGCTTACCGTTGAGGCCCCTCCGACCGTCTCTGGAGGCGCATATTTTCTCCTGTCTCAGTTTGACGGGCACTGTCTTTCCGTCGTAGTAGAAATTGAAATATAGACTGACAGTAAATTGTCCGGATCGGTGACCGGCACATCTGTATTCGACAGTGAAGTCTGGAAACGGCATAAATCAGAAGAGTGATGAATGAGGAGAAACCGAAATGACCTTGGAATGTAGCGGGCACTTTTCCTTTCAAAGGGATTCTTACGATTGGAAGAACCGATGAATCGTCGGACTCTATATGAACGTCATAATCAACCTGAAATCTTATTCTGATGATACAAAACTCTTCTGAAAACAATGTTATACCTGCCCGACGGCGTTCCAGGTAAATGAGACATAATCAATGTTAGCCATCACTCTGTAGTGAAACTTTGTGGAATACGTGTTGATACTTCCCATTTCAATGTAGTTCAGCTCTGCTTTTACGCCTGTAGTGCTCGTCTTCAGATGAAAAAGTCGGTTTTCGCTACTCACCAAGTGTTCGGTTCATCTCTTCTTTCCGTATGAACATGTTTATGTTGGCAAGGCAGAACGCCCATAATAAGGAAGTGATGTACAGTCTTAGAAGTGTCATCCCATTCGCTGCAAAAAAGGCGATGAAGGAATTCAAATTCGCAACATTCGAAAAACAAGGAAGAGCGAGAGAGAGAAAAGAGGAGGAGAATTAATTATTCGGATGTTCAAAAGCGGATCGAAAGTGACAGTATTCAGAAAAATGACGGAGGTCAACGAAACGCAACATTCTGGTGGAATGTCGCAAAAGAGATGATCCTGGACGAGTGAATGTGAAAAAGAAGCAAAATTGGATTTGGAGGAGGGATTAGGGATAGGGAGAAAAGAGAACGAAAAAAACAAAACCAAGTGCACTTCAGTATCATATTTTTGAAGGGAGCTGGGGCAAAACAAAGAAATGAGTTCTCGCTTTTCATGAGTTGGTCTTCTTCCTAGTTGTGAATGATGAAAATGGATGGAGAGAATGGCGGGGTGCATGAATGCGATGCAGAAATAGAAATTTGAAAGACGAGAAGACTCCGCCCACAGGCTTCCTTCCTCCCCTCAAAAAAACTCGAAAGAACTACCAAAATCACGATGAACTGACGTGCGGAGAGCAGTTTGGAACTGACATTGGAATCGAAATCCGAGCTGCTCTCCTCGATTCATTTCTTCCATTTACATTTCTACTCTTCCGACCCCTGCTTCCTTTCCTTTCTGTTTTCCGCGCTTTTCTTCCAATCGGAAAACACGCTGAAATAAAAGGGTGACAGATGAGGGAAAATTGACAGAGATGCGCACTAGATGGCTTTCTTTCTCCGCCGTTTCTTCCCTTTTCTCCCGTTTTGGAGACCTTTTCCCGTGGATGGAGTGTATAGGAAAAAGGAAAGGATGCGTGTGTCTATGTGCTTTTCAAATTGAGTTAGTGCAAGTCGTTTTATGTACAATGGCACCAAAAGAAAATTACATTAGGCAAGAAGGGCGGGGAGTGGAAAAAAACGAGAGGAAGACGGAAAAGGACAAGCGAGGCGGGACAAGAGGGACACGAAACATGTGGATGACGCAACATTCAAAAATTTTGAAAGTTTGGGAGGAGGGGGTCTTCGGTAGGACACGGAAAGCAAATACACGAGAGGACAGTCCCGAAGAACACGCAATTCAGTTCTATTCCTTACTCCCATATTCATTCTTTTCCGCATGGAACCTCTCGAAAGAGCCGCAAATAATTGTTGATTGGCCACTATCATCTGTGAGGCGAGTGTTGAAACTGCCGGGGGGCGCAGCCGCAGAGAAGAAGGCGGAGGATCACTTTTCGAGCGGCGGCTGCGGGCGGCCACTCATTGTGCGAGGGTGCCAAAATAATCCAAGTTTATCTTTGAAATGGTGCTTGAGGAGGAGAAGGCAAAGGGGAGAAACCCGCAAGGAATGGCAGGCGTTTTAATCTCGGCCAAGCTGTCGGCAAAATTTATTTCTTCTTCGCTTTACCATGTACATCCATTGCCGCTTATTTTGAGGACGACAAAAAGAAGGAAAATTGGTTGGCCCATGAGAGATGAGGCTTCATGAATCAGCGACGACAAACAAAAATGTGCACAATGTGGAAAGTGTATGGGCTTGTTTAAACTGTAATAGGCCAATTTGGTACACTTTTCCTATCCCTTTTTTTGCTTAAAGATGAGGAGTAAGGAAAAAGTGTGTGGTCAACAGCGGTCAATAGAAGGCGATGACTAGGAATAAAAATGAGTGAAAAGCAAGTGGTTTTGACTTGGAATTACAATCAGCAAGACATGAGAATAGCAAAAAATAAGAGCTGCAGCTCTCTGGAGAGCCATCGTTTTCAAAAATTGAAAAAAAGTGGGGAGCGAAGTGTCATAATAAGAGTGATGGTCGCACGAGGTGGGCGCACACACACATGAGTGACTCAAGGACCCGAAAGACTTTGAGACGGAAAGATGGAGTTGAGGGACCAACTGTCTGTCGACATGAATTGAAATGAAGAACAGCATATGTTTCTTTTTTTTTTCACTTATCACCACGGGTGGGGCCAAGAGATGGGAAGATATGTGAGAAACATTGAATTTCGATTCAACCCTCAGCAGTTTCTTTCTTGTTGTTGATTCCGACGGAAACCCATTTTTTCGTTTTTTTTTTCTGCTGCTAACTAACTATTTTGAAGGATTAACTGGGAGCCAGTGGCAGCCACGATTACCGATCTTAGCTATTATGTGACTCATACTCATACAGAAAAACTCACCCGAATTTATGGGAACTCGTAAAGAAAGCGCAGGGGGGCGATGAGGGTGGAGTGGCTCGGTGGAAAATTGGGCGAGTGGCAGATGAAGGCATGCTTCTGCCTATAACACACCTTTTCGTGAGCACACAATCACCTCGTAAATCTGGATTGATGGTCCCATTCGGAATCACACATAAGACCAGAGGGGATCTGACCGACTGAAGGCGGACAACATCTTTCTCTGCTGAATTTGTGGACGGAAGCGGCGGTCGTAAAGAAGTCATAAAGTCTTGGTTACTGAGCAACAATTTCCGATTAGGCGTTTTCTCTTCCCCACTTTGGGGCTAGGCTTTCTGGCTTTCCGATTGACTTTATAGGCATAATCCTACTCGAGGAAGGTTTTAGCGGAAATTCTTTTGCTTTCTCCGCCTTCAAGCAATCTCATAAAACACAAAAACTTTTATGAGCCGGCGGCGGCTCTCGATGCAAAAGCTATGCAAAACGTTCATTTTTCCAGCAGTTTTATTATCGGTGCCGCCTATAAATTACACGGCCAGAACAAATGCGCGCCTTCCGATTCGCCTCTCTCCCTTGACAAAACTGGAGAAGTTATGAATCTTGTGGAGGGCCGGCCTCTAACCAGAAATGGGAGGGGCTCCCTCCAACCAAAAATATTCTCGGATAGGCGGAATAAGGAGAAGGACGACGCCTGGTTGCTGCCTGTGAAGTGCGTTTGTATAGCATAAACAAAAAGGGAAGAGAAGGCTTCGTCATGGAGAATGGGGGGGGGGTCGAGACGAGAAAAGCGACAAGGACAATAGATAATGACACGGTGTACAGGATGCGTGCGGAATATTTGGGAGGGTGCACTGGATGGGAAGTGACAAAGAAACGACTTGGCAAACAAGTTAGGACGAGAATGGAAGTGACCGAAATATTGCGGCGAACATTTTGAAGATGGGCGGAAAAATTGAGAGAAGATAGACATCTGCTTCGAAAAATGGATGTAAGTTTCGAGGTTGCGCGCAAAAGAATCCGATGACAAACAGCAAAAAAAGGTCCGCAAGGGTGGGTGGATAGGTAACAAAGACCGTATCTGGACCCAAATCGTTTATCGAAACTGAGATGAACGTTGGCAAAATATTAGTATTGTAGCGGTTAAGGCGGCGGCGGCGACCGACGGCAATGGGAGTAATAAGACGGTGAGACGTTGCCTTTCTGTGCCGGTGGTACCGCCGCCACGAGTCACCCGGAATATCAAAGGCAATCCCGGCGCGTCGATTAAACAAACATTTCTTCATGATGGCCTTTCCTGGCCGTTGAACGCTTGTCAGGTGAAAGTGAAACTGTATCAAACAGAAAAGGAGATGAAGATGGAGAAAAGGAAGACGGAGAAGGCCGAGAATATTGATGATCATGCGACAGCGATCCCTCCTCCCATCAGTCGTTAACACAAACGGACACTATTAAAAACTGTGAAAATTGACACTTTCTTATCTCGTTTTCTTAACACTCTCACTTTAACGCATTAAACAGTTCGAACCGTTTTGCAGAACGAGTGGGCGGGGGGTAACAGAATGAAGTTCGTCATCTTTTCGTTTGAAGTTGTGGCTTTCTGTTTTGTTTTCGTAATTGTCGAAACGGATAGCACCGGGGGTCGGAGAAAATGGGCCAATAAATCACCTCATTAATAGACTCTTAGCGACGCAAATCAGGAGGTGATGAGCTTTCGATGAATGCATTCTTCCTCCTCATTCGCTCTCCAATGAAAAGTTGGATAATGGGGCACTAGTCGAAACGGAAAACTCGCAGAGTGGAATACAGATCAACTTTGAGTCACAATACTTTTAGGCGGCGAAATAACGTTGACCCGATTAAAAAGTGATTACATCAACTTTTGATTAATGTTGTGTCTATCGTTTGCTTCGATTTTCTCTGTTTAGTCAGGTGTAATTCTCAAGGAACTCTCGATTCCGGCAAGTTTAACGCTTGAACATTTGGTTAATAAGAATGGATTCAAAGTCGTGGTCATAAAATCTGCGGGGAGAGCCAAGTGGCGGGATGGAAGTGGGCGAGAAAAGCTGTAAAGCGTTTTGTTGTCCTCTCCGACTTGTCGCGTCGTTCGGAGACAACCAGGCGGCGCCTGGGTGGCAGAAAATATGGTAACAAGGTTCAGATGGTGGTGGCTGATCGGATTGGCCCCCTCCCTCTCCGAACTGACATAAATTGTGCGGAGAGGTTGACAGTTGAATGAAAGTGTTCGAGGAGGCGAAGATGTACTCGTTGTGTTTTGGCAGTGAAAAATGAGGACGGAACATTTCCTGCCTTCTCATTTTGTCGTATCCCATCTATTCCACCAAACGGGCATGACTGGAAAACAAAAGAAAAACCGACTGTGAATTGGCATTAGAAATTGTTATTCGAGTTGGAGTCGAAATTCTAGGAAGGTGAGTACATCAGCAATTCTAGCCACAGAAATATTTTTTGAAAACTTCTCTTCTTTTCAAAGCTTTCAAAATATTACGAGTTACTGGTTGTTAGCAAGCATTTCTTAACAAAAACACGCGACTACCTACTGCGACGCTAACAAAGACAGTAGAAGTGGCATAAAACAGTCAAGGGTACGTTGTGCGAGTGTCATTTATATTCGTCTAGTTGACAAGTCTCAAGGGCTCGCATCACCCTCCAACTTGACAGGTTCCAACAAAAAAGTCACGGTAAATGCGTAAGAAAGAGATGGTCGAGGTTCGGATAGTCGTGACCCTTCTCATAGTTTATGGCGTTTTTTTTTTGAAAGGTATTACGGAAAACGTCTTTCGTTTCTTCATCGGGGAGGAGAAAAAGTTGTATTGGAGAGCTTGAGGGAATAATAAAAATATCATGTTTTACAATGTTATCATAAACAAACACATGTTGTGTAAACCGTCAGTAGTACGTTTATTCATGAAGTTATTCAGGATTATAACACCCAGTTGCTACTCGGAAAAAAAGGCGAAAAAAAAAGGAATTAGCAGAACGACGAGAAGGAGAACTCGAGATGACTGCTATCTGCTGATTGTCTCACTGCTAATCCATTTCCAAACATAACCACCAGAACCGGAGAACTGATGCCATTCACTGGTTGATTGTTAGCTGAAACTTCTCTTCTTATCGAAAAAAAACCAAAGGCGCCAAATGAGAAACCGTGGTAGTAAGAATTCGTTTCAACGCCTTGATGACGAATGAAACAATGAATTGAAAGTGAAATAGAAAACCTAATTTGGCGGAACTGTTTTTCTTTATCATCTGGCAAAGTTTGTAGCTACAAAGGCTCAAATTCCTTTCAAACATCGTTAGCGAAGCAATGACAGTGGACTATTTATTTGTGTCCTGAAACAGCTCAACTCATTCTCTCTTATCAAAATGACGTGTTGTAGAAATTCTTGTCGGGCGCCACCCAATTATCAGCACGACCTCCACTTAATCGCCAATCGAAGCGCCTAAATTTTTCTTCAACTTCGAAATTTTTCGTTTTTTTTTCTGTATTTATTAATCCCCTCCTTCTGAAGGCAAGCAGATTCGAGTAGGCTTCACTGTTATGGTTATGTCTGTTTTTGTTATTCAAACTGGTTGAACACTTTTCCGCAGTTCTTCGCAATATTTCAACACATTTCTAGTTGGAACCACTTCCTCACACACAGTCCCCGGTTTCACAACATTTCTCAAAACTGCGAGATCTGTTACTCATTCGTTTTGTTTTTTTCCCTTTCACGGTCAAACAAGCGGAAGTGGTATGATTTGATAACAAGCTGTCTCGAGGTATTATTTTCACTTCTCGGTGACTCAATTGTGCATTACCCCCTCGAATAACCACCTTCTCTCTACCTACAGCTGCGAGGCCACAGGTGATGTTTATTAAGTTTCGTTAAATTTCCGTTTTGCAAATATTGACCAGTTCCACGAGGAACTACTTGTTGTTGACGATTTTTGAGAAACAGTAAGTTGCCTGACATTCCAAAGATTCTGAGACAAAGAGAAACGCGAGTTGATTAGAGATGTATGGCATCGAGCCAACCAAAATGGGAAGGAGAATTGAGTGCGTTTGAAAGCGTGTCAATTGAAATGTAACAAGCGGCACCCAAATGGAATGCAAATGGGTCTCTTGTGCTCATTTCTTCTGGTCCCTCGCCTCGTCTGTCCATTTCATTTGTTCCTCTCTCTCTCTCTCTCTGTCTCTCCGTTAAGGACAATTGCGGGGGAAGAGAGAAACGTTTGGTTTGGACATATGATTCTGGCCGGTGAACGAGAGGCGGACTTTGTTTGAATATCAGAGCTGCTCGGCTCGTTTTCGTTTTCGTTTCGCTTTTTCATACGGTGCGGAGGTGGCTTGTGCACATGTGTGTACGGCACGACGATATGACGACTGTTTGCATTTTTCTTCTTTTCCTTTGAATCTTCCTCGCGCCTGCCTCCGGTCTACCTGATGGAACCTTTGGAATTTGCGTCATTAGTGTCGGGCGGCGCTATCGGATGAACCGGCTCATCAGACACAGCTGACGTGTCGGATGTGCACTCTCCTGTTCGTTCCAAACATATCCATCGCGTTTTGATTCAAATTCACAACTCAATACGGCAAGATTTCAAGCCTTCATTCCATTAAAATTTCGTATTGCTGACAAAAACAAAAACAAAAACGAGTATTGAATTTCGTTTTCCTTTTCCTTCTCCTGTTTTCTTTTCATCATTTTCTCGCCGCCCATATATTCATAACGCACATAAAACCATTTCTCAAGAAAGGAGACGAGAGGGAAAAGAGCAGCAAGAGATCCTCGTCCTGCTCCACCACCCAAAAACTTTCGAGAGCACTGATATTAATATTTCATCGAAAGCAGGCCCGCTGTGCTTCGGCTTGCCCATGCCCTCCGGAAATGTTTGAATTCGATGCAACGCACACACATACATACATACACACATTGCTTTCGTCAAACTCTGCTCCGAAATCACAGCGAGTATCGATAGTTTCAGACGCTGATAAGAAGATTATTTTAATGTGCGTAGGTGGTAAATATTATTGAGCTAGGGAAGTAGCCAGATGTGTTTTTTTCGAGTGATCTCGACCTGTTCATTTCTTGATTTTCGATGTTCGTGACGTCAATGAAAATCACATGAGGTAGTGACGCCCCATTCTGTCAAAATGAACGCTCAAAAACAGAACTTCAGTCCCAACTTCCTTTCATTTCTTCACTCTTTTCAATAAATTCCGTATAGACGCTGTTTTGCTGGTTTTCCACTTGGGCGGTTATTACCATCTCATCTGTTTTCCATTTCTCTTTCATTGTAGCTCATTATAGTTATTTTTATTAATGAAAAAAAAAAACTCATCTCGTCTCCTATCCTCTTCGTTTCGTTCGGTTCGCTTGAAGTGTGATGGAGCAGATGTTTCTCCTCATTTCTTATTCATTCGTAAATGAACATCCAAATGAAACGCAAAAATCCTTCCATCGCCGAGAGCCGATCCGAGACGTTTTCGCCTGTTTGCTCTGATCGATGGCCCAGCGCAGAGCTACAACCAGCAGACTCGTCGCCTCGAGGGGAATTACACTGCCGACTAGCTGTCTGCGTCTTGGCTGCGCACTCCGCTCCCACCAGTGCCCTATTACTTGTCTCCTCTCCCGCAATAGCACGACTAGCACCGACTAGTCCCTCCTCGCTTCTCTGCCTGCTCCTTCTCCCCCTCCGACTAGCACACCCGCTACCATCTGCGGCCTCCTAGGTTCGTGAAGAATGTAACATCGCGCAATCAGAGTGCACATTTTTGTACGGATGGGTCTCTTGGGCTATCGAGACATGTGTCCTCTCGCAATCCTCTCCTCCTCCTTTCACTGAACTCCATCCTACGTTCCTAGTTCTCATTCCTAGACTCCTCTTTCATCCTACACATTTGTCGCCTAATTCGGATTTTTATGATGAAACCGACAAATAGCAAGATGACTCCCATTTTTATGGAATAATTGTGTCATTTTCTTTATTTCTATCGAGTATAAGACTAGTTTTTCTGGAAAACCAACGAGAAAAACTCGTTTTCTTCATTCTCTTCCTTGCTGTGCCAGCTATATAAGTTGTTTTCGAAAGGAAAATGTTGATAATAGCAATCCTCTGATATATTTTTTTTCCGAAAACCACCTGAAATCCCTTCATGTGAAACCCCGCTAAATTCGAATTGTGCACGGCTTCCTAATCTGGTGCCGCCAGTTTGTTTCGAATCGCCTACACTCATTAGACCGAACGGCTTCCCACACGTTTTCCGGGAATCGACTCGACGCGTTTTTTTTTTGTGTCAAAACAACGTGAACGATTCGAAGAAACCTCACAATCGCAGTTTCGTTCAGCTTCTCACTTCTTTTCCGTCTATTCCTTCGGCTATTCATTTCGATAATATGTTTTCATGCAAAAAGGCTGTCATTTGTAATGCATTTCTCAGTCATTATTCCAATTTCTGAAATTCACATTCTGGTAGTGTTTTAAACTGTCTCAAACGTCTTATAGACTCTTATAATTGAACGAGAAAACGAAGAGGACGAGGGAAATGCTCTATGTTTTTATTTCCCGAAAACGCTCGTAATATTCCGCGTTTGGCCGCGACGTAATGCAGCCTCTAAACTCAATCAAAGAGCCTTCTCAGCGGCGCATGTGCTCAACCCAGATGCTCTGTTTTTGCCCAATGTCGCATATATTTGGTCCCTTCAAAGTCTTTTCAAAAGCTTCTTGTTGTTGGTCGTGCGCAGTGTGCGCGAGAGAGAAAAATATGTGACACTCTCGGCTGTATTCAGTGTTACCTATGAATTCTGAGCATCGAAGATTTGATAAGGGGCGATGCTCATCGAAAACTGCGTCAAAGCTGGCTAATGAGTGTACTGAAATCGAATCTTCGGTCAGACTTCTCTGGGATATTTCTAAATTTAGCGTGCAAAAAGTGCGCCGCGTACACGATGGCCGCTAAAAGTGTTTCCGATGCTTGCGTAGCCGTAATTAGAAAGTCTACGCGCACGGCCACAGGAATTACACTTCACTGACTCTGAGCATATCCAACCCGCCTCATTTTCCCTCTTATGACATTACTCTGTCCATCATCTCTGATTAGTTTTGCCTTTACTGAGAAAAAGGAGATAATCCGCTGATAAGAGATAATCTGGCGAGAAGCGCATATTTTCCCACTTTCCGTGATTATGAGGAGGTTTAGTTGAGTTCTGACCCTCACATAAACATGCCTTCTTCTCGTATTTCTTCCCAGTTATCACAAAAGTTCCTCGCTGCCTTCACACACATTTTTCTTCCTCTCTCCTCGATATCCGTGTCAGTTGTGTGTCATTCGGAGGCTATCTTCAGTTTTCTAGTCATGCGATTTCGGACGGGTCCCACTCTCTCACATGTCTCAATTCTATTTTGCTCGGCGACCCTTTGCTCCGATTGATTAAGCACTCAAAAAACAACTCGTCATCATTCTGACGAGCTCCTTCCTGCTCCGAACTACGCGAAGCCTTTGAACCTCTCCGAACGAGTTTCATCTTTCACGCTTCTCTATGTGTGTGTGTGTGTGTGTGTAACATACTTTTGCTCTCAATTCCCAAACTCAACTCCGTTTACATTTCGTTGTGAAGAAAAGTACGAAAGTTCTACAAGCGATGAATTATTCTCTCTTTTTTTTCATCCTTCGTTTCTTTTTCCCACAAGACACTCAAACAACTTGACACGAGAGAATTGGAGTCTGGAGTCTTGGTCCGTCCGCGACGGAAATAATCCATGCGATTCTTTCTTCTGACCGAGTCAAGTCAGCTGGCTCCAATTTCCTGTCCCCCCATTGTTGGCTATTTTTGAAATTTGAAATTTCTTAGAATCACTCCCTTGATGTCACTTCTGATATTTTTTCTTCCGTGACCACCTGAAACCACCTGTGTTTCCACTAAATCGTGTTTATTTTCAGATTTTTTTGTCAGTGGCCTGCCCGCTCCAAAACGAAAAGAGAGAAGCACTGCTATGAGAATTGGCCTACACAAACTCTTCTCTACACGTTCCAGGTACGCAAGAACATGACGGGGACGAAAGAAAAGAGAAAAAGGACTGTGAGGGCAAACAGAATAATAAAACCGCCGTGTTTCTCTCTTTCTGCCCCCTGCCCTCGCAACCAAACCACGCTTTTCTGTCAACACTCTTTTGTATTCGTTTAGACACTGTAGACAAGTGCTCTGATGCGATATTTGCAAATTACATATTCATACCTGTTCCCTGCACAGAGCTCATCAACTATTATGCATGGTTCATAAGTCGATATGCAAATTCATCCACCGTTTGTGTGGGAGGCGCCACATAGACGACTTTCCCATGACATTCGAATATGCCTTTGGTACAGCCCGACTGTATAACCATGCTCTCTTTTGACGCTTTCGCTGCACCCCTTGTTCGCTCCGATTTCAAAGTGTTGGGTTTTCGTCTTTCCTAATTCCGCGAAAACCACATTTTTTGATTCCAATTGTTCATTTTCTGATTCGATTATCATGTTGCAACATCGACGGCGTGAAAACTGACCTACCCCGTTGGTCATGACTGGTCAAGGTTGAAACTGTTTCGGTTTTTACTCAGTATTCGACCAGATTTTCTTCTCTTTTTTCTGATACACAGCGTTATTTGTGGTTTTTGAAGAAAAAACAGTTTTGTTTCTGGAATGCCTTTTGAAATTCGCGCTCAGATTCTGAGAAGTCAGAACACTTCTTCCCAATCAACTTCAATTGAGAAGCGACTAAGAAACCCATGAGAGTTCTTTGGCTTCAAAAAATGTGGCGTATGAAAAGATGATTAAGCGGATTACGCTCGAGGTTTCTCCGAATAATAGAATACAGCTGAAAAAGTTGTTGATATCCGGCGCGAACCCTCGTCATTTCACATTCTTCCTCTTCCCCCGCTCACTGGCTCCTTCTCAATTTTCTTTTTTCTTTCAGCCGGTCGAAAGTGTTGCGAGCACCCATCGGCGAGTATTGTCGAGGTCAACACTGACTATTTGTGGCAGTTCACCCACGACAGACTCTTCCCTTCTACAATTCCTTCCTGATTAAACAAGTATCGATCTTCGACGCAATTAACTTCAAACCCCCTTAATTACTCAGCGTAAGTGAGAAATGCATTCACGCTCTCATTCCAAACACACACTCACACACGCGAGTGTGTCTGGATATGAGAGGGGTGGAGCCAGGCGTTGAGCTCTGGCTCCGGCCTTGAGCGAGCCAAGGGCAGCCTTTCATTTTCTCTCTTTTAGAGCAACCATGAGCGCAGTCATTCAAAAGAGAGTCTCCAACAACACTGTCGGGGCAACCACCTACTTCAAGCCGGCTCCGTCCGAGATCGCCTGGGGTAAGATGCGCTTCCTCATCACCGATCGTCCGAGCAACTCGTCCATCGAATCCTACATCGAGGAGATCGGAAAGCACGGTGCTCGAGTGGTCGTCCGTGTCTGTGAGCCGACCTACGACACCAAGGCTCTCGAGGAAGCGGGCATCGAGGTGCTTGACTGGCAATTCAGCGACGGCTCGCCACCACCGCCAGAGGTATTAAGCTCAATAATGGAAATATAATCCGAGTGTTTGTTTCTGCAGGTCATCCAGAGCTGGTTCCAGCTCTGCAAGTCTTCCTTCAAAGAGCATCCGGACAAGAGCATCGCAGTTCACTGCGTCGCCGGACTGGGAAGAGCCCCAGTTCTTGTGGCCATCGCTCTCATCGAGGCCGGAATGAAGTACGAAGACGCCGTCGAGATGATTAGACTGTGAGAACGTGGAAGATGTATCTGTCATCATTAAGTTTTCTTGCTTCCAGGCAGCGTCGCGGTGCTCTCAACCAGAGACAACTCAAGTTCCTTGAAACATACAAAGCTAACGGAGAACTCCGTCGTCTCCGAGGTCCTATCGACGGAAAACAAAAGTCATGCTGCATCCAGTAAAAAGACTCAATTGTCATACCCTTCAACTCTATCAATTACCACACCGCTAGAGATACGTTTCTATTTAACAGACTATCGCGGATTTCATTACCTTTCCAATACCGAAACAACGATACCCCTCCCTTACGCACTATCACTAGTAACTTTCCACTATTTTCCTTTCAATGCCTCCGATTTTGTGATTGTTTCGAAAGTGTGTGGAAACAAAAAAACCGTCTCCTAAATGTGAGCATAAGCTATCGCTTCTATCCCAAAACTTCCACCTCTCTCTTTAATATATTCCCCATATTTTCTCTCTCTCTCTCTCTCTCTCTCTCTCTCTCTCTCTCTCTCTCTCTCTCTCTCTCTCTCTTCCCTTCCCCCTTTCTATGAAATAAGAATGTGATTCGTTAGCCGGAAAGTCTGCTCTAATTCAGCTCATCGGTCGTCGTCTAATCTATGAACTCATTCTGTTTTCGCCGCTTCATCTCACCTGTCCTTTCCCTTCCTTTTGATTTTTCCGGTTTCTTTTCTGACGCACCTCTAATAAATATTGATAAGGGAAAGGCAACACGGTAGGAAAACACTTTCATATATTCAGATGAGTGGCTTGTACATTATCGGATGAGAAGAAAAAAAGCTCAGACTTTCACAAGATCCGGATTTGAAGTGGTGATGGTTGTTTGGGGCTCTTCCTCGTCGATGTCGCTCGTCGCCTCGTTAGCATTCTCATCATCCTCGTCTTCATCGTCGTCGTCCTCGTCGTCCTCCCCAAGCGCCTTACGTCTCAGTCTGAAAACTTCTCAACGTTAAGCAGCAAACGAGGAAATTGAGCGTTACCTTCTTTGTCTCGCCTTGTAACATTGGAGACACTTGGTAACGAAGAAGCACGAAATGAAGAGGATGATACCTCCCGCCAAAAAGAGCAACACCGCGAACGCCACCGATTCGACGTCGCGTCCAAACGAAGAAGTGACGATTCCGTCGGATTGCTGGTCTACAGATTCAAAATGGAGAAGTTGGTCGCAGAGCGTGCCGGGGGTTCTCATTCTGAGTGAATGACTGACTGACGCACGACTAAAGCCATTCAAGGTTATGGGTTTCCTTGTATCACATAGGCACAGAAAAAATTGTGCGCTTTAATATAATGCGGCCATAGGTTTATGGGTGCCCGTCGGGACATTATTGCGACGAATAAAATGCCATTCCAATCATAGGCCACATGTCCCCACAACCTTCTTCCGAGAAAGAGAAATGTGCGGGGGTATATGAATGGCTCTCGGAAGCCAAGTCTACGAGCAGAATGAGGCGAAAAAGGAGTAAACGAACCGTTCTGATCAGCACTCGAAGGCCACTTCATCGTGTGTAGTTCGCAGTTGTTTTTCTCAAACACATCAGAATGAAAACTGATATCCGTTTCAGACAGAAACGAGGCAAATGGAAAGTAGGTGGAGAATGAAGGAGGAGAGGGAGAGATAGAAAAGATGATCGGGAGATGAGAAAAAAAGGTGAAAAATTAGAGTGAGAAGCAGCTGCTCCCCCCTCCCGGACAATTTGAAGGCTCCGGAGCACACTGCGGAGTGAGTCGGCGGATGAAGCGTCGATATTCGAGAACAGGCGAGAAAAACAATGTGTCTTTGAGAACATGTGAAACGACATGGCTGCCGAGACGAGAGTTGGCTAATGAAAATGGCTGAGAAGAGCGAGGAGTTTTCATCCATGTGGAATGATATTGCTCATCGAATACACAATCTGCATGCGAGTTTGCAAATTTCGACCAGTAAATCTGGTTGACTGGAAATGACTGCCGACTTCCAGCTTATTCCTTAAGAAGTCGTTCTAGTTGTGTTTTTTCCCGACATTCAGTTGAATTATTCATGGTTTGACTGTTTTATTAATGTACAAGAAGTTAGTTACTAAAACAATGGTTTAGTCAGAGACGAGAAATAAACCCGCAGTAAATGGCTAGCTTGAAACAATTATAAAAGCATCAAGGGGAGAGGAAAAGGGCAATATGTCTATAAAATCTGCTACTAATTTCAATTTCGTTTGTCTCTTCTTCTACTCGGACGACATGTGTTTTCGATGAAAAAGCAATGGCTTATTTTTGGACACAATGTGGGAGTGGAGCATCATCAGCACTGCGTCCCAGCACATCTCTCCTGCTCATTATCGTCGCCTAGAAGTGGGAGATGAAGGGAACGTGGTATAGGTGACAACAAACCCAGACATGAGCCCTGATAACATCTCCTCCGTCTTGTACGATGGCCAACACCGCACTTCGTGCTGCACCCCGACCAAGCCGACCACCCTGTCCATAGTCCTGATCGGTTCACCAGTGGTTTTTGAGTGGTTGTAGTTGTTGCACATCTCTGAACACCAAACTTCCCTTTCTTAGTTGTATGTGAAGAAATGTGAACCTGGCCGTAGCAGTTTTTAACATCGCTGTCTTTTCCACGGCAAAACGCCGCAAAACAGGCTCTCTTTCTGAACTGCAGACCTTCTCCGCAACTGACCGAACACTCGGACCACTCGGACCATGCCGTCCACAAATTAGCAGAAGGTTGCGCTTCACAGACTGGCATCACACATGATCCGGTTTCAGCACAATCTGGAAAACACTGAAATGGAAGATTAAAGTAGAATAGACTACCTTGTCCGATGCAGTTGTCTCTTCGTCGAAGTTTTTGTCCTGTTCCACATGTAACACTACACGCTGACCATGGCCCCCAACTGAAAAAAGCAACACTGATGAGCAGAATGTGATATTCTCTCACTGTTCCACTTTTCTCAGAATCATGTTAGTCTGACGGTTTCCACTCGGCAGTGGAGCAATGAAGCGGTTTCGGAACGTCTGTTGTGGAGCAGAACTGGTGACTGGTCTCTCCGATCCGGTGCATGGTCGGGAGCAAGGGACTCGCTCACGAAGTGCTCCTGCGCATACACCAGCCAAACATCTGCGCACACGGACCTTGACTCCAGCGGTGTCTGAAAACAATTCTTTGATCAAACCAATCTCTTAGTGAAAACTCACGGCAATCGTAAGCGACGCATTCCGACCAAACTGACCATCCGGACCATTCGTTAAGGAATGGAACTGTAATAATCAATGCTGAAGTGTTTTAACAACATGAAGCACTTCCTTACTTTTCTTCTGTTCTTTGTAGGGATTGGTTTTCGTGGCCGAGTGATCGACAGTCTTCATTGGTGGCTTTCGTGGAGCTGGAGTGGTTGTAGTTGCCAGAACACTCATTGGACAGTCCGCTTCGGAGTAAGCTAGTGTCGTGGACCCACACAGAAGGGGCTGAAGGTGAATTATTAGTGACGAGTGAGATGGACTACTGTATTACTCTGCATTCTCCTTTGATACAATACTGTCCTGTACCACAAGGAGTTCCGTCAGGAAAGTTTGAAACTGTCCGAATGTTAGTGGATCCCGAAATTAGGCACCAAATTTTGCACATAGCTTGTTCGAACTGCATCCCTTCTCCAGACAGAACTGTGTTCGGGATTGCATTTTCATCTCGAAGTCGAGAACAGACTCGAGTAGCATAACTGTCGATGGTGTCTCCAGCACATACCTAAGAAACCTCATAGAACAGAACTACATCGTTTTCATAAAGCTCACATCTTTATGGCAGACCATTCCTCGTGCTTCGTCCCCTTGACATGGCGCCCCTCCATTGTTAGAACTGAAACAGTTCACAGTAGTCCCTATTATCTGATAGGGTTCCCACCTCGGGTTGTTACACTGTCTGATACTCCGCATAATTCGAATTTGCCCTCTGATCTCACACTGCGAACACCGTCCGCCGCAAGTGGGTGCCGGTCGGTCATTCCACGAGGACCAGCCGCCAACAGTCACTCTCATCAACTGATTGGATCCAACACATTGCCCCTGGCGACAAATCTGAAGATTCGCATTAGAGAAACGAAAGAATTCAACAAAATCACCATTCCGAATCCACAATATGTTCCTTCCAAAGCCGGATGCGCCGTTCTAATGACCCCTTCTCCGTTGCCGCACCATACCATTTGGCATACGTTCTGATATAAATCTTGATGTAATTTCACGCATTTTAATTGCTTTTCTCACCTGCATCGTCTGTCCGTCTTTCAATTCGTGCTTCCAACACTCGCCATGGAAAATCTCACATTGTTCATCTAGCGTGAACAGCTGTCCTGGTGGTTCGGATTCCTTGAACGCAACCATTTTCTGTTCCGTATTTGGAATGTCCTGAAGACAGTTTGGAGGACGGAAGTCTTCTCCGAGGTGCTGAAAATGAAATCAAAACATTCTAAAGCAGTTAAACGTTAGAAGTCACCCCAACAAAAGTAGCCATCTCATTGACCGAACAGTGACTCCAATGAGTTTTTCCGCTTCCAACCGAGGGACTCATAATGCAACACCTCAAATCGCACTCGTTGTCTCCGTCGTGATACATTCCAAGACTGAAAAAAAAGTTCCTTCAAGACGATTGCTGACGGCACATACCTGTGTCCCATCTCATGAGTGACCACAAAAACACTTCCGAAGTCGAGTCCTTCGTTGATGGTGCACGACCTGACTCCACTGCACATTCCTTTCACAGGCGCGTATCCGGCAACTGTTTTCACTCCATTGCGATGCAAATCGTATCTACAACCACATTCGTTCAGCCCATCAAATCTAGAAGACGATTTACCCCGAGAAAAGAAGTGCATGATCCCAATGGCGTGGATCCGCGTCACTAGGAGGGTTGATTTCATTCTGATACTGGCAAAACGCATCGAGAAGTCTATCCACGTCTCCACTTGAATGTTTTCGTGCCGTCATCACATGCTGGAAGGCAAACAGTTTATCAAAAAGTTCTCCAGGAATTCACCCACCGGAATATTTTTCAAGATTTCATACCGGACGATTTTGATGCTGATTCTTGGTTGTAGTAACCGTTGAGTGTACAGAACATCAATCTGGAATTGAAGGAAATTATGAGAAAAAGCTCCTTCCTACTAACATTGTTGACTACGGCCATGATGAAAGTGTGCATATTCTCTTCCGCTGCTTTTCCGTACATCTTCTGGAAGTGATCCCACATGGCATCATCGGCGAACACAGCCAATTCAACGGTCAGAACGTCCCTTCTATGCTCCACTCTTCGAATATCCTTCACTAGTTTCATGAGCATGCTTCTCATAGCGATTTCCTCGCGATCTTCTGGGTATGGATCTTCGTTCACATCTAGAACACAGTGTATTATGTGGAAATCCCCTTCTTTTCTTCAGTTGCCTACCAAACTGGCATTCATGATCGATAGACTCTAGGCTTCTTTTGTGAATAACATGCTTGCCAGATTGATGATGAGATTGGATCAAATGATAATCTCCATTGTCCGTGATAACCATACCATTCTGCAAATAATACAAAGCGTTCTGGTCGTTTGATGTCTTTGTCGGCATGATGCAACGATCAGAAACGATCTAAAAACAGATCCAAAGATCCGATCCGAATCGAGAACGGTTTCTATTTCTTCCCTGTCTGTACAAAACCAATTAATTTTCTGTCTTCTTAGCTGCCACATTTTGGCGAATCAACAGTCACTATTTCCTTGTGCGTGCCGTTTCCGACGGGGGGCACCAAAAACTTCCTCGTAGTAAGAGAAAAGTGAAAGTTGATTTGATAGTGCCATTCTCGGGCAGAGATTAAGATCGCGATCAAATCGGAAAATTGAAAAAAGGTTCGGAGGTTTCAATGGTTTCGTCACTGGTGATCAAGAATTACCAAATTGTGGCCGCATCCAACAAGTCCGATTCGTGTGCCGTTCCGAACGACACTTTCGCCTTCGTACACGCAATGCTTGAGTGGATGCGTCATTGATTCCACGTCTTCATCAACCATGTGGAAGCCTAGAAAAAAATGTGAATGGTTCCTGGTTGTGTCGGAAAATGTTCGAATGGGCTTCAGTCTTCGTTTCGTCGTGAATGTTATTGTTCCCCCAACGCATTTCGTTCCGTCCACTATCATATCAAACCGTTCTAATCGCAATCAATCCTGCTTAACACGCCTGACTACATGGCGCCGCGTAGGCTGCAAACCTTCGGAGAACAGATGCGGTTTGTTGCGCAACACGAACGTCTCCCTGACTCCATCGATGAGGAAGTCCACTTCGAATCCATCGTTAACGTCTGATCTGCTTTTTTCGATGCCATCCAAGAAGTATTCCGGAACTGAAAAGCCATTCGACTATAGTAATCCAAGCACGACAGATGGTCGCTTGATGCGGTGGCAAGGTCATTCCAAAAGGAAATAGAATGGCAGACAAGGGAAAGCCTCAAGTGGATGATTCGAATCGACTTTTCCTACTTTTCTCTTTGTTTTCCGTGCCGAAAAAATGCTTCAATTCGAGTGGTGTCATCGAGTGATGAATGGCGGAAGTCGCCTGTAATGATGCGATAAGTGTCTAGCTTGTTACAAGTTGAGGTCACTTACAACAAAAACACAAAAGAAGAGGGCGACGGTCATCTTGAGGTCGTCTTGTTCCTTGTCGTCAGTTCAGATTCATGCCACGGAGTGTATTTGGAATCTGAAAAGTAATAGCATCAACGAGTGATGTACCCAACTGGAGACATTGGAAAGGGACGAATCACGATAAGAAAAAAGGAGGAGACAATTTCACAGAATGGCAGAGAGAAAAACTGTTTAGGGCACAAACACATACACACATACATTTGTGAAGAACTGAGAACAGAGAGGTTGGATAGCAATCGGCTAAATTCATAAGAATAAAGAACGTCAAAACATGAAAGAGAAGGTCATGCTGCTTCATCTGCCGCATTTCCCTGAACTTGGGCGGGTCTCTAGATCAGATCGGATGGTTGGGGGAGAGAAGGAAAACGAGGAGGTGTGATACTTATTCCAGACAGCCTTCAGTTTTTGTAAGCCATAAAAAGTTTACAGTCGATTGAGATATCAAGCTGGTATTCGACACTGAACGAGATCGTGAACGCCATTCGAGACTTTTTCTCATTACTCACTTCCTTGTACAAGACAGATAGTTCATTAGTGGTCATTTACACTGAAACAAAAAAGAAACAGAAACAACTGGAGATGACAAGTATTACACTGTGAGTAAGGGCTTAGAAGATCAGAAAACTTATCACTCGTTCTGAAACTCTCGTCTCATCAAAACACAACTTCAGACGCTACTGATCACTTCTCTTCTGCTTGACTGACACGTACCGGTTTGTTAAAGGTAAGGTCAATAATCGTGGTGATTTGATTTCAAGATTCCAGAAAGGACGTCTAAAATGAGAATCAGAGAAAAGAGAATTAGGAAACCGGGAGAAAAAGAACTTGATCATTACCAACTTATCATTACGCGTTTCACTGATAAAGGGAGGTGTCGCTACTCGATGGAGAAGAAAGGAAACTTGTCGAGCGTTCGAACATCACAATTCTTCTTCAGTTATCAATGTTTCTTCTAGAACCGATTTACTGATTCGGAAAGGAAAACAAAGTGAAAGGGCTGATATCGGTGACCGAAGGAAGTAGCTTCTTCAGAAGCAGGCCACCTCCGTTCACCAACTAGATGCCAACCGACGACGATTCATGCCGAGGGGCGGCAGTCTCCTGTCGGTGTCTCTCGATCTCACGCAACAGCCGCCGCGGCTGAAAAAAAAGAACCACATTTATAAAAACGATGCTGAATGCTTGTTTGTTATTGCGGATGGAATATTAGATGATGCGATTGCGTCGATGAACTGAATCTTGTCCCTGACCACTGCACTCACGAAAACTGGACGTTAAAATTCAGCAAGTAAAGCGAATGTGAAAAAGAAAGAAAACAGTTTTCTCAGATAGTTTCCAAAGACGATACTATCACATTCAATCTCGAAGATCGGAAATTCGACGTCCCCTCGTTCAATGACCCCTCCTTTCTTTTCACGTCTTCTCCCGCCGCTTTCAGAAGGTCACCTGAATGTGACCCATCGAATTTGAAACGATCCAGCCTGACAGAAGAGGGCACGTTGTAATGTTTGCGACTTTCAAGAAATGGAAGTGCGAAATACTCGTAAACATTCATGAGATACGTTTTCAGTCAGATCGTGTTTTCCAGGGAAATTACAACTTCGACCTCAAGTTTTCTTTCTGTTTCAGTTCATCTGCGGTAAGATCATAAAGTGTCAACTCCACTTTCCCTACAAGATTCAAACCAAAACAATTTTACTTTTTGAGGTTTCACTTTCAGAAATAATCTCATCTCATGTTAATAATCTCATTCTCTTTTTTCGTCAAGTTTCGGAAATGGATACCAGTTAGCCAGCAAGCTACTGCTTATCTGTTTTGCAATTTTCAACTTGAGAAAAAAACGAGTTTTAAGGCATAGATAAGAGAGTCTTTTCACACTGAAAACTTCGAAGCATCTTCATTGTTGACTACAGTCAACTCCTCGAACGCGCGAAACGCCGCTGATCACGCTAACATTTCAATGACGGTAGCTGGCGAGAACAAAAGGCAAATATGACGGACGGACCGGTATCACGCAGCAGATGATCCCCATTTTTGAATCGTATCGGTATCATCGAGTGTGAAAACCGGAACCCACTTGAGCAGTTCTTATAAAAGCGCGTTTGCCGGAAATATGAGAGAATTGCTCCGCAGCTGTTCAATCATGCTCCGAAATTTACTTCTTCTCTGTTTGCCTCTCCTGAACGCGGTAAGAATGATATGAACTACATTAATGTGATGCCGAAATGTTCAGCAAGTCCCGCTGTATCTGCGAACTCCCGCTATTCCTGCCCCATACATAGCCGCACCTCCAGTGGCACAACTTCAGTGTGCTCAGCAATGCATGCCTTCGTGTCTCCCATCGTGTCTTGTGGCTCAAGCTCCGACAGTCGACTATCAACCCTACCAACAAGCTGTTCCTGTTCCCCAACAGGTTGTGGCTACCCCACTCGCCAGTGCTGTCTACCAACCATATGGCGCTGGGCTAGCATATTACCCAGTGGTTCCCACATGTGCTGCTGCTTGCATGCCAACGTGTGCACCAACCTGTGTCGCCACACCGGCGCCGGCGATTCCACAGCGTGACGACCTCCCAACTCCACCGCCAGAGACTGTCCCAACCCCTCCTCCAGAACTTCCAACCACAACTTTGCCAACCGATGTGGTGCCATGCAAGTGTCTCATCAAAATCACTGTTACCCAGGGAAACTCTGTCCTGTCCAAATGCAGTCCAAGTGCTTGCGCCTGTCCGCAAGGCTACAACCAATGCGGCTCTTCCAACTGTTGTCGAGCCTAAAACTTGTTCTTCGATATTTAAAAAAAAGATTAATTTTTCTTTTAATTATTATTGTTCTGTTTTCTATCTCTCAAATGAAGCATTTTGAAAGTTGTTACAAAGGTATTCAGAGAGTTTCATTGACAAAAATATATGACAAAGGAGAAAAAATGAAGAAAAAATGAAATCTCCAAATGCGTTGACGTCATCAAACGAAGAAAAAGTTAATGGGAATTGTTTGCAGTGCGAATGGCACGCATAAAAAGAATGGGAGAGGCAACTCTGGCGTTTCAGGAAAAAAATAATAAAATGTTGAACGTAGAAACCCACATCAGAGATGAAATATTCGTAAAGACTGATTGATGTGACTGAACTAAGCAGTTGAGAAACGTTAGTATTATGAAGACTAGGTGGTGGGTTAGAAGGGGAGGGGGCCAATCTGATTTGTGGAAGGGACTGATAAACAGTGCGCGACAAAGGTAAAGTGCGCAAACTAAAACGGAGCAATCAGGCTAGCTTCAACATTCACCGATCTTCTCTTGTTGGCAAAAATAGTTGGCAAAGTATTGCTGGGTAGACACTTGACAATGTTTTAGGATAAAAGAGAGAAGGGTTCGAGAAGAGATGGAATCTAGACACGTTGATGCTCGAGTTGTTGTTGCGCGGCGGCCAGTTGCAGTTGAGAGCTTCCCAGATTGTAGGTGGCCTGAGGAACGAGTCCGTATCCAGCTGGGTAGGCGGCGTACTGTTCGATGGTTGTTGGAGCAGCAGCAGCGACTGAAATTTTTGTGTGTCAGTGAAAGTTTTGATGAGTTTCCACGAGATTATTACATTTTCCTTGTGGCACGAGGCCGTAGGCAGCAGCCGCTGCGTTCGGAGTCTGTCCCATGACGGCCGACAAAGCCGAGTAGTCGATCAGTTGCTGTTGAGCAGCTCCTTGAGCAATCAGCGGATTGAGAAGCCCCGGATAGTACATTTGAGGCACTCTGTAACAAACACTGGATTAGAACGGTTGCGGAAAGGAGAAGCGGTTGGGAGGATGCCGAATGCTTGAAATAAGGCAACAGTGTTGATCACAATATCACCCGAAAACACGCACATGCGTGATGAATAATCAAATGAAAATCGCTCCTTCTTTCCTGCTTGACACCCGAAAAAAAGCTGGAGTTCTCTGGTTTTTCGCATAGAGTTAGTGCAGATAGAACTTTTAACAAATCGGGGTAGAAGGAAAGAAAAATCAGCGGTTGTTTTCACTTTTTTTGGGTTTTTTGCTTGTGACACATGGTAACCAAACTATAGCGAAGTTTTAGAATGCGTGATTTTTAGTTAGGCAGCCATACCTAGAGAGAAAGAAATCAACATCCCACCAATGAAAAAAAAAACGTTGGGTGCTCATTCAGGACTAATGCAGTTCTCACCAAGGGAAGAGAAATATCAAAATCATATAGGTTTGGGAAATAGGTAAAATAAAAGAGAAAGAGAGTATGGACACTTCAAAACACAGCACTATTGTATTTCTGCTTTTGGTAGGAAGAGTAATAGATTGGCACACATCAAAGCACGCCTAACCTTTGGCTTTAGGCATCCGCGGACTCGATTCAACCAGCCACTTGTCTTAAAACAGGTTTCATTCATTTTGAGGTAGTAAGAGGAGCAAGAGTTTCTTTTGAGGGGGTGTTGGGGTAGAACAGAAGAAACCTAGAGGACGACTGGCGCTAGGGTGTTTCTTGGTTTCTTGGAAAGCATTTTCCGATGATCAACACGTTGACGCGATGACTTATAAGATAGAGAAAGAGTCGGTATCACACACAGGCATGTCACCAAACTTACCCGATTCTTGGCGGCGGAGCGAACAACGCCTGGAGTTGAGTGGTGAGTGGTAGTTGCACTTGTCCAGCGGCCAGCGCTAAAAAGACCAACTTGGTGATTTGGTTAACACAGACAAAAACTGAATAGATGCGCGACACAAACAGTTTTTTTGGTTATTGAGGTTGTGGAGGAATGGTAATGTTTAGCGGAAGCCAAAACACACTTGGGAAAGAGGAAAATCCGAGAGAAGCGGGCTCTGGCAGGTGTCCTGTAATGAAACGTACCGGCGAGTTGAACATTTGTTCTTGGTTTGGCTCCCAGGTACGCCAAATTCACGTTGGCCTTCCTTCCGTCAATAATCGGATTCGGATCCTTGCAAGCTCTCTCGGCAGACGCGCGATCCTTCATTGTAACCTGCAAGACCCTGATCTTTTCCTTGCTCTCTATTTCGCAATCTGATTGCATAATCATTCATGGGTATGTTAGGATGGACAAATGTTTGCTATTACAATGGCTTTGAGAGCTTTTCTTTTCGAGAGATATGAAAGAAACCCCGATGTTTCCATTTAGTGACAAACAACCCGACGTTTCTTCCCTCTTATTTGTCCATCATTCTAATTGCCCGAAAATGCGCCCATCACCCGCCCGAAAAAAAAAAAACGGTTTATCATGTCAGCAGGAAAGTGATTGACGATTAGAAACCGTATTTCGGACGGGCGACCTCCTCCGATCGGAAGATAGAAACTGTGTTGCAAATTGTTGGAATTCCGAGGACTTACAAATCCGTATCCGCGACTTTTTTGGGTGTTTCGATCGGTGATGACGACGGCCTCTTCGATGTCACCGAATTGTTCAAAGTACTCGTGAAGAGTCTTGTCACTGGTATGATAAGGAAGACCGCCGACGAAGATCTTGGTGAACATGGTATCACGCGAACCTGGAATCGATTTGTTTCTCACTTATTGCATTTGAACCAGATGCCTGTGAGGTTACACACTCCGGTCGCTCCCTCTCTTCTCTGCATTTTTGCGTCATGTGACCAAGACAAAGAGTGGCGAAAGAGCCTCCGGATGAAAAAAAAAACTAACCGACGACTGGCTCTGCGTTTGTTGACTGTGCCAGAGCGGCGGCGGCTGCGTGGACCAGTGGATCTTGGACTTGACCGTACATGGCTGAACTAGTTCGATAGTTATAGGGAATTATGTGTGTCACGGAAACTCACTTGATTACAAGTAGGCGAGTAATGCACTTGAAAACTGAAATAAGATGATGTTGCGTTGAGAATGAAGCCTTGTTGAAGTTTGACCTGGAAACAGATATATTGAAGAAGCATCCATTTATTTTGTTAAGAAGAGGTATGTAACGAAGAAGAGAGTAGTTTGAAGAAAATCTTCAGTGAATGACGCGACAGGTAGTTTGAGGGGCAACGATGAGTGACAGAAACACTTGGATAACTTTGAGCTTTGTGCAATCTTCACGCCCCCCCCCCCCCCCCCCCCACAGCCTCTCTCTTATTCTCCGCATTCTGCACCTATCGCCTATACCGTATAGATAGTCTTTCGGAGAGATATGGATAAGAAAAAGCCGCGATCGAAAGGCCGGCGCGTGCAAATGTTTCGGCTGTCTTGGGGTTCTCTGTGGAGCCTGTCAAAGTTTTGCTCTCCAAACAGAAGCCGACCGCCCGCCTGTCGTTCCGCACAAAATTGGCCGTACACCTTTTGCCCCGCGCTCCTACGCCTGGTCAATTTTTGCCATAATATTTCGCTATTTTTGAGCCGATGCGCAAACATTTTGAAACACCGTCACAAATATCGATTTGTAGAAAGTGTTGATCCAGAATGAATCAACGGAATGGAGAAGGTAGGTGTGGGCTGTCACATGATATGAAACGGAAAATCAGAAAGCATGGGAAACGCGAGAAAGCAAAAGCACTGGAAGAACTCAACTGACAACGAGTGGGTGGATGTGGCCGAGAGAAAGAGTCAATCAAAGGAAGAGACGAGCAGCAGCAGTTGCTCGAAGAAGAGACAAGCCGTCTCTGATCGGAACTAGAAGAATGCAGCGATGATGGCGACGGAGTGACAAGGGGGCAAAACAAGACGGCAAGTAAATACAACTAATTCAAGATGATTGCATGAAAACACTGTACGACTACTGGCCAGTCTATGACGCCGACCAAGAAGCGGAAATGCGCTTCTTTATGCTCAAACCCATTGTTTTTGATTCATTTCCATTTTCCAAGAAAACTTCTATAGGGAATATTTGCTAATTGTTTACCGTATCCGTGAATGTGAATTGTGAATTGAAGAGGAGCGTAACCTGCCAGAATGAAGAGATGGACGAGGACCGCTGCCGAAAATAGCAGCAATAGAGACATTTTTGTGAGCTACAAAAACAAAAGGATACCGTCCACTCAATGTGCTGGGACTAAGACGTTTGCATGTTTGGACAATCCGAGAAAGGCATCGCAACCGAGACCGGACGGGTTGACCGAGACGAGAAAAAGGCGAATGAAACAACACCGACGCGCGGTCGAGCAACGACTCTTGTTTCTAGAAATACAATTGCTCAAATCTGTGCGTTTCGAGTAGGGGGGAGGCCCAGCCGCCTGATTAAACAATAGAGGCGAGGACTTGGAAAGCAATTGTTGAACGACGCAAAAGAGCACACTTATTTTGGCGGGTTCCGCTCAATTTTATCCGTCGGTTTTCATGGAGTTGAAAAGAAAAACGCATTCTTGAGCCGCTAGTGAAGTGCTCTGTTATGGACGGAAAGAACGAGGAAAAGACTAATGGAAAGAAGATTGGGCACAAAGGGGGGCTATCCGGACAGTCGCTACTCTTGTCCACCTTTATCAGAGATAGTACAGAGACTGTTTTCGTGATTTGAACCCAACTAACGGGAATTTCACTTTTCAACGTTATTTATGTCTCGCGAGGTTTGAGAGAAAGACACATGACTTGGGAAGAATGAAGAAACTGCGAAACGGTTTGTCATTGAATGGACGACGGATTCCGTACGCGATGTGGCTCCAGAAAGACGTTTGGACAAACCGGAAATTATATGTCATTTTCGTCTCAATTAGACTATCGACAGAAAACAACCAATAAGAGGCAGTGAGCCAATGCACCTGTCTCTTCGTTTCACCTTTTTCTCTTGTTGTCGACCCGAGGCGAGCCAGGTTCGGTTGAATTGGAATAATGAGTGGAACAAGCAAGCTGTCAGCTGAGTTCTGGCCGGATGGAAGGCAGGCAGCCCGAGAGGGAGCACAGGAGGTAGCAAAAATATATTTCGAGTGAAAAGAAAACTGGTCTTAAAGGAGGTTGGTTCATCGCCGAAAACAAATAGGCAAAGAGCCAGCGAAAAAGTGCGATCGAGCCGTCCGAACGGACGAAACATGAGACTTTTCCTCTTGCACCCACCAGCCCTGTCTTCTACCGTCCCGTCATCCTCGACGTCGCGAAACACACACACAAAAAACACATCAAATCCATTTGGGAGGATGTATGTGGTGTGTCGTTTCTTTTTCCTCGTAAGGACACACTGATGATGTCGGGCTTGTCTGATAACGGCAAATGCCAAACCTGCTGATGTGGTCGCAAAACAGAAATAAATAAAAAGCGCAAAGTCAATTATGATTACGCGTGTTTTGCGGGGAGATCTCATTCGTCTTTCCTTTCTGAAGACGAAACGCGCAATCGAAAGTGGGAGAATGACAGGGAGGCAACAGGAAGCAGAAGAAGAAGAAGAAGAAGAAGATGTATCACTGGGATACCTTCCAAGTCCACAGAGGAAACTGTCGTAGCCGAGTGCTTTCGTGTGGATTTATTTGAGGTCACGATCTAAGACACTTGGTGCATTTGGGAGGGCGCGTCTGGTGGACAGGAACTCAACGCCAGATGCCTGCGCGCGGAATGGTTGAGAGGGTACGCAAGGAATAAACCATTCATAGGGCCCGACTGATGTCACTGCTGTTGTAGTTGCAGCAAGGATTATCATTGTGAGAAACAGTGGTCTAATGCATAGATTAGAAGCTAGTATGTAGTGGAAGGCATACATACAAGAACACGTGTTCTCCATTAGATGCTACCGTATCCTCATGCTGAATTCCAGGAAGTGATTTCAACATAGAAAATAAATGGAGAAGAGAAGGAAGGGAAAGAATGTGATTGTTTTTGAATGGCAATCAAACCGAGCAGAAATTCGTTTCAATTCGCAACATCGCAACTTGCCTTTATCTCATTTCACTGCTTTTCCTCGTGTACTTCAACCTCTTCTCGACTATTCCCCTCTCCTCAATCAGTAAGACCCCCCTAAGCAATTCGATTTGCTGCTTCTTTTGTGCATTCTGAGTCAAAATAAGACACCTTCTTATACGAATCGATTGGGGGAATGAGAGAAAGATGATACTTGAAAGATGATGTGGGCCAATGACGGAACGAATGCAAAACGAGACGGAACTGTCCGGAGGCCGAAATCGAGATGTGAGCGAAAACGAATAGGCCTGTTGATTGCGTTTATTTGGCACAAAGAGCAGCTAATTGAACAAAAGAGTTGAGAGGAGGAAGGACGCGAGAGCCGACAAAGAGCGCCAAAATATGAGATGGAAAGAGTGGGTAGGAAAACGATTTTCTCGAAAAAAAAGTGATCATTCTACTCATTGGAAGTCAAGATATTGAGGTACTAAGATATTCGCAGAGAAAACAAATAACGAAATGAATTGTGAGAGTGAGATATTTCAATTTTAATTTCGCACTCTTTCAATATCTCGCGCTCCGTCGCGACAGGAAGTGAAAAGCCTACCGACTAACAATACACATAGTTAGGATGAATGAGGGCCCCGCATCCATCTCGCGCCGCCGCCCGCGTTGTAAAGTGTCCAGGATTCCGAGCGAGCGACTCAATTCCAGTGCTCTCCGACTCTTCCCGCCGCCGCCGCCGCGAGTCGAGCCGCTGAGGAGGCAACTGTCGAGCAGCTGCTGACAACGTAAACACCATCGTTCAACAGGTCACCCTCCTCGGCCCGCCACGACGCCACTCGCTTTCGCTGCTCTCTCCTGCGGGGACAAACGCAAGGCTCATGCACAGTCGTGTTTATGCTCGCCGTCCGAGTGACAGGCCCCATGGTTTGAGCATACAGATTATAAGAGTGGATGTTGAAAGCCGGGTTGGCTGGACAACGGTTTTCAAAATACCTTTGGTGCGAGCGACGTGTTTAGAGGGCGGAAATAGTTTCTCGTATTTAGCAGGGAGCCGACTCAGCTGCTCCTCGTGCTAGAAAAGCACACACACACACATCCGCATATGCAGGTGTACGTTTCAATAGATTGACCGAGTCCGTGGGAGATTCAGCGAAAGGACGTGGGAACGAACTCACGTTTCGCTTCCGACGAATCATTTTCGGAAAACGATGTGCTATGCGAAAGAGGGGGGTCCGAGGAAGAAGATGCTCCCTCAACAAATTTCACTATTCAATTCAATGAATATCTAAGACCGCGGAGAGAAAGAGTATGACGGACATATGGTTGCCAAATGACAGGGGGCATCCTGGAAGCAACCCGGTTCGCTCATAAACTTGTCGCTGTTAATTTTTTGAAAGAGCAAACACTTACTGGCGCAAAAATGAGCAGAAAATAGTTGAAAAATGAGGCTTTACAGTGCGAACGTATTGGTTGACATATTGAAGTTTTCAAAGTGATGACGAATGAGGAAGGGCCCCTCTCACCAGGAAATGTTTATATAAGCGTTGGCTGTGCTGCCATTTTGCACTCTTTTCCACAAACGTTTCCTCACCTTTTTCATTGTCAAATTCCACAATAATTTGACATTTGGCAGCCCGTACGCACATAATTTGCCGCTTCCTGTCAGGCCTCCCGCGGACTAGAGGAAGACAACACAATAGAAGACTTTCGGCTCGGACCACATCAATTATTGAACATTGCGCTTTTTGGGAAGGTGGGGAGAAGAAAAGAATTTCGGAAAACTCGGGTATAATTCAGTTGACAATGAGAATAGTTTGACGAAGAGCCCGGCGGCATATGGTGTTGGCTTAAAATCTTTGAGCAGGGATTATGAAAGTGTCGTTTTGACGGGGTCCCATTCTTGGAAAGATTGTTATAATGGTCCTTTCGACTGCCAAACAAAGGAAAAAACAGAAAGGGAAAAGGAAGGAGAGCGAAAAAGAAAAAGTGAATGAACCAACCGTCGGATTAGGAATCTGCCTTGGAATTTGTTTTATGACCGTTTCGAAAGAGTCATAAAACGAGACTAGTGCTCCTTCCCCCTCTCTCTCTCTCATTCCTGACGCGCCAGAGGAGAAAGAGCAGCTGATGTTTTCGGTTCGAAGCGAATGAATAGAGTGATTGAAGGTGAAGATATAGTAAAGGTATTACAATGAGTTGGTGGTCCCAAGGCAATGAGAGAGAGAGAGGGACAAACGAGCAGGCCTCTGCTGGCGGAGAGCACTCACTGTGTAACATTACTGCGACAACTGCCGACGGAGCCTCGAAACAGTGCGGCGAGGGAGAGAGGCGGTGAAATGAAAGGGAAAACTAGTGACGTCCCTCAGGTGAGTGACCGTTAGGTAATCACAGAACTTCTGTCTGTTTTCCCTTTCTCCAGCTTCGAGCTTTCAAAAAAACAGACGATCGCCTTTATTCAAAAAGGATTTTGCCATTCTTTTGTCGCGAAAAACCAATAATAGAGACAAAATTGCTCGAAATATCAATTCGAAACGTTCCGGAGGGAAAAAGTGTGAGTGGAGGACCAAAAATCTATAAATGAAGTTGGTGTCGCACCTTTCTCATCAATAATTCAGTCAAAAAAAAACGTGGTGGGTAGCTTTGAAATTGAGGAAAATTGACGAGGCACGAGATAAGGAACCTTCGGAGAGTGACGAATTGGAAAAATGATGGCATTGTGCGAATGGACCCGAGCACGCGATTAATTCGAGGTTGCGATGCCAATAAAAACCAGAGGGTCGAATTGGCCCCTCTGGCAAAATCTTCTTTTCGCCCACACGTCCACACCTTATTATTAAATTCAGTGGCCACAATATTCTGGAAAAGAACTTGTTGGGGGCTACTGGAACAAAAAAGGAGTGAGAAGAACGCAGAGTGCATTGAAATATGAAAAATTCACAAGAATTGAATCTGCCAGAACAAGAGAATATGAAAAAGAAAAAAGTGATTGACAAATAGAGACTTGGTCCCGGTTCCCTCGAGAGTTCGTACTCCCTTTGCATAACTAATTGCGATCCGAGTATTTTCACGCGAATTTTTTTCGGTGAAAGTTTTCCTGACGACAAAAGACAGAAAGTTTCAGTTTCCACAGGAAATTTTCCTCTTTCTTTGAAAGTTGATCGAAATTTCATTAAATTCTGGCTGCAAGAGCGGAAAGTTCAGTCTTGAACATTGGCGGTTCGAAGAAGTGCGCACTTTCCTCCGAGTTTCGACTTTACGCTCTCATGACTCTGCTCATTCTTCTCCTGACATGCAATGAATGGCAACTCTGACTCGGAGGATCCTACTCTCAAAGGTTGAATATTCAATGGGATAGATGCAATTGATGATCGTATCTTGTTAGCTCACGATCCGATTGTTTGTGGAGTGAATCCGCTTCTGACAACATGTCGAAAATGACACCTGGCCCTCGCTCGGAGTGCCCTCATTTCTTTATTTTATGTTTCTAACCATGCAAAATATATTCGTTTTTATTTTCTTCCAAAATCTTCTGCTTTATGTTCATACGGTGGGTCTTTTTTTTTCGGAGCATTTTGAACAATTAAAAAAGTATGGTTCAGCAAAATGAGACAAACTTTCTGAATGATTATGGTCATTATGCGGATAGCCGGATGCGAGCAATCGGTGAATACTTCAGCGATCTGATGGGATGCGGTCCTGAAGGGTGGTGTGCTTTCAGATGGTTTGTAGTCTGAAAAATAGTTATTTTTCGAAACGATGTGATTACAGTTGTCCAACTGAAAGACAGCTAGCAAGAGCCAGTCACGGTCACCGAGTTTTTCCAAACCCAGCTTCATTCATGAAGCCTAGAAATCAAGGAACCGGCTCATCCCGTGGAATGAGTCGATTCCCCTATGTGAACCGTAATCCGGCAGTTCGAACGACGACTCTTCCACCTACAATCAAAACCTGTGCCAATGCATGTATGCCGCAATGCAACACTCGTTGTCTTCAGGTATATAACAGTTGAAAGGCGCTTTTTGAAGGCTTTTAGTTTTCAGAGATACAATCAGATTGTTGCTTCATTCATGAATTCGTTAACTGCAATCGATGTTATGGGGCAACCGGTTAACGAAGGAAACGTAAAGTTTCATACAGCGCGAAAATACATCTCGTTTTGGTTCCAGAACATTCGATTCTCTCCAAAGAAACAAATCGAATGCAGAGATGAATGCATGCCGTATTGTACTCCACAGTGTCTAGATGCATACACAATGGCCGATCAGAACTCGAAGCCTAAAGTGTGCAAACCAGGTATCTTTGCTAGACGAGTCGCAAGCAGTACTTTTTGTTTCAGTTTGCATGCCAGACTGCACTGAAGAATGCACATCAGCTCCGCCACTCATGGTCCCATGCATATTTGATAACGTTTGTCACTGTCCGGCAGGGTAAGACAGAATCCCCTTCCGAACCACGATAATAGGGTGGCTTCAGATATGTGAGATGCAGTGAAATGACCTGTTGCATGAAATACAAAACGATGGCAGTCCGATACAAGAATCGAATGACTTCGATGTCGTTCAGTGATGACGAGGAAAAGAACTTAGCGAAAGTAAGTCGCTCTTTTCTTCCGTGACATCATCCTTTTTCAGACTGCAGGAAATGAAACGTCCGTTTATATGTCGGAATTGAGGAAAATGGGAGAAGCTCCTTCGATTATGTCAACGACGATATCCATGAGACCACTCCCAAAAAACAGTACCATTGTGTACTATCCGGAACAGGGAAAAGCGGAAATTCTGAAGAACGACGGGAGTGTTGTGGTGGAAGTGATGGAAGCAGCCCAGGAAGCCGAAATCTCAGAATGACTGTTTTCCCCCTTCGTCTTCTGTAGTATGTACCATGTACAAAATGAACATTTATTTTATTAAAGTGACTACTCAGAATATTTTTTCGGTTAGAAGAGCGATAGTGTTAATTCAAAATCAGTATTCAGAATGCTATCGAAAGGAGACGAATTGAATCCAGTGGCTTGAAAAATTAAAGGGAAAAAGGAGAGAAGCAGAATTCACATAAAATGCACAGGGACAGGGGCAGAAGTAAGGGGTGAAAAGTTACAGAGGGAAGTGGAAGCTATACACCATAAGGACAAGAAAGGAATGCTACGTTTCATCAGTCTCTGACAGTTGCTCGCCAGTGGTTTCATCACCACTCGGCAAAAAGATCGCGATCGCGTTGGCTACAAATGGGGCCGCCGGTAGTGTCCTCTTCGTAGTCGTCAAAGTTACCGGTGTCTCCGGCATGATAGAGAGTTGGCACGATTGGTGGCTGAAAGTTCGTATTGAGAGGGGAAAAGTTACTATTTGTTCGGTACCTCGGTACGCAGATGAAGAGTGTCGTCCCAGTTGACCTTCTCAAACCATTTGTGCTCCTTTACATCTTGAGTTCCATTTTTCATGCACCCAATGCGCTGGGTTCTATCCACCTCCAGCAATTTCTTGACGAGATCCCTGAAAACGTGCTCAGTTTTTATGGATTTCTTCTAGATCTCGAGTCTTACTTGGCAGCAAGATTGAAAGTTCTTGGGAACTTGAGCTTGTGCTCGATAATGGCATCGTAGATTTCGGCAGTGGTCTTTCCACGGAATGGCGGCTTGCCAACCATCATCTCGTAGATCAGAATGCCCAGCGCCCACCAATCAACACCTTTGTTGTGTCCCGTTCTGGCCAACGATTCGGGGGCCAGATAATCCGGAGTTCCGCAGATTGTGTACGTTCTGAAAGAGGAAATGTAAGAAATGAGGCCGACCCCTTTCGTGTTGACAGATGATCCATTCAGTCTAGTTTCCTGCGATCTTATTTTTGACCTCGAAAACTTTCTCGCATCTCTTCACAGAGCAGTGTTGTGAGCGAGTTCATGTGTCCGAGAGCACATTCGACAAGATCAAAGAATTTAGGGCCCGATCGACAAGTGTGCTCAGAAAAAAGCAAGTCCCCAACTCCCACGGATTCTTGACAATTTGTTTAGCGTCAACAGATATTTCGACCCAGGAACCAATGAATCTGAGATCATTCCCGCCGGCGAGAGAAGAAATATTTTTAGATCCCTGTTGTGTTCAGATTTTTGAACCTTAACCTGGCATTCAATCGGAAGCAATCTCAATTACTCGAAAACATTGAGAGCAAAAAAACTTCAAAACAATCGTCACCCCCACAATTCTCTCTCTCTTCCTCGATGAGACACCCACACGAGTCGCTGCTCTTTCATTCGTATCACCCGTAACACTTGCTTCTCCCGGATCATTCTGATCGTTATTCTTCATCTCAATGGTCATTTCGCTGCTTACCAACACTTGTTGGCGGCATCGAAACGACAACCGAATGATGAAATATGATCCAAGGAGAATGGGAAACAAGAAACGAAAACACGTGTACAAATAAAACTACCGTATCCCGTACTGAATCACCGTTATCGAAAACTAACCTATCAGTGAGCTCTTTGGCAAATCCAAAGTCGGCCATCTTAATGTGGCCTTCCTTGCTCAGCATAAGGTTCTCTGGTTTCAAGTCGCGGTAGACCTGAAAACAAGTTCTATCGTTCCTTGGTCCCCTCTTCGGATCCGCTTACAATTCCGAGCGAGTGAATGTACTCGAGAGCACAGACGATCTCTGACGCGTAGAAGCGAGCCACCGAATTCGAGAAATTTCTGCAAAGACACTGATGTTCTTCTGATTTCTTTGTCCTTTGCAACTTGTTTCAAAGAACGCTTTTCTAATCCCCTACTGCTCCAGAGAAAAAATGTAGACATTTTGAGACGGCTAATACTCTTGTGCTCACCTCGAAGCCCGCAGATAAGAGAACATCTCGCCTCCCGGAACGAATTCCATAATCATGTACAGAGCATTATTGTCCTTCTCGCTGGCATACCTGAACACTTTCATATGAAATGCATTCATTCCTCAAGTGTTAATCTCACATTTTCACAATGAACGGGTGCTTCAGTTTGAGCAGAACACGTTTCTCGTTGTGAACGTGTTGGGTCTGACGCATATCGACAACACGCCGGATGTTGAGCACTTTCAGAGCGTAGTGGGCTCCAGTGATCTTGTCGCGGGCGAGCTCGACCCGTCCGAATGTTCCCTTGCCTGAAAACATGCCCTTTTCAGATGATGTTATCCCACGGTCGCCCTTCTCCAGGGACCCGCACCTTCTCGTTCCCTTTCCTTCGAAAACATTTTACTCAATGGTCACTGGTCAAGATAGTTTTGGCGCTCATTGATCAGATAAAACGTTGCACAGGATGACGGGGAAGACCCTTTTCCCCTCTCTCTCTCTTCACATACACCGAAACATCTCTCTCGAGGTGAATTGGATGGACGCGGAGCATCTTGATATTAGTGAGAAACTCCGGTGCGCAGTCGCATGTCGGCATCAAATTTTGAAATTGATGTGTTTTTTCGCATCTATGTGATGCACCAAAACGAATTTCCGCCGAAACATCGTATAGTCGAGAAACGCGGAAAAACGAGAGCACTCCAGCCAAGAGAAATTTTTTGGTCGCATTCATTTTCATATTCTCTTGTGAGGGCCCCCCAAAAAAAAAACACTTCCTTATTTTCTCAGAGCAAGATCGAGATGCAGAGAAAAGTTGAAGATTCCCTTTCTTCAAATCTGGCTCTTTTCTTGCACATTTATCAAAGTGGCCCCATCAAAAAAATTGTGTGTGTCGCACATTACTTTTTTTGCCCCTCGCGGAGCTCCATCGAGCTCTCTCCAACTCCACAATACGAAAAAAGAAGGGATTTCCTCTTGGGAAATGATGAATGGTGACAAAAGAAGATGGAAGATTGAGCAGGAAGAGAAAAGCCCGGCAACCATGAATGGCAGGTGTAATGGCTAGCTTCTCAAAACACCTTCCCACAAAATATATCCATGGTGAAGCTCATAATTATTTACCGCTTGAAGGGTGTTTATACCACTTACACAAATAGTTAAGAGAAGGGTTTCCATTACTTGAAATGACTTGGCCATTCATTTCTAATAGCTCTCCCCCATTTCCGGGTTCAAGAAGTTTACTCCGGCCCCGTACTACTCTAGACCCGTTTCGGGTTTCCTTTGTCTACTATACGAATCCGGTGCGCGACGGCGGCTGCTCCAAGCCGAAAATAAAAAAGAAAACACAACACACCGCAGAGTGACAAAAAAGGGTTCGCTGGTCGGTAGCACTTATGAATTTTTCACGTGTACTACTTTTTCTATGGATTCTTCTGCTTCCTTTCTTTTACTGCGGTGGTGACAAACAATATAGGTTTACATACATGTGCAATGAGCCATGATTCAGCATGTTTGCTTCACGAAACTGGTGTTTTTGTGGTAATAATCGCCGAAAGTTTCCAAATACGAACAAGTTTTCGCAGTTTCCAATCGCAATTCCTTCTTTCCGTGTTGCATTATGTTGGAAAAGCCGAAACTTGCGGAAGCATTGATTGAAACGTTACACTGAGTGCATTCTGTCGTCATCATCCTCAGTTCTCGTATTAGTTTGCACCGCCGTCGTTTCCGCCGACCAGCGGAAGAGAAAAGAGGAATATTTCCGCATGTGAAGTATTTGTGTTTCCCCCCCCCCCCCCCCCCCCCCCGATTCTCATTTGACCGAACGAGAGATATGATGGGGTGTGTACGGCAGTTGATTTCGGGCCCGGAAACCGGGCAAAAACGTCAGCAAATCGAAAGAACACAAGGAAACATGGCACGGCTGATGTAACTTTTGGGCGGTGTGATGACCCCCTGGCTTAACGATTGCACATGTTTATTTCTCGAAATCCGGATTGGTTTTCAGTTTTTTCCAGACATTCCATGTGCTCAGTGGGGGGTCACACGGCAGGAAGCAAAAGCAAACGTTATCAATCTTTAGCTCACTTATTTTGCCTTTGTGTTTTAGTTCCTGGTGTCACAACTCGGTTTACACTATATTATGAGGGATCATTTGATCTCGCTGCCAACCCACTCTACACACGTCAAAACGCTTAAGCGCAGCTAGTTTGATTAATTCCGCTTGGCGGGTGTGAAGAACGCATTGCTCTACGTCATACGGTTGCATTTCGACATGGTAAACATTGGTAGGAAAGGCGACTGTGTGCGGGAAGCTCGAACTTTGCCATTCGGATTCAGGAGTTTTGCAACTAATAGGTTTCCTAATCCTATCAAAGCGGGGGTGTTCAAATTTCTCGCAAGAACTAAAGAAAAGTGAGCGCCGGGTTACGATCAAAGATTTGCTCACTTCAAAACGGACGGCTGAACATCTCAACAGATATGTTTATAGCTAAAACAGGACGAGCGGGAAAGCTGAAAATATCACCTCCCCTTGCTGCTGTGCACCCGCCCGCGACCCTTCAAGTCGCACCTCCTTCAAAATACATACTCAAGCTTCATCGGTTTCCGCGCAATTGTGTTGAAAAAATCAGTTGTTTATATAACCGCGACTCAAGGCGAGAGAAAAAAGGCAAAGTTCGAAACCGTCGCACTAGACTCGACTATTTGCATTCGAAACCTTGTAATCGATACACTCCCGGAAATGTCGGTTTTTTTTTTCAATCTTTGTGTTGTAACAATACTCAGGGCGCCTCACTCACCGATTGTCACAATGCGTTCCAACTGGCTCAAAGAGAACGATTCGCGAGTCGGCGTGATGCTCAGTTTCATGTGAGTTTCCTCGGAGAGCTCCTGCAGAGTGACCCGGTGGCAATGACCTCGTCCGTACTTTGTGCCCAACTCACGTTCACATCGTTGTCGCCCCCACGACTGTTGTTGTTAGTGTCGAACGTGAACGATGCTGAGCACTCGTTGGAGCAGCTCTCATCCTCGGCGGTTTCCACTGAAGATGTGGACGACGACATCTGAGAATGCCGTTTGATAATCTGTTGTAGAGGGGGAGATATGCGCGGGAGGAAGATCTTCTGAATCTGGGCGCTTAGCAAAGGCAAAGAAGATAAAACTATTTTGAGACGCGATGCTTGACTCGAAGAAAAAATGCTCGGATGGTTTTCGCACACACTATTTTTTCTCACAGATGGAAGTTTTCGGGTGGCTGGCTAGAGAGCCGCCGACAAAAGAACACAACGTGTACGTTTTTCATTAGTCGGGGAATCCAATACCAACAAGTGAATGGAGCGAGGAAAACGTTGTTGTATACAAATACGGGTACGACTATCAGAACAGAAGACCGTGACAGACCAAACAAACGACATCTAGCAACTAGAAGAATCAGAAAGTAAAGTGAAAAAAAGGAATGAGAGGAAGATGAGAAACAAATGATATCATTATCTTACTTCACAGCATATAGCTTTGGAGAAGATGGGAGACTCGGAACTAGTAGCTGAAAGCGATGTAACAGTAAACGCGAACAGAACAGCCGAAGCTAAGAAGACTACACATGAAAAGAGGGCGGGGCGTCTAGAGAAGAGAGCAACGCGGCTCACAGAGCGAGATCGCTGCTCCGAGAGCACTCACGGCAAGATAGGGGCGGGGGCTCGGGGGACTCCGAGGGTTTTCCCACCTTCTGCCCCTCTCGGCTTTTTTTCTCGAATTGACACATGAGAGAAGTACTGTTCGAGTGCACACGTTAGTGGCAAAACGGCCGGAATAACGGAGAATGAACATCTCACGCGCAGTTCCGATCGAGTTGAATGGACTAAGAAGAAAAGAAGTGCAGAGTGGAGAGAAATGGGAATCGGATGCAGCGTTTGCAGAGAGTCTCGGACGTTTGCAGCCACCATCTTCGCAGAATGAGGAAGCATCTTTTTATAGTGAAGACGACGAGCGCAATGGCGTCGTGTCTTTTCGGCATTCGGATTACTAATTCTGAAGAGAGCAGGAGAAAAAGGAAGGATTATATTTGTGCCTCCAAAGCCAGGAAGGTAATACCCCTCCATAGTATGAGATGCAAAGATTGAGAATGGTGATTTATGAATGAGTTACTGGTTCCTGGATCAGTGCCTTATATAGAAACAAAATGAAATGTGATGCATGGTGTGTGATATATCAAATTTTGAATTCAGTCTGTCGAACTCGACATCTAGCATAAAACATTACATCACCTCAACTAACTATCATAATCGTGCATATCGAATGAGTTCGTGTGGTCAGTGAACTGAACTAGCACCCGTAGAATGCAAAGTATCATTTTCATCACTGAATCGCGCAGGAAAATCGTTTTGTTTAGATGGCGATACGCGTTGGTTTAGCATTTGGTGAAAGTCGTTGAGCAAACTTCGATCATGAATACAATGTATGCACTGACACTTTTTATACAAAGCATATGGTTCTGTTGAATGTCAGCGGATGGGATGAGAAGAAAACGACAGAAAGAAAGCGCGAAGAAATCGACGAAAGATTGCAAATTAAAGTCAGGGTCACATACTCGGCAGATGTTCTTCGTGGAAAAAGAAATTTTTCTTCTCCCGTGTCTCCTCAACCAACGAAAATAACGAATTGGCTTCGTTTTGGCTTCCTCTCCCAATTTGCGGAAACAAGGCATCGAAAAAATTGGAATTCAGTATTTCACGTCTGCACACGCACACATACATTCTCTGCATTCCCCAGTTGTGCTCCAGAGGGATGGAAGTTGGAAAAAAAAGGTAGGAAGAAAAGAAGGGCAGCTTAAGTTGAGCAATTCTATCAGGCTCCCGAAACAAGAAAAAAAGGAAGTAAACAGCGTTTTCAAACCGAAAAGTAATTGAATTCCACAGCGGCAGAAAAAAGCTCCATTTTTAGCGTGTACCCGACCTCCGCGCGGAATGCGAATAGATTCGTATCAACAAAACATAGTCTTCTTCCTGCACGGAAAAGATGAACGATGCGTCCAGTCCGACCAATTCGTCAGGCTTCGGACTAGCAATCTTCCAGCGCAGAACGAACGAAAATGGACCGTGAGATTTTATGTGTCTCTGGATGCTGGAGCATCATATTTATACGTTTTCGATTATATAGTGGGAGGAGCATGAGCACGACGACAAAAAAAATGAAAAATTGTGTATTCGTACTATACGACCAAAGCGCGCGAAGACATTTGCCACTCGGAAGCAAGTCAGAGAAAAGAGGAGAAAGGAGCAAACTAATTCTCTGGGTCTTCTGGACCAGCTGTTTTGACCTCGGGAAAAAGATGGATCAACCGTTCCCATCACTCTCTTCTTCTGTTTTTCTTATTTCTGCCTAAGCTGTTAGGTTTCCAGATTCGAACCACCGACATCCAAATAGCAGTTGGGGAAGCTTGAGAAAAATAATCACATGACGACGTCACCTTGATAAAGTTTCCTCTCGCAAACGTGAAAGATCTCGGCTGTTTGCTTGTTGCTTGTTTATGCACATATGTATATCGCAGAACTTTCTAATCGCATTCTCTACAATCTGATTATCACTTACCCAGCAAACAATCCAGTGTTTCAGCCGTTTCCACTTCATGAATCAGGCGGAAGTAACAGAAAGTTGAGCAAAACGGAGAGATCGGGGGGTCTAGAGGAGTGGCGAAAAGCGCTACTGACGCGTTGAGATGTGAAATCTCACATTTTCAAATTTCATCGCGCATGATTTCAGTCTCGTATCGAATTTCGAATAAGAAACACCTACTCTCCTTTTACCACGAGGTTTTGAAAATTCGCTTACCAGACGTCTCAAAAATTGATAGAGGCGGTAAAACCGCATTACGAAAAGCGGCGATCGGTTTCGGCGAGTTACAATAACCTTCTTTTCCGTCATCTCGAGAATGTCATTTTCTAGCGAATATGTATATGCACAATGCTTTCAAATGTGCGCCAAAGAGTCTTTCGCGGTCATTTCCCTTCAGCTGTCTCTTTCAACCGGGAACGCCCTCTCGTGTCTCTTTTCGCTATGCATGTTCATTCTCGGAAGTTTTTTTCCAGTATGTAGCTCATCCTTCATATCCCAGCGGACCATTTTCCAAGACTAACGATACATGCGACATAAGCGAAAGCACAAAGCGCCACGAGTACTTTGGAATGGTAAAAGGCCAAAGGCCGGTCGAAGGCACTGCTTCTTTTTTGTTAATGCAATACCCCTCAATACTACTGGGACTTGCAGATGTTTTCTTTGAAAAACGGAAGGAAATGATTAAGCGGAAACGGAAAAACGGAGTGAGCCCGGTGGTGGCGATCACGTCAACACAGTTTCCGATTGAATTCTCTGAGATCAAATGAGAAAAATCTGGAAGCTATAGGGAAATGGAAAACAGTAGGTTTGTATTATAGAAGGAAATGTATTTGGATCTGGTTCCAAACGCATTTTGGCTACGATGACAAGACTCCAATTACGAATCGCAGTTGTACGATCGTCGATCCGTCACAAGAATACGATTACTTCATTCCTGGTGAGGGTTGGGTGAGGCAATCCAATCCATCCCTCTTCCTCTCTCCCTCAGCGTCAATGACTGACTGCTGAGGGGTTATTTATTATTCCATTGTGTAAGAAGTTTATTTCCTGACGCTGACTTTCACTCTCGTCCCACTATGCTTCGTGGTATCCATCAACTTCATTGCACTGCTTTCTCCGTTTCTCCTAACTTATTCAACATGTAAGACGGGGCGGCCGTGAGAAGAAAAACGCGCTCATGATGAGAAAAGACGTGTATGCATGGCACTCAGCATAATTGGTGTCCAACAAGAAACGAAACAACGGACCCTTCCGATGCGGACAATGTCGCTTCCGGAGACACATGTACGAAACCACAATGCTTTATGAACATTCAGTCCGTAGCTCAAAGATTCGAAATGGGTTTGCAGAGACGATTTTTTGATACCGAAAGCAATGACGTCAAAACTGGGGGCCTTTGTCAGCGAGAAATTGACGGATGAGTGATAGAGTTCAGAGCAGAGAGTTCCTTCTCTTCGCGAAAATGACAATATTTGTCAACCGAGGGGACGCTTCTTTTTGGTTTGACGTGGGAAAAATTGAGCGAAGAGAGCTTAAAAATAAACGAAAGAGGGTGCCAAAGAAAAAATTTTGTAAAAATAATCAAGAATGCAGACGGGTGCGGTTTGAATTCAGAATTCAAAAACCGACCAATTGATGTGCAGAGGAGAACGGCGTCGCATGCTAATAACGAGGGGCCCAAGAAGGCAGGAGAGTGGAAATTGAGAGGGAACGAATAACGAAGGCAACGGGTCTCACGGAACCTTTGCAAAACTCGAGTTACGTCAGGGCGCCAGAAAAAGTTGATTGGATTGGAAGAGCGTTGGAAGACTAGACTGTGACTCGAGAGTCTCGCCCACTCGCGAAAAGAGTCTTTGAAAAAACTGTTCAAGATTAACTGTGGACGAAGGAAGGGAGGCAAAAAAACAAAGGAAAAGACTGTTCGAGTTGAAAAGAATGCGCAAGAGAATGCAAACAACCTGCAATGAAACAGAGGGCGCCGAGTGCAAAGAAAGCCGCCTTTGAAAAGTGACGCGCGATGAGGTAGTCAGCCCAGCAACGTTCAATTGGCCTTTTCTCGGCTCACCGTTATAATTTTTCCCAGATTTTTCGCGCATTTCCTCAAGTGTCTAATGACCCTGGCGAGTTTTTGGGAGCAAAGATAGCTGTGATACATATTTGCTTAGACGCTCTTGCTCAGCAAAATCATTCAAACAGAGGACACTGAAGTCCCTATCACTTTCGAGTCCACTTGTGTCAAATATATCTATTTCTAACTTGTACCGTGTTTGCTCAAATCACAATTACTATGGACACAAACACAGTTACAAGAAAAGTCGAGCAGAAGAAGACAGAACACTTTTAAAAGACGATAGACAAACGAAAACGATACCACTCATCACTAGGATAGTACGAAAGGTGAGAAACCTCGTCGGGAGGGACTAATTGGCAGTCATTGAGGATAGAGAATCCAACTGCCTCGTAAACTTGGCCCCCTTTTCTCTATTCCGGACGGAACTGATGCGTATCAACAACTCGATATAATCTCCTAGTTCATTCGTCTTCGGAAAAGAAAGAGTGCATGGAAAAGAAATGAAAAATGACTGGAGAGACATCCGATCCTGTCTGAAGACAAGAGGCCGCAGAGAACTTTACAATTCAGTAAAACTGAATGTTCGCATAAAAAGACAGGTGACAAAGGAGAGTTGGAGTCTCCGGAGGAAGTAAAATGCAATCAAATCTTTTGTCGCTCGCTCGTAGAGAACGCAAATTTAAGGAAGGTTCAAAGAACGATTACATCAATTACCGAAACATTTCTTGACATTTTACCAAATTGAGTCGCACGGTAAACACTTTAATTCTAGTTTCTGACTGTAGAGACCAATTCAAAACATTTTCCGACCTTGCGCGTTTAGAGACTACATTCCGGTGATAAGAGCCTCACTTTTGATAAAATCCGTAACGTTCCGAAAATAGTAGGGTTCTGTAGAGTATAGTCAGTTTTTAGATCGGTTGTCGGTCTCTGGCCAAGCACACTTCGCACTAGTTTGTCTGCGCCAACGACCACGCCACTTGGGAGATCTCCATAAAAACGGTTGAAAAGAGCCGATTGGCGGGCGGACAAACTTGTGTTCTCATCAACCTGTAGGCAGTCTCTCACTGACTACAGCCAACAAAAGTCAAGATGCGATGGGGACTCCGCGTGAGAACAACTCGCTCGCTCTCTGTTTACGTCAGCCATTTTGTCTCTCGCCTCACTCATAATTGTGTGAACATCAGGCTATGGTGCTCGCTTTTCAGTTGGACGAATGCACAGGAAATGCCGTGGAACAACATATGCCAATGAGAAGGAAAGAAGGAGTAGGAAATAAGAAATGGAAATCACCTTTTTGAAATGTGAGAACACCCATTCCGGAATCCGATTGGAAATGAGATAGAGAGAAAAAAATAGTAGGAAAGGTAGCATTCGAGATTGGAATCTGAGATTTCAGGATAACAAGAAACATGCGAGGTTCTCCGTCTTCATTCCGGAACCAATCGCAAAAGACGTGAACGATAAGGTGTGACTATTTCTAGAGGTTGTTTCACTAGTTGCTCTTATCGAAATGGAAATGACGGCGTTAGAATTTGCAGTGTTAGTCACTTCTTCAAAACACTCTGGAACAAACAAGCAGAGAACACATTTTTATTCATCTTCCTCTTGTTCAACTTTTGTAATTACTATCCAACCTTCACATTATATTTCAAAAATTCTGTCAACCATCCCAATAATCTGTAAGCCTTTTGAAAAAGAAGAGCTACAGTGTATTTCGAACAAAATACCTTTAGAGATACTATCCAGTATTACCGGATACCGTAAAACCTGTATTAGAGCGGCATGCCCGTCCAATTTTCAACTCTCTTATTTTAGAAAAAAAAAACTTAAAAATCCACAGGGGGACCCTTACGATTTTGTGGTTTTGGGTGCCGCTCTAATACGGTTTTAACAGTAACTCTCTCCCAGAAGTTAGAAAAAAAAACCGCTTACCTTAATACAAAAAAATGAGCGTAGGAAACTAAGAATCATTTCAGCTACTTTGATGGCAGATAGAAAAAGAATCAACAGAATTTGCATGTAGTGGAAAATCTGTGTGGGTCTGGAAATAATAAACGATAGTTTCAATCGTTCGGAAGAGGGAGGGGACATAAAACAGGTATATGGTCGTATGTTTGCGGAGGCGTTTTGCTTGAACCGACGTTTGCCCCCGCTCGAATTCGATCAGTTCAGCTTTTTCAACGCCGATAAAGGAACTGTCCGTTTGTCCATGGGATGTAACTAATTTGTGTTCACCAGCAATGGTTTTCCCGTCTATAGCGATGGCACACAACACAAAAAAGAAGGCCCTTTTTGAGTAGGTCCACAGTTGAGAAAAGATACACGGAACGTGATGAATTCATTTTTTTATAGACGGTCTGAAGTTAACGAGAAGTCTTTAAAGATTCTTCAATAAAAGGCTTTTGAATATAAGTAGTGATGTTTGAATGTAATTTTAATTTGGTGGTCTTTTGTGATAAATTTGACTGATTTTAGAAAGACTCAGTGAGAAACTCTTGTTGTTTTGGGTCGATTTTCCAGTTGACAAACGATACAAACTCCGAGGGTTGGCCTACTCCTTCGACGTACTCTTCGATCTGCTATCACAGAAGTAGAAACCGAGCGTCGACGACTGAGAGAAAGTTGGTTACTGTTTCGAGCTTGGTGCTCTCTCTGGATACTCTAATCTGGCCTGCTAAAAGGAGTGACAATGGATAATGAGACGGACCGACGGTGAGTTAAACAGCTGAAAAGAAAAGGTTCCAGTTGATCATTGACGACAACGCTGAAACTTATTAACTGAAACATTTCCTTTTTTAGTTGTTTAGCTTATCCTCAATATTTCGAATGGTCCGTTCCTCCTCCTAGTCCCTGTCGAGTTCTAGTCGTTGTCATTTTGGTCTGTTTGTCTTGAAGTAATCCATCAGCATCTCCCTTATCCGGAGAAAACGATCAACTAATATCTTGAATTTCCCCCACCAGACTGCTCCGTCCGAAGTCGGACAACCAGGTGACTTTGAGACGCGTGCAATTTTTAACCCCTTCCGCGACACGTCGTTCTATTAGTATTGCCAGTCTAATACAGGTCTTACGGTAACAACCATTGTATTGCTGGCGCATTTGTTCTCGTTTTGGTGTTTGCTATCTTCTAATCCCTTAATTTTTCTTCTGTTCGTGATTTGTTTCTTTGCATGCCTTCTCATTTTATGATAACTAAAACGAAATCTGAGAAAAACGTCGCAAGTGTTATCGGTTTGCCGTCTGCATTGGGGAATCCTACGGTTGTCGAAAAACCCACGTACGCAATTTGCGGACTTATCACTTTTTACCGTAATTTGAGCGATAAAAAACCAATATATTTTCCTGAATTTTGCCTTCATTCGCTCCTTTTTTTCACGCAAAAGCCAAGGAATATTGAAAAAAGGCGAAGGCGAAATTCGAAAAAATATTTGGTTTTATCGTTCATACTACGGTAAGAGGTGCCGCAAATTGCGTACGGGTAGGCGGTTTTTCGACAACCGGAGGATTTCCCAATGCAGACGGCGAAGTGATAATATCAATAGTTTGAAAAAACCAGCAAGCTCCATCCTTGTTGACGATGACATACAAGAGATTTAGGGAGACAGTTTCCTGCGAACCATCAAACCACTAATTCGATTTGCGCATTTTCGTGTTTTGAGTGTGTCCGCCTCCCCCCTTGCGGCCGTGAAATACGATTTACATCGATCTTGAGATAATTCAATTCGAGCTGTTGCACACGTCCCGACAAACACTGGAGAAGAGCATCCCACAACTAAGCGAGACTTTTGACTTTCCAAACTCTCAAGTCAATCTGCTCGTTCCCAGTTGGAGAAAACGGAAGAAAGCCAGGAATGGGTTTTGAAAAAAAAATCAAAAAGGTTTCATAGAATCAAAGAAAATTACTGTGGATCCCTGCATACGGGCTAATAATCGGATAACGACAAGCTCTTCATTTCAACGCGCACGTTTTGCCCGGATGGAAAATGCGCCAAATGGTGTGAAGGTGTGCAGCCGTCTGGCCTCTTTTTCAAGAGCCCCCCTCTTGAGGAAACAAAACAATTCAGATTAATGCAATATGTCTTATTTGTCAGAAATGAAAACAGTTTACAAAATGTTAGTTATCTGCTTTATGGCAAACGATTTTCGACAGACAATGTCAAAGTCTGAGAAGAAAGAACCGGAGACAGGAAACTGTGGATTGCAAGAATGACATGAATTGAAGCTCATTAGCATTAAGCGGGTCAGCAGTAACAACCAAACTATTTTGAATCGGGACCGCCGCTTCTTCTTGCTGACATCTTATTGTGTGTATCAAAAGCTCAGTTGTCTCTCACTACCTTCGAAGAGAATAAATAATTTAAAATGCAAGATTTCAACTAATTCGTAGGGTGAAAATCTTTTTCCTCGTGTGTTGGGAAAATGCTTTTCAATATGACAAGCAAGAATAACTACCGAGTTATCATCTCCCACGCATTCGCTATTGAATACTTGCTATTGTCCTTTTCGCGCACTTTCAACTCTCAAGAGATTGGATTTCACTACATTTTCAGACATTTTTATTGCTCTTCAAGTGTGAAATTGTGCTCATTTGCACGTTACCAAGATAACTAGTTCAGTTTATCACCTCTTGTTAATCAGGAACTGATTACAAAATTGGATGATATTTCAGATGGACCGTCTATAATTCTCACCTAATTACTGCATTTGTAATCTTTAATTCAATGTAGGTTTTATCTGCCTAATTGTTTAATATTCCGTTGATTTCAATGTTTTTTTCGATAGCAGACCCGTTGGTCCGACTCCGCCCCCTCCAACTCCAGAGAAGCTTCTCTCCATCCGAGCACGTCCAATAGCGCGATCCAGTGGGCGGGGCGGAGAAGAAGCCTTCAGTAGACCCCCCTCGACAGAACAACGACTTAGAAGAAGCGCTCGGCGACTCGTTAGCACTCCTTGTTGTCTTGTTATCGAAGGTCCCGCAGTTCGTTAAGCAGCAGCTGTCACAAGTTGCACCATGGAGGTTCATCCTGCACAGGCAACGCCGCCGACGGCGCCGTCCAATCAGCCGCCGCCGCCGCCGCCGCTCACGTTCCCCTTCATCGGTGACTTTTTGCCGAGCTCTGTCCTCACCACCTCCGACTACGGCTCTGATTGCTCCTCATTGGCTGCCGAAGTTTCGTTGCAAGCGAAACAAGAGCCCGTCGAAGATTCTTCTGTCTATATTCCCAACGTTCTCAGAACAGGCTCTGATTTGCCTTCCAATTATGGTTTTTCGGTTGACGAAAATTTACATTCCAAGGCGAGTTTTCACTTCTATATTTGTTACCATGTTAGTTTGAATACGACGATATGTGACGAAACTTTATTTTCAATAAACCAACGCATTTTGTTGGTTGGTAGCCGCTGGAATAGTTTGAATAGAACCTAATTGCATTTCGAAAATCTTCTCTTGTGATAAGACTACCGTAGTTACAGCCTGAATCGCCTATTGTTGTCTGCGCGCATTGTCAACTCGAGATACAAGAGAAATTCTTCCTAACCATCGATGGCAGGTATTTTGATGAAAAACGACCAATACACGTAATCAAAACATGATTCATGCTCTTTTCAGAAGTTTGCATGAAAACTGCTTACAATGCAAAACATGCGAAACAGGGCTCACCAACAAATGCTACTACAAAAAATCCAACTTCTACTGTAAAGGATGTTATTTTAGGTTCGTTAAAGTCTGCCACTGATTGCAAATTAGGCTATTCCCTAATGAGCGGCGATGCGAGTAATCAAGCGGTTTTGTACTCTTATTGAATGGCAGTTAATGCGGCGTTCCATATGACCCGATCGCCCCCTATTCTTTCATCGAAATCTGTGCGTATAGAACATACCTACCGATTGGGATGAATAACCGTATTATTGCTTAACTAATCCTGAAATAACATGTGCCAGGAAGTGGTTAATGAGGCACAGTTGCGCGAACATCTTCCGCGAAGCAGCTGTCATCAAACCTGGCCTGATTGCATAAGGCTACAGTAATCGGGCATGCTCATTGCTTTCTACCCATCTATTATCAGATTTGGCGGGTTATGCGCGCGTCTTCCTCTTCTTCCTCCCATATTTTCACAGTAATACCCAACCAAACTAAATCTATCCCCCCACAAATTAGATCAGTGCCAGTTCACAAATTTTGGCGACAACTTAGTTCACTCATAAGTTTTCCGGGGTTTTGGAAGGAAGGATATGTGAAGAAGAGAAAGAAGTCTTTCAAGAAACCGGGATCGATAGTTCAACATAGAGATGAGACACGATGGCTAACCAAGTTATTCTTTCTTTATATGCTTTGTGCTCCACACATCCTAAACACAATAAATCTACGCGAATCCGCTTAAGCAAACGTGGGGAGAAGATGTTGTGTGTCGTGTTCAAAAGGCACAAGAAAAGAGGAAAACGGCAGGGGATGGCTGACCGAATTGTCTTTCGACAAGAAGAAGAAGAAGAAGACAACTTCATAGTTGAATTTCCTAAATGTCGAAAGAAAAGAAATGGAACTTTCTTTCTCAAGCTCTTTTTCTTTTCTGGGAGGGACGGCTTTCCCCACATCTACCGCCAATGAATGGGGCACACAATTGACTTTTGTCTTTTGTGATATACAAATTCAAGTGGTTGTTTGATACACCCGCAACACGACTTCCGTTGACAGATGGCTGGTGCCGACCGTAAAAAGAGACGGGTCGACATGTTGCGGGGGGTCGTTTGTACGGACGTCCATTGGGCCACTTATGAGCTCAGCAACCTTCCCCCTCCTTCTCATCTTCCGGTGCTCATTTAATGGGAACTGTTTTCAGAGAATACGGATCGAAATGTTCCTCTTGCGATAGGGTTATTCAATCGACCGATTGGGTTCGTAGAGCCCATAACTTTGTCTACCACCTTGCGTGCTTTGCTTGCAACCAATGCAGAAGGTAATATCGGAATAAGAAGACTGTTTATTCAAAGTTTGTGTTTTTTAGACAATTGAGCACCGGAGAAGAGTATGCTCTTCAAGAGGGGAAACTGCTGTGCAAGCAGCATTTCGTGGAACTTGTTGAGGGGGAAAGTGGCATCTCCAGCCAGAAAGCCAAGACGAAGAGGGTCCGTACAACATTTGCGGAAGACCAACTGAGTGTTCTCCAGGTAACGGGAAACCTCGAGCTATCTGAGAACCCCTTCATTTTTAGACTTACTTTAATCGCGACAGTAATCCGGATGGAGCAGACTTGGAAAAAATTGCAACAATCACAGGATTGAGCAAAAGAGTGACACAAGTGTGGTTTCAAAACTCGCGAGCCCGTCAGAAGAAGTGGCATCAGAAGTCGGAAGGAGACAATGGAAGCCAGCGATCGTCTGTTGGCCCAATGAGTCCTGGACAGAAATCAGATAGTAGCAACGATATGATGTACCCAACATCTGTCACCACTAGGTGCGTGAAATAACAATAAGCCTTGAAAAAAAGTGTAATTTTTCAGCGCTGAAGATGCGATCCCTGACACCGTCGTCTGTCTCTCGATGCAATTCGATTGAACTTTTTGATTAATGTTTTTTCTTCACTTTTTATGCTTCTCGCTTCATGCTTGTATTTCAAGAATATCAGTCTTCCTAAGATGCTCCGCCCGCCCTCTGCCTTATATCCCTTGCTTAATTCCAACGACCTCACTATGACTGTGTCAATCCGCGTAGATCTCAAAATTTGATAACTAGTCAAGTAACCAAAGTGCAGCAGTTTCTTTCCGTTTAACATGCCCCAATTACTTTTGTTCTTTTTCGAATGTAACCATCCCTCTCATGCCTCTTTTCCTCATTCTTCCTTAAGCGCTCATTACTGAATGCAATCTTTTTTTTAACCTTTGTGATGCATTACTTTGTCTAGTTCATTTGAATAAACTGAACGTTTCGGAAACGAAACCATATTGTCTAGCAGCAAACCTTATGGCCTTTCAGTCGCCATTCTCGTTTCGAGAAGGCATAACCTGTTCATTCAGAAGGCATCCTCTCTTTTTGGCCAACCATGTACACTTCAATTTCACACTTACTCTCCATTATTCAAAGATTTTACTCGCCTGTCTTCAAGGAAAGGAGACACAAAATTGAAGACGGTTCACTGTTTTCATCTCCCTTTCTCTCTTCCTCGCTCTTTAAAGTTTGTCACACTGAAACTTTGTAACTCGGTTTCCACTACATCTCATCTCGAATGAGCTTATCTGACTCTTCAAAAACCTCTTTTTACTCCCATTTGCCATTTGATAGATAAACTTCACATTTTGAATGTCTCTTCCTATTCCATTTCTCGTTTAGAGGCTGTAGTGACCAGTTTCAGACCTTTGCTTAATTTGACCCTTTCGCATACATTTCTTCACTTGTTTTTCTCGTCGCACCTCTTTGATCCCTGCAGCTAGACCCCCCCCTCCTTCACTTTTTACGTCTGTTTTTCTGTAACCGTAACCAAACAAAGCCGCTCTCCCCGTTTTTACCGACAATAAAAATAGGCGTTTTGTAATTAATTCCCGCTTGCCTGGCGTGGGTAATGTACTCTCAAGAATGAGGGGGAGAAGAAAAAAAGAAAGAAAGAAAAAGAGATTGGGCGCCGGAAGGAGGAATAGGAGAAAAGTGCGAAACTTCTTGCGGCAAAATGAGTAAATTCAAGGTCATTCACGCTTGCATATTTACTGTAAAACAGACGGCCGTTGTTAGTCGGAGATGTCAAAAAAAAGCGAGGGCGACTATCAAAAAAAAAAATACTTGTCCCCCTTTTCACCCACGCCACTCTCGACCATGGACATATTTTCCAAACGGGAACCGATAATATGGCACTGTAGACATCACTTAAAACAGAGAGTGAGAAGAGACCCGTGAAGTTACGATTCAATTACCTCAATGCCAGTATATAACGCGGTATACGCAACACAGTTCCTGAGTTTTTGCATTTTTCCGCTGACTTCTCAGATGTCAGACAGTATTAGCCTTCGGTTGTTGTTGTTGTTGGCGGTGGTGATTGAAGTAGGACATTGCGAACAAAAGTGCAAGCGAGACACGATAGTGTTTGTGTGGATTGAAGAATGAAGAGAATATCCGGGAGATGAAACTAAACCGTTTCCTTCCTATCACTCATTCCCATTCCGATGCGAATCGAAAGGGAGAGATAGCATTTTTTCGGTCGGTTCTGCATGACGATGTGACTGATTTTCATCTCATTAAGTTGGTCACCTCGAGAATTCAGACAGTGTATCAGAATATTTCGTGTCTCCCTCTTTCTCCTTGTCTTCCCTTTGATTCGACCTCTTGACTGTTTTGGCTATGATGACTTCAGTCATGCATCGGAAGCCTGAAAGTTGAAAACAAGCATGTACCACTCGCGTGCGTGTTTACTTTTCTCATTTTTGTAGAGGTTTTTTTCTCACTTCAAGGAGACATTTTCTCTCCCCATTTATCGACGAAATAAGGCTGACCGATGCTGTCTCAGATCCGAATTCCCTTTTTTTACTTTCGTAACCATCCCTCCATCAAATTTGGTTAGGCAAAATCGCGCGGCCCGTGGAGCGACTGATTGATAAATTGACATCAAAAGCGAGAGACTTGTAGAGAACACAAGGTGGGCGCCCGAAGACGTCGAAGTTTTGTGAAGAGGTTGCCATACAAGAGAGGAGAGATGAAAAAGAAGAAGTGCACATGCAAATTGTCAACCAGTTTTCGAAATGTTGTCCATATGTGTGGACCCATATAGTATGTATGTCTCATTCACTGTCCCTTTCGACATTCGATGCTATCAAAACTTTGTCTCGCAATTACCATTCCCTTTGCCATTTCGCCCACCCTGTTGTTGTTTAATTTCATTCCAAAATGTCCAGTTCAATAATAGTGAAATCAGCAAGAGTCGGGAAGTTGGTTGATCAGTTTTTATTTCGATTGACACACTTGATGCCTTCTGTGTTTTGTTTCAGAGCCACCGTAAGTCACGTTTCTGATTATTACCTTGTGACTAGTAATACGAAGATATCAATCACTCTTATCTCTTCCTCTCTCTCTCTTTCTCGAATAATTGAATACTTGAATACGGGGCTACGAACTTTTGAAGAACACTTTCAATCTCTAAATATTATCTCCGTCTTCTGATTTTATCGATTCAGTTCCAACTTTGGTAACATGCAGCTGTAATGACACTTTCCTGTAAGCGGAACTACTGTGTGAACGTGGAAAAAATGATCGAAGACCCTAGGCGAACACTGAAAACTAATTCCCTATAAAACATTGTTGCTTCTAATGAGTCATGGAATCGATAAAAAGAAACTCCACGAACCCTTTTGATATTGTTTCCCCATGCCTTTTCTGTTATTCATCTTCAACCGCCGCACACGATGCGTTCCGTCGCGGCGGCAAAAATCATTTTTTGTTCTGGAATCCCTCCGCCGCCACTTGACATTGGGTGAAAAAGGTTAAAACATGTTCTTCTCTGGCTTTCACTCGCTTTTCTTACGTTCGATTACGGGCGTGTGTGTACACCCCCCGCCTGCGTTGTGATTTGATGAAATGGCAGAACTGACTGATTAAACCTTTCGTTCTGTGTCGATCAGTCCGGAGAATTAGGTACTCGTTCGCCTGGTTCTTGTTCTGCTCTCATAACGTCTTCATGAAGAGTGTTGTGTTAGTTTGATGACGTTATAATTCGCAGCTTTTTCGTGCTTCGCTTTTCATTAAGAAAGCATAATGTTTACTGAATTCTAAATATTTATCAACTTCATTACATATCCGTCGTTTGTGTGTACAACTATGTAGAGGTCTAGTCAGCCATAGAGCAGCAGCTCCCGCCATCTCGTGACAAAAGGCACAAATCAGTTGTGCTCCTCAATTTGCACACATGCCTCCTATTCAAATGCTCCGCCATTCCTCTATTTTTTACTGTTCAAATAGACACACCAATTATCGCAATTTTAATGTTTTGGAGCTGTCACATACACACATATATCTCGATGTTTTCTGTAGATTCCCATGAGCCAATCATTCGCATTGCTCACAGATCACATCATAAGACACGCTTACAGTACTCGCTTCTTACTCTCTCTTTTTTCACTCTCTTTCCCTGTTTTCCCTGCTCTTTTTGTGCTGCAATCACCGAGTGAGGGGAAATTCAGTGAATCAACAAAACGAAATAAGAGACGGTAGAATATTGGAATAGTAAACATTTGAATGAATAGAATAGTGGATTGGGAGAGAAAAAAAGAGTTAGGTGCTCACTCCGCGGAGCCGCGCGGGAGGTCGAACTGTCTGCGCTTAGTGTGCTTTTAACTTGTCACTACTGAAAATGCATAATTTCTCTTCTTTACCTTTTCCCCGTCATATGCAAATAATCCAGGACCGCTTTTCCGCGCAACGGACAAGTCACGGAAGTCGAACAACGAAAGGCGAAAGAATACGGTAAACTGTACTCCCATACGTGTGCTAGAAACAAGTTTTCTGGAATCAGACAATCGATTCAGATACAGCTAATCTGAAATTCTTGTCCCCATATATCTGTATCTTCTAATCTTCAAAGAAACCGATTGAAGAAGTACCAACAGGTGGTATCAAGAGTACAAATATGTCTGTTCTGTTTCTTCGCTGGCAGCTGGTAATATGTTCTTCTAAGACACATTTTACGAATTCCGCCCCTACTTAAATGCATTCGACCCATTTTCTTCAAACTCCAAATTCTCAATTTCCGCGAGTTCTCATTCAAACAGTGGCGCCATTTGCCAATGCCAATGCCGCGTATGCAAATAGACGCGTCTCACGTAAGAGTTGAGGAGTCAAGTCAGCCTAGAGCCGCGGGCGCCGCTCCTCGCACAAGTTACTGTGCAACAGTAGCATGTTCTTCTTCTTCTTCTTCTTGCCCCTCCGATATTCCCCCCGATTCCCGTGGAGGTGAATGAGCGCGGGCGCCCTCCCGCCGACCTCTGGGAGGGGAGCGACGGTCGCGCCGTTTCTGAGTATCTCGGGGGGGCTCCCGCTCTCACCAAATGCTCTCAACTCGTTGCGTATAATTTTTGTGTTTATCGAGACTTTCCCTTCCTCCCTCATTCTTGCTCACTTCCTATATGTAAACGAACCACCGTTTTCAACCTCAGCTTTTTTTCTCGTCAATACTAAGAACTTCTTGGAAAATGTTAGTCATAAGATCAACAGGTTATTTTTGGTCGATTCCTAATTAATCTGAATTCTTATCATCACAATGACAGAAGATGCCCATAATTTTCTGCTTCCTAAGACTAATGTTATTATTAGCGGGGCGCTCTGTCAATCCTTTTATGTATCCATGAATGACTTTTTTCGCGACAGCTGCTCAAGATTTCTGAAAAGCAGAATGACGAATACGCACATGTTGAAATGCACCAAGAGGCCAGTGCACTAAGTTTTTTTCCATTAGCAAACAGTTTAATTTGAGTCCTCACAAATTTGTGCTCACTTAGTCTCATCAAAGTACACTATCAGTTGCTAGAAAATAGGTTACTGTCATCGTCACGTGATGAATTAGCAGTGGAAAGTTTCGAAATCAAAGTTATGCAACGGGAGGTAAAATAAGGCAATCAGCCGACCTTGAATGTAGATTTCAGTTGCATCCGGCTGTTTCCTATACTTTTTTTTCCATCTCATCTTGTCTGTTAAGACACTTTACACATCAGCATGTCGAAACGTGGTGGGAGGAAAACAAGAGAAGTGATCTTTTTTGAGTGTTTAGGGGGTGCGGATGAGATGAACTCGACTGACTAAACAAGTTTATCTCGTTAAACTTTCCAACTAATCGTGTACTCATGAAATATGGAAAGTATCGATCAATTAAGGGGGAGTGGAATTTCTATTCCTATCAAATCAACTGACAACATCGGAAATAGGTAAATGAGACAGTACCGACCGCATCTGAATTCCCCCCGATTCTATCCACTTCTGTATCATCATTTCCTCAATAATCCCCTACTCTTTTTTTTATCAATTCAATTTGTTTCCGGAGATGCGGCAAATGCATACATTTATTGTGTGCACAGTTTACAAAAATGCTCGCAATGCGATGCTTCGAGCCAATATTCAATTGAAGAAAAAAACGGTTTTAGCTTAATGCAATTTCACATTGCAACCCACTTTCACTGTGTACACTGTAAATTTCGACTTTGAGTTGCGAAAGAGAGTCCATCCGAGTGGTTCGTTGGAACAATATTTTTAAGAAAGAAGAGCTTCCACTTTCATAAGAGAAGAAAACGTATTGTTGGCTGAAAGTATATAGGTAAATGAGGTGCAAAACGGCTATTCAGCAGCGAAAGGGACCTCGACCATTTGGGGGTAGCCCGCCATTCACCAACTTTTTTTATTCATTTTTTCTTGGTGCTCCCTACTCCCACTTCTCTACACAACCACATACATGTCCACGACGACTTCATTGTGATTATTCATAGAGCCATTTGGCTTTCGGGAGGCAAGGCAAACGGCATTCTTTCGCTTGCATAGGCAAATGTCGTATATCCAGAAGGGCTCTTTCTAGTCCCCCCTCTCTATCCAACTAGAAGCACCGTCGTTTCAAATCGACGCCATCTAATATGCATATTTGAACAACTGCAGCTCCCTTTTACACAGATCTGCTTTCCTGCGCAATATGCCTTTTGTTAAACACAAAAAGCCGCAAGTGTGCCATCTACATACAGTAAGCATGGAATGAGCGCCGAGCAGCATTGGTGCAAGAATGCAAAAGAGCGAGAGATAATAGAAGAAAAGCGTTTCGAATTGCTCAACTTTTGGCTCATGTGTCAATGCTCATTTCGTTAAGCTGATGACCTCCCGATCACATCTGTTTTCTCCATGTTTCTTTTTCACCCCTGCATACCTTTTCCTCGTATCTCTTTCCCTTTGGCTTCCTGCTGCTCCTCGCATCCTCAAACAGCCGAATCAACATTTTTTCCCAATCAATCACTCAATAAAATCCACCAAATCTTTATAATCAAGTGAAAGTTTGCCTCAGTCAGCAGTTGTGTTGTCTGTCAGCTCTACGTAATTTTCTCGGAGGGGGGACTCGAATTCATGAGCCAAGTGGTGCTCAAAAGACAAGGTAATGAATGTGAAGAAGAAGTGTAATGGCCGGGAAGAGTGAGCCTCATACACAAGATATCATATCATCTTATCTCCAAGTGCCATTTCGAAACCCCTTTTGCATATTTCACACGACTATTTTCGAGACGTGATATCCGATGAGAAGATAGAGGCGTCGTTGTGGAAACTGCAAGAGAGTGATGTGTTAATGACACACGCCCGGGACACTACAAACCCACTCTTCTTATCATATGCAAATTTGCGTTTTTTAATACCCTAATATGTTATTCAAAGCTTATCAGTCAGTTTCTTTATGATCTCATGCGATGTTGCAAACAAAACTAAAAATTAGAATTGAAGTTTCGATACTTTTGTCCAATTTCGAAATCCTCCTTTTATGGGATATGGTTTGTTTTGAAGGTTCACGGTGAAATAAGTCCGATCAGTTGCGTCCTCAATGTTTACCGCGTTCGAATGATAAGCGATAGCGATAGCTTTCCCTAAAATTTACCTGTTTTCCTTATTACCCTCGAGAAACGCAACTCTAAACCAAGTGGATATGCCTCTCGCCGCCTCGAGTTTGCTTCTTCAAAAGCTATCATAACAAAGATGAGGAGACGAACACAGCGAGAAGCAGAAAAAATCGGATCAAATCATTAGGCACATGCGACAATTGGCTGAAAAATACTGATGCATGGGAGGGCTCCTCTCGCAACAGACGTCTTGTGTGTCACCACCGGCCGAGTTAGTTGCGAGTTAGTTGTCCCCTGCTGGAGAGAGCCACTGATTTTATGCCAATATTACAACTTCCCATGGGGTGGCTCTTTTCTAAATCGCCTTGCGATCACCCTCCCGAAAGAGTGGCCCCCGCAATTTTTCGCTTGATCCATGCCGCCGATTTGCTCTCGCTTGAAACACATTCCTCATATTCTTTTCGCAATCGTCGTCGGAATATTACATTTTGTTTATCTCCATTCCATCTCTCAATTGAATCCATTCCTCCCGCCCTCTGCTTTTAATTCCAAACTTTTTCCACGCGTCCGTCCGGATCTTCAAATTTCCCACCTCACACTTTTGATTTTCAGACAAAAGTCGGTTTTGAACAACAAGACGGCACATATCATAAATGCAAGAAAGATGAACACTTTGGAGAATCCGTTTCAATTCTTATTTGGTGAGTGTTCCTCTTCTTCTTCAATCACAATTGCTCAAGAGAGCAAGAGGCAGTGAGAAAATTGGCTCACGGCTCTGCTCCGACGCCCACAAATCATTTGCGTTGTCGTGATAATTCATTTTTGACTGATTTCGAGAGAAGAAAAACGGGCTCAGAGAGAGTCATGATGATCGATGGGCAGGTCGCAAGTGCAGGGAGGGGCAGCGGGACACTTGAAACGCTTCGAACAAGTCGCCTCCCTCTCCAAACTTGGCCACCAACATTCCATTTTTAGCGGCATCGTCGTTAGCTCCTCTTTCACACCCCAATTTCTCACCCTTTCTTCAAGAAGAGCTTCGGGAAACTCCCTGATCGGTCCGCTGATGCGCGAAGAAAAAGAACTCTCGGGAGCAGTCGCTGCGACGAATTTGATTGGCGTCGGGAAAATGAGATGAAATGTGCAGATTGCCCGAGTAGAGCACACTGCAGCAAAAAATGAAATAAATTGACTTCTGACAGGACGTCCTCTCTTTCATTTCAGATGCAAACGGTTGTCTTGTTTCGGAACGCGGCAGTCCCCTTCTTTCCGGCGCCAGCAAACGGAAAAGTCGGCCGGTGAAAAGGATTATCACTGAAGAGGTAATCCAGAGAGAACGGCTTCAGCATGCGTCTTGGTGTGTATCGTCCACTCCCCTTAGTGGACCGAAAAACGAAAACTATGCCGATTTTTCTCCCTTCGGGCCTCGCGAAATTACTTTGCCATCCATTCCATGTGCTTTCTCAAGATTGAGCAGTGGATTGAAAGTGTGGGATAATGCAATAAAGGGATGACTAAAAAGGAGAAGAGATGCGGGTATCGAGATAAGCAGATTCGGGAGTTGGCTTTGACTATGATGTGGGGCAAAACTAAAAGTAGGCAAGCCGCGAGCGCATCTTTCTGTGTGCTGTCTGACTTGTTTGGTCCCATCTTTTTGGTGACTCCTACCCTCAAGATTGGATGTCCCAACAGCTTGGCTTGAAGAATGGATGGTTTTTCTTCAATAAAACCGTCCCCCACTGACATTGATACAGACCGAACCGTTCATTCATTCATTAAATTCCAATGGACAACTGTTTCATCTTCCATGTTTGTTCTTCTTCCCAGCTAAAACTCGTCATAAGCCTTGTTCTTAGAAGCTCATGAGGAAGGAAGCAAACGACGCTGGAAAGCAAGCCAGCCAATCAAGCTCTCCCATATTTTTCAATAAGTATCATGACCCTCGGGCCGAGTAATTGAATAAGTAATGAGTAGCATCGGGTTAGTGAGGACGAGACGGCCCCACAAGACAAGAGATCCTTTGGGGGGCAAAACGGGAGGGTCCTCCGTCGGCGACGTCGCGTGCGTGTGCGTCTAAGTGAGAAGCACGACCCCACTGAATGACTCGAGTTTTTCCACTTCTTCTTTTCCACTTTTGCTTGTTTTTCACATCATTCCATTCCCGTTAGTTTTTTTTCAATTGCCTCAGATTTATACATACTAGGGGAATATTTTTGCGCGTTCCGTTCGCTCTCCAAAACCGCCATTCTCGTCTCGTTCACCCATTTTAGAGCCCGTCCCCCCGTTCTTCCATCCACCACCCTTTTTGGCCCGTCCCTCAATGTTTTTCTTGTGCTGGTAGAAGCCTCCCTATTCTGGGGTTGAGATTCCTTTCCATCCGTTTGCCGATGCAACATTTGTTGCATACATAAAGCACCGAAGGAAAAGACGTGGAGGAAACGAAAAAAAGTCGGGAGAGGGGGGGCATTTTGAAAAGTGAGAAGCTTCTGCAAGTGTAGTAGGTCGTTTCTGTTTCTCATTGGGACCATCAAACGACTTCTCTTTTGTTTTGCTCCTCGGGGCTCAGTTGCATTCTCTTCGCCACATTTCTATCTGTCTCTTTTTTTCTTCTTCTTACTCTTCTTCCCTGCTGATTTTGTTGCGGACAACAAGTGATAATCGCTGTTGGTGGCCAGTGGTCAAAAATCAGTCTGCAAGAGAGAACTTGACCCTAATTGAAGACACTTCAAAACTTAAAGTCTTCCAAAAGTACTGTTTCTGTTCAAAAGTCCGGCTAAACCCAAAGCACTTTCGTTCTTTTTGATTTATTCCAAGCATGTAGCATCAGTGACGACTTCCACTTGCTCCATTTCCCTTTTTTCTGGTGAGAGTCATTTTTCTGTCCGACTACATACTTGTTCAGTTTGCCTTTTACTTGTATTCAATGGTTTCTTTTCTCTCCGCCCCGGAAATTTGATAGAGCGAAGAATTCTCGAATCAATCGACTTTCGGCCCGAGAAAAAAGTTGACTGACTGTTTAGTCACTGCGTTAATGTTGATTTAGTAATCACCCGCGCAAAGCAAAGGCAAACCAAGGTGAAAAAAAAAACGAAAAATGACGGGAGGGATTCGTATAATTTCGTGTGGAATGGAAGAGATCATTGAGGGACTGTAAAGAACAGTTTTGCAGGAAGAAGTCGTCGAAGAGACTAGCCCTGAGAAACCAGCATGTCCAGCGATGGCGGAGAAAGCAGCCGAGCCGGTTCTGGCATCACTACGACAGATTACGAGTAATGAGGACAGTATCGAAGATAACATCAGGTGAGAGCGTTAATTGAATGGAAACATCTGTCATATTTGCTCGATTCTCCGTGAGAATCCAGAAGTTCTCATTTCGTTCCCTATTCTCTCCGTGAATTTGAGAACAATGAAATTCGAGCCGGCCCCGCTGTCCCAGTTCATTTGCATATTCAAGGTTTTTTGGGAAGGATCGTTTTGACATCACTCTTTTTTCCGAATTGCCACCCAAGCCGCGGTGGACTCCCCGAACTTTTCGTCGAGCGTTGCGCCTCTGAATTCGTACCGACCCTATTCGGGGTATGCACTTTACGCCGCACTAAAACCCATTCACTCTTGCTCTTGCTCGAATCCTGTTCTTCTCCTCTTTTCATCCCGACTGAGGGTAATTAAATAAGCAGGGAGCCGAAGCGAATTGAGGGCGCATGCCGTAGAGCGCTAATTAAACGGCTGTACATAATTTTTTTTCTCCACTGATGTATGTCGTGAAGTAGATTGGAAAAGACGACGATAAAGAGCAAGGCGAGTAATCGAGTGAGAAATTATTTCAGCCATAAAGAATTTCTTCTCCTCCCATGCATCTGCCTTTCCTTTTTTCCTTCCACGATTGGCAAATTTGTTGCTCCGACGTGCATGAGTAGTGTTTTTTTTCTTATTCACTCTCATGTCGGCACGCTTTTCATCTTTTACCGACACCCGCGTGCTACTATTTACCTGCGTGCAACGTTACCTAATATCCCCCCGCAGGCGGGAAGAGGAAAAGAAACATTTGTTGTTTTTGTTTTGCCTTCCAGCCTTCCAGCCCACTCGTCGAAATCGTTTAATATCATCATCTGCGAGAGCGAAACGAGGGACCACGACTCGTTGCCAGAGGGTCCGCCCGATGAATATTCCAGTTTAGTGAATCTTCACCCGGCACCGCAACAACACTTTTTCGTTCACAAAATACTAATGACCCCATGAATTGAAATAAGGGGCTTGGCAAATGGGTGCTGGCTGGCTCCATGGCGGCTCAAAGCGGCTTACTCGTCCTCCCATGCACCATGGATTGGATTTTCTCGTTCTCATTTCGCTTCCGACACAGAAATTCAAATCTGTTGGGCCGAGCGTGCCTAGCAAAAACGTGTGTGATCTGTCACCCATAAACGATGGGTAATCCGAAACATAACAGTCCAGATCAGATAAAAAACTAGTTGCGTGTGTGTGTTTTTTTTCCAAACTCAGCGTTCCAATTTTAGTCATTTTGTCACACCAATTGGAAATTTAACCGCTTTGATGCGGCGCCTGTTGTCTGAAAATTTTTGTTATGTTTTTTTTATTTCATCTGGATAATCGGATAAATGCAATTATTCAGGGTTTATTCATGACCCCCATCGTATTTTCTGTTCAAATCGTTGTATCCGCTGACAGGCCAAACTTTCGGGTTTTGTCTGATATTCCAATCGACATTCGTGTTTAATTAGAGGTTCCACAGGCAAAGCGGAATCCCCGCTTTTTTTCCCTTCTCAAATCAGATGCCATACATTTCGAATCGACCGCAATTCGCAATTCATGGATTCCCTTCCTTTTCCGCATTTCCTTTTTTGCTTGATCCAGCTCCCAATATGCATTTTTGGTCCCATTTTTTGCCAGAACAGTGTTGCACTTCAGAATTCAGAAACAACCCGAATTCGAAAAACAAAAATCAGGCGAATGCAATTTTCTCAACAGTAATTATAATAGTTCTTGTAGTGTCGAATTAGGTGTAGAGGTTGAAGTCAAAGTTACGAGAGGTATGACAATTATGACAATGTGCGAGAGGCGTCAAACATTATTTCGGTCTTCCGTTGACACTAAAGGTGTTGAGAGACCCTGACGCTGCTGAGAGCGCAAAAAAAGTGTCAAGAAGCAGAATATTCTGGAGATGAATAGTGGGCGTGAAATGCGAAATTCATAGAAAGTTGCATAAATGCTCGCCGAGTGTTTGTATGCCGACGACAATAAGTCGGTTGGGGGCCCTGAATTGGTGTGCGGCCGACTGGACACCTTCATCGCTCGAAAACGCCTCTCCAACTTTTCCACACCTTCATAATTGGTCCCCTCAGTTTTGGAAGAGGAGTCACTCAGAGCAGGTCCCATGAAAAAGAGAGCGAAAAAAAAACGTTTTTGTTGCATTCCATTTGTCACTTCCCGGCGCCTCTTGGACCCAGTTTCTCGCTGCTTTTCGGAAATGAGTATTCTGCCGACAAGTCGAGCCCCTAGTCACTCGTCACAAACTTTTTTCTCCAAAGTGGAATGCTGGTCACTGTTGACAAAAGTCAACAGACGTCAATTCTTAGTTCACAACTTTGAAATACTCAAACACCTCAAACTTTCCGACAAATTAGAGAACACACGGTTATTTGCGTGTGTTTGCTCCGAATCACATTTTGACAACGGTAAACCGAGTGACTAATTCCGGCAACCAGACACCGAGCACTTTGACTATTACAGTCATCACGGTTGAGTTCATTCATCCGAACACACGCGCGCCCGCCCGCCAGCCATCTGACTTCCATTTTTAACCAATTTTTAACCAGCCTCCGACAGTCACTCTGCCCTCCAATTTACCGCGTTTTTCAATCGTACGTGCATACGCGAGAAGAGGATGCAGTCGACGACGACACTCGCAAAAAATTAATGCATCATAATGCACTTCGCCGTGGCCCTGTGGAACGCAACATGCGCGTAGTGGAGGGGTCGGAACTTACGCATATTGTTCGCTCCTTGTGAATTCATGGAGAATGAGATGCGACTCCTTTTTTCTTCGTCTTCTTCTTCTTCTTCTTCTTCTGGCGACGACCTCATCACTTCCGTCCATCACTTCTTGTTCTTCACTTGAACTTCCTAGTCTATACAAACGGACTTTTCGATACCGAATCTAGTTGAGTTCAAATCTCTGACTCACGCCGGTTTTGCGTTCTGGCTATGCGATTTTCGAATGTTGACCAACATAAAATCGTTTGTATTCATATTAACGTCATCCGCGCTCCCTCCTCAAATCGTTTTCAAACCTTTTCAAATTGAAAGAAGCAGCTGAGAAAAGGAAAGTCGAAAAGATTCAAAAATCACCTTGGGCGCTTGTTGCCGAGCTACACGTTTTGAAATTATGCAAAAACGTTGCTGAACTACTCAAAAATATGAATATTTCAGCCGCCAACATCTGCGATATTTCCGTTTTCTCTCAAAGATCCACTAGCGAGTTATGTACAGCTTCAGTTTCAGTTATACAGTAAAACTTATTCCTTCGGCTTTCTTCCACTAAGCAGCAAGTTGGGCGAAAAGTTCAAAAAAGGGCGCGGGTACTTGGTCAGTGAGCTGGACTTCCGTTGTATTACACATTAATCACAGGAGAATTCCGAATTCCGACTTCAGATCGGTCTCCGCTTAGGCCCGAAAAACGGGAGTAAAACACGAAAAGCCCGGAAATCAGTTTTTCTTTTTTGCTTCTTTGCAGTTATTTCTGTTCGTTCGAACTGCAATACAAGCAACCAAGAACAATGAAAGCGGAATTTTAATTAAATAAGGAACATGTCTCACTAGTCTCGCATACACATGATACACATGATTTTAATAATATTAGTTTTATTTTTCGCCCCCTTTTTTGCCTATTCTCTTCCCCGTGTTGCTTCTCCGCCGAAATTCTCTTTTCACTGCTCCTGTAAACTTGTGTTCGTTTGTTGCAGAGAAGACGAAGACAACACGTCCGACGAAGTGCTCTCAAACGGAAACGGCGAAGACATGGAGCAGGCCGGGCTCGCGGGTACCGATTTCTTGCGGAGAGTGGCTGACCTTCTGCAGGGCAACCAAACAAACGGATCCTCCCTCAACTCTAGCTTTCTACAGCAGCAAATCGCTTCAATCAAAGGTTGGTCCGTAAAAAGAAGGTTTAGGTAAAACTTGATGTCTTTCAGAACAGTCACAAGAATCTCCAAACCTTCTCACAAATGGTAACGGTCTTCTGACACCGGTGACATCACAAATGTCTCCGTTGTTCGCTGCCACTGAAAACGCCTTCAATACTCCGGAAAAGTTGCTTCAGGCTATAATGACGCCTTCACTGGGCTTTCTGCACACAAATGGTCTTGGTAAAACCACATTCCTTATCTGAATTGGAGCTTTTATGTTTTCAGGCGCTTCGAATACAGGCCTACTGTCATCTCCTCTAATCGCCCCCAGTCCCACACTTCTGCAGTCTCTAATGAACACTCCCACTCAACCGACACCATCTCAAACAGCTAAAAAAGCGGTAGCAAGAAGTGAGAAAGTTGCCTTATACATCCTGTCCTTCCTTCAGGAAAACCGACCACCTGTCGTTTCTCAAACGCTGAAAGCCTCGAAACGTAGACTGTTCGATGACACTTCAAGGATCGAAGCAGCTAGTATGAATGGAGATGATCGCATCGATATGAATGAACTCGAGGCGTTTGCGCAGACGTTCAAGAAACAGAGAATCAAGTTCGGATTCACACAAGGCGACGTTGGAGTAGCTCTTGGAAAACGATACGGAACGGACTTCTCTCAAACGACCATTTCAAGATTTGAGGCTCTGAACTTGTCATTCAAGAATATGTGCAAACTGCGACCACTTTTGAAAGAATGGTTAGCAGATGTAGAGACAGCGATTGAGGGAGGTGCCACCATCACTGACCTCATCGACAAAAAAACCTCACATAATGGAAACCATCATCCGATTGATTTGCACGTATGCACTTATTCCAGCCTATCAATTTTCATAATTTTTTGTTTTTCAGTCTCATGATGGTTCGATTTCATCAGCAATATCTGTCACGCCGAACAGTTTAGTGAACAGAGAACAGCATGTGAAACGAAGAAGGAAACGGACAAACCTCGATATGAATCAGAGGAACGCTCTTGACCACTATTTCACAGTGAACCCTCGTCCAGATCATGACAAAATGACTGACATCGCCACCGCTCTCGAACTGGACAGAGATGTCGTCCGAGTATGGTTCTGTAATCGTCGGCAGAAAATGAGGAGAGTTGACGAGCCCATCGAGGGCGAGATTGTGACTCCCTCGATAAGCCCTGTATTCCCTAACATTTCCTCGGTAAGGTCACAATCAATGTCAATGTGTTAAAGATGCGAAGTTTAGATGACAGCAATGGAGCAGATTCAAGAAGCAGCAATACTGGCTTCTAGTCAGATAAGCAATGACGACAGTGAGTTCATCTGACTGTTGTCATAGAAAACCATTTCATGTTCACTATTCCAGGCGATGGTACTTCCGGCAGCCCTGATGATCCATCAAACGACGGTGATATTTGAAACCGACCAAACTTAAAATGTTCATATTTTCATTCAAAACATCCTTCCATCCACAGTACCTCATCATTTCGTGTTGTTACGGTAACTTCGAGCGTTCAAACTTAAGCCTGATGTTCTCGCGCCCCCCTTTCCCCTTCAAGCATAACATTTTCGTTTGCATCCATAATTTCTCATTTTCTCATTCCGGTTAAGTTTCGATTACCCGGTTCTCGAAAATCAGTATATTGCATTTAAACAATCCGATTCGCTTTTCACCTATTCATCGCTCAGGTTCTCTTTTTTTGCTGCTGATATTGATAATCGCAACAAATGTTGTTCCCCGTAGAACTTTCTAGCATAATAAAATATTTACGATGCGATTGCTCGTGGAGCAGCTTTTCAGACACGGTTAGTAACTTGATAATTCATGGTTATCTCTGCCATTTCCCATTCACTCCGACACCCTGCTTTTCATGCTAATTCTCTTTTTATATTACTTCTTGAACTTTTTTTGTATCTAATTGTACTTTCCGGTGAGACTTGTAGGCCGTTTTGCATTTTGTCTTCTCCCAGTTCCTCCCAAAAACCTTCTTCTCTTTTTTTTCCTGGTGCGTAGTTCCGATATTTTGATTATAACTGCTCTTCTTTTCTTCATCAAACCCGGAGCTTCTTCTTTTCATAGGGTCTATTTTTATGTAACTTTTCCTCAGAGAACAGTGTCTTTTCTATTCGAAAAATCAATAAACAGTGCACAAATGGAATGTGAAGTTGTTTATTATGGAGAGGAGAGGCTAAATCGAGTGTCGATATGTCCTCAACACGTCGTTGATAACGAGAATAAGATAGCTGTATGCTCCAATGTTTGGTCTGTCAAAACGATGATACGAACCTAATAAACGAGTGTACAGTTCGATATTAACCATCATTATATATTTATATCGATTTCGAGAGACTTTTCTTTCGTAACTCTCGTTGTTTTCTGATCTCTTCGTGTTTATTTATTGCTCCGAGAACTGCCTGGCACCGACGTGCATTTCGCAAAGGTCAGGTGTTCAGTGAGCATGGCTTTCGGAGCCTTCTGATGGCTCATCGATTGGCTCCCGCATTCCAATCTTCTCGGCTCATCTCACGCGTTGCAGGGCTCAACACAAAACATGTTGTACCTTTTCCTTGTTGCTCTCCTTTTTCCAATCGCTCACGTTTCCGCCGTAGGAGATCTTGAAGTACCATCGAATGTGGCTAACAGGCAAGTGAAATGTAGGTTGAAATGAGACAGGCGTCTTCTCTTTTGAGATCTATGTCGATCAAGGGACAACTATTTTGCGGAAAGGTTCCGTTTGAGGGAGCCAAGATTCGACTGTTCAGAGTCTACCAACCCACCGCTACTGATGGTAGTTTTATCGCAACTCTGCATACTCATTGAATCAAATACCATTCTTAGACCTTTCGGAGCTTCTCGATGTGAAGAATACATACATCACTGGAATGTTCCAGGTCGAGGGAAACACTGGAAGGTAAATACGCACTTCCATGTTCAGAAACTATCTTATATTCAGATTTCCACGTACCAAAACCGAAATTCAGCCATACGTGACTATCCACCACAACTGTGACTTGGACGAGAAGCAAACTTCGAACGTGAGAGAAACTAGCATATGTGTGATAAGAGAAGTGTATTTTCAGTACGGATACAAAAGAATCGGAGTTCGTCTTCCCGAAGACTATGTGACTCTTGGAACCAAGGCTAGAAAAGTTTATGATTTCGGAAAGATCAACCTCCAGCTGGAGTTTCCCGGTGAAATCCAGGACCAAAAATTCAAATTTGCCGACTAAACCAGCACTTTTGACTGACATCTAGAAGAGTTTTTTTGTGGCATCAACCAATGAATCATTTCGCATCAAAGTCGAGTTGTTGTTTTCGGGCGGTGACGACTTTGTTGTGCCGCGTCGGAGGAATCGGGGGGTGCATCACGGGGTGGCCTGAATGCACATCTGATCAGAATGGAATATTGAGCAAAACAAAACGTGGAAAAATAAGGGAGAAATCAGATGAGAGCCATTTCCTTACTTGGTTTTCAACAAAAAAATGCGATAATCGGGATTAGAACCATTATTTATTTTTGTGGGAAAGTCATAAGAGTAACTGTCGGAAGTGAGTAGTTGTTGTATATTACATGATCCACGTATGAAACAGAATGTTGTATAACCGTGGATTGAAATACATCCTCTGTAATTTGTTATGTGAACAGTTGCCATCTTGCTAGACGTGTCAGCTACAAAATGTTTTGATTTCGATCTTTCATTGTTTGTTGTTTTTCTTCTCAAAACTATAAAACGGCAGTTGCAATCGGAACAAACACTTTGAGCTTTTCCCCAGAATCTGCCCCCCCCCCCCCCCCCCCATCACCCTCCCACTCCTATCAACAGCTGCGCGTGTGTTGCGAATCCACAAAAAGTTGCCGATTGGCTAAAAACAAAAGTCACTTTCGACCCGAATTCGCATCTTGAATTGCAAAATTGCACACCTGACTCATACAACCGAGAGGCAAACTTCCGAGGGTTCTTCTTTTTATCTTCATCTCCTCCTCCTCCCCCGAAGTCTCCACCGCGTGTTTGGCGCAGTGCCAGCGGCCGTGGGCCCGTCAGTTGGTGTTGTTTTTGTTTTACCATCATCATCTGCATCATCATCATCATCTGCTTCGGGAATGTTCTCTTTGAAACGGAGAAGAGGGATAGGAGGAAACGGACCCCGTGAGATGAAAAATGAAAACGGATAGGTGTAAGGAGTTTGAAACGACGACGTTTCCGAAAAAACAACAAGCAACATCTGTCAAATTGTCACGCCATAGCTATTTATCATTTCCGACTTTGAATTTTTCGCCTTCTCAGATTGCCATCTGTTGCATTTCTCTCATTCTGCAAAAATGGAGAGAAGAGATCGGAATGTACAGTCTGCGTGATGTGTGTTTTGTCACATCGTCCTCCCTCATTCTGCAACCTCTAGCAAAAAAAACCGCCACTTGTTAGGTTTACGATGTCTCTGGAACCGTATCCGCCGCGTACACTTTAGAAGGAGAGAGGGAAAGGCCGTGTCGAGTACTCTTGGCTGGTTCCGCGTTTCAAGTTGTAAACGTCGCAATTATGTCAAAATACACCAGCAGAACTTTTGCGTTCGCTTCTCTGTCCGCTTTTTCGGCGACGGTCGTCATTAGAGAACCAAGTTACACCGCTTTCGAAGACGACGACGACATGCAAACGATGTTCGCAGAACATCACGTCGGCACAGAAAAGGGGAAAAAAGGAGGGAAAGAGGAGGGACAAAAACAAATGAGGAAACAATTTTCGAAGCGGACAAGCGTGATGAGAATATTGCATTAGCCATCAGATCCATCGTTTTGTTTTTGTCTATTTATAATCCATTCATGGAGTCCCTACGGAGTTGAAAACACAATTCGCGTACTTTCTAACGGTCCCAGATTCCAGTTTCGACATACTTCCCGACTTTCTCGACGTACCTCATTAGTTTTGTCGTTTTGCATGTTTTCGCGTTGTTCATTACGGATACCAATGTTTACATCTGCCTACCAGTTACGCGTAGTTACACTTTCATGCTTATTAAATATTTCTGGTTAGTCGGAGCTCTATGGCATTGCTAGGATAGGTGTTGTAGTTAAAAGGTGATCAGCGTTCAGCAAACGTACTCCAAGCCCTTCTCCGCAATCATAGATCAAACGGCTAGCTTTTGGTGGGATGTTTTTGCCTTCTACGCATTGCTTCTTGTTTCTATTTGCTTGTTGCAATCATCTTTTTGATCAATCCCTCCTTTTTTCGTTAAAACATGCCAACACAACATATTTTCTGTATCGGCGACTTTCTCCGACGAAAAGGGAAAAGACGTGATAGATGCCCTTGTCTGATTCCTTATTCGGCGCGTCAAAACACACACACACACACATGTAGACGAATCGAATCGTACGCACCTAGCAAGAAAGAGATAGATTGATGGAGATACTGTGCATATCAACGTCTAGATCTCCGCTCCCCGAGGCTTCCTTTGCAACGTCTTCTTGGGCCGTCTTTTTCTTTTTCCCCAATTCGATGAATAAAAAGTGTCGAAATTCGGAATCGAAGAAGCAGAGCGCAGCACGAAACCGGTTCGAACCCGCCGCGAGACGGGCGAAAGCTTGTACTATATCCCGCCGATCCTTACCAGAATGCACTTTCACCTCGATCAAGCAAAAAGATCGTTGCGCGGGACCCGTCCGCGACGTCTCCGCGCCGCTTCCACTGCTTCTTCTTCTTCCCATCGTTTTGGAAAATCCTCATCCAGACCACCAATGTTATGTTTGGTCGACTGTTGTGACACTCCTCGTTTTCCACAGTTTGATGATCCGAAACTTTCGCTCATCGAATTCACGGATTCGCTGGATGTCTCTCCACAAATCGCGCTCTGTCTCGCCGCGTCTTGCGCTCACCTTTTTCAAAAGTGTATCCATGTTTCGATTCACTTCCCCCCTCCTTCTGCGGATCGAAAGCAGGAGACCACGAAATAATAACAAACGTCCTACATGCCTCTCCGCACTTTTCGTTTCTCAGTATCCACACGGATTCGTCATTAGCCGACTACTTCCGTTTTTGCTGTCCTACTGTGTCAACGGTTTGTGGTTACGGTAGCTTTGTTCTAATTCTTCGAGCACATGGCTTTCCTGGGCAATGGCGCTTTTTTCCCGCGTCTTCTCTGTGCTTTCACTAGAAGCATCAATCTTCGACCAGACAGAAGACATTTAGGCAAAAGTGCGAGTGTTTTTTAATGGAGCTTTGTGTAGAACGGAAAATAGAAGAGTGTCAATCCGGAAAACACTAATTGTAGCGAAAAGCCACCTGGTAACGGTGGGTTGTCCTTTCTGACATCTTTCTGCCTATGCCTCTTTTTCTGTCAGTCATTTTGAACTGGACTTATATGAGCTTTGTTCTTCTTTCTTCTGCTTGACAACCTTTAATACACCGTGTTCAAGTTTCGATTCCGCCTATTCAAGCATAATGGAGACGTTCGTCTCAAAGCCGTCAGTAGTTTCCAGTCAGTATTCAAAAGACGTTTTGTCGTCTTATCCGCCCCCGCTTCTCCTTTTCATGTTACACTTTCACCTCTGGACTTTTTTTCTTTCCAGAACTTTGGCATACTGTCCAAACACCTGACTCATCTCCTCCTCTTCTATGTGTTTTTCTTTCCAATTCTGCCGTCAAGGTTGCCAAACACGTTTATGCCAAAATAAACAGTTTTATTCTCATTTCTGTCAACACCGTAGCTGGATAAACTTATGAGTTTTTGAAAGTTCGGAGTTTTCTCTCGTTTCTTTTTTCAAAATTTACACACGTGTTTCGCAACATTCGTTGTGTTTTGCGTAATTCATGCTTCACCCGGGTTCTATTTCTCATTTTTCGGATACCGAAACAAAGGTCGTTTGTCAAATGCAAAAATGCAAAAAAAAAAACGAAAACATCCAAGCGAAATCTTCTAAAAATGTTTCTTGTCGTTTTGTGACCTTCTTCATTTCAATGATTCAGACGGTTTCTATTGTTACCAGGACTGAATATTGTTGGATGATGAATGCATGTTATTCAAATGAGACAACACTTATTTTCAAAATTTGCATTTCATTTCACTGTTTCAGTATTTTCTCTCATCCATATGTTGTTCCTCTTAGTTACAGTTGTTCTCAAATGATCTTCTTTCCTGCTCTTTTGTGCTCTTTTTTTCTTGCATTGCCATTCCGTTTTCCCATTCGTATCTGTCTGTAGAAAAATGGGGGAAAAACAAAATTAAAAATTCCAGGGTGTCGACAGAATCTAAACATTTTCGAAATGTTGCGAACATCTTCGAACAATGCCTTCCTTATACGATACTTTTGTTCCTCGGCACATTCCTGTTTTCTGTCAGGGCGAGACACGTCAAAGTCGCATTTCAAATCAAAGACAGATGCGCGGACGCTGATGATTTCTAGACCACGGCCACGCAGAAAACGCGCGAAGTTCCCATTTGAAGATGATTCTCGAGCGTGCCTTTGTTTGTCCTCCAAAACAAAACCGAGGCGAATCACAAGTTTTTGGCTCAGACAGCTGGAAAAAAGAGCAATCGGATCGCGCGCGTAATTGTCGCCTACAAGTTGTCAGACTGTTTTTTGTACTCTGAAATCCCATAAAATTTCAGCAAGTTATATCATCAACCCCTTTCTTTCTTTTTTCAGTTTGTTATTTGCCATAGCTTCCCAACATGGCACAAATCCGATGTTTCGTTTTTTCTTCATTCCGGCGTACATTCCATTTCCGGTAACCTGTTTGTTTCCTTCCTTCTCTTTGCCCAGTGTTATCTCTTTTTTGCATATGTACTCTGTTACGTCGTTCGTTTCCCTTCTCCCCTAACCTGTTGCGATTTGCTTTGGCAATCCGTGTACGTCTCCTCTGGCCTTGCTTCCATGACTGTACACAGCCAAATCAGACCCCCGGAAATCTTTACAAAACACATTTTTCACGTTGCGCGAATGGGAGAGAGCGCACAAAAAAGAGGCTTGTTGCGTAACGCTCTTCCACGCTTACGGAGCCCCCCACGATCAAGTTTTTTGTTGCTCCGATCTGCACCATATTATTTGTTTCCTGTGGGCCTCCGATGCCGCATGGTGTTTGTCCTCTTTCTGACGTACTTCTGCCAATTGTGCGCTGTTTGTTTCTCTTCCGGTATTCGTCTGGCCGATCCAAAGTCTCCTGCTCCCACCCGTTCTTTTGCTCTCACGTTGCCGTTTCCTGCCGTTTCGGTGCGACGTGGCGACACAACACTCCAGGTTGCTCGCGCGGGCGCTTCGTATTGCAATCCACGTAAGAGCCTCAAATTGTGGCGGACCGCGCTCATTGTTTGACTTCTGCCCCGAAAGTTTGCAAACAAAACACAAGGTGGCATAACATGGGAACTCATTTTTCTCTTTGGAAATGATGAGACAAGAGCAAAGATTACGGTCATCGTGGCACCGCGGGGTAGGAAACGCGAGATTCTCTCGCCGGCTCCTCATCCGATAACAAACAACAACAACATCGAACACAACATCGGGAGGGGAAACAAAAGCGTTCCCATAACACACCCCCGCAGCTTGTGAATATTCGATATCTTTTATGACCACAAACACTTTTCTTCCCCTCTGATTCACTCATTCGCATTTTGACATGACTGTTCCATTGTTCATTAGTTCAACGGAGAAGCATTCGATTTTACACCGCTTGCTGAGGGTAATCAAAAACAGATTCATCTGCATGACTAATTCGCAAAACACTCTCGGAAGCAATGTTCAATTGCTTCGAGAAGAAGAATTCCCTCCTTCTCTACGCTTACTGTATCGATGACGTTATCAACTCTCGATCGCACAGATAATTTATGGGGTGTTTTGTAAACTATGTTAGTACTTCCGCTTGACGAGATGATACTCGAGATATAAATTCTTGTCATCTCCTTTTTCATCTTGATTGGTTTTTTTGACCAACAAGACGTTCGAAAAACGAGACAGATATCAATTTCTAGTGACAAATCAGCGCAGCCAGCCGAGTTTTTGTTTCAATTTGATCGAGCATCCGGCTGCCGGCTGACTCACTCCGAGATGTCTGGTCCCATGCTCCCCGCAGTTCCTTCGATCTGTTTTTCTCATATTTCGTTTATACACCTCCCTCGATGAGACGCAAAAATGCAACTGAATCTGCAATTTTTCCCTCGTTCGATTGCCATGTTCAACCTCATTTCATGTATCGAAACTGGTTCCTAACACGGAAAACCCTTGTTATTTTTGTTGTTTGTGTTTCGAAAAGTTTAACAAGTTGATGGTATGACCATGGTTCAAGAAGGCGCTTGAATGTCACTTGCCTTCTCACGTGATGCAGTGCGGCTGATCGACAGAGAAGCCGAATTATCAGTTCTTGAAAGCAATCGTTATGTTGCCAAATTACCAATACACTGTTAGAAAACACGATTTGAGTGCTATCTTTGAACGACATAATGTCGCCATTTTAGTGGAATCAAACCGGAAGACAGCAATGTTCACTTCGAACAATACAAAGTTCAATGGAGCAAACTGAAGAAGGCACGAGGTGATTTGAGAAGTCGTTACGAGTCTGAAAGTCTCTCCCTAATGGGCTCGAAGAAAGAGCGCTTTCCAATCACATGATTTGCGGAACTTCATGTTGTGGTCAGGCCTCTTCGGGTTCTCACGCCGTCGAAAACAAAGGTGTCTGAGTTGAGGACAACCTCTTGGTGTCTTCCAGTCTCTTGGTAATTCAAGTAGGCACTTCGAACTGCTGGCCAGACGGTTTCAGAACCACCTCACACGCTCGACCCTGTTTTTGTCAAGTTCGCGGGTTGGAGGTCATAATCCCTCATGAATTTCGACCTGCCTTCGTTTTATTTTTGCATTTTCCCGCTTTCTTTTTGTTTGTCTTCAAGCATCTGGAGCCTGAAGAAACACTTCAGGAAGGAAGCTTCAAGTCCGAAGACCACGTTTACAGTAGGATTGACACTCCCGTTTTTTTGTAAACATAGCTATTTCTCTGTCGGAAGGTTTTTTCCAGAGGGTCCCCTTTTCTTCTAACTTAACGAAAACCACGAGTTTCACGGGGTCTTCATTGTGAAACCGGATACTTGTTTGTTGCTTTCAACGCAATGTTTTGAAAATACGAACCACTTGCGTCGGCTATTCTTGTGCAGAAGAAAAAATGCAGAGCTCATGATTTCTTATTATCGCAACATTTTTCGCTCATTTCTTCCGGAGTTGTCAACACATGTTCAAAAACATGTTTACTTCTGAAAACATGTAGGTTTCCTTGTTTTCGCGTTTTCCGAAAATTGGAGAAACAAACAGTCAGATAGTGGCAGGTGAATTTCAGAAAACCACTTGAAACTGACCTTTGCTTCTCTTTCCCAGACGTTTTAAACCCCCCGCTTCCAAAAGTTTGAGTTGCGAAAAGAGATCTATCCGTGAAACCGACGTGTTTTTTCCGTTTTTCACAGCTCCGAACAGATAGATTGCAACATTCGCGAGAAAAGAGAGCAAAAAAGTTACACCCCACCAATCAGAGGCCTATCATCTTTTTCTTGCTTGTTTTTGAGAGTTGCAATATATCTCGAACAGATTCGCAACACATAGTTTCAACTGACAGGCCTATCATCAATCTTTATCAGAGGGAGCCACTCCTCCTTCTGCGTTTCTGTGGAACGGCCGCCCTCGGGACCTCCTGCAACACGAAACGTAGTATTACACATGTCAAGAATAACGTAAAGCGGTTGTTTGTTTCAAGAATCAGCAGGACGCAGATAATTGAAAACAAAAAGAACAATAGAGACCGAATGGCGATGCAAATCGTGTCTCTCGTAATCTCTGTTCACTACGGTAACCAGAACACAATCTGATCCACCGTTCGTTTTTTGCACTTTGAAGAATCCCACATGGGATGTCTGGGATTAGAAACAGACGCTTTCTGTCTGCACTAATCCAAATAATCATCAGAAATTGAAAGTCTGAAAGTGTCAAACGACCGAATTGTATAATAAGTTTCTTTTTTTGAAAGCCGTTAGTCTCATACCTCTGTTGACAGTTCAGCAAAAACCACCTAGCCGCCAAAGTAATAAAAGGTCCTTTGTGAATGTGTTTTTATGCAGGCTCCGCTCAAAAACACCAATAACAAAGTGCTTTATTATTTTGCGACCACAAACAACGTCCCAAACTGTGGCCCTCGCTCTATTCATGATCATTCCATATTTGATTCATTGTACAGCTTTTCACTAGGTCAGTCAGTCCCCTCGGTTTGTTCGAAAACAGTCCCTCGTCATCCACTTCCTCGCGTTTTCCCATTCCACACACTGTTTGTTATGTTTGCTCTCGCTTCTTTCTGCTACGTCGCTCATTATCATTTCATTGGAGGATGAACAAAAAAGAAACGAAAAGACGGTGGAAGAAGTGTATTTTCACGCAAATATGTTTAATCGCTGATAAAATTGGTTGGTTGGCACGTGTTATGGCAAACAGTCGGAAAATGTTGCAAGTTTCAAATTTTGAAAACGGTAATGAAACATCAACGGGAAAAGAGATGGAAAAAGAGAGAAATTAGATCCCTCGCAGAGTGCAAGTTGTTTTTGAGGCGGCGACCTCCACTTCGGCAGCAAATTCAAGTCCCAAAGTGCTATTTTACGATCTCGGCAATCAACCTAATCCACCGCCGAGCTCGCATTCTCGCATTCCGACATGTCCCACTGGGACCCCCCTCAGTCCCTCGGATTTTTTTTGATTGTTCCATTCGGTCGAAAGCCACCCCCTTTCGTCTCCCCTTTTTGCTCTGGACCGCTGACTTTCGACGTCCGTCCCACCCGACTAAAAACTCGTCGTTCAGCAAATTGAATAAAGTGAAACGATGAGCACTTCTGCTGCATCTGCTGCTCGCGCTCACCGAGAGGATGAGTGCCACACACAAAAAAGGCGTTGTCCAGAATGGCGGAAGCGTCCTTTGAATGCATGACGCTGAAAAGTGTTTTTGTGCGGAAAAAAGTGTTTCCCTTCCCCCCCACTTCTTTTCTTTCTTTTCCAACATTTTGGGTTCTTTTTGTCTCATTCATACATACATATTTTGGTCCGAGGGTCCAAAGCCGCTCTTTTAGCCCCCTCTCCAAATGTTTTTTTTGTATAAAAAAGAACCTTCCACTCGACATAGTGCCAATTGTTCGAAGCGTCACTTGGCTTTGCGTTGGTAGGAAAAACGGAGGATCTTCTGAATATTTCCCGAAAGTTTGTTTTTCGGACCACGAAGAATGTGTCGGAGACAAAAACGTTGTAATTTTGCCCTCTTCCTCTTGTTTTCCAAACTTTCTCCGACGAATGTTATTTTCTCGTGCTTCCAGATGTTCCAAAAACAAGCCCGAAATCTGACTAACCCCTTACTTAGACTGATATCCGGCTTCAAGAATCGCCAAATTGTGAATGTTTGGCGCCAGGGGGGCGGAGCTGGCGCACAAAAGTTGTTTTGTGTCCCAAAGTTCTGGCGCAGAACAACACAAACAGTCGGATCATGACGGATAAACGTCCTCTCGAACGAAACTTACTCCAAACACCACTAAGCTCATGGTTTTCGACCGAAGCCTTTTATCCTTCCTTCTTTCCACGCGCGAACTGTTTTCGGTTATTGTTCATTTTTTTTGTAGTTTCCACGCCGTTTCCCGCTCCTGAACTTGTTATTTTCTGTTCATCATAAGAGTATTACGGGTCGCATTCGGTCTGCACCATCTGTGAATTTCAGAACTGGTTTTATTTTGTGGAAAAATGTTGCAATTTGCCTCGAAACGTCACTCATTCGATTCTCACACTTCCGTTCTCTCATGTTTTCACTTGTCCGAATGCCTAAAAATTGCTAGGTGACAAAGTCAAATTGAATGTTTTTCTCACAATTCACATTGTCTGGAACTCTGACTCGAGTCCGAAAAAAGTTTCGAACGGAAATTAGCAGCCATTTCTCGTCGATTGCAACATATTCCCTATCGAAACCATACGTAGTTCGTGCAAAAACATGCGAGTTCTGTTTTGAATAATCTGCCTGATTTTGCTGTTTGTAGGCAGGAATCCGATAAACTCGATTAGGTTCCTTCACCTCATAGAGTCTGGTTCTGCTTTGCTATTTCATAAATCGGGCCGCCCTCCCTGCCAGCGCGTTTATCCAATTTCGGACCTTGCGTGCCGAGCAAAACAGCCAAAACATCCAGAATGTTGCGAGTTGCACTTGGCTCTCGGTTTCTGACACTCCTAACGATCCTTTTTTGTCTTCGTTTAAAGAACTTCTTCCTCTTCGCTTCCTTCTTCTCAAGTGTTGACAGAGAATATCTGCATCCCAAAAAAGAGTTTCTTGATCTTCAGCCGGCTTCTTCACTGACTAACAACACATAAAAAATAGGGAAGAAGAAGAAGAAGAAGAAGGAAGAGGCGGAAAAAAGAAACCCGGCTCGGAGGGCACAAGAGGGGACGGCTATGAATATTTAACGAAGTAGTCGCCACGAAAACACAGTGCTCGGGAAGTAAGGACGATAAGGTTTCGAATGTCCTTTGTATAGATCTATCAATTGGATGAATTCGGGTTTTATTGTGTCTAGGAATAGCCGATGGGACACCAATGGTCTGAAACAAACGTTGAATATTTCGTGAGGTGGTTCTTCGATCTTTGAAAATCCAACCCTTCCCCCGGTGATATATTTGATTCTACATGTCTTTCTTCGTTTTTTCTCTTTCCAGTTGTCTCTTTTCTGTATTCCATCACTTTCTTTCCTGAATATACTCGGCTCTTCCAGACGAGACTGCAACTCGGCGAGAGATTTCGGCAGTTGGTGGAATCTTCAATGTGCAGCACGATGACACCGACCCTAAATCAAATGACTCTGAACGATCGGAATCTCCAGGTACGCCCTTCGCTGACATCATGGTTCGGATAGAGGGCGGGCAATCTTTGAAAGCGTCGGAGAGGGAGGAAGAAAGAAAGCGGGGGGAAATTGTGCACGGCAGTGTGAAGCAATTAGCTTCTCGGCTGTACCCATCAAAACATCTTAGGAGGGAAACAAAGGTCAAGAAGCATGTTTTGAGCCGTTTCGTCATTTTACGCTCGTATCCAACTATCCAACTCGGAGCTCCTCTCGCCTCGTTGTTTCCAGCACGAATCCGAAAACAAAGAAAATAACCTTCTCCAGCTGTCTGCTATCTCGTGTTTTTTTTAAACCAAATCGACAATTTGTGAGGAAGATGGGAGGGGGGGGGGGGGGAATAAAAAGTGTGTTGTTTGGCAAATGTTTGTATTTGCCTCGAGCACAACGAGCAAGTGTGTGTGTGTGTAGATGTTTGTATGTAATTGTGCTGCTTTGAATGCAATGGCAGGCCTCCACGAAGCATCCCTCGGCCCGTTTTCGAAAGTAAATAAATGGGGCGGCTTGCCGCAAAGGATAACACTCGAAAAAACCACTCGCAACTACCAAAAAGCCGAAATGTTCGCGAAGCCCTCAAGCGGATCGTTCCAAAGATCTGTTCGGGGGGAGAAAAGAAACACAGCAGGGGAGGAAGATGCAATAAGTGAGAGGTGGACTCGTAGGGCAAACAGAGACGTATGCCGTTATTTTCTCACATTCATCAGGAGGGGCCCGGATGCAGAAAAACAACGTTGTTTCCGGAATGAGAAAAGAGCAGAGGATATTCTCAAGATCAAAGAGTAGATATCTGGAATCGGTAATCAGAGCATGAGAATCACTTCCTGCTCACTTCCGAAGCGGACGTTACCTGTCACGCACAGAAACTTTTGAGGGATTTGGAATTGAAAACAATCCTCCTCTTTTTTTTCGTTTCCTCGAAATAATGTGATAAAGTGGTAGTGGCAGCAAAAACATGACAAACACAACATGGTTGCGCAACGTCAAACCGAGAAGGGGTCCTTCAGAGGGAAACGAGGGAGAGAGTCTTTACCACCAAGTTTATTTATAGTTGGTTGCGCAACCACATTGTTTTGGCAAACACAGTCTCTCCGGGGGGTGAACCGTAACCTCCCTGTGATTTGTCTCGAAAAGAATACAAACACTTGAGAAGTAGTGGTATGTACGCTTTTCTTGAAACCCCCCTCCCCTTTATTATTCCTTTGTGTTCTTTAACCAACTTGTTTCCGCCTGCCACCAGCCGTTCTCCACTCGCCGCACCTGCTTTACCATGCGGGGTGTCTTTGCCGATTTCTCGCGTCCTGTCACAATTTCTCTCCTCTAGTGTAATTTTTTGTCAGTCGCGTGCCCACCGTGTTTCTTTCTTGTTTTTCTTTCTCTTCTTTTGGCCGACGCATTTGAAGGTATTTGAAAAACGACCATATCATTTGGAACTATCTCTTCCTCTTGGCGCTCACTGAAGGATTATCTAGAATTGTACGCTGCCTGACAGTCCCCGCCGCGTTTTCTGTTTTTGTTTCGATTTGTTCAACAATTCAACTCACTCCCGAAAGTTCAACACTTTGAAAGTATTTCCGTTTTCATCTTGTACTTTGCCGATTTTCATTTCGCACTCTTGATAAGAAGAAATCATACGTTTTGTCGAGGAGACAGTATATCTCAACCTCACGTCAAAACTTAAAATGAGAATGATTGATGGTTTCAAACCCTGCAAATCAAAATAGAAGTACAAACGTCCTCAGAAATCATGTTTCTTGATGACAAGGACGATCTGGTCTTATTTTCAATTTGCTAACCATCTGCATCTAAATCGTCGACTTCAAGAGGGTTGTGAAGGAGGAAATCCAGAATTATTTGCATATTTCGGAAGGTGTTGCTTGCCAGTCCGGTGCACGGTACTATTATCATCAACCTGTCCGAATCAGTGACGCATATCCAATGATGTTTGCCAATACACATATCCGTTTGCGTGGTCGTTTTTTCCTCTATTCACGCAGAGACGCGCGCGGCGACGGTAGACGCGGCGGGCGGCGCCTAAGTACACGCAACACCTGAGCGGCGGATGAGGGCACACAGTTTCCGTCGTCCGCGTGTGGAAGACTGCGCGCTGCGCGGAAGGCTGGCAGGGCGCCGCGCCTCTCCGCAACGCGGCGGTACGCGCGGCCAGAAACACAAGCTGAGTGAGTGCCCCCGAAAAAACCGGGTTCTGTGTTTCGAAATGTTTATTATTTTTTTCAAGAAAACTGGTCGTCCCATCTGTCGCGCACTCTGCAGCTACCTCATGTATTTGCCGCCTCCTCCTCCCCCCTTCCTCCCGGCGCCTCCCGCGCGGCGGCGCCTAGGGAAAGTACGCGCTGGCAACATTCCAATCCGATCACGTCTTTACCGTGAGCATCTGGTGCTTTTGCTTATTGTTCCCCCTCTCCCATTTCACTTACCATGTTGCTTTCTCATTCGGTGCTCCGGCTCCAGCTCCTGCTTCTCTTCAACTCTTCTTGTCATTACTTTCGTTTGCCGAGATGGCGCCACAATGGTCTCTACGTCAAAGCATCAATATTGCTATCTGTTTTTCACTGTATTATGCCTGTGCCGAGTTTCTGCGTGCATATCAGTTTTTTCCTGCAACAAGGCAATTCCGCAACATTTTATGTTGTATTATCATCCTAAAATCGCAACATTCTGCTTCAACTGATAACGACTGCACTTTGTTTTTTCGCGTGTCTTGAAGAAGCGAGAAAATGTCAATCAGTACGAGAGTGGCAGAGACGCATGTCGTTTGGGTTACGGTGCACTCCATCAGACGGTTCGAGCTGTTTTTTGTTGCAGTTCCTCCCACCTCTTGCAGACCGACAATGGCACGGATCTAGTGTTTGTTTTGTCGCAATATTTGCCGAATCGCACTGATTCACTTGACGCACGCACCCCCAGCACAATTCCGTGGAATTGCTCAGTTTTTCCAAGAGGAACGCAAAGCAATGAAACACAATTTTTTCTTGTTCCCTACGTACTTCTCTCTCCGTATCGAAAAGTACACGATGATGTCATAGGGGCTCGCTGACCCACCATGTGTTGTTCTGTTTCCCAAGAACATTTCGACCACCGTACAATGGGTGCACCTGTCAAAACGGCCTTCGAATCCCTGCTGACCAAAAATGCAACATACCAGTTAATTTTTCAGAGGCCAAAGCTTGTTCTAATCTGCATAATCCCGCTAATCATATCCTACTAGGGAGCACTTACCAAAATAGATGTGTGGCCGTCCTTCTCAAAATGAGAAGTCCAGTTCTTTCTGTAGATCTGTCTGCCTCGTCTAATTACTCGATTTTCTTCCATTTTCCGCGACTCGATTGGCGCGCTCTACGTCTCTTCCACCTGAGTACTCTCCGACGGAACGCAGCGGAAGAGGGAGGAATGAAAGATGCCGAGTGCCGATGAAAGTTGTTTTCCTTGAAAACTTGAGAGATAAACAACATCCCTCCCACTAGAACAACAAGATATCATCGGAAATAAGAAGACATGGTGGCCCACGGCACTCAGATGTTTAGAAGCAGAGAAGCGCCAGAGAACATCATTTGAAGAGAAACCGAAACGCTTTCGCAAATTGTCACCGGGTGTAATTAGTTTTTGGGAACGGATGAAAAACGCCTGGCAACAAGCTAGCTGAACTTTTTTGAATAACGAAAACGACTTTTGGACCCTCATGAGTCTTCTTTTTTCTTTGCGTGGTCCATCTCGATCCCTGATGGCTAACTTGTCAAAAAACATGGCCATCAAAAAAGATGGAAACAAATTTTCCTTTTCTCCTTCTTTTCCGTCTTTCACCATTTTTTCAAACTTTTTTGTTCGTCCATTCTCTGTTTTGCGACTCATGCGTGAAATGGGCGTGGCCGTCGCGTCCATCAGGAGCACAACAATTCTCCTCCGACTCTTTTTTTTCCGCATATGTGTTGTTCTCATTGTTATTTTTGCTCAGAACTTCTGCTTCACGTTTTTTCCCTCCGTCTTTCTTTTTCCCTTTTCTTTGGCACATAGTGATGGGACTAAATATTCAAGACGGGCTGAAGAGGAGGAGGGAGGGTGCCTTCTACCCCACGCCGAAGGAAGTTCTTTTAATATTCGTGCTGGATATCTATCACTTTATTCCATCAACATCCTCCCACACTATGAACTCTGATCCAGACTGATGAGGTGGTCCAAATCACGAGTATCCTGTTGTGATTCAGAACTGTTTTTGTCATGCGTTCCGCAGAACCAAATGCGGTAATTCTTCTAATCACTGTTTGATTTCTGCAGCGAGCCGTCAATATACAGTAATCCCACTTTCCGCTCACTTCGCTGTTTTCTCTTCCTATTTTTAGGGAAAGTATGACTTTCTCAACGTTTCTGTCATAGCCTTCTGCGTGAAGGGCATATTCTCAGAATCTAAAAGTACTAAAAAAGAATAGCTGATCCAGGGAATGAGAGTGCCAAAAGTTTCGTCTGCTGTTTCTGACGGCTTGAGGCGCGACCGGATCGGCTAGGACCATGTAGTCCGACCCGGGCGGCCGTGGGCTCATTTTTCCTGGCTCTCGCCCTATTTCCTTCCATCTGTTTTTGTGTGTTTGTTTTGCATTCAGTCAGGCATGTATGCACCCGCAGGCAAGCAATTTGAAACGTTGTGTGGCACACACAACGAAAAAACGCAACAGACCCCAAGGGGCCATCCATATCTGGAAAAACGGGGCGCGAGCAGCGCCGCGGACCATAAAAGGGGTGGAAACGGGAGCGGCGGCCGCTTTCAGCTCACAGGACCCATGTCCTTGTTATGTTTTCGAAAGGGGCGCAGACTACAGCAAAGGATCCGAGTGAGCAGCTGCAAATAAAAAAAAATTCAAGATTGTGAAGGGGGGCGCGCCTAATTTATATTTTAAAACATCCGAGGACATTCTTCTTTATCTCTTGTTTTCCTCGACGCACTTCCGTCCTTTCTTTTACTTTTTCATTTGCCGCAAGACAACAGGATTAGCTAAGAAGTCGATCAAACAGATTCTCCACTGCAGTCATTCGTTTTCTGGTAGCTTCGAGACGGTTTCATGCTGAAATAGTTTGAGAGATATCCTTTCGCTTAGTTGTTTGTTGCGTTAAAGCGGCCCTTGCCTCTGTTTTCCTATCTCTCAAGCCGGGAATAAAAAATTTTCATAGAAAGGAAATGACCACAGAATGTTTGAAAATTGAATTTGTTCCGCTCTACCAATTGGCTGTTTGGCCGTTTGAGTCTCGGTCCCGGCAGCTTCCCCTAAAAAAAATGTTCTTCCTCCGGATGAAACATGCAAAGTGTTTTGACTTCTGCTTTCAACTTTTCGGGTTTTGAAATATGCATGCTTTTCTGATGTCACATCACAAACCTCAGTCCGTTTCCTTCGAAAACTTTTTACTTTATCGTGTTTCTTTTTTCCTCTTCCACTTTTCCTTTCTTTTTTCAAAACCTTGATAAGGGTGAGGAGAAGGAGCAGGTTGACTTGGAGATCATACGACATCACTTTTTGTATGCTCTGTTTCTGCACATTCCCGCCGTGTGCGTGCCAAGTCTCCGCCCCTTTGCGCGGACTGTAGCAAAAGAGGTACTTGCTCAAAACAGAATAACACAACTCCTCCTACTCGCCGTCTTCTCCTTCTCTCTCACCCCTATCAGTCGAGTTCTCCCCCTCCTGCTCCGATCTCTGCCAATCAAGACTCTCGGCGCAAAATCATGATGGTTGCTTTTGACTTGTGACATAACAATATCTCACATGTACCGTATTCCAGATGGAATTGTTAACATCGACAATCCAAATGCCGTCGGCTTCGGACACCCTCAACACAGATAGCTCCTCAATCTCATCACAAGCCTCCCCTATTCAAGCAGCACTGACAGCAGCCACATCAGGGGACAACTTCGAGAGGCCCTCACTTTCATACAAAGATCTCATAATAGAAGCAATTGAAAGGAGTCCTGAAAAAAGGCTGAAACTCAACGAAATTTATCAGGTACGTCATCCTAAAGCTTTTCAATTTGATCTAAAAGCCTGAGTGCCAGGTGAAATTTGACCTACTGGCAGTTGTGCACGCGTGAGACTTTGCCATCCGTACAAACTATAGTAGATGCACTTGGAATCTTGCGGAGCGTTCAGTGCGACTAAAAGTCCGGCTCGCAAAGAAAGTACGTCTGTACTTTCCGCAAAAACGAGACGCGCAGCTGTTAGTGGTCCAATGCGCACACAAAACATGGCTTCCTTCTCGAGGTTTTTTGAAAAGAGCATGTTTTGAGGCAAACGGTCCCTGTTGGCACAGGGCCTCCGAAAAACATACTTCTGGCGCCATCGTCCAAATCAAAAAGCAAACAGCCTAGCGCGCGGGGTTTCGAAACAAATCACAAGTCATTTGAGTGAGTGGTGGTGCTCTATGTCAAATATTATGTTGCCACGAAAGTTCTCTTCATTGTTCCGAACCTCATGATTCCGAGGCTGTTTTTCCCGCTCCTCTGCGACTTGTTTGCCAACTACAGTATGACAAAACGAAGCACGCAAAAAAGAAAAACGTCGAAACCAAACGGGGGATGAGTTCACAGTTCAGCAACCTTCTGTTTGCTTTCCGGCAACGTTTATTGAATTTCAAACAGTACCACACAGCGGTTTTGCTTTGCCAAAATATTTTCGAATCACAGTTGTGCGTATTTGTGTGATGATGACAGTTTCGATGAGTCAAGAGTTGACACAAGACTTCTTTTTACAGGTGATCCGACTGCTACACCCCTACTACAGACATCGGCCAGATCAATGGGGATGGCAGAATTCGATACGGCACAATCTGAGTCTGCACGACTGTTTTGTCAAATTGCCCCTCAAACAGACATCTGCCAGCGGAGTTGTCGGTACGTTTTTTCTGTGTTTTCTTACACTTTTTATCAAAACATAAAAGCGCGTGTGATAGGATACTACTAAAATAGGCACCTCGCACTACTATCTTTGATTTTCTTCTTTCATGTGATTGTTTGAGTACGAGCCGATATCAGTGGGCAAAAAAGAGAGAATTACATAGTGTTTGTAGTGACAAAAAGTGAAAAGCGGGCGGTAAAACTGACAGATAGCAAAGAGCGCAACGTCCCCGATTCGAAAAACTCTCTAAATAGTGTGGAAAGGGAAGTTGATAGATCGGTTTCTAGTTTCACTCGGTTTCAAAAACAACATCATGCCAGTATTGAAATATTCATCAAGAACATGTTTTTGATAGTTTCAATGGAATTACGTGTTTCTTTTTGGGTGGGAAGCAATAAAACACGCCTATCTGTTTTAATTTAGCGTTTCCTTGATGCTCTGCAACAAAACGTTGACCTTTTGACCGTGAAAAACATGTTTTCAATTTGCGAAACGGCACCCTTCCTTTCCTCCTTTCTCCCTTTTTTACTTCTCGTAAAATGCGTATGGATGCATACTTCTGACAGTGACCATCTTCTGTCTTCGTTTCTTTATATTCATGAATTGTTGTGTTCTTGTCAGTAGCCGGAAGAAGACGAAGAAAAATAAGATGAAAAAGAGAAGAAGGAGGAGGAGTGTTTTCGCATGTCACAGGAAATTCATCCGCTTCTCTTCTTTCCACTGGGCGGTCCGATGTTTGTTTACCAGTTTCGAGTGTTGCGATGTGGCGCCCCCCGATCGATCTTGAATTCCAAAGTTTCTTGGGTGGCGCCAGCAACAAACAACCAACAAATAGAACTCGGGTGCGACACAAACATAAGAGGAGGGGGTCCCTAGGACGGACGACGACTTCTTTTCTCACCGTCTTCGTTTGCGTCGGAGGGTCAATCCATAATTCTTGTGAAACTGGAGCAGCCCTCACAATAACATAAACAACCCTTTTTTTCCGTCTTTTCTTTCTTCCCATCACTTTTTTCTAGTTTGGTGCGCTCGAGTGTTTACTGGATGAGAAGGAGAGGGAAAGTGGGGAAAGGAGTGCAAAAAAAAAAAGAAGAGAAGGGATCGGAAGTCAAATCTCGACATAAACAGAGAACAGAAAGAAGGAGAAGGCAGAAAGCTAATCCCATCGTTTTTGCAGGCCACTTTTGGACGGTAGTTCCTGAACTCAGTGATAAGCAGACACTCCGAAGGAGGAATCGCCAACAGCAACCAAGAGTAATTGTGAAAAAAGAGAGCTGCAGAACAATCTCAAGAGATGATGGAGGAAGTTCGGGAAGCGGAGAAACATCGCCATGCCCATCGAACCCTTCCATCAGCCCACCGAGTGAGAACCCGAAGCCGCCAGTCCAAGGACTCACCAACGCCATCGAGCTCCTCAGCGGCCTCAACGACTACAAGGGAGCTCTTTTCCAGCCCAACTACCGATCAAGTAAACAATTTCCACAAGGCAACATGATTTCAACCTTTCTGCTTTCAGACTTGATCGGAGAAAACAATCTTGCTGGGCTCCAGGTTCTGCTCACCCAGACTCTTCTTTCGATCAACCCGCAGCTTGGAAATACTCTCCTTTCCCTTTCCAACCTGAACAACATGGCTAACAACCAGATGCAGATTGCCAGCCCATCTCTTTCCCCAATCAAGGCCGAGAGCCAGGGTTTTCTTCTTCAGTAGGCACCAATTCTTCTAAACTGTCTTATCCAGTTGCACCCACCTCCTCATCTTCTTTCTATGCGTCGATATTATTGTTGGTTGTGCTCCTTTTTGCACATGCATTGATCTCGTGTTACCAACTCATCACCGTCTCATCGACTCTTATGAACTGACTTTCATTGCCTCCTTCCAATCATATTTCCTTCTATGCATCAAATCTAGAACCCAGTTTCTTTGACTAGCCTCCCCTCCCTTCGCTTCTATTCACACGCTGCTACAGTCGTTGTTGTGCAACTTGTGCACTTACTTGTAGTCGAACACGAGTTACCACACGTACCCTAGATAAGCCCCTTCCTCCTTTGCACCCATTTAGTTCAGCTCGTTCCAAATCTCGCTGTGAAGTCATATAACTCATGTACTCGACACCTCTCCTTTCCAAATTGAACCGAGACCACAACCCCTGTTAGTTCGTTATCTAGTTGCACTCCTCCTCCCTTCCTTCCTATCCTTATTCTATGAAAAACTGATCCTTCCCTGTACCTTCCTATGCACTGTTGCCCTGTCTTCCTTATCTCCCTCTTTCTTCCAACATCTTCCTTTTGAAAGGCTTCTGCCTATTCTTGTTATATGTGTCGATTCGAGTAGTATTAGTTCTGACATAAATGTGCTGAGTGTCGATTCACAACACCCACTCCTCCGATCTACCATTACATCATGAATTCCTTGCACCCATCACCCCCCCCCCCCCCCTCTTTCCCTAGAAACTTTCTTTCCGTATCAGTCTACCCTTCTGATCCCCTCCCCAAACCGTGTGAACTCTGTGCTACCGGTTCAATGCAGCACCATCCCTCAAAATTTGGAATTCTTTAATTGTCTCCTCCGATCCTGCAATCAAATTCCCGCTCTCCTCAAAACCCGTCCATCTTTTACTCTCATTTTTGTGTCCCCTCCTCAACTTCTTTGTCCTAATTGTATTTCCAAACTTGCACCACATTTTCATTCAAATGTGATGTTCTTTTGTGACAATTCTTTGGTTTTTGAGTTTCCTCATTTTTCTTCATTGGAATAAAATTTGAATACAAAACAATGCGTTGATGTTTTAGGTTGTTGTTGTTGTTTTTGTCGGACATCGTTGTTTCTCGCGCGAAAAGAATAACAATGGAGGGACCTCAAGGTTGATGGTGGAGAGAAGAAAGAAGTGGAAGAAGAAACAGAAGCCCCAGTGCGCCATGCGTGTTTTCCGCCGCGGACAACACAACAATACGGAATCCGAAATTGCAGTTTCCTGTTTACTTCTTTCTTCGCCCTCGCCGGTCGAAGAAACTCAGCAACTTTTTTCACCGGAAGCCGTTTTCCTTTTCTCCTTCTCCTTTTTTTTTCTAGAAGAGGGACGAAAACACATTGCAGATCTCTGAACCCTGTGAATAAGAAAGAAGAGAAGTGCCATCCGAATGCACATTGTGTTGAATGTGAAAAGTACAACTGTCCGGACAAGCGGAGAAGAACTCTTTTGTTCTGACTTGGTCCGCTTCACAGACGAACTCGCTCGTTTATGCGCATTCTGAAGCCTTTCGAAAATAAACATTTGGGTGAAAAAGTAGCCATTTTCCGAGGGACGGAAGTGCAACGCGGACTAATAAAATTGCCTCCCCTCAGCAGTAATTTGCCGTCATTCAATTGAATGGAAAAGCTGCCTCCCTTCCGTTTTTGTCTCATTTTGCACTACATTGTGCTCGTCCAAACCACATTGTCACACAAAACGTTTCCAAGAATGACGTTGGACTGAAACGTGCATTTTATTGAAAAAATAAGCACCTGTAAAACACAAACATTAAAACTACGCAAAGGCGAAAAGTCGGAGAAGGAGAAAAATAAATTGTTGCAAAACTGAATTACAAACAGACTAATCAGTTATAGTTACTTTCTTTCGTTTTCGATAAACACTTTGAAACTGGTCGTTTTCGATCCTTCTAGGCGACTAGCGACGGTGCAGTCTGAAAGAAGAAAGTATTTAAAAACTGAAAAAGGGATGGGAAACACCTGGAAGGGAATAATGTTCTTGCACTTCATTTCGTCTGCATAAGACATGATATATCCTCCGGTGGAGTTGGAGACCAGTGGCCGGAAGGATCCGAACTCGCTGCCTTCTCTCGTCTCCACCGATCTACCGTCGAATATCAACGGAATCATCGCTTCGCACTCCTTTGACTGCGGGAGTGCGTCAGAAATCTGAAACCGCTTAGCTGAATATGTTTTGTTTGTCTCCTTCTATTAGAACACCGATTATGACTCTACTGATTGTGAATATCATTGTTTGTTTCATTTTCAGTTATTGCCTTTCAACAGTTTTTTTTTCATGAAGTATCAAAAAGTTGAGTCACTGTGCTGTTATGACATCTGATTATTTTCTGATAATGATAACTGTTTTCGGAGTGACGTCAACAAATATGGCGTGACTCAGAAACGGGTCGGAAATGAGGGAAAATGAATGAGGGGTTAATTAGGGACTCACGATTGTTCGCCGTTTATCGAGCAGGTTACTGCCGGCTTTCTCTTTGCTGTTCGCGACAAATTGTCGCGAAATGAAGCCGTGCGATTCATTGTCCATTCCTTGTTTCCAGCCATCCTTGTATTTCACATCAGCAGTCTGAATACAGTTTGAAGAATTGGAAGGAAAGTTTATTGATCACCTGTTTCCTAATCGTTCCGTATTCACCGTGAGGATGATGAATAGTTCCTTTAGCCAATAACGGGATAATGCTGTTACTTTTTCCTTTCTGTAAATTGTAATTTGGTGACGTGTTAGTTATGAACTATTTACATCCATAAGGTTGAAGACGTGGTGATCAACGACGTCTTCCACAATCAGCCGTTTTCCTCCGAACGGCGTCATTCCGTTGCGATTCGCACACTTGGATTCATCATTCCACAACGGGATCACCGTTTTTGAGTCCACGTTGCCCTGAAAGTAAATGATGAGGCAATTGAAAGAGATTCTTCAAGTACCTGTGTCAGTGGTTTTGCACCGAAGTTCACATCAACATTCGCATCTCTGCTTTTACCAAACGCGCCCATTCCTATGAAAATAAAATAAAATAGTGTTTTCCTTTCTGAAAACAAATACCTTCCTGAGTGATTAACGCAGCAGTTTGCTCCCATGGAATAACAAACGGAATGTAGACTTCCCTGGAATTATAACTAAGTTAAAGATAATCGAATACCACGTACAGTTCTCTTGGTTTTTTGGCATAGCGAAGAGCAGGCGGTATACGTTCCTCCTTGTTCCTTTCAGCTATCGTTTTCTCCTTTGGTGGCATTGGAATCGGCTCTTCTTGTTTTTTTATGGGCGGAATCCATTTGGGAACTTTGGGAGCAACTGGCTCTGGAGTTGGTTCTTTCTCCACATCCGGCTTCTTCTTCTTTGGTCGTTTTTTGTGTCGCCGTGGTCTTTTCTTCTTGGGCTGATCGTCGACAGGTACCTCGTCCTCAGGTTCCTCTTCCTCGTCTTCCGGTTCTTCTGGATCGTCTTCGTCCTCGTTTGCTGGCTTTAGTGGTACTGTGAAATCGGCTTCCGGTTCGTCGTCCGGATCCTCTTCCCATGGTGGCCTCCACTTCTTTGGAGCTGGCTTTTCAGGTTCTGCTGCTGGTTTTGGCTTTTCCGCTGGTTTCTTTGTTGGTGCTTTCTTAGCCAACTTTGGATCCTTTGGTTTCGGTCCGCCTAGCGGTTCTGCTGGATCTTCAGTGTCTGGTTTTTTGGGTGCTGGCATTGTGAAGTCTGCTTCTGGTTCGTCGTCGGGATCTTCTTCCCACGGAGGTCTCCATTTTTTGGGAGCGGCTGGTTTAGTGGGTTCGGCTGGTTTCGGCTCATCCTTTGGTTTTGGCTTCTCATCTGGCTTAGGCGCTTCTGTTGGCTTCGGTTTTGCCACTGGTTTCTTTGCTGGTGCCTTCTTAGCCAACTTCGGATCTTTTGGCTTTGGTCCACCAAGTGGATCAGCTGGATCTTCACTGTCTGGTTTTTTGGGCGCTGGCATTGTGAAATCTGCCTCCGGTTCTGGTTCATCATCGGGATCTTCTTCCCATGGAGGTTTCCATTTCTTCGGAGCAACCGGCTTTGCAGGTTCTGCTGGCTTTGGTTTCGTGGTATCTGGAGTTTCTTTTGGTTTGTCTGCTGGTTTCTTTGTTGGGGCTTTCTTCGCAAGCTTGGGATCTTTTGGCTTTGGTCCGCCGAGTGGGTCAGCTGGATCTTCAGTGTCTGGCTTTTTGGGTGCTGGCATTGTGAAGTCTGCTTCTGGTTCTGGTTCATCATCTGGGTCCTCTTCCCATGGAGGTCTCCACTTTTTAGGAGCCGCTGGCTTTGCGGGTTCTGCGGGTTTTGGAGTTTCTTTTGGCTTCGGTTTTTCCTCTGGTTTTTTATTGGCTGGTTTCTTTGTTGGCGTTTTCTTAGCCAGCTTCGGATCTTTCGGTTTTGGCCCACCAAGTGGATCAGCTGGATCTTCGCTGTCTGGTTTTTTAGGCGCTGGCATTGTGAAGTCTGCTTCTGGTTCGTCGTCCGGATCTTCTTCCCATGGAGGTTTCCATTTTTTAGGAGCGGCTGGTTTAGTGGGCTCGGCTGGTTTCGGCTCATCCTTTGGCTTTGGCTTTTCATCTGGTTTCTTTGTTGGGGCTTTCTTTGCAAGCTTGGGATCTTTTGGCTTTGGTCCACCAAGTGGATCAGCTGGATCTTCACTGTCTGGCTTTTTGGGCGCTGGCATTGTGAAATCTGCCTCCGGTTCCGGTTCATCATCGGGATCTTCTTCCCATGGAGGTCTCCATTTTTTTGGAGCAGTTGGTTTTGCGGGTTCTGCTGGCTTGGGCGTTTCTGTTGGCTTCGGTTTTTCCTCGGGTTTCTTAGCTGGAGCCTTCTTAGCCAACTTCGGATCCTTCGGCTTCGGTCCGCCAAGTGGATCAGCTGGATCTTCACTATCTGGCTTTTTGGGTGCTGGCATAGTAAAGTCTGCTTCTGGTTCTGGTTCCTCATCTGGGTCCTCTTCCCATGGAGGTCTCCACTTTTTAGGAGCTGCTGGCTTTGCGGGTTCTGCAGGTTTTGGTTTCGGTTTTTCGTCTTTTGGAACCTCCTTTGGTTTTTCTGCAGGTTTTTTCGCCGGTGTCTTCTTTGCCAGCTTAGGATCTTTGGGTTTCGGTCCACCGATGGCATCTGCCGGATCTTCCGAATCAGGCTTCTTAGGTGCTGGAACAGTGAAATCTGTCTCTGGCTCATCCGGATCGTCCTCCCACGGCGGCTTGAACTTTTTGGGACCGGTCGGTTTGACGGGTTCTTTTGGTTTTGGCTCTGTTTTGGGAGCATTGTTTGGTTCCAGTTCCGGCTTCTTTTTAGGGTCTTTGGTCGCCAATTTCGGATCCTTGGCTTTTGGTCCTCCTAGCGGATCAGCTGGATCTTCGGTGTCAGGCTTCTTGTTCGGGACAGGAACAGTGAAGTCAGCTTCCGGCTCATCAGGATCGTCTTCCCATGGTGGTCTCCATTTTTTCGGAGCTGCCGGTTTTGGGGGCTCTGCAGCTTTGGGTTTATCCTCTTTTGGAACATTTTTAGGCTTCTCGTCTTTCGGAGTAGGAGCTTTTTTAGACAACTTTGGATCTTTTGGTTTTGGACCCCCAAGTGGATCTGCTGGATCTTCGCTCTCTGGCTTCAGGCCAGCTGGCTTTGCAGGTTCTGCCGTTTTTGCAGCAGGCTTTGGTTCCTCGTCTTTTTTCGGAGTAGGCTTCTTTGTAGAAAGCTTTGGATCCTTTGTTTTAGGTCCTCCCAGTGGATCAGCAGGTGATTCAGTATCCGGTCTGTTGGGTTTAGGGACTGTCAAGTCGGCTTCTGGCTCCTCAGGCTCGTCTGGATCATCCTCCCAAGGTGGTCTCCATTTCTTCGGTGCTGCAGGCTTAGGGGGTTCTGCTGGTTTTGGTTTTTCAGTTTTTGGAGTTTCCTTCGGCTTTTCGACAGGGTTTGTTGGCGTTTTTTTCGCGAGCTCAGGTTTTTTGGTAGTTGGGGCTCCTGTTTGTTCGGCTGGATCTTCAGTGTCCGGTTTTTTGGCAGGTGCTGTCTTGGGTTTGTCCGAAGGTGCCTTTTTGGCTAATTTAGGATCTTTCGCACTAGGACCTTTCACTGGCTCGGCGGCATCATCCGTGTCCGATTGTTTCTTGTCCGGGGCTGATGTAGGTTTCGGCTTATCGGTTGGTGATTTCTTTGCCAAAGAAGGTGTCTTTGATTTCGGTCCACCAAGTGGGTCTGCGGCATCATCAGTGTCCGGTTTTGCTGGCGTTTTGGAAGGAGCTGGGACAGTGAAATCAGCTTCTGGTTCGTCGTCTGGATCTTCTTCCCAAGGTGGTCTCCACTTCTTCGGTGCAGCTGGTTTTGCGATTACAGCAGGAGCTGCGTCTGGTTTAGGTTCCGGTTTTGCAGACGGCGGTTTTTTGCTGAGTTTGGGATCTTTCGAAGTCGGTCCGCTAACTGGATCTGCAGCATCATCCGTGTCCGGTTTCCCAGATGGTTTTGACGGTGCCTTCTTTGCAAGAGATGGCGTTTTCTTCTCTGGTACTGGCGCTGGAACTTCTTCAGTTGGAGCTTCATCGTCTTCCCATGGCGGCTTCCATTTTTTGACAGGATTCTTAACTGGAGTCGGCGGAACTTCGGGAACTTTTGGATCAGGCTTCGCGACAGCTTTTTTCGGAGAAGGATCGCGGGCGGCTGGCTTTGTAGGTTCTTTAGATGCCGGCTCTTTCTTTTTCAAAACAGGAGTCTTTTTTTCAGGCACAAGAGGTTCCTTCACTTCCTCTACCGGATCTTCGTCGTCTTCCCATGGAGGTTTCCATTTTTTCACTGGATTCTTGACAGCTGCTGGTGATGGAGCTGCCTTTTCGGGATCGGCTTTTGCTAATGGTTTGTGTGGCGAAGGATCACTTGGTTTCGCAGCGGCAGCAGGCTTTGAAGTTTCTTTTGGTTTTACTCCGGCAGCTGGCTCAGCGGGTTTTTTGGCAGCGGGCTCTTTCTTGGCCAGAACGGGCGTCTTCTTTTCCGGTGCAGGCGGGTTTACTTCTTCGGTTGGTTCATCTTCTTCCCATGGCGGTTTCCATTTCTTCATCGGATTTTTGACTGGAGTTGGTGGAACTGCAGGTTCCACCTTTTTCGGTTCGGGTTTCGCGACGGCTTTCTTTGGAGAAGGATCTCTTGGTTTCGCAACGGAAGTTGGCTGAGGAGCTTCTTTTGGTTTGTTTTCAGAAGCTGGCTTAGGCTGAGCAACTGGTTTTTTGGCAGCAGGCTCTTTCTTGGCAAGAACCGGAGTCTTTTTTTCCGGTGCAGGTGGACTCACTTCTTCGGTTGGCTCATCGTCTTCCCATGGTGGTTTCCATTTTTTCATAGGATTCTTGACTGGGGTTGGTGGAACTGCAGGTTCCACCTTTTTCGGTTCAGGTTTAGCGACGGCTTTCTTTGGAGAAGGATCGCGCGGCTTGCTTACTGGCTCTTTAGCAGGTGCAGGATCTTTCTTAGCCAACGATGGAGTTTTGTTCACAGGAACCGACTCCTCCACGGTTTCTGCAGGAGTCTCATCATCCTCCCATGGCGGTCGCCATTTTTTGACTGGATTCTTCACGGGAGTCTGTGGATCAATTTTTTCGGGCTCCGGTTTTGAAGCAGCTTTCTTCGGCGAAACGTCTCTTGGTTTAGTCGCAGCTTTTGAGGGAGCGGCAGGATCTGTTGATTTCGCAGGAGTAGAAAGAGCAGGCTTCTTCTTCTTCAATGCAGGCGTCTTCTTTGCAGACGGAGCCGGCTCTGCAACTGCTTCTGTCGGAACTTCATCATCTTCCCATGGCGGTTTCCATTTCTTCACTGGATTCTTCACTGGTGTTGGTGGTACTGCAATCTTCTCTGGTTCTATCGATGGAGCAGCTTTTTTAGGAGACGGATCTCGTGCAGCAACTTTTGTAGGTTCCTTGACTGGTTCCTTCTTCTTTAGAACTGGCGTTTTCTTCTCTGGAGCTGGGACTGGAACGTCTTCCGTTGGAACTTCGTCATCTTCCCATGGCGGCTTCCATTTTTTGACAGGATTCTTGACTGGAGTCGGAGGAACTTCGGGAATCTTCGGATCCGGTTTGGCGACAGCTTTCTTCGGAGAAGGATCTCGGGCGGCTGGTTTCGCCGAATCTTTGGGAACTGGCTCTTTCTTTTTCAAAACAGGAGTTTTCTTTTCTGGGACAGTGGGTTCCTTCACTTCCTCCACTGGATTTTCGTCGTCTTCCCATGGAGGCTTCCACTTCTTCACAGGATTCTTGACTGGTGTCGGTGGTACTACAGTCTTCTCTGGCTCTTTGCTAGCTACCTTCGGCAACTGATTCGATGGAACCGCTTTCTTCGGAGAAGGATCTCTAGGTTTAGCAGTTTCTTTCGGCTCCTCTACGGCTGCCTTCTTTGGAGATGGATCGCGAGAAGCTGGTTTCGCCGTATCTTTTTTCTTCAACGCTGGTATTTTCCTCGTTGTTGGTTCCGGCTCGCCCACTTCCTCAGTTGGAGCTTCATCGTCTTCCCATGGAGGCTTCCATTTTTTCACTGGATTCTTAACTGGTGTTGGAGGCACTTCCGGAACCTTTTGAGCCGGCTTGTCGACCGCTTTCTTCGTGGAAGGATCTTGCGGCTTTGCGACAACTGGTTCTTTCTTTTTTAGGACCGGAGTCTTCTTCTCAGGAGGCGGTGCTGCCTCCTTCACATCTTCCACGTCGACCTCGTCGTCTTCCCATGGCGGCTTCCATTTCTTAACTGGGTTCTTGACTGGAGTGGGTGGAACTGCTGACTTCTCTGGCTCAGTTTCTTTTTTGACTGCTGCCTTCTTAGGTGAAGGATCTCTCGGCTTGGCAGCCGCCTTTTTTGGTGAAGGGTCTCTCACCGTCTTTTTCTGAGGTTCCGGTTGTTCCATCGGCGTGTCGTCGTCTTCCCATGGTGGTCTCCATTTCTTGACCGGATTCTTGACTGGTGCAGGTGACGGAGCTCCAGGTGACGCGGCAGGCTTTGTTGGTGCATCCTTTCTCTTCAAACTCGGTTTCTTCTCCAACTTCGAAGGCGGCGCCTCTTCGACCGGATCCACTTCCATCTCTTCCACTTCTTCCTCCACACTCTCCCATGGCGGCTTCCACTTTTTAAACGAGTTTTTGATCGGAGTTTGTGGAACACGACTCATTGTGCCCTGCAAAACTAAAAGTCAAGCGTCCCCCAGTTCCGTCGTGTGTGTGTGTATCGATGCGTGTGGGAGAAAAGAAGAGAAAGCGTTATATAACAAAAGATTGATGGTTGAGAGAAATCGAGAGAAATCGAGACGTTGCTCTAATCGATATTTCCAGGCTTCATTGTTCAGAGAAGAATATAGTTCAAAGAATTTCTGTTTTGAATTCGAATGGAATAATAAAAGTGTTCATCCTTGTCAAACGGAAAAGTTATGTCTACCAAAGGTTAAAGGATGGAAAACGGTTCGAGATGTGCACAACGCTGAATTGTGTTAATGGAGAAATCGAGGAATGATACCAGAAAAAACGACAACAATACAACATGAGAAAACAGTGGATAAGAGAGATAAGTAGGTCGAGACGTCTCTCCCATGAGATCATAAGGGCGCCCACACGAATGCATTGAGCATCAGGCTCCTAGTTTACACTGTGCGTCTTCACTCTTGAGAGAAATGAGGGAAAACATCGAAAAACAGAAACACCAAACTCTTTCTCGCCACTGATTTATTTCGATGACATAGTGAACAACACATGGGTATTTCGAATATGCGGAACACAAATAAATCAATAACTTGAATGATTAACATGGATACTGAAAAATCACATAAATGTAAAGAATGAGACGCAGAGAAAAACGGAAAATCGTGGAATGTATCCCTCGTCTCGTCAAGTTCAGTTGCCAGATGCCTCAGCTGTTGTCGCGTATTGCTGAGCCGACTCGAGGCGCTTCTGGAAGTCCGCATCCGAAAACGTTCGGAATGTAGACATCGAGGCGCAGTCCGACATGGCAAAGTTGATCGTGCTCTGAAATTACAGATTTTTCGGTGTTTCTGGAGGTTCTCCGACTCCAATCTGTGTTCCGTCCGAGTCGAAACAGTCGAATTGATATCCGGAGCACGAGGAAGTCACATCTGGAAATCGGAACATAAAAACGACTGGTTCGCTGTCTCCAGTACCAGCGTCGTTGTATTCTCTGGTGTAGGCGAAGCAGAACGGCGGGTCGTTGTACTTCCTATTCTTTTTGATGACGAGAGTGAGACCCTGTAGTGGAAATTAGAAGAAACCATCAGATCTCTCGATTTCGTCACCTCCAGCATCGAAACGGCGACAATAAGGAAGAGAGCGAGCGAAACCGTCTTCATCGTCCGGCAGAACTGACAGAACTGACAAAAATGGCTGCTTGCCCTGCGAATTCCCTGCAGTTTCCCACGCCGGCTGTTCAAACCATTCATGCGCGTTTTTTTCCTGTTTGGTGCCACATGCAAGTTAACACGTATTTGAACATCTGAGGACACACTTGTTGCAGCGAAAATTGAATTGACTCATTAAAATCAAACATCGAAAAATGTTACAACTGTCATGTGATGTTTAGGAGGCAACAAAGAGGCGGAGAGGATCCTGTGACAAAAAATCTTAGTTTGTGTTCAAAATTGATCAATTCCAATTGGTGTCTGTTTGAAATACAGGTCAAAGTGTCCTCGGGGGTCAACGAACTTTGGTTGTCATTTATTTGAGTTGTACTTCGCCTCCGGGCTTTTTACAAAGATCAGTGTCCAATTTTCGGTTTCTCTTCCATTCTCACTGTTTAATGGTATTCATTGTTGCACGAAACGAAAAGAAATTAGCTATTTTTCATCGGGAAAATACATGATTTCAACCTAAATCAGAATGCGTTTGTGAAAGAACCACGGCATAATCCCCCCCCCCTTTCATATCTTCTGCGTTCTCCTTTTCTTTGCTCATTTCCGGAACACATAAATCTTGGCCAAAATCCAATAAACCAAGCCATTTCCTCAGCTGTACGATTGCGTGTGTGTGTATGTCTGTGGAGGCTCAGAACGTGACCACGCCATATCCAATCCCAAGGTAATGCACATTTCATGTGCCTTTCTCTTTCTCTCTCCAGCCAATTCGATATATATTTTCTCCTTTTCGTCTATTCAAAATAATGTGATTTCTAATGTCGAACGAGGCAAACCAAAAAGATTGATTGATTCCCTATGAAAATAGAATTTTACCGCTTAATTTCGGATCCTTACCCTGTTGAAAATGGTTTTTTGTTTTTTCTGTTTCTGTCTCTTTTTTTCTAGTTTTTACCTGTTTTTTTCCGAGTTTTCCATTAATTTTCGTTGTTACAACGTGAATAATAGGGAAGCAAGATTTGTGCCCTCAACGATCGTTGGCGCATTTCGCGTGCGTGCGCCTTCCCAGTGTTGTTGTTATTCAATTAGGCGTTGTCTCTTCACTATTCATTTTCATTTTATCGCAATGCGGCAATCTTTCGACTAGTATGGTCCAAATTTTCACGGGATTAAGTAAGTTTTAACTGCACTATGTAAGCATCGCTTGGTTATGCACTTAGTTCATTTGTTTCCGGCTGATGGAAAGTCCACGAATCAACGTTCCCTTGTTCATCCTGAAACACTTCTCTAAACGTGACGTCGTGGTACGAGAAAAATCAGATTTATATCCGATTGAATCGTCTGAAAAGTGCTTCGAACTCTATTACGAAGCTATTCAGAAAATGAGCTTTTCACTGCGCGGCGCAGAAAATTGAATCATCGCATTCCGGTTGCACTTGGGTTTGGTCACATTCTGGCAAATCCCATTCCGAAAGTATAACATTCGGAGAATCTCCCAAAAAAAACGGAGAAGAAACACGAATGTCGGGAGGAAAGATGAACGACCTCTCGCTTTGGACGCATCTTCTTCTCCTTCTTCTTCTTCTCACTCCTTCTTCAAAATTTCCTTCTATTTTCCCGTTTCTTCTTCCCGCTTGTTCCGTCACTTTTCGTTTCCTTTCACTCCATGACATGCGCAGTCTCGCATCGATTTTCCGCTAGTGGCCCCTCCCCATCCCACCGCCTTCCCCTCCTTTCAGTAATATCGTCGTTGTAGTCGTCTCCCTCGTTGATGTGTGCCACAACCCATTTTTCCCCCCGTTTCCATTTTTGTTTGTCGTATCTTCTTCGGGAAGCCCCTCGTCTTTAATCAATGTTTTGCAGGTTAGTAAAGACTCAAAATGGATTTCAACTTCAAAAAAATGGCCAGTGACGCTGGAGGCTTCTTCAGCAGAGCTAAACAAGTAGGACACCGTCTATACGTGTTTAGAACTAACTTGTCGCTTTCAGCTGACTGAGGAGACCTTCCTGAAGGCTGAGCGTACTGAGCTTGACTCGCACTTTGAGAACCTCCTTCAACGTGCCGACAAAACCGAGGAGCACACGCGTCGTTTGCTTTCTTCCATCGAAAGCTACTTGCAACCAAACCCCAGTGAGTATTGAAAAACAAAGTGCTTCGTCGCAAACACGTCATCAATCATGCGGTTGGTGCTTTAAAATGCATAAATTTTAGCTGTTCGCATGGAAGAGGTGTTCTACGAGAAGCTGGAGTTGAAAAAAGACGGAGCCATCCGCCAGAACAATCTCGAGCAACTCTCCACCGCGATGACGGAGGCCGGCGAGCAGTTTGGAGAGACCACTCCATACGGTTGGAGAACATGAAAGAAATATTGAATTGAAGATGGATGGTTTAGGAACGGCGTTGATCAAAGTGGCACAGACGGAGAACCGTCTCGGACAGGCGGAGCGAGAGCTTTGCGGTCAGGCGGCCACTAATACTCTGCTACCGATTCGTCGTTTTTTGGAGGGCGACATGAAGACTATCCAGAAAGAGAGGAAGGTGCTCAACAGCAAACGTCTTGATCTGGATGCGTGCAAGAGCCGCCTCAAGAAGGCGAAGACTGTGGACAGCCAGGCCGTGGTGAGTGTGATCTTGTCGAGATTCGTGGAGTCATAGAATTAAACTAAACGGTTACAGACAAATAGTAAAACTTCGGGAGGGTTCTCAGTTGAGCAGGTTTGTCGAACATTGTCTCGTTTTGCGTGAACCCCTATTGGATTTAGTTCATCCGTTTCCTACCTCATCGTTTGGTTGCACACTCTTATGTTTTCAGGCCGAGGCGGACGTGCGTGTTGCTCAAGCGGAGTTCGACAAGCAATCGGAGATCACCAAACTGCTGCTCGAAGGCATTCAAACTGCTCACGTACGCATTTCTCCGCAACGTCGGATGTTCAATTATTCATGAGTTTGCAGAACAATCAGCTCAAATGCTTGCGCGATTTCGTCGAGGCGCAGATGTCGTTCTACGCGCAGGCTCACCAACTGATGGCCGACTTGCAGCGCGAGCTGAGCGGGTGAGTCACTTGAAATTAGCCGAATTAGTTTTCATGTCGCATGTCTCCCCAATTAGTAAAGTACGTAGTAGCTGTAGCTGTTTGTGTCATGCGAAAACGTTTCAGTTCGCTCACCGACACACCCATGTTCTACGGGATCCGCCACGAGGAATGATTTCATTTCGTCCCTGCATCTCCAAGCCTCTGCCATTTTTTGTTAGCCACCAGTGATTGTGATGCATCTTTGAGACGAAATCGAACTCTCCCAAGCACTTTGTCATCATGATTAAAAACTATACCCCCGTGTCATTCCATTCGGACACTTTCCACTTGTAAACATGCAGATTAGTCAGCCTATTTTTTCTTTTGAATTTCACAAAAATAGTCATCCGGTTTTGTTTCATGATTTTTCATCTAGTGAGTCAGTGAGCTTAATTACCCTTCTTTATTCCTGCCGTTGATCGGCATCGCATAATTCATCCAACTAGTCGACGTTCTTAATGTGTGTTTGTGCTTATTTGTGTAAAAATTAAAGTGAGTCGAATAAAAGGTTGTGTCAAAAGTGTTTCAAAGAAGAAGAATAGCGCACACACAAACAAAATGTTGCAGCACTATGTCGTTCCGCGGCAGCTCGGCAATTCTTGTGAACAATAGCGTCGAACCACCGAATGGACGAACGATGGCGGCAGCTATTGCGGCTGCAAAGGTTGGTTGCTCCACAGGGGAATCGCCGGATGTTTTGCAGAAATAAGGGCCCTCTTTTCCCATGGGAAGCTTTGATTTTCCGTTCTAGTGCTTTTCCATTGTCTTTCTAGCTTCCATTGAAGCGAGTCTTCTTGAATCATTTGTTTTTGCAGCCGAGTGGTGGATTTTTGCCCGATGACATGGGCACAAAACAGGCGAAAGTCATCATGGACTACGAGGCGATTCTGCCGCAGGAGATCAGTGTCAACCAGAATGATGCGAGTATTTCACACGTTTCGATTTCACTCTCGGAGACGACAAGTGCGTCATTTGAGAGACAATTATCCTCCTCTTGCAGGTCCTCATCGTCTATCGTCTTCCGGGAATGGATGCCGAGTATGTGATGGCTGAGAAAGGCGGCAAACGTGGAAAGCTTCCAGTCAGCTACATCGAATTGCTTTAAACCTTCAAACCCAAAAAGAATCTAGTCGTCATTTTCCGTGTGCCATAATGACCTAGCAATTTCCCATATTTATTCAGTATTGCAAAAAGATCTCTTTTGTCCTTTTTTCACTTAACTTATTTTTGCTTTTCGCAATTCACTTTATGTTTAGGTTGAGTAGACCATCAATAAATAATGGAATGCGTGAAGAAACTAATTTATTTTGGCAATATTATCACCGAAATGTACAAATAGTTTGCGAAATAAAAACAAGTCGAAAAGGGAGAAAGACATGGTCGGAAGGGAATCGTTTAGGCGATCGATCGCTTGGCTTTGCGGTTGGTGTATCTGTATCTCAGACAGCAGGTCTGCTCGGCGCACTTCACGTATCCGCGCTGGCAGACGCACTGTTGAGCGTCGCAGGAAGTAGTGGCAGTGGAGTATTGGCTCTGTTGGTTGGTGTAGGAAGCAGTGCACGAAGATTGGCAGGCTGGCTGACAGGCTGGAACGCATTGGTTGGTCTGCGGAGTCTGCTGGACTTGAATCTGATAGGTCGGCTGCGTTTGTTGAGCGCAATCGCACGATGGCTGAGCTTGTTGGCAGCACGACGGAGCCTGCTGGACCGGGGCGCAATCGCAGGCTGGCTCGGCCTGTTGGCAGCACGACGTCTGTTGAACTGGGGCACAGTCACAAGCTGGCTGCGTCTGCTGGGGGCAATCGCACGATGGCTGAGCTTGTTGGCAGCACGAGGGAGTTTGTTGGACTGGAGCACAATCGCACGCTGGCTCGGCTTGTTGGCAGCACGGCGTCTGTTGAACTGGGGCGCAATCGCAGGCTGGCTGTTGAAGTTGCTGCTGGCGAATCTCAATCTGGATGCAGGTCACACAAGATGGGTTGGCCTGGCAGTCACAGGCTGGCTGTTGGGTGGCCGGGGCACAATCGCAGGATGGCTGTTGTTGCTGGACACAGTCGCAGGATGGTTGCGCCTGTTGGCAGCATGGGTTAGCTTGTTGGACTGGAGCACAGTCGCAGGATGGCTGAGATTGCTGCTGGCAGCACGGGTTCGCCTGTTGGACTGGAGCACAGTCACATGCTGGCTGTTGTTGCTGCTGACAGCATGGGTTCGCCTGCTGAACTGGAGCACAATCGCACGACGGCTGTTGTTGCTGAAACACTCCACGTATAACTCGTCTTGAATTAGTTATCTAACTTGGCATTCGCATGGGTTCTGTTGAACTGGGGCACAGTCACAAGCCGGTTGCTGCTGCTGCTGGCAAGCACATGGGTCTTGAGCCGGAGTCTGTTGAACAGTTTGCGTCTGGGTGTATTGAACCTGCACATTAATTGTCGCCTGGCAGCACGATGTCTGTTGTACTGGAGCGCATGCGCATGATTGGCGTTTCTCTCTGATTGTTGGCGCGGAGAGAGCCTTAAATAGAAAACTGAAATTTTGAAGACGTGCTAGTCTGAAACTCACCAAAGCGACAATAGAGAAGATTGTGAAGGCCGAGCGGAACATTGCTGCTTGGGAGAGGAGGTGAGCCGAGCTACCACTGACAACTCGAGTTGCGCGCCTCCCATTTATACGCGCCCGCCGGGAGGAGTCATGCCAAGAGGGCAAGACCGGCAGCCACAAGAACAGACAGAAAAAAGAACGAATGCAGTTTCAATTGTGCTTCAAACATCGATGAGTACCGATGATCGGATTAGAGCGCCTCGTGGGAAAATGGACGAGCTTCGCTGGAAGGAAGTCTCCGAGGTGTTCTAAAAAAGGGCAACTAAGCAAACAATTGTTTGTCTATGTAATTAACAAAGATCGGAAATAATGACATCAAATGGCTCCTTAGTCTCCTCTAATTATGAATATTTCGTCAAGCTCCTGATTTATATCAAATACATCGGCACTGTTGTCAAATCCATATCGCTCCGGAAGACACAAAGCTCTTTTTTTTTTGGTTCTCCAGTGAACTTCTGTATGTGCTCTCTTGGCGTTTATGCTACGTGCGTGTAGTCAATCTCATTCCAATTTCAATCTCCGAACACCAAAAGAAAAGTTCAAGTGATGCGTTGTTTGCAGATTGTCCGTAAATAGAGAGCGCGTCATGAGAGAATACATGTACAGAAACCAGTTGACGCCCTTTTGCTGCATTTGCACAATCTTTCGTTGATTCTTCTTTCGCTTTTCCCAATAAACAAACAGGAGAACCCCAATTATCACATTCTTCATTACTCAGCCCTGGATACCGGTTGTCGGGATGGGATAAAAGGTTGCAATGTTTGTGAGCACAAAAAGTTGCGCCGGAATCGGATTAAAAGCTCAGGGGTGGTCATGTTACAGGCATACGTGAAGAAGACCGGTACGTGAGCAATGCGCCGGTCTGTTTTATCAGTGTGCCGCGAAAGTACTTGAGAACGCGGCGGATGTTCGTTTGATATGCGATTGCACTTGTTCTTACTTTTTCAATCTGTGAAACATCCGGAAACGAGGGAACCAACGAAAAAACAGTTGTGATTTTTCCGTTCTTTATGGCTTATGCCAAGTTTTCAAGTTTTTAATGAAAAAGATCAAAGTTTTATGGCGAGACACTTCACCCATGATTCAATATCCTCATCTCTAGTTGGTAAGAAAACATCAGCAATTGCTTGCGCGGCGTCTCCTCACCCCAATACAAAAAGTATACAGTTTCACGCAAATATAATTCTGGATTTCTCGCCCCCGATTGGCCCCGTTTCTTTTGAACTGTTTACTTTGGCCTTGCATGAGCATGAGAAAGTATTCACGTTGTTTCATATTCCAATGAATTTTTCGAGTAGGGGATTCATTGTCATGGGGAAAAAGAAAAAAGTACTTGTCGAAACTATCTGCGTGTAGTTCGATCTTTGAGTGCTTGACAAACGATAATGATTGACAAACACATCTTTTGATCTTATTCTAACTAGACATCACTGGAAAAGACAGAGATCAAAGATTCTTAGCTGAAAACAATACGTTTCAAACATGGAATGGCGTTTCGAGTTAGAACTAGAAGACGGTAGCGCGTTATGTTGAACCAAATGCTTACGGTTTTTGTCCGTACACTTCAGAATTCACGAAATGGACATTGGTGACTAATAAGAATTCTGGACACTTCATCCAGTCCATCTGGTTATGGAAACCTTAAGCAAACAGTTGGAATGACCCCCGATATAAAATGAATCTTCTCCGGTTCTCCATTCCGAATTCGGACAGTTATTCACATGTTTCTACTTGCACTCAGCACACTTCTGATCATCTCTTCAGCTTCAACCTCGGAGGTAATGTGCATGATGTCTGATAAGTTAGTAGTTGTTTGTTTGATCGCTGAACAGCGACAAGTTTTCTCACATCTGCCCGCGTCCTTTACGACTGTTGATGCTCGGCGAGCTGATCTTGTCATAGACGTAGTCGCCAGCAGCAACCAGTTGCACGCTTGTTTTGTCGAGTGGATATGCCCCCGAGCGTCTTGCGCGCTCAGCCACGCCGCTCGTGTAGCTCACAGTTAACAGGGAATCAATTCAGATCAAGGTGAATTCAACATCAACTGCATTAGCCAATGTCGAGGAACCTCATATTCGAGCAAAACGACAGTTTGGTTTCGGGATTGGTGGTGGTTTTGGAGGAGGTTTCGGCGGTTTTGGAGGAGGAGGATGCTGTGTGAGCACGATGATCTGTTGTCAAATGCCGATTCCACCTCCAATCCCTCCTCCCATCCCGATTCCCATTCCTGCTCCTGTACCTGTTCCGCAACCCGTTCCTCAACCTGTTCCGGTGCCAATGCCAATGCCGATGCCAGTGGTACACTTCCAAAATAGATGCACTGTATATCTAACCACTTTTTCAGCCTGTCCCGGTTCCTGTACAAACGAACTGCTGTAGTTGCTGTATGCCCGTCTGCATGCCGGTTTGTATGAGAGGGTTCGTTTGAAAGCGAGAATATATTTGCTAACCGCGTTTTTATTCCAGAGGTTGTGGTGGATTCAGCGGTGGATTTAGTGGCGGTTACATTTCCGGCGGAGGATGCTACGGAGGAAGCTATGGAGGTTCTTCCTGTGGTTGTGGTGGTGGTTTTGGATACGGAAGACGGAAGAGAGAGACTCTTATCAAGAAGAACGCAGTGGCTATCCGAAGGAAACCTATCGATATGATTGTTCGCGACTAATAATCCCTTTTCTTTCTGTAGTAGTCTCTTATCTTGCCATGAATAAAATACGAATCCGGATCATACTCTTCTGATCCCCAATTGTGCTTTCTTGCGATATGCATCCGCAGAGAGCAAAAACGCATTGAATGCCTGCCGAAAAGTGTCAAAAATCGCTGGCCAATCGGAGACCACTTGAAAAATTGAGCATAATGACCGGGACGATTTCCGGATATCGGTGGACGAATCAAGTGTTTGGCGACGAATCGAAATGGTGTTTGATGGGCGCGAGTTTACAAAAAGTGGCCGCCGCAGGAGCACAATGCAAGTGTCAATCTCTATAAATATATGGGTACAAATAGCGCGAGAGCTGCCCACCGTGCCGGACACTATTATTTCAATATTCCCATTTCTTCTTAGCACCGAGATTCAGCGCCAATCAGCTGTTGCCATGAAATACCTCCTTGCTTTCCTCGCAGTAGCTCAACTAAGCTTTGGAGAGGAGGTAACGCAGAATTGTTTTATTTCAAGTTTAAACGAATTTATTCAGGTGTCAACGTCACTGCTGACTTCTCCAATTCTACGAATGAATGGATCGCTCATCGCGAGAGTACGATCCAAGAGACAATGTTGCGCGATGTGTCCTTCAGGTAACTGTGGATGTGGCTCGTGCAATGGATTCGTGAGTTCAAAACGTTTTACATGAATTTCACAATTTTTGTTCAAGGTTACCTGTCCAGAAAGGTGCCAACCAATGTGCACACAAGCATGCGTCATGGCCAAGGTTTTCGGTTTCCTCAGTTTCATTTGTTCATGTTCCTCAGTTATAGACCTCAGTTTGTGTCGAACAATGCATGCCAAAATGTGACTCTGCCTGCATAAACCTGGTGAACACGGTATAAAATAAGGAATATCGGAAAATCAATCGTTCGGCTTCATTTTACAGGGACCGTCGTGCGGTCAGCAGTGTATGCCACTCTGTCTTCCGGCTTGCATCAACGCAATTCAAGGACCAACTGAATGTGCTTCTCAGTGCATGCCTTCTTGCTCTTCTTCTTGCATACAGGTTTCAGTCCACCACTTGAATACTTTCAACCGGATCTCCTTTTTAAGAACGTCTATCCGGGATGCCCGCAACAGTGTCAACCCGTCTGCACTCCTCAGTGTATCCAATCGATTCAAGTAGCTGTTCGACCAACCTGCGCCCCTTCGTGCATGCCGTCCTGCTCCGCTTCATGTGTTCAAGAATATGAAATCAGCATCAAGCAGGAATCGTGCGTTTCCGCCTGTATGCCATCTTGCAGTCAGGCGTGTGTCCAGGCGGTCACCTGTAGCACCTGCACTAACAACTGCCCATCGAGTTGCTCGTTAGTTCTATCCTCCTATTCTGTGTTTAAGAAATCATTCATTCCAGGCAGGCAAACTGCATCCCTCAATGCATGCCGAGATGCCTTCCAACTTGCATTCAACAGATCCAAATTGCGGTTCCCGCGCCGGTAAGTTGACCAACAATCACTACTAAAACCTGTTGTGTCCTCCAATTGACCATTAAACCAAAAAAAAAACTGAACAACTGAAATTGCGGAGGAATGACTCACGCTGTCAAATTGAAGTGGCGGCGAATGAGAATACTGAATGGGAAGTTTTGAAAACCGGTGTGTTCAAACTTCAGGCACCACCACCAAGATGTGACTCCGTTTGTATGCCATCGTGCTCTTCTTCTTGTATCCAACAGTACGCAATGTGCCCACAGCAGTGCAGACCCATGTGCACAAATGCTTGTGTTTCCAATGTTCAGGTTGAAATGCTCCCGAAGAATGGAGAAAGGATAGTTAAAGTTTACAGATTGCGCGCCCCTCAGCCGGATGCATGCCGGCGTGCATGCCGTCTTGCACAGCGTCGTGCGTTCAGTCAATGTGTCCTCAGCAATGCTACCCCAGTTGCAACTTGAATTGTGTGCAGCAGTACTCGGTCCAACTTGCGCCCACTCCATGTGCTTCTCAGTGCATGCCACTTTGCGAAAGCGGCTGTCTCGCCCGGGTACCGAGAACCACATCACTTTCAAAAGAACTATGCCCTTTTACAGCTTTCCTGTGTTCAAACCTGTATGCCCGCTTGTAGTCCAACCTGTGTTCAGACATATGCACCGGCTCCAATTCAATGTGCTCCGGCATGTATGCCGTTGTGCCAACCGACTTGTGTGCAACAGCGTAAGAAAGAGTGTTCGGGGGTTTCAGAGGTGCATGTGAATTACAGAACAACGGATGCCGCCTCCTTCCATTCCTCCTTCTCAGGGCTGTCGTGCATGTGAACAAATGAGAAATAATAACTTCGATTTCAACAATTTCAACCACAATAATAATAATAATAACATGTTTAACAATAGGGGTTGACTTCTTCCCTCGCAACCCTAATCAACTGATCTCTATCCTTATCCTCCTCTTCTTTCTTTCACATTTTCCAGTTTACAACCCTCAAATCCAAAGAAATCAGTTTGTGACGTCATTTCGATTGGTTTTATGTTAATTCACTTTTGAAGCCGTTCATTTCCAGATGCCGAAGTAGTCGTCGCTTGCGGAGTTCCTTGCCAATGTCAGCCGGGATATGTGCAATGCTCTCAAAACCTTTGCTGCTTGAAGTAACTCAGTTATTCATGAGTTTCTCCTGTTTCCATCCTTCAACTTTCTAGATACAAGAACATGGCTGCCAAATTCCGCAAGTTGGCTGGTGGATCCACGTCAAACAATAATGGAAACGGAAACAACAATAACAGCCACGATGAGGACGAGGACAATAACTCGGCTAGTTACACGGAGCCGATGCACGACTCGCCAACTAGCTCCAATTCGACCAGCGAAACCGACGAGGTTGTTTTGCCGCCACAATCTCGTGATCATTGACTTTTCAGAACCAAGGTAAATCGTCATCGGTCTTCTCGAACACCCAGTTTGACACAGACTCTTATGCAAAAGCTTAACGGATCTGGTCGCCTCTAACTTATTTCATCATTATTTTGTCATAATTGGCTGGTAGTCATAGAGATTATTTAACCGTGTACATTAAATAATAAAACATTACTTAGTTTTTTTTTTGTTTTTGTTCAATTTCAAATTGAAAAACTGGAACCTGCTGATTAAACATCAAATCGTTTGTTTTCTGGACAAAATATCCTTCTCTCCTCTTTCTCACTCATTCCGAAAACAACGGTTGGGTTTTCGAAAAAAAAAATTATGGTCACCGTGCGTACCGGTTCACTCAGCAGCTAGCCATTTTCTTCTTCTTCTTCTTCATCGGAAGGCCTTGTAAGTCAACATCAGAAGACGGGAGGCCAATGTGTTTTCGACCTTCAACGACGCAACGTACACAACGATCACCCATCAACCTTGCCCAGTTTTATTGTTCACTTTTCGAAAATCGCCGCGCGTCTCCACTGATCGGCGCGCTATTTCGTCGCGAAGTGGGCACACACACTCATAAGCACAGCACAACACGCGGTGTAAGTCGCGTCGCGGCCGTCTCTTCGAGAGAGAGAGAAAGAGAAGGAGATTTTTTCACATCTGCGAGTCTTCAGCAAAAATAATAAACAACCATTGATCGATTGATTTATTCGAGGGATAAGGTGAGAAAAGAAACAACGTCATTCATAAGATACATGATAGCTATTAATAAGGCAACTCAGAAAGATGGTGAATGCGTGCATGGTTTGAAATTCAGAAATACGGTGAAAATACGACAAAGCGTGAGGATAAATGATTCATTGTCTTTTTTTTCTTTCTTTCTTGTTTGGGGGGTCGGGGAGCGTGGCAGAGTCGGTTCGGAACATCGTCAGGAACGAGGCATCTAACCTCTGAAGAAGCAGTACCACAGAGCGTGGATGATGGCCGGGAGGTAGAAGAAGAAGCACAAGATGATGTTGACGGCCACGTGGATGTTGCAGTCCGATCCGTGGATGAAGATGGCCAGCGGCTGAAATGATCGTATTCTTACTCTGGAATCTGAAATGATTGGCCTACCGGAAGGAAGATCGCGAGGATCAGCTCGATGATTTGTTGCATTTCAATGGCCATGATGATCTGAAACAAGACGTTTTCGACCAGGAAATGTGAGGAGAAAGAGCGAGAGAGCAAGAAGAAAATTGAATCTATCTGGGGGGGGAAACGGAATGGAGTCAGAATGGCGACTGAAGGAATTTGCGAAGAAGCAGAGGAAAGAAGGCTAAGACTTTACATCTTTGTTCTATACAATTCTAGTGTTCAATCGTTTTTTGTTCGGATAAGAAGTCTTCTCATCTGCTATACACAATGTGTTATAACTCATACCACCGTCACACGTGCTGACCTTCTGGCAAAGACGTATCGTTTGTCAGAGTGCACCAGAGACGGCGGAGGAAAGAGACTTGAGGTGAAAAGAGCGACACAGACTGAGATGTCGAGTGGGCGGGGTTCGTTTGGGCGGGTAGCAGAGGCACGACGGGCGGCAGAGAGACGAGTCCTATACATTCACATACACACACACAACAAATCTGTTTTGTCAGTGCGGAAAACGTTATTCGATTAGTTTGATCGGCCGGAAATTATCGGTGCGCAGCACTTTGAAAACGGAAACCGAATTGAGACGGGGAAGTTGATTGAACTGGTTTGGAATTGGGAATCGCGACGCGGAATACCTAAACGACGCCATTTTCATTCGACTCGCGTCCTCGAGTTGTTTTGAAACTCAGTCGGAAACGCGAATTGCGAAATACACATGCATAGGTGGAATGGAGGCAGCTGATTTTGTTGCACTTGCCTGACGTTTTTCTCTCCTTCCCAGCAATTTAATTAATTATAACGAAGCCAACTAGAGAAATGCGTCGACATTAGTCATATAAGTGGCGGGAAAGTTCTTTGCGCACTTATGAGCTGAACGAGCGAAATGAAAATATGATGATATGAGCCTCTTTGAGAAGACAGAGATGAGAAAAGAAGATAATAGCGTCAATGTCCTGGTGACTCGTCATGCGACTCGAAAACCTATGGATCACAACTCAAACATTAGAGAAAGGACTGCTGTACGAGTATTTGTGTGTGTGTGTTTTCGTGTAATGGGTCAATACGATCTGCGTGAATTTCGAAATTGAAGTGAGTAACTCACTTTATTTTCGACTCTCAACTGAGAATGTGGATGAAACGAATGGTAGAGGAGTCATACCACAACAAACTTCACTAAGGTGGAACCAGAATAACAACTGGGAAAAGGGGGGTTAAAATACACCATCATCGTCACTACTGCAATAACACAACTGTTGGGAGAAGAGCGGTGAGAAAACAAGTAATACGATACAAAACAAGTTATGCTCTCACGTTAGCTCTGATCGTGACTTATTGTTTGATTGTAACTGTTATTAATTACGCGTCCATTCGCTACGTTTGTATGTGTGTATATCTTGTTTGGGGACAATGATACGATCGAAAGTGGTCTGTTGTTGTCTAATTTGGTACTGATAACAGAGAGTGGGCAGAAAAGAGGTCGAGTTGTTGACACTGCATGGTATTGATTGTTAAAACGTGACTGAGCGCACTTCGAAAACAAGAATGAGGAAGATTTCGAAAAGCACTTCGCGTGTGGACGAGTGATCTGTTTTATGGCTGCTTTGTGTTCTATTCTGACAAAGTCCAAAAGCGACACCAAACACCAATTCAAATGCTCCACGATGTATTTTCATTTGGAAGAGAATATTGAAACCGAAATGAAATAACATGCGTCCGCAGCAATTCATACTCATTTTATAAGGTTTTCTTCCCCGATCCTATTGCCGCAAATAAAGGTCTAGTTATGTATGTAAATGAAGAATTTTTGCAGCCAATATGAAATTTGTTTTCATCTTATATAACAAAAAGCAGAAAATAAGCAGGAATTTTGTGTCGGAAAGCAGGGAGTTAGTAAAACGAGACGAGATATGAGGAGGAAGAATAATACGGAGATAAGCGGAAGGAGAAGGAGTTGCGAGGAGGGTGCATATTTGAACAGCTATTCACATATCTTGTTGTCGTGAAATAAGCAAGGTGGCACATAATAGCTCCCCAGTTTCGCACTAGTGAACTTTAGTCGAGTCTATCTGGTTGACAGGACTTGCCCGCCCAAATATCCGGAAGAGGGAAAAAAATAGGATTTCGGGAGAAATACGTGCACATAATACATTTATGCTACGCTTCGATTCGCGAATTCATAAGTGGAAAAGAAGAGAGAGAGAGAGAGAGAGAGAGAGAGAGAGAGAGAGAGTAAAATGGAGAGTAATGAAAGGAGGGATGAATTCCGAGTAACTAGTTCATCTGGAGGGCAACTGTGAGTGCTGTCGGGGGAGTAATCTCTGGAAGAATAGGAGGATGATGGATGATGACAGAATGTCTTCAGAAACATGTGTGCAAATCTTCATTCAAAACACATGTGGCATTGAGAAATACAACAACAAAAAACGAACTCTGTTTCTTTTCCCAACTTGAATTATTGAGCGATTCCGGAGTTTGGACTCAAAAATTGACGTCGAAAACAATAAAATTTCGAAAATTGAGATAGATCACTCGATCAGAATACAATAAATCGTCTGTCTCTACGGAAATAATACAAATAATTGCTTCCAGATGTAATTTTCCGGTTTCGAATAAATAGGTTCTGTTTTCGGCAATGTGCCCAATTACGGCCTATTTTCCATCGTTTTGTCAAGCTCCCATTCCATTTTTGAACATATTATTCTCCTATATTGACGTTTCCATGCTCCATCCGTTTATGTATACCTGTGATTTCCGATCAGTGGGAAAGTGGTACTTCACAAACTTAATGTCCCCAGCTGGGTTTTCTTGATTCGGGGTCGAAAGTCGAAAACCATCAATGTCAGGGGCGGCGAGAAATTTAGTTGCCTCTCTCTCTCTCTCTTTCTCTCTCTCTCTCTAGCAGTCTTTTTTCTAAATTTAATTTGTCTCCCAAACAACACATCAACCACCGGCAGCCAACCAACCACAGAAGCTTTCCATTGAGACCACCGCTGGAAAGTAAACAGGACGAATGGAAAGAAAAGAAATTCTTCTTCTTCTTCTTCGACCCTCAAACCTTTCCTTCGGTTACAGTAAAGCAGGGAAGTAAACAATGGTAAACAGTTGGCCATGAGCAGAAATTGGGTGTGGAACCCGAAACGGAAGAAAAAAAGTTCGAAGCAAATACATATGGTAGTGGTGACGAAACTCTTAAGACAACAAAAAGAAAAACGCATGAAGACCATGATTGAGAAATAATGCATTCGAGCGCAGAAAAAAAGCGAAATCTGTGGAATTCATCGGAATCTGTAAGAACGTAAATTAAAAACAGAAATATTGAAAGGATTGCATGCTTTTCAGTCTATCCCAGATAGAACGCTCAGTTTCGAATGGAACTCGATAGTATTTTGACTTTTCAATTTTCATATTCAATGACAGCAGCATGAATTTGAGCACAATCAGGTTTCCAATGTTAATGCTGAACTTCTCACGCGCAGCCCCAATATTTTCACGTTCGTCGGCTGACAATCAGTTCAGTTCCTCGCACTATTTGACGAAGAGCTGACAAAACGGCCAAACTGATCATTTTCCAAAACGTACGCCACCGCTCCAATAATCCGGTGTTAAACAGTTTCGCCCTCTTTTTCTCCTTCCCGTGACTTTTTTGTTTCGACGTCGCCCCAAAAACACATACAGTACTCTCTCCTTACTACGCGTAGGTCGCCCCTTTTCTCTCTATTTGTGATGAGCTTAGTGCATGTGTGCGCATTACCCAAGTTCACCACGGTGGGTGGGCGTTGCCTTCCGAAAACTGTTCGTGGTATAAAAGCGGTGTCCAGGTCATTTTCAATCATCACATCAGCTCAGCTCGTCTGGCTCAGTTCATCCAACACTCTCACTTCTTCCAATGGCTCCTCCGACTACCATTCCCAACTTGTTCATGTCTGACTTCGGTCTCAACACCGACGACATCAAGTACTTCCATATGGACTCCCACATCCAGGGACGCGGACCGAACCGTCTGAAACACCTCGACATTGAAGGAAGATGGATCTTGTCTGGAAAGAGCATTCCGTTCATCTCTGCCGCCTTCAACCATCTGGAGAAACTCAACGACGCTCAGGTCCCAATCAGAGACATCAAGGAAGAGCCGATCGATGCGATAGGAATGGTTGGCTGGACCAAGTCTTCTACTCCTGCGGAGGTCGAGATGGTCGAGAAAGAAGAGAAGAAGGTGCCGAAGAGATTCGTTCTCCAACCACCAGTCTTCGTGGAGGATGAAGTGCCGCCAAGCCCGAGAGAGGTCGTCCCGCATCGCTCGGCTGGATACGGTAAGAACATCTCTATTCACAGTTTTCATTCGAATACAATCATTTTTCAGGTCCTGCTCACCAGAAGAGAAAGCTGTCGATCCCGGATCGCTCCAGAAGTGTTTCGCCGATGCGCGCCGAGACTCCGTCTCAGACTGTCTTCGACAAATACGCTAAATACGAGAGACACCGCAAAGGTTACATTTCTTCTGATTCTGACTATGAGAGTAGTTCTGACGCCGAGAACGCGGAGCCTAGACTTATCAATTGGGAGGGACAACTATGGGCTTTAGCTGAAACCAAAGTCACTGTCATTCGAATTGTAGAAACTGAATATTACCTCGAATAGAAATAAACAATCGTAACTTCAAATTCAGTTGCCACAAAGTACCATTTTTCAGACTCGATCACCAGATACGGAACCAAGTGGGGAGATGCCGGATACGTCTCGCACAGCCCGTCGCCAACCGGTGAGATTCATACGGAATATCAATACTCTCGTCAATATTACCTTTAAACACTGCCCCTCCCCCCTTTTTATGCATTGAGTTTTGCTTGCCTTTTGACGTACTTGCTCAAAATTGTCGCAATTTGCTCAACCAATAGAATGGTAATGAAGAGATTCTAGAAAACACAAGCGTTCTCAGTTGCACCGCACCACAGAAAGACAGATGTTTCATTTGCAGGTGACGAGCCGCAAAACCTTCCGCATCGCACTCAGGCTCTCTCTCCGCGTCCTGCTTCCAGAACTCGTCAATATGACAGCGACTATAACCCAGAGTTTCTGAAGAAAGGTAATTTCGGGAGAAAACGGTTGGAAGGTCGATCCTTCCTCTTTCCATCCGGGATGCCAAATAAAAACTGCGAGCCTCCGTCGCTTCGCTAAACAGTAACATTAGAAGAAATGTCAACAGTCCATTTTGCGTAATTTCATTTTTTCGCCGTCCTACTTGCTAATGCAAACATTCCATTCTTCGGAAGAATTGAACTCTGCAGCAGCAAAAATAGACCACCAATTCCCGATTTACTTTAGATTCGAGCGCCGGCAACGAGTTGAGAGTGTTGACGAAGAACATCAAGGGAGACCATGTTCCGTACAGAACCACCGGATACGGAGCTTACCACGTCAAGAGACAGTATGAGCTGAGCCCCAGATCGATGGGAAGTGATTATGCCACGAGCAGTGGGTGAGTGGATCCATCCTTGTTTTCCGAATCTGCATGCAATACCCCCCGTTCAGATCCGAGCAGTCTTCACCGGTTCCGGCGAGACGCGAAAGATCAGCCGATGAGATCATTTTGAGCGCCTACCACGCTTCCAAGACCACCGATTCGTCTCGTCCAAGACGCGACAATTGGATCCGTCAATAATCCTCACAAAAAGAACCCAATACTCAGAAATGTTTTCAGACGAACGAGCTTTACCCCCCAATGCATTATCCACTCGCTTGTCGTCCAAACAAATATGTACAAAAGAAAATCTCTTGTTGTTCTAGAGATGAAGTAGTGATGTAGATGGAAAAGCGGAAGAATCTTTTGTGTGATCGAGCATAAATGATGTTGCTTCGTCTCAAGAACAATTTTGAAACATTTTTCTTCATATTATTCTTTTACAGATTATATAATTGTGCACAGTTTTTGAATGTAAGCTTATCACAGCTTTCTCGTCCCTTATTAATCAGAATTCGCATCTAACCGACGCTTTTAATGGATCGAAACACATCGATACCACTATCACTGGGAGTTTATTGGTGAGAGGATATATTGGAAATAAACATTTTATGGATGTACCAGAATTGGCTCTCATGAAATAAAAAGGGGACGGATTTAGATGAGGCAAGGTAAAACCGTAACGAAAACTGTCAGTAAACAGAACACGACTTTTGAATGGAATAAGTTAGGCAATTATGAAAATAGTTGAAGAATGGACAAACGTCAAAGTGAATGGAGGAGACAAATTATGAGAAATGAAGTGGAATAACTGATGAGATCAGATATCCTTCATCCGGTGGCTGGTTAGACGATATTCTGCTTTACTGGCGATGAACTCCAAGGACATCTAAAAACGTTAGTTAGTCGGACTAACTATGGAAAGCCTGTTCAATATTTGTGATTCTACAGACACACTTCTAGTCTCTAACTTTGTGGTTAAACACAGAATCTCTCTCACAATCGATACGGACAAACCAAGCAGAACATAAACTCTTATTGGCATCTGAATATTTGAGCACCTCTCCCAGTCTAAAAAGCAGAGCTCTTCATCTAGCAAGCTCAAAAAAGCTATAATCAGATGATGAAACATTTATTACTTCAAAAGAGCTAGGTTGACGAGCACAAGGAAGTGACAATACACAAATTGGGAGAGGAAGAAGACACGTAAGAGGAATTTTTTGTGCATGCGGAAAATCGGGAATCAAATTATGTGATTAATAATTGTACTCTTAATTAGATTCTATATCAAGACAACAGACACATACACACACAACCCAAGAAACAATCATTTTGTGGAGAACAAACAGGTCAACGCACATGAACGTCTAAAACCGGCTTCACTTGAGAAACACTTCTACGATAGATTAGTTCTTGATTATGTTCTCTCTGTTAATAACACTGACATAGAAGTGACACAATAAGCACCGAAGATTATGAAAGAGTGAAAGTGTAAATGCATGCAACGAGAACGGACACAGTTAGATTTGGGAGAGAGGAAGAAAGGCAAAACTCAAAAAACCCGCAAAAAAATCACAGTTTGAAGTCGTTTTGATAATAGAAAGTTTTCCAAAACTTGGATCTGTTCTTCCGATATTTGCAGTAAACGACAATCAGGGCGACGCCAATGAGCGAAAGCCAGATGAAGTAGTGGTGAGTGCGGCTCGACGAGTCCGGGAGGCTGTCTAAACACAGACATGCTCGACTTCTCTGTCAGAAACCAAACTCGCTTACCATAGCCATCAATGTTCTTCCAACTTCTCTGTGGGCTCGCGTCCAGCACGTTCTTCACCTTCTCGTTGGCTTCCAGTTGATCAACCTTGCCCGCATGGATTTTGAATTTGGGGTTCAGATGACGTTGGCCAGCGGAGAGTGTCTTTCCTTCCTTGTACTCGACCACTTTGTAGCCCGGGAGATTCTGAATGATAGCGTAGTTTTATCCTTTCTTTGGATGGTTCTCACCTCTGCAGAATCCGTCTTGATATTCGAATAGTATTTGAACACGAAAGGAAGTGCCTTTGATTCGTCGATGTCTCCGTTTGCGTCGTAACAATCAAAACAAATTGACTTAGGTGGGAATTGTTGCTTCTTGAAAGACGGATCATCAGTGAGCGAACCAGAAAGTCGTTTGTTGACAAAGTTGTGGACTCTCCAGAGCCAGGCGTACACATCTTCAGCTCTGGTGACCAGAGACAAATGATTCTTCTCGGCTTCCTTTGTGAAGTTCTGAGCACACTCGGAGCAACTCAAGAAATGGAAGATAAACGCACGGAACGGCTCAAGAACGTCGATGACTGGTCTGAACTCGGTGTCTGGAAAGAAATGAGATTCGTGAAATGGCTCAGTGTGGGCTCGTTTCCTACTATGCTTCTCTTGCTTGTAAGCCTCGACAGTGATGGTGTGAGCAAGTGTCCAGAGTCCGCATGTGTATCCTCTCAAGTTTGGCTTCGACCCCGCGCACGCCATCCAAGTGATCTCCTTCGGAAGCGGATTTCCAAGCGCTTGCTGAAGACGGAACTAGTTTACGCCGACAAGGAAACAATCAGTTATCGATGCGTCACTATTACAACGAGATTGTAAGCGATGCAACAAAACCAGAACTCACTTGTATCTCATCCACCTTTGCGGTCCACTCGTCAGCTGTGACAGCCGAACGAAGCTGGAGCCATTCATCGAGACGGAAAAAGAGACGACGCATCGGAGTGGTTCCCGGGGCATACTGCAAAGCCAAAAGGTGCATGAACCTAAGAACCACAAGTTGGAGTACCTTCTTGAGAGTGTGAATCCAGTGTTTGAGAGCAGCCAGTGGCTCGTCTCGAATTTCCTGTCTTCTCGGAATTTCCTTGTACAACATGTAGCTCATTGCACTCTTCAAGTCGACCAGCTGGACCTCGTACTGATTGGCGAGTGGATTCGACGGAGCAGCGATGACAGGCTGAAAAGAAGATGGGGAATTGAGTGAATTTCATCGAAAAATGGGATGAGGGTTCGGATCTTGTGATAGCTACGGGAATGTGGATTAAGGTGCAGTTTCAGTCGAAAAGTCGGGAGAGAGTTAACCACACCATGCGATCCACATACCAGAAATATGTTCTTAATTCCTTTTATATTTCTCCAAAAGCGTTTCCACATTGTAGCCCATGTCTGAATCAATATACCTAGTGTTGCACCCCCACGGAACTTATAGCAGAAATAAAAGCCTACCGCTGCGTTCGCCGCCGGCTGAAGAGTAGGATGATGGGCGGCAATCTTCTCTCCGATCTGCTCTTCGATCTTGTCGACGACATCCGTCCACTTTTCGATCGGACTACTGCTCTTCCACAACGGCTCCCCATTTCCTTTCGAGAAGAGAAGCGCATGTGCTGCCCCGTCGGTAAAGAACTTCGTGGCGATTTGATGATTCTGGCCGACATAGGTGACCTTCAAACCACTGTTCCCGTGATAATTTATTAGGTTCTGAAATTCGGAGATTCAACGGAAAACTAGCAGTTTTTCAGATTACCGCCCACGCCATGACTGCCGGACTGTCTTGCGCAATAATGGCGACGTATGTGGCGTCGCCAGCCGTTTTGAAGACGTCGTCGAGTGTCGTGCTTTCGGAAAGAGGCAGGAATGTTGGCCAAGACTCTGGATTCTGACGCTGTGCATCGGCTTGAGCAAGTCCGGCGATGTCGTGCGCCACTTTATCGATCATGTATTTGTCGCCGCTATACTTCATTCCGTCGTCCTTGTTTTGAGAATTGTATTTGAAATACTGAAATAATGGTTTCTGTTGAGTGACTACAAGACGAATGTATGTCCCTACTTTGAGAGTCGGGTACGAGTTAACTCCATGTTCTCGGCAGAGCGGCATGTTCTTGTCATCGGCGCAGTTGACGACAGTGACTTGGACAAGTGGAGCCCATCTTTCAAGCTGCCTGAAATCCGTACCAATTCGACCACTCGTGATTCATTCGGTGTCATTTTCTCGAATGTTGACATCCGGTTTCAAAAAATGCTCGCGGACATTGCGTTGCAAGAATTTCGGAGAAAAAGTGCGCTCTCGCATGAATGTTTGCTCGTTTAGCCGTAGTGAACTCACTTGGCGAACTTTTTGAATGTCGGCGCGTATCCAATACAAGCTCCACACCAAGATGAGTAGAACTCGATGAAATGTGCTTTTTTCTAAAAATATGATTGACACTGAATGACGTGGAGGATAGTGAACGTACCGATCCGTAGATAGCAGTGTTGAACGTGTCTATGTCAAGTTCGAGAATCGCATCGTTTTTGTCGTAGAGGGACTCGGTGGCACCTCTTTCAGCGGTGAACGCCAAGATGAGTACCAAGATAAACAGCATAAACGCTCCTGAAAAGGAAAAAAAATCGATATCGTGAAGAGAACGGAAAGTGGGAAAATGCGGAAGGAATGAAGGAGAGGGGGAGCGGAGGAGCGAGCGGACCGTTTTTATGATTATGGGAAATGGCATATCAAACCGCCGTTCTGTATCAAAACTGAGAAAAAGAAAAGAAAAGGGAGAGAGGAAGAGAGTCACACTTTCGCTCCTTTTGCCGCTTTTCTTTTCTGTTTCGCATTTTCAGATGCCATCTGTCATGAATACTCTGAAAGGAAGAGAAGAAACACAACGCGGAGAAGAAGAGAAGGCGGATTCGGATGTGAGAAACAAGGAAACGCGTGTGGGATAGCGAAGAAAAAGAAATTCGACAGCGGGGGGAAGCGGCTAGTTCGAACAGGTTTTGAGTGGCCAAAAGCAAGCTATGGTCGACTATCTCGAGCGCGCAAAACATTGATTCCATGCAAAACATACACGCCGTAAGACAGAAGCCGGCAAATTTTCACGCTCCTTCCAAGAGTGTACGGTTTTTTTTCTTCCTGTGGCGAAAATGAGGAGAAAAGTAGACGAAATACTGCGTGAATCAGAAAATGAGGTCACTAGTCTGCGGCCCGTCCGCACTCATCTCTCTCGCACCACCAATATGCGCGTCTGTGTGTTTAATGGGAGGTTTCGCCTGCCGAACTGTCGCCAAAACATGACGGTTTGTGCACGGCGGGCGAAAAGAAGCCGAAATAATCAAAAACAGAAATAGCGGAGGTGTCGAGAAACACTCGCTTCCTTCGGTGCCAATAAAAATTGATGCAAACGGTCGGAACGCAAAGAACGGGAGGCGGCCAAGGAGTGCGCGCGCGTAACCCCATCGATTTTTTTTTTGCAACATCAAAATGAACCAACCTGTTATAGCTACGGCGATGCAAAGATTTTTTGCAATGTCCGGCTCTTTCTCGTTCATGCGGTTAATTCCCCCCTGCAAAAAGTAGCAATTTTAATTGCATGTCTAGGCGAGAAAAGAAGGGAAAGCAGTAATTAAACGAGTATGTCGCGTAAATAAGTTGGCCAGCGTGTGTGGTCTGCATTGGCTCGTGCATTGTGGTGTCTGCGGCATTGACGGCCACTTTGTATTTACTGACGAGCAAGTTGATTAGTTGGAAGGGTCTCATGCAAATTTATGTGGGAAAACGCATTCGTCATGGAATGAAAACGGAAGAGAATTGAAAAGATGGTAAAACAGTTTGGAAAAACTTTCCCAGACATACATTTGATGGAGGACTGAGTAAACAACGTCATTTGAACGGAATTTGAACAAAGTCACTGGGAAAAGATAATGAAAACGAAAAAAAATCGTTTTTAAAGAAAACTTCAGTGATACTCATCGATTTTTTTCCGTGATAAAGTAGTTTATCCGACGGATTAGTGGGACGATGTTATTTTGCGACGCACGAGCACTAGTCTGTCACAATCGAGTTGTTCCACAAAGCGAAAAACCTCGTTATGAGTATTCAAACAAACTTCATCCCGAAAAAATATATATACTCGTGGCAGACATCAATTGAGTGACATTTATGATAATCATCAGGAATATAACGTTGCTTTCGAGAAATCTGGGGAAAACTCGGAAAATTTGATTAGACACATGTTTGGGCCCACACCGCTTGTTGCATACTTATTTTTTGTATTAGTTATATGAAGTTCTTACTTTTTTTCTGGCTTGCGGTTCTAGAAAATAAACTATCGTTTTTTACCCCCGTCGGCCTCTTTTTTATTTGTGAACTGTCGGTTTTGGAACAATTTCAAGTCCCGGCATACTAGTTTTGATATGAATGAATTCATTTCTTTGGCATTTTCCATTTGCTTGAAGCAAACCGATGTTTTTTTTTTGATTATTGTTAAAACACGATAGGATAAACGACTTAGGCCGCGCAGTGTCCGTTTATCGGCAATTTCACACTTGTATGAACTCTCCTTGAAAGGAGCTGAAGAGAGTGGACGCATTTCAAAGAGACCGAGAGGCCAATAAAGTTTTCTTCAAATGTTATGTGACCGCCAATGAAGTTGGATTCATTTTTGTGTGATATAACCGTTTTCCGCTTCAATCATCAAGTTTGTATAAGGACTTTAGAAGGAAGATCCATTCGCCGCATTGAACGGATGAATATACATTTTATTAGGCATATCGTTCCGAAAGCGAATCACATTTTGAATGTTTGAGTTTGAAAGTGATTCCGATGGCTACTGTTACTCCCAGCCACGCAATAAACGCGATTTATGAACTTTGCCTCTGTGGCAAAAGTGCTAATTTGCACCAGAGGTTTTATGATAGTCTCGTTTCTGCTAATAGATTTACAACCGATCGTTGTTTGTCGGAGCAACTGTTGCGCAACGTCGCTACTCTCGATTCAAATGGACACGAATGGTGACACAGACAAACATGTTTCGTTCTCGTAGCAATGATTAGAGTTCAGCAGCCCAGACAGCTTTTCATGCGTGTTCTCTAATCACATGTCTATGCTCGTCAAAGGGCGAAAGTGTTGAGTTTCACACCGATTGGCTTCCCTCTTATCTCCCTTCCCTTTCCTCAGATGTTCCTGGGATTGAACGCGCCAATGAGATAAGGGGGCTACATTTCGGATTTTGTATTGTGTCTGAACATAATGATGAAAAGCAATGTTTGTTCGATTGGATAAAACGTGAATGACCCTGACGTCACACAAATTTTTGTATTTCTTGTGATCTGACGCAACCAAAGAAGCGTGATGTTTGTTACTGCGTGGATCTTTTGTCCAGTAACGTGGTAGATTCTAGTCTGGTGTTGTCCACGAAGCAAGAAGGTAACTTCATTTTGTAGTACATCCAATATGACAAAACTCTTATCGTGACTTTTTACCCCCATCCCCTTTACCGGAGGTTTGAATTATTATCAAATTAAGAACATCAGAGGAGTATGAACTTTAGCCCTTTGTCTGGCCTATCAGTAGACACGACATGTTCTACTTGTTCTCATTTTGTTCTCTCGACCTTTAAACATAAGCACAGACTACTTTCGGAGCTCAGAAGAGCTGAAAACTGTTGTTTGGTGCTGTCCTTGGGAATTGTGTCCCTTAACGGCCACTGGGTGAAACTTCTTATCTTGAACGCAATGGTTTCTCAAAAGATCATCCTATTTTTATCCTTTTAGTTGTCTGAGCCAAATCACCAGAGCTCAATAAAAAACACGGAACGTGTTTGCAGGCATGATTAAATTGAAATTGTTCCTTCACACTCGACTGCTTTACTGAAGAAATGAAAAAGAAAACTGATTGTTTGTAAACATGTTGCGTGTCAAGAACAATGTTGAATTCAAAATCTTTCTTCTCTGTTCTCTTGGTTTCTCAGTTTTTCTTCTGCAACAATCTCATCTATTGTCATTTTTGTTTTCATTTCCAACAACCTTTTCTCAGTTCCCCCTATCTTTTGTTGTCTACTAACGTACTTCATTCAAAAACTCGGTGCAAATAGTCTAATGAGAAGCGAAGACCCTGCTAAAAACACCGAAACGGCGAACTTGCTGTTTTTTACCATTGCCTTGTCGCCCACATATGTTTGGATTTGGTAATCCTGTGGTTGGTGCAGGATCAGAAAACAATTGTTAAGAAGTGGGTTCTCCGGAACAGTGTGAAACTCCGGGAACAAAAGGGAATCCCTTTACTAAACGCATGATCTTGCCGGATGTTATTTGACATGATCCCTTCTATTGAATCCATCTGCTGTTCCAGTTTTTCTTGTCTGGAGGATTAGTATGCCATAGAAACAGTGGGGATAATGGGAGGTGAAGAGTCCGCGAGTTCAATAATATGACGAGCAACTGAATGGTGTCAATCAAAACGTTGTTGCAAGTCCGCCTCCGGTTAACCACAGTTGCTGAACATTTGGGTGATGTTGTGCTGGATCTTACGACATGGTTTTAACCTGGAAACCGTTTTTGTCCGAAGGCCTCTCACTTTTTGTTCTCACATTACATCTTTGATGGTATTCGCAATGAACTTATCCTTTTTCAGCTGGACATACATACGAAAGTGTGATAGTCTAATAAGTAACCGGTCAAACAGTTTTTTGAAGATCATTGGAACGGTCAACTATCTCACTCCAGTCTAGGAGAGCATTGGATTTTCAGTACCATCGCCTTGGGATTCAGATATGCGTAATAGCAGTCTTCTGAGTTCTAGTTTGTGGCCGATTCTCTGAAAACGAATCACAAAACTGAACCTCCTGGGAACGATTTTACTCCATATTACTCCACATGTTGTTCAATTATTGTATAGCCAGCATTTTCTCTACTGGAGTGAAACACTTAACATGTTCCGAATCTAGTGATTTTTTTGTCATTCTCACAGTGACACCTTTTCGGCATAACAACAATGTGGTATCCTTTCTCGTCTCGTTTTCCCTCCCCTCCTTAGATCGCTGGAGGCGGTCGTCCGCCCTCATCCTTTTGACTCGACCCACTACCGTGCAATGCCACGCCCCTCGGCACCTCAGCACTGGTTCGCTCCTCCCCCCACCAGACCCATCACTTTGACGCGTCATTGTTTCCATACCTAATCGTGTCAGTATACCAACTCGTCACAACTCAGATCCCACTATGGCCCGATTCTCTATTCACGAATTATGCCCCGATCTCATCGACAAGTCCAACATCATGGAGCAACAGCAGCAGCTTCCACCAATGCAAATCGCAGTTGACTCGACTGCTTCAAGAGGTCAGTTCAAATCTTTTGGTACTTTTTTTTTCGAATTTAAGCAGAACTTCTCTAAACTGATAACATCTCCTTATCTCCTTCTTCTTCAAGTTTCCCGAACCCTATTGTTCCCGCTTCCAGAGTTCGCAATGAACTAGGACATCCTCTTCATTTCTAGCGTGGATGTTGATGTAATACGGGGTTTTCTCGTCTCTAAGACTTGTGGTTTTTGGTTTCATATCGATATGAAACATGTACCTTTCTGGTTACGGTAGCTGCACACGAAAAAACCAAAAAACCTGGAGTCGTAACATCAACCTGTATACTCTCAGTTTTCGTTTTTGAAGTGCGAGATAGGTAGGAAGTCATACCGTAGTCTAGGACGCACTAGTTGTCTCGATGTTTCCAAAACGTTTCTGGCGTCTTGCCGCCGATTACCATATTCAAAAGGCCTCTCCCGTATTATTGTTATTATCTGTTAAACATGCACCTCGCATATGTGCTTCAGCTTACGGTAGTCGGTGTTTGTCAGAGCTTCCAACCGCACTTGTTGTCGCCGTTGATTGATGTTTGCCATCGTTCTCGTTTTTCGTATCAACCCGCCTGAATCCCTCCGGGCGTTTACACTATCTCACCTGAAACGACAGTAGACTCGGCGGCCTCAGTTGTCATGTTCCGGAATTGAAAACCCACAAGCTCGTCAAAACTATCATCTCTTTGTTTCACCACATGCTCGAGTCCTACCGTAGTCTCCACCTCCCACACGTTCGTCATTTTTCAGGAGTCAGCGACCCATGCTCGTCGACAGAAACGGAAACAATGCCAAGTCCGGCGCTTGAGAACAACGAATTTCTCGATGAAAGCATCGATGACGAGAGATCTGAGAGCGCTTCCAGCAAAGATTCAAAGAGTCCGAGTTCAAGTTCTTCTGAAGAGAAGAAGACCGGATCGCCAACTGATAAGCCGCCGTTCTCGTACAACGCTCTCATCATGATGGCTATCAAAAACAGTCCCGAAAAGCGTCTCACACTGGCTGGAATCTACGAGTATATTGTCACCAACTATCCGTTCTACAAGGAGAACAAACAGGGATGGCAGAACTCCATCCGCCACAATTTGTCTCTCAACAAATGTTTCGTCAAAGTTCCCAGAAGCTTCGATGATCCAGGAAAAGGTAACAGAGAGTTCTCATGAAGGTGTAACCTAATTAACTGTCTTCAGGAAACTACTGGATGCTCGATGCCAACTGCGAAGACGAGGTCTTCATTGGTGGCACTACCGGCAAGCTCCGCCGTCGTCCGACCAGCATGTCCCGCGCCCGAATGGACGCCTACAAGCAGTACGGTGCCGCGGCGGCCACTCTCTTCCCATTCTATTCATCTGGAATCCCAGCTATGCCCCGTACTAACCCTTATATTCCGGGTCCCCCAGCTCCTTTCATGGGCCGTCCGTTGGTTCCCATGCCGACAATCCCCCCTGTTTTCGCTCAACCAGATCTTCTCCAAATGTACATTTCGCAACAACAAGGCCTTTTCCCCAAGCTACCGTAGTTTCTTATTCCCTTCTTTAATTTGTTGTTTTTTTTCTGACATCACTCTTTGTTACTTCTCTTCTGTCATCATATGTTAGCGTCTATCAGTAGTTCGGTGCACCCAAGTCCTAACTTATTTCCTGTCCTATTCTGAACACATTTTTATTGCTTTCAGACGGGTGCACTAGTTGCAATACTCTGTGTTCCCCCCCCCCCCCCCTTCTCCCTACCCATCTTCTCTCACCCCATAAAACAAAACCAACCGAAAAAAAAACGGCAGTTCGTCGGATTGTGTCGTATTCCAATTTAGATCTGTGACATTGCTTTAAACTTGTTTCCATTCCGTGTTCCTAAAACGTTACATTTTTCTTGTCATCACTCGACTGTTTCCATTATAAATCATTCAGTTATTCGACTCTTTCACGGTTTTGACGTCTGGTGCGTCTTACGTAACGGTCCACAAGAGGTCGAACACGGTATTTGAGATGCTCGTGTGTTCGTAACGAGCAGATGGGCCTTTTTGAAGTACCGACACAGTTCAGCTTATCTAGATCAGATTAGAAAAACGAGTCGAAGCGATTTTTCCGTTTGACACATTGGGAATAACGTATTCGTTTTCATTTTGCGTCGCGTAGTGTTACGGGTTACTAAAATGTTTATGTGTACTGGAATATCTTGTTTCCTTCCATCTCACCGACAGTTTACAATATAAGAAGCATTTACCGTCAGACCGTATCCTCAAAAATGTCTCATCTTTCTATAAACTTTTGGCGTTCCGCAGTCAAAAAGGTTCCCGCAGTCAGTTTCTGCCGGCACGGTATCAAATTTCCCGCGACGCCGCCACCAACAGTGGGCTATCAAGTCGGTCCGCCGGTGACCTGAATCGGCGACCTCAAAAACGGGTGAGCGGCGGAAGCGGGTGTAACAGGCGGGAGCCGATTGACTCCTCTAATGTGTCCAACTGCGGCTGGTGAGGGCTGTCGGCACCGATGATGACGACAACAGGTGCTCTCCCGTTCTGCCAGTCAACCCGCAGTGGCCCAATAAACCTGCGGCCACTGAGTGGGGGGTTGATACAAATTTACAATGATCGATGAGCCGGGAGAAGCCAATCACCGTGGCATATTTATGATCTTGGCACATATTTGTGGACCGGAAATCCAAGGGGCGCTCATTCTTGTGTATGTTTATCTGCCACATTTATGTTTATTTTGAAATTGAGACACATCAGCATTCCAATGGCTTTTGTTATGAAATTATGAGGATTAATGATGTAGTTGGAGGCAAAGAACATGAGTTTACAATTTATGTGTGGCAGCCGAATTCCAGTAACGTTTTCGGGGTCCTCGCCACTTGTTTCGAGTGATCTGACATGTGCACACAAGTGGATGACCCTCGTACCGTATGGGGAGAGGCAGATGGGGGAGTTGTGCAACACAACAACGCTTTCGGCTCTCAATTCGGCTAATCTTTTCATTATTGTACTGTTGGTACAAAACCATCTAAACAGAAGAGCTGTCTTCCTAATTGCTGGTTTCTTCTGATTGACCGTTAGCTATGGGGAAACGAAGAATGTTTCTTTTCCTTGGGATACCTTCAGAAACGAATAAGAAAACGACTCAATTACATTATTCCCAGGAGAGAGGACATTTGGAAGTGTAGGGATTAGACGGATGTTCCGGTACAACCTGTCAATCTTCCGTTCCAGTTAATCCAATTAGGATTATCTTGATCTGTCTAGAACAATGTGACTAATAACGGAAACGAATGCAGGTGTCTGAGATCTGGGAATCATCGCGTCTTGACAGAAGTCCACTAAATGTCGTCATGGCCTCTCTCGAACAGTTCAAAACGGACAGATGAGAAGGCACTCACAATTGTTCGCCAGATGACACACACCATCGGAGTATCATCATTATGGTGTTTATTACATAAAATTGGACAACACATGAGCAGCTTTATCCGCTTACACCGATTTGCTCGTTGCCGTAATTAGCACTTCCCAGCCGTTCCTTTCGCGAGATGGTCACATAAAAGATACAGTGTAGAGGGTGCGAGGCACATGTCTCTTTCTCAAAAATGTGTCAATTACCGAGAACAAAGATGAGAATGCAGCAATAGTTTGCAGAGTCACATGAAAAGACCCGAACTGTTTGAGAAGGAGACTAGCCAAAATGAAATAATTCCAAGTGAATCGGTTACTATAAGGGGGTGCGACCGATTAACAGCTAGTAGTCGAAATACCGCTCAAAGACTTGTGTTCTTGTGTTTGTTTCAAGGGATCCTTCACGGTAAGACAAACACTGAGTTCGAACATGCAACATAGTGACTGATGTAATCTATGACTCATCACTTCTCATGTTCGCCTAAGCAAAATCGTATTTCCTATATCCTCCAGGTTTGTTTGCACAGTCTATCCGACAAGGTGTCTCAAGATCGCTAATTGTAGTCACTTGCCGTTTATTGCGCAATCCTCCACGGTGTGTGTTACCTTCTAAACCGAGGTACGCGGCGATTGTCAAAGGCGCGCATCGCTCTGCTACCGACCGCTTGGTCCGCTTCGCCCGCCTGCGGTTTACCTTTGCGAAATAAACACCGTCGCACTGCATAAAAGACTACAGTAGCACTAGACAAATCGACTGCTAAATGGATAAAGAGAGCATCATCCGATTGCGTGGGCCGCTTTTCGCATGTCGGCTGAACGCTTTGACACGGTTTTCGAGAGCGTTGCGTGAGTTTGTAACATCTGCCGAGCTGTTGTTTTCTCAAACCCCTTCATCGCAATTACCACCTTGACGCCGGGGGGTTCTGATCTTGAAGCAATTGAAGGACGGTACGACGATATAAGGTGTAATTATGTTCGCACTTCGATGACAATATTGTGGCGGCGACATGTATACGACATCACAGCAGGGAACCTTCTTTTTTTGTTTTACCGCATGCACACACACACACATCTACTCTTTCTTCAAGATCCGTCACAAGAGGGGAGAAATATACGTTTGAGATTGGCTGCCGAGGCGCATGGGACGCGAGGAAGACGGGGGACGAGGGATCGATGTGTTTGCTGTGTATGAGCCAGCTGTTTTGGTTCCAGTGCGGGGGCGTCGCCGAGCCAGCCCTCCGGTGGCATCTGTGCTCGAGAAGCTCGGCAGAAGTCAGTCGAGAGAGCTCACCGCCATGCCGTCCGACGTGGCTTTCAGAGCCCGTAATCCGGTCTGCTTGCCGAGATCCCGCTCCGTCGAGCGCTTCGGAACTGTTGGAACTCTTACCAGGTATGCCCATCTAGTCAACATAGAAGAGAACCATAAATGATTGATAATTTATTATTTTCTTTTTTGAATGAACAGATGTCAGGTAGCATTATGAAGAATGTACTAAAGTTAAGTTTTAGCTGTTTCACGCTCTTCAATTTCCAGTAGCTCTGAACTGAAAACATCATTTTGATATGAAAACCCGCAAAGTTATACTTTGGGTACCAAAATTACCGTTTTCTATGGGTATTTGTGACCGTTCGAATGTGATAAAACTGCTAGAAGTTCTCAAGTTCAAAAAACCCTGCTCGATTTCCCCAAAAGACGTATTATTGTCTGTTGTTTCAGTTCTAACCAGGTTTCTTGTTTTTGAATCGTGTGCTTAACTATACAAAAAAAAATAATTTCAGAGTGACATCGGTTCCGAATCTTTCGACGGCCCGCGTTGGATCCAACTACCGTTCGTCGACTCTTCATAAATACCGTAGAGACTTCGATTCGGTGAGTGATTTCTATGTCCCACCTGCTGGGAACAGCTCAAGAAATGCCCATAAAACCGAGGAGTGTAATTCGATAGGAGCCATTCCTCGGCTCCTCTCTTTTTCTCTTTTTCTTCCTCTTTCTCACTGTTTCCCAGAAGAGATAGATCGTTGGCATCCTCCCCGGAAAAGTGTAATGTCCGTTGCAATCTCTGTTTTCTTCTTTCGCCCGCTCTGGTTTTTGGCGCCCTATCAACAAACAATATGAAACGAGGAGAGATAGAAGAGATCATTGAAGTTCACACTTTTGCAGCTCGATGATTCGGCGATCGATCGGTACACCTTCTACACCCCGTTCTACTGGCAAACCTACCGTTTTGCGGCTCGCCGTCAACTCTACGTCGACCCGATCCCGAACAGCTTGGGTCATGAGTACGCTCCCTTCTGGTCGAGATACAAGTGGTACACCGACTGGCTGAACCCAACCTACTGGAGACGTTACCGTGACCCGAACTACGATAGACCGCTCTGGAACAGCTGGAGACCGTGGCAATATGACACGTAGGACCTGAACATGACAGTGGCTATGTCATACACTTTTTTCAGCAAGAACGTCAAGACCGCCATCGATCTGTACAGAAACGGATGCATTGACTTCAAGACTCTGGACAAGAAGTGGATCGAGCCGACTGCTTTGGGACGTCGCGGAAAGGACTGGGCTGATGTCTACCTGCCGGCTGGTCAGTTTTGAATCTCAACTACTTGCTTCACTCCATCATTTTCAGCTCGCTACGGAGCCCATCGCTACTTCTACTCGTGGTCGTAAACTGCTTAGCAGTTCCGGTGCTACTAGCAATAACGATGTTCCATTTGGACTCGATTTGAACGACCGTACTCTTTTTCTTTTTTTTAAATACAATTTTTGACATTTTTTGTATACAGTGATGTTCCATTCAATGCGAATATTGTGAATTTCAACATTAAATAAATAAAGAGTCATCAATAAACGTACTAAATATGATTTTATTAATAATGAAGATGAGTAGAAATGTATATCATCAAACGAAAACCCATACTTTACCCCGTAGAACATGCATTCCTACTAATCGGCTTTTGGCGCGGCGTGGCAATCTTTCGATCAGTGAAGCATCTTTTTCACTTTATCATTGACACCTTCCACAACGAAATCGTTTGTTTCGGTCTGAAGCAAAAATAGAGTTGTGATAAAAGAAACGCAGATTATCGGGCAAAGTGCGTCTTCTGTAGCGAGCACATACCATTTCCTCTATTCTGTTCAGTTTCGATTCCTGTATTTTGAGCTGTACGTGTATATCGACGGCGAGACCCTTGACAGACTCGATGCCCTGATCGATGTGCATCAGATTCTTTTCCAGCTCATCTTCTATTGTGTCGCATGTCAATCTGGAAAATAACTTGAGTTGAACGTTTCTGGAATGTTGTTTACCGTTTCATGAATTCTCCGGTAGATTCTCTTCTTTTGTTGGAACTTCTGAAGATCACGGTGCTGTTCTCCTCTTTGCGGTTCAGTTTGGGACTTGTCATCTTTCTGAAAACATATCTTCTCGTTTCCCTTTTTTTTCATTTCTAAAGGTGTCTCACTCCAAGACCTCTTCCTTGATGATGTCACGTTCCCGTTTCCGAAAATATTTGAATGGAGCACTGAAAACAACTTTTATTATCTTGCATGTCGTCCGCTTTGCGACCAACCAAAGAATTCGAAAAATGTTACATCCGCAATAGTGCTCCATGTTGGTGACATTCCGAGAGACAACGTTCAAGTCATCGTTCACCTTGCTGAGATTGGCCTCGATCTTGTCGAGTTGCTCTGAACTTGCATCTTTGAAAACTTGATTTCCAGAGAATGATAAGAAACACCGAAATGATTTCCGTTGGTCACGTAACCAGAACTGACCGTCCTGATCTTCCAGTGCGGCCACCGTATGCACACCGTCCACGTTCATCTGGTCGAGATCGCGAATCATGCGGAGACTGCTCTCCAAGGACTGAAACACATTATTATTTGCCTGATTCCTTTCTGATGATCATACTAGACACAAGTTAGTCTAGTTTTGAAACAAACAAGTCGTGTACATCAGAAGAAACATGTCTTTCAGGATAACACCTTTAAGTGGAGAGATCACTACTTCCCCATATCATGATGCAACAAATCAGAACTTCGAAACAAAAACTGCCAGACTAATTGTGAATAATTAATGTCAGAGAGAAGTGGCACGCTGCCATTTCGCACACATCAATTATGCAGAAACAAGATGGCGTCAAAATCAGAATGATGTTTGTTATTTCTTTCGAACCTGGACATTAAGTTTCGCGATTTCTGCGTCAAAGTCGACCATTTTGAGCTTTATCCGTTTCTGGACACTTTCTTGCGAGGGCAAAACCACCGGTTCCGGTACACTGCAATAATAAGAGTGAGCAGTGAAACGAGAAAAACAGACTTACGATTCGAGAGTTTTCCGAGCCATTTTTGAAGATTGACCTGATCAAACAGACTGCGAAATCGATAAAAAAGAATTGGCTCGATGTTATCATCATTTCGCCTCTTATCACACACCTGTGAATTCCCATTATTGAATTCCAGTTGCGTCCTCCTCCCATTTCGAGTGACGCATGAACCGGAGAAGAGCGACGACGCACAAAAGTTATCAAAGTGTGCCACAAGGAAATGGCGAAATTCCTGAAAAGAAAACGCCGTTTGGTACTACATTCCTGTGTAACTGACGACTAGATTGACCATGTTTCTGTGTTTTGCATCTCGTCACTTTTGTGTGACTTCTTGATGAGTACACATAAAATATCATCAGCTGATTCTCATCAGGCAGCATGATTCCTAATCCTGTTATGGGAAGGACGCGCACTTTGAGAGTGTGCTATATGACAGGAAGAGGAGAAGAAAAAACAACAAAACAGCTCTGCAGAAAGGCGACAGCTCGCATTTCGCCCTTTCTAATGGCTAATTAGTCATCTTGCTCTTTTTCGTTTCTTTGCAACTTATGACTTGTTCACAACAGTTTATTCACTAAAAGTTTTGACGGCTCTGCCCACAGGAAGGCATTGTCAAACAAATGTTTTATTGAGGGAAACATGGATGAAATCGAATTGAAAGTAAGTTTGTCATAAGGGGGGGGGGCGTATTCGGGACTAGCAGCAGAGACAGGCGACAGGTCAAGATGCGGCTGTTGAATCAACGGCGTCCCAGTCCGACGAAGTAGTTCCGAGCGTCCACACCGTTGTACCCGACCGTCTGGAATCGAAACCATACTCAACTGAGCCTATTGATCTCTTCCAACTTACACTTCTCTTTCCGAAACTCATCCGGAAGCTGTTAGGGTCCAAGTTAACCTGCCGCTTCCCGAAGGACATGCGGAAAGCGTTAGCGTCCATTCGCTTTTGCCCCGGCGGCAGGAAGAAGTCGTCATCCTGCTCCTGGTCCTGGTCATCCTCCTCAGCCATCACCTAAAAATAGAGCAGTTGAACCGAACTAATTAGTCGGAAACGTACTGAGCGCTTTCCAAACGACATGCGGAAGGCGTTGGCATCCATGCGCTTCGCCTCTTCGAACTTGGTCTCGGCGTCGTCCACCGCCCTTCCCTGAGCTTCCGAGCCGGACCGCTTGCCGAAAGACATTCTGAAGGCGTTCGGATCCATGCGCTTGGCCTCAGTTGGAGAAGACGCCTGGAAAAACAAATGGAAGGTGTTGGGGCTTCTGAAAGTGAAGATAAACTAACACTGCGCTTGCCGAACGACATGCGGAACGCGTTGGCATCCATCCGCTTGGGGAAGAGATCAGCATGGGAGAGAACGACTCCCGCGAGAAGGCACGCCAGAGCTAGGGTGACTTTCATCGTTGCCTCAAGTTGTGTCTGCAAACCGACAGAGAAAATGAGCGTGTTGGAAAATGTCGGGGCTCTGGGAGCGAAATCGGAGAGGGGCGGGGCTTATGAGTGAACTACTCGGCGTGATGTGAGCCTAAATTATGGTCTTCGGCTCAGAAAAAGGGGCTGGACTTTCTAGAGGGGAGTGGGCCTTGGGGAAATGAGAAGCAATGGACAAATGTGAACTATGGTCGCACAACTATTTCGCTAATGGGGAAATACTTTTTTGGGGTTGTTCTCTTTCGAAGAAACACGGAAAGTGGAAGAGCTGAACGGAAACGAACGACATCATGCACTTCCGGAGAGTGTGATGGCGAAAGGGAGTCCCTCCCGAAAAACACGTACACTTCGTTTTCCGGCTACAGTAGGAAACGAGCGAAAAGCGTTTTCATGTTTTGGCAAAACTAATCTTGCTTTTACTGGTTACCAGGAAATTGGCTTTGTTGATTAGGTGTCAGGATTATAAGAAACAATCGCGGTACCAGGCACCAAACCTCCTCCATGGAGTTTCATATTCAAGTTGGGGGAGGAAGTGCTGGCTTGTACGCCAAAAACACGTGCACCGCGGAAATGAATATGAATGAATCGCCGAGCGACAAAGTTTTTAATTTTTCGGGATTCGATGATTTTTTTTCTGAATTGAAAACTCGCTGTTTCTAGGAGATATGCTAATAATCGATTCAATAATTCATTCTTATCGGAGCCCCCGCTGTTTTTTTGATGATCTGGCGGGACGGAGGATAGAAATGAATTAATGGGGAAGGTGTCTGTCGGTGACGTGAGACAGCGTTCGCTTGGAGGGGATTGGAATCGTCGAAAACGAAAAGATATTCGGAGAGATCCGGATTCAAAGATTTAAAAAAATCAGCATTGTGAGTCACCGTGCGTGGGAAGAAGAAGAAGAAGGAGTGTGGTAATCGGAGCCCGATGACTTTCACTCAACGTACGCCTTCTCAACTTTTGCCTCTTGGGAATGGTCATTTCATCTAGAGGTACAAAGATGAAACTACTAATTGGAAAGGGAAAAGAGCACTCAAAATGAGTAACCAGAATTTCTCGTCTCACACAGCCGATTTCCGCTCTATAATTGAAGGGAGCGAAATAAAAGTTTTTGGTTCCTGAATCCGAATGTTACACATCGCGGCTAGCCGAACTGAAAATGAAACCACCAAACGAATGGGTTATTTGAAAAGACTTCCTTGTAAAAGAGAATCACAAGAATTTTCACTCCTATTCTTTTCTCAACATTTGATGAATGAACCAGTATTAGTGGGAAGAGAGAGGAGGGGGGGGGAGCGACTGCGATGAATTTTAAATCGTCGTTTTTGGCATCGCCCGGAAGAAAAAACTAATTGTTTTCGGAAGAGAGAAAAATAGTGAATATATTTTTTTTAAAGAACGAGAAGAACAATGGAGATGAAATGAATTGGAGGGAATAGTTAACTGATGCGAGAAAAAAAAGTCGTTGACTCAGAAGAAGGAAAAAAGGCGAATCGTCTACCTCAAAAAACAACCGATTAGTCGCAAAAGTAGACTAATCCGATTGCTCAACGTGACTGCGAATTCAGAAGTGAAAAAAATGTTGAAAACGACGTCTCGGAGTCACGTGAGAACAGCCACTACCTACCGCTGAGTCAGTAACCCGGAATTGTAGTTGATCATAAAAAAACAAGAAAGAAAGTAAGAAATGAGGAAATTGGATTTGCGACCAGCTGCCTAGATAGGAGCCAAGAATCTGAAGTGACACCATTGAAGATGATGATGATGCGAGAAACTAACAGGCTTTAGAGTTCTTAAGAGCGCGATTAATCCACTGAATGAGCTGTCCTCAGCGCGGCGACAATATGTCGGAGCTATCGGATCAAATGACGAATGACTCAAAAATCTCGCGCCTAATGAAGAAGACATCATCGGCAAAGAGAAGAAGAGCCGCCCAGCTACGTACTTTCTGAAAGGCGACGGATCACCATAGAATGAAGTGAGCTAATCTCTTCTCAATTCCTGTGTCTGATCGACTATAGTGAATCGGAAAAAAATCAGAGGTAAATGTCAATGGAAAAATAACAATGGTATTCAATGCGTGAGATGATCATTTTTCATATTTGAAATTTGAAATGAACTTTCTCTTCTTTCAAGAGAGTTCACTACTAGTTTTCGACAAAAAATAAGAGGGAGAAGCAGAAAGAGGCGGTTAAGTTCCGAAATCCAATAGGAAATGTCAAAAACATGAGTGTACTCTAGCAGGAAGAACCAGAACCACATCATATGAGAGGGTTTCAAAGACCAGCAACTCCCTTTGCAGCTTTGATTGGCTCACGATGAGCCATCGCCTGTGTGTCACCTGATGAACGACCTTTTCGAAGGAAAGAGAGAGAACTAGGCGAATGAGTGGAAGTTGGAATCAAAAGTTTTCCGGGATCGTGTGAAGTAGTGACGTGGTGCGATGGGCTTGAAATTCATGAATGGTGGCATTTGGTGGTTGAAGAAAGGGCGCTGATTGCCAAGTCGAAATTGAAAGTCAAGCTGATTACTCACGTGAGAGAATGATGCGAAAGGTGGCAGTCTGCAAAAATTGCACAAGCGTTTCTGCTCAGAAAAAGGGCGATCACAATAGTCACTCAGCGACGGCCCGAACACAATTAGGGCTCGGAGGTGACGAGTGTTTTCCGAATGGTGACCAGTCGAATTACGATGATGGACCCGCTCATCCACCCGAAAACGATTCGTGTCGTGGGAGGGCTCACTTCCCGTCCTTCACGATACAGACTTTCTGAGAAGTCGTAAAACACGGCCCATCTCATCTCACAGAAATAGGTTGCATTTCGCAAATTGGTTTCTTTTCTCAGACCAAAAAGAATGTGGGACGGGTCAAAAGAAGTCGGAACCTGGAAGTGGGTGAGGAACAAAAGGAAGAGGGCACGAATGAATAATCACGTTATACGAACCGCAGAATAGAACTTTTTGTATTATGTTTTTCTGTGAGTAACGTCCGAGTAGAGACAAAAAGAGAGAGGGTGAGTGACTGTTAGTTTCAGCGAAAACACATCTAGGAAATGAGATCTGTGCTCGGATAGTTAGATAGAGTTGTCTGGCGAAGAAAATGATTTCATCGTGGTTACTCATGGCTGACTTCGAACTGACCGTTTGTCTGGAGTCGTTATTTGTAGGTAACAAGGAGTCTCGATGATCCGGAGATCCGACTCAAACAAACTCATCTAGCGACAAATTGGTTAGAAACTCGAATTGGACTCGCTATTCCGCACTGCTTTCATGTGTTCGGGGGGGGGGGGGGGTCCGAAAGAAAAGATCACGTCACGAAGAAACAAGATTTCGAGGGATGCCCAAGTGTATTTCAAAGTTTTACCAACTTGTCACTTTTGTTTTTGAATTCGGAAGAAGGGACAAGTCCGTGATGCGTGGGACGCAATGACAAAGACTATTGACAAAAAAACAAGGCGTTTCTTGAAGAAAAAACTTTTTTTTTCAAGCTGCGGAACTGAAAAATTTGAACCGAGTTTCCATCAATGAGTTCCCGATTTGGATATCTCGAATGTTTGGAATGTCTTTCTTTGAAAAATGAATGGAATGCATGTGAAAAAAGTATTCAGGTCATAAAACTGGCTTGTCTGGAGTTGGGGAAATAAAATTTCGAATGGATGGAAAAGGATTGCTCATCACCACCGCATCGGTCTCCTAAACTTTCAAACGAGAAAAGGGGAAATAAGGGGCCAGGACACGAGAACACTTTTGTAGCAGCATTGCTTAAATTTAGAACTTCCTACTTGCTATTCTCAGACTCTCCGTTGTTTCCTTTCTGTTTTTGACGTCATTGAGTCACAGAGTCGATTTCAGTGATAAATGTGGTGTTCCGGAAATAATGTCTCTCTCGGGTCTTCCTTTGTTTTGTTCAAATTCGGAAAATCAAAAATTCCTATGAAAAGGAGAAGACAATACAAAAAAGTGATGTTGACTGCATAAAATAAATGGCCACTCGAGATGTTCGTACTATTCATAAATCAGGCGAAAAGTCAGAATTCGTCAGTGAAGACGTTTCAATTTCAAGTACCTCACTTGGGAAGAGCACAAGTGGCCGAGTCATAAGAAGCTATACTATTCATAAATTGCAAAACGTAAGGGTCTTGGAAAAGGAGAAGGAAGGGGGTGAACGCACCATTTCAAAAGTGAGGGACCAAATGAGAACCTAAAAGAATTTCAACTTCCATTTCTTAAAAAGTGATGTGATGGGTGTTTTCTTTGCCACAAATATTATGAGTAAAAAAATAACGATGCGATTTTGATGAGTCTTTTCAAATTGGCAAAAACTTTGCGTCTGCACAAGCGTTCGTGAATCACAAAACTAATAACAACGTTGGGAATATTGGAATCCAAAAACACTGATTTTAATTGTTTTACAACCAAAAAACTTGAGAACTGGTCGGCTAGAAAGAGGAAGAATAGTGCTTCCTATTACTAATTAGTGCCTTGAAAAGGGTGTTAATTACGAAGTTAAAAAGCAACGGAAGTGGGAACTGGAGCAAATTCCAATCGGTTCAGCCGCGGGTACAAAAACACGTTTGTGCCGGAACAAAAAGGATATTTAGTAGTGACACTCCCTTCTTAATCACGAAAAACAACGTGTTTTCGATGTAATTGACACTTTCGATGCCACCACACGTTTCTGGTCCCATCCAGGAAATCAATGTTACGAAGAAACTACATATTTTGCTGTGCAGATTAGACTGCAGAATTGAAATTAGCACAATCGAGTGACAACTATATTGTGCCGAATGACGAGCACTTGACGAGAGGTGTGCTCATCCGCTCCTACTATCGTCACCAAATCCCTCATTTTTACTCATTTCTCTTTTTTTATTCCAAACTTGATTTCCGGTCTACAGGGTGCGCCATAAATACGGAGCCGCAACTTTGCGTCATAACTGACGGTTTTTCGGTGCTCCCAGACTTGTTTATTTATTTTTTTATGTTGTTTTTAATTGTTTTGTGAAATGTCACTTCTCAAAGTTCTGTTTCGGAGTCACGGTGAAAGCTAACGTGCATCGCAGTGCTACCATCTCATTTTTCCAACTAGGCCATAACTGAAGAACCATCATTAGGAGATCTCGAAATCCTTTCTCAAATGTGCGTGTCTTGGCCCTAGAGTAACTTTGAAATCAATCGGAAGGTCCTCCAATATGGCGGAGCTCCGGCCAAAATTCACAAAACACACTGCGAAACCCGATTTTGGTCTTTTCGGGAATTCATCCGCGAGGAAGAATGACCCGATATCTGGCCGGAACTTTATCCGTTGGACTATGCCGTGTAGGGATATTTCACCCAGAAGGTTTCCACTAAAAACTATGCTACTTTGGGAATTTTGACGACTGCCCTCGAGAAGGTCTGGGATGAATTGGACGAAATCTACCTGCGTGCCTTCATCGACTCTTACCCGAAGAGACTACCGGCTGTAATCAGGGAGAAAGGCGGACGATACGAAAACTATTAATGATACTTTTTTCCTTATTGTTTCAAAGACATTTTGTTATAATCTCAGAAAAAAATCTTCAAAACTGATTTTTTTGGACCGCTTTGAAAGCGGCTCCGTATTTATGGCGCACCCTGTAGTTGTTCATTGGAAGAGTGCTATGAACATAGAACAGAAGATATTCGGCTATTGTTCGCGGTATTCGAGAGGAATCAATGGGAAACGGAGCGGACGGAAGGATAAAGGGAAAAAAGAAAAGCGAGCGAGCACTCAGGCTCATGGACAAGTTCAACTGAAATTGGAAAAAAAAGGATAAAGAAGGAGAAGAAGAAGAAGAAGAAGATGAGGATGCGTTTTCGATGCGAGCTTTTTATTGAGGCGTGTGTTCACACAATTCGGCCGCCGTGTACTCTTCCGAATTGAAATACTCGGTTTTCAGGCGACGCAACAGGGATCCGTCGTCTCTGCAATTCAATCGTGTTTTATATGTCAAACATGAAAGCTGCTGTATGCGAGGGAGAAAAAACACGATTATTCGATCACTTGTGGATGGAAATCTGATTGTGTTTGTAGCATTGTTTTGGCTCGCTAAGCGAGAATCCGGACCCCCTGTCAGTGGCATCAACTTCTAGGTACTGCTGAAAGAAGGACCTAACAAGTGGGCGGGCTCCGACAAATATTATCGTTTTCGGGGAAAAAAGTGATGAGTGGCTCTTGGAAGTACTCTCCGTTGCAAAGGGTGAATTCAAGCAAAAAACACTATGAAATATTTATTGGCTAGCAAATCTTATAGGTGTTAAAAGCAGAAAAGTAATCAAACACCGAAATGTGTCGGTGAAAACTCACACGGGGGGCTTCTCCCATGTCGAAGGGCCCACAGGGGGTTCCTGATATTCGGGCTCTTTGTAAGGAGAGTGACCGTGTGTGAAGCGCTGCAATTCTGTGTTTTGTGTGTGCCAGATAGTTGGTTGATAATCTTTTTGTGACTCATTTCTCACTTTGTATTCATGCTTAGGTGTTATCATTGTGATTTGCTCATTGATAACTGTCTCTCGTCGTTTTGGAGCTTCCGTGTCTGGAAAACAAGTTTCGTTTCGTGATGATCTCTGCGGAACAGATATTCAGAGAAGCTGTACTCTTGCGTAATCAACAAAGCTGTGGGAAGACCTTCAAGACGTTTCCAACTCACCGCGATTATCGAGAACCAGCAGATAATTGTTTCCAACGGTGACGATTTGGCTCCGATGCTCGAGAACACTGCCGATCACAGAATGAGGGGACGGATATGTTGGGTAGAAGGAGTGGGTGGAAGAGGGGGATGCACAGGGGACAGGTGTGGACGGAAGAGTTCTGGAGACTACTTCTTGCTGACTTCCACCTAGTTGAGATGGTAACCTCGGCAAGATCCTGCGCGTGTGTCTCGATGACTCGGTCGGTTCGGTTTGCACCTTGATGTTCCGTTTGAAGGGCCGTTCCCTTGCTTCTCGCGCTTCTTCCTCCTCTTCTTTGCATCGGAATTCAATAAACTCGGACAACTCGACGTAGCCTGCAAAGACCCATTAGTAGCTCTCTTTTGAGTCCTAAGCACCAGTGTTATTGCTGTACGACACTCGAAAGCGGTTCGTCATCGCATCCGCATAATTGGAATCAATTAAGCCAAGACTGCGGCACAATGGTTGGTTGACCTGCAAAAGAACTCTGTGAATGCTCTTTGATCTCCAAATGAACCTCGAATGATATCTTCCGGTACGCTCCGACATACGCGCACAATTTCGGTTTCATATAATGAAGCACATTCAGTGCAGGTGCGGCATTCATCTGCAGAATACTCCGAAAGAGCCGATAAAAGGGATTACAACCACACACCATCATGTTTTTGACCTTTGCAATCAGAATGTATTCAAATGTGAGGTGCCCCGATACTTTCTTGAAGAAAGTCATTCTGAAAAGAAGTTGTTAGTCATGCTAACCAGTTTGCAAGTACTCTCAAAAACTGAAAAACTCACTTTGTGACAATGTGTGGAAGTGGCATTCTTGTGCTCAGCATACGTGCTCCAGACCACGTCTTCCAGGAACTGGTGAATTTCTGCGTGTGCATGTGTTCCATTGTTTTGTAAGCAAAAATAACATAGCCTACAAAGAACAGAAAATGAAAATTGAAATAACAAAATGATAGATATCGAACCATTCAAGCAGTTCTCAGGAGGCGTCTCGGGAACCAGTTGAAGCTCCGTAGAATTACGGGATATGGTTTGCACGCTCTTGTAGAACCCTGTAAGGAACTTGAAAACCGGAAGGTCCACAAAGTCACAACTACCGCAAGTGGTTTCGTCTTGGCCGGCGAGGGGATCATTCTTGATTAACCCGGTCTCTCCCCGAGCAAAAACAATATCAATATGTGGATACGCATCTGAATTTCATCACATTTCTGATATCTACGCTCTGATATAAACTGACATCCGTTTTCAATGCATTTCAGCTTTTTGACGGCAATTCTCTCCAATGTGGGATCCTCTAACCGAAACGAAAACGGAAGATTAACTGTGTCTTTAGTCTCAGTGGTTTCCATCAGACTGATATGTATATAAGTGGGCAAATTCTGGAGAAGGAACCATAGAAAAGGACGAGAAAGTTCAAAAACTCACAAAACTGTCATGAGGACGAAAGTGGTCCGGAGCGGAAGATAACATTTCGCGGCAGTGAAACATTGGCAATAACCGCACTTCGAACTTGTTTAAATCAATCAGGCAGTGGTGGCAGTGTGTGCAAAGAAGAAGCGGCCGCGGAATGCTCACAAACAAGGACAATTCGGTTTTGTCTTTTTGCCAATCATATCCGTTTCACATCCACTAGTGACGCCATGCACAGGGGTTAAAATAGGCTGAGAAGACGGTGTCCGAAGTCAAAATTGGAAATTTGAATCGCTTTCTAATTTGAAATCTACGTTTCCGCTCGGAAAAGGCGAAACCCTTGACGGGAAAAAAGACGAAAAGTGAATTGTATTGTCTGACGGCAGAAATGAATTCTCTAGAAAAGAGGGAGTCATAAAATCGAGAAAGGACACGAGAAATGGAGCTAAAACGTCGTTTTTATGTGGTGTACACCCAATAAAACTTGTGCTCCGCACCAAATACGGTACTTAAAGATGGGATCTCATTTATTTCGTATAGTGCACATCATTCCGCACTCTTTGGTCTTTGCAAGTAATGAATCGAAATTAAGAGAGGTTCCAGTTTTTATTTTTTTTTCATGAAAGACAGTTTATAGTTAAAGTTGACAAATCGTGTAGAGAGGAATAGAGAAAGGAGAAGAGTTCACAAAAGATATGGGTTATGTATGTGAATAAGTTGTGTGTTTCAGAAAAAGAGGGATTGAAGTAAGAAGAAGTGTGTCTTGGGGGGGGGGGGGGGGGGGGAGTTTTCAGCTTTTAGCCAAACAGTATACAAATACGAAAAAAACGTTAATAGAGAGACGGGAAGTGCTGTTTCGGGACCGGAAATTGTAATGTTCTACATGTTGTCACACTCGTACAATATAATCTAGTTATAAAGAGAAAGAATAATCATTTTGAACTCAAATGTCAAAAAGTCGAGTGGAAACATTGGTCAAATATGACTGGAACTTGAAATCTATTTTCTCCGGCTGCCCGGGCAATTGATAACCACTAGTTGTAAAAGAAACATTTAATCTACCTATTTTCAGCTGTTTCATGAAGTGATAACCACCCTAAATAATAGGAATCTACCACCTACCTTTTGCGGCCGTTTGCAACATTGCTAGCGGTCAATTATGACTGGAACTTGAAATCTATTTTTTCCGGCTGCCCGGGCAATTGATAACCACTAGTTGTATAAGGGGTACCTTTTGGCGGGAGACTAATTCATATTAAAAACCGTATTTCAAAAAGCTTTTTGCAACAAAAAAGCGTGTCGTCAACTTCAGCGAAAGCCAGTGGGTAGACGCGGCGGTAGCCGCGTCTAACCGCTGGTTCCTACCTATTTCTAGAGATTGCACGTCCTTAAATGGTCAAATACAACAGAAACACTATTCCTACCTATTTCTAGAGATTGCACGTCCTTAAATGGTCAAACACAACAGAAACACTATTCCTACCTATTTCTAGAGATTGCACGGTCTTAAATGGTCAAACACAACATAAACACTATTCCTACCTATTTCTAGAGATTGCACGGTCTTAAATGGTCAAACATAACAGAAACACTATTCCTACCTATTTCTAGAGATTGCACGTCCTTAAATGGTCAAATACAACAGAAACACTATTCCTACCTATTTCTAGAGATTGCACGGTCTTAAATGGTCAAACATAACAGAAACACTATTCCTACCTATTTCTAGAGATTGCACGGTCTTAAGTGTTTCTGTTGTATTTGACCATTTAAGACCGTGCAATCTCTAGAAATAGGTAGGAATAGTGTTTCTGTTGTATTTGACCATTTAAGACCGTGCAATCTCTAGAAATAGGTAGGAATAGTGTTTCTGTTGTGTTTGACCATTTAAGACCGTGCAATCTCTAGAAATAGGTAGGAATAGTGTTTCTGTTGTATTTGACCATTTAAGACCGTGCAATCTCTAAAAATAGGTAGGAATAGTGTTTCTGTTGTATTTGACCATTTAAGACCGTGCAATCTCTAGAAATAGGTAGGAATAGTGTTTCTGTTGTATTTGCCCATTTAAGACCGTGCAATCTCTAGAAATAGGTAGGAATAGTGTTTCTGTTGTATTTGACCATTTAAGACCGTGCAATCTCTAGAAATAGGTAGGAATTGTGTTTCTGTTGTATTTGACCATTTAAGACCGTGCAATCTCTAGAAATAGGTAGGAATTGTGTTTCTGTTGTATTTGACCATTTAAGACCGTGCAATCTCTAGAAATAGGTAGGAATAGTGTTTCTGTTGTGTTTGACCATTTAAGGACGTGCAATCTCTAGAAATAGGTAGGAATTGTGTTTCTGTTGTATTTGACCATTTAAGACCGTGCAATCTCTAGAAATAGGTAGGAATTGTGTTTCTGTTGTATTTGACCATTTAAGACCGTGCAATCTCTAGAAATAGGTAGGAATAGTGTTTCTGTTGTATTTGACCATTTAAGACCGTGCAATCTCTAGAAATAGGTAGGAATAGTGTTTCTGTTGTATTTGACCATTTAAGACCGTGCAATCTCTAGAAATAGGTAGGAATTGTGTTTCTGTTGTATTTGACCATTTAAGACCGTGCAATCTCTAGAAATAGGTAGGAATTGTGTTTCTGTTGTATTTGACCATTTAAGACCGTGCAATCTCTAGAAATAGGTAGGAATTGTGTTTCTGTTGTATTTGACCATTTAAGACCGTGCAATCTCTAGAAATAGGTAGGAATTGTGTTTCTGTTGTATTTGACCATTTAAGACCGTGCAATCTCTAGAAATAGGTAGGAATAGTGTTTATGTTGTATTTGACCATTTAAGACCGTGCAATCTCTAGAAATAGGTAGGAATAGTGTTTCTGTTGTATCATGAAATCTACCTATTTTAGATGTTTCATGAAGTGATAACCACCCTAAATAATAGGAATCTACCACCTACCTTTTGCGGCCGTTTGCAACATTGCTAGCGGTCAATTATGACAGGAACTTGAAATCTATTTTTTCCGGCTACCCGGGAAATTGATAACCGCTAGTTGTAAAAGAAACATGAAATCTACCTATTTTCAGCTGTTTCATGAAGTGATAACCAGCCTAAATAATATGAATCTACCACCTACCTTTTGCGGCCGTTTGCAACATTGCTAGCGGTCAATTATGACTGGAACTTGAAATCTATTTTTTCCGGCTGCCCGGGAAATTGATAACCGCTAGTTGTAAAAGAAACATGAAATCTACCTATTTTAGATGTTTCATGAAGTGATAACCACCCTAAATAATAGGAATCTACCACCTACCTTTTGCGGCCGTTTGCAACATTGCTAGCGGTCAATTATGACTGGAACTTGAAATCTATTTTTTCCGGCTGCCCGGGCAATTGATAACCACTAGTTGTATAAGAAACATGCATGCAAGACAGTTTATAGTTCAAGTTGAAAAATCGAGTAGAGAGGAATAGAGAAAGGAGAAGAGTTCACAAAAGATATGGGTTATGTATGTGAATAAGTTGTGTGTTTCAGAAAAAGAGGGATTGAAGTAAGAAGAAGTGTGTCCTGGGGGGGGGGGGAGGGGGGGGGGGGGGGGGGGAGTTTTCAGCTTTTAGCCAAACAGTATACAAATACGAAAAAAACGTTAATAGAGAGACGGGAAGTGCTGTTTCGGGACCGGAAATTGTAATGTTCTACATATTGTCACACTCGTACAATATAATCTAGTTATAAAGAGAAAGAGGAATCATTTTGAACTCAAATGTCAAAAAGTCGAGTGGAAACATCGAAGAACTGGAGAATCAGTCGTCTCGAGCTGACACCACTTGCTCGCTGATTTCAGCCATCGCCGTCAAAGTGGTGCTGAGCCATTGCTGAAGAGTCGACTTCCGCTTTCCTTGCTCTGACGGAGCACCTTCCTCGCGCTCTCCAGAGCTCGAGCCGGCAGATGGTCGAGGTTTTGATGCTGTGTCAATCATCACGTAGTACTCGTCATCGGGCTTCTGAAATACCAACTTCAATTCAAGAATCAGAAAAAGTTAGTACGTAAATAAAAATTCTTGTGAGATAGAGGTGTTAGAGAAGAAAAGTGGTTTGGGAGTTTGTGAAGGAACAGTGCACACTGTTAATTTGTTTGAAAAATGCGATGAAACAGATTCACACATTTACCTTTTTGATCTTATTGTCGTGTTTGGGTGGTCCGAAAACTTATCTTGTTCAGTGTTCAGATGCTTTTTTTCACTGTTTTATACAAAAAAGTATGTGCAGCGGTCAAAATTAAAAATAGCAAGAGTGTGTGAATTGACTATGGTAAGGGTATTTGGGATAATTTGGACGGGAAAGAGTGCGAATGATTGGGATTGAATAGTGTTCTGGGAATAGAAGAACAAAAATGACAACACGTGACAATCAATAGTATGGCACCGCTACCTTGACAGATTTCAGAAGTTTCTCCTTCGCCAGACACTTTCGCATGTCCTTGGCAGTCCAACGATCCTTGAATCTCGGAGTGAGAGATCTGCAAGAGTCACGGGATGTCAAGCGAGTTTTGCTTCAAAGATGCTCACTTCTTGAAGAGCTTCAACGCCTTCTCCGAAAACGGGTTGAACTTTTTCGGCAGAGCCGGATTCTTTCTCTTCAGCCATTGCTCCCACTCCCAGTACGGTTTGCACATGATCGATGCCTTCTGCCATGGGAACTTCCCCTTCATGCAGTAGAAGAAGATGATGCCTGAAACGTTTCACACAGATATTTTTTTTCCGCCTCGTCCGCTGTAACAATCGGAAAAGCATCTTCTTTTGTTTCTGCCGCTTCTCTCTGCTCCCTTCCATCTTCTCCCGCGGAGGCTCCAGAAAAGATGCAAAGCGTCTATTATTAGTTGCAGCTGTAACTATTTCACGTACGTCCCATCAATATCGAGAGATAGAGAGAAAGAGAAAAGGCGGCGTGACGTCAATGGGACCGTTGGAAATAGCGTTTCGATAGGTGCACAGGTCATGCAGAGGGAACACATGTCTGTCTTATTTCCGTCGTTTCTCCTCACTTTATCTCTCCTACGCCGTACCGGAAAAGAAATCGAGAAGAAGAAAATCCGGCGAGAGAGAAGAAGAGCAAGACGGCTCTTGTTTTTTCTTTCTCTCTGATTCCCCCCTCAACACATGGTCGATGGTGGGCAAAAATATATATGTGTGTGTGTGGTTTGATGACGATAAGAGAGGATCCTGCCAACCGCGAGATGCTGATCAGAAACCAAACCAATTAAAACTTTTTCAGACGCAATGAAAACGCTTTTCGAGATGGAATCTTGAAGTTTATTCTTAAATATGACATCTGCGCCCTCAACCAACTCGAAAATAAGTGTAATGTGTTTTGGACCCCTCTCTCTCTCTCTCATTTGACTCTTTTGATGGAGAAGGAAGGAACGTTGAACTATGTAAACATGTTCATCACTTGAAAAACGTTTTGCTCGACCCTCTACGTGACAGCTAGACAACTTTTGCACCAAATAGCACAAAGTAAATAAATCTTTTGATCCCGAACCGCCAGGGACGAGCTACAACTCTCTTGTGTCGGCTTCGATACTTGTTAAACCAAAAAAAAGTGATGTCAGTGTGCCTGCCGGAGCACTCACCGAGAGCCCAAATATCGGTACTCTTGTTCACGACGAGCTTCTCGTTCACTACAGTATCGCACAGTTCGGCGGCATGATAGTTGTTGACGTATTCCAAATATTTGACGGTGGTGTCAACTTTGCGAGTCAATCCGAAATCGGTGACCTTTACCTGAAAACATTACGTGCAAGTCGAGATTTTCGTTATATCGTGTTTCCAGGTTGTAATCGACCCTTCAGTGTTACGTCACCGTCTTCGAAAAGAAAGGCGGAAAAGCAGAAGAACATCCGCATCTCATATTTCAAGCGCTTCTCTTTTGTTCTCCTCACTTGAATATTCCATTAGCACTTTTCACTTCTCTTCCCATAGTGACGTTTCTTCCAACCATTATTCCATTCGTGAAAATGTGTTTCCGCGACAAACCTTTGAATAGTCATGAGCGTCGAAAATGAGGATATTTTCGGCCTTGAGGTTACGATGCACGAGATTCTCATCATGCATAAACTCGATCGCTGATAGCACCGCGGCAAACACTTTCTTCGTATTCGCCTCGCCGATTCCTGAATTGAATCTTGAAAATGGGTAGAAAAGTGGGGAAGAAGAAGAAGAAGAAGACGTCAAGTGTTGACTCGACGTGATGAGATTTTTGATCTTTCCCCACACACTCTAAAACTCAGACAGAAAATTGCGATCTCATGTTTTGTAATTGAAAGGCGCCCCTCACTTCTTTCCTCCCTATTCAATTTTCGCATGCTTCTCCCCCTTCTTTGCCCCCCCCCCCCCCCCGCACAAACTTCCGGAGATCAGATAAGAAGCACACGTTTTTCAAATAAAATTTCCCGGGCACAAGGTCAACTCGAATTTCCCATTCTTCCCCTCCGTAGGGTGGAAGTTCGAAGTGTAATATCAGCAAAACGGCAATAAATCTCCAGAAGCTCCTCCGACAGATGAGCATCATGTCAGATTAAAACATACACTTCCAATTTTCTTCCCCTCCCCTCCCATTCGTTTTCTATCTCTCTCTTTCTCACACTCGGAGACACAAAAGTTGATGAGCAGTTTTTGTCGGTAGAAACAGAAGGGAAGACTGACCTGTCTGGTTGGTCGCCTCGACAGCTTCACGCAATGAAGCGCGTGGACAGAACTCCTGGACAAAGAAGAAGGCAGTGTCGTCGGACGACTGGAACATGCCTTCATAAGTGTCGATGATGTTTTGATGCGGAGACAGGAAGAACGAGTAGTTGTACTCACGAACAAAGTCTGCCTGGAATAGATTGCAATCGAAAATTCAATTCGATGAGTGTTCTGAACACGCACCTGCTTCGTTTGCGGCCTTGGGAAGAACTTGATAGCAATCCGTTGTTTGGATTGTTTGTGCTCGGCGAGCTTGATGTACCCGAAGCGGCCGGTGCCCAACTGAAACAATAATCGTTAGGTACTGGGAGCAAGGGCAGATAAAACTTACTTGCTTATTCACCGTGTACACCTCCTCGAGATCGACTTTCTTAATCGGCTCCATTGTGACAGATCCGCGCTTCACGAACAAACTGTTTCTTCGAGTTGTGTTGCTCAGACGTTCTTCTTCGTTTGAACACGCTGGCACATTCTGGAGATTTATCATTCAGTAAGTCACGAGGCATGCGCGATGGCGCACGTAGTAAAAGGAAAAGCAATTTAGAATGGGACAAAAAACTCTTCGGAGCCGCTCGAATTAGAGTCTGGTGCGCAATCTTCACAAGTGTTTTTGGATTTTCTCTCTTCTCGCTCCTATCGAGTGACCCGCATAGCCAAGTGCCTCAACCCGTGTTTTGACTGAACCAGTCGGTTGCCGACATTTATGGATGATGTAAACCGAGTCATTCTCAGAGGTCTCCAGGGGCTTTCGAAGTGATTGAATTAGAACAAGTGGGAGTGGGATGAGAGTGGGCCGTGACTCATTACGTGTCACTTCGTTTCGGAAGTCTCACGGCTTCTGCGAGAGCTTCCTTAATAATGGTGTGTCACATTCCGGCACGTGCCGAAACAAGCACGAGAAATCTTTGGTTGGTGTCGATGAGTGCCTGAACTCGGAAGGGACCCGGTCTGTGAGAACGTCTGATGGAAAACAAGGAAAAAACAGAATCTCCGAACACGCTTCATTCCGACGTATGCCCACATCATACACGTTCTCACGGTTTGTTATCGGAAAAGACACCCAATCGGTTGAATTTCCTCGGAAGGCAGGTCCTCATAACAAAGTGATGTGCACTTCTGTTCTCCGATGTTCCCACGTTCTCATCTACAGTATATTTGCGCTCCCTTCATCATTTTCTTCACTATCCCACATTCTCTCGCTCAAGAGCGGCACCGACCAAATCATATGACAATATCAGTTTTAAACTTGACAGAGTTACTGAAAACACTTGAAAACAAAGAGAAAAAAGAAAAAGAGCAGAAGATAGGACAACAGAGCAATAAAAAAGACACGAAAAATAACTCTGAGGACAAGAAAACACGTTTTGATAAAAGAAGTAGGAGATTTTAGATTTCAGAGATGGAACAAAGTGCCAATTTCTAGGATCGGGAAAGACTAAACAAATCGGTGAAAAATTCTCGTGACATCACTAAATAATGTTTTCAGTAAGACAGAAAAAGGCGAGAAAAAACTTGCGGCCATGTTCGCCATTTTCACGACTCCTTCTTTCTTCGTCTTGGCTCATGAATAAGGCCCGTAACAGAAAAGCGCCGACATGGAAATGAACCTAGAGAGTCAGTGGGCTGGCCGAAATGGGCCACTGGAGAGTTGGCGCCGAGCAGCCAGCGTTCCGAGTGATTGAAATATATATATTCTTGTGGCCAAGCGGCGCACAACGCCCCGTTTCGGGAAGAGCGAAAGTGTTGCGAGCCGCTGGCACTTTTTGTGATCCCTTCAGAAGTTATGACAAGACGGATTTTGGAAACAGACGAGACGGGAGAGACTAAAAATAACAAAAGGCTTAAAGAACAGCTTGTGGGCGGAGTCATTTCCAGTTTGAGAAAACAAACCGATTCCTTCTCGGAATGAACTCGCCAGATTCTGAGTGCAATCGAAACAACTAGGACAAACATCAAGTGACACACAAACGCTTACAATATCGCGATGAGAATGGGTCCTGTTCGCAAGTACGTGAGTTTCCGTCGAATTTCGTCGTAATGAGTGGACAGGAAACTCGGAGGAGCTTTCAGATATTCTTGGCTCTCTCTGCGGGCTCTGCGTCGAGTTTCTCGGATGGTTTTGAAGCTGATTCAGAATGGCTCGATGATGATTCGACGACTCGCTTTTTCGTCGCGTCGGCGTTCCATTGAACATTTGAAACACCTCGCGTGTCTTTTCAGGTGTCAAATCGTCATCTTCCTCCGGTACTGGCTCCGGTGTGGCAAGTGTTGGGCGACGAATCGAGAGTCGGTTCCAAACTCGTCCAAGTCTTTCCATTTGACCGACGGGAGGAAAGGCGGAGAGAGTGATGATGATGAGCAGCCAAAATAATGGGAGAGGAGGAGAAGAGAAGGGGAGCCGGGAGGGGAGAAGAATAGATGAAATGGGCCGGGAGCAGGATGGAGCAGGCAGGAGGCGAGGCAGTAGCGGCGGCAGGCGATCGCTTCCCGTCGCCCCGCCGACTCCTCCCTGCTCGTTTTGACACTGACACTAACACAAACACATATCACTATCAACAGAGAACACCTCAGAAGACTTTATGTGAGGACTCCGAAACAGGCACAAAGTTCGAGAAAAGGATACCCTGGGGACCAGATTTGTTTACTCTCGCGTGTTATTAGTAGTTTAGCGATGACGCAATCGAACCTCTTCAATACTTATGACGAAATTGAAATCTTGCAAAACTTCCGTGAGTACTACTGTGTTGCAAGGAAATATGCGGTTGGAAGTGGAAGACTGCTTCTTTTAAGGAGCGAAAACGAGAGCAAAAACAAAAGATGAGACAAGATATGAACGATGAGGATATATTCGCACGTGGCCTCTCCCAACGCCGCACGTGACGTAGCATAGTTATTCCAGAAGATGTCTAGGTGAAAGTGCAGGACTCACAAGAAGTTAGATTTGGCTCAAGGGAGCATCTGATGAAAGATGAGAAAAAAGTTTTTTTGGAAGCACACACACACACGCATTCGAAACAAGGCGGGCTCCGGCTCCGACTGCAATGAAATGGAATACGCGTATATTCTTTCATTCCGACGCTGGTTGTTTTGAACATTTTCGGGAGCACCCCCAGAGCTCATCGAGTCCTCCAAAACTTTTCAGAACGCTCTCTTCAAACTGTCCTAACGGAATAAGAGACAACTCAAAGATCCGTGGAAGTGGACAGTTTTTGAGAACAAACGTGACAACAAGTTCCAAAGTATGTATGTGCAGGATGAATAGAAAATGAAAGTCTCGGAAGTTCAACTCTTAGATCAGTATCAAACCAATAAGAAAAGGATGACTCTGCGTATCAGATGGTAATGAAATTGTTTGGCCTGGCATCGTATCAAATTGCGATCTGAGTCCGTAGAAATCGGAGGAGAAACCAAAAGATTCAAGTCAAGACTCTCGTCAAAGCATTCGAAGAAAACGGGAAACTGAAGAAGCTTCTCCTTTCTGGAGTGTATTTGGATGATGTGAAGCGTGATGATGTAATAAAGCCAAAAATAAGAGCGCCTTTGCGCCTTCTCGCTTCTAAATCACGGTTGACATGCACAAGAGAAAGAATGAGCGAATGAGTAAGAGGGTTCGGGTGCGCGGCACGAGAAACCATTCAAGTGGAGGTAAAAACGAGTGCGAGAGTTCTCACATGCCTTAAGGCTTGGTCTCACGTTTTCCTTCATTTCTCTTTTCAAGAAGCGCTCTGCGTGTGTGTGTATGTGTGTGAGGCAATAGAATAATAAACTCTGTGAAAAGTAATAACTCGAGACTTTCGAGAAGTTCAAAGAACTCGCCCTTCGCTCACTAACTGGGCGTCAGGAAAAACGCAACGCATCGCTTTCATAATTTTACGTGAGCACCACGTTCTCTGAAAACAAGACCTAAATAGCGTGATCAGTTGGGACAAAAGAGAAAAGCAAGGCGTGAGGCATGACCACACTGATTATGGTCTGGTCATCTGTTATTTTCAGAATCGCTGCAGTAAGCCTAAAAGAAAAAGGGGCCCCTAAAAAAATGTAAATTAGTCCTGAAATTACATCTTCTTGAGAAGAAGCGCCTACATTTTCTGTTTCATTCGAAACCCCCCCCCCCTTCTTCCTTTTTGTTTTTTGGAGTAATTGGAGAAAAGAGGACCGGAAGACTACGCGAGCCCCTCTTCTTTCGACTGAATGGAAGCTTAGACCTTACCGCTGAAAAGAAGGCTCAGTAGGCAGAAATAAGGCGGCAGGCAAGAATCGAATGGTGCTTGTTTAAACAGTTCAGCTAACTTGTGAGATCGAGAGCCGTTGAGTTTTGTGTAGACCACTTCACAGTACCGACGGGAGAAACAAAGGCCAACATCCACTCAGGCTCCGCCTTGATTATGTTTTCGCGTGTCAAAAGAGCATCTAGCAGTTCGAAAAAGGAAAACAATGTCTACGATAGACGATGTCTGATTTAATTTTTGAGATATCTCAAATCTCCAAACTTTCCTTTCAAAAATCGAATTTATCGCTTTTGACAACAAAGCGAAATGTTTCCAAATCTGGATCATAATTGCTGCATGTGCTCACCTTAGAAATATGGAAAACAAAGAATGAGAATGATGAGTAATAGAAATGTGGGAAAAATCGGAAGGGTTCGATGAGTTCGCTGATATCTGAACTCACCAAACCACCCGCGTGATTGACCTATTCGAGATGTTTGCTGGTTTTTGATCTTCACGCCTAGAGTCAATCAAACCGTTCCTATATAGTTTATGAGCAGCATCAAGAATCCATCGGAGAGACAAAAGTAGGGTCATGAAAGCTGACTGACTCGAAGGTTTGAGCCGAGATAAAAATATGAAATATGTGAATGGGGTTGGTGAGCCCGCCCGATCGCGAGGAGAAAGCAGCTGCAATGTGGTCGGCTCTTACGAGAAAAAAACGCCGTAACGGCAGTTGATCATGAAAAGAGGGAGGCGAGGGTTTCGGGGGTCCCTTCTGCACTGCCACCTACGCAGGTATTTCGAGGTCAATTGAGAAGGAACAAGTTGGCAAACAGAAAATGTTCGCGATTTGTATGAGGTTTTGAAAAGAGGGAAAAGTGAAAGTGGCTAAGAATAGACGGATGAGTTCGGTTAACAGAACAGAGAGATGGGATAGATTGAACATGCGGACAGAGCGCAGCGAGACGGGGAAAAGAAGGCAAATGAGTATGTGATATGTCCTGGAAGTGCGAAAGAGCGTAAACAAACATCTCACTTTGTGACGGAAAGATCGCCGGAGCGCATTGCGAGTCGTTTCACTGAACGATATAGACTTTTTCATCTGCAATTGTCGTGTAAACCGCAGATCTCGCTGAGTGAGTTCGCTAACTTTCAGTGTCTCCGGATTTGAGCGTGAAGACATTTCAGGGCTCGGAGACAGGAACTGCTGCGTCGAGCGGGAGCTAAGCGATGACGGACTGGGTCGCCGGAAAATGTTCAGCTTCCTCTTGAAAAGTGTTACATAGAGAAATGCGATTTGTGTCTTGCTACCCGGAATGAGTCTTTCCAACCGGCAGACAGGCTCCGTACAGGTTGTCGTGTGTAAGTGATGGAGGGCGATCCCTCTTGAGCTTCACTTTCCGCACCAGAAATGCCGATTGGAACCGGTGATTCAACGCCGTAGGAGCTGTACTTTCTGCAACCAATCTTTGAACATATGCGCGTATTTCGAGTTAGTTCCAATTCTATTAACGTATCAGACACCGAACCGATCTATTCTTAAAACTTCTAGCAATATCAGTCCTGGTAAAAAAATATACAAACCATAGCAAACGTTAGAACTAGCACTGTGTGGTTGGCGTTCAATGCAGCCGCAAGACTATTAGATGTGTATAGGGTATGTAGGATACAGCTCCCAATCCCTGATCATCCCTGTGACATACCGGTGCTCTTCTAATCGTCTTTCGGCAATACTGCATGCCGATTGGCGCCGGTCGTCGGCTCCCAGTGTATCATGCGGCTTCAAACCGCTCCGAGGGCTTTCTTCTTTTGGGAACGAACGCCGCCTGGAAATTTCATGATGGTTTTTTTTTTTGTCAATACGAATCCGCATTGTTTGGTGATGTTAAATGTGTTAAATCGCATGGAGATCTGTGTTTTGCAGTCTAATCATAAATTTACTAAAAAGTTGCAAAAATCTTGTAGGTCAAATCCTGAAAGATAAAACTTGACTTTTGCGCAAGCAAAATGAGCAGAATAGTTTATGATTTACCGAAAAGGTTCCGTGATTTCTTCTACAGTAAGACAAATTGACGTCTTCGGCAGATTTGGTGTATTCGCCGTCATCACGTCACGTGCTGCCGCGATAAACGTCGTCTGTGGGCACTTCCAGATATCGTGGACCCGAAAGCCGTTGAATGGGTCGTTAGAACCGCTGGCGAATGGGAAAAAGCGTTTTCTAGGAGCGAAATGAAAATGCGTTCAGGTTTGACTTTTCAACTGATCGAATGTTCAGCGTTTCGCATAGTGGGGATGGGCGTCGCAGACTGAAAATTTGAGTTCCTATTTACAGAACAGAATGACGAAAAAGCGAAACGACAAGAAGAGAGGAGACGTACTCGGTGTTTTGTACACATTGTACTCGGTGTTTTGAAACGGCTAAAAAAGACGAAGAAAGTACGGAAACAAACGGAATGGATTACTCCTTGATTCCTTCTGGTGCCCAAACGAGAAGAAGAAGAGGGCCGCCGTCGACTTGTGCTTTTTCTGCATCTTTTGGGAAGCAGAAGGCGTCAAGTATGATTGGGGGGCAAATATCACAACTTGAACATACGGGCCTCCCTATCTTCTTCTTCTTCTCCGCTTGCTTCTTTCCCTTCTGGGCATGCCTATTTTCGACGAGAGATGATCGCATCATGAAAACATTCGTCAAAGGACACATGCACAGATATGGCGAATATCTTCCGGTTCCACACGCCATCCTCTAACGATTTTGACGTAAATTCATGGCAATTTCCGCGACGTGACTTGTGAAAAGTGGCATTTTTCAACGCGAAAAACATTGAGAAACAGCAACGAGCAAGAGAAATGGTTGGAAGGTGAGCAAAAAAGGAAAGTGGAAAGGGAGCTCATTAGCAGTTTTCTGCTGCCAATGCTCGTTATTCTTGTTTCTTTATTGTGTTGCATACAATTCTTTAATCTTCCCTACAATTGTTTTCTTATTTTCTCGTACGCTTGCTAGAAGCAGAAATAATGTTTCTTACAAAAAGCCAAAAAAAGATTGCTCCCGGTGAGGCTCGAACTCACGACCTTCAGATTATGAGACTGACGCGCTGCCTACTGCGCTACGGAAGCATGAAATAAGAAACACTTCACTGCAGTTATCAATAGGACTGCCGCGGCGACTAGTGCCGTCTGGTGGCGACTTGGCCCTATCACATGTGTGTACGCGAGTATGTAGGGAAAATGGATGCATTTTAGAAACCGAAAAAAAAAACCAAATAAAATTATGAAATATTCTAAAAGTGAATGCTAAGCACATGGAACATCTTGTTACCTTGCAGTTAAAAAACACAAAAAATGGCACGAACCGGAGAAAACAGAACTCATATTCAATTTAAAAAAACAACGAATGCGAAAACTCGAAGCAGGATTTCGTTGCGCATTATGACTATTGAGACGTGCTCCGGAAAAAAAAGTTCCCGAACGAATGGAATCTTTTTTCGGATAACGCGTTTGCGGAAAACATCACGTGATCAACGTCATCATCGGACCACTTGAGAATCGGCGATATCACGACGTAGCGTGCCAAAACATGAAAGCAATTACCGAGGAGCATGTCGAGTCGTGGGAGGTCGATCTACGGCAAGGCTGTACCGCGGAAGAGAAGCAAGAGTGTCCTCAATCGGCGGCGTCGTTTGCGCACGTTTCTCCAGAATCGACTTGACATATTTAGATCTGCAAAATAATGCGCTAATAGAGAAATGACAGGAAATGACCTCAGCGAGGGGGCGATCCGTTTGTCTTCCAAATTGGTCCGCTGCAAAAGTGCGAGCTTCTGTCGATTACTTCGAATATGAGAGCCTGCTGCCCGACGCATTCTACATTTATAATATGATTGGGGGAAAGAACAAGGCACTAAACAGTTCTGTGAAGTTAAACTTTTGTGTGCCCAACTTTGCAATGTTTGCGTCCAATTTGACAGATCAATCAAATAGGCTAGCAGTTCACATGAGCTCGATGTGTGGAATGGGGATTTCCGATAACAGAAGGCGTGCTGAAATAAGATCGTTTTTCGAAAAAGATGCAACTTTGTGAAAAAAAGTTGCGAGTGAGAAGCGCCAAAATAGAGCACCAAATTACTGATTGATTCTTTCATGTTAATCATTGTTGATTTTGGATTAGAAACTACTACAACACTCTCATAAAGAAAATTTCAAATACATGCAGCACAAACTTTGAATACCTTGGAATCGTGTACACAACACAGTAACTACAGAACTCGAACCCAGTATATTTTCGTAACAATCTATACTTATACAAAATCTGCTCTACTATCCCCACTTAACGTTCTCTTTGTTCCAATTCACAACTTGTGTCAAAATCTGCGCTTCGACCGACGTCGTAAAAATGACATTTACAATGCTCCTGCGCTATAGTGTTGCGGGCGCCGTATACCATCGATATGCCAAACTGCATATCGATTTTCATCGCGAACGGTGGGATGATGAGATAGTCAGCGCCCCGCCCTGTTTTCTCTGGCACCCTCTCCCAGTTCGTGCGCTGAACCATACGATGGGACAGAGACGTAGAGCCATTGTTTCGTCGTCTTCTGCTTGCGCAACTCATCCCGAATGTTCTCGAACACGGACGCAACAACTCCCTATTTTATCGTTTTTCATCGGATTTTTCGTATACATCCCACAAAAATCCATTTCTCGAAACAAATTTGTTTTTTTCAGTAACAAAGTAAGGTTCAAAAACGGGTGAAATGGCTTCAAATGTGGGTTTTGCCAACTTTCCGCATCTCGTGCTATTTACTTGTTTTCAGGAAAGTGAAGAAGATGTAGTTGAGAATGACGGGCTTGTTACCAACATTATTTGTGATAATGTATGCAAATTTCATTTTTGTGACTTTTTTGATTCATAGTTATTCAGATCAGCAGGCCAACTTCATTTGCGGGAACTGTTTTCTACCCGCAATCGAGTCAGGTAACAATCAGTGGTTGGAAACGTTCTATTCAGTGGTTATTCAGGGTGTACCGCCAGCGGGTCCTACGGAATTGGTTCCAGCAGCTAATGGTCCGCATGAGATCGCACAAATACAGGTATGATGTCAACGAAGTGAAACTGTTAACACTCTGCTTCAGGACCAACAAAACATCGATGTCGCCGGTCAAAACATAGTAGTCGAACAGCCTCCGCAAACGGGTCAAGCACAAGATTATGTAGGACATTTCGCTGGCATTCCATACACACAGGTGTGATCAACACGAAAGAGTCTAAAAAAATGTTATTTCAGAACCAACCGATAAATTTTGTCAATCGACAGGTGAATGTCCCCCAACCCCCGGTACTTCAACATAATCAAGTTCCTGTTGGAAATTTTATTGGAACTCCGATCGTAACACAGGCAAGACATTTGAAGTACAGAGAAAACCATTTGAGAATTGTGTGTTTAGAACCAGTATCAAACGTTTCAAACCGCTGAACCCCAAATTGCCCAAGTGCCTCCAATGATCCCGATGCAAGGCCAATGGCCACCTGTGCATCCAAACTTGATGCCACTAGAACAGCAATACACTGTTCAACCGCCAATCGCTCCGCAGTTTCCAATTCCATCGGCGCAAACCGTTGGATACCCTAACTCAACACAGGCAAGTAAATACTGGCCAAAAAAGAGCAATCGAGAATTCAGAACATGTATCAGACGTGCAATGTTGCTCAACCGTCAGGAGCTCCGCAAGTACCGATTCTTTCTGCGCCCGCTCCCAACTCTTTTGGAGCCCCTAACCAATTGCAGGTAAACTCAATAAACAGAAAGGCCCACTAAAATTTATTTTCAGAACCAGTATCAAATGGGAGGAATTCCTCTACAACCAGGTGTTATGCAAGGGGCGCCTTTTACAGTTGCGCAACCTCATTCTATGGGAACTTCAAATATGATAACGGTAAAAAAAGGAAGGCAGCAAGTAATAAAAATAATCGCGATTTTAGAACCAATATCGAACAAACTACGATTCTCAACCACAAGGACCTTCACAAGGGTCCACTTTTCTCGCACCACCTCATGGCAATGTTGGAGTTTCAAACTTAATGCAGGTGAGTGAGCATAAAAAGAATATGAATCAAAACTGTCATTTCAGAACCAGTATCAACCGGTGCTCGGTGGGCCGCAACCACAAAGTCTGCCGTTTCCAATACCAATGATGGATGTTGCGGAGGCAGCTGTGATTCCAAACGTGACATTTCAACACCCAGCACAACAACAAATCCCATTACCGGTGCCGTTCGAGCATCCGGCCGATGTGCAGGTGAGAAACCAGAATTGCAAATACAAATCCACGAGCTTTTGTCAGAACTTATTCCAAGCAGCACAATGGGTACCACAGTTGAGAGCCCCAGAATTCCCGATGCTCCCAGTGCAAGCTCACAGCCGAGCAGGATTTTCAAACTCGAAACAGGTAAAACTCTTTTACTTTAACATAAAGTGAACAGAAACTCAGCACCAGCGTCAAAAATCACGCAGTGGCCAATTATCTCAACAAGCACAATTTTCAACGCCTCCTCGTTCACGTGTTCCAAATAGAATCCAACAATCAACAAATCACTCGACACCAATGTTTCAAATGCAAACTGCAGGATCGTCTGGGGTTCCGAATAGATCACAGGTAAATGTTTAGAATCGAAAAAGTAATCACTAGGGTTTCAGAACCAATATCAACCGGCAGCTCCACCACGCGTTCTCAACCCATTGATGTCTGTTAATTTTCACAATGAAAACGTGCAGCATATGGAAGACAGACGAGCTCACGTTTCGCATAATCATAGTGCATATCCGGTACCAGATGAAACATCGCAAAGCGTCAAACGATTCAAAGCCAAGGAAAACGATCGTATCACCGGCCGCAGTAACCAAAATCCTACGAGAACTGTTTATAATCCAGCGGAAAACGCCAGAAACACGGAAAGATCCCAAACTCCTCAAACGCACAGTGTCTCTCCTGAGAATAATAGACCAACAACGGCACAAGCTGTTCAAAATGAGAGCGTCAACGCAGTCCAAGAATTGCATTTGCAAAAATCGACGGATTGCACTGACAGTGACAGTCCAAGTGTCAATCAAAATTCTTCAACTTATCATGACGGAGATTCTGCGGCAGAAGTTAACCATGATGTACCAGCGCCAGTTGAAACAGTCGTGCAAGAAATTCAACAAATCGAACTGCAAAGACCGACTGAAAACATTATCAGTGCTCCTTCTGTTTCGGTTCAAACTGCTGAAAATGAGAGCAGCCAATTATTTCAAGACGATCAAGTTGAACGTTCATCTGATCATATTAACACTATAAGTCAAATTACTGAAAACAGTAGCTCCAATTCTACTCGAAATCATGTTCCGGCTGATGAGATTGATCGTAACAATGAATTCGACACAACCAGTCTCCAAAATCAAAACAATGAAATCGAGCCAAAGGAAGAAACCGTTCACGAAATACCTGTTCAAGAAATCCACGCTCCCGTGCTCTCTGATGTTACTTTTCAATGTGATTCTCCAGCTCCACGTCAATCGGCACCGACTGATCAAGAAACTGCTTTGGCTAATCAGCATATCTCTAACAATCAATTGTCTCAAAATGGAAGCACGAAGTCATCCAAAGGAGATAATACCAGAACTGCTGCTCCACAGACAAAGCCTGTTCTTCCGGCCAGTAAAACTGAGCCTAGTTGCAATCTCCAACCAGAGGCAGGAAAGGTGAACATTCGATCCAATGCTACATCTCGTGATGATGCATCACCCAAAAAGACAGTTCAAGACTTGAATGGAAAGGAGTTGCGTACAGTTCAAGTTCCGAGTGGTAAAACTCGTCAAGATCAATATGCTCCAGTGAAGAGAGCCCAGACCAGTGACTTCAAATCACTTCAAGGAGCCTCTGCTAAGAAACCAAACAAGACAATTAGTCAGGCCGCACCGATTGATTCTGAAAAAATATCAGAGACCAAGCCGATAGAAGAGGCTGTAGTTCGACGTTCATTTGAGAATTCTCAACAAGTTATCAACCAATCCGTCAACGACCCGATTAAAAAATCTTCGAAAAAGTCCTCCGTTCACGATACCACACAAGTAAATCAACCAGTCAAAAATCATCTTGTTCAAAAAGAGATGCCAAATGAAGTCAAACAAACTCAAAATTCTCAAGTTGAAGCTGACAGTTTGCACACTGTGAGTTATAGAAAACTAATGCAGGACATGCTTAATATGTTTCAGAAAACCGATGGTCAGCTGGATGATAGCAATGTCGTTTGTCCAGCGCCTGTCACTGATGCGAACATGGTTTCTGACTCCGTGAAGGATGCAATCGGAGATTTGGCAGTTGATGACGGAAGCCCGAAAAAATTGAGTGCTCGGGAAAGGCAGAAGCTGCGATACGAGGAGAATTGCAATCAGAAGATACAGAAAAAAATGGAGGCATCAAAGAAGAGAGCTCAGATGAAGAAGGAAGAAGAGGAACGAAAAAAAATAGAGGCGGCGGAGAAGGTTGCTCAAAAAATGAAGGAAGAAGAGGAACAGAAGAAAAGGGAGGCAGCGGAAAGGAGGGGTAAGCTAATGAAGAAAGAGAATGTTTCAAACTTCAACCCAGCCACCCAAAAACAAATGGACGACTTCATCAAAGCTCAAGTCAAAGCTGCCATGCCTTTTGTTGAAAACTTTGATCGTTTCCTTAAATATTACAAAAACGTGGAGGCAAACCGAGAGAAAGCAATAGAAGCCGAGAAGGAACGTGCCAAGGAAGAGAAGAAAAAAAGTCGATTTGGCTATGAATACCTTGAATACCTGGAAACAAAAATGGGTGGTGAGACAAATTTCTGATTCAGATGTTCATGTCTTTTTTCCAGCACCACCGGGAGCATCGAAGGAACTGATCCAAAATACGTGGGACTTGTTGACTGCACTCAGCTAAAGTCAAAGACAGTTCTAGAAATGTCGAAAGGGGAATGCGTCCAAGTGTTCCCTCACTATTTACCATTGATAATTTAGATTCATTCAACTCAATCTCGAAAAATTTCCCAAAGTAGCCAAAAAACCTGAAATCTCGTCTTATATTACTTTGAATTTACTGTTCTCGGTGTTTGTTTTTTATTGCATTCTGAGAAATGCCATACTGTTTTTTCGTTCAGTTGTTTTCCATCACCGCATCTATATAAAAAGCGTTTTGATTAGATGTTACTTTTCCCAAAAGGCTTCGCGGCAAATTGTATTTTTCGCGATAATCGAAAAATATGTCTGGTCAGAACGAATCTTCCAAGTGGTGAAGAGATAGAATATTATCACATGAAAGATGAATCACCTCTCGCCACAATCATTTCCTGCTACAACGTTTCGTTTGCCGACGTTTTCATGTTACAAAAGCGTGTTCTCCCTTTTTTTTCCCCCTTGGTAACATCGCTTCCTCCATACGTCGAATCGATTCTCAAGTGGAAGACGTCAAAGTGCATCGTTCCCAATGACCTTCGTCTCTGGCCAAGCGTTCCTCCCTCCCTCGTGGGACGTATTGTTTCGGCGCTTCCCTAAAATCGATCGCGGACCATTGTGGCTAGCGTTGTTTTTGCGCTCTCCGCCAGCAGTGCGTGCCGGCCTCGCTCACAGCGAGCGTGCGTGCGGGTGCGTGAGTGTGTGTTTGTGTGTTGGTGAGCGTGAGCGGCCCTCCTCTGTCGAAGAGGGTCCCCCCAGCCAGCTGCCCTTTCATTTTCTCAGTGCGCGGCAGCAGCGACGCTCTCTTCTCTCTCTCTCTCTCGCTCTTCTGCCCATTTCCGTTTCAGTTGCAGCCCATGTTTGCTTCTTTTGGCGTCCGTTTCGCTTTCCCTTTCTTTGCCAAGGGCTCCAATTTGTTCCCACAAATACAGTCCCTGTTCGCTTAGGAAAACTCGTTTGTCACGCTACATTTCGCTAATCCATCAGGCTGTCACTCTCTACCGGTCATGTAATTAGCGGGTGACCTTCACCTGTGGTTGTCCTTCTACGCTAGAGAATGGGAGAACCAAACCAGTCAAGTGCAACTAATTCGCGAGCAGAGAGGAGAACGTGGCTGTCTACTGAGCCCGCGTGCTCATCTCGCTCCCCTCTCTTCGCAGCTGGCTGCCCAGCATGTTAGTTACAGACGCGAGCTCTCGTTATGACGCCAATTTGGTCATGCGATCCTCTTAGCGCGCCTACATCGTTATACGTTTTTGTCACTCTTACATTTCCGTCGAACCTTATTCTTTCTATTTTTGGAGACTTCATATTTCGTTTACAGATGTCTCAACTTGGTTTTTCGTCTCATTCGGGACTGGCTTGCGGGACCGACGCGGAAGCGGACGAACGTGAAAATAGACGTCTTGACAGAATCGTTCAACTTGAGAAGGTATCCGAATAAGAGATTAATGTGGAAGTAATTTCAATCGTTTGCAGATTCTTCTTGCTTATCAGAATCTCTATGATCTCCCACCCGATGTGCAAAATGTTGCATGGTCCTCTTTGTTCTCGTCCAGCGGCCTTGATCTGTGGAATTTTGAGAACGGCCTGTTGCCAACAATTGGGATGCTTGATAAGGTGAGAGATGTTTATCACTGATCGAATGTAACCAAATAGTTGCAGATTTATGCTGAAAGCATGAAGCCGGCTCAAGACCCAATCATGCAATCGTTGCCGCCGCTCAATCCTTCGTACGTCAATGTCGCAAGACCTGACTTTACCACATCATTCGGTCACTACGGAGACGAAGCCGGGAACATGACCTACAACGACGACAGAAGCTTTGTGATTGGCGGAGGCCGTTCCAGCGTCCACGACTATAGAAACGATAGAAGCTTTGGGACAAATGGAAACTATTCGGAGATCTACCACTGTACAGAGGACAGAAGCTTTGACGGCAACAAACGCATAATGGACGAAAGTCAGATGTCAAATGGATACAATCAGGTACTTGATGTTACAAACGATTCGTTTTTAAAATGTTATTCATTTAGTCGATCTCCACTACCCGTCCTGTGTCCGTGCAGCTGGCTTACGTTCCTTCTCAACAACCGCGAAAAGCTCCTTGCCAGAAACAGCCGATCCCCCTGATGAACATCCCATTAGGGCCATACCCGCCGAAGAAGCCGAACTCGTTCTATTCAAAGTACATGGATCCTCGAATGAGTTTCCCGCCACAAGCTGCTCAAGGAAACATGAATCAACCACTCCCGACAAACTTCGTTGAGCCAATGCCCAGTCAGAACAATTCTCGTTCAAACATGGCTCCGTTCAATTCCACCGTGATCGGACCAATGAGATGCTATCCAGTGATGCACTCTGTGCATGGCCCGGTGATTCCTATTCCGGTTGTTGGCCAGATTCCGACTGCTTGGACTGCTGGACAGAACGTGCGAAGGACGACAAACATGGTCCCGCCGCCGATGCCCTACTTCCTTCCGGCTTCTCACCAGGCAGTTCCCGTTCCGCCAATGTTCGTCCCATCAATGAATACGCCGAACAAAAATGAGCTTAGCTGGATGAACCAGGCCTTTGTCGCCGAGCCGCAAACACCTCGGATGGTTAAGGCTCCCGCTTTGATGTCTGATTCGCAGATGTCCACCTCATTCTGCACCAGTGACAACAAAGTGCATTTGGTCGGACAATCACACATCCCAGGTCATCCTAAAGGATTCCGAGTGCCAACGAACCTGGTTCTGGTTCGTCAAGAATCGCCTTACCCGATGTTCGGCTCCCCATCCTCTCCAGCCGTCTTTCAATTCCCGCCGGTCGGAGAGTCTTTCTCGATCCAACATTTCGTTCCTGCTCCACACCCAGGGTTCGGAGAAGTGAGTGATTCATTAGTTGTTAAAATAAAAGTATTGGTTTTTTTCAGAGTTTTCGAAATGGGCAGAGCTCCATGAACACTTCGAACACCTTGAACTCTGCGTTCTACAACAGAAAAGAGGACACGAAAAAGGGAAGTGTAGAGCAAGTCGAGGAAGCTGAAGAGAACTCCACCGAGGAGATGAGTACCCTTGGACAATGCGAGTCAAAAAAGTTCAGCGAAACATCCGAGCAAAGCCGTGATGAATGTGAATTCAAACATGTCGAACTGGTCGATGATGTTTTCGTCGATGAGCAAGAGGAAGTCAACGAGCAGTTGACTCCGAATCCTGTTGAGGAGTCCACTCCGCAGGAACTTCAAGAACACGCCAACAACAAAGCATCTCGCCTTGTCGCTGAGTATCCAAGTCAAGATCTGTCCAACACCGATGAGAAGGCTTTTCCGGAAACTTCAAAGATCGACTGTATGCCAGCAATGCGACCGGACTCTTCCGAAGAGACGAAATCCGGCAAAACAAGTCCTGCCGACTCAGCATACTCGGACGAGTTTCTCGCTGGAGGTTCTAGCTCGGCAATCACTCCTGAGCCACAGTTTCAACCGACCGAGAAGGAATGTGTGAGCCCTCTGACTTCAACTTCGGAAGGGATAAGGTATCAACAAACGATGATTTAAAAATAATGAAAACGCAATTTTCAGTTATGCTGGTGCTGTTGCACAGTCACTATCCGAAAGTCGGACGACTCCACAAGAAAAGACGCTTGCTCAAGCGGACACTTCTTCAGATGAAACACTGGTGGTGCAGACGCCAAACTCATCAGTTCAAGTCGACAACGCTGAGTTGGACACAACTCTTGTCGAAACGACCGTCCTGTCGGAAAAGGATCTGAGCACCGATTTGGCGGAACAACTTGCTGCCGATGTTTCGCAAATCGCAGCTCCACATGCTGAAGCTTCGCGTGCTGAGACACCGAAGGAGGGCTCCTCTGAAGGTCCGAGTACCTCAAACGACGACGTCCCAGCTGAAGCTTTGGTTACGAAGCAACCGGTTGTTCCAAAGGCAAAGGCTACCAGAAAGAAGCACATTAGCAAGAAGGAAAAGCGAATTCGACGGGAGGAGGCTGAGAAGTTGAAAAGCGACGACGACACTCTAGACCAAGCGATTGCGGAAAACAGAAGACTTCTAGCCGCCGCCGAAGAGCAACGCCGCATTTTAGCCAAGCCGGTGCTCGCTCTTTTTACTCCAGAGAATGTGAAACTGTTCACTGAGTCGCCGCCGCTTTGTGTCGAAAATATCACTCCGACGCCTTCGATTCCTGATGACTTCAAGAAGATCATCCTAAGATCCATCGCCGAGAGATCTGAACGGATTTCCAAACATGGCTACTTGACCGATAATTCCAGTTTGTGACAGCTCCATATCTCAATCGAACAATCCTTATTCCAGATGAAAGGACCAAAGAGTACTACGAAACGGTCATGATCTTCAAGTCGCTGTGGAAGTTCCAGCAATCGAGCATTGCCCAAAGCAAAGGGTTCATGGCTACCAGGATTGAAGCTCTCAGCCAAGTAAGAGTTAAGAAAACGTGTCCTATTTATAATAACGCATTTTACAGATGGCTCAGCCGCAGGCAAAGACAAGGCTCGTCATCTACAAATATCTCCACAAGTATCTCCCCGACACGCTGCTTCCCGAGATAATGATGCTTGCATTCCTGCTTTTTTCGGGATCATATCAGTTCGCTACACATGAGAAACTCTTTTTCGTCCAATTCTAGTCAGACCAGCCGCACCCAATTCCTAATCTAAATTCGATCCATCTTGTATTATTCTGATTATATTATTTTGATTATTTTGATTATTTTATCTAATGTGCTCTCCACTTGCCTCCAAAACCAGTGTTTTTGACAAATGATCTTTAGGGCTATCCCGAACCACGCTCCCCCCGTTCTCTAATTTGCCACCCGATGTGTCACTATTTAGTTACATTCCGGTATATTTACCAAAATAAATGCTTCGATCTGTAAATTAGTGTTTCTTGTTCTGTTTATTACTCTGAAACGTGGAAAAGGATGAAGTATCCAGAAAGACCAGTCCCCAGTTTCGTACACTTTTCGGCCGTCCATCGCACATCGTGACTGACATCCCTCGTCTTGTCAACGAATCATATGTGCACCAAGAGTGTGAGTACTCATTATCTGATATCGGATGTTTCTTGCTGCTGCCCGGAGCAGCAGCGGCAACGCGGCGGCACAACGTCCATTCGTACCCGCCGGCGGAGAGTAGTATCATGTCGGCTACAAGGCGCAACAGTTGGCTCTTTCTCCGCGCTCTCCCTCCGCATCTCTCTGCCTCACTCTCTTCGGAGCTTGAACAGTTGCTCATTGGCTGCCCAGTCACTCCTATAGCTCTCTGAATCACTTCCCCTTTTATTTTGAGCTCCGGTTTTCTGTACGTTTATCCAGGAATCTTTAAAATTAAACTGTTTGTGTTTTTTCTCTAGATAACTTGTATTCATATAATTTATTTTTGTAAACGTGATGAAAAAACCAATATATCAGTTTCTCATTGATTCCAGCCGTCGAAAGTAACATCAGAAAGGCGTAAACATCAAAAGGGCTGTTACGAGCCCTTGTTCAATGTCGGAGAGACTTCGTGAGAGGGTGGGTCTTCTAATCATCAAACTGCTCTACCCTTCTCTCAATTTGGTTTTCAGTTGGGTATATTATCCGAAGAGTTTGATGGGAACCTTCGATCCGTGTCTCCTGCAGGAAGCCGATCACCAAGAAGAATGAGCAGATCTCCACGACCGCACGGCTCGCAGTAAGTAGCAGTGCTTAAGTTTCCACTAACACCCGCGTAATTCGATACTTCTTTCAACTTTTGAGTCAACTTAACCTTCCGGATCGTATTCCAGTGAGCCAGCGATTGCGGTGACTCGCCCGTTTGTGAGGCAGTCGCATCCGGAAATCGCTGCATGGCCTGCTCCTCCGCCGACTCTTGAACTCACCACTCGGCTTTCCGGCAATGTTAGGTATGAGCACGAATGACGTCCATGGGGGGAACACGTGACTTGACAGAACTCCAACCGTCGGCCCAGCACCGCCTTCTCCTGTTCTACGAAGACAACCCAGTGGACCTCTGTCGCCGTCACCAATATCGCCAATAAGCCAACATTCACGGGCTAGTTCCAAACATGATATCGACAATTCTTCCACACTTCTTTCCGTTCTCAAACTTGCACATGTTGCCAGAGAGTCATCCAGGAACACGTCTAGAAATAACTCGCGTACGTAAAAACCTAGTCTCGTTTGGGAAATAAATTATTTCAGCTCAACCGGCAGTTCGCGAAACAGAGCTGAAACGAAAAATTCAGACGTTGGAGGAAACTGTTGCTGAATACGAACGACAAAAGTACAACGTGATGGGCACATTCAGTGAATACAGGTTAGATGCTTTCGTGCAGTTGGATACGAGTGTGACACTTTTAGGGAAAGAGTGGCGGAAAGAGAGAGGAAACTGGAGGCAGAATACTCGAGCAAGATCATCGCACTGTCAGAAGAAGTGCTGGGAGCGAAAAAAGACTTTGAAGCAAGGATGAAAAGTTTTCAAGCTCTGCAAGACAAGTTCGAGCGGGAAAAAGAGCAAGCTCTGGAGAAGTTGCGTAAGGAGCATCAGAAGGAGATTCAAGTACTGGAGCAGAGATTTTCGGACACACAACTACTGAACCTTGAGCAAAAGTAACGAATCTCCATTGAATGGCCCGCTATTTCCGTTTCTCTTACAGGTACATACTCGAAATTCAGAGACTCGAAGAAGAACGAAAATCTTTGCGTGCCGAGAAGGAACGGCTCGGAGAAACATTTGAAATGAAACTAAGACGAGCTCAATCATTGTACGAGACTGAACTCACTGCAGCGAAGATGCTGTACACAAAAGAGTTGGAAGCCTTGAGAGATCACGAAGAGGCTCTAAAAGAAGAACTTCTGGCACGGTACTGAAACCGAATTGATATAAGGAACACGTCGGTTTCAGGCAAGACGAGTTTCACGATCGACTGCAAGAACTTCAACTACAATCGAAAAGAAGTCGCGAAGAACTGGTTTCCTGTAAAAACGAAGTGACCGCCTTAGAGAAAAAACTGCAGAACAAAGAGAAGGAGGTGCAAGCGCTCACTAAGGAGGTATGCCCTAAACAGAAGGAATCAAAACACCTTCGTTTTCTTAAGTTGGATCAAGTGAAAACTGAAACGAACGACAACATTCGCCGTTTGACAGCAGTGACGTCAGAACTCTCCGAGTGTAAGCAGCAGTTCCAGCAACAAGAGGAGGAACTGAGAAGAAAAGCTAGTAAGTGTCAAGATTACCATGTGTCGGTGCATTTCACTATTTTCAGGACTACTGACTGTTGTGGAAGCAGCCAAAGAGAAACTTCAATCAGTGATATCAGATTTGCAAATCGAAGTGAAGGCATTGAAGAACAAAGTGGAGTTTTTGGAGAAAGAGCGCGACAACCTGCAGAGTCAGAGTGAAAGTCAAACTCAACTGCAAATGTCTCAAGTGAATGCCCTGGAAGCGGTTCTCGACAGCGTCACGAAAGAAAAAGAAACGACGAAGGAACACTACGAGAGTTTGTTGCTGAAAGAAAGGCAACAGGCAGAGCTCCGTGAGCATGCAATGAAGAAGGAGTTCAGCTGCAAACTGAATGAGCTCGAAGAGCAGTATACAAGTCTGAAGGAAGAGTTGGAAGAGACAGCTCGCAACGATAAGGACGAAATCCGCGAATCCTCTCAGATTGAGATTCTCACTTTGAGGACCGAAAAAAGCATCCTTGCTGCCGAAATAAGAGTGTTGACGCAGAAAATTGAAGACGAAGAGCAAGATGATATCACTGAGCAGCTGGCAAAGATTGTCGACGACACTACACAGCTCACTCGTACTTTGGAAGAATACAGAGAGAGAATCAGTGGAAAAGGTAGACACGTCGGCATTTCTCACTTCATTTTCTTGTTCAGATGCTGAAATCACGACTCTACGTAAACAGCTGAAGCAGGAACTCGATCACACTGAAGATAGGCACCGATTATTGCATGAGAACACGCAAAAAGAGCTCGAGGAGCAAAAGGAAGCACACTCGGAGACAATCCGCGTACTACAGGCTGAGGTTGCGATTCTTTTGTCATAATGGCTCATTCGATGTGGTTTCAGATTGATCAGTTTAAGAGTGCTTTCGAAAACGAAAAAGAGTATGGCACCGAAAAGGCTCAGAAAATCCGAGAGCTGGAGGCCCAGAACAAAGCGTTGCACACTGATTTGGAACAAGCCAAGCAGACGAATGCAAACAAAGCGAATGTCGGAAACAATGACGAGCTGATACAAGAAATCGAAGCCAAAAATAAGAACATTGAAAACTTGGAGAGAGAAGTCGCCGAACTCAACGAGAAGATAGTTGTCCAAGAAACGGAAAAAGACAAATCGAGTCAACTCGAGAAGACGATTGCTGAATTAGAATCGGACAACAGCACTAAAACTGATCAGATTGAAAAACTGCATTTGAGGTTAGCATTTCGGTCGATACTGTCACTAACAACGGACTGTTAAGAGTAAAAGACATGCTCGAACAAGTTGGCAACATCAAAGAAGAGCTTGTGAAGAAGAATGAGGAAATCAAGCAGATGAGTGCAAAAACAACGCAGCTTCTGGAGTGAGCTAATTAAAAGTTGACTTGAAAACATTTCTTTTTCACAGAACGAACACGAATCAAGCAAACAATTCGGAAGTGAAACTTGCAAATATTCTCGCAGATCATCAATCGGAACTCAGAAAATACGCAGATGTCATCGAGCAGAAGGAGAAAGAGGTCATCAGTAAATCGGAGAGACTCGAAGAGTTGGAAACATGTTTGAAAGATAAGAACACTGAAATGAATGATATGAAGACAAAACTCGATGAACTGGTGAGCTGCATTTCAAGTTTCCCTCCATGTGTGTCTATTACTTGTTCCCAGACCCAACAGCTCAATGAGGAAACGACTGTCGTGTTGTTCGACAATTCCATCCAAGATAAGATCAACGAGAAAGAACACGCGATCGCAGAAATGACGGAGATTCTTGAATCGAAAGACACCGAGTTGTTGAAACTTCAAGAAAAGATGAAAGAGCAGAGAAGGCTGGCTGAAAAAGAATTGGAAGCCAAAGAAGTTCAGCTCAGGGAAATGAGATTTGAGAAGGAGCAGTTGGAAGCCGAGAAGGCTGAGCATTCCAAAATTGAAGCTGAAGTTGGTACTATGTTCGAGCACGAAAGTGAAATGGAGTTGAAAGAAAGAGTAGAAGATTTGGAAAACGCTCTCCAGGTTAGTACTGCCAAAATGATTATCTACCAACGTTCCCAATTCCAGAGAAAGAACGAACTGATCCAACAGCTTCAAGAGAGATTGAACGATGAATCGACGTCTTCAGAAACTCACTCGAAGAAGAGAATGGTAGTTCAAAACTGATAGATATTAAAATTTTCAGCTTCTCCTTGATTTCAGAGTATCACTTCTCATGGTGTCTTTCAAAACTTTGTGAGTCAAATGAAAGACAAGCGAGAAGAAGCTAGCGAGAAAAGAACAAGGAAGGAAGCCGAGAAGAAGGCTGAAAAAGAAAAGGAAAAGGCAGAGAAAGCAGCGAAAGAGGCCGCAAAAGAGTCAGTCACAGCCGAAATGTTCTCGAAACAGTTTGGATTTCAGAATTGCCCGCGAAAAGTCTCCATCACGTGCCAAGTCCCCTTCAATCCTCACTAGACTTCGTGACCGCAGCCCCGCCAAGTCAAAGTCCCCAAACCTTGAGACGACTCCATCCAGTTCGAGCAGGTAAGGAAACGACGTGGTTTTGATCTACAAATCTCTTTCCAGAAACCTTCTCTCGCCGTCCGATGCAGAAAAACGAATGGAGCGAAGTTCTCCCTCTCGACCGCTCTTCAGCCGAACCAAGAAGGAGAGCTCATCCGAAAAACGACCCGCGTGGAAATTTTAAGTTACTTGTCCTCGCGTTGAATTACTTATGTTCTCAATACAATACTATTAGTCCCCTCGAAAGCACTTGCCTGTATATGTTTCACGTTCTACAGATCATGGCTGATTATCTTCACTTTTCCTATCGCTATGACGATTGTCAGTGCTTGCAATGAACTTCTCTATTCATTTATTGAGACAGTAAAGAATCGCGTCATTGCACGGGAGATGGGGGAGACAAAAATCATTGACTGAGGAATTCGGGCAAGAGGGAAGAGAGAGACAAATTAATTGTGGATACCATTTCTTGATGCAGAATGAACTGTGAGGAATACGTAGAAAATGTGAACTACCCTGATCGATGTTGAACTGGCTGTATGCAATCTCAGTAGTCATCTCGGATTACGTGATAAATGCGAATTTGAGAAATGAGGCAGCATGACAGGCAGATTCCGAGCATCTGAAATAAATTGCTCTTTTCTTTCAATTAGCAGTCCAAACTACCATTAGTAACGCAGATCCAAACCCGAAGCCCACAAAAATCCAAATCTGTTCGTTGAACCATGACTGAAGTTTATCGCTGCATCCCTGAAAAAAGAATGTTCCCATGGAGTTGTAAACGATGTCATAGCGGTACATAACACAACATCCAGTTAGTAACACACTCACAACATTGTTTACAGATGAGTCGAATGCTTTCGAAAAGTAACCATAGGTGATGCACATCGGATCGATGGGAACGGGAGCCCATGCTCTTCCCACTTGTGCTTGTTTGCAGCACGACGGAGGCACAAACGACCGTGTTCCTCGCAGTGTGTTTGTGATGTACCAAAACGAGTCCTTGTAGTCCAATGGCCCTTCGCCTCCACAACATTCATGCTGAACGCTCTATTTTTCACACCAAACACTACTCTATTGAAACCATCTTCCGTGGTCCAATCGTCACGCGTCCTCACTCTCTCGTCACTCATTATCTCAGAACTTTGAACGCCAACTATTACATCAAAACTCAGGCAATGACACACAATACACTTTGCACTCGCCGCCTCACCATCGAGTGTCTCCATTGCCGATTGGCACCAAATTGCTGACAACGAGCATAACTTTTAGCGAGCGGGTTTAATGCAGAAGCGCCCATTATTTGTGTACAGCAGGAAACTGGAAAGAGCGGCACTTCGATCTCTTCGGATTCCACATTTGACGTTTGGGACCAACGGCTGCCGATATAATCAGATGGTCCTAGAGACCCGCAGCAGTTTTCCTGTTCAAGGCAATAGTCAAACGGTTGTGGAGAAGGGTTTTCCTTACGTAAAACTGTAGTTTATCGATAAACTCGGTGACCATACGGTTTTCAGGCTCGTCGATCATCACGCCATACTTGCTTTTAACTATCTCGCGCACATTTTCTTTCACAGAGTATATCTGAATGATTTTTTCATCGCAACTAACTTTCCAACACACACACACACGCGCACAATAGACTTTGGACGTTTCGGAAGACAGCGAATGGCAAGTTTGAAAAACGGAAACTCACATAAAACTGAATAGTGTCCATTAACGGCAAAACCCAACGATCACGCGAGTAACGATTGAATGTTAAGTTTTTCAAGTACACCGTCATGTAGTTGTTAGAGAACTGTAAAAACACACGCACATTTGCCTTCAACCAGACGACGATTCCGAAAAGCGATATCAGATGCGCAGCTGTTGCTCGCTTTTGAATTTGTGGGAGCCATCTGTGTTTTTGAATGACTACAGCTGCACCTCGTCCTTTGAATGCAAAGAGACACACACACATTCGCACAGAGACGAACCCGAACCGCAGATCACGAAAGAAACGATGGGAACAGAGAAAACTCACTTTATCCTTGTAGCAGAGCGACAGAGTTCCCATTGTAACGTCGGCAATGAACGAGAATACAAGAAACAAAGCAAACTGTAAAATGGCTCATGGGATTCACATATTCGAAGAGTGAGCTCACCATCAACAGCAGAAATCTGTTTCTATTCACTGCACCACAAAGTCCGAGAAATCCGACAAGAAGTTGAGCACATCCGGCGACGAGTGCCACATATGCAGACGCTTTCTGGAAAAGCTTATGTTGTACCAATGGTGATTGAACAAATGAAAGCTCACCAAAAGCGGATCATTCTCCGAAAAATGCACTAGGTCCAGAATGTAATTTCGTTTCGGATCGAGTAGCATCCAAAGTCCAAGAAAAATGTGAGCAAGAGCTAGTGCCTGAATGATTGAAAAGTTGTCAAGAAACTGAAATGTCTGAATAACACTCACCCAAAACAGAACCGAGTAAATGGAAACTGTGACTCGGAGACATCCACCACCATCTCTTTCTGTTGCCATCTGCAATTTGAAATTAGTTACTATGATCAAATCAAGAGCGGTAACGAAAATTAGCCAATGAATGTATCGCGTCCGTTACGACCTCTCAGTTGAATTTTCGCCTCAAATTTATAAGATTGGTTGGAAGAAACAAAGGGTAATTTGAATACGCAACTGTGGTAATTAGAGAGCATCAATAAAAGAGAGGCGAAAGAAAAAGACGACTAGTGCAGTCACACAATAAACACAAAACCTTGGCGAATAAAAACGGAGCAGATACTCATTTTTCAAGTCATGGATTCTCGCTGATTCAAGAAGTCACGCACGTCGAAAGGAATGAATCAAAGTGGGGACAAATCCTTCGGATAAATCAGCGGCATAATAAAACTTTAAACTACGCCGGAAGCCCAACAGAGCGGCGGCACGCGGGCAAGAAAAGAGTCCAATTGCCGTTTGCAACACTCGGGACCGCACTGCCAACTGATAAATTGAAGTCGCAGCTGACCAACCGATTGAGCCACACGCAAACCGAATGGAAAGAGAGAGAGAGAGAGAGAAAGAGAGCATCTACCTGGCAAACACTTTCTTGACCTCCCTCTATGCATCATCTCTCCTTTTGCTGAACAAACAGAGTCGAACGGCGAAGCAGAGCGGCATGTTGTCACCAGCCGACCGTATTGTAGGACGACACGAGTCAGCAAAACTTTGTCCCATTCAAGGCCATTGATCAGCGGAAATGAATCTGAAATTCAGGCAATCTGACACTTCTGAATAAAGCAATTCACGCGACAGAGCTCGAAAATGGGCAAATACACAAAAAACAACTTGTTTTCAGCCAAAACAACGGTTGCCTCCCCCGTTCCGAAAATCTTCTCAATTTATCTTCGTAATGGAAAACTAGATTTGGATCAAAACGATTCGCCCGGGATGGCTTATTTTCCAGTTTTTCTCTCCATTCTTTACTGCCGCCTAACTTCTGTCTGTCTATCCACATTCGTTTGTGCGTGTGTCACGCTTACAGAATCGTACAATAGAACGTGTATGTGTGTGTGTATGTGATCTTGAGAAAGAATGATCATTATATTCGAAAGAAGACTGTCTACGATTGGGTGGCCAACACCTCGTTTTTCCGGTCTTTGTCCGTCGAAATTGTACAGTCAGTGCCTCTCGTTAAAAATACAAATCACATTGATAATTTTATGATTTCTCTATCACATGACTAGAGACCATATAACTAATCAAATGCTCAATAGTCGCATTAGTCCCTCTCCTCTTTTCCGCTTGTCAATTCATCATGATGTGATCGTGAATACGGTTTAGACGACGACGGTGACCTTTCCTTCCTTCTCCTTCGCCCTAAGATGCGTTGCGTCAGTACAAAAGAGGGCCCATATCTGACAGCACTCGGGTCATCTGTCTTGCGTGTACATGGCCACCCCCTCTCTTTCCCTCTCCCTCCGCCGTTTCTTCTCTTTCTGTTTGTGCGCACCCCCTTCGAGGACGCACGAGGACGGCCCCTAAATGCGATCGATGAGACCGACCCCTCGACGAGAGACCAAGCATTGACGGGGTTTGCAGGTGCGCTCCATTGCAACGACCGCGAACGCGAACACATTCGGTTTGCTTCTCAGATAATTCAACAGTGCACCGTACCTCTTGCATTGTTTGCGTTATGCTAAGCAGTCTTACCATCCACCGTTTATACTTTCTCTTTCTCTCTCATCTCATCGTTTTGTAAACCTTGAAGTATCTCAGTATCTTTTGATTCCAGAGAATGAACGCCGGCAAGGAGTTTGACTATATCGGATACAAGGAACAGTCGACATACAATAGTCTATCGCGAGAGTCCGACGACCTTTTCGCTTACAAGACTGCCGGTTATGTTCCTTTTGATATGAGAGACCTCTATCCCGACGATTCGGAAGCAAAAGTCAAGATTCTTCAAGAGATTTACGACACGGAGAGAACGTACGTGACAAACCTGACTGTTGTCGATGAGGTATGCAATCTTAGTCAAGTTTAAGTTGGAAATCAATATTCTTCTAGGTTTTTATTCAACAGCTAGCTCTTTCGTGTCCAAAGTCACGAAAATGTTTCCGAACCATGTTCGGCGAAATCTCTGCCATCTGCAAAACGCACCAAATTTTGCTTCAATCACTGCGCACCCTTCCAGTTGGACAAGCTTTTATCAAACTGATCCCGTTTCTCAAACTGTACACGAGCTACGCCACTCATTACCCGCGTTCCCTCAAGGTTTACGCGGTAAGTTGGACAACAACTGCTTTCAGTCCAGAAATTGTTTTCAGAAGCTAATGGCTCGCAACGACTTCCGGAAAGCTCTCGAGAGAATCGAGCAGGATTCTAGATGCGAAGGGAAAAAGTTGCAGGCCTTTCTTATCATGCCGATTCAGCGAATTCCTCGTTATATCATGCTCATCGAAAGCCTCATGCATCAGAGTACTGATCAAGAAGAGATGAACAGTTTGTTCAGTATGTTTCAGTGTGCGGCCACTTCGGAATTAGCCTTGTCGGTTTCAGAAGCTTCGTTGGGAATGCAAGGACTGTCTGAGGAGATTCAGTCGTGTATGACTGCGTTTGAGAATGGCGAACGACTGTTGACCATCCAGCTCAACTTTGGACTCGACGGACACATTCTGGAGCCGGGACGTGTGCTGGTGAAAGAAGGCACGTTGTACAAGAGAGAGATCAACGGATACACCAACTACCAAGAGACAGTTGTGTTCCTGTTCAACGACATCCTGCTTTACGGTCACAAGAGAATCAGTGTGATTCCGCAGTGCAAGTACGAACCGTCAGCCATCCTGTCTCTCCGTCACTGTGTTATTCAGCACGACGAAGTTGGAGGCTGCATCTTTGTAAGTTACAAACTAAGTCACCTTACAAACAGTAATTTGCGTTTCAGATTCGGTGCGGCGACGTCGGTGTCGACTTTACGGCTGACTCGCTCGGAAGTGTCGAAGATTGGTACAAAGTGATTGTGACCGCTATCGAGAATGCGAAAGTGCTTCGTGAGACTCTCCGCAAAGAGAGCTTCAAGCAAAAGTCGCTTGTTTTCGAGTAATTCAATACATACATCAATCGGAAAATAAATTAATGATTTCAGCCGTGGATTCTGGCAGCGTCACCGCGATCGTTTTCGCAATATCATTAATACCGACATGGGCGCTCAAGTGCACCGTGTGCTCTCGAGAAAGAAGCCAGAAGTCAAACTCAACGACAGCGCCTTCTTGCGCGGAGTATGGTCAAAAACATCTTCATCTAGCAATCGGAAGCGCAGTAAGTTTGTAGCTGAACATGTAGTTAAGCACCTCTAACAATTACAGAAAGCGACCGCTTTGACGAAGGACAGGACGTGATCGATTCGAAGAAACGTGTGCCAACTGATCCGATCTTTGACTACACCAAAATCGGGGAGCCATTGGTCTCCATGAACCCAGCTATTCTGCCGAATTTGCTACCAGACAATGAGGAAGAGCAAGAGCTTAACGACGAAGAGCTTGAAAAGGACTTCGACTGGACCGACGACGACGAGTACATTCCGGAGGAGAAGAAGATTCCGATTCGCCGCGTCACGAGCTACGGCAGCTATGACGAAGAAGATCGTCGTCCTCGCCAAGTTGGAGGAGCCCGTCGTCATGCTAACATGCACCACTCCACTCCTCGTCGCAGCCTGGGCGTTGATGATATCCGCAAGCTGAGCTATCAACCGGTATGTCATGAAAAGTGAATCAAACACCAGGAAAGGCGTTTCAGAGGACATTCGAGCCATTCAACATGAGCGCCGAGGATGACGATGAAGAAGAAGAAGAAGAGGATATCGAAACGAAGGTGAAAGGCGAGCGTCCGCGGCCATGGTGGGAGGTGGAGCAGGTTCCTCCGGTCATCAGAAACCAGAAGCCTTCGCTCATTGATACTGTCAAGAGTAATTGTTCCATTATGTAATCTTGCATTTCTCTTGTTTTCCTATTGTCTCTCATTACTTCGTCACCTCTATCTTCTTTTTCTGAACACCACAAACTTTGGATCTCAAGTAGTGTTCCTTTTCATCTTTCTTTTCTTCTCCATTACATATAATTTTTCTACTATTGCCATTGCTTTTTAAGAAAAAAAATGTCATAAATAATAAACGTAAGAGACACGATTTCTTTCCCTTCTGAATCCAAACTTGGCGTAAACGGCCCTCACAACTTTAATTGAGGCTGAAACCGAGCGTTCTTCTAAACGCTCTTTTGTTTTCTTTCCAAGAAGAATGATAGTGACTAACTACCAGGAAGAAAAGTTTTATATGAGAATTGTCAAGTGTGCTACCATTTTCAGGCGCCCGATGTCTCATACTTATTATTTTTGGAATTCCGAAGAATGAATCATGCTAGCAGGGAGCGACAAGAGTCGGTCTTTTTGTCGTTGAAAGTGAAATTGGACAGGCTCGGCTATTAAGTTGAACATTTATTGGTTAGTGGTGCTTTCCGGAAGAGGTCATACGCTTTATAGTCGTATAAGATAATTGTTCGATCTGGTATTGCTCTCCGCTCGAGCCCCCCTTCCACACTGCAGCTATCGAATTAACGGCGTGTTTTCAAGATGCCAGAAGGAGTATGGTGCTAATTACACAGCTCTTTTCGATGTATCGCTCATCCTGAAAAGGCATAAAGTCTTCGTCTCCAATTAATCTTTCAATTGCTTCGCGGGGCTCTGCCACTATTCGGAATTGCTCATCTTGTTGTCACAATGACGTCCAAGCCTGTGAGTTTCCACACGAAACGTATATCACGCATTGTTTGCTTTTCTTTTTCAGAATCCCCTCCCAAATCAATCTCCTTTCGAGTTTCTCCAATGGAGCACTGCAAACATTCCGGTCGAGGCCCCGCTTCGCGTCTTCAACAACACGATTCTCGTTTTCAGATTCCGCAACCAACCCCAAACATCAAACCGCCACCAAAACGAAGCAATCGTCCAACAAAACGGACTACTTTCACGCCTGAACAGGTGATTATTTGACATTCTCCAATATTCCAGTCAATTTTTTATTCTGTTTCGAGGTCACACTTCTCGAGCTCGAGTTTGCAAAAAACGAGTACATCTGCAAAGATCGACGCAGCGAACTGGCACAAATAATAGATCTGACAGAATGCCAAGTGAAGACTTGGTTCCAAAACCGCCGGACCAAAAAGAGAAGGTTGCGCACGGATAACATTCATGGTTTTCGAAAGTATCATTCTCCAGGTGCAACTCACCAATCAGAAAGACAACCACGTCAAAGTCGGATGATCGAAGCCCATCTCCGTGTTTCGCTGCCCAGCCGCCTGTTCCCAACCTTCAGGCACTGTTCCAGGCGTGGCCGACTCACTTCGTCTACCAGCCGCCGGTTGACCAGATGAACAAACCCGCATAATTGTATTGCTCACAACATCCGCTGTCTGCATTTTTCATTTATGATAATTAAGTCTGTGCCGCCGGAAATTGCCTATACTTGTGCGTGGGCAAATGCGTTTATTGGATAAAACGTTCCAAGAAGATGAGTCATTGGGGTACATTGTCTGAACTTGAACATTCCTACATTTCCAATTGTATATCAGTGCAAATTGAAACTGCAGAACAAAGAGAATGGAATTGGCGGGAGGGGGAGGGGGTCACTTTAAACTGTACACGGTCACTCTCAATGCCGTCTGTTTTGTCTATAAAATGGGCAGCGCATCGGAGATGTTATCGTATTACCTGTATTCATTCAACTCCTCCCGTCGCAATGTTTCTCCTATTTTTATTGATCCAATTCCTGTCTCCACTTGTTTTATCACAATCCGGATGTGTTTATGATCTGTCGTTCGGAAAGACGTGTTCCCAAAATAAGACATCCACAAAGGTTTTTTTATTGCCAACTACTTTCTGTCAAAACGCCGTGTTTCAGTGGTATTTCGATTCGAAACTTGCGTTCTGCTACCCTTATCAGTTCTTGGGATGCGAAGAGGGTCAAAACTCATTCGATTCCCAAGATCAATGCTTGGAATCGTGTAAACCAGGTGACTTCTTTATTAGTTTACCACCCACTAGTTTTGTGCCCGGCGCAAAAATTGAGAGACCAATAGTAATTCCGAGCCGAGGCTTATTGAATTTTCTATATTTAGATTGACTTTCAGCCGATCAATTCTCATGTGGAGGCAATACTGACCCGAATGGAGTGTGCTTCTCACCGCAAGACAATACTTGTAAACCGGGCACCGTTTGCGTTATGGGAGGGACTGTTGGGTTCTGTTGCGACAAGTCCATTCAAGGTATGAGGAAACAAAGGTTATTTTGAGATCGATTGTTTTTATAACACATCATGGGTTTATTCCGAATGCGTCATTCCGACTAGTATACATGTGTCCTAGCACCTGAAAGACTATTGCAATTTCACGCTTCGTCTCAAGTCTACTCTTCGTTTTCCACTTGATCGAATTGCAGATCAATGGAACAAAGAGCATTCCCCAAAGTGTCTGAAAGGAAGCATAGTACAGATTAAAATGTGGTTCGGTCAAACTGCTCTGATCGGACGCAGCTGCTCTCACAAGTAAGCAGCTGAATCGCCGTCATCGTCACTTTCATCGTTTGATTTCAGCTTTTGTCCAACTGGGTCGCAATGCATGCAAGGAAAATGGACGGCGCATTGTTGTCAATGATGAACCCCCGGACCCTCTTGGGTGGATGTACATACGTGTTCGATAAAAGTTTACTCCGATGTCAAATTGAATGCGTCACAGTTAATCAGACGGCATATTGCCGGCGGCGGTTCGGACACTCGAGACCTAGAAGCTTCCATAATAAGGTTACCACACAAAAGTCATGTAGGTTGTCGCTTGTCATCTAATCTGATTGCGTCTTGACATGCACGTGTGGGCAGCCTTTGGCCGTTTCCGGAAGATTCTTTGCGGAAGTTGTTGTAGAGGCCGTCATATTGAAAATGCAGGTTGTGCAGCGTATTTGACCTCAGGCACAATACCCATTATCGCATTAAGGACCACATGCTCTTTTGCAGCTGACTGAGAAAAAGAGCAGCGGCATCCAATTTAATTTGCCCCCTCTTAATGTAATTAATGCGAAACTCAAGTTTAATATGCGCATAGCCGAGAATAGGTAGAGAAGAGCAAAACACGAGGGCATTGTGTGTCCCCGGATGTTCTTGAAAACTGACGGCTGAGGGCTATTCAATAAAGAATTTGTCATGAGAATGGTAAATTATGAATCAGTTTGGATCTCTGGCTCGGGTAAACAATCGGCAAGAAAAATATACACTTCGTTTCATTCTGTCATTCAGCCAGACCTTTATGAAAAACGGACTGAAGATTTGTGGCAAATCCGGCAGAAAACAATACGGGAAACGAGATACGTGTGTGACTTGGAGGTTATGACGGTTGTAGTGAACTTCGAGCTGAAATGACACATCTGCGCACTAAGCCGTCTGTTCGTAGACTTCCCATATCCGGATAGTCCCTTCGTACTTTGGCTTTTCGCTTCACTGCTCTTAATAACTTTTCTATTTCTGTCGACGTGTCACGTGCGACGAGTACGACCATGTCATCAGTTTTCGTTGTCCCGATAAACAATATCACTTCGATTCACATGAATAGGCTTTCGTCTTCTAAATCAGAATGATGTTGCTCACATGCCTGCTCTCGTCACTACAGAAAGGGGCGGAGCCTGTGCTGTTCAGCTGCGAGGGCTACTGAAAATAAGTGGGCGGAGTCGGAGAGAATGGAATAAAAGGGGCGACGGGCAAGAGAGCGCTTCACTTTATCACGCTCGTTTCGACACTTGAAGAATGGCTCGTTGCACTCCGCTTCTCCTCATCCTTCTGGCCGTCGTGCCCCTTATCTACACCCTGGACTGCAGGTACGAGACCATCTCAACCACTAACAGATATAGACATTTGATCACTTTCAGAAAGTTCTCCTTCGCTCCAGCTTGCCGCGGCATCATGCTCAAGAGATCCGGAGGACACGCCATCGTCGACCAGGCGGCTCCGTTGATGGAACAGGCTGTAAGAGATCCCTTTCAGATTTAGGAAACCACACAAGATCTTTTCAGAAGGGCCGCGAAGTCCAGATGATGGACATCCTGCTCCGAGCCATCGAAGACGAAGCGATGATTGCCAATTCAGACTGCGTCAGCATGTCCTGGCTCCGCGACCGTCTCGTCAACGCCAAGACTGGTGAGTGAGCATGACGAAATTATGGAATAACTGTCTAGAGTTTTCAGATGCCGCTATGAACTGAAACCCTTTTCCCTCTTGTTAACCCCCCAACATTCCAAACAACACCTGACTGCTACCCAACAAATCCGACTACCGCACTATGAGATCGAATAATAAATCACCGCAACAAATCAAGTGAGAACCGGGAGGTGACGACGGATGATGAACACTCGATTTTCAGCTCCGGCAACCAGCACACACTCAACAACACTATCTCCCCTCTATTTTTCTCTTCTCCCTTCTCTCAGATAGAACAGTCACTTTCTTTTCCCTGTTCGTCGTCATTTTACCATCCTACTGCTGTCTTGGTCACTCTCACCTACTAACACATGAATAAACCTGTTGATAATAAGAAACGTCAAATATGAACAAGATCAGCATACCAAGAATAGATATAAGCAGCAGCTGGAAACATGAAATCAATTGGCTGGACAACATTGCGAAATACACCTGGAAACATATTTTCAGATTTGCTTCAGTTTCATTCAAAACAAAAATTTGCAGAAAGAGGTGTAAAAGTTGACGATCAAATGAGGGCGAAAACAGGGTGTAGGACGAAGTAAGGAGGGTAAGGAGGAAATTAACAAGTATGTTAGTTACACGCGTATTGAGAAAAGTTCTTTCACTGGGTTGTAGAAAGAGGAGAGGGGTTTGAATGTAATTAACAGAATAAGTTCACATTGCGGAGTTGAAAGCACTTCCGGGTAAAACGAGAGAAAGACTTTTGTTGTTTTGGTATGAAAGACTGGTGAATAGGAAAGACATTAATGAAGAAATTTTCCAGGAATATCAAAAAGTGTGGAGTTTGACTATCGTTTAGTTGGATTCCACCATAAATCTTCTTTTGGTGGCTTTCTGGAGTCTTCAGAAGGATTGAAATGAGGCGAGCTCCAAAAAGAAGTCGGAGAATGCGCTATAATGGGAAGAGAGGTCATCGAGTAGTGACTATCACTCCGTCGGTGTCGTGGCTGAGGTGAGTTGAGAGCTGTACGAACTCCTCTCGATGGAGTTATGGGTGGCAAGAAACTGGAGGGTCCTGGAGTGTCACGATATGGACTGATGTCCCAATGGGGTCTTCTTCGGGACAAGTCTTCTACTGATTTTGCACCTGAAAAAAAACAAAGATCTCTAACATTTCTTTTTGTTTTCATTAATTAAATCTTAGCTTTTTGTTTTTTCCGACATGTTTTCATTTCTTGTAAACATTATTCCCGTTAATATCTGGTCAGAAGAAAGTAAGAACCCACCTCTGAGAGTGTGGGCGGTTGTATCTTGACTCGCTCTCGGACGTGAAAGATCATGCGCTGAACCAGAAACCGCCTTTAGCTCTTGTCTTCGAATGGCTATTTTCCGACTGATCACAGAATGTCTTGTACTGCGCGACGTGTGCGAAGTAGGCGTTTCATCTCTATTCCGCGGTGTGGTCACTTTTGAACCGATTTTACTGCTATGCCTACTGCTTTGTACACTCGATGAGGGCCCCGCCACTCCGCTCTGGAATTTCTTAATTAAAATATTACGGACGGATGAATCTGAAAACCTTTGTTGTCTTCTTCTTCGTAAAACCACTCTTTTTCGCAGTACTGCGAGACGAGGCGAGAGTCTCGGGTTTGTTATCCACTTCCGACTTGTGCAAGTTCTCCATGGACCTTTGGAATGTCACGTCGGGTATTTCGGGAGAGCTGACCATAGGATGCGAGTGCTTTGCAGGTGAAAGCTTCGGAATGTCGACGTCTGATGTTTCATCTGTCGCCTCGAAAACCTTTCGTTTGAATACATATCGAGGAATCGTCGGAGCTCGAGGCTCGAGGAAAGACCTGAATCATTCATAAGATTACTTTTTTCATCAGAAAAAGTGCTACCTAGTGGTGGGAGGACACGAGATTGAAGTATCAACAGGGTATTCCAGAGCAGCTTCTGCCGCTATCTCGGCGCTTTTCTCCGATATGCTCGAAAGGGTTCTTTCAGGTTTTCTTCTCCGCGTGTACTTCCTTCCCGGGTGCACTGGCCCATATCTATCTGACTCGCGCCTCATCTTCTCAAGCTTCTTGAAGAACGCAATTTCTGGATCGCTTTCGTCCGTGGACGGCACCAAATCGCTGGCTCCACTTCTTCGTAGTGTTTTCTTCTTCGCTTCGTGGATTGTCTTGGCTCCCTGCGGAACAAACACTTCCGGTTCGTTATCCTGTTCATCAATCTGAGAAATCCGCTGCTTCGCACTTGCAACACGAGATTGTGACGCGCTGGGAATCTTGGACTTTCTTGTTGACGTCGTTGACTTTGCGGATGATTTTCTGCTCTCGGACTGTTTTGGGGGTTCAGATTTCGGCTTGACCGGAATGATTTCAGAATCTTCCGTATCTTCCGATGCCTTCCTTTGAGCAACAACTTTTTCTAGTTCTCCAGCAGTGGGAATTGGTGTTTTCGGAGACAACGGCAGCTCAATTCCACGTTTTGCCATTTCAATCAAAAGTGCGGCTTCCAGAGATTTCTCCAGGGATGGCGAATAAGTTCGAGTCTCGACGGGTTCTTCTTTGAGAACGCCATCTGAAGAGCCTGGCCTTGACGGGGAAACTGCTCGAGACGCATGGAAGGAAGTCACACCGATCATATCGGCAATCTTCGAGTCCGTTTCTTTTCTGAAATAGATATTTGATTGGTGGGTCAAATTTAAATCATACAATTGTGTTTCTTTCGCGTCTTCCAAATTCTTTTGAATGTCTTCTGCTTCATTTTTGATTTTTTCCGAAACCTTCTCAACGCTTATCAGGGGGTCTGACTGTGAAACTGGCTGCGGCGATTTTCTGCAAATATGATTGAAAAACTTGTATCAGTTTGGTACCGAACTCAGATTCATCTTTGTTTGGCTTTGCCGTGAACATGATAGCCGATCCTTCGGACTTGTCAGTTCTGACTGTCGGAATTGTTCTGGTTGTCCTGGCAGTTTCAGCCAGTCGTGCCTCAAACATCTGTTCCAGTGAGTCAACACTGGGTTTCCGTTCTGAACAAGAATCAACGCGTTAACTCGTCTGGAGCACATGATTCACCATTCAAATCAGATTTCGAGTACTGTTGACCAAGAACACGATACGTCTCCCAAATTGTCGGCTGCACACCAATTGAATGCGACGAGGCAGGTCGTTCCGAATCAGACACCTTCAACGATTCTTATTCCCCTTTCTGAAAACATTTCCTCCGGCCTCACTTGTTGTTCCTGAGAAGCCGTGACTGCCTCTCGTTCTTTCTCGGCCTTCTCTTCCAAATTGGTTGTTGATGTGCTCGTGGTGATTGGCACGGGAAGAGGCAGCGGTAAACTGGGTAGTTGAGGAGCGTTGTCGTTTGCTGACACGAGAGACACAGAGCTCGAATTCTAGGAAAACACGACTCTTAATCGCTTTTTTCAAGTTCAAGTGCATTAGTACCTTCTCAAGTATCGGCGTTTCAATAACACCCACAGGCGTCGGAGGTTCAGAAATCGTGTGTGTTGAGATCTTCGCGAGACTACTCACTTTCGGAAGGGATGCAGATTCGTGAATAGGAGTCACCGGATGCTACAATCAATAAATCAGCATACAAACTAAAATCAATCTAATGGCTACCTCACTCACTTCTTCCTTGACTTGGCTCATTTCCGGTGGTCGGGAAACCTTTTTCCGTCGGAAGTCGGTAAGAGCAAAAGCACTGGCAACCGAAGTGGAACCTTTCGCACTGTGTTTCAAACTTTCAGCAAAGATCGCTTTCATATGTGGCAATCTCTCTTGGTTTCCATGTGGATCGTGACTTTTAGCTGCTTTTGGACCAATCACCTATTAGAAAAACCATATCACTTTAATCTCTCTGGATAGCAATTACCACAGTCTGTAGTCCATCTGCATTGACTGGATGGATCGCAATTTGTTGGCAGCATTTATAACGGCACAAAGAGTAACAGGCAATGCAGAAAAGTAATGAAAGCATGAATGCTCCAAGGAGGAAAAGCAACCAAACAATCAAACAGATACCGAATACCATCACGCAGCTGAAAATAGTACAAGATAATATAGAAATCAAGCAGCATATTACTCACTCGGACTCTTCTGGAAAGCCTTCACAATATCTACCATATCCTCCCGAGGTGTCTGTTGTGCCTTTCTTGCAGCGACAAGCATACCGTACTTGTTGGTGATCCAGTGTACACTCGGAGTAAACATGACAATGATTGTACTCAGTGTCGGAGCAAAGATCGCTTCCCAGTGCCTCCGCGGTCACATTCAAGGTTCCCGGCTCACCAAAGGATCGTGTAGTCAGCAAGCGCTTGACATCGCCAACAGAGCAGTCTTCACATTGGACGGTCATAATAATATAGGATCCGAGAGGAGAAGAACGAATACAAGACTTATAGGACTGTCCGATCTGAACATTTCAGTGTGAGATCTTGACGATCAACTCAGTTACCTTTTGATGTAGAACTCTCTGTTTCTGTTCGAAAGAAGCTTTGTCCGTGTTACAAACTGAATTCACAAGCACCTTGACGCTCATAAGAGACAAAGCTTCTTCGCATTGATTATTTGCTTCGTTTCTGAACTGGCCGTTCGGACAATCACAAACAAATGGTTCCGTGGAGCTGCCAGACGACATTCGTTGAAGACAACTATCAATGACTGGATCTCCCGCTGAAGTCGTCGTTCCAGTTGTTGTTGGTATTGTTGTGGACATGAGCTCCGTAGAAGTAGTTGATGAACTGCTAGCCCAAGTTGAACTTTGTGTTGTTTTCACTGTCGGGCCAATGTGAATCACTTTGTCAGAACCAGGCTCAGAAATGACGGAGTTTCCATTTTCACCGTGATTTTCTTCGTTCTGGTTTGCTTTTTCTCCATTGTTACCTGCTTCTTCCACAATTCCATTTGGTCCAACATGAATGATCTTTGAACGAGACGTGGTTTTAGAGTGTTGTAAAGTAGTTGTTTCCGGGGGAGGTTTTTCCTTTTGGCCGTCTATATGAGGAGTGCCACTATTATCGGGGGAGTGGGTTGGGTCTGTTTTCTCTTCGATAAAACCTTCGGGAGCCGGCGTTTTTCTTGTTCCGAAGACTGATCCGTCTGGCTCCCGAGTTATTGCATTTGGTGGAACTTTCGATTGCAAGTACGTTCCTACTTCCGCATCGGGTATTAAAGTTGGAAGTGCACCATAGTCGTTTGGAGGCGGTTTTGTGATTCGGTACCAATTTTCAAGATGAGATGGAGTTTGCGGAGTAGTGAAGAAGCTTGGTATAGTCAGAGGTCTTCTTGTTGGCAAGCTAGGTAGTAGTTTGCCAGGAATCAGAGGAATCAGAGTATCCACTCCAGGTTTTTGAGCGCTCTGACCTTCTTCGGGAAAAGAACCATACTCTACGTTTCCATAGTTTTCTTCACCTGGTCGAGTTATTGGACGGAATCCTACTGGCGGAGCAGTGGTAATTGCTCCCTGGTAAGGGACAGTGACAATAGTCGTTAATCCATGCGGATCGATTCCTGACGGTCCCTCATACTCAGACGGAGGCATAAAAGGTTTTCTCGATGTAATCGGTCGACTAATAATGATGCCCGGTCGAATGGGAGGAATCTTTTCGGAACCCTCCTGTTGGTTGGTGGGGTAGGTAATCGGCGGAAGTGCGCCCTGATGATGTGATTCCGGTGTGGTGGTCACAATTGGAATAGGCCAGTTGTTTAGAGGCGAAGGTGCTGTGATGGGTGCCAAGTCTGGTCGCATTGGGAAAATAAGCGGTGCTTGCGGAAACTGCGTATTTCCAATTGAAGGGATTGTGATGACACGGAAAGTGTGCGATTGAGTTGGGCTCATGGTCGGAGAACTTGTGGATGTGGAGGAATGTGTTGGGAAGAAGTCGCCAATTGGTTCGTTCGATGTTTTTGGTTTTGGTAGATAAGTCACTCTCGATATTTCAACTCCAGGTGGAAAAAAGTCCCCATGACTTGCCTCTTCGGTCGGGAATAATGGGAAATTGCTTAATGGCGGTTGCGTGTTCGAGACTGCTGGAAGTGTCTTGAACGGATCCTTTGGAGTCGTGTTCTCCACTGAAGATTCGATTGATGTCGGAAATGAAACTTTCGGAAGTTTGCTGTTTTCAGGACACATTGAACATCCTTCCACATATAGAGAAGGATGATCTTCCGGAGGAGGCGGGACTGGTTTCGGCAAATAAAGGCCAGTTTGGTTTCTGGCGCACCGGTATGCATGTTCTAGTGGCATAACATAGTTTTCATCTGAAATCCAATTTTTTACTTGGTTGCTAAACAAAAAGTTTTGGAATACCTTCATCGCTTCCATCGATGCAATCTTTTTTTCCGTCTAGCAGCCATTCCCATAAAACACATTCTCCGTAGCCTTTGCAGGGAAATGATTTCTTATCCGCACACAATTTCTCTTCTGAGAAAGTCCCATGTTTTTCTGATAAGACGAAAAAGAAACCAACTTGAAGCAGAACACCATGGCAATTGTTTGGAACTGCCGTCGCATTTGGGATAAACGATACACGGAAGTGCGTCTTTATAATCAGCACAATAAACAGGACCACAACTAACTTGACCGATGAAACACCCTTAAGAAATTAAGCTCTTCCCGTTCAAACGAGATCTTTTTCTTCACACTTACACTCATCGCTACCATCCATACAGTCAGGTTTTCCGTCGCGGAATTGCGAAATCGGAACACACTGACCTAACCCGCAGTCATAGTCACCCTGCATACAACGTCCAGGTACCCTCATTCGAATCGCTGAATATCGAAAGGAAGTTCGTTTTCGAATTGAAAATCACTTACCATCATATGATAGAAACTGCGAAGAAGCAAAAATTGGAAAAATGACCAAATACTGAAAGACGGTCAGCATGGAAAGACAGCAGCGATTGGTTACATGTGTACTTGTGAGCGGACAACATCAGAATATCTCACTCATTCAGCACTTCCGATCTTCTCGAGGTGAGATCTGAAAAGCTATCGTGAGTTCTGAGAGGGGAATGTCTACAATGCGCATACATCTTGTATGATGGGAAAAGGAAATGGGACAGGAAAAGTAAAGGGAGCGATTAAAGTGCACATTGGAACAATTGGTAGCTGGTGTCCATGACACGCAGTAATAGCCTTTTGGAATGCGTCAGTAACTATAGTCGGGGAGAAAGAGAGCGGCACGGCTTGAAACAAGAAAGCACACGCAGACCGAGCACCGCAACCCCCGCTTCCGATCATTTTCCTCCAATCTAGTCGCGTTTTTTTTCTCGTGCAGAACAAGTTTATCGAACCATGATTATACAAGTTATAGTCAACTGAACTGAATCGAACAAGGAAGATGGAGATGATGAGAGACTCGAAAAAACGTGTAACCATGTACATATTCAATGGAGAAGTGTACTTAGAAGAAACTAATAACTGAAACGACACAATGAGGTCAACTGAGCATAGCTAATGCAGAGATAACAAAATGTGGTATTCGGCCCAAAAAAGTATAGTTTAGGTAAGTGGGCAGCGCAAGAATTGATGACCGCACGGGCCCTCGTCTTTCCTCCCACAGAGGTGCGCCTTTTATGCTCTTCCGTTTTGTGGACCTGCTGCTGACCACCACTCAGTCTCTCAATAGCCCCCCGTTGACCTATCCCCAGTAAAAACTTCTCGTCTGCTACGTAGCATTCAGAATATGAGCAAACGCTCATCCAATCTGATACGAGGCTCAGAACTCTGCGATATTTCACAATATTCTTATTTAGTATAGTTGGGACTGGTTCAGAATGCGAAAAAATAACAAGTGATTCAGAAATGTCTTTGACTTCCGGAGCAAGTATACATGCACATGTATACATGAAATATTTTTGGGGTCTCGAGAATAATCGTAAAAGAACAAATTCTTTCTGCTGGTGGCATGACAGGAAGCGGAGCAGAAAACGTGCTCAAGAAGTTTTTGGGTTCTACCCTGAATTGCAACAACTATACGAACAAATCAGCAACGACATAGTGGCACGATCTGGATGCACCCTCTGAACTTCTTCACTACGACGACTAGTAGTGACCACCAGTCCGATGTCCGTGAAAAGGGAGAGAAAGAGAAAGAGTGTTCAAAAAGTAGTTGACAGCTCTTTTATTCCAGTCTCGGGGATCTGACCGCACACTCGTGCTATTTTCTTCGCGCGCCGTCCACTCGCCCCACAAAATTACTCTGAATGTCCATTCAAAAACTCGGGGGCACTGCCTTCAACACACCCATTTTCGCGTATATACACATTTTTATTATTATGTTTTGCGAGTGGAAAGGAATTTGGCAGCTTTACCTGGAAACATTTGTTTGGTGCCGAAACTATGAAATGAATCAGTTTCATAGACCTTTATTACTCGAAAACTTGTAGTTGAAAAAAACAATTAGTTAATTAATATGATGACATTAGGGAAGGTTGGGGGGAGCACTGCAAAAATCGGGTTTTGACATAGGACAAATAACCAGAAGGTCATCATTCAGGAAAGCTTGTGTAGATGATCGCCTGGTTTTCGGTATCACAGCAAAGACAGACATGACGAGAGTGGTTGACAGGCCAGGGAACGAACGTGCACTCCGGATCCCTCTCGTTCACAATCTTGTACTGATTGTACTGGATGAAGAACTCTTCAAGAAACAAAAACCGCTCGTTGTCGTCTTCAATGCTGTCCAGAAAGCACAACCATTTCTCCACCTTCCGAATCAGACACTTGTGACTACGGAGCGTCTTGTAGTAACAGAGCTTCTTGTACTTTAGATACATTGCCGTCAAAACTGGTCGAACCTGTAAAACGCAACTTGTGTAACGAATACAACAAGACGTATGCACTAACCTCCAATGCAGCAATTCTTCGGATGATAAAGTTTTCAGCAATCGAGAGGTAAACTGAAAACTAGGAATAAACAAAGAAAAATGTGTTTCCCACTAACATTCCTGTGGAAAGTCATAGTGATGGTTTATCCAGTAGTCACATTGACCGGAAACGACATCCATCAGTAGGTTTTGCGGAACCTTCTTCAATTGATCACAGTTCAATGCCACTCGCAGATGCGAGTCGTTCACTTCGTAGTTGCGTAGCACTGAAAAGTTTCTTTTTACTGCAGGGAAAATTTCCCGAAAAGTTTCGAGGAAATCAGGGCATTTGAAAAGGTTTATCATGAGATTTGAAACGGTCCCTATCTTGATCGAGTATCTAGATTGACTGTAGAATGAGTCCACCTGCCTAGCACTTTGATAGATAGATAGATAATCCGCTACCTACGTCATTTTCTCGATAGAGACGGCGACGTGGTGAACGTGGCGTTGGTGTGAAGTGTTGGCTTGTCAAAAAAAAATACTAAATTTAGGATTTTGCCAGTTTTCTATTGGAAAACAATTTCTCGAAACGTGCCCCGGTTTTGAGTTCTCGCATATCCCTGGTATGAAAAAAATGTGACTCACGTTCATCATGACTTGGCATTTTGGTTAAAGGAGGCATTCTGAGTCCAGCAGCATTGGCCATTGCTTTGAAATCCCTTAAAAACTTCCAGGCTCCTGTCGACATCGGTTTCATGAGGAAATGATTTTCCAGAGTGGGCAAGTAGGTATCCACAATTCGTTGAGACATTTGAGAGACAGCCTGTTGATAAGTTTGTGGAACTTCGCCTTGCAGCAAATTTCCGAAGACTCCACTCCATTTGTGCGGATTTCCGTCTGAATAGATATTCATGCGGAGTCTGAAAACAAGATTGGCTCCATATCATGATGAAAAACAGAGATGTGAGCAAGTTAGTCTGCGGCGAAGGAGAAAACAACGATTTCCAACTAAAACGGGATGCCATGCGATTTTCTCTTGGATTTTGTCAGCGATGTCACATGACGCCTCCAAATGAGAAAGAAAAGGTCAGAAAAACGAACGGAGGCGAGATAGGGCCGGAGACAGTTGTTCATCTCCTCCTATCAATCTCTTCTCGAAGCGAATGCCGGTGTTTCACGAGAAGCGGTGTAATGAAAGAGAGATGGAGAGAACCCGAATTGAACAGGCGTCCGTCGAAAGGCACTGCATTTTGGTCGGTATATTCAAGGTGGCTGTATCAAATCGCGCGCCGAGGAGAGGAAAAAGATGTGTATGATTCGACGGAGATGAAAGAAACGGTCGGAGAAACGGAACGAGACTTTATACAGGAATGATTACAAAGAAAAATGATCACTGATCGCTGTTCTCTGAGCCCGTTTCCCACTCGAGATCTGACAGGTCTTCGATTTCGTGTGCAGCTGGAAAACAAAATTCAAAACGAATAAAGAACAAGAAGCTAAAGCAGTGTTACCTCTGCACAGCTTTTCCTGTTTGGTCAGTTTTCTCGGCTTCTTCGTCTCTTCCTCCTTCTTCTCCGATTCCACCTCCTCATTCGGCTTCTTCTCGTCGGCAGCAAGATTCCTGTTCTTGCGTGCCTCCTCCTCCTGAAGTTCTCGCGCACGGATGCCCTGGGCAATTAGCCAATCCGCAACCGTCGGTCGGCTATAGACCTTCTTCTTTCTCATAGTCTTCTCAGGAGCCTTCGTCACTTCTTCCTTCTTCTGCTCATCACTTGCGTTTGGAGTGACCATTCTGCAAAAAGAAGATGAGAAGACGGTTGCGAAGGGGAAGTTTGAAGACGGTGAAATGAGAAAACAACGCCCAAACTGACGCGTTTATAAAGAACCCCGAAAGGTCTGATCTTTGTTGAGTTGGCCGTGTCTGGAAAGAGAACAGAAAAATGTCAGTTCATAAAACTAATTGGTTTTTGCTTCTGTACGCTGCAGACGTAGAACAAAGTTCATATCATAAACAAGGGCACAGAATACACGGTCGTTTTATTACACGCAAAACGCGCTCAATTCCGGCGAAGAGGAAAACATGCATGTATAACGTTAGTTGCTTTGGTTTGGTTCGGAGAGGAGGTATGCATAAAAGTCGATACGCGGTGCGAGGCGGAAGAGGGAGAGAGCGGGCAGCAGTGCGCGGTCGATAGCATAGTGTTGTGTGTATGGCGGGACTCGGAGGGTGTCTCTGCGCGGGGCTCGGCCAAGCAGAGAGAGAGATGAGAAGAGGAGAAGAGCTCTTCCGTCCAATAGGTGGTCCGTTGCACGATTCGACGCATGCGAGGAGTAGAGAAGCGGGCAAGCGAAAGCACTCTCCACTTCATGGACAAATGACATAAAAGGATTTGGTTGCGTTTAGTATGTTTCCCGCGAGTGGAATTTGAGAGATATCCGCACACGTACGCATTCTAATTTTCATCAATTGCTGATGTTTGAGACGAATTTTCCTCGTAAAAAGCACTTTTCTACAGAATTTCCCTGAATTCTGCATAAGATAATTGGTTTCCTGCATCTGAAGAACTTTGAGCTCTCTATCACCCCATTCATTTTGTTGGCGATAAGCGAACAGAATCCACGTTTCATAAGAGGTCGGTGTACTCTAGTCATGCACGTTTTTGAAAGGTATTATCGGCGCCGTCTTCTTATCTTTCGGTCTTACTGGGTTCTTTTTCTGTCAACGACAAAACGACGCAAAAGGCGCTCTCAGCGGCGAACCGGTTTCCTGTTGAATTCGGCGGGACAAATGCCGTTTTTGTGGTTGTACGGTGGAAGTCTGGGAAAGGTGAACGAGAACGACGGTCATCTATCCTCGTCTCATTCCAATGAGAGATGCGATCTTGAAAAACGAATCTCCTTCGAAGGGATCGTTAGTTGGGTACTTCATCAAACGCCCGATCATTGGTGACAGGACGTTGATGCTGTTTTATCATCGCTACAGTAAGACGTTGATAACGGCAGCCGATAATTGGTTGGACACTGTAATTAATACTCCTCCTCCTTGAAAGTTCAAGCGCACACTGTCTATTACAATACACATTTATTTCTAGACAAGCAATATCATGGAACAAATATCAACCTATGGATTATTTCTTCTTCTTTCCCTTCTTGTTATGTTTCTTTTTCGGGTGGTTTGAGGACTTTGAGGAACCAGCCTCGTTCTCGTTGCTTTTCTCTGGCGGAGTTGGTGGCTCAGGTTCGGTATGGTTGGAAAACAGCTTGTTTCGGAGGTTCTCAGCGCTGAAAAACCGAGATGATGGGGGTAGACAGACAGTATATCTTACAGTTTTTGGCGGCACCGATCTGCAGCTAAAGAGGCTCTCATGTCAGTTCCGCGACCCGCTCGTTTGGGTGGAGCAGAAGGCGGAGCTACGTGTGGCTGTCCTTGATGAAGCATGTTTTGGATTCCATTGGTGGTCACTCGCAAACTGTCACCTTCTGTACTGCCCGTTTGGAACGAGAACCTGGAATTTAGTGATGATGCGGGCCCACTCTTTTCTCATACCTCATAATATCTGTTCTAGTCTCATCACGGCTAGATCCCTGTATCGCCCCATCCAAATTTCCGGTTCTGAAGTCAAACATACTTCACAAACCGAAAATACCAAAAACCTCATCGTCATCTTTGTCTTCCATTGAATTGGCCCAAAATCAAGATCGAATGGAAGAGCGAGCCCTTCTACTTTGCCAGAATCGTTCCATTCCTGAATATCAAGTATGAATCCGTGTCACCACACCTCTCGTACTTCCAAAAGAACAAAGATCTTGTCGACGAGATATGCGTAGAACAGATTTTGGAGATGACCTTCAAACTGAACAAGGAGCTGGATCCGATCGTAAATGACTGTTGCTATTCGCAAAATCTGCGTCGCTACTGCTTTGTTAGCTATTTTTCTGTTCACAACATCCTCGAGAGTTTCGGATTTGCTCGGAGGATCTGATTCTTCCATTGTTGTTTCCCTGTAAAAATGACGTTCCTATAGTTGGTAGCAGGGAAACAAGGCAGAAAAACGGCACGAGTGTAACTGGTTCTTTTACTTTCAGCAGTCAAAGAGCGCGCTCCGACCGGCGCCAATAGTGCAAGCCAGACCGGGCGGCCGAATTGCTGTCCTTTTCGCAGCCGGCGACAGAGAAACGACGAATAAGGTCGCCGTGCCTGGAGATAACATCTCCAATTGAGACCCAACGGGCGCAGCTTTTCTCCGACTGGGTCGAGACGAAAAACCGAAAATGGAGAGAGAAATGGGAAATTGAACTGTTGTGAGGCAGTTTTATAGTGGTCTTCGAGGGGGCTCGGCTTGTCTGCGTCTCTCGGCTTCTCATCTCCTTTCTTATCAGTGAGAATCATGAGGCCACGAATTGAACAGCGCCGACCGGTACGCGATGGATTCTTTCTTTTTTTTTCTAGAAACATTCGACGCGATACAAAGAATGACTTCTCCATCATCGATCAAATCGGAAATAACAATTCAAGACGAATTGACCGTTTAAACCGAAAAAGTAGTTCATTCATTACAAAACACGAAGGAAAAAAAAAAGTAAGAAAACTTTACAATTCGAACGGTTGAAATCTGAATGAAGTCCTTTCTTTTACAGAACCAGAGTTAATGTTTCTCCGATTCCTTAGTGGTCTTGTCAGTTTTCTTTTCGGTTTGCTTCTTCTGTGTGCCAGATGGAGCGGCAGCAGCAGCAGAAGAAGAAGAAGAAGAGCTTTGTCCAGAAGTGCTTGGTCCAGCGCTTCCTGACGTCGATGTAGGGGTCATCATTTCGGCAGCGACCTCCGGACCGAACTTCCTGAAAATAAGAGCTTCCAGAAAGAGAAGGTTAAACACAGGCCACGCACGCGGACAAATCCAACATCTGTGACAGTTCTTCGATCTTTTCTTCCTCGTAGCAGTTCAAGCAGTATCCTTCTCTGCAATAATCTCACTTTAAAAACTATGTATACTTTAATTATATTACTTCATCTCGACGCCGGGGGCCTTGTGTCCGCAGACATTTTCTTGGTCGATCGGCGCGTTGAAGTCGTGTTCAATAATGCTTCTGATGGTCGAAAGCGCGAACTCGAACTCCTCCTCTCTTCCCGGCAGTGGCTTCATCCGCAGAAGCTTCTCGAATCCAGCGGTTTCCGGGAAACCTGGTATTCCCGGAAACACGAATCCCGGCGGTGGGACAAAGTTTTGGAAGAATTCCACCGCTGTCTGCTCCTTTTTCGGAGCAGGCTTCTTCGAATCACTCGGTTTCTTCGACATCACCTAAAAAATAGTTGATAAAGAATAAACGATAATCTAAGACAAAATCAAGAAACACTGGTCACTTGACGAAAAATCGACAACTGAGTGAAAACATCTGCTTTTCCCCCTATTTCCATAAAGCAATCATTGATGCCTGAGCAAAGCATGTGATAGAAACGGGAAAGTTACGAATAGAGTGTCTCTCAACAGAACCTAACAAACAGATCAATAGAAATAAAAAGAGATAGGGAACGTTGGACGCCGAAAAATGAAATGACTGTCCGTATGCGGTAGGCCACACAACAGAATTCGACCGAACTCTGTCTCTCGCACGGCCACCTTGTGATCACATCTGACATTGTGAACTAACCGGAGTGAGAAAAATGTCCCCAAAGCACGAGATCGAAAAAAAAGAGATAAGGAGAGAAGACTTCCCGCTTCCTTCCACAGTGGAATCCTGTCTGAATGCCCGCCAAAACAACCAAGTTTTCGTTTCTCCTGATCGCCCCCAAGATTCCTATGTTGTTTCAAATGAAATAGATAAAATCGGAGAAGAACGCAAATTTTCTAAACGTCAATCAACAAAGTACGATTTCGGATGTTATTTTGGATGTTTTGATGAGGAGAGTTACGTAAGATTACGTTTTAATCTAGGCTTTGGAAGATTTCGAAAAAGGATTTGACGCCTACAAAGTATATACTTGTCCGGCATCCGGCATGTCTCGTCATATTACGAAGGCTCCTTCCACAGCCAGAAAAAAGTGTAGCCGTCCTTGTGAAACAAAATGGATGGAAAGAACCTTCGTGTCATTTGTCATGCCGCCGGGAGCAATCCCCACGAGACTGGCGATACAAACGCTCGATTGTTGTAAAAAATGAATGCGGCCGCTGCTCGTGAATACGTAACACAAAGAGGAAGGGAGCAAGTGGGGACAAAGATAGTGTAACGCGACGAGAGGGTTTGCAAAAAGTGCAACCAAGATCGAAACATCGCGGAACTTTGACCCTGCTGTTTTTGCGTGAAGGAGAAGAACTGATTGAAAACAAAAAAGCGTCATCAGACAGATGTTTCTCCTCTCGTGGTTAATGTAATGAGCAGTTTCGAGTGAATAGATCTGCTAGTGACAAAAAGGCATCAAATAAGCTTCAATCTGTCCAATCTTTGGTAAAAACAACGTTTCGATTGCATCTAATTATCTTAGTTCCTGAGAGCATCATTCACATGTCGGAAATAGTTGAGAGAATTCATTTTATTTACATGAGAAAACATCAACAATTGGGAGTAAAAAAAATAAGTTAAAGCTAAATGAAGGTAGATCATCGGGAGATCAAATGTGCATTTGGATGTTCAGCTGCTTCGGAACCGTCTGTAGAACTCACGAAGGGCTCTCCGCTCGTCACTTCTGTCGTCATCGTATGACTGAACACCGGTTTGCAACGGACGAATAATACTTCCCAGTTTCTTTCTCGGCCGAACTGGGAACGCAGCACCATTCTCATCAAAGAACATTTCAGCTGAATATCCGTAGCTTCGTGGCCAAATCTAAAGTTCAAAATGTGTTTTCTCGATCTCTGGCATTGTTATGTTTACCGGTTCGTCACCTTTGTATGCAATCGGCTTTTGAACGTGAAATCCGAAAGTGTCAGATTGGTCGATAGTTTGTCTGTTTATATACCGAGTATATACATTTCCAAGCGAGAGTGAGAGTGTTTCTAGAAGAAAGCACGAATAAACCTCATCTGTATGTATAGTTTGCTATCTACCTTCAATGAGAAAAAGCATTAGGAGGCAGCGGATTGAGGAGGACATGTCGTGAATGTGAATCTCGCCCTAATTGGTTTGGTATTTATAGACGAGTTTTGTAAACTGGACTAATTAGAAGGGAAATATGAGTGAGGGGAGGGCATACGTCATGACCTGACGGTCTCTGAACGTTTGTCTCTCATCTTTCAGAAACCGAAGCAGATCTGTCACACTGTCTCCCTCCTTCCGCTGATTGATAGTGTTTTCCTCATCTGGGAAAATGCAGAAAACCAATCGGCTTGTGCGCTCGAACGCCTGTGAATTGGCCGATTTGCACGAATTGAATGTGATGAGAACACGTTGGATCGGATCGAAGTGACGTCAGATTTGTCTCTGGACGGGTGATGGTTTCTTCGGTGCAGATTGGTCAGGTTGAAGTGGAGAACAGAAAGGTTCTACGTCACACAATTTCGGTCCAATTGAAAACATATCATTATTGTCTGTAACCTATCAAAAATAGTAATGTGTGATTATCAAAGATTATCAGATGATTTTCTGATTTTCTCGACTCTCCATGGTTTGGCAATGGCGAATTCCAGCATGCAATCATTCGAACTTTGACAGTTCAGTCAGTTTTCTCGTTTACCACATTACACACTCGCTCAGTCACGTTTGCAAATCTCGAACTAGCCGGTATCTGACAGTGTAATATCGCCTCTCTTATCTCATCCGCTCCTTCTTTTTTGTAATATCTTGGCCCCATTTTGTAATCTTGATGATAGCAGCGGCAAGAACGAGGTTTAAACTCAACCTCAACCTCGTTTCGCTCGATTCATCTCCAAACAGTTGTCTCTAGAAATATTTTCCGATGGCCGTGTTATTGGGCTTCCACTAAAAACTGGTATACATACGTGATTAATATGTTCAAACAGCGTGCTAAATAAGATTAATCATCCACCCGAAACTGTTTTGCCGTCCCATTTTTCCTTTCTTTTCTTCCACTCTTCTGCATACTGATGATGATTATAAAGACAGAAAATTTATGACGAGGGATGAGGAAAGAGAATCGGTTTATAGGAGAAAAAGCACTGAGATGATGATAAATGGGTAAAGCAAGTGAGTGATGGACTGAAAGTCGACGAAGAGGAAAGCAAATGGAATGGAAAGATCATTGGCGGGTCTCGGAATTGGAAGGGAGAAGGATTGGCGGGAAAAAGGAATGAAATGAGGCGGCAAGAAATCGTCATATCCTCAATCGTCGCCGTTTTCCTCGTCCTCGTCCTCGTTCTCTTCGAACCAACCGTCCGAATGCATCAGGAGAACGATTGATTTCACTGTCGCTTTTTCGACTGAAAACTTCACATGGTGAGAACCATATCCATGCTCTTACCAATTTCATCGACAATTTCAATCTCTTTCTCTTTCTTCTGTTTCTGTATTTCGGCGATATGCTTTGCTTCTTCTCCCGTATTCTCACTGTCATCTTCATAATCATAGTTTGACTGAAAACTTGCTCACTTTCATCGAAATCAAAACGGGAACAACACCAACCGGAATCATGAGGCCTGAACCTTCCATTACTGTTGTGTGGAGAATCGATAAAATGCTCCGATTTTCTTCGAAAACAGCGGTTATTCCGTTGAAATGTTCACCAACAGCTTCCTTCAACGCATCATCCATTCACAGCTCCCTGAAAATGTAATGAATGAGCTGTTGAGTGGCAAAACAGTTTTACAGAGAGAAATATATGAAAAAGGAAACAAAAATTGACCAATTTCCACGGTTATTCGGAAACGATCGTATATTGGTGTTTTTCTCAGAAAAGTCCGCTTGAAAACAGAAAACACCAAAATACTCGTACAATGCATACAGATGGCTGCGGAATAGAAAATAGGAAAGTAGGAAAACAGGAATCGCAACAATGCCTTTTCGTGAATTTGAAGAACGTCAGCGGGCAGAGTCTATTGAAAACCAACGCGCATATTCCGGATTAACAAAAACTATATAAATATAATATCGGTTTCATTGGGCTTGTTTAGCAAAAATGAAGGTGTGGTGGCGGGGTTGTTATATTGGAAGCGAGGTCAAACCAAGAGGACAATGGAGGGCAGCGCTCCAGTCGTCGCAAACGGAAAACGAATAAGAATGAGAAGAGGGAGAAGTCAAATGAGTGACTCACTTACCTCTTTTTCGGTTTGTTTTGCTGCCAAATACAAACATTGGCAGGAAGAAAGAACGATACAAAGAGTTGATGAATCGACTCATTGAGGTCTCGTAATTGTGGCCGAATTGATAGTTGACCGGTCGAAAACCAGATTTTTTAAAACAGTATCAGCCTGAATTCGAGTTCCCTAGCCGTTTTCGTACGAAAACAAAACACGAGCGCACGTTCATCTCGATGCAAACCCTTCATTTACATCCGCCTCTCATTCATATTCCGTCCAACACATCGTCTCTTTTGTTCTTCCCCATTGCGTTCCCCCCTTTCCTCCGTACCCTGTCCTACTCCTCTCCGTCAACGCACAAAATGTCGTCAGATGCGGTGTCGTGTGTGCAGTGAGCCCTTCCTTGTGTGCGCACAATCCCATGCGTTCGTCCTGGTTTCTAACGTTTTCTATAGCACGTTCTTATCTAATCACAGTGTTTTCCGATCAGAACTGACCGAAAAACCTTCCAACCTTCTTATTCGAATACAGTTTATGTTAAAAGTTAACCGTTGATGTTTTTTCGTTTTTCTACAGAAACGCAATGAGAAAATCCATCGAATTTCACTGCGGGCGGTCGGATTTCGTAAGAATTCGGAATCCACCCATTTAGCGATCTTCTTTAAACCAGGAATAGTGAACAAACGCGCTCTACCGGAGTCTCGTGACGACTTCTTTGTCGGGAGAATGAGATGCAATTAACGGCGGTTCTCCGGAGGTCTGCCTCGTGAGATTCGTTCAATACTTCTCAAGATAGTGTCGTTAACCAGAAAACTGTTAGTGCTCTGGGTATTTTATAGTCTAGGGCGTAGTCGGTCTCTCAAATATTGACCCAATGCTGTGCTGCATCGTACTCTCGCTCTTTCTTCTTTTTCGTGTCGTTTCCACATTGTCATCATTAATATTCCAGAATACGTCTGTTCTCGAAATGGGTGAAGTTGTGCCAGAACTCGAGATTTCTCAATACACGAGAGATAAAGTGAGTTTTTTCATTGGGTGTACTCAGAAATATCGATTTTTCTACAGGCCAGTTGTACGAGAATCTCAATTGAATCGTATTACTCGAAACGTGTCACACAATGTTCGGAACGGGAGAATCGCTTGAAAAAGTTGGAAGAGGATATGTCGGCAAGAGGTAAGAAGACGTGAGATTCAAAGAAGGTAGTCAATGTGGGTACTTAACAGGATTGAGTGATGACGAGAGAGAAGAGAAACGGAAGATCCACCATTCGAAAGAGACCGACTACCTCCGTCTGAAGAGAACTCGTCTCACTGTCAACGATTTCGAAAGTCTGAAAGTGATTGGACGTGGAGCGTTTGGAGAGGTTTTTCTTTCTCTTCTCAGTCGAACCCAGAGAGCTAAACCATTTCTCAGGTTCGTCTCGTTCAAAAGAACGACACTGGACACATCTACGCGATGAAGATTCTCAAGAAGGGAGAAATGGTGGAGAAAGAGCAGACGGCTCACGTGCGTGCTGAACGCGACATTCTGTCAGAGGCGGATTGTGATTGGGTCGTCAAGATGTACTACTCGTTCCAGGACTACTCCAATCTTTACCTTGTCATGGAGTTCTTGCCCGGAGGTACGTGAAAAGAATATTGATTTGTGAGATGATAAATAATCTTAGGTGATATGATGACACTTCTGATAAAGAAGGACACCTTGACCGAGGACGCAACTCAGTTTTACATTGCCGAGGCGGCTCTTGCCATTCAATTCATCCATAATCTGGGATTCATACATCGTGACATCAAACCCGACAATCTTCTTCTCGACGCCAGAGTTAGTTTTCTAATGCAGTCCGCAATCTCCAATCGGTTGTGTTCAGGGACATGTCAAGCTTTCGGATTTCGGACTCTGCACCGGACTGAAGAAGTTCCATCGCACCGATCACTATCGCAACTGGCCGTCCACTTTGCCGCCCGATTTTATCTCGAAGCCGTTTGAATCGAAGAGAAAGGCCGAGACCTGGAAAAGAAACAGACGCGCTTATGTGAGCGACAGTTCATAAGGATTTTTTTTGGAATTGCAAAGTTTCAGGCGTACTCAACCGTTGGAACTCCGGATTATATCGCACCGGAAGTGTTCCAACCAAATGGATACACGAAGAGTTGTGATTGGTGGAGTCTCGGAGTAATCATGTACGAGATGCTCATCGGATATCCGCCGTTCTGCTCTGAACTGCCCCAAGAGACGTATAGGAAGGTCATCAATTGGCAGCAGACTCTTGTCTTCCCGTCTGATGTTCCCATCAGCATTGAGGCCAAAGCCGTGAGCGAAGCCAAACGAGTTGTTCCAACTGAATGGGTTTTTGCAGACCATCAAGCGTTTCTGCTGTGAATCGGAGCGACGTCTGGGAAATCACGGCGGACTCGACGAGATCAAGACGTGCCCGTTCTTCCGTAGAATCGACTGGAATCATATCCGCGAGCGCCCGCCACCAATTCGTGTCACCGTCAAAAGTATCGATGATACTTCGAACTTTGACGAGTTCCCCGACGAGGACCTCTCTTGGCGTACGGAAAAGAGTTTATGAACTCTCGACAAATCCCTAAAGTTACAGCGACATCAACACTGATACGTCCGGAAGAGCAACCGGGTCGTCGTGGAGAATTCGTTGACTTCACCTACAAACGCTTTGACGGACTCACTCAGAAGATGCGTTACAGTGATTTGAAGAAGGTTTGACTTATTTCAAATGTGATTCTATTGATTACCACTGAGAATGTTTCAGCAAGCGAAGAAGAACAAGAAAAGTGGACAAGGATCCTCGAACTGAGCACTTCACTTCGTGACAAAAATACGATATGTAACATAAAGCGGGACTAGATGCCCTTTGTAAATGCTGCCTCTCACCCGCATTGTGTCTATATTTTCCATTCATCTGCCTTGATTCCGAAACCACCCATTTATTCCTACTCTTCACAGTTTTGGGTTTCAAAATGCACTTAGCTTTAGTCATAAAAAACTTCATCACTCTCCTTCCAACCGCTTCATTTAATTTGATCGACCTTGACCACCGCACTGCACGACTATGTATGAATGAAATAAATATATGTATTTGTATCACCGATGTTCGATTTTTGTCATTTTTTACTTGCCGGTGAGAAAAAGAGATATTTGTGCAGGAAAAGAGAGTAGGTCCCGAGTTGTTGTTCTGATCGAAACGTTTGGCAAGAGCCGCAGTGAGAAGAACACAAACTATTACAACACGGCCGCCCGATTCTCCTTCCTCTTCTTCTTCTTCTCCTTCTCTTCCTTCATCCTTTCCGTCACACTCGACGAGGCTTCAGCAGTGCTCGCTGGGCTCAGTTCTGTTCAGATGAAAACGCGACTAACCTTTGTGTCTCCTCGAAATTCGCTCTCTCCTTCTCTCTCTCCCACTCTCTTCTTTCCACCCCTCATTTATTGTTTCTGCACAACCTGCCAATGATTTTGAGGATGCCAGGTGTGTGCATCGCCGCCAGTTTATGTGCTTGACTCTTCATTTTCCTTCTATCTTTTCATCCTTCTCTCGTTCAACCCGGAGCCATTTCTCTAGTTCACGGCATGAAACGGAAACAGGATCGAAAACATAAACATAAGCAGCAAACATGAACACTGTTCTCCTAGTTGTATTAAAATATCACCTTCCTTTATTGTGAAAGTATTCAATTACGCGAAGCTCTCAGTAGTACGGTGTGACCCGTGGAATATATCTTTGGGCTCGTATTACCCTCTCTCATCCATCCGCATCTAAACAATGTATTGACTCAATTGATTTTCCACAAATCTCAAGATTTCGACCACAAACAAACCTTTTTTTGTTTCTTTCCTCTCTGCCTCCTCTCGCCCATCTTTTTTAAATGTAGTTGCACGCGAGACCAACGAATGTGATTAGATTCAAATGTGTAGAAGGATCTCATAGTTTTATTTGCACATCGGTAGCCTCTTGAAAGCTTGAGGTTGGCGGAGGTTGAAATCACTTCTTGGCTCTCCCTTACCCCGCAACAGACGGTGCTGTCTGACTGTCATGCTATCAGAAGAGCGATTAGAATCACTTCTCGACACGCTCAAAACGCGTTTCAAAGACGCTAAAGACAAACTTCACAAAGCCTACGACTATGCTATTCAAACCTATACCGATGCACTTGAATCAGAGACTTTTGCTACCTACGGACAGTTGATCCTACCCGTAGCGGTTTTAGTTTCGGTTGTGATCACTATTCTACTATGCAGTGTGCTGTGGAAGATACTTTACTACACAAGATTCATTCAAGGTTTCACTTCTTCTGTCCACTTTTTTCTTTGTATTTCAAAACGTGGAATCTGACAGTCGATTTTTCAGTCTTGGGTTGGCTGTTCGGAGAGATGCTGTGGGTGATCCTCTCGTGGGGCCTCATCGCAGTCCTCTGCTACTTTGCCCTCAACCATCTTGGATCCTCCAGCGACGGCGCGCACACCTCTTCTACTTTTGGCGGCTTGCAGACCGGGTGAGTGCGACCTTGATACTGTGTAGCTTTCCCGCTCTGTCCCGCATCTTGCCGCCGCGCTTGAGCATCGAGATTTAGTGTGAGCCCTGAGCCTCGGTTGTTCAAATATTAAAGTGAGGCGAGCAGCGCATACTTCAACGTCTCACCTTTTTGAACATGTTATGTGCAAAAGTCCAGCGACGGACGGATCGGGCTCAAGTTCAATTTGAGTTCACCGTTTTTCAGAAAGGATGGGGCGAACGGCGTTTCTCTTGGCTCGAGCAGCGAATGGTCGAACGAAATCGTTTCATGGCTCTATTCAAACTTCCACAAAGTGCCTGCTCCGATGGATGCATGGATCAAGTCACTGAATGAAGCGGCGAAAAAAGTGACATCTCCGGTACTTCAAAACATGAGCATGTGGTTGTCATCGCTCGGTTCTCATATTGCAGACAAAGTGTGAGGTGCTTTTCGAGGGATTCGGGGATCACAACGATGTGTTACAACCACCAAAGATTAGTAATGTACGAGTTGAACACGGACCGCGGGACCATCTGGTGAGAATTCGTTCTTTGCCCGACATCACAAGATTCCTATGAATTTATTTGAAGACCGTCCGCTCCAATATCCATCTGCCGTGTGTTAAACTGCGTTTAGTGTCTTCGCAACGAACTCCCGAGAGGATGATTGTCTCGAATTACGACGCTTCGATTGTGGATTTGCGAGGCGAAGTGAGCGCACATTAGAGTTGAAAAGAAAACAATAAAAATTGATGTCCAGGTGGAATGCCGTATGGCTTGCATTGCCAATCAACTCTACCTGATGGGGTGCTTCAGTGGAAGACCAGAGATGGACATTGAATTGCGAAATACCGATCCCAATGCTCAATACCAAGTGTCGATACCGATGGTTGAGGAGAGCATCAGAAGATGTCTTTTGTCTGCGGTCACCAACATTAATTTGTCCGAGGAGATGCCGGAGGAGAGGAACACTTTTGCAGATACTTTCAGCAGAACTATCTACAATCCTCCGGTAAACGAAACGAAGGCTTCAACTGAAATCGAATTCTTCTTCAGACTCACTCTCCATCTGGAACCATGCGCAACTCCTACAACGCCTATGACTCGTCCAATCTTCACGTTGATCCCTACGGCACAAACTCTTCTCACAGAAGCAATAGTCCAACTCAAGTACCCGACATGTTCAAGAAGCTCAACGAGTCTCACGTATGTTATCTTCGAGAATCAAAGTGGGTTTCACACATTTTTTTCAGCTGATCAGTCCTTCCTACAATACTAACTCGATTCCAAACAAGATGCGAATCAAAGTGATCAAAGCAAATCGTCTTGGAAAAACTGTTTCGCAACCGTTTGTGAATGTCGAAATGGACGAGCCGGCTCAAAAGTATTCCACCTCGAAGGGTATCAATGCCAATCCGTACTGGGAGGAAACATTCGATTTGTAAGTGAAAAAGTACCAAAACAAACTCGAAAACAGTGTTTTAGCGACCTGACACCTGCCACAGAAGAGATTTTGTTCGAAATTTATGAAGGGAACGACAAACTTCACATGAATGACGACGAAGGATTCCTAGGTCTTGCGATCGTGAACTTTGAAGAGATCCGACGAAGCGGCGAGACTGTGCACACTCTGAAGTTGCAAGGAAGACCTTACCGCAAAGATGCCATCTCGGGAGAAATCACCGTCCAGGTAACTTTCCTTTCCCTCGATGGTTTTCAAATTTTCCCATTCAGTTCGACTTCTTTTACGACCCGACCACTCTTTCTACCGGAAAGTTGACTGACACAGTGAAAGTCACAAATCCGAACGGATCCGAGTTCCGCGAGACTCTTACCACTCACAGAAGACCAATATATGATCCCCATGGTAAGCTGAGCTGAAGAGAGCACAATGACACAAAAAACAGTGCAAATATCACTGTTTTCTCTAGTTTTCAACTGTCAATATTAACTTTTCCAAGTTGTGAAGTGTGTTTGAACGGATTTTCTGTTTTTCAGACAATTTCGACGGACACGAACCGATTGTGCCATCGAAAACCACTACGGTAACTGTGAAAACGGTTTCACAAACACTGAAGGAGAAGCCGACCATCCAATCTGTGCATGGCTCTCTGGAAAATGCTGTTGATCCGGCGACACAACGCATTTTGGATCAACAGTTCAAAAATCATAACGATCCTAAGACCCGGGAGCTCGAAGCTAAACTCCAAGCTGTTTCACAGAGCATGTCAGCCTCTAACACTCTGGAGCGGCCAGGAAAGAACGGTAGCAACGGCCAGCATTACCGTGATAAGACTGCTCCACCAGAGTTCCACGAAGAGCTTGACGTCAGACAGAGTAGAGACAAAACAAAGAAGGCACCAGTCGAGAAGAGAGATCGTTCTTTCTTTGGAGAGCTCAGAGACCGACTCAGTGGAAGGCGTGGCAGAAGTCAGAAGCGGTAAGGGATTGGTCTTATCGATGGTAGTAGTTGGTCAAGTGTTTTCAGATCGAAGTCAGTTGATTTGGAGAATCAAATGTTAGAGGAAGCCGTTTCACTTCCACCATCACGAGATCCAAGCAGGACGCGTCACGCTGGTAAATTATCTGTGTTCAAATTGAAATTCAAACCATTCCATTCAGTGAACACAAATGAAAAGTTCCGAGAGACGCATTCGGTTGGAGGAAGAAGTGGCGAATCCACTAAAAGCCTCTACCAACACAGCACTCTCATCTTGGAGCTGGATCATGACAAACAAGCAAAGTACGTATCTGAAACAACTACACTCTGCAATTTAACCCCTCGATTCAGGTACTTCTTGATTCCACCAGCAATGCTCACGGAGCCAGCAGCCTCACGATTGATGAGAAAAGGAAAGAAGCTCCATATCTACAACGAGCACACGTTTGTAGCGGTCAAAGTGAAAGGGTAACATTTTGAGAATTCTGTGTGTTTGTCCACTTCTGTCTTGTCCCCTGGTCCCTTTTGTGTTGCGATCTGAAAACACGATACTACTGTTAGTTGTAGTGGTGCGACCTGCAATGTGTGCCAGCAGAGGATCCGAAGCAGCTTCTCGAAACAAGCTTATCAGTGCAGAGGTGAGCACAGCTCGAGTCAGAAGAGATCACATGAGCACCTCGAATTTCAGATTGCAAGATGGTGTGTCACAAGTCATGCCACTACAAAACCGACGCATTTTGCACACAAAGTACCGTCTCTAAGCTACAGATGTGAGTCACGGTGGTTTTAGAGTTTGATGTTTCGTTTCTGTGATTCAGAGCAAAAGACGTCGACTGGGCTCACTTCTTGAGCCACTACCAACTGGAAGAGTTCATTTCCAGCGAAGGAGGACTGTGACCTCTATTAGAAATCCATGCTTGCCTTTCTTCATTCATTCTTTTACTTCCCCCTCTCCCCCATTTCCTTCATTTTACTACTATTTTTCAAACGTCGTGTTCATTTTAGTTGCTCAACTTCTCATATATTTTTAATCGTTAGAATGCATATTTTGTACTGTCCTTAGCATTAGAAGGCCAGTGAGACGGTAAGAAACTCCAGACAAGTCTTCTGGTTCGCCATCCAGAAACTTTGATTTCATTTGGAGTGTGATCCTCTCCGCCTACCTAAAGGTCGCTCAAAACCACAAACAAATCCGCTAATGAAAGTCTCAGTCTGAAATAAATTATTCTTGAGGTTTGCGTGAAGAAATCGAACTTTACTATAAACAAAATTCCATTTCTCGTTAAGATTTCAATTTCAATTCCAATTTCAAATTCCAGATGTCGTGATAAGTGTGTGAGTGTGTGTGTTTTTTTTCAAATACGTTCAGAAGCACACATCGGAGCCGAGAAAACTAAATCCTAGAATAGTACTCACGATAAATGAAGCCGTCTCTTGGGAGCGTATTTCTGTTCACTGACGTCATCAACCTTATGAAAGTTTTACGATGTAGCCTGCACTAATGAGCATAGAAGGCACACCTTTTGGTGTCAAGCTCGCGAGGCAACCAGCATGTTCCCCTAGTCCGAAATAAATAGACATGTAGCACACAAGACGCTTTGATGTCATTGTGACAGAGAAGGCCCGTTTCCTTCCCTCGGAAACCTTGTCCTCGGGCTCACTGAATTATTCCAAATTGAGCGCTCTTGTCCATATCACATTTCCCCTGTCGTTCAAAGAGCCAACCACGTTTCTTCCTGTCGCTATCCGCTCCATCATCGTATTCTGTTTCATTTCATTTCGTCTTCTAATTTTATTTTCGCTTTTCTCAGTGTGTCTTCTTCACAACTGTTCCCCCGACGAAACAAAGTTATAGCAGCTCGATGTCAGATTTTTAGTCATGTTTCCGTAGTATTCTGCTAAAAACTCGGTTTCCTTCCTTTTCGGCTAACGTTTTCTCAGATGAATAATTAGTTGAGTGGTGGCCGGTTTCGCAGTTTCTCTTCCGTCTAGTACGAAATGATCGCTTGGTTCGGATTCTCGCCGACGAGAAAAGTTTGAATCTGAGTGTTTTCTCGTCAAGTATGTTTTTGAGAATAGAAGGAGAAGGCACACTTACACATATCCACGCACTCTTGCCCTTCCCTCCTTTCTTCTTCTTTTTCGTCTTTTTTCATCGCCTTTTTTTGTGAATAGGTCTCGATACATCGGACTTGTTCCGTTTCTTCAAGTGACTCTCGTTTTCCCATCCCATAGCCCCACTTGTCTTGTTCCTCTAATCTCATATGCACAAGTAATATGCAAAAGTGCATTCTGCGTCTGAATAGTTGAGTGTTCCTCCGCTTTTCTGAAAGAAACGCGAGGAGAGAAAGCGAAAGAAAGAGCTTTTTCATAGCGCTAATGAGTTCTGTTCTGCCTTCCGTTTTCGCGCAAAAAAAAAGAAGCTAGTGATGACGTCAAGATGGATAGAAATGAAATACTGATAACGATTCCAAGATGTTTGATCTCTCACTACCCAACCAACCCAATCAATCCACTATATCTGTCCGCAATCTAGTGCTCTTGTCAAGAAGTGAAGTAATGAAATGTGGGGTTAGAGCGTGACGGAAAGCCGGTCGCCCACCGAGGACCCACTTCGTTCGGGGACCTGATCAGTGGAAAAAACGGCCTGCCGCTCCGTCAACCATAACGTACCTTATTGAGAAATGGCCCGTGACGGACAACGATGTATAGTTAAACGGAGATTGAAGGGCGTTTCTTCAGTGAGCCATTGAGAATACGAGATAAGACCGAAATTCTCTCGAGGTTCCGCCGGAAGACGGGAATATCGAATGGAATAGCAGTTGTACACTATCAGTGGATGATAATAAGAGAGGAACCGGGGGATTAGTAAGAGGGGAGGAATGAGATTATGCAGAAATGTGTTGACAACAATCAGCCGGCTTTAGTAAGGAGAAAGAAGCTTGTTTTGATACCGCGATTTCGAACGCCGCTGATGAATGTGGGGGAGCGTAATAATAACTATCATCAGTAGGGAGGAAGCGTTACTGAACGCATTTTTAGGCGAAAAACAATGCTTTTCGCTAAAAATTGGTGATACCAAAGCTGTACACATTGCGAGAGAATTATTTGTATTTCAAGAATTTGCCTGAAACCGGACACCTAGTCAGTTAAGCTTTTCATTCTATACCGCACCGGTCTTATCACTAGCCGAATGCGGGGAAAGTGAAACAAGAGAGACTAATAATTAGCTGAGAATTACAGAGTGGAGTGATTATAAGCACAAAAGTTCCGTGTTTTCTTCCTTTTCCGAAACTGAGCAAATCTTCTTTTTCTTTCATCTCCTTTCCACATTTCTTTCCTGAATATCTCGTTTGGTCTTTTTTTCGCGTTTTCGTCGATACTTATGGGACGCATGTAACATTATTCATGCAAGTATAAATGCTAGAACATTTCACACGCTTCCTCCTTTTTCTGGAGGAAGCGCGGCACCCCAACAAAATTCTTTATCGTTTTTCTCGTAGAGCAGCAGTCCCGAAAACATTCCAAAATGAAGGCACTTTGTTTTTGCTGAAAAAAGAGGAGAAGGTCCCAGAATGATTCTGTATGAAGGAGGGCATGTCTTAGGAAAAGAGAGAGAGAAACTCTAACACTCTGACCGTGTTACGTCACGATAGACACGAAAAATAATGAACGAGAGCTGCATTCCTTCCAAATTTCTCGGGGACGATCAATTCAACCAAATGCCCGGAACAATTAAATAATCACGTTTTATACGGCATTTGTGTATAGCGCCGGGAGAAAAGGCTGAAACCGGCAGCGGTCCGTCGCTTTTCGATCATCGTCATGTGCTTTCAGTTTTGCCAGCCACACTGGTTGTGCACTTCCCCTCAACAAAGAAAGAAGAAAAAACCAAGAAAGAACGAGCAATGTGCGCATGTCTTGCGAGCTTTCCCAACTGAGACTCGTTTTCAATGTTTTCAGGGAGAAAAACTCCTTTCTCTCTTTCGTTTTCTTCTTGTCACAAGACACATAATTTTCGCGACGAGAACACCTCCTCTTCTTTTGGCCAAGACTCTCATTATCTGTATTATTCTCGTTTTTCGGTTCTCCAAAAAGGGGTGGGTCTTGTGGGCGTTGCGAGAAAGGGGGTGGCGCCTTGCTGTGTGAGCTTGCGCAGAAATACGTCAGATTGAAGCGGACCCGCCCCGGTTTTCTCTTTTCGTTCAGACACGCAGGCACATTTAATTGAATTTCGCTCCGGCGCCCGCCGAAATCATTTCAGCACTTAAAAACTGCATCTAACCCCTTCTCGGCAAGGGCCTCCGCGTCTTTTTATTCCCGACGCCCTCCTTCTCCTCCTCCATTCATTGAGGTGTGAGCATTGCCGTCTACAACTTTCCGCCCTCCTCTCCCCGTTTTTTTTTCTCGTTTCGTGTTTCTGAAGAGCTCTCTAGAACAATGTGAGAACCTCGCTTCTACCCAAAAACGTTTTTCCCACATTTCCTAAAATCCATTTTGGCTCCTGGTACTCTTTTCCATTCTTCATCCTTGATTTCGAAACCAACGTCAATCTTTTATCATCGTCTGGACTGGAAAGCCCCAAGGGCCCTCAATAATGCGGTAGCTGTAAAATAACGTGTCATAAAGGGCAAGTCGGTTCATTAGACCACAATTGAACGTCACTAATTGTTCTTTCTCCCAAAAACCAGCAGAAGCCTAATTGGTTGTGCTTCGGGGCCGCCTGGGTCCTTTGCTCCTCCCCTCTTGCTTCTCTCAATTCATCTTGAAATTGTCGTCGTTTCTTTTCGATTGCGCTCTTAATTTCCTGTTTGAAGTCCCGAGCAATGACGGAGTACAAACTTCAATACTTCAACATGATGGGACGTGCCGAGCCGGCACGCCTTATCTTTGCTTTCGCTGGCGTCCAATACAAGGACGAACGAGTTGAGAAGTCGGAATGGCCGGAAATTAAGTCAAGTACGTTTAGATGGACAGCTTGTCCGTCACGACATGTCACCATGTTCTTCATTTCAGCCACTCCGCACGGACAATTGCCGGTTTTGTACGTCGACGGAAAGCAATTGGCCCAGAGCCGCGTGATTGAGCGCTATCTGGCCAAGGTGTTTGGTGAGTTGGGGACACAATGTGGAGCTGTTCGGGAAGAGCACAACGACGTGTGCTCAATGGGCCTGACGGCGGCGGTCGAAGGAAAAACGCAAAGATGGTGGAGGGAAGAGTTCTGGAGGGGCCCATTAGGAAAGTCGGAAAAGCAATTAGGATTAGCGGCGAGTGAAAAGAGAACTTTTCGGATTAAGAGAGATTGCGGTCTACTCAATTACTTTCACTTCTTTAGGGCTCGCTGGGGAGAACGAATGGGAGACGGCGAAGATGGATGAGCTCGTGGCGTGCGTCGAGGATTTCCTCATCGAGATCCATCCGTGGTTCAAAGAACAAGACAATGCAAAGAAGGTACCGTTCCCTTTACCACCGCGACAACTTTCCATTAATCAATTTTCAGGTGGAGATCTTCAAGCAGCTCATCGAGAGCACCATCATCCCGTTCATCACGGCATTCGAGAACACGCTCGTCACTAACGGAACCGGATACTTTGTCGGAGAGAAGGTACAAAGGAACGTTTCCAACCCCTCCCTCATGTTCATTTTCAGATCTCGTACGCTGATCTTGCCATCTTCCACATTTTCTGGTTCATGAACACCAAGATTCTTCCGGGGGCTCTCCGCAAGTACCCGAAGCTTCTCGAGTTTGTCGAGAAGATTTCGGCCATCGACTCGATCAAGTCGTGGATCCAGTCTCGTCCGAAAACCGAGGCCTAAGCCTGATCTTCCCAATGCGACCGTAGAAACTGTAATTACTGGGCAGAAGTTGCCAATCATCTATTGATCTCTGTGTTAGACGATTTGCAACTAGGCATCGGTAACCTTGCATTCCTACAAAACACCATTCTATTTTGATCCAAAAGTAATATACGCTCTAATCATTCTCTGATCCACAATATTTTTTGTATTTTTCTCCGATTGTACTCTCTGATCGATTTCGAATAAAATAATCCGACAAAACTACAAACATTTCATATTTCCGACGGTTTTTGGATTTCTAATCCCGTGAAAAGTGTATTTGGAATATCAATAAAAAGGGGAGAAGTGAACACGGAACGGAAAATTAAAAATTGTTCCAATAAAAATCCCGTTTCGAAAAACAAATTAGCCGTTCAATTAAGGCAATCTACGTCAATTAGAAGCCAGGTGGGAATTGGTAATGTAGTTGAGTGAAATCGAAATAAAACATTTTCACGATGAACTCCAGAAGGTATGGAGATTTCATGAGTCGAGTGTAGTAGAACCGTTTGGCTGGAGTGCCCGTAGTTGAGTGGTCCGGCCGATTGGCCAACTGTTCTCTGATGAACATGATAGACGATTTGGGAACCTGAAAGAACAAAAGTTCGAGACGGAAACATGATATCTTCTAGATACGTGTTGTCTGTGCAAGATGTCTTCGAAATGTGGCAGCATCTCCTTTTCGGCGTCAGTGGAGTACGGGATGAATTCGAAAAACTCGAATTCTTCGTTCAAATCGCAATGCCTTTGAAAAAAACAAGTTTAAAGGAATGTTTTGAGTGAGATGTGTACCAAATCTGTGGGAAAAAGTGTGCATCTTCAATGGTTCGACGTGTTTTCCGTTTGTACGACATCTCCATAAGCCGGACGTATTCTCTTTCGATGAAGCAAGTCATGTTTAGTCCGCATCCATTGCACTGTTCAGTGGTGTTGGGTTGTAGTATTCTGACACATCGGTCGACGTATCCGGATACGAAACGATCAATCGGATCACGAGTCATCATGGAAAAGCTCCAATCGGAATTATACATCGATATATTGTAAGCGTCACGGGCAGCGGACACACTGGAGAACTCATTCTTGTCTTTGCATAATCTGAAAGTAAAGAGAGTTCCTTTAAATTCATGGTCCAGAGACAAGTGCACCTTCCGTTGAACTCGTCATCGAAACTTCTTCCGGTTTTCTCATAACTTTCTTCGTCGTATAGGTAGCACATTGATCCAGTCATCATGGTAGACATGGATTTTTGAACTACGCAATTGACCATTTTGTATTTCGGAGATATCTGAATGTCTTTTTTTTTTTGGTTTTTTTTTTGAACAAAGATTCTGCGAACAACAAACCCTCAGCATAGTTTCGTAACGTCGATATTGTGGCGCACAAACGTATTTTTTTCTGCAAAGGTCTCGCGCCGACACATTTTTCGCTCTCGGGGGCAGATCCTGAATCATGAATTAGGACTACACAGATTTCACAAGTGTTCACTTACATGATGATTTGCACGGACTATTTCGTTAAGTGCAAACAGTCGAACTTGTTCGGCACGCACATCTCTACTCTTCGGTGCAAGCACGGCTTTCCGATGTTCACGAATAACCGGACGGGAAATAATTACAGTAACATAGATCGTTGTGATTGCAGCCAGAAATATCACTACTTTTGCTGACTGCAACATACTTGTCGATGAGGTTAACATAACTGGGGACGACGACTGAATTTCCAATTAAATGCCAAATTTCGGACAGACCAAAGGATTTGTCTCTTAATCTTCATGACGTAGACAGCAATGACAACTTTTTTTAGGTTCGAACAATTCGTTACATATGATATAATTTGAAAAGGGAGCAGTTGAACAGTATAACGACCAAATGGCACAAAGAAAGTTATGGCTTATTGATTTTGGGACTAAACTCAAAAACCCTCGGGGAATGGGTAATTGAGAATGAGAAAGTCGTAGTAGAACATTCGCACCACGTATTCCATTAACAGTGGGTTCTCGCGCAGTCTGCAAAAACACATTGCGAGAAATGAGGCCTCACATTCTTGAATTTCACATAAAGAAGCCACACACATCGTTCATTTCGGCCCATTACCGCTCTCACACTACATCTGCTCTTTTCGACGGTCTCCACGCCGAAAAAGAGCAAAGCTTGAGCCGCGAGCCACCACGCAATGACATGATTTCTGAGATGTCACTCATTTCCTTTCCGAGCTCTCCCAGTTTCAACAAGTCACGAGTTCAAACCAATTTTCCACGTTTTCCGCCCGATGGACTTTTGAATTTGCATACCTTTTCATGTAAAACTCTCTGGCCGGAGAGTACGCCGTCGTGTGAGAGGTTTTTCGGTTTCTGGTGAGTTCTTCTTCGATGTACTCAAGTTCTTCTTGTGGCACCTACAATGAAACAGAGAGTTGAGCGCTTTTCAATCGGTTTCCTTCCAACGTGTTCGGTTCCCAAATTATTTTTCACCAAAAATAAATTGAATTTCCGCAAGCTACTCATCAAGTATCCCCCCTTGCCCGTTTTCTCTCAACTTTTTCTTTCCAATTTTTCTTTCATTTTCCCGTTCATGTGTGGCGAACGAGTGAGAAGGAAAGTGGCTTCATGATAGTTGTGATCAAAACAAAACCACATCCCCGCGTTCTCTCCCACAAACACCCACACACACACACTCCATCTCCATTTCGTTTCGCGCCAATAATGAGTCCCCGGTATTTGCGGCTGAATACCCACCCGTTGACGTCGAGCAATTTTGAACAGATCTTCCATGAGTTGTTTCGAAGGATCACTGGAATAGCGAATGAACTCGTATTTATCCTTCATTGTTTTGATATCGCACCTCCTGAAATTCAAGAGCTTCCAACACAGATTATTGCGTATTTTTTTCCCGAAACCAAGTGCTGACTTCATCAGAGGTCTCAATTATTCATGAAGCTCTTTTCTCACCAGTTCTGCGGATAAAAGTGCCGATCTTCAAAAGTGTTTGTGAGAACCCCTCTGGTGGTCTGCTTTTTGAATCTCTCATACTCGCTCAGAATGAAGCATGTCATATTCTTATCGCACCCATTGCACGGAGCTGGTCCCTCCGCCACTCTGCAATGTCACAATGAGAAGTCGCAGTTTCTCGCCACCAATCAAAAACCTTATGCATCTATCCACATATCCGGATATGAATCTGTCAATCGGCTCGCGTGTAATCATTGACAAACTCCATCCTTCCATTTCACTTGCATTAAACTTTTTCTCCACACTTTTCAAGTGTTTGAATGTATTATCTCCACGACACAATCTGTAATCGGTTAGGTTTCACCCATTTTTTAAAAATTCTCACTACTCACGCCGCTTTATCCCACTCTGACATGTTCATCTGCTTATCAACTTTCACGAAATGGTTACGGTTGAATAAGTAACACATGATTCCCGTGATCACTGTCGACATACTCTTGTGAACTACACAGTGCGCCATGTTGTAATCCGGTGCGACCTTGAATGTTCGGTTTCAGTTAGTTTTTCATTTGAGGCTGAGTGTGAGTAGTCTCACTCTATATCTAGTCTCGTGACGCATGAAAGGAGGGATGCAGTTGCCCGTTCCATTACAAATCTCGCGAGCAGTTCCTTTCAGAGAACGAGGTTGAACAGGCTGAACGAGAAAGTTCAAATCTAATAATCTAATAACGAATCTAATAACTCACTTCATTGTTCTGTTGGATGATTTCGTCCATGTTGTTATAAAGACTGAAGAAGTTCTTTCGCACTTTGCCGCTTTTTGGAACATCACTACTATCAGGAATTGGATACTCTTCTGGTTGTCTCAGATAGATATTATAAGAATGCATGATTTCGGTGAAAAAAACGGCCGACAAAAAAACGAATAGAAGAAATCCGAGTATTCTCGGTAGTATGTAATTCATGATGAAGTGCGCCTGAATGATGGCAACGACGAGAAATGAATGAAGAATGGTGCCCGAGTGGGGCGTGTCGAACGCTCTTTGAAAGTGTTGCATCCCACCTAATCCGTCGATTTTGACAGTGATCTGCGGAGATCGGGTACAAACTCGACTGAAATTTGCGATCTGACAAATCTCTCACCCACACAAGCCATTCACCGACAATTTTTGTGTCGGATTAACCACACTCATTCAGAAAAGAGGGTGAACGAAGTTGATACCGATCTATCGGACCGAGCCTCGGTACTCGATCTTTTGAAGAGAAAAAAGCCATTTGTCAGCGAAGACATTCCCAGAATGGACTCGTTGGCGGCGTTTCCCAAAGAACAAATGATTTCAAAAGGAAGTTTCAATTCCCTCGGAACAGGACAAAAGCGACACCAATATATTATCCTCAAAGCGCAAAAAAATCGAGAAAATGTTGCGATGCTTGCAAGTCCCGGTTCGACTTGAGAGCCAGAATTGTGTCTCCTGCGAGAGGGAGGCTGCTGATTTTTCCCTGGGGACCGGTTTATCACCTACTCCGGTCACTTCATATTTCTCAACCAACGGAGATGACTCGGCCGCCCAGCTCATTTGAGCATTCTTAACCTAGAAGGAACTGGCGACAATATGCTGAAAACAATTCTTCGTTTTTCCTCGTCTCACTGACGGCAGTTGACCCTAATCTGTTCAACAAAATCTCGAGTCTTCCTCGATTTGTCTTTTTCTGAATTCGAACACATTTGGTCCCCGAAGACCAGTGTGTCACAGAGACTTTCACAATTGGTTTCTCATAACGTGCTCCCATTCACAAGTTTTCAACAACCGATTAACCGTCCCTTTTTCTCTGAACTCGAACAAGTCGTTCCATAAGACACTGCTTATGAATTCGGCCGGAACACAGCTGTTTGAAGGAATTTGTCGAGTGCATCAGGAAGCAATAGTGATTAATGAGGTAGTCCTAGAAATCCGTTGACCGACCACTCCGTCTTCTCGTTTTCTCGCTCTCCCGCACCACTCGTTTTCCAACTCATTCAAACTCTTCGAAACTAAAAACTTCCGTGAAGCCCAGAGAGCTAGCTTACACCATTTCGAATAAGTATTTAGCCTTTATAAACGCATTCTCATTTATCTAGTTTTCTTATTTTTGGTTTTATTGTTGTTCGATTTCAATCGACAAAAAGAAAAAGAAACGCAAGAAAAACAAGGGAAAAGATGCTTCGAAGCTGAGATCTGAAGAAGAACTAGGTTTTGCAAGTTCAGCTCTCTGGTTCGCTCGCTTTGATCTTCTTCTTTTTCATTTCACACATATCCTTCAAACTGGTGCTCAATCTGTCGCAAAGGGAAAAATGCGAACCGATTTATCATGTGGGCCCCAGAGTGTGAGGAATCTGATGTCAGGTGATAAGTGTGCTCTTGACATAAGCTTACTATTTCAATTTTTGTTATATCAATGAGCCATAGAACATCAGTTTACTTTTTTGTGTAGTTTTCGTGAATTAACATTCTGAGCCCCTTTAGCTCGCAGATATTGTTTTAATATGAGTGAAAATAGAAAGATTTGACAACCAAAACCACATTATTCGTTATCAGTGACGAGATCCACAGAATTGCATCTCTAAATCACTTAGGAAGAGTGGCGAGAATCCAAAACGTGTCCCACTACCCTTTGAAGACAGCTGTTCGATAACGATGAGTTTCGGATTGCCTCTGCAGTTTTTTGGAAGCCAGCTTTTAGTTTGTTTGACCTCCCATCAAAAATGAACCTCGCTGAAACCAATAGTGCAATCAAGAAGATCAAATTTCGTGAATTCATTGTCTGACACGCCACTTCCAGTTTCCTTTCATGTTTTCAACGTTTATCGCGATTCTTCGCTTCAAAAACAGAGCGAGCTTTGTTTTCAACGCGTCTGGTCCGACATTTCTCACATTTGACGTTCAATTTCCTTCTCTATGTATGGAATTCTGATATACTCCAAGTTCCACACACTACGTTATTGTTCACGCTCGGGGGAAAAAATGGGAGAAAAGTCTCATCTGAAAACGTTCCAATCATTTGATCTTCTCCCTTCAACACTATATGGTATACCTGAAGGGAGAGAGAGAGTTAGAGGGAGAAGGATATACTTAGGTGAAAACAAACGACTTCTCACCTCCACAATGTTCTTCAGACATTCGAAACCGCCGCTGCATCGCGACTCGAGTGTAAAACGCGAAATCTTCAAAATGCACTTTTTCCCTCTCGGTGGTGATGATTCCAATTTGTTTTTGCTTCGAAATCATATTCGTCTGCTATCCAACCAACCACTCAGCGATCTATGATTCGAAAATTTTTCTAAACAATCTGGTCATTGCTTTTCGGATATTCCGTGACCATTACTTTGATCTTAGATCAAATTAGTTTCATTTCAGACAAAGCTCCACGATCATTGTAATACTCTTTTGCGCCCAACGTTTGTCACATTATCAGTCCCATCTAGTGGGTTCATTTGAAAGATTTCTCTTTTTCACACTAGCGGAGCAAAAGATGCGTTTTAGCTGGCAGTAGGGCAAAGAATAACATTGAGGCCCATTTCTCTTTCTCGTTTCGTCTCTTTATCTATCAAATTCGGTGTTTTTCTGTGAGCTTCGTTTCATGATACATAATACTCGGCAGTTTTTAATGACGTGTTTTTCATATCTTCAATTATGTCTGCTTTTATACGGAAAGAAAAACGCGGCGATAGTTCACATAAAAACGCATCGAAAGACATAATTACTGAACCGCAAAATAGTCATGGAGAGCATAATTATGTGTGACAGTGAACTCTGCGATGCAAATGAAATTCTCCCCGCTGCCGCCACTTCCCCTCCCCACCGGCAAACTGATCGAGAAAACGGCTTGACCTCCGGAAGACCTCTCTGTTATTCTGCATCTACTGTTGACAAACGGAGAGTGCCAACACATATTGGTACCCTCTTCACATGCGCTGAGCTTTCCTTATTGTCCCATCGTCATTCTATTCCTCCAATTCCTCGAATTCATTTGGTTTCGTTGATTGTCCTCCTCTCAATTCTCAAACTATGGTGGAAAAACAGGCCAAGTCGACTATCAGACGTGCGCGATTCGATGAAGCCAACTGTGTGATGTACATGAATGGAAATCGTCCCGAGACCACAGTGGTCAGAAGCCATTCGTTGACACAGAGTCAATCTTTGAGCGACTCGGCCGAGTCTGCCATTCGGAGGCTAAAAAAGGAGAACCACTGTCTGAAAAAGACGTTATCTCGTCGGTGGTCTGGCAGAAGCAGGTTCGTCGTTTTGCATAACTTGCTCCCAGAGTTGTTTAGTTTTGTCTTATTCACATGACATCTGGAGCGTATGTTCCTCTTCTGTAAGTACCAAAAAGCAAATTAAAGCAACCTGAAATTTAAAAAAGTGATGATTGTTTTAGAACATCGACTCGATCACATGGTGAAACAACTGATATAACTGATATCAGTGATAGCGATGAAGATCCCGATGACAGCTTGTACTTGCTTCGGGAAACATCTACTCTTCATGGGCTCCGTGATGTCATGCTCTCCTCATCAGGACGTCTTCGGATTGTTTGGGTGCTCATTGTGCTGTTGGCCCTTCTTATGACATTGCAAGGTTGTTATCAGATAATGGATGAGTACGCTATGCGCAGAATTGTCGTTTCTTACTTCATCCAGGAAGCAGGTTGTTTCAAAAGTCATTTTTGTTTTCAGTTTCATCTTGCAGACTCGATTCTGGTCCCGGATGTTGTGGTGTGCCCTTATAACCGCTTTAACCGCTCATACTTTGAAGCCAATAATGTGTCATTTGAGTTAGCCCAGTTTCTGGAACTATCATTCCCGTCATTAGAACTTCCATTTGAAAACTTATTATTGAAACGAGACGAAATCATCAAGAAAATAGACACACTGGACTTTCAACTGGAGGATCTACTACAAAGGAGGAACATGACTTATGTGGAGTTCTTGAGGAATGCTTCGCTGAACTGCACAGCGTTCTTTCAAGACACTTCTATATGCGACAATATAACCGAAATGATGACATCGGCCGGAAAGTGTTTTAGACTTGAAGGCTCACGCCAGGTGAGCACGATGCTCAAAAGACGGAAAATCTGGAAAAGAGGTTACAGGATGCTAGTGGCTTCGGAAATGGAGACCGTTACATAATAGATCTTCCCGAGGAGTTCTATAATCCGGGCATCAATCAAATGATTAACAGTGGTGTCATCATAAAACTTGCAGAGCAGGGGAAAGGAATTGACAATGATTTGACGTTCTTGCCTGCAGGTATGTTCTGGAAGCTTGATTCTGTAATGATGTTTATGTTTTGTAGGTGTTCATGCAATCATGCCATTGCTAGGAACACAATTCGAGTTTATGAATGACCCTCCAAGATATGTTTGCGAAGAAGATCCATATAAAAACTACAGTCGTGTCCATTGTTATGAAGACTGTCTGACTTCCGATGCTCAAACTCTTTGTCAGTGCTCTCCGGCCGCAGCAACCAATCCGGGACACCCTGACAACATTTGCACAGCCACTCTACTATATCACTGCTTCTTTCCCAATTTGTTCACCGAAGAAGGTAGAATTCCAAAGTCACGAGTCGATAAATGCAAAAAGAAGTGCAAGGCTCCGTGTCATTCTTGGTCCTACAACAAACAAGTCAGCTATTCGAACATTCCCAGTGAATCGGTCTGTGTATTCAAACTGATTCCGTCAGGATGTCGTTAAAATTCCAGAGCAAAATGTTGATTTCAAAAGACGAGTGGGAGAAGATGCGACGACGTATCATTTTGGATATCTATTACTCTCAATTGGACTATACAGTAATCAAACATGTAGTTGCAATGCCACTTTCTAGTCTCGTTGCTCAAATAGGAGGTTTGACTCATCTTTCATTTTCATATTTCGAATTCGAATTCAATTTCAGGTCAATTCTCATTGTGGGCAGGTGGATCCCTCATTTCATTGTGTCAAATTGTCATCTACACTGTCCGTTACGTTTTGCACAAGTACGTGTCACAATTTATCATTTGAAACGAGAGTAAAGTGCTGATAACGCGGGCCGCTTTGTGCAGAGCGCACAAACGACATTCTCATCGCGTCCTGGTTTCAGCAGTGCATACGCGCAAAACATTCGCGCCTTTTTGAGAATTCCAAATATTTGCGTTTGAACACTTGAACATATTGGTTGATTGATAACCATCCAGAAAAGACTCAAATGAGAAAGAATGGGGGAAATAGAGAATGGAACGTTTCGATAGTATTTGTAAACGAGACCGCACAAAACATTTGTCCGATGAAACGCAAGACGACAACAATTGCAGGTTCTGCGGAGTGAAAAGCACGCGGAGAAGTCGCGAGACGCGCGAGGACCAGGAGGCTCGACGTCGACGCGAAGGGAAACGACGTCGACGGGAGAGCGCGGCGAACAATAGGTCGACTCCTAAACATCACAATGGGAACGGGAAGATTGTGAACATTGAGATGGTCACCCGGACACCGGATCAAGTCACGCCTCCTATATGACATGAGGACTGGAGCTGCATGGTAGCAACCGTATAGTCACATCATGATGTATGGGTGTTGCGGGCAGCTTCAGGTCCCATTCAACGAGTATTTCTTCTTCATGGCGTTTATTTTTTCCTTTCTCTTTTGTACTGTATTTATATTAAATAATGTATGACTTTGGATGCTTCTACTTATTATAAACCTTCCTCCGCTAGACTTGTATGTGATGGGTCCCTTTTTCTTTTCCAATTCAATGCACAATCCTCTTTATTTCCATTTTTATTTAAGTGTTATGCAAAATTGTCACCAATAAAAGCAATAACGTGTTCACGAGAGCAAACATCTTTGGTTGGAGGCCTGGTTGTTGAAGATAGACACGGTTTTCTGCCAACCTCCAGTTTATCATTTGTAAGTTCCTCTACCGCTCTTATCACCCAAGCACTGCCAACGTTTCTACGCCCCGAGTTGTACACCTCCACAAGCACAGAAAAGTGGAAACATGTACATGTTTATTTTTCCTGTAAGAGCAGTGCGTGGAAGGTCAGCCGAACAACACCTCATCGTTTTACGATTCTCTCTCGATACTAAACTTTTGTATCCCGGAATAGATCGCTAAACGGACACACTTTCGTTGGGTCGAGACGTTTTTTCTTCCCGTAGATCTTATCGAAGTTAATCGAGGAACTGCATACTTTCTATTCACTCTCATCGAATTAAGCTGTAAAATCAAGTGACCTTTACAGTGAACTGAAAACCTCGGGTCATACCGTTTTGATGTAATGGTTTATGGAAACAGAACACACCATTTGCAGAGACTAAGTCGCAAAATGATGTTTTTATCCCGTACTCGCTCTCCTCTCGCTATTTTGATTTTCGTCGCCCATCGTCACTCTCAATACTCTCCGCTCTATTGTATGTACATGATTGTTAGCTGCATACAATACGTATGGCGCCTGACGCGAGCTGTAATGCGTGGCACACACTGATAAGAGGCACAGTTTTGCCGGTGCGCTTGGCTTTCCATCTCCGACACTGCACTCCGTTACAACTCCACTTTTTGCTCTCCTAGTGCGATCTTTCGTCGCGGTCAATTTCCATGTAGGACCTCTCTTCAGATGAGGGGGGTGTTAAACAGAAAAGCACATCAGAAGTTTCCTGTTACAGTGAGTCAGTCGACTTTCAAGCCACTTTTAAGGGATCATAAACATCGTCATGAGTCATTCTCCTTCTCTCGTCCGTTCGCTCTGCGGAAAGAGAGGACATTTTTGTTTTATGCCTTCTCAAATATCGACTTGACACAGGCATCGTGTTGGAACTTTATTTTTTGACTTTTAGACATGTCGCGAGTCGGCTCCGTCAGCATCAACTTGGACGACGTCTTCGGCGGGCTTCCCACTCTTACGACCGCCACTAATGTGAAAAGTTATGAGGTAATGAGTCATCATTTGAACTTGGATTAAATTAGGATTCCAGTCTGAGAATAGAAGCCGTAAGACGACTGAATCGAGTGTCTCAACTGTTCGTGAGGTTCCGGTCGGCAACAGCGTGATCTCGTCGCGTACCGTGACCACTACCACGGTCACTCAGTCGGCTCCGCCTCAGGTCGTCACCTCGACTGCGCCGCAGGTCTTCAACGCGACTCCGGTCTCACACTACTACGATGCGACTCCGTCGAATGACCCGCTTCTTGACTCGGTAACATTGCAGGATTTTGAGTTCATCCAGATTTCCAATTCATCAGATTTTCTCTGCGGTCACTCTCCCGACGGTCAACTTGAACGGTCACGACGATGCTCTCCGTCACTTGGACGAGGCTCTCGACGGCGAGGACCAAGAATCGATCGTCAGCGAGCCGCCGTTCCGGGCTCCATCGAGCCATACGAGCTCGCACGTTCCGTCGCACGTCACTTCTCAAGTCAGCTCGAAACGTAGCCAATACGCGAGTGAGCACCATCCGCAAAACGCGCACAGCGTCGTTTCGAACGGAACTGCCAAGGTAATCAGGGTAGAAAGGGTTCAATGGGTAAGTTGGTCCGTTTTAGAAATTAGCTGCCGCCCGAACTGCTAGCGTCATTGCGAACAACATATTTGACGACTTGAATATCGCTTCTCAAAACCCTGTACGATTTTTATTACTTCTGTGATAAGACGTCACTGTGCTTCGCTTCCTGAACAATGAATGGTTGCCTGTTGCTAAAAAAGTAAGTTTCAGCATTATGATGCGTACGGAGACGAGCCGCAACCCGACTATGAGGATGAGAAGAGCGACCACTTCAACCTTCATCACCAGTACCCGGCGAGAACCAGTTAGTTTTTAAGGGAATGTGTGTCTTATGAACTCCGTTGACTACGTTTGTATAAGAGAATTCATTTTTTTTTGTAATGAGTCATGCTGTTGGGTGGAACTCTGAAATGTTGTGCAAAACTAGGGAAAACATTTCTATCTTTCGTTTCTCCTTCTTATGTTTTGCTCTCTTTATATGGAACAAAAAAGCGAGAGTAAGTGTGGGTTGTATTGTGACTAGTGCAGTGACTAGCTGATTGCAAGCGATTAGCACATTCTTACAGACTATGTCGGACGTGATCGTTCCAACACGATTGACAGCGCCGCTTCGTTCGCTGAGAGCCGTTTTGGACAATTCGACGTCCATGACGATCACGATCGTTACCACGGAGAGGAGATCAATCTTCACCACAACGAGGTGGCGTACGATCGTCCTGAAATTGGAATCGCAATTAGCGTGAGTTGCTCACTTTGTTCAGATTGTTTACCAACTATATCAGTTTTAGTCTCCGGGAAGCGTTCACTCGCACTACACTCAAGCTTCATTCCACACCGGTGGAACCCAGAAGCTGAGAAACCTGCAGCGTCAGGTGGACAATGCTCGCGTCAAGAAAGCAGAGCTTTCCCACCAAATCGACCGTCAACGTGCTGACAACGACCGTCTGGCTCACGCCAATCTGGCTCGCGAGGCTTCCCTGAAAGTCAACAACATCGGCCAGGGAGCAAAGCCGATGGGATACCATGTCCGCTCGTACAGCCACGAACATGAACACCATCACTTGCCGCCACAGCCGAAGACCCACTCTTCCAGTAAGGCACAGAGCTAGACAGTCATCAACAAATTGGTTATTACAGAGAGTGTGGACTCCTCCAGCATTTACGAGGAGGAAGAGACCCACATTAGTCCGCTGGCTGCCAGGCAGAAGGCTGCCGGAGAGCATGTCAGTACCAAAGAATTCAACGGACCTCTCTCATTTTCAACCTTTTTCAGATCGCTGACAGCGGAAAGTACGAACTTATCGTTCCTCAGTACTACGTCGTTGAGAACTTCTCGAAGAACGACAGAATCAACAAAGTCATCATTGGAGGAGATGCTGCGCCAAGCGACGATGACAAGACTCTTCTTCTGTTTGGTCCGGTCGGATCTGGAAAGACTTCCGCTGTGACTAGCATGATGAACTATTTGTACGACGTGAAGAAGGAGAACCCATTCCGGTTAGGAGAACACTTCCTGTCCGCCTAGTCTCTTGTTTTTTATCTTTGCAGGTTCGTCCTCGATGAACACGTTAACGCAACGACTGGCCTCACCGCCTATGTTTTCAACAACACCGTTCTTCCGTACAACGTCACTGTTGTCGACACTCCGGGAGTCGAGAACAAAATGGGAAACAAGACTGTTTCCCGCCTGATCAAGCAGTGGTTTGAGAAAGAGCTTATCAAATCGGGCGCTTTCCGTCTGGATGCCATCTCCATCGTCTTGAAGCACGACGAGAACCAGCTGGGATGGCCATTCATCTACGAACTAGCTGACGTTAAGAGAATGTTCGGCGACGACCTCAAGACCAACGTTCTTCCGATCATCACCAACTCGGAAGTGCTCCCGCAGCCGACCGCCATCAAAAGTCTCACTCAAGCCAACATCTCTTTCCTTGAGTACTACAAGGTTAACAACGTCGGATTTGCTCCGCAGCCGACTGGAATCAAGAAGCTGCAACACAACCTCTACTGGACACACGGAACCGCTTCCCTGGAGAACTTGTTCAGAGTAAAACAACGTGTTTTCAGCATACTTAAACCAGTTTCATCATATTTCAGGACCTGCAAGAGACCATTCATCCGCTGGTCGCCATTCTCCGACACAACAACGGACAGAAGGTTGAGCAGTCGCCGACACTGGCTAACAAAGTGCTCTACTAGACAGTTATGACTCTCTTTCCTTCTTTTTTTGTCTCCCTGTTGCCTGTGGCTTCCATTTACTCCAGCATCCTCTCAATTGTATTTATTGTTTTGCTTATTTTTCGTATTGACTCTTCTTCATTATTCGTATAAACGCACTCCCTTCTTGTTTTTTGGTGTTTCGTGTCTTATTTTCAATGTTCATTGGGATACTTCTCCTTCAGCTCAGACAAACATCCGATTGAGCAAAACCACATGAGAATTGTGCCAATCAAGTGTCCCTTCAACTTTGCCATGTTATTCCCCTTTTGTTTCGTTTAAAATAGCTATTTTTATATGAATTTCTCTTCTTTCTTCGGCCTTCTTATTTCATTCTTGTAATCCGAATCAGTACGTTATATCGCAATAAGATTATTTCAGTGATAATATTACATTAATGACGAAGCGACTCAAACTTCGCATCACAGTTCCTGATGCATGCAAACACAGCAATCCACCATTTCCACCTTTCTCTCCCTTGCTCTCTTCCAATTCATGATTATCGCCACCGATACCGCGCGTCGCTGTCGTCATTCGGTTGGCGAGGCCTTGGGCAAACACTCTATTTGTCTCTCGCGTCTCTTTACTCGCGCTACCCCAAAATAACGCATTTCGTTGTAAGACCCAGACAGTTAGACGGTGACGACGCTCCAGGCAGGTCGATAGATGTGCGTGAGTCAGCACAGAATAGTCATATGAAAGCGCTTTCATCACGCCATTCGGAGAGGCTTTGTTCCCCTATTTCGCAACCCGCCACTTTTTTTCTAAATATAAGGTATGAGTTTTGTTTCCATCTTTCTTGTTTCAGTACAACTATGTCGCTCAACACGTCTCACACTCCGGATGGACAAGGAATCCTCATTTACAACGGAGAAATGTGAGATTATCGTAACAATGGTAGTAGTAAACAGTCTAACTTTTTCAGGATTCTCCTCTACACGACCAATGTTAAGCTGAAGTTCGACAAGTTCAACGTGCCGGCGTTCAAGTCGACCAAAGCTGGATCGCTGTATCTTACCTCGCACAGAGTCAGTTTGTTCATGTTAACGGACCGATTCGAAATTGCATTCTTCAGATCATCTTCATGAACGAGAGCAAGAAGGACGAGATGAAGTCGTTCTCGATGCCGTTCAACTCGGTGAGAGATGTGAAACTGGAACAACCGCTTCTCACACCAAATTATCTGAAGGTATAATTGCACTGACAAACGATTTCTTATGACAAAATGGTTTCCAGGGCTGGGTGACTCCGATGCCAGGCGGCAACTTCGATGGATGTCCGGAGTGGCGACTTTCCTTCCCGAAAGGAGGATGCATCGAGTTCGGAGAGGCTCTTCTTCGTGCCGCCGATATGGGTACGTCATTTGAACAGGTTTTCTAAACTTGGTGCTCTTCAGCTTCTCGTGCTCGTCCGTTCGCTGCTCCGCCAGCATATGGAACAGCACCAATGCAACAACAGTCGTCGACCACGTACTACCAGGCACCGCCAACTTATTACCTGGTGCAGGGCACATACCAAGGCTTCCAAGCACCAACAAACGTTTTCCCAGAGCGCCCGCCAGGTGAATATCATACATTACTGACCAGAAAACATCACACGAATTCAATTTGCAGCGCAGAATGTGTACGTGTATGATATGCCGCCACCTTATCCGGGAATCGGGCAAACCACGCCGTATCCAGCTGGACAATTCCAACCCGTCGGAACAGTTCAATACCAAAACATCCTGGCGTACCCAGTGCCACAACAACAGTACCCGGGACAACCGCAGTATCCGAACCAGCCACATGCTGGATTCAATGTTGGCAACGGTGCTGCTCCTCAGTACACCAACCAACCTCAAACGGGATCGAACATTGGACAAGGAGCCGCTCCTCAGTCTTCGGGACTTCCGCAATACCAACAAGTACAGCAACAGCAAAGCTCTGCGCCGCCAGCCTACAGCGCCTACCAAGAAGCGGGACCACTTCCGTCGAAGGGTCCTTTGTAAGGTGTCCCACGAACCTTCATAATGTAAGATTCGACCAAAATTTCCTTGCTTGATCAAATATATACATTCACGTTTCGGTTTGATGTATGTATATCTCAAACGGTGAAAAATTAATAAACATGATATTTGGTTTTTCACGTTTATTACGAAATAACCTGGAAAACAAGAAGTTGAGAGAGAGAGAGAGATGCTCGATCGCTTTTTGTTTCATAATAAACAAAAGGCAAAAGCTTCTTCAGAATCGATTAGAAAGAACGTATCGTGAATGTTGAATCGCGATGGAATAAAAAAGGTTCGTACGACGGACTCGATTAGTAGACACGTCCTCCAAGTCTAAAATAAGGCTGTGAACACGTACCAAAGATGTAGTCGAAGAGATATACCTGTCAAATCGGTTCGAGTAGGAGTAGTTTCCACGGCTCAGAGAAGAAGACAGGTTGAGCTCCTTCTCGCGACGAGAAGCCCAGGTGGCCGGCGAGAGCCAGTACTGAATATGAACAATTGAGTTCTATTGAAATGGTTAAATTAATAGACCTTGGACAGGGTTCCGACGGTCATGCAACGCTTCTTGTACATGTCCAGGGCATCGTCGACTGGCATGTATCTGACGTAGCTTCTAGTAGAAGCCAACGGCTTCTCAACGCGCTTCTGGTAGTCCGGGCGAGTGAACAAGGAGGTGTTGTAGGCGTTCAGCTTTCCCTCGAGCCAACGCTTCGTTCCGATGTCGCGGACTCCGGCATGTCGCGAATAGATCTAAAATGAAAAAAACAAAAACCTTAATGAAAATATCCGCGACTTTTCAATACCGATTCAGATTGCGTGAGAACTCCAAGAGCAGTGTCGGTGTTTCCATAGCTGTATCTGACGTACGGGTACTTGTCAGTGAAATGCGGAGTGCTGCGCTGAACTCCGACGTTGTGGAACGGCGGTGTCTTGGTAAGAGCGGTGGCGGCGAGCGATCTTCCGAAGAGAGTGCCTCCTGAAACACATCTTGAACCAATTTATCATTTTATGAGCATTTGCCACGTGCTCTTGAACAATGTTCATCGTTTTCTTGGAAAAGATGGCGGAGTGGGTAGGAGGAAATTTGCGTGGGTGTGAATCGAGCAGCTGGCGCGAAAAGAGCCGCGAGAAGAGGAAGAGAAGGGAAAAATGAATTGCAATTTCTTTTTGCGCCAGATTCTCGCTCATTCACTTGTTTTCCTTGTGTGTTTATGTGGAAGAGATAGAAGTGAAAAAGTACACAATACTGAAACACTTTACTCGCAGATGACACAAACCCGACACAACTCTACAAAAAAATAGCTGAGAGTGATGAGGTGGACATGAAGAGAGAGAGGTAAAAAGGCGTTAGTGAGACGGCGTCAAACAGATAGAACACAGAAGAAGAGGCCGATGACTGCGAGGAAGAGAACGAACACGATGGAGCACGCGTTTTCAGTCAGATAAGGTTGCCTACCGCATTTGTTGATCGAACGAGACATGTAGCCGCCGCCATATCCGTAATCCGGACGCGAGAAACGGCCAGTCGAGGTCGATCGGGACACTCCGGAGAACGAGCTCGATCTGAAAATAACTTGTTTTTCTGTTTTCCATTTTTAACTTTTGGTTGGTCCCTCGCTTTTTCCGATTTTCCCGAACATTTCAACAAAACGCGCGACGCTCAAGTGTCGACTACTTTTTCTTTTAGTAGTATAGTTGAACCCCATAAACGCTTCAAATTTATGACTCTAGTCCGTTGTCAGGCTTTCGTAGAGTATAACTGCCGGTCATACTATACTACACATGAAAATGATTGACAAGTTCAACAAGTCGTTCGCAAACTCTCCCGATTCTTGATCGCTTATCGCTCCACTCTTTTTCGACCCTTGGCTCACCTCTTCATCGCAGCAGAACGAACATCGCTTCTCGAACGGGTGAGTGGCGAAATATGGTGGAAAGACGGCGAAGTGAGCAACTCCATTTCGATCGTCTGCAATGAGGAAAGGATGAGAAGGTTCGCAAGTCGCGGAGAAGAGGATGGGCGAAGGGATTGTGAAAAGAAACTGACAAACGCTCTTGGCATTTTTACACTGGCGGCTCGCAGAAGCGGCAGCAGCTAAAAAATTGATTGTGTGGAGAAGAGAGACTCAAAACATAAAGAAGATCTTGCTTCGCGGTGAGTGGGAGCCCGGGCGGGAAGAAGAGAGCTGCCAGCGGGAAATCAGAGATCGACCTGACAACACGAAATCAACGAAATGCTATTGATATGCAAATGGGCCATTGAAATCATCTCCATGAGAAGACACCGCACACAATAAATTCGCTCTGAAATGTCGTTTCAATCACATTTTTTGTCAATCTCAGCAACAAATATCCGACGGAATTGACTATCCGGATGATGTCACTCTGTGGGCGCTCCTTCGAGAGGCACATTCAATTTCTCATTTTGTTTCGTTCCGTCTCCTAGATACTCACGCTTGGCTCCATGGATTTCCCTCTAAAGCACTTTGGCTCGGGCAGAAAGCGCACTTCATCCGCAGCTTTTTTTTGACATAACTTTGAACACAACTCGCTTCATTTGTTTACATTTCATCCCAGGCTGATACCAAGCTTTGCAGTGTTTTTGATCAGACTTCATCGTGTTAATACCGTCTGCTCAAACCGATGGCTGCATCTTCTCCTTCGGGTTGGTAACGAGTTCGGAACATCCAATCCAAAGTTAACGAAAGGCGCAAACCACCTGACGTTTCGTTTCGGAGCGAGTCTGATAACGAACTGGTCGAGCACACTCTTTCAAAAATTTTTATCAGTTTTTTGTCTTTCCTGTGCTGTCCAGAAGAAAATTTGCGTGTATGTGTGTGTTTGCGTTTCAGTTTCTCATTGTTTCAGGCATGGTGGTTGAGAACCATTATCCACACATTAGCGAGCTAACTGCTCATCAAAAGGAGAAGATTGCCGAGCTGCGATCCAAAACCAAGGACATTTTGGCAACGTTTGTGTTCATCAGTGTCAAAATACCAGTTCGGTTTTCAGTTATCCTGAGTATGATACCGACTTCTCGTTGCTCCGCTGGCTTATGGGGTGGGATTACAAGATCGGTTTGTACAAAGACACCTTCTGTTTTTGACTGAGTTTGTTTTTTTAGATGTCATCATCCCAAAAATGAAGTATGCCATCGAGACACTGGTCAACCTCGGCATGAACAATCATCAGCCGGAGAGTGTGGAGCAGATAAATAGCGACATCAAGAAGATGTCTGCTGTGGCCGAGTACTTCCCGGGTGGAATAATGGGCCAGAGCAAACGTGGCGATGTCGTTTACATGCAAGCAATGGCCAAGGTACGCCACATCCTCCGAGTTGTTTTCAATTGAAGTATATTTTCAGGCTCATCCGAAAACCCTTGTGAAAGCGGGCCCTACTTCCCAGCTGTTCCAACTTTGCATCTCCGAAACTGAAATGTCGTTTAAAATCATCCGTCAAACGGAGCAAGACACGCAGAAGAAGATGGGGGTGATCATCATTATGGATCTTGACGGTTTCAGCATGGATCTGCTCTACACACCAACTCTCAAAGTGTACATGAGTCTGTTGACACTTTTGCAGGTTTCCTCACTTGCACTTTTGTTTATTATCACCACAGATTATCACTTCTAGAACATATTTCCCGACTTTGCTCGTCGAATCTTTATTATCAACTGCCCGGTGATGATGTCAGCGGTGTATGCAATGGTCTCGCCATGTCTCTCCTCGCAGACCCGTGAAAAGGTAGCCGCTGGGGGAATAGTTGCTTGTCCAGTTCAGTTTTTGATTCTCGACAGGTCCGTTTCCTGGACAAGGACTGGAAAAATCATCTGATCGAGGAGATTGGCGAGGAGAACATCTTCATGCATTGGGGAGGAAGCAAAAAAGCCGACAACCCGTGCGGAGACATTCGAATGGGAGGCAAAGTGCCTGAGAAGTTGTGGTACAGCAACGGTCACAAACTGGAGGAAGACCGCACCAAAGTTAATGTTCCGGCACGCTCGAAAACTGAGGTCCTCGAACTTCCAATTGAAACATGTTTTCAATTTCGTTGAATTCCAGGTGAAAATGTATGGGGAGACCGGGAAGCACTTCCATTGGCTGTGGCGTGTTAGCAGTGGTGACATCGACTTCAGCATTGAGAAAGACGGCCGTGTGGTCAGTTTCTATTGGCAGTTTTATATTTACTCAGCTAGATTCGACAAGTTTCCCGCTTGCATGTTTGCATTTAAAAATGAGCCTCACTGTTTATCGGTTAAATGTTTTCGAAAAAAAATCAACTTGTCTTATCAGTTTAATTTCAAACCAAAAATGAAAAAGGCAAATCGGGAAGCAAAAAAAGCATTAAAACGGTGATTGCAGGTTTGGCCAGTCTTCCGATGCCTGACTGAATTCCATCCGGAAATCGGGTCTTTCAAGATTGAAGAAACCGGAGAGTACATGTTCATCTTCGATAATTCGCACGGAAAGATATTCGGAAAAGACGTCAAGTACAAGATTGTACAGGAGTAGAGATAATTAGACACACGATTAACCAGTATACCGTGCATTCCATTTCAATAGTTTCATTCGTCCTCTCTTATTTATCTTCGTTGTTTTAATTATTTTTCTGGGATTCTTAAAATGGTTGTGAATTCTTATTTGGATATAAAAGATTGAAAGCGCGATGAAACTGAAAGTTGATATTGATTGATGATTATAGGGCCGAGAAAGAGGCAGGAGAAGGCGATGAACTCTGTCTTCCCGACAAAAGTATATCGGATGCGACGCGCGGCCGCCGTCTAACCAGGTCAATCAGACAAGTTTCGCTTTCATGAAACTTTCTTCTTTTCATTCCCGATCCACCTGCGGCCACATTTTTTCCTCCCATTCTTCCTTGCTATCAGCAGTCTTCAGTGACCTATAAATGGTATCTCTTGGAGGTAATCAGGTATAGCCTCACAAGGATTTGCGGCTACAGGAACCTTAAGATATTGATATCATTCTACTCGCTGTGTCGGCTTACTGTTTCGATCAAATTCCGATTGTCGTCGTCATTCTAAAATATATGAATCAGTTGTATTAACTGGATTTCTAAAACTCCTTTTGTAATGCTGATAATTTGTTGTACGACGAACTTCAATTCAGTCCGAAATATTTCCGCAGTCTGCAGAAGTCGTGAAAGGTTATGCAACATTCGAATCGTATCAAAGCCTTCCTCATTCCGATATTTCTCGATCCAGTCAAATCGGTTTGCTTCTCAATTCCGTCGCTCATTATCATGTGTTTACGCGGCGGAACGCACCAAATGACCGCCTTCGGCCTTATCATTATCCGCGTCGCATCTGGACACTCCCGAAGACGACATCATCAGATTTCACTAGCCAGGCCGGCAAGTTGCGCCCGCACAACTTTTTCTCGGTCTCCAGCTACCCTCACTCCGCCTTTCTCTTTCACTATCCGTCCATCCATCTTGTCTCCTCCTGCTTTCTTCCGTATCCTGTATAGCTCATTTTTTGCGATCCGCGCATTCCTTTAAAAATCGCCGTGTGTGTCGGATAATTTGTCGAATTGTTTCAGAGATGAAGCGTTTCTTGCTTCTAGCTCTAGCTTCTACAGTAGCCGCCAAGAATGTGTTCGTTTCTTCTCCGTTCGACAATTTCAGAATCGAGTGTCCAAAACGAGTGAGTTCGGCTGTATCAACTTCAGTAAAACCATAAGATGTTTTAGGCAGCAGCAACAGAACTCTCAGTGCGGATGGTCGAGTCGGTAGGTCAAAAGCGACAGGATGTCGTTTTTGATATGTCTTGCGAAACCGTCGAGGATTTGTATCCATGGGTAAACATCCCAGTGGGAGTAGCGGAAATCGAAAGAGAGGACTGCCATTATTCGGAAATGATCGACCCGATTCTCGATGAGAACACAACTTTCACATGCGCCCCGAGGGAGTACCTCGCTGGAATCACTCGGCTTTCCGACACAAGGTGACCGAACACGAGACTTTTCGATATCTGAAAGACTTATTCCAGGATCCAAACAATGTGCTGCCGTCTTCGATCTCGTGATGAGTTCAATTGCAAGGATCTGGTTTTCAATAAGCCAATCGGATTAACAAGGAGCACTGTTATCGAACACGACAATCAGCTCATCAACGCCATCCGGGTTGCTGAACGAAACTATGTGGTCCGCTTCTGTGATTTGGCTCCACGCGCCACCGGTTAGTACTGATTTCTGAGGCTGTCACACTTCTTTTTTGATTGCTAGCGTCTTTTCTCGTGACACTTTTTCTAAGAGTTCGTTAAAACTGACATATGTTCAACATATGTTGCAAGCGGTTTGAGTTTCCTCGTCTCGCTTCCCGGGTTTTATTACTTTGTGCGTGACGTCGATAGCTCGAAAGACATACTACGGCGCCCTGGGGGATTGTGCATTTCACCTTTCAGCTTCAATCATGTCTGATGAAAAAGTGCGACCGAGCACGACTCCGACACCTGAACCGCAACAACACAAACAAGATCCACTGTAATCTAAAAATAAATGTACATATTGATGCCAATTTTGTGTTTCTAGGAAGGTTGTGAAAACCCAGAAAGTGCCAGAAGTTCCGACCAAGTTGAGAGTTCCGATGCACCCGCCACCAAAGGTTGAGGCCGCACCCGTCGTCGAATTCCAAGAGCCGGTCCTTCCTTTGGTTGAGATGCCTCTTGATGCAGCTGATATCACCGGAGACGAGCTGGAGCCTCTCCCATCGGTCCCACAGATCGAAACCACCTCCCGTCGTCCATCAACGGTACTTAAATGCTAAGAAAAAGCAAAAGAGAGTGTTTCAGGTGTCGCTGGCTTTGGTCACCTTCCCACCAACTACCACGACAACTGAAGAAATGCCGGTGGAGCCTGAGGTGCCAGTGACCGAAGCACTTTCGGAAGAAGAAACCACTTTCCCGCAAGAAACCCCCATCTTTAGTCAGCAGCTTGTTGAAGACATTGTTAAGAAAATCGGATCTGCTCAGTCTGAGCAAAAAGCTGCTCAAATCTTCCAGCAATCTTTGAACAAACTTTTGCAAAACGCCAACGAGAAACCAATTGGTAGACAGCGATCTTTGAGACGAATAATGACATTTCATTGCAGAAGCCGTTCCACAAACTGGGCCACCAGCTGCCAGACCACCACAGGAAATGGAAAACGTCAACTTTGGCAATGAGCAATTCCCACAACCAACCGGAAACCAGAGACAGCGGTTTTCGAAAGAACTCTTGGTAAAACGAAATAACGAGAATTATGGAGTAAACTGTGTTTTAGCCGTTGAGAAAGACCACCGAAGTTGACGATTTCGCGAATCTCCAACCAGTGAACGTGGAAGGACGGCGTCGATCTCCGATCCGCACTCACAGACCACACGTTGTAAGCCTCGATGAGCTGTCCGAGTGATAGCATTCTGTTGATCCACGTTCTCCCGTTCTGTTCTGTCCGGTCACCACTTTTTCGGTTTTCACTTGTCACCGCTGATATTTGTCTGTATAATTCTTTCCTATGTTTTCCCTCCCACAACAAATTTAATAACACACTCGTTTCGCGTAATAAAGTCAAACATATGTTCGCTCCGAATGTGTCGAATCGGTTTTTTTAAATCTGTTTTGTGATGTGTCTTGTTGTCTCCAAGACTGAAATAAAACTGAAAATTGTTCAGGACATCTGGGACTCCGATGAGGACGAAGACAACGATAAAATAATGGCAGAAATCAACGGATCTGTTGAAATGCATGTTGAACCGACACAACCACCAAAAAAGGTTGGAACTTTTCCTATTTTGTCGAAGGTGATAATTCCCTTTTTCAATTTTCCAGATTGTCAAGAAGATAATCAAGAAAGTCATCAGAGCTCATAGACCAAGAACAACCACGGAAACCCCTAGTACCACCACAGAGGCGACGACTACCCCAGAAGAGGCTACAACGCCAGAAGCTACTACTCGTAGAATGAAGCCGACGCGTCTCATTACTCAACAAACCACTGCTTCTCCGGAACCAACTACAAGAAGATTCGCGAGTTCCTTCTTCAACTCAATTGAAGCGGAAGCTGGAGATGAGAGACACAATCGCCGACAAAGCGTCGTTGCCACTCCCGAGTACTCGATCCATCATGAAACATCCGTTTTTCTAACCCACACTTTTCTAGGCCGCGCCGGTTCCGCGGAAGGACAACCACTCCATCGGCGCGACGTGACCTGCCGGCAACCCGAAGAATAGCCGAGACTCGTGTCAATCAACTTGACAACGCAAGATTCGTCGACGAGGAGACCCAATTGTCGCCGTTTGATGATCCAACTGTTGATAACGAAGAACTTAAGCCGACCACTAGAGTACGTTGACAGGACACGTTTCGCGAGAGATAAGCATTTTCCAGAAGCCAGCTCCTTCCCAAAACAAGAAGAATGTGGAAGATGCACCAAAGATTGAGTTCCAGGAAGATGAGGAGCTGGAAGATGTTATTAGCAAGGTTATTTCGATTCAAAATCAATTCTGAAACAATTCAACGATTCTCTTCAGCTCAGTGCTCGTCGTGGTGACATTCGTCGTGCTCCAGTACGCAACAGTTTTGCCGAAGCGCAGTTTTCCGAGAAAGTTTCACTGTCTGAAAAGGACGGCGTGAAGACTCATATCCCGAAGGATGGAGTCCCAATCGGTGAGGTTTCTATTTTCGTGTCCGTCTCTTGTCCTTCTTTTAACCCCTGTCACTTGCAGCCCTCGATATGATGGAGCCAATCTCAATGACGAATCTGGATGAATTCGATTCACCTGCGAATGAGAGTTCGTTTCATTCATTTTTTTCACTCTCAATGATCAAACTTCAGAGCCCCGAGCGAATAATGTTGAAGATAGTGAGAACAACAAAGATGAAGATGAAGATGAAGCCGAATCCGAATCCGAGGCGAACAATAAGGATAATCAGGTGAGTAGTGCACGTGGGATTATGTGAACACTTCTCTTCGAACATGACAACCTAATCCGCGCGCTCTCTGCTCAAAAGCCCCCGCACTCATGACTTTCGAAGGAAACAGTCACTAGTGGTGTTGTTCTTAATCCTCTCAGCGAAACCCCCTCCCCCCCCCCCCCCCCCCCCCCCCGCAAAAGAAATGCGTGCAAGGATTCCAGTGTGAAGATAATTGAGGGAAATGAATGAAATATGTGTAAACACATATATCCATCACGCAAGGTTTTAATAAGTATGTGACGTCGAAGAAACGACAATTACTAGTCGTGGAGTGCATCTGGAGCACAAAAACAACAACATAATAACAAATCACGCACGAATGAGTGGTTGTACGTGATTCAGGGAGGTTTTGCGTCACGATGAGTAACCGGTAGAAGGTACTCAAAAGTTTGACGCATCCCACCTTACTCTGATACACACGCTGAGTCATTCGGAAGGATATGACATACTGCAACTGTAATCCCCTTTCAGGAAATTGAGCTCGTCACGTTTGCCACACGGCCAACAACAACCGAATACGATCCCAATGCTTTTTATCACACCCCGAGACCGCGACCGGCGAAAAAAGAATCCAGTAAGTAGAGTGCTCATCCGGGCGACAAATCCGTGGTAAGACTAATTAATCCATCCGCCATCCGCTTTGCCTTTCAGCCTCACTTCTTATTGTATGTCAAAGTTTTCGTATAGTCAAGCCCTCGAAAAAAAAACAACAGATAACGAGAGAACCCACAATCGCCAATAATAGAATAACCTCGAGACCTTTGTGTGGTGTCTCGAAAACAATTGACATGAGATTAGAAAGTGTGTGGGTAGAGGGATTAGACGAGCAATCAGACAGAGCAAATCTCCTCCGTCGATAGTATCAATATTCGAAAATAGAGAAATAATGGAGACTTGATGACGAAAACCCCCGCAACAAACGGCAATAATCCAAGACGGCGATAATGTTGAAACCATTAGAGATAAGTGGATGTCAGAAGCTATCGGAAGAAAGGGTTCAGATGGGAAAATGAAGATAATCCGAGATCTAATTGCTTTTCCTTTCAGTCCTCCGATTCTGCTCAAAGGAGTCCGCGATTAGAGACCAATCCAACATGGTAATCGCTTGCGGCCTCGATCAAGACATCTGGACTCCAAATCGCTGTCCGGAGAATGCCGATTGTTTCCCGTCGCACGATAGTCTCTACAGAATTTGCTGCCCTGTACATCGCGCCGGATGATGAACATTGCTCACAAACCTAATAAATTCTTCTAATAATACTAACCTTAAAAATGGGTTCTGTTGCAATTCGATGTGTTTCTCCATCTTTCAATTTCTCATTAGTGTTCAAAACATTATGTGCAAGTCAAGTCAATAAGATTGACAAACCGTATCAATAAACCATTATCAACATGTTTTTTGACATTCACCATCACATCCTTTGCGCTAATTAGCGGAAAATACCAATTTGAAGGTATACTACTATGTCTGCTGCAGTATTTGAAAATAAGACTGAGAAGAAGAGTAAACATGAAGCTCAACAAACAAAACCCTTCTCTGGAACTCATGTCTAGTGCTGAAGTTTGAAGTTCTCGCATAGGATTGGCGGATTTCGAAATCTGAGAAGCCTTTTCCAGCTGCACACAAACTACAAAGCGTCATTCCTTTCAAAAAAAAGTGCCTTATCCAATAATACGAACTTTCAGACTCTTATTTACTCCATAAACGCGGGCGTAGAAATGCTCATGACGGAGCTACTCGTGAGAACGTGAACGACCAACTCAGACGAGTTCCGAGGAAGTGAACGTCATCTGGCCGCTTAAGAACGCCTGCACGCGCACACCCCCTTTCTTCCGGTTCCATTCGCAAACCAATGTATTTGTTTGTGGGTCTCTCGAAACAAGCATAAAACGCAACAATTTCCACCTAACCATTGATGTAAACTTCATTGAACTTATAAAAACGGATGCATCGGACGCCGTCTTTCGTCTCATCACAAATTCAATGTTGAAACTGACCAAATTGTAAAGAAAAAGAGAATATGAAAGTGTAAGCTAGCAATTTTTGAGTTCCATTTTTTCACGATGAACAGAATGTTTCTAATTTCATCACCAGAAAGACACAATGAATTGTGGGTACAAGATGGATGATCGAGGACCAAACAAAGGTTGGCCACACTCTTGCTGTCAGTAAAACGGATCTTATTCATAACGTGTCAAACGAAAGCGAGTCGAGTTGGAAACGCACCTGAAAACCTAAAAAATATGTAGGCGACCACGACTTCCTCCTGGTCACGTCATATGAATTAAGAGCAGCCGGACCCGATTAACACACGCTTCATCGCCGAGCTCCCGCCGACTAATTCCCGTTGTGCTTTTGCAATTGAGTGTAAAGAAATTGTGTTGTTCTGTGTGGGTGTTGGCAAGAACGCATTCTCGGAAAAGTCTTAACATGAAACACTCCGACCGCGTTGCGAAATGGCGGGCGTGAGACACAGTAAGAAAGACAGGTGTTTTGCAGGGAATCACCTGTTTTTCTGTTTTCAGATTTCAGCTTTCACCGAACGAAATTCTGAGCAAATGGTGCTGAGCCGTATTTGGAAACAAGAAAAAGACAGATAGCAGGAGTTGTTTGATCAGAATCAGAGTCCAATCCGGTCAATAGTCCACTAGGTTTCTGGTGCTTGCACGAAATGTTCTTCTCGACGATTCTATCATGATGAGCAGACGACTGCCTTTTTTCGGCCACTGGGGGTATACTATTTCCTGTGTCGGCACCAACTCTTCTATACAACCAGTACTACTTCTTCTTTTTTGTCGCTATTCTTCGCTGTGGCCGAAAATAAACTTGTTCAAGTTTCAACGGGATACCCAATGAAAGCGCCTGACAGAGGCGACCTTTCGACTCCATTTTACAATCATTGCACTTTTTGTCACAGTGACCGCTTCTACCCAGAGAAATGACAGAGAAAGAGAGAGAGAGAGAGAGAGAGAGAGAGAGAGAGAGAGAGAGAGAGAGAGGGAGGAAGAAAACGAAATCACGGCTATTTTTGGAGACGATCATTGTTTATTCATATAACTTCGTCTGTTTTTCCTCTGCGATGACATCGTGAACTTTGTGATTATGCCAATCTAATGCGAATTCAACGTCGGATTTCATGGAGAATGATTTCTGATAAAACAAGGCAAGGCGCCGACATGCGATCTCCGATTTCGCAAGAATGGAAGTTATTTTCCATCTGTTTCTTTCGTCAGAAGATCTACAATGTTCAACGAACTTCTCGATAGCTCGTTTTCGATTTTTCTGCAGCTTCTAATTCGATCACCAATTTGCAAGAAAACGGCGTCGGAAGTTGGGAGAAACAGGAACATCGGCACACTCATTATGTTATGATGTGTTTTTTCACTGCTCACTTCCACGCCAATGCTTGGCTATTTCTGATGCAGTTATTGATAACTGGTTATGTTTTTTTTCTTTCCAGATAACACATTTTAGTGTGGAAAATCGGAAAACAAACACGGTTTTTTGATATATATGTATAAGCATTTATTTATTTTGCCATTTCAAAGGATAAATAAGCGGTGTGAGATTGTTCCATAGAAGCGAAGCAAGCGGAAATTTATCGGGATGTTTTGGGAGAAGCGGGTTGGCGAGAGATCAACTACAAAAGTTCCTATGACCAGCGGAAATCACAAATAATTAGGAAGAAGAGATACACGAAAGGTTTAAAGAACCAGTCGGAAACGGGACGATCGTTGGGAGAGAAACGGTTCACTGGATGAAAAATACAATAGAGAAGCAGCAGGAGTGTCTATGGAAAATGGGAACAATTCACACGATAGGGAAGCAGAGACAGAGAATTGGGTTGCTGGAAGGATTGAGAAGAGCCTTGGTTTCACGAACCGCCTGGGCTGGAATGTGTTCAACCTGATTGCGTGCCTGGCACAGAAGAATCCGCATGCGCATTCCCTCCGAATGGTACGAGTGAGTGCTGCCGAACGACGAGCCAGACGAGACCGATGCACGACGCGGAACCATCGTTTGCACGTGATGGTGGACCGAGAACTTGTATGTAGCACGTTTGAGGGCTTCCAGCGGCTGAGTGTTGTCGCCTTCCATGTTGCGCACCAAGCACAGTACGCGAGACTTGGCGATGACGTGCTTCCAGACGAGCACGCCGAGAGTCATGAGTCCGAGATCGTGCTGCGGCAGACCATCCTCGAACAGCTCTTGTGGGATGTGAGCCGTTTCGAAAACTTCCAAGTTGACGCTGTCGTCGAACTTGGCCAAGTAGAGCATCTTGCCGTTACCTTCCGTTGGTGGGCAACGGCGACAGCTGAGCACGAAGTCGTAATAGCGAATGCCAGCAGCGGATGCTTCGAAGACGAGGTCCGACGCGTTGATGTCAAAGAGGCCGGAGTCTTCAGCAAGTTCAATAATAGACTTTCGTGGCTGAGCAGACAGCATCGTAGTTGCGAATGAGTGAACTGGTGGGGGGTAGAGTCGCAAGTGATTGTTGGGGCGGGCTCGAATTCGGGTCGACTCCGCCCCGTTCAGCTCTCTCCGCTCACCCCGCCTCCTCGTGCGCGCGCGCTTTTCCCTCTCTCGGAAAGACGGCCATCTTGCCCGGGGGCCGTCCGCCCTCTTCCTTTCTAGAAGTCTCTCGCTCCGGCCTTTTTCATGGGTGGATAATAAACAGGAATATATGTTTGCGGGGGGTGTTCAATTCTGCCCTTTCTTCCGGAGATGTGAGGCTTCAAATTGATGACAAGCTCACCGGGCAAAAGAAACATCTAGAACGTCGAGTTGCACATGATAAATTGGAGTACATTAAAATTCATGCGTGTCGATGGGACGTGCAGAACTGCGACAAGGAAATGCTTTCGCCGGACTCGAACTTGTGACAGGCATTGAAAGAACATTCTGAAAGCATGACAAATTGAGAACATGATGAGATCCAACACTCTCAATCGGAGGACACCAAACAAAGGACATTCTACGCTTCGGGCAGTATTTTGACGGTCCTTCTGGTCATGCTATCTGTGCTTTCATCGCGGCTCGCAGTCCGTTCAGTCTCTGAACCCTTGCTGAAAAGCTTTTTCAGGCCATGTGGGAGAGAACCTTGTTTATCGTGTATTTCTCTTCAATACACCGACTTTCGGATTCATCACTTGAAAATAGAACGCATCTTCTTTTAAAATTCAGATTCCCATATAGTGAACAACAAGCGTCATTTTCATCCTGCTGCCTTGATAACTGAGAATGAACGCGGCAAACCGTCAATCCGGAATATTGGCTCATTCCTTATGCACGAAGCTTCGTCGCTGTCATCCATCTTGCCACCTACTTTCCTCCGTTTTAATGTTCCTTTTTCATCGCTTTTTTTCCGCATATTGCATGCGGAGCGTGCAAAAAAGAAGCGAACGCAATGCTTGATGATGACCAATGCAACCAAAAGCCTCCCCCTCACTAACGGCTTTTTCTGCAGAAAAGAAACGGGAAGAGTCAACAGTGAAAACTGATGCTCTCGGGTTTCGGGTCAATCGTTCAATGTGGGTGTGAAAACGGATGGTGTCACTATGTTGAAAACTTTCCCTCATTTTTTTCCTATTTCTGTGGGAGGATGCACTCATCAAAGATACTTTATTCAGTGAGATGACGCCACTTGCAAGCAATTAAATGCGTTATCCGCACCAAAAACAAAGTCTAACTCGTCTATTTTGCCAATGTTCCATGAAGGGAAAGGCACTTTATGGCATCTCTCTTCCCAAACGGGCCCTCGTGCCGTTCTGCAGAAACAAGATGAAAACGCCTGCGAGAGAGTGAAGAGTAGTCTCGATGGTACAAATAATTGAGTTTGGCTCTCCGACTATATAGATTCGTCACAAAAACCTTTTAGGGGGCACATGTGATGCAAACTTCTGCGACGACTCATCAACCTTGCCGCAAGCAGTGCCTCTCTCACTCTGACATTTGACGTCATTGTCAGCCAGTTGGCATGTCATTGATGCGTGGGGGCCATAAAATTGTGGAGCGCTCTCCTTCTCTTGCGCCGAATTGAGACAATTATCGTCAACCGGAATATTGGCGTGCCAGCTTGACACACTAAACGAACGTCATTTTTCGAGCGTATCTCGTGGCTGTTTCAGCTTGTTCCGGACATCAGATCGCACTATTTTTAGAGAACGGGGGGCGCATAATTGGCTCCTTATTTTGAGCTGTCTAGAAAAACAATTGGGGTTCAGGCGGGGACGGAGAAGAGTAAGATTCTGGTGAACTGCAGTGATTCGAATAGAATGCCGGTGACAAACAACAAACACTGAAAACTGCTTTCTTTTTCAAAACCAAACTATCAATCACAAAGATATTTGTCCACCTTAACTTGTATACCAGAATCCTTGACATTCTTACGAATAGCGCTACGAATACGGATTGTGTCTGTCCGTGGGAAACGAGAGCCCACCATGTCATGTCAACAAGTCTTGTTCAAAAACCAGTTAAGTCCGAGTCGAGCTCGTCATGCACTTTCTTAACTGGCTTCTTTTGACTCGACCCGAAACGCAGTTTCAATTCAAAAACGCTTCCTCCCACGCGTTTCTCCAAGACAAATAAATCCAAGACTAAAAGCCATGTCAAGCAAGTGTGTCATCCATTTTCCCACAATTTATTTGCGTCTCCGGAACACTGGAAATAGACGTGCCAACCGACGCAAATCCTGTTGGCAACGACTTGCAACACGGGCTTCTTCCGCTTGCCTCATCTCCGCCGGAAAAAGCACTCGGCTAAAGTTTGAGCAAGACGAGAGCGCCGAACCCAACGCGCATAGAATGTATGTTTCGCTCATAATCCTCTCATCGAAACGTTGATGACGGCTGAGATTAAAAATAGGCATGAAGAGAACCTAATCAGAAGCTGTATAGTTGTGCGCTTTCTCACGAGGACAATGAAGGGGATCACGAGCGGACACAGCGCGAATCCGTTCTGAACACGAGTTTTGAGTACGAAACGCACTGGAACGTGAAAAACAATACGATGATCCGAAATAAAGGGTTATACGCGCACTTGAGTCTAGTTCACATGTTTTTCCTTGTTCTGTTATTGACTTTGTCAGGATCGGGTTGTAGCAGAGTCAAATGGCCTAATCCATCAGAATCGCCCGATTCCAGTTGTCGATTTCTGTTCATTTGGTTATTTTGTCTGTAGTCATTGCCTCGTGCTCGTCTGACGAAATTGTATTGCTGACGTCTGGTCAGAAAATCTATTGTCAGATCTCCGTTTCCCGGTAGATACGCAATTTACAGCACGCGAAAGAAAGCAAAAAGAAAGTCAAGTTTCATGTACCGATGACGCATCTGAAAGATGGTTCCTTGGGGTGGAATTAGAGTTCCGCGACCGAGTAAAACACATTGATGGCTGCAACATGCCATTACCGCCGTCGGAGCAGCTCTCGGTCGGATGTTTCGACCAAAACAACGTCACACATCGAATTCCGGCGGCACCGAGCAAAGTGAGCAAGGGACCGGAGCACAAAACAAAACAAAGGATGAGAGAGAGGATGTTCTGCAAAATTTCGTCACGAGATAGAATGAGATCAGTTCCTTCCGAGGGTAACGTCCACGTGCGGAAAACATTGAGGGGATTTGTTTGCAAGTGACCACGATGACACCCACCAGAGCTCGAACACACCGGATATGGAATATGGGTGATCATCACAATTTTTATGCTAATCAGAGTCAGGAGATTCGTATGAGGTCATGACCGTCGAAGATGAAAGGCCAAACAACAAACATTGAATTCATTTGATATCCCATGTCACTTTTGAAAATGTTCAATTCTTACTGCCAAATGTTCGTTTTCAGAATAGAAATGGACTATAATGAGGTTTGCATAATAGTCGATTAAGACTTCCAATTTGTAGTCGATTCGTTTCTTTCAAGAAAAACTGCTGGCGTAAGCACATCAAGAGGGAAATGAGCTTTTTGAGAGCAACCTTTCGAAATAGGTCTCATGTTTGACCTAGTTTGCATTCAGATCAACGACTCAGTTCGAAGGAGTTTAGGGTCCAGCTCATAAGATTAAAAGGGCTCAAAGTATCTGACTGAGATGCTAGCTGTTTTATTTCCATGTTAAACCTCAGTGGGTGTTCACATAACTAAAAAGTACTACGTCACAGATATATCAGATTCAGGATTCAGTTGCAGTTTCGCGACACGCATTCCTCATTTTGCATTCAGTGATCCAGACTGCGGACGGGCATCACGCGGGGAGTTAAAATTAGAAACCAAAAAATGTCCGTTTGATTAAAACATTTTTCTCTCTCTCTCTTTCTAGCCGATTTTTACAACTAGTACGAAAATGACGAGATTTATGGGTGTGTATCTTTCTCTATTTTGCACGCGTGCTCATCTCTCTTATTGAACTCCGTGACTTTTGACAGAGGGAAGCGAAGATGATGATGACCTGGCAAAAACAAAGAAATGTGACGATAGGGACAAAATGGTAATGAGGCTGCTTCTGAGCTTCAGATGACGTACATTCTCTATATGCAAATTCAAGAAGGCCCAACATCTGAAAAAAACTGCCCCAGTGACCTTCTGGACGCCGGTTTTACTTTTCCGGGGGGCATTTTCGTGACATTCAAAATGGCCACCAAGATGGCATTAAACGTGTTATTTGGCAATCGTACATACTATAATTGGTGGTATGGGAGTATAAGGACAGCTTGGTTACCCTTAGACGAGAAAGAAAACAGTGAATACGGGGACACAAGTTTTGTTGGAAAATAGTTTTCTCACATTCGGCGGGAAGTTTGGTTTAGTGAAACAGCTACAGTACAAAAATGAAAAGAAACTCAAGTTAGAAGATGAATGGCTGGAAAAGAAACTAAAAGAGACTATAAAAATTGGATTACTTTGATGGGCGAAAAACTTAGTTTCAGACAGAAAAGGGTAACTAGTTTTGTTAAAGAAATATACTTTTTTGTTGGAAATTTCATTTTAAATGGGTGTCCAGTCCCTAATTTAATTCCAGGTAACGGATTAGTGGGTTCCAGCAAGGAACTTCTCGAAGCGCTTCTCGTACTGCTGGAAACGGGCATTTGCGTAGCTGAAAAGCATTTTGAATGACATTTGATGAAAAAAGTGATTGATTACGTCAGATAATCAAAGTCGATTGTTGAGTTTTGTGCTTGAACAAGCGCCCATAGAGTCCAGAACAGATGCGATGCCTCAAAAAGTGACTTTTCTTTTGAGGAAATCGAGAGATCAAACAAACCGCCTCGAAGAGTGGCAGGTTCTTGAACATCTTCTTGATTCTCACATCGCAAAGCGGTTTCTCTCCTCCGAAACGAAGGTAATCGTTAACGAACAACCATTTCTCGTCTTTGCTGAGACACTTGGTGTAGTCCGGCGACCCTTCCACACCTGTAATCCGACTAACGTTCTTTGGTATTTCTGATAAGGATTACCGGCATACTCGCAAAAATGGTTGGCAACGTCGTAGAGAACGTAATTGGGAAACGCGTACTCGTAGTCGATGAACTCGATCACCTTCTTCTCGTCGTTGTAGACAATGTTGTGAACCAGAAGATCGTTGTGACAGAAACCCACCGGCTCCTTTAGTTTCACAATCTTCTGTTCGAGTTTTGCGATCTCAGCCTCCAAGTCAGCTGGGAAGTGTTCAACGAAAAATTTCTGAATAGTGGAGGTGTCGTCAAAACTGAAACTGTCGAAGGTTAGAACAAACCTGGCGTACGTCGGTATCAAAGTTGGGGTTAATTTGCTCGATGAAAGCGCGCATCTTGTCGAAAAGAAGTGGTTTTCCGTCAGTAGGAACTCCAGTGTGAAGTTGAGCAATGCGTTTCGCAATCTTGCTGTAATTTCGGTGTTTTTTCCTCTTTTTTTTACGGAAAACCAACAAGTGATAGCGCGAGTCTCTCATCTCGTCGATGGTCAGACTTTTTCCTTCCAGGAATCCGCAGATGAGTCCGTTGTTGAACTTGCCGTAGAGGGGAGCAGCAAATCCATGAGCGGCCAGCTGTCTCCACGCTTTCACTTCGTTTTCGCGGTCAATTACTTTGTTTGTGTTGTGTCCAAAGACACGAAAGATCACGTGTTCCTTTCCGTATCCCGCCGCAAAAATCTTGTTGGTGATACCAACGGAGAAATACTGAAACCTGAACTACTCATCAATGTCAACGCCTCTCGCGACTTGCCTCGAACTTGATGTCGGCTGGAGTCCATTCCGGTCGCAGTTTTGAGATGATGTCCAGAGCGGCCGACTCGCAGTCCTGTTGATTGGTAAGAGAGAGGTCACGATCGAACGTTTGAAACTCCATCATTCCGTCTGAATCAAGATCTCTTCATTCTTGAGGACTGATCAAAAAATCGAAAACAACTTTTTATGGCGTCAACCCAATCAACACACGTTAGAACGGAATGATAAGATACGCGAGAGAGGCAAGTGAGCGTGTGGGACTGGAGAGTGAAAAGAAGATCTCGGGTGAAAGACACTTTTATGATTCCTCGTTGTTATCATCTACTTAATTTCAGTTTTCCATAACCATCGGAGCAATATCATTAATGCGACCAAGAAGAAAGGGCGATAGAGAGGGAGAGAGAGCGAGCGAGCGCATCGTCAAACACGCCCGTTTTGACGGTTGGGGCAACGAAATTTGAAGACATGAGAGGAAGAACAATGAGAGAATAGACCGGTCTCGAGTGAAGACTAATCATGCCATTTAAACTCAACCCCATTTGGAAAAGAAATAAAAATAATTGAAGAAGAAGAAGAGAAGATGAAGATGTAAGAGAAGATGGAGAAGACGACGAAAAGGAAACTGCGCATCGGAATCGTTCCCAGAACACGTGGTATCACTTCAACTCTTAAAAGTGGCAAAGAAGGAGAAAAGGAGGCGTGTTTGCAATTTTACGAAGAAAAAGTGAATGTTGGAATGGAGGGATATTCAGTCGGCCAAGGATCTCCCACGGGCTCGTATTTCGGCCTTTTTGCAACGTCGATTCATTGATTGTGTTTTTCCAGTTTTTTTTACTACGAGAGTATCGCTTGCTGATGCTTTTGGAGGCGCAACAACGCTTTTATGGCACTATGGACTGAACCAAGCAGCCTTTTTTGCTCTGCTAGACCCGAATTGACTGGTTGCACATCACGTGGTTGTAGTCTCTCGGACATCAAACTTTGCTCCCATTTTATCACGAACCGCATGAAGTTCACTCGCTTAAATTAGAGGTTTAAGTCGTATCACGTGCACAGCTCAGCAAGTGCACACTCTGTAGTATGGATTCGTTAAGATCTCGAGCTGGAGAATAAATTCTGAAGTACTCTTGAAACCGTCGGACTAGTTTGGCGGCAAAAACACGGGGCAAGAGACGTGTTTTTGGGCGGCGAAACGAGGAAGGAAAGGTTAAGAGACCTGTCGTTGTGCAGTCGGCCGATGGAATGAAGGAACTGTTATCAGACAGGCCGCTTTGCCGTTGCTTTCGTCTCTTCTAATTTCCTTCTCTCGATTCTGCGAAGAAATTCACTTTTTGAATTGATAAGAACGGTTCAAAGACACAAACGATACTGATAACGCGCGTCAATCTACCTTCCCAACGTTGAAATTGGCAGAATGAAATTGAGAAAGTCACGTGACCGACTTTGAAATTGAGCCTCCAAACATCTCCATCAAAAAGCTGTTATCCGAAGCTTTAGAAGCAAAAAGAAGAGAGAGAAAAGAATATATGTTTCGGTGCGCGCAACAACTCCGCGGAGACTTTCTCGTCAGCAAATCTGGCGCACGACGAAGAACAATGGCTCTCACGGAGACACGCAGAGCATGCCAAAAATGTGTGCAAGAAAACGCCAAAACCGAGGAACCTCGCAGAAGGCGCATGATATTGTGAAATAGGCGCCCTCTGTCTCACTGAAAGATAGTAGAATTTTCTTATCTAGTTTTTAAAAAACGCTACACAATTTAGGAGAGTCCCTTGTGGCGATGAATGCTTTCAACTCAATAACTACCTCTCGAAGTTTTGGCAGCACTGTCATTTTGCGGGAAACTGAAAATGATCAGTGAGACGTCGATCTCACAAAGCTGAATGACATTTGTACTATGATCGGAGAATTTCAACAGAATTGGTCGGTTTCTAACTGACCACGTCAAGAATCTGGATTGACGCAGTCCAAATCTTTTGGAAAACTGTCAAAAACTGTCAAAAAATGGTTATTTCTGGGCATTTCTGTCAATTTACCTTCTTCGTATAAAAGGAGGGGCGCGAGGTGAATAGTCACTCTCGCAATGAAGTCGATCATCATTGCCTCCCTTGTCGCTTTGGCGATCTCCGCCGCCCCGGCCATCGAGCAAACCTTCACCCCGAAGACCGAATACGTCTACAAGTTCGACGGACTCCTTCTTTCTGGACTCCCGACTACTTCTACCGATGCCTCCCAAACCCGCATTTCTTACACTGCCCGCCTTCAAGCCATCGATGACCGCTACGTTCACCTTCAACTGACCGACGTCACCTATTCCGCTTCCCACCTTCCACAATCCGAGCAGTGGCCAAAGATGGAGTCTTTGGAGCAACGCGAGCTCTCCGACGAGCTCAAGGAGCTTCTCGAGCTTCCAGTCCGCGCCCAGCTCAAGAACGGAGTCGTCTCGGAAATCCAATTCTCGTACGAAGATGAAGAGTGGTCTAAGAACGAGAAGAGATCTATCCTCAACATGATCTCACTCCGCAAATGGGCTCCAGTTGACGAAACCAACGAGAAGGAAACTCCAGTCGAGAGAGACAACCAGTACTTCACCGTCCCGGAGAAGACCATGGAAGGAGACTGCGAGGTCGCTTACACCATCGTCAAGGAGGGAGAGAAGACCATCTACACCAAGTCGGTCAACTTCGACAAATGCATCACCCGCCCAGAGGCTGCTTACGGACTCCGCTTCGGATCTGACTGTCAGGAGTGCCAGAAAGAGGGTCAGTTCGTGAAGCCGCAGACCGTCTACACCTACACCTTCGAGAACGAGAAGCTCGAGAAGGCCGAGGTTCACTCTGTCTACACCCTGAACATGAACGGACAGGAGGTTGTCAAGTCGGAGACCCGCTCTAAGATTGTCCTCGTTGAGGCCCGAAAGTTCAACAAGGAGATCAAGAAGGTTTGTAAATGCAACAGATTCATTTTACAGACATTTCACATTCCAGGTTGACGGAGAAATCGAAGAGATCATGTACTCCATGACCAACGAGAAGAACATGGAGGAGTTCTACCAGAAAGGAGACGAGGCCACGGTCAACCCGTTCAATGTTATCCCAACTGAGCAGAAGATGGAACAGTTCAAGCAGATCTTCCGTCAGATCCAAGAGAACGAGGAGAACACCCCGGAAACCGTTCACATGATTGCCCGTGTTATCCATCTGTTCCGCATGTGCACCGTTGAGGAGCTCAAGAAGGTTCACTCCACCATCTACATAAAGTCCGAGAAGAAGGTAAACTTGTCCATCAATACAACTACTACAACGAATCTTCTTTCAGATCCAAGTCATCATTGAGAACACCTTGGCCGTTGCCGGAACCAAGAACACCATCCAGCACCTGATCCACCACTTCGAGAAGAAGACCATCTCTCCGATCAGAGCCGCCGAGCTTCTCAAGTCGATCCAGGAGACTCTCTATCCGTCTGAGCACATTGCTGATCTCCTCGTCGAGCTCGCCCAATCGTCACTCGCCCAGAAGAACGAGCCGCTTCGCCAGTCCGCTTGGCTTGCCGCCGGATCCGTCGTCCGCGGATTTGCTTCCAAGACCCTTGACTTGCCACTCGTCCGTCTTCCAAGCCGTCAGCTCAAGGAGAAGTACGTTCGCGTCTTCATGCAACACTTCCGCAACTCCGAGACCACCTACGAGAAGATCCTCGCCCTTAAGGCCCTCGGAAACACCGGACTCGACCTTTCCGTCTTCGAACTCGTTCAGCTCATTCAGGACCCACGCCAGCCACTCGCCATCCGTACCGAGGCTGTCGATGCTCTTCGTCTTCTCAAGGACGTGATGCCACGCAAGATCCAAAAGGTCCTCCTTCCAGTCTACAAGAACCGCCAAAACATGCCGCAGCTCCGTATGGCCGCTCTTTGGCAGATCATGCACACTCTCCCAGAGGAGCCAGTTCTCGCCCACATCGTCTCGCAGATGGAGAAAGAATCGAACCAGCACGTCGCCGCTTTCACTTACCACGTCATCCGCAAGTTCGCTCAGTCCACCAACCCGTGCAGCCAGCCACTGGCCGTCCGCTGCTCGAAGGTCCTTCTCTTCACCCGCTACCAGCCACAGGAGCAGATGCTCTCCGCTTACTCGCAGATGCCGCTTTTCCACGCCGAGTCGCTCTCCGGAATCCAATTCGACTTCGCCACCATCTTCGAGAAGAACTCGTACCTCCCAGCCGAGATCTACGCTTCCCTCGAGTCGGTCTTCGGAGGAAACTGGAACAAGTACTTTGCCCAAGTTGGATTCTCCCAGCAGAACTTTGAGCAAGTCATTCTGAAGGCTCTTGAGAGACTCTCGTTCTACGGAAAGCAGACTGACGAGCTCCGCTCCCGCCGTGTCCAGTCCGGAATCCAGATGCTCAAGGAGATCGTCAAGAAAATGAACATCCGTCCTCGCGTGCAGAACACTGACAACAAGAACGCCCACGCCGTCTTCTACCTCCGCTACAAGGAGATGGACTACATCGTGCTCCCACTCGACATGCAGACCCTCGACTCTCTTGTTAAGAAGTACGTCAAGAACGGACAGTTCGACATCAAGTCGATTCTCTCCTTCTTCAACACCGAATCCAAGTTCGAGCTTCACCGTGCGCTCTACCTCTATGAGACCGTCCGCAGAATCCCAACCACTATTGGAGTCCCACTCACCATTTCCGGAAAGATGCCAACCATCTTCTCGGTGAACGGAAACATTTCTTTCGAACTGGAGAAACTCGGAGTCCGCATCACCATGGACGTCACCCCATCTGTCGCTACCACTCACGTCACCGAGATGCGCTTCTGGAGCACTCGATTTGAGCAAGGAGTCAAGTCTCTTCAGACCGCCCGTATTCACACCCCACTCAAGCTTGAGTCGGCTGTTGAGCTGAAGAAGAACACTTTCGAAATCTCCTACAAGCTCAACGTCCCGGAGAACAAGCCAACCACCGTGTCTGTGCATACCCGCCCAGTTGCGTTCATCCGTATCCCAAGAAACCAGGAAACCGAGTTCGTTGAGGCCGAGGAGAAGACCATCACTCACCCAAGACTCCAAATGCTTTCCGAGGAGATTGACCGTCAATACGAGGTCCTTGGCATGAAGATCAACGCTCAAGGAAACGTCATTTCCCAGTGGACTCTCCCGAAGGTGTTGATGACTGAACAAGACTTCGAGTACACTCTTGTGAACAAGAACCGTCCAGCTGTCTTTGCTGCTCACTTCACCATCGGAAACCTCGAGAAGACTGATCTTTCCGAAATCAAGTTCGACAAGGTCTTTGAGAAGGAGTTCGACCTTGAGAACACTGATTCCCAGAACCGCCGCGAGTACTTCCACAAAATGATCCGCCAGATCCAGTCCGAGCAGGGATTCAAGAACCTCGTCACCCTCAAGATTGAGGCTCCAGAAAACTTGTTCTGGAACACTGAGCTCCGCACTGTCTGCGATCAGTCTGTCCGCATGTGCAAGATCCAGATGGACTGCCGTCGCTCTCCAATTGGCGAGGAGAACAAGGAGTGGACTCTTCACACCGAGATTGTCGCCGCCCGCCCACAAATGCCATCTTCCCTCCGTCAGCTTCGTGAGCAGCCGCACCGCGAGGTCCAACTTGCCCTCAACGCCAAGTGGGGATCCAACAAGAAGAACGAGATCACCTTGAACGCCCAGCTCGAGCAGTCAAAGGAGCAGAAGAAGTATGTCCGCAACATGGAGCGCGAGTTTGCCGGAATCCCCGAATACGAGCTTCTGATCAAGGCTGCCCGCCTCAACCAGATCAACGTTGTCTCCGAGTACAAGCTCACCCCAGAGACCGAGTACACATTTGCCCGCTTCTACGACCTCATCAAGGCCTACAACTTCTGGGCTGTCTCTGAGAAGCGTGTCGAAAACGAGGAGCGCCGTCTCGTCCTCCAGCTCACCGTTGAGCCAATTTCCCGCCAGTTCCTGAACATGACTGTCCAGACGCCGCAACAGCAGGTCGAACTCCAGAATGTGCGCATTCCACGCGTGTTCCTCCCATCGATCGCTTACCGCGCCACCCGCCAGCAGATCTGGGAGCAGATCGGCTCTTCGTGCAAGGTCGACCAGTCCGAGGTGTCCACTTTTGACGACGTCGTCTTCCGTGCGCCACTCACCTCTTGCCTCTCTCTTGTCGCCAAGGACTGCTCCGAGGAGCCAACTTTCGCTGTTCTCGCCAAGAAGGACAACAAGCAGTCTGAGGAGCTTCTTTTGAATGTTATCCGTCGCGAGGAAGAGGTCGTTGTCAAGAAGACTGATGAGGGATTCCTTGTCAAGGTGGACGGAAAGAAGATCCAAGCTTCTGAGTACGAGCAGTACGAGTAAGTTGACCTCTTGTCTAATCTGATTGCAACAAATATATTCAGAATCGAGATTCTCGGAGACAACCTCATCGTCATCCGTATTCCACAAGGAGAGGTCCGCTTCGACGGATACACCATCAAGACCAACCTCCCATCGGCTGCCTCCAACTTGTGCGGACTTTGCGGAAACAACGACGGAGAAAACGACAACGAGTTCTCGATGGCCGACAACTACCAGACCGACGATGTCGAAGAGTTCCACCGCTCTTACCTTCTCAAGAATGAGGTATGGAGGCAATACGAAAATCGGTCAAAAACATTCATTCCAGGAATGCGAGGTTGAGAACGACCGTCTTTCGGAGAAGAAGAACTACAGAAACAACAAGTGGGAGAGAGAGGAGAAGAACGACGAGCAGGACGAGCAGAACTACGACGAGGAGACCACCGAGAACAGTGAGTTCGCCCATCAACTTGAGAATGTTCAATTAATCTTTTCAGAACTCGTGAAGAAGACCCTCATCAAGGAGTTCTCGCACCGCGTCTGCTTCTCCCTTGAGCCAGTCACCGAGTGCCGCCGTGGATTCGAGTCGGAGAAGGAGTCGCACAAGAAGCTCCGCTTCACCTGCATGCCACGCCACAGCAAGAACGCCCGCCGCTACCTGAAGGAGGCCCGCGAGCAGATCCTGGACCTCACTGACATGCCAGTCTCCTTCGTCGAGGCCGTTAACATGCCAGTTGCCTGCGTTGCCTATTGAAACGTTTTAAACCACCTCATAGTTACTCAATAAACTTTCTCATCAGTTTTATCTGTTTTCTTGTTTTCTTCGATCGAAAAACATTGTGAAATCAAAGAGCAGATGAAAAACTCACCACCTGCAATCCAAGCACCATATCTCGCGACTAATCGTGAGACAAACGAATGGACTTCTTTATAACGTTCTATCAGAACCTTCCTAAATCTGCTACACATGTGTCCCCTGCACTTCTGTCAATGCTGGAAGCAATCAGTATTTTCATCGATGTTATCAGCAACATTCTTTACGTGTTTTTGATCATCTACAAGTGTCGCAAATGGAGAGAGAAGCCTCACACAGATCTTCATTCCGCGATATTCACAAACCTTTTCACTGTAAATGGTTTTATTCTGTTGCTGAATGACTTCACTAAACTTGGATATCTTTTCGGATCACTCGAACAGCTCACCGACCCTAACGCTGATCCTGTTCAGTTCTATGTCACCTATGCTTGGTGGATGATGTCTCAATTCATTTTAACAACCATCAGCAACTGCATAATCTTTCTCGTGATAATGTTGTCTTTTTTGGCTGGAATTCAAAATTTAGTTATTGTATATGCTCCGAACTTGAAGTTTCTTGTCACTGGGTGAGCCGAAACATTTCGCACGAACGTACGCAACCAACCACTTTAGAAGACAGCTGAAAATGATGTTAGTGTTGGTATGGATGATAATAGCGCATTTTGCCTGGGTGGCGCATTGTGAGTTGAAAAGTGAAAAGAAGAGATTCGATTTGACGTCTTTTCAGATAATTGTACATACTCTGTCTTCGAACAGCTATCCTGTTCCAGTGCAAGTGACAAAGTCTTAGTTCACTTCTATCACGGATTGTTCGCATTGCTGTCAATCAGTTCAGCTGCCATCTATGCTCATATCTTCAAGTTGATCCCCAAATCCAAAGCAATAGATCGTAATCTGAAGTTACATCTTCTTTACCAGTTTGTCCCTATTTTCACATTCGAGATGATTTTTGCCTTCTTTTCTTTGATCCACTTTGTTGCCCACGAGACAGAATGTGTTGGCACTTGGATAGTGGTCATGGACGTTGTTTCCTCGTTCATTTATCCCAGTCTTCCCGCTGTTGTTTCGTTGTCCTATATCGCTTCTCTGGAAAATGTCCGGGTTCTTGTCAGCGCTTGTTTGACGCCTATCTGGAGACATGACTCTTCATGATTTCTTTTGTGTTTTTGTGAACAAAACACGGTTTTCTATTTGACAGAATATTTATTTCACAATGATGAATACTTAACAGAAATAGGTCGGCGGGAACGTGCCAATACACACAAGGAGATCGCATTGGAGAGGAAGCGACGGCACGAGATTCTCTGACATGAACTTTTGTTTTAGCGTTTTACAGTATTATACTTGACAAATGGGAGGTTGGGCCATTGGGAATAGGACAATCGAAGAGCAAGTGGTGGATAGGGGGAAGGCGATTTCATAATTGCAGTACAAAATAGTTAACATAAGTGGCTCCTACGGACCTTAGATAGTGACAAGAAAAGAACAGGTTTCAATTTAAGAGGCGATCTGAGAATGGGTGTGTATGAGAGAGCTGCTATTGAAGTTTACATGTACAAATTCGGTGGATAGTGAGTTACTGGTAGGTTCTTGAAGAGATGACAATTAAAAGAAACAGATGAGAAATCAATTTGGATTGTGGTAGTCGAAACGCGCTTAGTTCTTATCTTTGGAGCTTGAAGGCTCTTTGCTGTCGACGTTGTTGTCGAAACTCTCCAGAAGATCGAGGAAGAGACGATCACGAAGGAAGCTGAAACAAGTGACTGATAGATGTTTTGTTTTTATGTCTGATGCTTACCGTCTGTACGAGTCTTTCATCATCAACTGTTCGACGCGGTGTTGTGCGAGGGTGAAAGTGTCTGGCTTGCAGCCTCCTTCGACGGCGGCTTTCGTAGCACAGCGCGTATCGCTGTCTAAGTTGACCTGAAAGAAGTATGAATCAACTACTGTATCAGCACGCCTTTTTGCTTACCTCCTTCGGAGAGTGTTCAGCGACAAACTCATTGAAGATATCCATTGCTTTCTGTGTCGTGGCTTTCTTCCCATCCTTCATCTTCTTGAAATCCTCACAATGATGCCAAAACTCCATGTTCTCCTCAGAGAACTCCTTCTTCAAGAACTGCCGAAACAGATCGTTTCCGTCTGAAAATAACTATCAGTTATAGGAATTTGATAATCGGAAATGACATCAACTTACACTTGTTGTTGAGGAGCGAATCGAATGAAGTTTCCCACTGGCGGACCTCGTCGCGTGTCGGATAGAGTGCAGATGTTGACAATGCAATGTCCATCTTCGTTCGCAGATAGGAAAGTGTGCGCGAAAGCGGTCCACTGTAATTACAAATTGATTAATCAGCTAATTTGCATTGAGTCTTAATGGGAAACCTGTCATCCGATGGTGGGCTATGGGAGCGCTGCTCTAAATGAATTTTGGCTACCAGTTTGTCATTAGCTTTTACGATAATCGGGTAGGTGAGCGACAGCATTGCACGAATACTTGCGACTATAGGAATTTTTGCTTATCGCAACGACCGACCCACCCCTAATCAACAGTTGACGTGTATTGATTGAAACTTACCGTGGTGTCGTATGATGTTTACTTGTTGTTAACGCTTTCACCAGAAAACTTGATGGAGTTAAAGAGACCCGTCGACGAAGCGAAATGCGACTTTTTGTGGGCTGAGGCGTAGAGTAGAAATCTCTCGGCAGAGCCGATGACGATTTACTATACGAAGACATGGCTGGTAGAGACGGGGGAAAACAGCTACGAACGAGGACGAAAGTCTGGGCAGGGACTGCAACCGGACTGTGGGCTACCAGCCACACACCGCCTTCCGCCACACCGCTCAGCAGGCGGGGCCGCACCATCTGCGTATCCCCTACAGGCATGAGAGTAATTGGTCCCTGGATCGCGGTCGCACGTGTCTTTGCTTGTAATCCAAAATCCAAATGATAATGATAATAACATTTGAAAAAGGATTAGCGTTGCACTTTGATATCTCATACGATGACACATAATCTCTGGAGAGATACGTTTCATTCTATTGTTCACTTCACGAAGAGTGTGCCTGCTCTTCCCATGTACTCACACAAACGAGCATGTTTCGTTATGCACATGCGGTGTCAAAGGGGAAAGTTGATATTCTAAGAGAAGAATAACTGATGTCTCGAGCGCGGGTGTCGCCATTTGGCATCGTGTTACCAATTACCGGTCAACAATTTTCAAGAGTCCGAGTTTTTTCGTTTCCCGGTTGGAAGTTTGTCGCATGACGCGCTGAACACCACTCGTGACGAGTTTTTGCGCTACGTCAATTTACATAATTCTTCTAGTGCTCTGACTTTTTTGCTGGCGTACCCGTCGCGAATCGAATCTAAGGGCGCACGGGACAGCTGGACCTGACACGACGAAACACGGAACAAACATTTCAAGGGGAAACGTGTGGCGGTTTTTTGTGAATTTGCAAAGAAAAAAACAAGCGTCAGATGTGAAGAAAAAGTCCTGATGATGAACTTTTTTTTCATAAAATTTAAGTCAGGAACCCCTAGGAGAGAATCGGACGCTCACCTGGACTTGGATCTTTTATAGTTGCGAAACTTATTCATCAGCGCTCAAAATGAGGTGAATGGAATGCGAATGGGGAGAACGAGACACGCCATAATTAATGATAATCAGATTTCGAGTTCTTGACGCCTAGAAGGCAAGAGAAACAAGTTCTCGATGCAAGTGGAATGGACAAGTTAGAAGTCAGGAGATGAGAGGTAGGTACGCAGCATGGGTGTCCAAGTGATTGAGTTAAATGTGCAGAGTGAACTAGCTTAATTGGCTTGCCTGTGAGACGGCGAGATTGGCGAGAAGGACGGTGGTGATAAGCCGAGTGACTCCATCTCCCTCACTGATGCCCATTTGTGGATGAACCGCTTGGAAGCACTGACTGGCACCGGAGTGCTGATTTTTCGTCGAACATCCATGTTTTCGATAGAGAGTGAATGGATTTGGTCGTTCTTGGCTGGCAACCAATTTGAGACGACGACTAATTGATGACAGATTGTTTTGCTTCTATAGAATAATTAGCAGCAGAGGAGCGGAGAGTGAAGCCGGCCACAAGTTTTTTTTTCCTTTTTCTTAAGACAGGCTGCCGTGGTGCCAAGAGTGGGCAAGCCAGAGGAAAAACTTGTTTCTGAAGAGGGGATGTCCTTGCTTCTACCAAACAGGAGGTGGAGAGCAACAATGGCGGAAAATGTGGAGCACGGCTTGAGAGGCGAGTCGGAGAAGACAGATATGTGAAGCGTAAGGGCGTGGGGCGACATGGCATAAGCTATAGGAAGGAGAGCAAGAGGCGAAAGGGAAAACCTACAATAGACACATCCTTTGGCCGGTTGTACGTTTGTTCGTAGATGGATGCACTGGCGGATAAAGTCAAATGAGATGGAAAACGGGAGAAGAATACGCTTCGGGGAGTACTCCCCTGCTGCTGCTGCTGCTGTCCCTGCTACTGCTGAGTGGGGTGACAGGTTTATAGCTTCGGATGCGGAAGAGTCCAAGCGTTGTCCAAAAAAAAAAGAACGACGCTGGTATTCAATTTCCAAAATGGATTAGTACTAGAAAGGCGAAAAGTCAGCGAACGATAAAAACTTGACGTCCCCTCCGATGGGAGTGGAGGAAGTGATTACCAAATGTGCCTCCTCCAGCTGCAGAAGTTTAGCAGAAACGACGACGACATTTGCCTCGGATTATGCTGTTTTGAACGTCATCCCTTGATCACAACTTATAAGTTCACCGACTCGCGTGTTCTTTCCTTGTCAGAAAGAGATTAACATGTTCGCTGGATGATCTTTTCCATTGACCAAAGTTGAAACATCAGACTGACTAGGGTCAACGAATCCTTCCAGACCAACCGATCAAACTTCACTAATTTACACCTACTCACGGTTCGATAGGTTCGAACAATTGTGCATTTACGTCCGTCGTGTCGTCTATCCGTGATGAACTCGGAGAAAGAATTGCGGAGGGCAAGTGTCTCGGATACTTTCACTTTTGCCCATGCTCTGTTCGAAGTGTAAACTCGGATACATACTCATCCCTGATCCCATTCTTTTCTCTCAGTTCAGTCGGTCATTTGCCCTCGAAATGTGGCTCCCGTCCGTCTTTTTTCACCCTCATCGACCTCCGAAGCCCACGCACTAGCCACACCCATCTAATTTGCATTTAAGTGAGGTCTGATTAGCAATGTCGCCAGTGTTCCAGGACGTCAAAAAACCGAAACGATCAAAATGCAAATGATGTTGCCAAATTGGCTTTCATAGCCTAAAAAACTCACAGAAAGCGACGTTTCTCTCGATCCTCGTCACGCCCATTCAACGGACGCAAGTTGTTCTTCGACGACGTGTGTTTCGGCGAGAAGGTAAACGACGCCGCGCGACGAACCGAACTCTGCAAAACCGGAAGCCCGTTTTCATGCCAAAAAGAAAACGAACTCATGCGGGGGAAAAAGGGGAAAAAAGAAGACGGCGTGGCAACATTTCCGTTTCACATAAGACTACGGTAGACTGCGTGGTGGAAGGAACTCTATAATGGGGGCAGAACTCACCTTTTTGATGGCACTGTGTGCGGGACCAGCTCCGTAGACGCCTCCGTTGTCATCTGGGCACAAGAAGTTGTGATCGGGCCGCTCCGGGCTGAGACTTTTCGCATCATCCGAGTTGTTCTCACCTAGAATTGGTTATTCATAACGAGTATCAACTAGAGGTTCTTTGTCCCCACTAATGTTTTATAATCGCATCTATTTTGGGAGTACTCAAAGTGGAGTGATAAGTGATAAGAACATGGGAGACTAACGTCTACACTCATCCCGCTCTTCGACGCAAGTCAACGATCTTCCGCGCATTTTGGCACTGGTACTATTCCAGGTACGACGGATGAAACTGCCACGTCGTTGCAGTTTGTCGCCTGTCGTTCTAGACGACTCTTCCACCGTGTCCACCTCCTCGTCGCTCATACTGTTATCAGTACGAAAGAACTGACAAAACAGCTTTAAAGTCATGATGAGAAACGACGGAGAATAAACAAATCGAGAGATGTGTGCGAGATATAAGAATAATCAGAAAGATGTTCAAATGCGACGATTCGTCTTTTGTGTGGGACGCGCGCCTTGTGCATTTCAATGATGATTTCATTGAGGGTATTCTGAGCGCAAGAGCCTTCAAAGCGGTTTTTTTTTTTGAAAGAAGTTGTTTTTTAAAAGTGATAGCGATGGTCTCACTAACACGCCGGCCATTCTAAAAATAGGAAAAGATGCAAATCAATTCAGAAAGCAATAAAACAAGGCCTCATAAACAATTGACGGCCTGGCCAAACGCACAGCTCTCAAACTGTTTCCACATCGCGAAGGGGGGCCTCTTCTGATAAGAGTAAGTTAATACTATAAGAGGGGTGGTTGTTGTAATCAAAGAAGGGGCAACTTGGTAAAGATTCACATCAGTTTGCTGAATGACCTCTTTCAAGGAGGAGCACTACCAGGTGATTCAAAACGCACCTCTCGAAACACGGATTTCGTCACAAAACCTCTGTTGCTTTACCTAATGCTTCGCACCTACTAAGAGTACTAATCAAACCCCAAGAGCAAACTAGGGACACATGACAAACAGTGATTTGAGAGGAGAGGCGGAATGAGCGAGTGCTGGTAACAGTCAATGTTGCCATTTGTTCGTCAACCTACTCTTTCGTTTTGGAATCCAGAAGGTGATCGCTGAGTAAAGGCGCGAGAGCAGCGGCATTCTAGAAGGTTTCAAGGCGTGAATGAGCCCCTAACCCTGGCCGTCGGCCCCACGCTATTCTTTCCTGCCGTTTCAGATCCCGCTTAACCATGAAACGCATAAAACCCGCCTCATTTGCCTATTATTTTTCTAATATTCCGGGAATAGGGCGCGAATTCGCTTTCACACGCAAACGCATACGGTTGAGATTGATCTTTGGTAAAAGGGGGGGGGGGGGGGGGGGAAGCGGGCGTTGAAAACGAACAACTCACTTGTTGTAGTTGTGATGCTCGGGAGAGTTGCCCGATGGAATTTGAGCTTCTCCGGCAGTCCAGACGATCCGTTGGTGCTCGAAGAGGCAAATGTGTAGTCGAGCAGGTTGGCCGCTGAACGGACACGCAAATCGGTCGACGAATGATAATAATCGCCCATTGTTAGCTCATTGGGAACCGACAAACGAGGCGAGGCGGCGGTCATCTGGAAAAAAAAGATGGCTGTTATGAGTGTGGAGAGGGTGAGGAATTTGAATTCAGTGGCAAATGAATTGGGTGGTTGATGGAAAGTTGAGTCATAAGGACATGCAGCAGCAACGAGACACACGCACACAGAAAAAAGCGGCGATGACATTGAACTATAGTGTGAGGTTTGTAACATGGTAGTTCTCAGGTGCACGATCGAATTTCGGTCTTATCGCTACGAAAAGAAATGATGGACAAGTTCTACGCAACGAAATGAAGGAAATGAAACAAAAAAGTGAGAAGAGATTCTAAAGAAAGGAGAGAAACAATAGATTACGATGACTTAGTTATCAATACCATACATGTGTGTGGAAGAAGGCCCAATAAATTGAAATGGCAACAACAGACCGAGAGTTTGTGGTGCCTGTTTCTCCTGGACATACACTACTTGTCGGCATTTGCGTAACGCGTCAAGTGTGCGTCGGTGCTAAAATATTGGCGACGGATACCGGGCACTTTGGAACGAGTCGAGAACTGTGTGTGTGTGAGGCTGTTCGCGAAAAAGAGAGAGCGAAACCGAGGTCAGTGGGCAAAAAACAGAAGGTTTTTTTTTCTGCTTTTCTCAGATAAGTGTTCAACATTGAATCAGTTCTGTTAGGAAAACAAATATATGCGAGGACCGAGAGAAGCAGCGAGAAGCGCAGGAGCAACCAGAGTAGATCACCTCTGTCCCCTCGCGGTTAATCCCCCCCCCCCCCCCTTACACATCCCTCTTCCTTTTCATACGTTTCTGACAGATTAGCATTCCGACCGTCGGTCAAAGTTTTGGCTCAAAAACAAATAAGAATCAGAGAAGATAAACTAAGTCGCTTGCAAACTCAACGAGGCGGCGTCCTACAACCGAAAGTTGTGAAAAAATGTATCCTTTTCATTCATACCTAGCCGCTTGACATCCGATAGCCGCGGCAGAGATGCACGACCAGTCATTTGTCAAAACCCTTGCTCGCCGGCACACAAAAAATCACTACTCATTGTGAACCTAATGATTGACATTGCCCTCCCGATTTTATGGTCACTTTTGTTGATTAGTATCAAAATGAGTTTACCGTGGTGTATGCAATTTTAAAAATCAAATGTCAAAAGTGAGACACCCATAGTTTTTGTCACCAAAACGAAGCGAGAATAGAAATGAAAGAACGAAATGTATATAGAGCAGGTCATTGCGACTTATCACGAAACACGAATCAAAGTGATAAGCGGAGGCGTTGAATGACTGAAATTAGAATTTTTCTCATCATCAAGTTTCCGAGAAGTATTTCAGTCACCTCCGATCAATGACTCAAACGAGTGTCTATACCACAATGGTAGGTTTGGAGTAAGCCAGGCATCCATCAAAACTGAGCGCGTGGCTCGCAGGAAATTGCTGTTTTTGGACGACACCGTCAAATTGGACATGTTCACGTGAGACATGTGATTGATGGTACGCATGAGTGGACGCCGGTCATTCCTTTTCAATTTTTGTACGAGGTTAGTGATATTTGGTTCAGGTTTCAGATTTCTTTTGGTTTTTGAGTAGCCCAACACACAGTCCACCCAAGCTCCATTAGTAAGCCTTCTAGCGATTCGACGACAAAAGCACAAAGACGGACGGTTAACCCTATTTTCGATTAAATTGAAGAGCAAAGCGCTAACGCTGTACCGAGAAACGATGATAAAAAAGGCAACATTGAACAAAATTAGACAATAAATGACAGCAGACGATAACACAAAACGCGACTGCAACTCAGCAACTCCATCCACCACGTCATTCTTTAAGAGCAATCCACACCTGTCCGTGGCTACTTGAAGCCGTCCCGTGGCTAACCGAGGCGACCGATGACGCCGACGACATTCCGGTGAAGACGGGATCCTCGTAAAAAGTCTGGGCGCATACCTGAAGCTGGAAATAAGCCTGCAATTCATGAAGCAAAAAAGCACACCTTTCTCTGTGGGAAGTTCTTCTTGCGTCCCTGATCTTTGTTCAGAAGGAAGAAACCCTCGTTGAAGATCTCGACGTCTTCAGATTGTTTCTGTTGGTAGTGCAGGTCGCCGCCGACCTTGCTCGCTTTTTTCAACAGACGGCTCACTGGAAACGTCATGCAGCCGAGAACCTTCTTTTTCCTGGAATTTATCCATGTTTTTTTTAATGAAAACTTCATGTAGAGCGTCGTACTCGACATTTCCTGAATCCATCTCGTAAACAGTCACAACCAGAGTGTCGCTGTAGCAGTTCTCCGCGAATGTGCTGAAAAAAGAGATGCCACCTTTAGAAGAGAATAGTTTGAATGGAAGAATGCTGCCAAGTTTTGCGGCATGTTTTTACGAGAAAACACCGTTGATTTTCACACGCGCGCTGATCTTTAAACTAGATAAGATACAATCCTTTCTATTCGGCCGTTTCAACTCACAATTGAAAACTTTCATCGAAAGATGGGCAGTTTGAGTTGGTCACAATGCGAGTGCGCACAGTTTCGTCCTTTTCGCGTGGCTTTCTGGAGTCTCTCGGTGCCACACGGGAACGATGGAACAACGTGACACTCAGATAGGAGCACACTGAGAGCGGTTGCGCAGCGCTACGGAAGTAAGCGGCGTTCTGGACGTTCAGAGTGAGACGTCTTCCGCACAACGACATTCCCAAGAAGACGATGCCACGGATGTCGTGGTGCTTGGCATAGGCATTGTGTAGTCCGAATGCCTCCGGACGGATGTTCTTGCCGTGAACTGGTTTCACTTTTTTCTCGCAAGGACTCTGGTTCTCGTTGTTATGGTCAGTCCACGATTGCGGAGAGCAGATCCCATCCGGATACTGAAAATAAAGTGTGAAGCTTTGTGAGTTTTCTGCTTATTTGTGATACCTGACTGCTGCTTCCTTCAGCTGTCGATTCCAGTCTTGGCATGGCCGGAGTGTGACGTCCGTACTTCTGGTGTTTGCGGTAAAGCCGTTCCGAACGCGGGGTCGAACTGAACACAGGCGAATCGGTTGATTTGAAGTGGTCGTCGCTGTCGAGATTCAGGGGACTCAGAGGCTGCAACAAAACGAATGTTGTCACCATCACGCACACCACTTCCTCTTGTGGTTTGTGTTTGCTTTCCAGCTCATTGCCTTCAAGACAACATCCAGTTTAGCACGTCCCACTTACCTGGAAAGAAGTGGTAGTCGAAGTAAGCTGCGGATTCCAATCCGACTTTCTTCGCATTGCCGGTGTCATTGGCGCGTGCGGCGAAAAGGTTTCCGAGCGAATTGGAGACATTTCCTGCAACTAGGGGGAGATAGTCATCAAAGTCCCCGGTCATCATCAATTTCATTTCCCTCTTTGATCGAATCATCTCGTTGACTTTTTTCAAAGGATAGTAAGAGAGGGACTTGCCGTAGTCTCTCATTTGCAATTCAAAAGATGACTCTATTGTGGAGTCACTCTTTCCCACATCAATATACGGAAATTCGAACAGTGTTGATAGTATTGTCATGATAAGATAGCTCAACGACGACAAACACACCCCTTGATTATTGTCCCAATTCTGGCTCACCATTTGAAACGGAAAGAAAGACCCAGTACGTACCTCGATAGCGGACAAGTCACTGGAGCCGTGCATCAGTCGTGGTTTTCTCGGCGGAATGAATCTGTCACGGGGACGGAACGGCGACTCCTCTGTGCGGCGAATCTGAGCATACAGCTCTTTGGTGTTCAGGTGACGGTCGGAGCCCATTGGTGGCTGGGGAGCAAAGTTTTGGAAGATTTGCTTATTGGGAGCGAGCACATTGGAATCGCGATGTCCCTTCATCAGAATCTGACGACGGACAGTGTGAGCAGCAATACCGCATACTGGAGCGCGTCTCCTGAAATTGAGATGGGTTGACTAGAGCTCGTCATTTCTCACTACTGGTTATCTTTTCATTCTACTTACATAAGAGTCTCCAAATTCATGGTTTTAGTACCAGCAGTTATAGTCATAGTATACTGTAATATGCACCGGTTCAAGAGGCAGTGAGTAGATGGAGCACTCGGGGAGGGAAGATACTGGACACACCCCGACTGACTGACCAAACGTTCCCAGAGGCAACCGTTCAGGAGCTCTTGTGGGCGGGGCTTATGATGCACCCACGGGCAACGGACCGCCCCGATTGGTGACCTTTCCCGCATGCGGATCCGATGTGTCGTGGTGAGGCCCACGTGTCATTACGAACAGCGGGGAAAGGCAAGAAATAGAGCTGCTAATTGAGGAGGCAAACAGTATGTTTAGACAGAAACCCCGTGACAACTGACAATTTTGTAACGGATATGACGGAATTGGATTAGAAACGGTGATTCTATAAGACAGAGGACAGAAAAAATAGAGGTTTCTCAATGGTATACTCGCTAATTGGCCATTACATCGGGTTCACGGCTCGTTTTACGAAGGGAATGATATCGGTGTCAATAATAGCTATTTTCCAATTGATCACGTAACGGATGATGGTTTGCGCAGATGGAGAACCAACATTCGAGTGTAGGCGGCAGATATCAAACTTTGCTCCTAGCTCATTTCCAATCACTTTCCTCTGATCTTGTTGATTCTGTGCTTGTTTTCTTTTCGGAGAGAAGTAGCTGCATCTGAGCGCGGGGGCGATCTCTCTTGTTCTGTCTACCCGTTCTTAATCCTTTCACCGTTGTGCATTGTTATACCGGTCTCCCGCTGTTTTGATGACCGTACTTAGGTATCTATACCTTCTGTGTGCGGTGCTAAATGCCGACAATCGGTTAATAAGCGGGCGGACATTTGTGGGCCATTCGTGTGGCGTTTGCATTCAAACAAAGAAAGCGGAACATTTCTTTCCGAGTTTTAATGTTCTGTTTGAGAAATGCGGCTCTTTTTAGAGACTCTTTTCATTTTTTCTTTCCGTCATACTGACAAATAGAAACATTTGTACAAGGACGGAAAGTGATGGGTAATGGGTTACGGTAGGATGGAGTCAGGTACTCTGCTCGAGCAAGTGCGATGGCCCCTCTGACGCAATCCGGCTCCGTAATCGCACTTACGCAACAAAATTGTGAACAGGATACACCCTTACGTAATGGAAGTAGGTCTCGCGCGGTCAGAAACTCGGCAATGCAGGGCGGAATGTGACGTAATGAATAACGATACAGTGCTAATCCGACGACTACCTGCCCATCTAATTCAAATCCATTAGAAGAGAGGGGTCTTATAGGGCGAATGGACGTTATGGAAGAGAATGAAGGATTTGGTTTTTAGGATTTCATGATGTGTGCAATTAGGAAGCCTTCAAAGCTAAGCCTATTAGAAAACAACTCTTAATTGGGCAGTGAATCATTTGAAGAGAAGTACTACACTCCGGTTTGGAGGACGGGAAGAAGAAATGGTTCTTACATCCGCCAAGTTTTTACCATGACAACTGAAGCGGCAAAAGAACGATAGTTTCTATGCGTAACTGGTAACCACCTGGTTCCTCTCTATTTCTAAGAATTTACTGAGGCACTGAGTCTTGTGTGAGCTAAGCAACTAAACCCGTTCTTTCAGTTGTCGTGGCATGGCCAGCAGCTGCAAAAAAGAAGGAAAGCTGGGAATGCTGACAATAAAAGATTTGCTTTGACGTGAAAAATGGTGCGGGACGAATAGATTGAAAGGAAGCAAACAGATTTTGGCAAACAAATGAAGCCGATTACGGCCATTTCAAGTGGATTAACAGGTCAGATCGGTGTCAGCAAGGTGTTACTACCTTTTTGTTTGCTGTTCTCATTTTGAAAACACCCGGTCAAGTGGTGTCAATGACGAGAAATGTCTAAACAAAATGTGTGTACAGTCCCAATTAGAGCCAGCGTGTCTTGTGATTTCGAATTCAGTTCACCCAAACTGACGTCTCGTGTGATGTCAATTTGAGATCTTCGTTCTTCTCTTATTTCTAATTCTCCAAAACGGGGGCTATATTGTTTCCGCATAACGCGGACCATCCGGTCGTTTTGTCGCACCCATTGTGTTTTTGTAGTGGGCCACCCATCTTGTGTGGTCCGTTGGGGCGGTAGAAGAATCGGATGGAACGGTCATCTCGTCTCCGCTATGCAAACATTGCGTGCTGAGGAACATGATGGACCGCTCATGTGCGACCGAGCCGCGCGGACCACACAGAGAGAGA